>OZ014499.1:5458042-6822553 GCA_963966045.1 Xestobium rufovillosum | reverse complement strand
ATACCTATCTGTATTCTGCATTGTATCTCGCTATCGCTCTGTTTCCCTTTCCGCAGACCTGCTTCGTTTCCGGAACGTCAATTTCAATTTAGTTCTGGAAAATCATTTGGGCCAATGTTTCTGCTTACTTTTAGATAATAAAATTTTAAGGGAAGTTTCGCATATGCTTAGAAATCTAAACATGCCGTATTCCATATTCACTCGTAATTACGTCATAATTTCGCTGGGCTTGATGCAAACTTTGACACTTGACAAGCAAAGATTAATATACATAATTCTACAAAGATTATATATATGTAAGTCCTCACATAAGTCCATAAGTTCTTTCTCGGCTTTACAAAAAAGTACCAAAATTTTTCTAATGAATACGAGGTTTGCCAATTTAATTTCTGGACTTCCACAATAAAAAGAAACCCATTTTAAGTAACACCGTAGGTACGCTCGATACTTTCTCCTCACCCTTTATGAATTTTCCACCTGAAATACTTTCTACCGTAGCTAAAATAGCGGATAAGATTGAAAATAATAAATCATGAAATGAATTTTAAGCCAAGGTAGATCAGCCGCAACTGTTGCCTCGGGGGGATCCCAGAGAAACTTCGATACTCAAGTCGGATTATTTCGGAAAAGTTCCGGAAGCAATGAATTTACGCAGGCTGTAATTCCTGGCACAGCTGTGCAACTAGGAGAAGACCTTTTACTCAGAGCTTCTGTCAGAGAAGGCGACGGTAAGATTTATTTGTTTTTCATTCCAGATTCTATAATGCATAATTTGAATTCCAAACTTGGGAAGCACACTTGTCCAACAATCGGAAAGATTTAGGATGAAATCCTAGTGGATTTCGTTACCACTTAGAGAAAAGGGGAAACAACTTTTCAAACCCAAAGTGAAAAAAAAATCGTTGACAAACCTAGTGAATTCTAACTGTATTAAATAAACCTTTTCCAAGTTTATTGATAAATTCTTGCGCTAAAAATACACAGGTATGAATTCATCTAGATCATCAACGGAGCCATTAATCATTTATTTTCTATTACAAAAACCGACTCACCATAAATTTTTCATCGAACCTTTCGCTCTTTCCACAAAATATAAACAGTTGGTTTATCAAAGCACAGGGTGTATGATTGATTACATTCTTTTTCAACGTTGTGGGGGTTGATAAGCAGTCACTGTTTGAATTCGCACTGAATTCTCTGCGAACGTTTCGGGGATTGTGTAGCTTTTACCCTTGCCTTCTGGGGGCTCATTATCTCGAATGACTATTGTAATATATCTTCCCCAAAAAGGTCGATATCACCTCTTGAGAATTTGCCACTTAATTCGAAGCTAATACAGGAACGATGGTTTAATCTCAGATTTTCGCGAAGTTAATGGGAAAAGTGTCACCTTAAATATATGCTCGGTTAAATGACTTTGAATCTACAAGGGTCGTTCAGAGAAATCTGAACACCTATTTTGATCAATTTCTATTTGAGATATCATGTTTTAGGTATTTGTAAGTTGTACAAAAAACAAATTTCTTTCCTGTAGCGATTCAAAACCCTTCCCTGGGCCACATCCCATCAAACCTCAACATGACTGAGATCGAGTCGTCATGGGCAAAATATAAATGCAACTGTGTTGCATACATCCTGTTGCAACCCTACGATTCCAAGTGAAGAATAAAAGGCTAAATAATCAAATGTATATATATGAATCCTCAAACTACGATTAGCGCATTGGTAAGAGTGGATCTCCTGGATACTGCAAGGGTTTCCAGGTTTTCACACATTGGTTCAGGCGAGGTGCAAGGTCATGGTGGAGAAGCACTCTCTTCTTTGCCAAACAAAGTCATGGTCTTGCCCTTTTGAAGGCAGTCAATGGTAATAAGTAGTCCCAAAAATTGACATCATGCCCTTCCAGCAGCAGTGATCTTTTCCGTCTTCTTCTGTTCTTTTCCAGTGTTTGAAAATTGTTCTCAGGACTTTGAGGAATGTTGTTGAATCCAGGTTTCATCTGTAGAGATAAATCTTCACAAAAAATCACTTGTGTGCCAACAAAATATTTTAGTTGATTGTTTGGGTCTTTAAACCTTTTAGTCCAGGAATTCACATTTAAATTTAAATTTACGTTTACAGGATGGAAATTCAGCAGAATGGGGGCAGTAGTAATGCACAGAATTGCTCCGGTTGGTCTGACAAAGACGAGCGCGCGTGTATCTCAAAACAGCGCTATTTTAGTG
The DNA here is from genome assembly GCA_963966045.1 of Xestobium rufovillosum. NCBI lineage: Eukaryota > Metazoa > Arthropoda > Insecta > Coleoptera > Ptinidae > Xestobium > Xestobium rufovillosum. The sequence goes on along the minus strand of OZ014499.1, from coordinate 6,820,328 downwards.
GATAACTTAGGATGTAGGAGTCCAAGTATGAAAAGTGTTTGTCCAGAACATCCAAGACAAGTTAGTCCGTTGATAACCACTTTGCCATTTCGGGCTTTCATGTTTCAAGGGGCCAAAAGTGGAGACGAAATGGTTCTCTCGGTCAGGATGGTGGGCTGCCTGCAGTTTGAGGATTGCAACCAAGTCAGTATTTAGTTTTTTATATACGTAAAGAGAAAATTTATTATTTCAACCACATGTTCTTGGGGAGTTATCAGTAGGATAAACAAAAACTATAAAAGTGAGGGGCTTGATAAAAGGTAGCGAATATTTCATAACAACTCAAACGATTTGTCTTCCATCGTTCAAGTCTGTTGCTTCATAAGATGAAGATCGCCGTCATTAAGTGAATTTTCCATAAATTATTCTTATGTTACGTTTACATTTCTGTCAATCCATTACAAGTTTCAAAGGAGACTGTTTACTGACTTTTTTATACACTTGTAATTTTATTTCACAGAAATCTGATTATCTGAACCAGTTACTCTACAAATTTGCTTATGTTTCGGTCATTAATTTAAGAAAAACAATAACACAGACACAAAAATCAAGCAAAATACGCCAATACTGAAAAATATAACTCATAACTAAATAAATCCAAGAAAAAATGTTTCCGCTGCCATAAAATTGACACGAGTAGACTGTTCCGTGACACGCATTTTAATTGAGTACCATACCTTAATTGATCCGGTGTAATTGTTCTGACGAAACCATATACAGATTCAATATCAATTATCCATTCGAAGAAAATCAATTGAATGCCAAAGTTGTTATAATAAATGCGTTATTCACATTGGTTTCATTATACCTACTTAGATTAATTTAAACTACTTTTATGAAGAGGTACATGTGAATTGAAAGTTATAAAAACCGTAGAAGTTATCGATATTTAAAACTGTAGCTGTAGAAAATCAGAAATATTGGATATTAAATTCGGTGCTCCACAGGGCTTATTGTTAGGGCCTCTGTTGTTCTTATTGTACATAAATGGTACAGCAAAAGTAGAATATGAAACAAAATGCTAAATGGATTTTCATTACATTAACGTCCCCATTTACACCAGATCTGGGTCACTTGAACTACCATCTGCCTCAGAAAAAAGTTTGAAAAGTAAAGTAAATATTCATTTAATGAAGAGCGGGTTATTTAAAGAGCAGGAAGAAACATTGTTCCTAAGAGGCTTGCAGGTTTTGGAGTATCGTTTTAATAATGGGTGAAATATTAAATTATGTGTTTTCAAAAAATATTTTTGTATAGTAAAAACTAAGGATAGGTAAGTAGATATACCCCCTCGTAATTCATTAATTGTTTTCACGAGTTTATGGTAATATTCCTGATAATTATAGACAGAATATTTTAATTATTTAATTTTAAGTCAGTTTTTGTACTTATTTGGTATGCGCATTTTGATAAACGTGCTGGCGTAAATCCCATGTTCGAGCAAACGTAATTACCATGCATTTTGTTTGATTCTCGGGTTCCACTGGGTAAAAATATTTGTGTCTATCGTTTCTCCTTCGATCTAAAAGAGGCGACAAATAATTTCTTTGAAAACACGTTGCTAATTTAAATTATAATCTACAATGGAGGTGAAGGTTGGTCGGCCGTGACATTAATCAACTTTTTGCTTTCTGGGTAATCGTCTGAGAATTGTCTATTTGTATACAGCGTGTCCACTGTCCACCTATAGTAGAGGTTCCTGACTCATATCTTCGATAAAACAATTTAAAATAATTTTCGTTTATACAGGTTGTCCTGGTTCTTCCGTGCGTTATTGTTTTAATGGAACAATCTGTGTTATTTTTGAAGGCGGTTTTTGCGTAAAAATAAGCAAAAATTACAATATGGGGTTCCCCAAGGTTGCAAAATTACACAACTGTAAGTTAGTGTCATCCAAAAATTCCAGTAGTATGGAAATAGATACTGTTTAATATTTGATTGCGGAAAAATTATTGAAAATATTATTGAATTTACCTACTCCATTTCTTTGAGTTACTTCAAATGTTACTTCATTCCTTAGTTTGAGTTTTTCCCCGATAATACTAGGTATTTGATAACCCTGCGATTTTTACTCCAATTTTTATTTATAGGGCCCAGCTAGCGTTACATTTCGCGTTAACTAAAAGTAACGCGTTACGTTACCTGTAACATTGAAATTATGTACGTATCTATGGATACGGCTGTTTATGTCTGACTGCATAGAGCATGGAAATAGTGAAAATAGAGTGGCATAGAGTAGATATGACAGTTGGCGTTGTAAAGTCAACATTTGCAGTGTTTGTTCGTTCCTAAATTTGTTGAATCTTTTGATTTAATATGGAAAAACCTAATATTAAATTCTCCAAATATTGCTTAGTGCCGAAATGTGAATCAACGCCTATTCTAACACCAGGAAAAGTATTTATTTCATTGCCAGTGGGATCGACGTTTAGCAGATTGTCACTTAATTACCGAATTTATAAACAATTTATATTTTGATGTAGTTGGACATTTTCGAACATAATAAATACGCATTTGGGTATAAAACTGACATTCGCGTGTACCCTATTATCAAGTGATTGAAGTTAAAATAATCCAGTCGTGCGTCGGAGCTGACACACACAAGTTTTTTTTTCATATAGATCGGACTTTTTGGGTAACTCTATGTATCATGCTCCAAAGCACTGAGAGGGAAATTTCTAATTTCACACGTTATTAATCATATAAAACAGGATTTTTATTACTGGTCGATTGCTTCATCGCCGATACAGAATTATTTATTATTTTTACTACGACTATAAAGACAAATTAAATGTCACCTTACTTTTACTTCGCTGGTCAAAATTTAGCTTAAAAAAGAGTAGATTGTTGATATAGCAAATTTCAACACCAAAAAGTGATGTTGTTTTTCTAATCTACCATTGTGACTTTCAGGGAAGATCCTGCGACGACAAGAATCAAGTAAGGTCTCGATCAAAACGTGATACAACTAAAACGGATAATATTACCGATTGGCAATCTTACCTAGAATTCAAGGTAGTGTTACCGGGTCATCAAGATCACGAATCGACCACACAGTATCAAAAAACTTCGTTCATTAAAGGCTTAACCATTTTTGGCGCCTTCCTGGCTATTCTGTTCTTGTTACTAATATTTTTGGTTGTTGTATTTTTAAGAAAAAAATAATTTCGTGTTATTACGTATTGTATATAAAGTTGTTTTTCGAAAATAAATGTTTATGTAACCGTTATATCCATAAATAATAACTGGTCATTCTTTCAGAACGTTTGGAATCGCGTTTTGAATTTTAATTGCTTATTTTCTGAAATTAACATAAAAATAATTTCACAAATCATTTTCCTGGGACTGCATTTTTTAATTCCTCCGTCAACCACAAAACAATCAATAATATTTGTGCAATTTACGGTTTCGACTGTCATCAAGCAGATTTTTGCTAAAATCGAAAATATACGAATATTTAATTAAATATGCAAAAGCATTAAATTAAATTAGTACCTACATACATGTTGCAACACAGCTGTTGAAATAATTTATTTGCAAAAACTAACAAAAAATACTGTAATGAACAAAAACAAAAATTATAGAAAATTGCCGATTATTTTTTCTACAGCCCTTATTTGATAAATCGAAACTTTAAAAGAAAATAATATCAATGAAAAATTTGAACGGGAATGTGCGATATCAAGAGTTATACAGGGTATTTGATTTCAGCGTATGAGCAAATTTGTTTTTCTTATCAGTACTGTACTTATTGATTATTTTCGTGTTGAAGTAGAGAGTTTCAAGAGCTTTCCATTCATATATAATAATTATCTCATAACCTTAGTTTAGAAGCAATAATAACGAACACCACAGCCAGAGCCGGATTAAGAGAAATTCTCAGTGTTACAACCACTTTTGGGATGATCCCATTTTCTCATTTTACTTAATTGTAAAAGTTTATTCAAATTTAAACTGTCATGAATTTTCGTTTCTTGTCCTCGTCTACAGACGCATGATGAAGATACCGTGGATAGATAAGGTTAGCAATAGGGAAGTATTAGAAAGAGTTGGGGAAAAGCGAAAGGTATGGAAAACAATAAAGAGTAGGAGAGATAGGATGGTGGGACACCTTCTAAGACACGAAGGAATAGTTCGTGACATACTAGAGTCAGAGATAGGAATAAAAAGAGGTAGGGGTAGGCCTAGATTAGACTACTGCTCTCAAATAGTTAGGGATGTAGGATGTTCTACTTTTAGGGAAATGCGTAGGTTAGCTCAGGATAGAAAAGAATGGAGGTACGCGTCCAACCAGTCTTCGGACTGAGAACCTTATGATGATGTCCTCGTCTTTGGGTGGACCCGGTCATGGCCATCTCATAGCAAGCCACGGAAAATAAAAGGATCCCATTAGGACTGTCATACGTCCCGATTTTGGCGGGTTGATTATTGTTGATTTTTCGATTACCCCTTAAATAAAGGGGCAATTGTAAACCAATGTCTTCGCAACTATGAGGACCCAGGGAATGACACTTTGGAGAACCATAAACAAGTCTACCTATCTGATAAATTATGGTAGCAGTTGAATATACCAGGTGGTTATTTACAATTACCTCATATGAACATTTTTGTCAATAAAAGCATTTTCTTCAAATTTTAGTCATTTTTACGTAGCAGGAAAATTCTGACTTATTTTGCAGAAAATTTTAAACAAACATACAAGAAATGCAAACATACTTACTTATATTAGAAATATCATATTCAAGCACCACAAATTCAGTTTTGATATAGTTAATGCTTTTCATATACTTAGGTAGGTACAAAGAGTTTGACTCAGAGTTTGATTTTGTTACCATCTATAAAATCAGTCATTCACAATTACCCAGCCTAACTGCATGAGAATATGATGCAACGCAACTGGGAATCGAACCCAGGTCTCTCACTTGCCGGGCAGTAGTCGGGGAGCAGACCGCCTGAAAGATGCGTTTTAAACATCCTCTATAGTCTATACAACTCGAACACACACAGAAAAATGATGCTGATTTTTATGTAAAATGACCTGCCGGATTCGAATTTTGAGGTCGCGAAAAGATCGGGAATTGCGAAAATGCTGGAAAATCGATTTTTCGTAAAATTTCCCTAAATCAATCTTCGACCATTTTTAATACTTCTCTTGTTGTATGTCAGCAACGAAAAGAGTCAGAGATCTGTTTTTTTTCGTGGAATATACATTAAAGTGTGTTGATCATCACAGTGTACTCACGTTGCCTCTACAATTTTCCAATTTTATGTAAAAAAATGTTTTCTTGCTAGACCACAAATTTGTGTATTGTATTTTTCAAGTACTGGGTAAGTAATCTTATTTTTCGGAATTAACATATACACATGCGAGACCAAATACGGACAAAGGCTCGAAATTATTTTTGGAGAAGAAACGAAACATTAATATTGTTGCTGAAAAATGTTACAGCGAGTTAAACACCAATAATTTGTGCACGCTAGCCGCGCAGGTAGGTTGATAGGTAACGGCATAAGGGTTCGCCCGCTTTTATCCTGGATAATATACACGTAGCCAAAACTCTTGACCCCCTGAATTAATTTGGAACGCAAATAAAAATAATTCTAACAAATATGTAGATTCAATTCTACATTTTATTGAAATACTTTATCACATGTAAGGTTATTTTCATGGAAGGAGTACACGGCCAGGAATTAAATTTAAGAAAATGCCTTTCACCCTTTCACGTCGATAATCACTCACTAGAATATGGATGGTACATGGAAAATGACGTTATTATGCCAATAACATTCACAAATAGCTCTAAACTCGATTGTGTTACAACAACACAATTCTGTGAATGTAAAAATTTTACTTGTTCTTTTCGATGTGCATGCATGAAAACTAAATGTGCAATTATCATGGTTATGTGAGGGGAAATGCAGCGTTTGTACGCCTGCACTTAAACCACTCCCACACGGCTCGGCGCGCCTAGCGCGCGCAAATTATTGGTGTTAAACTCGCTGTAACTTTTTTCAGCAACAATATTAATGTTTCATTTCTTCACCAAAAATAATTTCCAGCCTTTGTCCATATTTAGTCTCGCATATGTATATGTTAATTCCGAAAAATAAGATTACTTACCCGGTACATGAAAAATACATTACACAAATTTGTGGTCTAGAAAGAAAACATTTTTTTCATAAAATTGGAAAATAGTAGAGGCAACGTGAGTACACTGTGATGATCAGCACACTTCAGAGTATATTCCACGAGAAAAACAGGTCTCTAACTCTTTTCGTTGCTGAAATACAACAAGAAAAGTATTAAAAATGGTCGAAAATTGATATAGGAAAATTTGAGGAAAAATCGATTTTCCGGCATTGTCGCAATTCCCGATCTTTTCGCGACCTCAAAATTCGAATCCGGCGGGTCATTTTACATAAGAATCAGCTTCATTTTCTTGTGTGTGTTCGAGTTGTATAGAGGGTGGCGAATTAGAGCACCTTGACTACAGGTATTCCAGATACTAAACTGCTCGGCGTTCATTAATCACACAGGCTCAGAGTGATTGGAAGTGCACTTAAAATCCTAAAATTTAAAGCAAGTAATCTGTTTTGGATATATGAATATGAAATATTTTGAAACCAAATCACAAATTTCCTAGCACACAACCTCACACACAACTTTTTAAAGCAAGAACCTGCCTAATATCGAACAAATTGTTATTTAACATTTAACTTGCAAACAAATTGATAAATTTTAATGCTACAACCAGGGTTAGACACTTTGCCCCGTAATGACCAGAAAATTTCCAAAATGGGTACATTGGATTGTTGACAAAAACATTGGTTTCTCCAAACATTCAAACGCATGATTCACAGAGGTCAAATTTCAGATTAGGAAAAGTACCTAGGTACTTTAACATTTGCATAGTCTTACAAACGTGTCCCAATTTATCGCGTTCTTGCATTTCGTTCACGTAGATGTAATTCCTCTCTCCTCTGCATTTTAATTAAAAAAGTAGATGTCTTTGGTCAATCGCCACAGTTCATTGATTCTGAATCTAGCAGACCTAAGTTATTCCTCGTGTAAGAAATAAATGGTTATTGCATCTACCAAATGTCATTTTAGAATTCAATAAATTTGTTTGTTTTTTACTTATATTGTTAATTTAAGTGTACGTGTTTGGAACCAAACAACTTAATTTTCCTTTATGAGGTCAGGTCATGCATGTAAACATTGATGTTGTGAAATTAATAAAGGACGATTATTATCAACTGTTTGTACTATCAATATACAAGTACGGATAATAAAGTTTGGTGTAGGTACATGATTAATTTAGCTTCACAGGAATCGTGTTTACAATATGTAATTATTAACATTACAAACACCCGAGTATCGGACCAGAAGATAATGACTTGGATAAACAATACTGTGACAAAATTAGATACAATTAAAAGTAGTACTGTTTTCTTTTCGAATTATACAGAGTAGTTCACCGTTCACCGAAATCTAAGAACGTTGAGGAATGTTCGTAAATATTGTTTTAAATTAATTTTAGCGGCAATTTTAGCCTCATTAATGGAAAAAGGAAATATACGGTCAAGAGAAAAACAGATTAATAAAGGTAGGTCCAGATTAAACTGCTGTTCGCAAATTTTTGGGTATGTAGGAAGTTCTACTTTCGGCAAAATTGTGTAGACTAGACCAGGATAGAAACGGATGGAATTTCATTAATAATTTGGCTCTACGCCTTTGGTGACTTGCATATTTTCTGTAATTGTGGATAATTTAAATTGACAAATAGTCATATTCACATTTAACAGAGTGCTTAAGTATAATATGTCAGATAAATATTTAATTACAATAATTTTAAATAACTTTACATAAATGTGATAATTTAGTTCGGTGAACTTAAAACATGACTGCAAAACGCCTATATATACCAAAGAATTTATAAGTTTAATATTTTATAACACCAGACTGTGCATAATTGTTTAATGTTTACGTTATATCAATTAATTAACTATAATTTCCTTAAATCACGAGCAACATTTTTTGCATAGTAATCAGAAAAAGCATATAGATTTTTTTTAATTTGAAAAAAAGGTCAAACCAAAGTCCAAAATATGAAAAATTCTTGTATGAAGGGCACTAAAATATTTTCAAATACCTTCTAAACAACATAAGCAAGTATCTTTCTCACTAATTCCTTTTTATTTTTCATCCCATAAATCCCAGCAAAGAATCTAAAGGTTATCACAAATTTATTCCGGCAATAGGATGCAGATAACTTCCACTCACTGGGGAATCAAACATTTTAAAACAATTTAAACAAATGTACACCAAGATCGTAATCGCAGATACCGGATGACAAGCGATTTAACATAAACATTAAACCGAACACGAAACAATTTACTGAAGATAGGCTATTGAGAGCACGAGAAGTTGAAAACACGATTCGCAACTTTCATATCTTTCATGCAACTACTGCCCGGCCCGCCAAGCGTTAATCTACCGCCGGTTCCGCTGCTGTTCTCGCGATCGCGCATTCCGAAGACTTACCAAAAGCAAAAATCTACGGTGCAGTTTTTGAATAAAAAAATAGTCCTTGGGTTTTACACTTGTTTAACATAAAATAAAAATTATTTATTCATTGTAAAACATGTAATGCCAAAAGCAAGTTCCTGGGTATTTCAACAATACATAACGGGGAATCCACACGTTTTTGCAGCGCAACTTCGTTTCACAATATTTCTCACAAAAGGAGAATAACTTTATGTTTTTTTTAATTATGCGAATTGGAACAATTACTTTTATTCCAAATCCCAAGTGGTAAGGTCAGTTCTTCATTTTATATTCAAATATATTGATTAGGAATATAATTTTATTCCTTCAAAATCAAAAGTTCCGCCAGTCCAAATCAGGTGACCCCGAACTTGTCGTGATTGGTCGTCGTTGGTCATTGAGTTGCGTAGAAAGTCGCCTTCGGAATCGACAAAATGGAAGTCTCAAGTTTGTTGTGCGATTCATTTCTTTGTAGATTGTGTGCCCAAGAAAACAAAAACGGAGCAAACTTGTTTCCTAACGAAGAAAACGAACAAGATTTAAGTGAACTCGTGAACAAGTATCTTCCAATAAAAGTACGTATTTTTATATTTGAAAATTGTAAATAGAATACAACTTGATTTCCTTTGTGGCAGTCAATAATCATACTTTTAGCAAGAGGGAAATTTAAATATTATAAAATTGAAAATTATCCTGTGTCATTGTGCAATGAATTTATTTTAGGTTGAAAGAGATGGCAAGCTGCCGTCTACGATTTGTCCTGGTTGTAATTTTCAATTGGAAGCAACGAAATCATTTTTAGACCTCATTATAGAAGGTCAAAATAAATTGAGGGAGTTATTTCGAAACCAACAGGACACTTTACGGAGACAGGAGAAGCAGAGACTGCAATTAGAAGAAGCTTTAAAAAATGTTAACCCTAGTTCCAGTGTTGAAACTTACACTATACAGTCCGACGAGACCGGAGAGAAATTTCTTATACAAAGTAAGTTTGCGTCAGACTGTGGCAGCAGACAGCTACTTTTGTATTTCTAGAAGCTTGTAGTTGTAGTCCGTAGTTTCATAAATGGGTAGGTAACTAAGGGTAAAATAGCTTGTTTAATTTGTAGCGAAATTTCTATTAGGTAAGCGAGCGTGACGTCAGACATTTTGGTTCCTTCAAATGCAGTTGAGAATGAGAATCTAGTCAGTTAAAAATAAATTGCAAACTCTGCCCGCTTTTCTTTTGTGTCCCAGACTTATACATGAAGATTGCGAATCTAAAACAAAAAGTACTTACCTTATTTTGCTCTGACGATAGCTCGTCAAACAATCAAGATAGTAGCTGTTCCTGTCGCTTAGATACTTTTTGGCAGTTGCTATATTACAAATTATACTTATACCTCTGGTATAAAATATAATTTTCTGGTTAAGCATGTACGTGTTTGTAGTATTTTCTGAGGGTCCCTTATTCCCCCCGGATCATGAATTGTCGCTGCGTGGGGAAGGTTTATCAAGGCCTCGAAAGAAACGGGGTCGACCACCTAAAGCACTGCAAAATGAGGAACGGAAAGAAATTGTTCAAGAAGAAGTTGATGTTAAGAACGAAGATAACGATGATGAAAGTGAGTTAGATACAGACGGGCGAAGGAAAAGGAGAATTAAAGTACCATCAAGGTTTTTGGAAGCTGTACAGGTAATTATTTCATTTTTCTCTCTTTAAAAAATAGGGGTTTAATATGTAAAATTAAGGGTAAAGAATTGGAGAGAATATTAAAAGAGGAAGGAGTAACTGATGATTCTTCTTCGGACACGGAAATGACTGCCGAAGAACGTAAATTATCAAGGAAAGACGACGAGATTATCGGGCATTTGCAAAGCAAAGATGGGGAAAATTTAGGTGAATTGGTTGTGATCAATAAGAATTCGAATAGGATGAAAATTAAGAGTAAATCAACGGTTGTTCCTAAGAAGAAGAAAAAGTACGATTGCGAACTTTGTGGAAGAGAATTTTTGCATTACGGTCGTTATGAAGTCCACAAAACTTTCCATAAAAACTTAAAATACAAGTGCAATAGTGGAGATTGTGGACTAACTTCCGATACTAAGTTGCACGTTGAAGAACACCAGAAAGAAACGGGACATGTGGGTGTTACTATAATCGAGGGATTAGATTTGGACGTAAGTTATTTTTTTGCATTATTGTTTGACACTACAACCCGTTTAGGTTTTGGCTGTTCTCCAGAAAACTTCCCAAATCTTTTTTTGGGGTGGGTTAGTCCCCAAGCCTCGTTCAATTATCAACACCTCACATCTATGGATTTTTGCTCCCTCCACTATCTCCCTCCATTCTGCGTCCGTTCTCTCCAATTATCCACTTTTCGTGCTCTTAGATCATTCATAACATCATATCATCTCATTCTGGGCCTCCCTCTTGCTCTTCTTTCAATTTACTATATCTTTTCCTCACTAGTAGGTAACGCAACCACTATCTAACTATTTTTAACATAAATTGCACTTTTCTTTTTAAAAATCTTAAAACTACTTTCATCTTTCAAGTAAGTAGGCAAATTATTAAAATAAGAATATCCCTTAACAAACACTTGATTTTGAGCAAATGCAGTAGTTGCATCAGGTAAGAAAATGTCTTCCCTTCTTCTTGTGTAGTAATCATGCACATCCGTTCATAGTTTAACTAGATCATCCATATGAAGCATATTATGTTTTACTTTATATACAAAAATCAATGTATTATACCTAATTCTCTGGGCAACACTCATAAACTGAAGCGTCTCCAACATAAACGAAATACAGTACAACTTCACTAATCCGGACACATATGGTTCCAATGAAAATCGGATTAGGGAGGTATCCGGACTACAGAAGTACTTATACAAAACACAACTAAAAACATGTTTGTATGTACATATTTACATACAAACAGAAATTAAACAGTTTTATTCAGACTGAACAAATACCTACATAAATCAGAAATAATAAAAGGCAAATTCTTTAACATACATACATACATTACATAATATAATAGATATATAATTTCATATTTTTTTAAGAAAGCTGTCTAATTTTGTCTGCATAGTTTTTTTCTCAAGTTGCTCCATGGCAGTTCCTTTTAATCTTCTTAACAGCAGCACATCTTGCATTGGAAGGTTGTTTTCCTCAGCCCACTGAATGCACAATGAAAAGGATTTTACAGCATCAGAATGTTTTACTTTTGATACAATTTCATAGTCCGAATCTCTAGATTCATAATTCTCGGCTTCATTTCTATTTTCCACGGCTTCACTAATCAGCTCTTCCTCCGTGCAGTCCACTACAAATTCTTTCTGTCCTAACGCTCACTCAGCAATTTGTTCATCACTTAAATCATTTTGCGGATCTATAATACGCAAGGAATCTGCAATTTTTTTCAAATCTCCATCACTTAATGGACAGAGTCGTTTTTTGAGTTCGGCAAGTGAAATATTTTCCTCTTCAGATTCTTCTTCATTCACTATAAAGTTTTGCTGTGGCCAGAGTGCTGACCAACTTTTTTGAACATTTTTGGCAGTTATGGATTTCCAAGCGACATCTAAATTATTAAGCGCATCTTTTAAGTTGTATTGTTTCAAAATCCTTATTATTTCATCGCTTTCCTGGGAAACAATGTGATTTAGTAAGCGCTTTCGATATGATACTTTAATGTTTTGTATTAAATTTTGATCCATTGGTAGGATGATAGCTGTACAATTAGGCGGTAAAAACATAACTCTAAAATTAGTATCAAAATTGATTTCATCTTCAGGAGGATGCGAGGGTGCATTGTCCACAAGCAGCAAAGCCTTGCAAGGTCTGTTGACTTCAGCTAAAAATTTCTTGACGTTAGGTATGAAACACGACTTGAACCACTCTAAAAATAAAGGTCTGGTCATCCATCCCTTACTAGTAGCCTTGTACACAACTGGTAACACAGCATTTTTAAAAGCTCGAGGATTTGCAGCTTTTCCAAGAACTAAAAGTGGTAACTTATGTGTTCCTTCTGCTTTGCAGCATGGCATAAAGGTCACACGGTCTTTTGATATTTTTCTTCCTGGCGCTGATTTTTCCTGATGATGAACCCATGTAGCGTCAGGTAAAACTCTCCAAAACATTGCTGACTCATCAGCGTTATATACTTGTTCACAACTTAAACCCATTTCTCGGACAATGCTTTGAAATTTTTCTTGAAACGGTGTTACGGCATTTACATCACTGGAGAGTTTTTCGCCGCAAACTTTTAAAAATCGAATACCGTGTCTTTTCTTGAATTTATCAAGCCAACCAGAGCTTGCTAAAAAGTCATCTTTTCCAGTTATTTGTTGATAAAAATACCTGGCTTTTGTTCGTAAAATTTCTGATGAAATGGGTGCATGGTTATTGCGCCGTTGCAAAAACCAATTGTATAAAGCGGTTTCAACTTCAGGATGTTCTGCCTTTCTAATAATCTTTCTTTTGCCTAAAGATTTAAAAAAACCGTTTTTGTACATAAATCCAATTGTAGAAAAACTAAATATCATACCTGTTCCTTGGAATGATGTGGACACAAAATTTCTTATTTTGTTTGTGCTTTTTTTATATCAAAAATAGTTGACTTTGCCACACCAAACTTTTCCGCCACTTGACGTATGCTACCGGTTTTATCAAAGTAATCTAAAATTTTACATTTGTCATTCAAAGTCAATGTTTTATGTGCCCGTTTATTTGGTGCCATATTTTCAACACACTCGGTGAATGTTCTGTTTATAACTGCAGACTGAAGACTGATAGGCGGCAATTATATAGTGACTCACTTCATCGAAATCGGCAACAGATGTTAATTTAAGCGGGAAAATCGTATCGTTCGAACTATAGAGGCAAAATTTATAAAAATGTCCGGTTCACAGAAGCATTCGGATTACTGGAGTGTCCGGGATAGAGCGTGCCCGGATTGGTGAAGTTGTACTGTACTAGTATACCTGCTGCAGTTCAATATAGCTCGCATTGCTTTATTTTGTCTTTTCTGAAACTCCTGAACAAAAAAATCCGTCACCATAACCGTTGTACAATATTCAAAATACGGGGCAACCATAGTTTTATATACAAGCAGCCGTGACCAACAGCTAAGTTTGTCACTTATTCTAGACAGAAGGCCCACTCTTTGAGATACTTTCTTCAAAACGTAACTAGCGTGCTCTTTAAACTTCAACTCATTGTCTATAATAACCCCTAAGTACTTAATTTTGCAAACACGCTTTAACTCGATTTCATTCAACCATATGGTACAATATTGATTTGCTACACTCTTGCCCCCCAAATATATCACTTCAGTCTTATTAGTAATTATAACCACCATATTGTTCTTCAACCACCTAGAAATTGCCTTCAGTTCACTATTGATAACTTCTGCTACCTCAGCCTTACTCTCCCCAACGTAACAAATAAGAGTGTCATCTGCAAACATTTGTATACAGCACTTATCCAACGTATCGACAATGTCATTTATGTGCAATGTAAACAGTACCGGCCCTAACACTGAACCCTGCGGCACACCATGTGCAGTTTGAACCTTCCTTGAAATTGAATTATTGTACTTCACCACTTGGAATCTATCGCTCAAATAACTTCCAAACCACTTCAGTGCACTGCCCCCCACTCCCATTTTCTTTAATTTGCACATCATCAAGTCACGATTCACCGTCTCAAAAGCCCTTCTGTAATCCAAGAATACCGCCCCAACACATTTTTTTCTATATAAAGCATCCTTCCATCTGCCAATAACTGTTTGTACTGCTGTTTCACAGGAGCTTTTTCTGAATCCCGCTTGATGTGGTGTTAGGATATTGTGTCTTCCATAAATTTTCTGAACTGGTCTCCAACATCTTTTCATATGGAGGTAGCATATTTATGGGTCGAAATTCCTCACACTGTACTGTATTTCTTACTTTTTCCACTGGTACCACTGTCGATAACTTCCGGGAATATTCCTGTATCCAACGAAGAGTTGACTATTTCAAGGAGTCTATGCCCCAACACCTCAAACACACATTTCAACAATCTAGAGGTAATTCCATTTGTGCTACTCTCTTTATTTGATAAATTTTTAACCACTCTCCTTAAGTTCATCATCTTTACCTCCTCAAATTTTGTGAGTAATAAACCATTCTCTATTTCCTCCAAATTAATTGTTGTGTCGCTAATAATATCTGCAAGTAATCTATCTATGCTCTCCAGGAAATAGACATTAAATCTATTGGCTATTTCTAACTCGTTGAAAATTTTGTCATTATTAAATATTATACTGCTGTGGCTGCTTTTCTTCTGTCCACTCATCAATTTCTTTATGTTCTTCCACATAGTTTTTGAATCAAGTGACTTATTAATTTTTGTCTCATAATATTGTCTTTTAGCTTTCCTTATCATATTGATGATCTTGTTTCTATGTTGCCTGTGCTCTGGGTCATTTGTCCATCTTGCTCTCACAAATGTATCATCCCTCATTTTACTCATTCTCCAATTCTACATTCCACCATCCATTGTCAGACCACTTTGCATTTTTTCCTTTTTCCATATTGACAGTATTAAACTGTATATCGTCACTTCTTTACACAGTAGGCTACTGAAGTGTTCTTTCCATATTCGTTTAATTTTTTCTTTATCATTTCTTAATTCCCCACCTTTGTTTTTGAGAGCTCAGACTTTCATTCCATTTTCTTTACATACCTTGTTCTTTTATTCTTCTATAATTTTTTTCGCATATCATCGACAAATTTTATAATTTCTCCATTGGTGACTTAGGGACAACTTGAGTTGCCTCAACCTGTGAAACAAGGCGAAATAAACATAGACTTTCCCTCTATTTTCATACCCGAAAAACCGGCGGAAGAAAAACAAGAAAACAAGATAACCTGCGAAGTTTGCGGGAAAACTTTCTCCTGCAAACAAAACTACGAGGTGCATTGCAAGGCGGTTCACGAAAAGCAGCGTCCTTATCAATGTGAAAAGTGCGACAAGTCGTTCCCGTACCTCAACAGTTTGAAGTGTCACATGTTGCAGCACAACGAAAACGGAGACAAAATGTACCCTTGCGAAATATGCCGTAAAGTATTCAACCACCCGAGCAGCCTCGTGTACCATCGAGAAGCCGAGCATAACAATGGACGGCGTTTTGTTTGCAACAAGTGTGACAAGAGTTTCAAGCATAGGCAGCTTTTGCAGCGCCACCAGTTGGTCCATTCGGACGAGCGACCTTATTCGTGTAAAATGTGCGGCGCCTCTTTTAAAACCAGGGCGAATCTTTTGAATCACATGCTGATACATACAGGAGAGAAACGGTACTATTGTACCCAGTGTCCGCAGACTTTTGCGCATAAAACCTCTCTTACGTTACACACTAGATGGCACAACGGCCATCGACCGTATCAGTGCGATGTTTGCATGAAAAGTTTCTCGCAGAAAGGGAATCTTGCTGAACACAAAAGGATACATACGGGTAAGACGACTTGCCTGCTTTGTAATACCAAAAAACTATGTTTTTGAATTTTTATTTAAGGAGAGAAGCCATATTGTTGCGATCACTGTGGACGCAAGTTTACTACTTCTTCTCAATTTAAGCTTCATGTTAAGAGGCATACTGGTGAACGGCCTTGGAAATGCGAATATTGTTCAAAATCGTTCTTACATAAGGATACCTGGAAGTGCCATACGAGGAGACACAGAAATGAGAGACCCTATCAGTGCATGCAGGTACGTTTTCTACCCTATCCAATTGCTTTGTCTCCAAAATATTTGGAAAAAGTTACTTTTTGGGATTAAAATAAAAAAAGTTGTCAAACTCCGAACGAAAAAGTGATTATGGCTGGTTAAAAGAGAACGTCTAGTAACCCTACCTGTTAACATTGATTGATTTAAAAGTTATACTTCAAGGAAAAGACCTATTAGACAATTAGTGCGGCGACGGCCTATAACTCTTGAACCATTCAAGGCATCAAAATGAAATTTTGCAAGTGCTTAGGAAATCCCATGCCGCATCTTGTAAAATTATTTTGGTGTATCCAGGGCGAGATACAGGGTCTTCACATTTTTCGTAACAAACCGAAGTTAAATTTTTTTAAAAGGAAACCTCCAATTTTTTAATGTAGTTAATTATTTTCTCGATTTACTTTTTGGTAGTAATTCATGTTGAATTAATAAAATAGTATAATAAATTGTTACTTTGGTAGTACGCAAAGTATTTTATTAATTTAATTCAATTTTTTTACATATTCATGATCCCCCTCGTGTTCCCCACAAAATTTCATGGAAAACGATATGCCACATTATGGGGTTTCCAGCAGGGACGGTTAACCCTTTAAGGACGGATTTTTTTTGCCACTGTTTGCCTCCCAGATGGCGAAAATTGCAGGACTGGACGGACGATTGACGGATATATCTGGCACTTTAAATTTGCAAATGAAATACATACTAAATTGTTTTAATACTTATTTTTATTGAGAAGAGCAAACAACTTCATTTCACTATCACTGTCTAAATAGAGGCTATCACAACCTATAGCTTTCAAAATGCTCTCAACTTCTTTTTCGTCTAATCCACAATAACTGTTTGGGGATATTCTTGATCTTTTTGGCCTAGATGGTCCAGCAGCAGTGTGCTCTTCGGACGACATCACAACCTATAATGACAAGCAACAACCTAACCTACAACAGTCAATCATGCATACCACACACCAGACGAGCGTCGGTTATATCCGACACTGCCAGATATAACCGACATTCGGCTACACAGCATGGTTTTGTGGGGTCGACTTAGTCTGACGGCCGTCTGTAGATCCCAACAATAATATTTAGAGTGTCGGAAATCACGACGGCTGTCCAAGGACAATGTTAGATCTCTTGTCGGATATATCCGAAGCTACCTAAGATTTCTTTATCGAACTAGATTCACAGACTATTCTATTTGCAAATTCTGTTAATACCTTTGCCACAGTACTTTATATTATTCAGGGTGGTGAACATACGCATAATTGATTTTTTCTCAAGAATTTCAAATGGAACACCTTGTATATTAAGTGCATATTTAATAGCCAGTTTACTAAGCTTTTAATTGATACTGGCATTGCCAGGTCTGCGACTGACAGTTTCTACAGAAATTAAGATTCAAACTTAAGGGTGCGGAATTTGAGCACTAAAAACGGGACATGTAGACACATTTTTATTCCAACACCATTCTGAAATTAAAGTATATAGGGCGTTAAATAAAAAAAAGATTTATTAATAAAGGATCAACTTAGAGACTCCCACTACTTATATAGTAATATTTTTCGTTCGCCTTAAATAAATCTCCCTCAAATTATTGAAAAATCCGTCATAAACTCGACACCTTTTTTACTATTTGTAAACATATTTATCGTAATTAGAAAGTAGGGTTGTCTAAGTTAATTATTCCTTATTCATTTTCGACCGAGAACGTCTCGATACGTTACTTCGTTTAGCCGGCGTGTTGGAATTAAAATTATATTGCAATCTCTCCATCTTGTGCATATTTGGACGAGATGCACAGTAAACTGGACGTTTGACAGTAGTAGTAGTGTGGCCATTGCAATGCAGATGGCGGTGGCGCTTCAGTTTATCCTCTTATTTCTAAATAGAAGATAATAATTTAAAGATAGGACCGCCGACTAATCCTCCCAGATTTATTCGGTTGCTGCTAAAACAAAAAAACCTTGAAAATTCCAAGCTGTAGAGGTTCCGTCTGAAGAGTTTGCAGTTGTGATAGAAACCAATCATAATAGATTGTGACAATATTTTGCATAATCCTAATCACACTTTTGGGCGATAGGTGGCAGCACTTTATAGGCAAAAACAACTGATAAATCCCAGCCTTAAACTATTGTGGCACATTGCTGTTATCATTTCAAAACACACTTACTTGAGTGTACCTGGGAAATTACAAAACACCAATTTTGCATTGTTGCTGCAGTGGAGAATTACTGTAATATGACACAACAGTACATTTATTACTGAATTATTGCAATAATAGTAGGTGGCCAAAACGATTAGGACAAACCAGGTTTTTGAAAGTTCGAAGTTTTGCCCCATATATTATGTTTGGCTATTTCCAATGAAGTCCTTTGCTGACAATGGTTGTGTCATCTGCATATATGATTGTTTCTATGGTGAGGTGCAATGGTACGTCATTAATGAAATTGATGAAGAATGGAGGAGCTAAGGGAGATCCCTGCGGTACGCTCTCCTTTATGTCACTCATGCTGCTACTAGCGTTATTGAATCTAACTTGCTGTTACCTGTTTGTCAGGAAAGATGTTATTAATGATAGCATATCCTCTGAAGCCATAATATTCTCGTGGTAATGCCTCAGAAGTGCCTCTACGTGGGATGAATCCGAATTGTTGTTGGCAAAAATAGCTGTTTCTAAAGAATTTCATGGTTCTGGTGGCCAGTATGTCCTCAAATATTTTTGAGAACACTGGAAGTATAGAAATTGGCCTGTAGTTACTACAGCTATGTGTAGTACCTTCTTCTTAAAAATTGGGTGTACTGTGGCAAGCTTCATTTTATCGGGACATGTTCCTTCCTCTATGCATCTGTTGTAAATGGTAGCTAGAGGCTCACTTATTAAATCCGCAACCCGGTTGACAGTCATAGAGGAGATGCCGTATATGTCTGCGGTGGATTTTTTTTTAATCTTCAGTATTGAGTTGTATACTTCTGATTCACTCGTAGGATACAGGTATATTGATGAGCCGTTTACTGGAAATTTTTGGATATCAATTATCAAAGTATCCTGGGTTCTGATTCTTCGTGATTTCCACATAATGATAGAAAATAATTGTTAAATTCTTGGACTGACTGAGTGTTTTCTGTTTTTTAGCCATTCTTTTATGGTTGGTTAATTGATTAATAAGGTTCCATACAGTTTGCAGTTTGTTATTGGAATAGGCTATTCTGTTTGCATAATTAGGACTCTGTTATAATTTTAATTCCGAATTATTTTATGTTTATGACTTTCTTGTTTATGTTTCCGTTTTGTTACATTATTGGGAAATACCAGTTTTGCTGTTTTTGTCTTCCTTTGGTGGTGATTTGTAACAACTTGTTTCCAATAAATGTTATTAATATTACGACACCACATAGCTGTACAGTCTGTTCTTAAACTGATTAATTGTGGTTGCACAGATAATGTCGGCTAGTAGACTGCTCCACATAAAATGTTTTCTCACATTTGCTAGAAGACGGTCCTCCAAAGAAGAATTTTTAATGATTGTTTTTAAAATTTTGCATTCAACTGAAATTTTGCAACATAATTATGAATCGTCCTGTATGTTTATGATTTTTGTTTTAGTGTTTCAGGGGTTTTACGGAACATTGGGCATTAAAAAAGCATGAACGTCTTCACACAGGAGAAAAGCCTTACATCTGCGAAGTTTGTGACAGGGGTTTTGCCGATTGCTCAAATTTGGCAAAGCACAAGAAAATCCACTTGGACAAAACCACGGATAAAATGACGGTTATGAAAGTGAACGGGCAAGAGGATTTGAAATTCAAAGGTTTTACCGAGGACAACGACCCGGATAATCAAGTTTTGTTCTTGACGTACGAGAATTTGAATTCCGATGACGGAGATGGCAAGGCATTCGTCCAGATTATGGATAATTTGGATCAAACGATGCCGAGCGAAGATAGTCAAACTGGAAGTTTGAAAGAATCTTTGTTGGATTCCGCAGAGTGTTTGAAAGTCGGTGAAGACGATTTGTCTTTGGACCCGATGATGAATATTCAGGTAAACTTTTTTCATTCAGTCGAACTTCCTTTTATTTGAGTTTGAATTATGACACTGTCCTTTTAGCAAGTGATAGACCAAGAGGGTAACCCCATCAGCCTTACGACACAAGACGGCCAGCAGATGAAAGTAGTAACAACCTTGGACATAGGCCAACAATGCATTCAGGGTCTCATGCCTAACGGGAGTTTGATACCGATCAACTTATCGATGCAAGAAGGAAAAGCCGTGGTAGAAATTCTCGCGCAGCCTGATGAAGTTCAGGAAAAACCTAAAGATGATGTCGTAAGTTATTCGTTACAGGATATTTTTCTAATTGCCCATTTCTAGATTTTTTTGGTTTGTAAGATTAAATTTAGGACTAAGCAACTGTTTGCCGTTAGACGAACTTACAGGGATTTTGGCAATTTTGATTTGCAAGTTTTCACTGATCATGAAGTGCCCTGCTCCCTCATCTGTCTTACCCAAATCAGATAAATGACTTCTTTGTTAATTCTGTTGAGCAATTGGATATTCACTTGCAGAATTCTTCTAATGAATGGAAGAATGCTCGTCTTTCCTCTTTGCAAGATGAGAAATCTGTCTAACTTCAAGGATGTGCGTCCAATTAGTATTCTTCCCACTGTATCCAAAATCTTTGAGCGTGTCTTGTGCTTGTCAGAGTTGGAAGTGCCTCAGGGGTCAATTCTCGGCCCTGAGTTGTTTAGGCGCAGTTTTTCATTTCTGCCACTGAAGCTTATTGAACTGGAAGTGCCTGGGCAGTCCTGTTTGGTAGGGGGGCAGCTGGTCAAGCGACATGTGTTGCTTCGTAGTTAATTTCTAATGCCCGTTTTGTATTTTTTCGAGTCATAGGTGCTAAATTTAACATTTTCTCTTTCCAGCAGGCGATACTACGAAAGCGTAGAGCGGCCAGAGTGAGAAAAAAATTACTCTTTCCAGATTAAACTGTAAATTGGCTTAAATTTACAGTTTGAACTGGGAATTTTATAAAATTTACAGTTTTAACTAGGAATTTTGTTAAATTGACAGTTTGAACTGGGAATTTTGTTAAATTGGCAGTTAGAACTGCCAATTTTGTTTAAATTTACAGTTTGAACTGGGAATTTTGTTAACAGATTGAACTGAGAAGTTTGTTAAATTGACAGTTAGAACTGTTAATTTTGCTAACTGCCAACTTAACAAAATTCCCAGTTCAATCAGTCTATTTAACAAACTTCCCAGTTCAAACTGTAAATTTAATAAAATTCCCCGTTCAAATTGTAAATTTAAGCAAAATTGACAGTTTTAACTGTCAATTTAACAAAATTCCCAGTTCAAACTGTAAATTCTATAAAATTCCAAGTTGAAACTGTAAATTTAAGCAAAATTGACAGTTCTAAGTGTCAATTTAACAAAATTCCCAGTTCAATCTGTCAATTTAACAAAATTCCCAGTTCAAACTGTAAATTCTATGAAATTCCCAGTTGAAACTGTAAATTTAAGCTAAATTGACAGTTCTGTCAATAGAGTCCATTAGTTAGGTTATGTTACTAGTTTCGCGGGCTATCCTACTTCCAAATTCTTAACATGGAGCTCTTATGGGACATAGATTTTAAACACTGATTATTTAAATTCAGTGCGTTTCTTAACAGGGATTCTGCAAGTGACATATAGACTGCTCTTTCCAGCTGTTACATTTTCAAAAACAACTTAAAATACAACTTAATTTCAGAAATATTTTAAAACGGAGCACAGTACATATTAAAAAGGAACGTATGTCGCGTTCAGACCAGACCGGTAACCTTGGAAATTATTTTGACGTTTGCTGCGCAGGGTTTGAGGCTAAATTGTTTATTTCTCCGGGTTATTTATTATTTAATTTTTATTTAATAGGTGGTTTAAGTCCTTATTTATATTTAAAAAGTGTAAAATGGAAGAAAAAGTGTTAAAAATTAGTGTTGTTAACGACTTCATTTAAATAATCTACTGCGCCGGTTCTATCACCGACATTCTCGCGCCGTAAATTGCAGTAGTTTGTTGAACTTTAGTTTTAAACAAAATTACTGCATAAATAAATGCTTTTACATGAAAAACGGCGAAAAAAGGCTTCATAGTAATCGCCATATATTGATTTAATGCTAAGAAATCAGGATGAAAGGTAAAAATAGAATGTGAAGTGCAAGGTCATCTAACCTCCATTTAAAATGCATTGAAAAATTTTATCCAACTATTCTCTTAGGATAGCGTTTTAAATTTCGCGCTTTGATTTCGCCGTTACACTAATGGACTCTATTTAACAAAATTCCCAGTTCAGTATGTCAATATTACGAAAGCGTAGAGAGGCCATAGTGAGAAAAAAAAATTACTCTTCCCAAAGATTAAACTGTAAATTGGGTTAAATTTACAGTTTGAACTGGGAATATTGTAAAATTGACAGTTTGAAATGGGAATTTTATAAAATTTACAGTTTGACCTGGGAATTTTATAAAATTTACAGCTTGAACTGGGAATTTTGTTAAACTGACAGTTAGAACTGTCAATTTTGCTTAAATTTAAAGTTTCAACTGAGAATTTTATAGAATTTACAGTTTGAACTGGGAATTTTGTTAAATTGACAGATTGAACTGGGAATTTTCTTAAATTTACAGTTAAAACTGTCAATTTTGCTTAAATTTACAGTTTGAACTGGGAATTTTCTTAAATTTGCTTAAATTTAACTCGGAAGTTTGTTAAATTGACTGATTGAACTGGGAATTTTGTTAAGTTGACAGTTAGCAAAATTACGAAGCCGTAGAAGGGTCACATACAAACTTTGCTTTGCATTTTCCACAAAAAAGTAGAAATTTCGACAAAAAGTGGAAATTTCGACCAAAAATGTGGAATTTTCGACAAAAAAGTGGAAATTTTCACAAAAAAGTAGAAATTTTCACAAAAAAGTAGAAATTTCGACAAAAAAATGGAAATTTTCACAAAAATGTAGAAATTTCGACAAAAATGTGGAAATTTCGACAAAAATGTGGAAATTTCGAGAAAAATGTGGAAATCTTTCTACAAAAAAGTGGAAATTTCTCCAAAAAAAGTGGAAATTTTCACAAAATGATGGTTGTGCAAGAATACATGATTTAATAGGTTAACAGAGAACGCAGTGGAAGTTAGCTCCAGCTTCAGATTCGAGATTCGAAATCTTATAACGGACCAAATAAGTACCGAATGGAAATTTTTGAAACATACATAGGTATTAATATTGATCAAAAACTGTACGTCATTAATAAGTCCGTAAATATTCCTCTAACTAGCGGCTCAAGGGGTGAATTCAACCCCCTTAAATCATGTATTTTGGAATATCACGATACCGTATATAACTCTGAAACTTCACAAAAATCGTATTAAGAAAGACTAACGTAAGAAAAGAATATAAACCCTATTTTCAAGTGATAAGGGGATTAATTCATTCCCCAATATGCAAGAAAAATACCGAACAATAACTTGTATCACTTTGAGACTTTGCAGAAAAATCGTAGTAAACAAAACTAATTTAAGAAAAAAAAATATGAACCCCAGATTCAGGGTATAACGGGTTGAATCGGGTTGAGATTTTGTACAAAAATCACTGTAAACAAGACTAACTTGGAAAAGAATATGAGCCCGAGATTCAGGGAATAAGGGGTTGAATTCAACCTTCGAAATTCAGGAAGAATTCGTAAATGCCAAACTGAAACTTGTATCACTTTCAGGTTTTGTTTACTGTGATTTTTGTACAAAATCTCAAAGTGGTACGAGTTTCGGTTTGGCATTTACGAATTCTTCCTGAATTTCAAGGGTTGGATTCAACCCGTTACCCCCTGAATCTTGGGTTCATATTTTTTTCTTAAATTAGTTTTGTTTACTACGATTTTTCTGCAAAATCTCTAAGTGATACAAGTTATTGTTCAGTATTTACGAATTTTTCTTGAATACTGGGGAATGAATTCATACCCTTATCACTTGAAAATAGAATTTATATTCTTTTCTTACGTTAGTCTTTCTTAATAGGATTTTTGTGAAGTCTCAGAGTTATATACGGTTATCGTGACATATCTAAACAATATACAGATATACAGATTTTTTAGAGACGATAGAGTAGGCAAAAAACGAACAATTTTTGTCTATAAACTCATTGTAAGATTTCGAATCTCGAATCTGAAGCTGGAGCAACTTCCACTGCGTTTTCTGTTAACCTATTAAATAATGTATTCTTGCACAACCATCATTTTTTAAAATTTCCCCCTTTTTTGTCGAAATTTCCACATTTTTGTCGAAATTTCCACATTTTTCTCGAAATTTCTATTTTTTTGTCGAAATTTCCACATTTTTGTCGAAATTTCTGCTTTTTTGTGGAAAATGCAAAGCAAAGTTTGTATGTGACCCTTCTATGGCTTCGTACAAAATTATAATAATAATAATAATAATGTTTATTTGGCTTAAATTACAATACCACGTCAAAATAACTGGAATACATAGGTATTCGAAAAGATATAGTGTACACACATACACACAGCTACAAAACTATAAATAAATTGCACACTTTAATTTTTTCCCAGTTCAAACTGTCAATTTAACAAAATTCCCAGTTCTAACTGTCAATTTTACAATATTCCCAGTTCAAACTGTAAATTTGTCTCACTGTGGCCGCCCTACGCTTTCGTACAATACTGCTCAGACTGAAGTTTTTCTGTGTATTTAGGCTTAAGTTTAGTCATTCTTTGTGGGTGGGATGCTCTTAGGCTTTATTAGAAGGCGATATTGTATTTTTCTTTCATCACCACTGTTTATACAATTTTTTATTGTCTAGCCAATGAAATCAATTGATTATTACTGTTATTATAGATCACGGATGAAGGTATAGATTCTCCATTAGCAACTTCTCCGGGTAGCGAACTCCTGGATAGCAACATACAGTTTTTGACGAAACTGGACAATAATATTCAATTTCTGACGGAAGATGGGCAAAATGTTTGTCTCGTAGCTGCGTACAATGTAGAAGATTCTATCAATCAGCAGTATCTTACTATGGCTTAGTTTTATAGCGAGGGGTGTGTTGAGCGGACCCGGTTTTTCATTCTGGTAGAAATTAAGTTGGACTATTTTCCCGAAAAATTGCCTTTTGGAATTTTTTTTATTTGTCCGCAATTTTTCAAAGGTAGGGGCTCTGTGATAATCATACTGCATCATTTTTTGTTTTTAACAGTTTTTTTAATGGTCCGTGTTCTCGCCTTAAAAGTTGTTTACACTGTCGCTGTTGTTACTTTTTAAATTAGATTTTAACTATTTTAGCTTTGTATATTTTATTATTTGTAATTAGAAAATAAATATCGCAATTATAAGTATAGTTTTATTTGAGTTTTCTTACGCACGCAAGCAGTATAAAATAAAAAGTAAAAACGTGAGTGTGATGGAGACAACAAGATTATTGCGTAAACTTAAACAATTACATGGCGAAGTTCTGAGTGTAATCATATTCTATTGTTGGAATAACAGACTGCACAAATTTTAAGAATATAATGAGATACATGTGGACTCCAAGCTCGCTTCCGCCTTCCATTACCGTTTCTATAATGCTCTTCATCACTTCGGCATGTCTACAGGGATGTACAGAAGCCATTTTGGGCACACTTAAATGCGGATGGGCTTCCATGGTAACGGTCTTCATGGCATAATCTTTACTAATATCTTCAAAGGCCTCCGTCATCGTTAACGGTTTGTGATTCTGCAAACCATAATTATTTTCAGACAACTCCTAATTTTTTTAAGAATTACAAACCTCATCATATCCTGTTAGCCACATCCTCGGCGTTTGATAGTATTTATCGTAAGTAATGTGTAGATCGTAAGTTCTAGTTCGTATAATTTCACCACCTTCTTCAGTTTGTTTGGCCTCAAGCTTCTTTGGTTCTTCGACAACGGTTGCCTAAAATAAAGTTTTCTTTACGCTAGTACCTATAATAAAAATATGACGACAAACCTGATCATTATCAAGCATTCCACTTTCTTCAAAAGCTTCCATATCAGCTGCTTCTTCGTCATCGTCATCATCATTTTCCTCATCATTCAACGCTGCTTCCTCCATGCTTTCAGCTTTCGCATTATCTAATGTCATCTCAGAAATTTTATCCTCGATACTAGTACAGTTTGCATCATAATGGTGAGTATCGACCCAACCATTATCAGCATCATCGGACTCGATTATGTGTTCTAAATCCCGCGAATATTCCATTTGTTCGCATCGTCGCGAGCAAGGTACATTTCGAGTTATTAAGAATTGTTTCTCTTTTGGTAAATATGGTTTTGCCTTGGATTCATCTCCGGCAGCCCACTGCCACGTTGGGCAGTGATGTACTAAGTGATCACCAGCAGCTACAAACTCTTCCGGAGTTAATACGCCGGTTTCCCGAAATTTTGATTCCTTAAATTAAAATGATTACCACCAACACCTTTTAATATGAAAAACTTACTCTTAAAACTGGAGTTAAATATTCGGCTACTCCTAAAGCGGTGCCCTTAACGCTATTTATTACGTTTTGCATGCTTTATTTTTTATAAACTAAAATTTGTCTCTTTTCCCTTATCTGCAAATTACATAGCAAACTTATCGCTTACTGTTTGGTTGCATTATATAAACACATCGAATGTCTGCTTACGATATTCGATATTTAATTGATTAATTAACATGGAACAAGCACAAAAACAGGATTTTTAATTGCTGATAACTTGGATTTGATTATTTGAAGACCAAGTGACAGCTGACTGACATTGACGTTTCGCAGCTGCAGTTAATATTACGTCATCCGGCTAAAGTGAGCAGTGTTGCCAACTATAAAAATTCAGAATTCTCAAAACGTTACCTGAAAATTCACCAGATGTCTCCAAAACCAATACCGAAATACACCAAAATACATTTGGACATTTTTTGTTCTAAAGGGGTTTGTTTTTTATTTTGAATTGTTTAAGAGCAACTACCGCCAGAATAAACAGAAATTTAATAAAAACATTAAAAATAGTAAAAATGTCTATTGAAATAAACAGAACAAACAATATACATTTAACAGAACAAAAAATAAATTCTTAGAACAAAATAGACATTCTCTTTGGCATTTAGATAATGATATAGGTACCTATCCGGTAACTTTTCCCAATCGCTTTTATATTTCTGCGAGTATTGTGGAGGTACTAAACAAAATATTCTTTAAGTATCGAGTTATTAAATAACAAAACGTGGGTACCTACTTTTCAATAATTATGCACAAGCCCAACAAAACGAACTTTTGCTATGTGCAATGCAGAATGAAGCCAAAATACGAAAACAAATACGACAACAAATACGACAACAATAAAACAATAAAAGTTACTAATTTATTAGGTTAGGTATTGCTAATAAGTTAGTCAGTATCACTGACAACTAGCAAAGCCATTACCAACTAAAGCACTGACAAAAGTTACTGACAGATACTAAAGAGCAAATATTCACCAGCCAGCGACAACCATCGGTTATGGACAAAATACAAATACGTCACACATGAGTAACGAAATAACCAAAGAAAAAATATTAAAATATAAAACACTCAAACATGGCAATTGTTTAAATTCTCCAGAATTCTCTGAACAAAATTAGAAATACACCAGCTTTGAGACACTCCTCAAACTCATCTTAAAATTCTCTTAGGGGTGCTGAAATTCTCTAGTTTTGGTGAAAAATTCACCGAGTTGGCAACACTGAAAGTGAGTAATATCATTACAGCATCCGGCATTTATTGTTATTGGTATATTACCGTTGATTTAAATAATACACTTCAATCAACTATTGTTTTTGAAGATACTGTGGTATATGGTATTACCGCTGATTGCTTTTGTTTAATTACGGTACTTTGTTCATCTATTAAATCTTACAGATAAAGGTAAAATAAAGATTAGATCTTAGATGAGTCGTTTTACGTGTTCCGTGGTCGTTTTGGATTGCGGCAAGCAGTTGCCAATGTTTTTCTCAAACTTCGTAACAAACCACTAGACGAATACTTATTCCGTCCACGCTGCTTTAGTATGATGCAGGTGTTCGATTACTTTGTTTTCACAATTGAGGACATAAGTGCCTCCGTCATACGTCAGATTTTCATTCAAAACAAAACAGAAGCACGTGCCATTTGACGTTTATCCATATTAATTAAAACGTCTTAACCTAGTTTTTGCAATATAACTATAAACGTTTTGCAGTGAAAACAGTTTATTTTCAATTTGTGTGTTGGGCTTACGCGTAAAAACTTGAAAACAACTATATGTAATTATAATTATATTTCAGAGGTTGGGTTAAAACGTCAGAAAGCACGTGGCTTTGTTTTGTTTGGAATGAAAATCTGACGTTTGTGACGCGCCACTTATCTCCCGAATTTCACGAACAAGTCGCTTAGACTGTAACTACTCGGGTATAAATGAAAATAGCTAGGTGCCCTTTTTTCTATACCCTTGGTTAGTGGTTACTTTATACTACTCTCTAATCTGCGTATATTTATATCCCAACTAAGTTTAGCCAATGCATTGTTTTCCCTTGTTTTCATTAGTAATCGCGGATTTTCTTTAAAAAAATACCATCCGTGACGGGCCACCAGACACAACGCATGTGAATTATAACAAACTGGCGCGTGTTGAAAGTGCCCGCCAAACCCGTTGGTTGCTTGACATGAAGTGCAAAACAGTCCTCGGAAGCTATTCATCAGTCTTGCGGTGAAAAAATTTATTACTAAAGTGGCCAAGAGAAGACCGTGGAAAATATTTTCCGATTTCCAAGATGGCCGCCAGGGGGCGTAACCGCCATCTTAAACTTTTAAAGTGATTTTTCACTGAAATTCACCTAGTAAATGTACCAAAAAAATATGTGTTTTTTAAAGATAAGCTTTATTCGAGTAATTCTTGTTTAACACTTTTTGACATATCTATTAAAATGAAGTGGTGGGGGGCGATTCAATGTTTTTTTACATAAACAGCTGTAACTCCTAAACGACTGAACGGATTTTAACAAACTTGGTCTCGTTGGAAAAAGCATTTATTGCTCCATCAAACCCATCTTACCTGTGATATGTCTAATTCTTAGTGATGCCGCTAGAGCGCGTTTTTTGATATAATAACAGAAAATTGCAAAATTCTCTAAAAAATTAAATGCAATAATATGACTTTTTTTCATAAAAATGTAGTGAAATGATACCTAAATAGGCTAGTGAAGACCACATCTCGATATCTTATTTCTAGCCAAAAATATCGAAGAAAGAAAATTTAGTTATCATATAATTTTAGAGAGACGCTATTACACCGGTATTTATTCTTATTTATTTGTCTTTTTTCAAGATTCAGTGATAAAATTTCATAATTTTATAATTTTTAAATAATAAAAGTATTTAGATCGAAGATATCACCAGGGGTGGATTGGACGAGGAAGTATATTTCCTTGGCCACCCCGATCCCCAGACCTCACCTGTTTGGACTTGTATCTATGGGGTCGGTTAAAAGATATTGTTTACCAAATTCCACCAACAACGAGAGACGACATGAACATACGAATGCAAGAGGCCATTCGTAGCCTGTCAAGAGCAGAAATTGAAGCTGCTGTAATGTCTACGCATGAGCGGCTCCAACAATGCATTGAGTGTGATGGAAGACAGTTCGAGCATTTAAGGAGGCATTACTTTTATTTCAAAATCGGCCCTTCTTTCTTCTTATGCCCCTAAACGTTTTTTTTTAATTGTTTGAACTAAGAATACTTTTATTATTTAAAAATTATAAAATCATGATATCACTGAATCTTGAAAAAAGACAAATAAATAAGAATAAATACCGGTGTAATAGCGTCTCTAAAATTTTATGGTAACTAAATTTTCTTTCTTCGATATTTTTGGCTAGGAATAAGATATCGAGATGTGGTCTTCACTAGCCTATTTAGGTATCATTTCACTACATTTTTATGACAAAAAAGTCATATTATTGCATTTAATTTTTTAGAGAATTTTGCAATTTTCTGTTATTATATCAAAAAACGCGCTCTAGCGGCATCACTAAGAATTAGACATATCACGGGTAAGATGGGTTTGATGGAGCAATAAATGCTTTTTCCAACGAGACCAAGTTTGTTAAAATCCGTTCAGTCGTTTAGGAGTTACAGCTGTTTATGTAAAAAAACATTGAATCACCTCCCACCACTTCATTTTAAGAGATACGTCAAAAAGCGTTAAACAAGAATTACTCGAATAAAGCTTACCTTTAAAAAACACATATTTTTTTGGTACATTTACTCGGTGGATTTCAGTGAAAAATCACTTTAAAAGTTTAAGATGGCGGTTACGCCCCCTGGCGACCATCTTGGAAATTTGAAAATATTTTCCACGGTCTTCTCTTGGCCACTTTAGTAATAATTTTTTTTACCGCAAGACTCTATGATGAATAGCTTCCGAGATACAGCACCTATGAAAAAAAAAACATAGGAAAAAGGTAAACTTCACATTTATTTTAACTAATGTACAAACATAAGTTAAAAAATAATAAAAAAAAGTATATGATGGCGTCCCGCAGCAGAGTTTTGCATCTTACTATGCATTTTAGAGAAAAAAATGATATGAGCGACACCTTCTTATTTTTGATTAATTTCTATTCCCCTGTTAAACAATTTTGTCAAAATCAAAATAAGGGTGTTCCATAAAAAAACAAAGTTAGATGCTGTCCAGAAGAAATGGAACAATCTGTATAAATGGAAATAATTTTAAAGTACAGAAAACTGAAAATAAGAAGGGGCCCTCCATATAACTTATTTCTCTATAATGTATAATACGGACGCAAGACTCCACTGACCCTGCATATGCACGTTTTGATTGATTCCGAAAGTTTAATAAAATTTAACAATACAACCACTTGAACTAACACTGTAAAAACCCAAAGGCTAAATAAAAAAAAATTAAACAATTGTAAAGTTGGTGTATACGTTGATATCATACAGAGCCCATCAGGCATCACTTTTGAACATTAAATTTAAATTGCAATAGGGTCAAATGAGCGCTCATTAAAAAGCACTCTTCATTCTGGCTTTTGATCGGCCCTGTATGCAGGTATTTAAAATCCCTAAACAACTACGGAACGTATAAATAAAAATTAATGATTATCGCTTTCTCCTGCAAACTTTTTTATGCTCCGCTTGCCAGTGCTGTTGTTGACATGTAGGCGAACAATATGCAGTATTCCAACAACAATGGTATATTGCATCCTGCTCGCAATTGTAACACTGGAACAAAGACAATAACGTGCAATCTTTATGCAAAATTGAGAACAAAAACTCAATTTACCCACTGCTTTTTCTTCGTCTCTGATATTTGCGCATTGTGCGACTCGAACAATTTCTTTAAGTGTTCGTTATGATCGTTCGTTAATTTATCAATCTCCGATTGCATACAATCCATCGCAACTTTTATCAGATGGTTCTTATCGGCTGTGGTCTCCAACTTACGCCGCATCTAAAAGTTCAAAGAGGAATTGTGATCGAGGAATTTAATATTCATATAAAAGTAGGCACCTTTTCAACTGCATCGCAATAAGGTTGATCAAGCTGATGCATCGAATTTTCCGAATTAGGGTTAAAATTATCGGCAGTTCTGAAATATTCTGTGGAACTTGTAACCTGCTCTCCATTGTCGAAGCTAAAACGAAGCAAATCTTGATTGTTCAAACAACTTTACCTCCAAGCGGGGCAACAGGAAAGAAATACGGGTCATGGGGCTCAAACGGTACACGAATTTCACAAGACTGAAAGTTGTCGTGTTACCCTTGTAAAATTGAGCCAAAAAATACGGATCGAGCTAGAATGGAATGGATCCAATGAAACACTGAGAGTGGGGTCGTTACACAATTTTTAAAAATCATATTTTACCGAAGATAGTGACCAGTGTTGTTTTTCAGTTTGTCTAGTTCCCAAATAAATGAAGCACTCACAGTTTCATTTTAATATTTTTCATTTCAGCGCTGAAATAGTCCATATTGGATATATAACAATAATTGTCAATCATTTCACTACTAACTACCGGTAAATTGTCTGAATCGGCTTTAGCGAAACTTTGCTCTATTTTTCGTACGCAAATATACTAACTGACACAATAAATAGGAATAAAATCACATAAATAAACGGCAGAGAACTATTCATACACCCAATATGTACAAATAAAAATAATAAATTTCCAAATGACAAATTCTGATTATTCCTAACATTTTTGCTCCCTACTTTACCGACTCAAACTCCACGTAACGTTAGCTTTCTGGATATCAAAACATCAATTCAGATGACCAATCACAAGCGCTTCTAAGCTAATGATGTAACCGGGGCAGCAAGTGTTTCTGTTTAATTCTCCGGAGGCGCGCTTCGTGCTAAAATCGCCATTGTTTAAATTTTGGGCTAATAGTGAGTAAATAAATGTAACCCAGAGGGCCAATAAACACCTAGTTACTTATTTCTATCAAAATTATATTGATTTTCTATTCTTTTGCATAAAATGGGGTTTAGAGGGAAAAGCACACAAAATAATAGGAAAGTCTTCGTATTACGCATTTGAAGAAAATTAAATATTTCCGAAGTCAAAACAGACCGATTGTTTACCTGGACGAAACATATTTGCACAGTAGCCATGTCTCATCGAATAATTGGACGGATGACTCAACCAAAGGACTATTTGCTAAAATCTCTAAAGGTCAGAGATTAATTGTATATGCTGGTTGCGAAAAGGGCTTTATACCTGGATGTTTGTTAATATTTAAATCTGGATCTAAAACCTAATAATTTTCTTAACACACGTTATTTAGAATGAATGTATAATGTATGAATGAAAAGAAATACAGTGATTCACTGTTTGACCAGAAAGAAGAACATCTGGGAGGAGAGGAAGTGGATTGAAATAATGAATAAGATTTCCTAAAAAACTAAAACTAAAGATAAAAAAGGACAGGGTGAAATGTTGGAAGTTTTTCAATATTGCATGTTTCGAATGTGCATGGAAAACCGTACCACTGGTTTCTTCCTTTGGGACTCATCAGTACGGTGCTTTGCCCTACACACTCGAACCATGCAATATTGCTTGCTGTATGTATATATACTTACACGCTTGGTGCAAGTATTAGCAAGAGCTAATTATTAGCCGAATTATGCGGCGGTACTGGACCTTTCGAACAACTACTCCTCGGGCAAATACCCTGGCAGGCATTGAATTATAGAACTAAATCCAGATTTTGTGTACGATGATATCTTATATGGGATGCTACCCCAAACATAACGTGGGTTTCCAAGCCCGAGGAGTAGTTGTTCGAACGGTCTAGTATCACTCAACAGGGTGAAACATTCTAGAGAAGTATAGTCGCTTTTCTTTATCAAAGATTTTCAATATCATAAGAGTGAAAATTTTTTACCTATACAATAATCCAATAGAATTTGTGTATCTACAGTCACGTTTTCAAAGACAGCCAATCAGGAGAACATTTAACTGAAGAGTGCTTATGGGCTATTTTCACTTATGTCATCTGGATTACTGTAGCAACGGACAAATTTTTATTTTGTACTGCTGTCGAATTTTTTGCACAAAATGTCATTTCCAAGATTGTTCTTTTCAATTGTAATTTCTTTTTAATAAATTGTTCTTTTTGGGCAAAAAATTTTCTTACCGAATAGCCCTCGAGTCTTAATAATTCGAAATAACTTGATAAATTTCTTCAAGCGGGTTTCTCTGTGGCAACATACCTCCGCCTTCGGCGTCGGGATGTTGCCGAGCAACCCGCTTTCGAAAATGTATCAAGTTATTTCGAATTATCAAGACCCTTGGGCTATTATAAGTGAAAATAAATTGGCAATAATGCGAGTTTTTCTAAAACTCGTTGCCAGGCATTAGTAGAGAGACACTGAACGACTGGAATGGATATTGCCGAATGGCAATGGATTTTAAAAGTAAACTGAAAATATATTTTCTATTTATCGAACTCTCGAGTAATATTTGAGAGGATAATTTTTTGACCCAAACTTTTAATCGAGGGGAAATCACTGGGGTATTTTACTGTACAAGGCAAGGAATTTCAGGGGAGTTTCGGGGTATTTTAAATGTAGGGATATTTTGGGCAATTTCGGGGAATTTTTCTTGAAAGGGGAATTTCAGTGCACAACTTTTTTCAGTGAGTCAAGGCAAGGAATTTCGAGGTATTTCAGGGAATTCTTCTTGAAAGGGGAGTTACAGTGCGTAAATTTTTTCAGTGAGTTCCCCCTGGGGGTAATTGTACAAGGTGTCCCAAACTGGACGCGTTCTTATGGGAACACCCCTTATTTGAAGAGATAGGAAAAAATTAACCAAGGTGTCCGGAGCCCAAATTTAATGAGAAAACCACTGGCGCAAACAAAACTTTGCTATCTCTTATCGTTTGGCCGCTAGAGGGCGATTCTCAAATTTCGCCGATTTCTTTTATGTCCTATAACTTGTTTATTAATAAAGATAATTAATTTTGGCAAAAACTTTCTTAAGGCGCTTTTTTCCGTAGAATCCATTGCAATAGGCAGTTTTATACAGGGCGTTTAGATTTTCGTGCACCACCCCAAACTCATTTTTTTTATATAGATCACCCTATATATTATGAGATTTTTGAAAAGCTCGTAAAATTTCCTTAATTTTGATGTATCACTTGTCATGTTTATCTTAAAAACCATTAGCAACATTTAAAGAATTATTAATTTAATATAATGTAACGTATTTCGATTTTACACTTATTTATTACAGTGACTTTATGTATATGTACAAATATTTACAATGATTAACAGTGATTTGAGAACTTAAAATTAACAAATTGAACAATAAGCAGCGAAATATATACAAGCAGAAGTAACAACAAGCAGTGAAAATTAAACAATTAAGCAAACAATTAAACAATTAATTACCTAACCTAAACAATCCACAGTACACAAGTCCACAGTTTAAACTCTCTAAAACACTCGTCTTCAACCGACGGTTAATCACATACGAAGACGCCCCGGTACACTTAAAACGCCACCAAAGAATTCGCACTCGCGTACTGTACCGACACTAAACGCGTATCAAGACTTATAATCGCACGGAACTATTAAACGCCCGGTTCTTATCGCATTCGACATTCGCTTCTAAACTTCAGACTTCAAACTGTAAGACTGTCAGACTGTCCACTCAGCTTCTTGCTTCCCATTTTATAATGGTCTTAGAAGATTCTCGAAAATTATCGATCGAACATTGTTCCAGAAAAAGAATCTTCGAGATAGGCTATTATTTTCGGGAATCATAAACAGCGACAAGGTCGCGCCGTCATAAATCAAAGCCTGCTCGCCGTAAACAAATAATGTGTCACCACCAGGGGCGTCGCTGACGGGGCAAAAGTTCGTATCACTGCCCCCTCCTTAAAAGACTGATCGCCCCGATCAGAAATTATCTCCTTCTTTCCCATGGTACGGAGCAAGCCGGTCCAGATGGACTACCTTCATCTTCGATCGTGGAGAACGCTGAATCCGGTAAACAACGTCGTTGATCCTGGTCACTACTCGGTATGGCCCTTCCCAGTTCTTCTGTAATTTCGGCGATCGTCCTTTCTTCCGGGCTGGATTATAAAGCCACACCAGATCGCCAACTTGGAAACCCACAGAATTCGCTCGGGCATCATACCGCGTCTTCATTCGGTCACTCTCTAGTCGCATGCGATCCCGAACAGCCTCATGAATTGCATCGAGTCGTTCTGCCAATTCCCGGGAATACTCATCTACAGGCACTGACCTATCTTCAGGATGCCCAAACAACACATCCATTGGCAGCCTCAATTCCCTTCCGAATAGCACACTGGCAGGTGTTCTTCCTGTTGACTCGTGCACAGCCGATCGATAAGCCATCAGGAACAGCGGAATATGTCGGTCCCAGTCTGTCTGGTGTTCATCTACCATTATCCTCAGATGGTTTTCTATGGTCCTGTTGAACCTCTCAACCATACCATCTGACTGGGGATGTAATGGAGTGGTCCTGGTCTTCCGTATTCCCAGCAACTTACAAACATTTTGGAACACCGCAGACTCGAAGTTCCGTCCCTGATCAGAATGGAGCTCCATGGGTATACCGAATCGGCTGAAGAAATTATTCACCAGTACTTCAGCCACAGTGGTAGCTTCCTGATTCGGTATCGCATATGCCTCAGGCCATTTACTGAAGTAGTCCGTCGCAACCAGGATGTACTTATTTCCATCAGTTGATGTAGGAAACGGACCTGCTACGTCAATTGCAATCCTCTCAAATGGAGCTCCCACATTATATTGGCGCATTCTGCCCCGGCTCCTTGTCTTGGGTCCCTTGCTTGACGCGCAGTCATCACATCTCCGGCACCAGTTCATTATGTCTGTCCTGTAGCCCAGCCAATAAAATCTCTCTCTGACCTTCATCGTGGTTTTATTAACACCTAAGTGTCCCCCACTCACTCCACTGTGAGCCTCTGCTAGGACTTCCGGAACCTTGTTCTTCGGCACCACGACCTGGGGCTTTCTCGCTCTTCCGTCGGTGCTCTCCCACATTCTCTTCAGAAGACCGTCTTCGATCACAAGAGAATCCCATTGTGCCCAGTATGACTTCAGGGCCACACTCTTGTCGGAAACTTCTATCCACTCCGGTCTTCTACCAGCTTCTTTCCATCTTAGCAGAGGTTCCAAGGTCTTATCTTTCTGCTGGGCGTCTCTCCAGGATTGTAGATGCTCTTCTTCTACTTGGATCCGGGTTTGATGGCATTTGATGGGGTGTACATGCTCTTTCAACTCTTGCCTCACGCAGTACTTGCAATTTTCTGGGCAAGGTCTTCTCGAAAGGGCATCAGCATTGCCATGTTTTCTCCCAATCCGATGTTGAATGATGAAGTTGTACTGCTGCAGCCTCTCAATCCAACGGGCTAACTGACCTTCTGGGTTCTTAAATTGCAGTAACCACTTCAGGGAAGCATGGTCAGTTCTGATAAGAAAATCTTGCCCGCACAGATATTTATGGAAGTGCTCGATGGTCCGCACAATTGCTAACAGTTCCCTTCTAGTGACGCAGTAATTACGTTCAGGTTTCGACAAGGCCTTACTGAAATAGGCCACAACCTTTTCTTCTCCATTCTCTTCTTGAGATAACACACCGCCTATGCCCACATTGCTTGCATCGGTATCCACAACAAACTTGCTTCCGGGCCTCGGGTACGTCAAAACAGGAGCAGAACACAGAGCCTTCTTCAACTCTTCAAATGCTCCTCGGCACTCCTTCGTCCACTCATATGGCCTACCATCTTCGGTCAACCGATGCAGGGGCTTCGCGATGTCTGCAAACCCTTTCACGAAACGGCGGTAATAGGTGCATAATCCCAAAAAGCTTCGAAGTTGATGTTTATCTTTCGGAACAGGCCAGTTACTCACTGCGTCTGTCTTCTCCGGATCTGTCGCAACTCCTTTGGTGGAAATTATATGCCCCAAAAACTTAACCTGTTTCTTAAACAGCTGGCACTTCTGCGGACTTAATTTCAGGCTAGCTTGCCTCAATTTCTCGAAGACATCGCACAAGTTCTTCAAGTGCTGATCGAAAGTCTTCCCCATCACGATGATATCGTCGAGGTATACCAGGCAAGTCTTCCAATGCAGTCCTCGCAGTACTGTCTCCATCAGTCTCTCAAAGGTGGCGGGTGCATTGCAGAGCCCAAACGGCATTACCGTAAATTGCCACAAGCCAGTTCCGGCAGAGAACGCTGTCTTCTCCTTATCTTTGGGATGCAACTCGACTTGCCAATAACCACTCTTCAAGTCGAGGGTGGAAAACCATCTGGAACCCGCCACTGTGTCTAGGGTATCGTCAATCCGGGGTAAGGGGTAACTATCCTTCTTGGTGACATCATTCAACCGCCTGTAGTCTACACAAAAACGAGTGGAGCCATCTTTCTTGCTCACCAGCACTACAGGGGAAGTCCACGGGCTCTGAGAAGGCTCAATTACCCCTTGTCTATTCATGTCTTTAATCAGGTTGTCCATTTCTGTTTGCTTTGCCAGGGGTACTCTTCTAGGAGCTTGCTTAATAGGAGTATGATCACCGGTGTTAATGGTGTGTTGAATTACTCCCGTCCGTCCTAGGTCACCATCTTGCAATGAGAAGACATCTTTGTATTTCATCAGAAGCTGAGTCAGCTTCTCACCCTGTATCTGATCCAGATGTTGGGAACACTCTTCTACCATCTTTTCCAGGGGAGTTGGTAAACTGGTCTGGGACATCTTCTGATCTTCTCCCTTCTCATTCCTTTTCACCATGGCAATCCTAGATACTGGCTCACACATACCAACTATCGTACCCTTGCAAATCTTCTGGTCAAATTCGGCAATGTTCGCTATTCTTACGAATACTGGACGTTGACCAGGTCTTACCAACGTCTTCCCAATCAGTAATCCTTTCTTCACCTCTTCGTACATCGGCTCGACCAATCCCACCAAGCAGCTTGGAGCACCATCCACACGGACCCGTACGATGTTTTCGGATCTGGCAGGCAACACGACATCTTCTTCGACATTCACTCGGTATACACAGTTCATGCGCCCAGGAGAACTCATTACTAGCTCTTCTTCTCCAATTCGAAGTACACCGGCGCCAACATCAAGCACAATCCCGTGCTTCTTCATACAATCCAGGCCCAGTATCACTTCATCCACAATGTCGGCTACAAGAACTCTCTGTGAAATGACGACATCTTCCATCCCTATGTCGATTTCTGCCTCTCCATATATAGGTGCTGTCTCGCCGGTAGCAGTAACCAATCGGATATTCTTATTGGTCGGCCTAATTCTCCACTCAGCCACAACATCTTTTCTGACTATGGTGTCACTGGCTCCTGTATCGATGGTAATTTCGGTCTTCCTGCCATCAATGATCCCATCAATCATTAAACTATCCCCAACTCGAGCCAATCTTGACACATTCACATCTTGTACTGGGGCTTGGTAGGATTGGACCAGCTTTCGCCCCTCAAAACTGGTCGACTTTAGTTTCCCTGGTACCCGGAGGTACCAGCCTCGTCTTCGTGCCGTCTGGTTGCATTTCGGCACCTGTTGCGGAGATGGCCTTTCTCACCGCAATTCCAGCAACGTAAGAAATTCTTCCTTTCTTGCCATCCCCTCCGAGTCCCATTATTGTTATTGTCTTCTGTCCGTCTGTCCAGTTTCTGTGCAACTTTTTGTGCAACTTTTTCCACCAGGTCTTCGTCTGGCTCTTCATTGGTATGCAGCTGTCGCACCTTGGAGTATCCTCGGGATGTTTGCTTTGCTGCCTCAAACTCCAAGGCGTGGGCCAAAGCGTCTGCCAAAGCTTTATGTCTAGCAAGCTTCAGCGTCATCTTTGTTTCACCGTCGCGCAGCCCCTCAATGAAATTTTCCACCGCCAGGCTCTCCAAAAACTCCTCCGGGGCTGTTGGATACGCCAACCGGACTAAACGGGCGATGTCGGCCTCAAACTCTTGCAGGGTCTCATTGGAGCGCTGAGACCTACCCTTTAGCTGTGCCTGGTGGACTT
Source organism: Xestobium rufovillosum (assembly GCA_963966045.1). NCBI lineage: Eukaryota > Metazoa > Arthropoda > Insecta > Coleoptera > Ptinidae > Xestobium > Xestobium rufovillosum. The sequence goes on along the minus strand of OZ014499.1, from coordinate 6,780,368 downwards.
GCTGGAGGTGTTGATGGCCATACCTCATCTCCAGGCGCTTAACTATCTCCTTAAAATCAGCCTGTTGTTCTGCTGTCACGGTATCCAGGATGTTCAAGGCGTCACCTCGGAGTGCAACTACCAAATTGACTGCCTTCTCGGTACTGGCCCACTGGTTTGCCGCTGCCGCTGCCTCGAACTGCTTGATGTATGTATGCCACGAGGACTTTCCATCAAACGTAGGCGGCTTCACCTTAACCACAGGAGCTCTTCTTTCTTCGTCCAATCCGGTATCTTCTGTCTTCAAGGTCTTCTTCTTCTCTAGCTGTGACATTCTCTCATTCATCTTCGATATCTCTTCATCCATCACTTTTCTTAATTCTTGTGTTTCTTCTGTAATTCGGTTCTCCAGTTTGGTCTCTATTCCCGCAATTCTCTCAGCTACCTGCTCTTGACTTCTTACTATAGCTGACTTCATTTCTTCTTGACTTCTCTTCACTGTTTCTTCGAGGTGGTTCTTCATTTCTTCTTGACTGCTCTTCATCTCTTCTAGATTGGTCTTCATTACTACTTGGTTAATCTTCATTGCCTCTTCTAAGTTGTTCTTCATTTCTTCTTGACTGGTCTTCGTTGTTTCTTCAAGGTGGTTCTTCATTTCTTCTTGACTGCTCTTCATTTCTTCTTGACTGTTCTTCATTTCTTCTTGTCCAGTCTTTATTGCTTCTTGGCTGCTCCTTATTTCTTCCAAATTAGTCTTCATTAACTCCATAAAAGCTTGAAGTTGCTGCTCCATCGCGGCGACTCTTCTTGTTACTGGCATAAACACTCACAAGTTGAAACACAAGTCTCAAACCACTACCAGTCACTATGGAGTCCACAAACGTCGAAACTTTCACTCAGCTCGGCCAACTTCCAGAAAATTCTTCAATTTTCCACCGGCTTCTACGACGTTCTTCGCTCTTCTTGGCTCCACAAATCGCACTTCTGACACCAGTTGTAACGTATTTCGATTTTACACTTATTTATTACAGTGACTTTATGTATATGTACAAATATTTACAATGATTAACAGTGATTTGAGAACTTAAAATTAACAAATTGAACAATAAGCAGCGAAATATATACAAGCAGAAGTAACAACAAGCAGTGAAAATTAAACAATTAAGCAAACAATTAAACAATTAATTACCTAACCTAAACAATCCACAGTACACAAGTCCACAGTTTAAACTCTCTAAAACACTCGTCTTCAACCGACGGTTAATCACATACGAAGACGCCCCGGTACACTTAAAACGCCACCAAAGAATTCGCACTCGCGTACTGTACCGACACTAAACGCGTATCAAGACTTATAATCGCACGGAACTATTAAACGCCCGGTTCTTATCGCATTCGACATTCGCTTCTAAACTTCAGACTTCAAACTGTAAGACTGTCAGACTGTCCACTCAGCTTCTTGCTTCCCATTTTATAATGGTCTTAGAAGATTCTCGAAAATTATCGATCGAACATTGTTCCAGAAAAAGAATCTTCGAGATAGGCTATTATTTTCGGGAATCATAAACAGCGACAAGGTCGCGCCGTCATAAATCAAAGCCTGCTCGCCGTAAACAAATAATGTGTCACCACCAGGGGCGTCGCTGACGGGGCAAAAGTTCGTATCAATAATAACTATGAGTAATCTTATCATGAAACTTTAGATCATAACATGTTAGCATCCTATGTCATTTTATTAGTCATGGCAATCTTGATTTCTGTAGGCACAATATTTTAATTTTAAATCGTAATGTTGCTAATGGTTTTTAATATAAACATGACAAGTGATACATCAAAATTTAGGAAATTTTACGAGCTTTTCAAAAATCTCATAATATATAGGGTGGTCTATATAAAAAAAATGAGTTTGGGGTGGTGCACGAAAATCTGAACGCCCTGTAAAAAAACTGCCTATTGCAATGGATTTTACGGAAAAAAGTGCATTAAGAAAGTTTTTACCAAAATTAATTATCTTTATTAATAAACAAGTTATAGGACATAAAAGAAATCGACGAAATTTGAGAATCGCCCTCTAGCGGCCAAACGATAAGAGATAGCAAAGTTTTGTTTGCGCCAGTGGTTTTCTCATTAAATTTGAGCTCCGGACACCTTGGTTAATTTTTTTCTATCTCTTCAAATAAGGGGTGTTCCCATAAGAACGCGTCCAGTTTGGGACACCTTGTACAAGGCAAGGAATTTCAGGGGGGTTTCGGGGTATTTTGGGGAATTCGGGGAATTCTTGAAAGGGGAATTTCAGTGTAAAAATCACTGGGCTATTTTAGTGTACAAGGCAAGAAATTTAAGGGAATTTTGGGGTATTTTGAGGAATTTCCAGGTATTTCAGAGAATTTTTCTTGAAACGGGAATTTCAGTGTACAAATTTTTTCGGGGAGTTGCCCCCCTGGAGGAAATCACTGGGGTACTTTAGTGTACAAGGCAAGGAATTTCAGGGGGGTTTTGGGGTATTTTGGGAAATTTCGAGGTATTTCGGAGAAATTCTTCTTGAAAGGGGAATTTCAGTGTATACATTTTTTCGGCGAGTTCCCCATGGAGGAAATCACTGGGGTATTTTAGTGTACAAGGCAAGGAATTTCAGGGGAATTTCGTGGAATTTTTCTTGAAAGGGGAATTTCAGTGAGCCCCCCTCCCCGGTATAAGGCAAGGAATTTCGAGGTGTTTCGGGGAATTTTTAATGAAAGGGGAATTTCAGTGCACAAATTTCTTCAGCGAGTTCCCCCAGGGGGTAACTGTACAAGCCAAGGAATTTCAGGGGGGTTTCGGAGTATTTTGGGGAATTTCGAGATATTTCGGGAAATTCTTGAAAGGGGAATTTCAGTGCACAAATTTTTACGGCGAGTTCCCCTTGGGGGAAATCACTGGGGTATTTTAGTGCTCAAGGCAAGAAATTTCAGGGAATTTCGGGGTATTTCGAATGTCTGGGTATTTTGGGGAATTTCTAGATATTTCAGAGAATTTTTCTTGAAACAGGAATTTCAGTGTACAAATTTTTTTGGTGAGAACTTTAGTGTACAAGGCAAGGAATTTCAGGGGGGTTTCGGGGTATTTTGGGGAATTTCGAGGTATTTCGGGGAATTTTTCTTGAAAGAGGAATTTCAGTGTACAAATTTTTTTAGTGAGTTCCCCCATGGGGTAAATCACTGGGGTATTTTAGTGTACAAGGCAAGAAATTTCAGAGGAATTTCGGGGTATTTTGAGGAATTTCCAGGTATTTCAGAGAATTTTTCTTGAAACGGGAATTTCAGTGTACACATTTTTTCGGGGAGTTCCCCCTGGGGGAAATCACTGGGGTACTTCAGTGTACAAGGCAAGGAATTTCAGGGGGGTTTTGGGGTATTTTGGGAAATTTCGAGGTATTTCGGAGAAATTCTTCTTGAAAGGGGAATTTCAGTGTATACATTTTTTCGGCGAGTTCCCCATGGAGGAAATCACTGGGGTATTTTAGTGTACAAGGCAAGGAATTTCAGGGGAATTTCGGGGTATTTCGGGGAATTTTTCTTGAAAGGGGAATTTCAGTGCATAAATTTTTTTCAGCGAGCCCCGCCCGGTACAAGGCAAGGAATTTCGAGGTGTTTCGGGGAATTCTTCATGAAAGGGGAATTTCAGTGCACAAATTTCTTCAGCGAGTTCCCCCCTGGGGGTAATTGTACAAGGCAAGGAATTTCAGGGGGGTTTCGGAGTATTTTGGGGAATTTCGAGGTATTTCTTGAAAGGGGAATTTCAGTGTACAAATTTTTACGGCGAGTTCCCCCTGGGGGAAATCACTGGGATATTTTAGTGCACAAGGCAAGAAATTTCAGGGAATTTCGGGGTATTTTGGGGAATTTTTAGGTATTTCAGAGAATTTTTCTTGAAACGGGAATTTCAGTGTAAAAATTTTTTCGGTGAGTACTTTAGTGTACAAGGCAAGGAATTTCAGTGGGGTTTCGGGGTATTTTGGGGATTTTCGAGGTATTTCGGGGAATTTTTCTTGAAAGAGGAATTTCAGTGTACAAATTTTTTTAGTGAGTTCCCCCTGCTTTTAATGAAACCACAAAAACTATATAGGCTGAGTTGGGAGGAACACACCAAACTGCTGGAGCCACCTCATCACTTCCCCGGCAAATGGGGTTAATTTCTTTCGATGCCGACACTTAAGATAGATACAGGGGAAGAAATATTGAAGTGAAAGGCTAAGTTTTGGCAACCTGGAAAGAAGCACTTAACATGGAAACTCTTGATGTTTGGAACAAACATTATTTGGCAATTTCGTTCAGATATTAGGAATTTTAATTAACATACCTGCCTCCAAACTGATATTCGTCTGCAGCAAACGTATATTCACTATCTTCTCCATCAGATATATTGATTATATCACTTGAAGTGTTTTTACTAGGAGGTTCAGTGCCGCTTTCAACTTTCTCAGCTAAATTAGTGCTGACACTGTGTTGGCTCCTTAATACCCTCATTTTCTCTGAAAACAACAAGATATTAATTATAGCAGCAAATTACTTATTATTATTTATTACTATAAGGTGTTGAACTGGACGATGCTTCACTTTTACGTTTCGCATATTTATTGCTCCATTCTTCATCCGATAAATCGGAATCTATATCGTAGACTTCTTTACTTTTCCTCGGACTCTTTACACTTGATTTACGCTTCTTTTCCACCAGTTTTTTACCCAAATTTGGCGGAGCGCTATGTCTAGTTTTAACTGGCTTCTTCTTGTATTTCTTAACTTCCAAATAGTTTAATTCATTCGGGTCTGCTATTAGCTTTTGATGAAGTAATAATTCTTCGTAAGATTTTCTAAAAGCCGGAGTTTTCTTAATCTGAAAATTTGTTCATTCTAGACGAAATCGGAGTTATTTTTTAAAGATTAATAAACCTGAATTGTGTTCATATTTGTAGTTATTGGCTTTATGCATGATTTTGGTAAAACTGATCGTTCATTCTTCGCCCCAAAATATCGAACATCAAAGTTCGTTTCCGTTTCTCTTATCACCTAAAAAATAACGATGAACATAGTGGTCGAGGCATAAGTTACTTCGTTTACTTTTGCAGGCCAATATGGGTAACCCTTCTGTTTAGCCCAAACCAGATCATGAGGGATCCTACATGGCAAACAGAACCATTTATCATGTATCTTTTCGTTGCTATGTTTATAACAATCGGCACAATTTCTCAACTCATTGAGGTCGTGAATACAGTCTAATAACATCAAGTCAGCAGCTCCGTACTCTTGCGATTCGACTTAAAATCAATAATTTAGTGATGAAAGACGAAGACAGTGGAAAAAACAACTTACTCCCATGGTAAATTGCCACATTGTGCTGAATTGTTATAACATCAGCATAAAAATCACATAACATAGTGTATTCCTGACATCGCAACTTAAGCTCCATCACTGCCATGTCCACGTGTTGATAGAACAATTGGAGTCCTCTCCAACTCCGTTCTTGTTCTGTCAGCCACTCTGGAACTGGTTCACCACCCATCGTATTCGTTAAATTCTCCGGCAACTGAGACAAACAATTTTATCCCACAAAAACTTAAAAACAAAAGTAACATACCCAAGAGCGTATTCTACTAAGTACAAACGAAAGTAAATGATTTAGTTCTTCCTTTGTTACACCACAGTCTATATCTACCTTCGAAAGATTGCAAATACTGCACATCTCCTCATCATAAATATAATTTTCATAACTAGATAATTTAGTATTTGGTCCTGCATTCACTTTATTTGTACTCGAAGCAGCCTCGTCCGTGGTACCGTTTAATAATTCTATATTATCATCGGAATTATTATTTAAACTTGTGTTTACATCGGCCGCTTCAATAACAATACTCGGTTTGCTATGATCAGAAATTTTATTCGCCTTCAGCTTAAATACTTCCAGTTTGCGGCGGGCATTTTTTAAACACTCCTGGTGGAATACTCGGAAACAATACTTGCAGGCCGTAACATCACCTGCCAGATGACATTCTATGCAATACCAGTCTATACCGTCGTCTTGAGGCTAGAGTTCAAAGAATTTGTGATAGGTTTTTGTGTTTTTTAAATTCGAAACTTACTATTTTCATTTCTTCCGAAGGGATTTTGTAGCATTCTAGTGGTTCTGTCACGGATAAGCCTTTGCCGACTGTTTTCATTTGAGCTCTACAAAGAGCATTCAAAATAATAGGGAAGTGAGAATATTATTGAAGACAGTAGGACCTTGGTTATCAAGTTAATACAGGGGACAGTGAAAAAGTTCGAACATAGTGATTTAACATTATGCAAAAATTTATTACTAAAGTGGCCAAGAGAAGACCGTGGAAAATATTTTCAGATTTCCAAGATGGTCGCCAGGAGGTGTAACCTTAAACTTTTAAAGTGGTTTTTCACTGAAATCCACATAGTAAATGTACCAAAAAAATATGTTTTTTAAAGATAAGCTTTATTCGAGTAATTCTTGTTTAACACTTTTTGATGTATCTATTAAAATGAAGTGGTGGGGGGTGATTCAATGTTTTTTTATATAAACAGCTGTAACTCCTAAACGACTGAACGGATTTTACAAACTTGGTCTCGTTGGAAAAAGCATTTATTGCTCCATCAAACCCATCTTACCTGTGATATGTCTAATTCTTAGTGATGCCGCTAGAGCGCGTTTTTTGATATAATAACAGAAAATTGCAAAATTCTCTAAAAAATTAAATGCAATAATATGACTTTTTGTCATAAAAATGTAGTGAAATGATACCTAAATAGGCTAGTGAAGACCACATCTCGATATCTTATTCCTAGCCAAAAATATCGAAGAAAGAAAATTTGGTTACCATAAAATTTTAGAGAGACACTATTACACCGGTATTTATTCTTATTTATTTGTCTTTTTTCAAGATTCAGTGATAAAATGTCATAATTTTATAATTTTTAAATAATAAAAGTATTCTTAGTTCAAACAATTAAAAAGAAACTTGTAGGGGCATAAGAAGAAAGAAAGACAGATTTTGAAATAAAACTAATGCCTCCTTAAATGCTCGAACTGTCTTCCATCACACTCAATGCATTGTTGGAGCCGCTCATGCGTAGTCATTACAGCAGCTTCAATTTCTGCTCTTGACAGGCTACGAATGGCCTCTTGTATTCGTATGTTCATGTCGTCTTTCGTTGTTGGTGGAATTTGGTAAACAATATCTTTTAACCGACCCCATAGATAGAAGTCCAAACAGGTGAGGTCTGGGGATCGGGCTGGCCAAGGAAATAGACTTCCTCGTCCAATCCACCTCTGGTGATATCTTCGATCTAAATACTTTTATTATTTAAAAATTATAAAATCATGAAATTTTATCGCTGAATCTTGAAAAACGACAAATAAAGAAGAATAAATATTGGTGTAATAGCGTCTCTCTAAAATTTTATGATAACTAAATTTTCTTTCTTCCATATTTTTGGCTAGGAATAAGATATCGAGATTGGTCTTCACTAGCCTATTTAGGTATCATTTCACTACATTTTTATGACGAAAAAGTCATATTATTGCGTTTAATTTTTTAGAGAATTTTGCAATTTTCTGTTATTATATCAAAAAACGCGCTCTAGCGGCATCACTAAGAATTAGACATATCACAGGTAAGATGGGTTTGATGGAGCAATAAATGCTTTTTCCAACGAGACCAAGTTTGTTAAAATCCGTTCAGTCGTTTAGGAGTTACAGCTGTTTATGTAAAAAAACATTGAATCACCCCCCACCACTTCATTCTAATAGATATGTCAAAAAGTGCTAAACAAAAATTACTCGAATAAAGCTTATCTTTAAAAAACACATATTTTTTTGGTACATTTACTAGGTGAATTTCAGTGAAAAATCACTTTAAAAGTTTAAGATGGCCGTTACGCCCCCTGGCGACCATCTTGGAAATCTGAAAATATTTTCCACGATCTTCTCTTGGCCACTTTAGTAATAATTTTTTTTACTGCAAGACTCTATGATGAATAGCTTCCGATATACAGCCCTTTGCATTCTTATCTGGCCACCCGGTACAGGTGCACTACCTAAGAGTATTCTTTCTGTCGCCCCTTTATTATTCATTTTAGAGAAAAATGTTATATGAGACGTTTGTTGATTTCTGATTCTCTGTTACACAAAATTATTTTCATTTATACAGGCTGTCCCATTTCTTCTATACAGCACTTAACTTCGTTTTTTAAAATGGAACACTCTGTATTTGATTGCATTTTTCAATAATTATTCCTTTAATGATTTTACTATCAGGTTTTATTAGATATTTTTGGCCTAAAATTAATATTTTTTGGGTTACCAGCAGTTCTTTTAAAATTTTGGCAGGTGTAGAGCAGGGGGGGTAAACTTAAATGCACATTCTGAGGCGAAAGTGTGCAAGAGAGATGGACTATATAAGTTGGAGACTGTTCTACTAGATGGTGATAACTTTTTCAAGACCTATGCTTTAATAAGTAACAACTGATTTATAAATCTACGAATCGCACATTAAAATTTTTAAAAATTTGAATATTTATTTAAATTCTTGTTACCGTCAGCATGGTATAACTCGATTATTATTTAAACTATACAAGAATATTAACTATGGGAACCATTCAGAACTTGTAAACAAAGTGATTATTGTAAAAAAGCGCGCATTTTTACGATAATCAATTTTGCTCAATACCATATCGCACAGATAAAAAATTATATATCCGACAGAACCATTGGTTTGATGTTATCTTAAAATTGGGAGCAGGAATTGCCCCAGCAATTGCCAGAAAACAGAATTCCAATGTTACATCACTATATACGTACTTGGTAATCAAGGTTTTGGTGTATTATGATGAATGGGCATCGATTACTTACATTACCAAACCATCTTTAAAACTCTGCTTAAGATACAATTCAGCTTGGCTTGGTGAACAATCAGTGACCTTCTGCAAATATTTGATTATCTTAGCAGTATCGGGCATCTGCTTTTGATGTGCGGAGACCCTGATTGCGTTCCACACGTGTTGGACGGAAGCCGGATCTGCACACCGTCTCACAGGCATATCTTAAAAGATAATTATAACAGTAATAAATCAATTCCCCCATTATGAATACAGAAAAATAATAATGCCCTCATTTTATAATACTTGAAACAGCTATTTTACATTACATGAGGGTACTTATTAACCATTTAGTGGTGAAGTGAGTTAGTTTGTTGGTAACTTCAGTGATAGAAATGTACGAGTTTTATTTGGGTGGTGGAGTTATTTTATTAATGATCGGAGTGACTAGTACCTCGTATTTCCTGTGTCATTTAAAGAACAATAACTGCAAACGAAACGTAACGCTACCTATATCGGAAGCATTAACAACTCTTGTAATAGGTTGTTTTTATATTGTGTGTTCTTGTTATTTATCAAACTGGAATTCTTCAAACCCGAAACCATTCATATATGTGAACACTCCAGAAGAAACTATTCTAAACACTTCTACAGATGTGGGAAGTACATCAACAGAAAATAATGATCAATATTTTCCTGGAGAGGTAGTTACAGAAGAAAATGACGAATCAAGGACGGATAACAGAACTAAAAATGACAAATTTATAATGAAATATCAACAATTTTTTGACGACATACTCAAAAGGAATACAACAAAAATGAAAAATAAAGTAAGGACCCAACGAAAACTTTCATACAACAATCAAGAAAACAACTGTTACTATAAAATATTTCTACAGCACGCTATGTTTATTTACTCTTTAACACAAAGTATCATATACGTAATAAACCGTTCCATCGAATGTAAATTTGATAAAAGCAGTGAAGAAAATGGGTCTACAATTAAAAATGATGAAAATAGAAAAGGATCAGAAACAGCTTCGACTAAAAGTTTTGCCGTGGAACAATCTAACAATGATGTATTCGTTGCACAAAGTGAAAGAGGTAGAAGCAAATCTGAATCTACAGAAACTATCGTACAATCAGAAAAACCAACTGCATTTAGAAAAATAATTCAAGTGCTTATATCATGGTTAGTACCCGTTTTATGTCTAATCAGTTTATATTATACATTTAACGCAACAAGCTTCTCAGATACCGACAAAAATAGTACATCTTTAACTCTCGACTTCGCAAATAATGACCAAAACATAAATCTAACGTTACTAGAAAATGACATCAATAACAACAGTAAAGAAATTGATATGATAATACAAAATGTGGTCAAAATAGTAACTAGGCAGAAACAAAATCTTCCACACCTAGCCAATCACAATCTCAGCATTACTGAAGGTACAGATTCTGAACCGATGGATGTTCTCGAAAACTGTGAATACACCGAGATGCCGATGAAGCTGCATACCTTTTTTATTATAATTTTGGGTTACATACTTTCTATACTTTACTCAAAAACGATTGCAATTAAATCCAGCGAAGGTAACATGATCAAAAACTTGAATCGGAATAACAATTTGATTGTATTTCTGTGGTTACCCGCCGTTTTAGAAATATTCACGAGAATGTACCTTACAAAAGGTACGCCTAATGTTTTAGCTGATGTATTTACTCTATTAGGTAATGCTAGTCACTTATTAATTAATATAACAAACATTTTGCACATTAAACAACAGAATAGAACCAATTTTGTAATACCAAAGGCTTAATCAACTACTACAGGTAGGCAGATAAGTTTAGTATCTGTTTGCTTTTTCAGAAATAACTTGTGAATACTGAATACGATTTCATTATCTGATTTTTGTTTTATCTATTAATTACTCCATGTAATTTATTGAGCCACGTCTTATACTTACTTATAAAACTCCTATTTCTTGTTTAAAATCTATCATGTAGTTTATTGATCATGAAATTAAACTTTCTATGTATCCAAATGTTTTTCACTTTATAGTTTATACCTGTACTCACGCATTTATTTACATCCGCAAAATTAACAACAATCGATGCCGTAGAAAATTCACGATACACGGCAAAGTCAATATAGAAGGGCTCTTTTGATAGAAACGTGGAAAAAGAAATGAAGGAAAAATTCAAAATTAAGGGATTTCATTTCATTTACAAATTGGAATTGGAACACCGAAATATAGTTCATAATGTTACGTTTATTTTCAACAGAATTTGAATAAACAATAAACAGATGCAGACAGAGCCGGACTGGACGTCAAACCGGCTCGGGGCAAGTGATCATGAAACATGAACACAAATCTCTCCCTTTGAGACCATAGACTGAGGTTTGTTTCTAAACTTGCAATTTGATACAATTTATTGAAAATAAGTAATTGTATTATATTGTAACAATAATTTAATTGTTAGGTAGCATCTGATTGTGTTTGGACCCTTAGTTCGACCCTGCTATCTATGAATCCGCTTTCTCTCAGAGATGTCGCTCTGAAGCAATAGCACTTCAATGTTTAATCTAGAATATAATGTTTTACTATATTCTGTGGTATCAGTCAATTGTTGTTTTGTCAAATCTCAAATCATCAAATGTCAATTTCTTTATTTTTTTGCTCATATATTCTCATAATCGAAATTAATTAAAAGCTTAATTTGTAATTTTAAATTGTAAAATCGACAATTTACATACAAACCGAGATTTCGCCCATACAATTTAGGCTTTCCTATCATACAAGACACGTTTGCGTTGCAGTTCATTTTGTAGGTTAACATTATTTTTATTTTTTTGGGGTGTTTATTTCTGTTTTCAACTTTAAGTAGTTTAGTTTTTATTTTTAAATTCATCTTCCTTTGCAATTTGTGACGTACGAAATGGCTCCCAATCCAGTTAGTGACTTGAGAATCGCGGTAATATGTTCAAGTAACATGAACCGCAGCATGGAAGCGCATGCTTTTTTGGCTAAAAAAGGTTTCATTGTAAAGTCGTACGGTACAGGGGATAAAGTTAAAATACCAGGTTCGGCCGCAGATAAGCCGAATATATACGATTTCGGAACATCGTACGATGAAATTTATCATGACTTGTTTACAAAAGACAAAACTTTGTATCCTTGCTTGTTAGAATAGAAAAATTAATTTTCTGAATTAGTATTTTCCCTGAACAAGTTTATTTAGGTATACACAGAATGGTTTGCTGCATACTTTAGATAGAAACAGGCGAATTAAGACACATCCGGAACGGTTTCAAGAAGCTAACGAGAAATTTGATATATTGATAACGTGTGAGGAACGAGTTTACGATCAAGTTTTAGAGTGTGTAGAGAGTCGAACGCCAGTAGATAATTCAATTGCGCATGTTGTAAACTTAGATATTCAGGATAATTTAGAAGAAGCGACAATTGGTGCGTTTTTAATCAGTGATATGTGTTTAATGGTAAATGACGGGTTTTTTTTATAATAGTTTTCTTTTAATTGTTTATTCTTGCAGTTAGCCCAGAGCGAGGACTTAGATAATGATATCGAAGAAATTTTACATACTTACGAGGAGAAATGCCAAAGGCCAATTTTACACTGTATTATATTTAACTAGCTTGATAATTATATTATATATTTCATTTATGTAACTGTAGGTGTTTGTTTTATTTTTCTTTTTTAATATTAAAGGGTCAAGGTTCCAAGCAATGTAAATAATCGTAACATAAAGAAAAACTTTATTCAATATAAAACATATTTTATTTAATGTTGATCTAAATGTGCGTAAACTTTTCTTAGTTTTTCTCTTTTCTTTTTATTTTCGTGTTTATTAATTTTTTTCCAGGGCTTTTCGATTAACACGCTCTCCATTGAACCAGTTTGTAAACTTTCCCTGAAAACTTCAGTTAACACAAAATTCGTGACTTCAAAAATTACGTTTACCTAGACAAATTGTGTGGGATAGTTGCTCTACCCTTAACATGTACACCCTTTGTGTCGCTTTGGAAAAATACTCTATCCAAATCTTCTGTTGTCACACGATTAGACTGAAAAAAAATTAAATGAATTCATTTTTATGTTTTATTGAAACCCTGCAACAAACCTTTATAGCTCTTTGTTCACGCGGTGGAACAGTTCTGGCAGCAGAAGGAATCTTTCTCCTTTCTGGCCAAGTATGGAATTCAATTTGATTTACTCCTGGAGGAGCATGAGCATAGAGTAATTTACCATTAACAAAATCTTTAAGAATATATCTCGATGCTCTAGAATTATCTGGTTGCCCATTAGCTGTCATAAACCCTCGGTAATCTACAACAAAACGCAAATAAATAAAAGAAAACAGGATAAAAAAAGGAAACTTACAAGCATACGTGTTTAAAACTTCTTCAGCAAAAGGAGGTCGATCTGGGTCTTCCCCTTCCATTGGCAACGGCAACATAATACCATAGGTGTCTTCAATTACATGCCGAGGAATTACACTAGCAACCAAATTAATCGGAGGCACATGATCCCTCATTTGATCAATAGGAAGAATACCATTTACTATCATCTCAGCTTTGGTACACACAAAGCTGGGCATTACGAGTCCTGGGCAATCACAGAGTAGAATATCTTTATCCAAAAACAGAGTTTGGAAATGCTTCGTTTTACCAGGAGTAGCAGATACGGAAACTTTTTTTGCAGCCATTAAAGCGTTAATCGTCGAACTTTTGCCAACATTTGGATACCCTACCAACCCTATCGTGTTTAAGTTAGTTGTAACTTTACTATTTTTGTGGATATTCCTAAAGAGTTCTGTAAGCTCTTCCTTCGACAACATTTTCCCACTATTAATGATTATTTTTCCATCTTCTGTGATAAGATCAACAGTTTTGTGCACTTGCTCTGTTATAGCATTAAGTTTTTCGGCACATTCTTCTACAATTGCTTCTAGAGTAGCGACATTCCTTTTCACTTCTTCCAAATTAGGTTTCTCTTGTTCTTCTGGAATTGTTTTTTCTTCAACGGGTTTTACGTCTTCAGCAATAGCAGAAAAAAATACAACACGAACTCCTTTAGAACTGAAATAATCCGCCCAATTTTGTCTTTGGCTTTCGTTCAAAAAATCCGCTTTATTTATAAGAATCATGTTCATTTTATCCTGAGAAATTTCATTCACATATTTTTCCAAATCTTCGCATCTAAATAATAAAGGATTTCTAGCGTCTACTATCTGCACGATCACATCGCTACGTTCCACTACACGCCACAACTGTCTCCAAAATTCCAAGTTTTTCTCATATGGCGTTAACAGTATTCCTTCTTCTTCTTGCAATTCTGCTAAAGACCTTCGCCACTCTAAAAACTGTTCTCTTTCACTGCGCTCTAATTCATCTGGCGTGGTTTCTGTGGTCCATTTTGGTCTAGAAGTTTATTGATTAATCTATTATTAATAAAACCACCACCAAGTGGACCAGTGCATATTTGCAAAACTAAAATGTGGTGCAGATAAAATTAAAGAATAAATAACAGTATCGATTGACTAAATAGTGAATGAAAAATCCCCAACAAGGGAATGTCAGTAACAAATGTTCAAGAGTGGAGTGATTTGATGAAATTGGCAGGTCGAATAGACCTTACAGAAAATGACGACGGCAATGGTAATATTGTTTTAAACACAAGTAAATCGTAACAAGCGGACAAGCGACAATATATACCTTCTCGGAATTTTCAATTGCTCTTTTAGTTTCTTCTGGGCATCTTTAGCTTCCTTTTCTTTTTCGGCACTCAAGAGACCTACGTTGGATCGTGGATTGACAAACTTTATGTTCAATTTCTCTGCTTGAAATTCAGTGCCTGCTAGTTCGGCAGTTGCTAAGAATTCTTGAAAAGATGACTCCTCAGTTACCGATTGTAAATTCAAGCGACCCCAATCGTAACCATCTTGAACTTCTGTTGTATGAAGCTAAAATGAGACTGCATTACATTTTTTTTGGTGCTCATCTTATTTTTACTCACCATAGAATTATCAGAGACGAATTTTCGTCCACTATTGGCACCAAAGCGGTTCTTTATTAAGGCACGGCCTAATGAAGATTTGTTCTTTTTTCCCATTTCAATTTTGTAAGCTTATTCATAGAATAACCTGAGCTAATTAATGAAAAATTTGTGATTTTAACACGTGCATGTCGAAAATGTCAAATGAAATTCTTGAAACGTCAAGTTCTGTTTGTATTTTTGAACTATAGTTCTAGCGGCAGCTGAACTACCATAGAGAACTACTGTCATTTCATATCGGCTGCCATTTTTGTCTTTTGTCATCAGTTCTTATAAAAAATTGATTAGTGATTGTGGCATTTAATAATATTCTAAGCGTTTATCATGGACGTTTTGACTGAATGCATCCCCGTGGAAGATTTGAGGGTAAGTTTGATCAATTATATACCAAAACTTCATATTGCGCCTCATATTTATATTTCATCAAAAAATGTCAAAATTTGCGACGTATTTTTCTAGAAATTTGAGAAAGTTTATCACGAGCAGCTTTATAAAAATGATGTAACGCACAAAGCTCAGTTTGAGTACGCTTGGTGTTTGGTTCGTAGTAGATATCCCGCGGACATAAAAAAAGGTATTGTTCTTCTGCAAGAGCTCTTCAAAGCAAACGAAGAAGGACAAAGAGATTATTTATACTATCTCGCTATTGGATATGCGAGATTGAAGGAATATAGAAAAGCTATGAGCTTCGTCAATTCTTTTCTGCAAATAGAACCAGGTAAGAAACTAATAAATACGGAGGCAGGTACCATTATCCAACAGATTCCCAAGCTTCATAGAAGTAGATGTTTTGTCCATCTTCCACCTGTTTCTTCATTTAAAACTTAATTTGTATTTTAGACAATGAAATTAATTTTGTTTTCGGGTAGGTAATCAACAAGTAATAAGTCTCCAAAGCGCGATACAGAAGAAAATGGATCAAGATGGATTGAAGGGTATGGCAGTGGCCGGTGGAGCCGTTCTGGCTGTGGGAGCGGTTGTAGGAGTAGGTATTGCTCTTCTGAGCCGAAGCAAATAGTAACCATGAAATCAAGAAAACTTTGCTTTTTTGTGTGAAAAATATTTACTGTAGCAACAAAATTACATCATTTTTGTCTCCGATGTTGCTCTAAAAATGTGTAAATTAATTTCTTTTGACGCATTTAGCATTCCAAATTATTTTTCAAGGCAAAATGTGTTGTAAATACTATTAATTAGAAATATTTATTTGATGTGTTACTTTTCTATCATTATCTCTTTTATTCAAATATAAAAACCAAAGAAGTCTATTTGGAGTTGTTTTATTACACAAATTTCTCCAACATGCAATGTACATACAATACTGCCAACAAAAAAATTGAATAAAATAATATAACACTTTTTGAAAGAAAAATGATAAAACCTCATAGATACATGTTTTACAAATATAATACAAGTTTAAAACTGACCAACTATGATGTGCACAATTATTACAAACAGGAATGTTCAATGAATTTACATTATGGGTATGTAATTATCAATTTTAGCCCTATGCTTTTGAGCAACGCATTCGGCAATCCAAACAATATTGCGGCATTCTTGTTCTTTCAGTTTTAAATACGAATAGAAGACACCAAAGTGGAACTGTTGCAAGAATGCCATCACGTTCAGTTTAACCTAAATAAAAAAAAACATTCCATAAGAAACATTAAAACAACAGAACAACGAAAGAATCTACTCAGTTGCCCTTCCATCTAAGAAAACCAGAAATGTGGAACAGCTTAGACGAGAGTCAGATAAGGACAGGTGGCAAGAAAATGAAAAATACTTGCCTCGTGCTCAAAAAATTTGTCCTCCAAAGTTTTGTCCCCAGGATTGTTACCAGCTCCTTCGAAGAGCCTAGAGTATTCCGCGTAATACTCTGCTACCGCCTTAACTTGCTCGTAATCTTCCGCTCTTACTAAAGCAGCTAAACCATCAGGGTTCAACTTTCCGCAACGTGGGTACAGTTTTGCCCTGTCGTCCTTGCTCAGTTCAGTACCGAAAGAGTTGATCGTTATGATTATTGCACGTCGGTCAGCCTCAAACTATTAATTAAATTAAAATCTAGATGATTTACTAATAAATTAACTTACCGCCAAAATTTCACACATGCAGTCGGCAGTGGTGCCTCCAATATTCTTACAGAACTCGTAGAAAGCTTCCAAGTATGCTTTGTACAGAGTATTACGAATAATCTCGATATTCATTTCATCCAAATCTTGTTCACTGATGCAGTCAACAAAAAATGGGGCCAAAGGTGTGTCGACCAATACAGCACTGTATAATTCAGCTGGTGTAGCCGCCACGTGAATAGCTTCCATCTGCTCGAAGCTTCCCAACGGGTGACACTTTGGGATCAATTCAGAAATGGGTCGCTGATGTAAAGTTCCAGTAATGAGCAAAATTATGTTGTCAATCATGTAACTGTATGTTATGAAGTCTAAGAATGTTGATAAAGGTTCGACAGCTTGATTGCGTAAATGCTCGAATTCAATAACCAACTTTTCACGTAGTTTATCGTCAATTGTTGATACAGCCAACGGAGAAGGTTCGTTTGCCAGAAATGACCCATAATCAGTTCCTTGCAAATGAAGTTTCAAATCTGCGATGTAAATTATTGTAATACGTACAATTTAATGTTTTAACGTACTTGCCTTCGAGGGATTCACATTGTACCAAATTCAGGTAATCAGATTGTTTTAAAATACCACATTTGAAGCCCCGGCACAGACCTTCCAGGTAACCACCATCAATGTTAAAGAGAACCCCGTCCATTTCTATTTATGGTTAAATTTGGTACTTCCAGAAGTCGGGCAAAACAGGACTTTTTGTTTCACACCCACAACAAATCATATGATTTTGATTTGTACGTCACAAAGTTGTCAAAACGCAAGCGCATGACTTTTCAAGGTTAGGTTGAAAAGTAGAGATCTTTGTGTCACTGAAAGATATTGCATAGAATTACAGTGGCGGCTCGTGGGTGTTCCGCCGGAGAAAATGTATGAAATTCGGGAGATAAGTGGCGCGTGACAAACGTCAAATTTTCATTCCAAACAAAACAAATCCATGTGCTTTCTGACGTTTTAACCTAACCTCTGAAATATAATTATAATTACATACAGTTGTTTTCAAGTTTTTACGCGTAAACCCAACACACAAATTGAAAATAAACTGTTTTCACTGCAAAACGTCTACAATTATATTGCAAAAACTAGTTTAAGACGTTGTAAATAATATCGATAAAGGTCAAATGGCACGTGCTTTTGTTTTGTTTGGAATGAAAATCTGACGTATGACGGAGGCACTTAGGTCCCGAATTTCAGTAAAGCCCTGGTTTTTTACAACTTTCCGTCGACGGAATTCCGTTTGCCGTATTTTAAGTCTGTCGCTGTTTGAATAGACTGTTTTAGAATGGCCTGATTTTGACAGGCCGCCGTTTTCTGTTGGAGGGCAGAGCATGGATAAACAACGTTATGCACGTGAGTGTTACCAAAATTTGAACAGATTTGGTGCCAAACAAATTGGTGATGTTTAGAGTTCATGTAATTTAAGTCAAAATAACGAAACGTTTGCAATAGTGCAACCAGTCGTATCATTTTAAGAATTTTCATTCAATTCTCGGCGTAAAGCGGCTAAGACATCTGCTTTGTTATTCATCCTCTTCTTCCCTCCAATAAGCTTTAAAACAAACAAATGTGTGCCCTCCAGCTGTCAATTGTGTGACGCCATTCTAAAATGATCAATGGGCGAAAATTTTCAGTTTTTTATTGGTGTAACTTAGCAACAAACATTATATAATTCAGTAAAATTGTGACAGCGCAGTGCGTCGACGGATTCCGTCGGGGTCTTAAAAACCAGGGCTTAAGGAATAAGAGAGATAGGATGGTAGGAAACCTTTAACCTTCTGAGAGGCACGAAGGCTTAGTTCGCGACATACTAGTCAGAGATAGGAAATAGGAATAGGCTCTAGATTAGACTACTGCTCTCAAATAGTTAGGGATATGTTCCAACTTTTGGGGAAATGCGTCCAACCAGTCTTCGGACGGAAAACTTTATGATGACGAATTTTGTAAATGCTCTTTTAAAGTCTTATCTAATTCTGGAAAACTATAATTGAGAAATCGCAAAAGAACCTACCAATGTTGACTAACTATTCAACAGTTGCGTCAATGATTGTCAGTGTTGTGTTGCCAACCATGCCATAATTATAGCAAGTATGATATAATCATATAATGCTATATTATGTGCACGAGATTGTGCTATAATTCCGTATCACTTATTTATCTATTGGGTACTTAAATTTATATTGCATGGTCTGCACTGCAGCCACATTATGAACGTGGTCCATGTTGGGAAAAGTTTGCTAATTAAAACCTTCATTAAAACTAGTACCAGTATTTCACTTTTCACTTAACGGTTGGCATTGCTCTACCATCGGCCAAATATACCACATAAGTAGCGCGTCACAAACGTCAGATCTTCATTTTAAACAAAACAAAGTTACGTGCTATCTGACGTTTTAACCTAACCTAGGCATTATAGTCGTTTTCAAGTTTTTACACGTAAGCGTAACACACAAATTTAAAATAAATTGTTTTCACTCAAAAACTTCTAGAATTATATTGAAAAAATTAACTTAAGACGTTGTAAATAATACTGATAAACGTCACATGGCACGTGCATTTGTTTTGTTTAGAATGAAAATCTGACGTGTGACGGAAGCACTTATGCGGTGTATTTCTTTCGGAATGCTATAATTTTCGGCGGGAACTGCTATTACATTATATTTGACTGTTGGCAACTGATGATTGTAGGTTTAACGGTCTTTAAAAACATCTTTTTAATTTGACACGTCCTGTTTAATGGAAGAAATGCATTTGAAGTTGAAATGTGTCAAAAGTGTGTCAATTTATTTGTTCAGGTGTATCTTTATACAGGGTGATCTATAATGACTGTAACAAAATTCTAGGGTAGATAGAATACTTAAAAACCTTAATCAACGTATGTCCAAAAATGGCGGCTAAGCGAGATACAAGGTGAAATATTTTGCGACATACTGTGTAAGTCAGTAGCGTAACATAGTTTCGGTAATAAATGTGGTCCCCCACCTCGTGGTGACGCCACTGGTGAGAGTACAAAACTCAAAATTTATAAATTAGTAAATAACTTCAATGAATTGTTATACCCCAAATTTCAAATAAATACCTCTGATAGTTTTCCAGATATTAAAAAAATTACATTTTTTAAAGAAATTTCAACACCTTGCATCTCGCTTAGCCGGCATTTTTGGACCTACGTTGATTCAGGTTTTTCGCATTATTTTTAAGTATTCTATCTACCCTAGAAGTTTGTTACACAAGGTGTTTCTAAATTGAGTACCATAAATTTAGGAGTTTGTAGAGAAAGTTAAAAATAACACTAAAACCTTTATATAGTTTTGTACGAAAACGCTTCCTTTCCAAAATACAGGTGTGTTATAATGGCGGCTGGCGTATCAGTTATTTAGCTATATCCCTATATCTGTAACTAAAGCAGCCTGAGAAATCTAAATTTTTGTGGGCAAGTGTTACTTAAATCTACAGATAATCCAGCAATATTTTAAGTGCAATACGACAATTCAGTGGCGTAGGAAAAGGGGTCGTGTAATACCTTTTTGTTAATAAAAAGTTTGAGGTAAGGTTTTTTGAAAATATCGTTTTATTTTTAGATTCTCTAATCAAAATACTACAAAAAATATTCTCTTTTTAAATATCTCTAAAGTCGTTTGTTTTCGAGTTATTTGCGGTTTTATGTAGCAGTGCTCTACCTACGATTGATTTTCGAAAAAAAATCGCTTATGATTGCTGCATTTTTTTGTAGGTACCTTCGTAATTTATACCTGCAAGCACTTCTAGATGATTTTGTTATCAAGTTTATAAGTAACTAATGATAATATAGCAGAACAAAGACAGTACATATTTTAATAGCACTGCCACATAAAATCGTGAATATCTCGAAAACGAAAGACTCTAGAGATATTTAATAAGAGTATATTTTTTGCAGTATTTTGATTAGAGAATCTAAAAATAAAACTATATTTTCAAAAAACCTAACCTCAAACATTTTATTAATAAAAAGGTATTGCACAACCCCCATTCCTACGCCACTGAATTATCGCATTACACTTAAAATATTGCTGGATTATCTGTAGTTTTGAGTAGCACTTGCCCACAAAAATTTAGATTCCTCAGGCTGCTTTAGTTACAGATGTAGCTAAATAACTGATACGCCAGTCGGCATTAAAACACCCTGTATTTTGGAAAGGAAGCTTTTTTGTACAAAACTATATAAAGGTTTTAGTGTTATTTGAACTTTCTATACAACTCCTAAATGTATGGTACTCAATTTAGAAATACCTTGTATATAATTTTTCTGTACGTGTGCGTCACTGAACTCCTCCTAAACGACTGGACCGATTTTGATGAAATTATTTGTGTGTTTGACTGGGTCTCGACCCGGTAGGTGGCGCTGTAATTGGGTTCTTTTCTTATTTTCCAAGCCAATGTTCGGACAGAACAACGTCTGTCAAGTCCGCTAGTATTTAATAAAAATTCAAACTTTGCGAAAACTTTATTTTAAAACAAATAACCGTATCACAATTTTACACGATTAAAATCATGCTCAGTCATGGAATATGTACAATACATAATTGAAAAATTGTACAAAACACACGTCTATTCAAAAATAACATTCACGCCTTTGCAAGAGCACAGAATTGGTTGGCAGTGCCGTTACAAAATAATTAAAAATAACTCGCTACAGTAGTTGTATATTTCGGAATAAAAATAAATTAAGTACTGTCTCAAATGTAAGAACAATTTATCCAAGACAGAATATCAACGAAAAGAAACTTAAATACTGCTGATGCCTGCATTCTTCAATAGCTCCTTCAACCGCAAAATTTCCTCATCTTTTTCTGCCAATCTCATTTTTAATTCCCTTATATGTTCTGTTTCACTTACATTAACGGTGAGGTGCTTCAAGAGGGTTGAAGCATCCGGTCTAGCTTGCGAATTGCGCACAAGCTGCTCTATGATTCTAGCAAACTGCGGCTGTTGCTCGGATAAATTAGCTGGCAAGTGTCCCTTACGCAGTTCCGTAATGTTCTGAACTCGCTCCATGTCGGTCCGGAAAGTTTCCACGAGCTCCAGTAGGACTATTCCGAGGGAATACATGTCGCTCTGTAAAATAAAAATTAATTTCTATGTGTTTACCTACTTACGTGATAAATGGTTGATTCACCTTTGGGTCACATTTCCCAGCAAGTTGTTCTGGTGCCGCATACAATTTGGTGCCAAAAGCAAGGCTATGACGGGCACTCTGCAAGGGACAAGCAAGCCCAAAGTCCCCAAGTTGCACCAATAACGCTCCGTTTTCAATTTGGACAAATATGTTGCTCGGTTTAATATCATGATGAACTATTTTCTTGAAATGAATGTATTCTAGACCTCTTAATAATTGACTTAGTATTTCCATTATTGTTCTATTTCTCATTTCAGTATTCACAGGTATTAGAGCATTACTTGAATCATGCCCATCTACATCAGTCGCATTTCTCTTCTCCAACCAATGTTTCAAAGTAGTTTGACACAATGCCATCTGTATATACAGAGTGGCCCACTTAATACGACCGTTTGAGTGAATCTTCATTTCTTGCAACTGCCGAAAGTTAACTTTCACAACTGCTTTCCCTCCTTCAGAAATACTATCCCTTTTTTTCCGAGAGAATTTACGTGAAGCAACAATGTTATCATTAGAATACGAATAATGTTTCTCATTTACTACGCTGGAATTTTCGAAGTTCACCTCGAAATCAGTACTGTCATCCTTTACACCTAATTCTGCAGATTCGAGATAAGAACACGATGTGTCATCAGGGGAGTCTCTCTTGTGGTCCCCCGATTCTTCACAATAATAAGAACAATCAGTTTCAGAAACGCTGCTAGTGATTGCTTTGTCGCTATAAGGTGCACCCAGTTCCAACCAAGCAGCTTTATACTGAACGATATTGGAATGGTTCAGACTAGCAAAAGTTTTTACTTCTGATAAATAGCTTTTGACCGATTCTATACCTTCAGAACGTATTGCAATCTTCTTGATGGCATACTCGGTCCCATCTAACTTGTGTTTGACTCGGAACACCTAAACACAAAAAAGACAGTCACTATAAGCAGATGCTGAAATGAAGATACTACGAACCTGACCAAATCCACCTCCAGCGATATATTCAATCTCGTCAAACTCGTGATGGTAATGGGAACTAATATCACAATTAGGCCAAGTCGGCCTTAATGGTATAGGCTTCTCATTTCCCAACGCCGTTGTTAATAAATGAAAGAATGCTTTTTGATACTGACTGCGCATGCTTTCAAACTCGTTCATGTTGTAGCTCTCGTCAATTAAATTCATCTGATACAATTTATCGCAAATCAATTTGTAGACGATAGCAGCCTTCTTGTTGTCACTTTCGTAAACATAACAAAGATTCTTCACAAGAGATTCTATAAGAATGCTTATCGGAGTTGTTACGGTAGAAGATTTTGTTACTAAATGCATAGCATTTGCGTCATCTTTGGAGTTATTTTTATTCATTTCCGATTTGTCTGGTACCTTTTTTGACTTCCCATCTGCTTCACCCTCAACATCATCCAACGACTTTCCAGATTTAGCCATAGTTGCCTAGTTGCCTAGCACTCATACTACTTTTGAAGCTTTTTTGTCAAGACATGACAGATTTTTTTCCAGTCACACGTGAAATATAAGAACCATAATAATTCAGAATAACTAAAAATTACTAACTTTGACTCAATAACTATTCTATAAACAAGTTTTTTGTATATTACCTGAGCACTGAGCAGCGACAAGTTTGGACGTGTTCCAGAAGCAGAATCTGACGTTTGTGTCTCTTGTAATAAATTCCGGCTCCGTGCATAAGGAAGTTTCAAAGTCACAATAAATGGGGCGTATTAATTTCTATAATACTCTTGTGTATCTACAATCTAAATCAAAAATTTCTTAAATGAAGCTAATTATAATTAATATTGAGATTTCCGAAGTTGACTCTAAACCTAAATTTATTTATATTATATTTCTACTGTCCAGTAATTCAGACATTTGCCGACGGTTACGGTGCTTCAGCCACGTCCTCAAATGCTGCCAATATTAAAAGTTTATAGGTTACTTGCTGTTTGCTGACTTGTCAGTTTTGGCGGGAATTTATTCTTTGGTGTTGTGTGTGTGTGTGTGTAGTCCAATTTAAGTGCCACATTTTATATATTTCATTTCAAATATTACAAAATGAGTGAACGTGAGTATATGTTCTGTTTCTCCCAAATTTTTAAACTAATTCAATATTATGTTGATACAGAAAGGGCGAAAAGAGAAAAAAAGGATAAGCACGGGAGGTTCGCTGCTCTCCAGAGACTTGCAGAATTAAAGCAAAAAGGCTCTAAACATAAATATGAGGTTTCTGAAATGGAAAATGTTTACGATACCGTTGATGAGAAGGAGTACGTTAAGGAAGTTATGTCTCGTAATGATGATTGGATAGTAGACGATAGTAAGTTATTGGAACTGAAATATGTTTCGTTATAATAGCTATTTTATAATATTTCAGATGGTAGTGGTTATATTGAGGATGGCAGGGACATATTTGATGATGATCTCGATTCGGAATCGATAGCAGCCGCTCAATCTTCTAAAAAATTGAAAGGTGAAAAACGTAAGAAAAGAGGAGTATCCGATAATGCGGGGAAGGGAAACTTGCATTACATGTTGTCAAATATGCCCACTAAAAAGAAGGAGGTATGTTTCTATCTCGGTTTCTATATATTGCCGTAAAAAGTCTATTACCATTTGCCTTTATCCAAATTCAATAGATTACTGGGAATTCAGGAATTTTTTTCAAAAGTTGTTCATAGGAAATATACCTGTAATTGTGGTACAGGATGTTCCATTGTTTGTGCAGCCGCAGCCGAGAGACAGAACCTGATGGACTGACAGTGAGTTGTTGAACTCACGGCGAGTATAAGCCGGAAATTATAATATTTTTCATAACGTTTGCAAAAAATCGCATCTTTTAAGTTCAAATTCACTCAAAAGAGGACGATTTTGACTCGGATTTTAGACATACAGTTTGTTATAGAAATTGGTCTAAAAATCTTGCGTACAATCCAAAAATTCAACAAAATATAGGACGTTTAATTTAAAATAAGTTCAGCCTACAATATTTCTAAAATGAAGATTATGATATGAACAACCTCTGATAGAAAAAGATTCCTGAATTTTGACCAGTAAGTGACAGGTTAGTGACTCTTTATTTAACACCCTTAGGTCCGGTTATTCAAAAAAAGCAACACCTGCTTTGTTGCTATGATATCAGCCTTGTTGCTATGATACCGGCTTTGTTGCTATGATACCGATTTCGTTGTTATGATACCAAACATGTTTGGTTTATTTGCTTTCTGATTGGTTGTATCATAGCAATGAATTCAGTGTCAGACTTAAGAGCCAAGTCTCCCTGCTGCATTTTCGAGCGATTCAGACGTTCCCGCCTTTACAAACTGTACGGTTATTTATTAATATTTTGCTTTCTAATTTTGCAAGCATATACAGAAAACATTTCTTAAGAGACGTTTCATCGGCGATTTCGAAATAAAAAAATTGAAGTTTGTCTTTTCGGCTCCAAATATACCCTAATTTTGTGTACTTATAACTTACTAAAAAATTACTCTTTTAAAAATCCGAGATGAGAGGCCGATTTCCACAAGTTTCTTCTTTCAAATAAAACAAACAATTTCAAAATCGGTTCATAAATAAGGAAGTAATTTGTAAAGAGAGCTGCCCTTGCAAACGCGATTTAATGCCCTGCGTTGTAATGCCCTCTGCTTGTTCATCGCGCAACACTTGGTAAACTGCTAGTACGAACTCAGTGATTTTTGTATGGGGCCCACTTCAATAATTGTATCGCCATACATTACATATTTTAATCGTGTATACGTGAACATAGAATTTTGGTCTTGCGAATTAATGTATTTGTGCTTAATTGCAGCGCTCTGCCATATCCCACATTTTTATTATAATTTTGTTCAATTTAGAGTCGATTTTATCTGAAAGTAAATTTACACAATTTGAACACGTTTGTTATTGAAAGTAATGAACATATAGCAAGATATAAAATAATTCAAATTTCACTTTAAATAATGTTCTCTTTATAACCAAATAACAACAACTTAAAATCTCTGAATGAAAACCCAGTAAATTTTTTCCGATACGAGGGTTGTTCTGACCTGAGCGGGGATTTTATTATAATTTATTTGTAAATTGATCCAAAAGTAGACTTGAGCAAATATTTTCAAGATTGCAAGTAATGTATCTGCAATATAGTAATTCCGGGTTATAATGGAATGATCCTCATAAATAACAAGTATTTAGGTAATGTAACTCTGAACAAACTAAAAATGCTAATTTCGCTCAGAGTTCTAATAGCGTGGCTTTCAACATTCATCGTAGAGGCATATTCCTACTTTTTCTACTATCATTTAATTCTGGTAACACATTCGTATAAAAGTTTACAAGTTGATTTTCCATTTTCATTTTCCAAAATTCATTGTCTCATAGCCGTTTCATATTTTATGCCTTTGGGTGTCCAGACTGTAAAGATACAATACCCTCTTTTTGTAATTTGCATTTGTCCCTGAATTTGGTAAAAGTAATTGTGATTCTTATTTATCTTCCCGTTTCGATTCCAAAATATGATTTTCCTTTTCTCGATACCTTCTTCCGGGGTTAGATTACAAGAACTTTGGGCATAAACTTCAACAACACCTTGATCTCTTATAAGACCGTCCGGAGT
This sequence comes from Xestobium rufovillosum, assembly GCA_963966045.1. Taxonomy (NCBI): domain Eukaryota; kingdom Metazoa; phylum Arthropoda; class Insecta; order Coleoptera; family Ptinidae; genus Xestobium; species Xestobium rufovillosum. The sequence continues at coordinate 6,753,554 of OZ014499.1, read as the reverse complement.
TTCTGACAAATACGGAATGCTCAGTTCTTGAAATATTCTTTCGCTTTATTATACATATACGGGGTGATTTATACCAGGGGGCGAAAAATTAAAATTATGGTTCAGAGCCAAAAATGAAGTAAGAAAATGTCATATGAAGGTATGTCCGGAAATACTTCGTATAAAAGTTATGCTTGTCCAAAGATGGAGGCTATTAAATTAGGTTTCTAATTTTTTCTCAACTTTTGAGAAAGACATAAAAATGAATTTTGGTACACCTATTATACTAATAGGGAAGCTTCGAAGAGATATTTTTTAATCATCCCTTATCGTTTCAACCTAATTTATGCTCGTCCAAACATGCTGGAGTCTATCATGTTTGGACGAGCATAAATTTTAAACGAATCATTTCCGGACACACCTTCATATGACATGTTTTACTTAATTTGTGGCTCTGAACCCTAATTTTAATTTTTCGCCCCCTGGTATAAATCACCCTGTATAGGTATGTTACGGGCATAGTGGCGAATCGGGCGATGTTAGCAATGCCTGGGCAACGTGACCTGACCTTACAAGACCTGACCGGACAGCATGAACGGTCATTGTTTGCATTGCCCGGGCACCGTCAGCATTGCCATACTTTCCCACTATGCCCGTAGCATATACAGGGTGTTACAAAAAAGTAGGTCAAGCCGTTAACCACAGGTTATCTGACCGAAAATAATGGCACTTTTCTTATGCCATTTTTCATTTAGGCTTCTTTCTTTCAAGATACAGGGTGTTAAAGTTAAAATTTAAAAAACTATTTTTATGAATAACTCCTTTGCTTTTTAAGATATTCCGTAGAAATATTGTACAACATTTTCCCATATACCGATAAAATGTTTGTGTAACTTTGATCAAAAAAATCGATGCGCGAACGGAGGAAAGGGGGGGTTGTAATACCCATTGACCCCCAAACTTTTCCCTGCGCATGTCTATGGTTCCTATGGTTCCTGCATAACATCTAAGCTTCAAAAAAATGCCCTTGGATGGTACCTCTTTTATTAATAATTATTTTGGCAACTTAACACCTACCCGTCTTTCTTTCCAATGCTAATTTGGCTGTAAGACGTTATGCAGGAATATGACCGAATCGGTACCATCCAAGGGCATTTTTCTGAAGCTTAGACGTTATGCAGGAACATATGCATCCAAGAACATTTTTCTCGAGCTTAGTTCGTCACCTTAGAAAAATTGGGAGACTTAAACAGCGAGTGGATTAACAACACACATAGTCAAATGAGTTGCAACATCTCGTAAACCAAGCCCTAAATCAAAATTTTACAAGAGGGAAAAAATAAAAGAAATTAACGCTTGGTATCAAATCAATACCTTTGAACCATACACATGCGCAGAGAAAAGTTGGGGGGTCAGTGGGTATTACAACCCCCCCTTTCCTACATTCGCGCATCAATTTTTTAATCAAAATTACACAAACACAAAGCTGAAACCAGAATTTGGATACCGTTTTTCTCGAAAATAAGGTTGATTTTTATCTCTCCAATTCTTTTTGTACTAAGCAGACTACTATAGAACTTTTTCCAAGGAATTCAATAGCGTACGTAGTTGTTTTCTAGGGAGCGTATTTTTTGAGTTATGACATAAAGTTGAATTTTTAAAATGGAAATCATAGTAGGTACGCTTTGGTCTAGTTCGAAAGGTGTTTTTTTAAGCTATCAAAATATATATACTTTTATATTGTTATTTCAAAAAACGGCAACGATTTTGGTACTTTTTAAGTTGTAACTTTAGAAAATATAAAATAGGTAGGTACATTTTGATAGCTTAAAAAAAGACCTTTTGAACTTGACTAAATAATGCTGCGATTTCCATTTAAAAAATTTAACTTTATGTAATAACTCAAAAAATACGCTCCCTAGGAAAAAACTACGTACGCCACTGAATTCCTTGGAAAAAGTTCTATAGGAATCAATCTTAACAGTTTTAGTCTGCTTAGCACAAAAAGAATTGGAGAGAATTTTTGAAAATCGATAAAAATCAATATTATTTTTTTTCTCGAAAACTAAAAACGATATCCAAATTCTGGTTTTGGCATTATATTATACTCGAGAAAATAGCTCATGTTTGCGAAAATCCCAAGGCTCTATCTCTGCTGCTTCTATGAGAAACCCTCAAATAACAACGAAAATAAGACACCCTGTACAGACAAAAATCCAATTGCATAGTCCCTTCAAACGTCGAACCGAACCAGATTCAGACCTATACAAGCTGCAATACAAATTGAAATTAAAGCTTTGCTAAGCGAAGCCAGAGTGCGACCCTGGAAGAGCTTCCGAGCCACGTGTTTTTGACCGTGACTCCGCCTTCGGAGCATACCTCGTCTTACGTCCCTAAAAAATCTTGATGTTGACGATCGGATACTTGGCTCTTAAGTCTGTGTTACTTTTTTTAAACAACTGGGCCTAAGTGTATAGGTACATATATCAAATTTAAATTTTGAATTTTAGGATGTGAAACTGGACGATGATGATGTCCTGTCTGAATTAATCTCTGAATTAGATGATCCTCAAGAGATGACGAGTTTTGGTGCCAAAAAACCACGCCTGGAGCAAAAACCGAAACCGAAAGTTTTTTCGCCCTATATGGAAAAGAAGGCTGTTAATGATTATTTGAAAAAGAGTTTTGCTGCTATTAAGCTTCCAATAGAACCTAAACTTGAAGAAAAGGAAAACAAACCTGACAATATCATCGAAGTTGAACATGAGGAAGTAATTAAGATAGTAGAAGCTGCTGCTGCCCTACAAAGGACAGAAGAACCTGCTGTTGTCGAACAAGGAAACGAAGAAGGTACTGTTGAACAAAAGACTGTTGCGAAAGTTGATAACAAAACAACTGAAGATAACAGCAAGACAAAAGTGGAAGAAATTGAGAAAGAACAACTTGATTCTGAAATGGAATTGGATACTGCCCAGCTCGTCGAAGAAATGGAAGAAATGAAGCAGATAGATACGAACGCAGAAGATTTGTTCGATGATGATCTTGACATGTCCATGATAATTGATGAGGATTTTTCGCTCTTTTACACAGATGAAACTGGGAAAGGCAATGAAGAGGTTGAATATAAACCTACAGAAGATGAAATATTTCCTACGTTCGAAAATGAAGATGGAAAGGAAGTGTTTCGATTCTTCTGGTGGGATGCCTATGAAGATGTTAGCCGCAGACCAGGCAGCGTCTATTTATTCGGAAAAACTTTCAATGAAAAGAGCAAGTCGTATGTTTCTTGCTGTGTTGCAGTGAATAACATCGACAGAAAGATTTTCTTGCTGCCAAGGCAATGTGTAAGTAAACACAAAATCACCAAACTGAAATAATTTGGGTCCAGTTGGCAAACCTTGAGGTACTCCCTTATATATTTATTTTCAGCACCTAGATGATAATGATCAAGTAACTGATAAACCAGTAACAATTAAGGATGTTTATGATGAATTTAACAATAAACTTGTACCGGAGTTGGGAATACGAAAATTCAAATCGAGGAAAGTTACTAGAAATTACGCATTTGATCCAACAATTCCAGCAGAATCTGAGTATTTGGAAGTTCGTTATTCGGTAAGTCGTTTTTCACTTCACTGATTTGTTCAAAGCGAAAATTATTTAGGCAAAGGGGCGTCGCGCTTTAGCGGACACCAGCGGCAAAACATTTTCTCAGATTTTCGGAGCTACTAGCAGTTTCTTGGAGATATTGTTGTTAGATCGGAAACTAAAAGGTCCGTGTTGGATAGACATTATCGATCCAGGTTATGAGAAAAACCCGTTGAGTCGTTGCAGGTTCGAAGTGGTTTGTAATGATCCGGCGAATTTAATTTTGACTCAGCTGGAGAAGAATTTATCTCCTCCACCATTAGTAGTTGCTGCAATCAATATGCAAACGATGATATTGCCGGAATCTTTGACGAATCAAATTGTCGTCATGTCTTGTTTAGTGCAAACGAGATATGCTGTGGATAAACCGGCTCCAAAGCAACCTTTCGATAAAAATTTTTGTGGTACGATTGAAAAATCTTCAACTATATTTCCTCTCATTAAAAACCGTTTTCAGTAATATGTTGTCCGCAAAACATGGTTCTACCGTTAAATTTCATAGAGGCACTGAAAGTATTGAAAGGAACTAAAATTCAAAAACTGGACAGTGAAAAAGCAATGATTAACTACTTCTTTCAACAAGTCGAAAAGATCGATCCCGATTTGATTGTCGGATTCGACATAAATATCTACCAAACGAATTTACTCGCCCAGAAAGTTGTATCGCAAAGGCTACTTAACGTCGATAAGTTAACTAAATTGAAACGATCAGGTATTCCTCACTTAGAAGGTTTAAAAAGAGATTTGTTTGTCGGACGTTTGGTGTGTGATATAAAACTGTCCGCAAAAGAATTAATAAAGGCACGCTCTTACGATTTTGATACTCTATGCCAAACTATTTTGAAGATACCAGAAGGTAAACGTGTTGAATTGGAAAGCACAGATGTTGCTCAGATGTTTACAAACAACAACGATATTTTGCGTTTGATTACGCTCACGATGCAGGACACAGGATATGTTTTGAAGATGATGTACGACTTAAATGCCATTCCTCTGGCACTCCAAATTACCAGCATTGCTGGTAATTTAATGTCGAAGACTTTACTGGGTGGCCGTTCTGAGAGAAACGAGTTTTTACTGCTGCATGCGTTTACGGAAAAAGATTATATTGTACCAGATAAACGGTAAGTCAGTATTTTTTTCTGACCCGCGATGTCCCTTGTATGTAAATAAATTAAGAGGCTGCACCAAGTATCTTCCTACTCATTGTCTATAATAACCCCTAAGTGCTTAATTGATGGGACACAATTGATTTGCTACACTCTTGCCCCCCAAATACATCACTTCAGTCTTATTACTATTTATAACCACCATATTGTTCTTCAACCACCCAGAAATTGCCTTCAGTTCACTATTGATAACTTCTGCTACCTCAGCCTTACTCTCCTCTATGTAATAAATAAGAGTGTCATCTGCAAACATCTGTATACAACACTTATCCAACGTATCGACAATATCATTTATGTACAATGTAAACAGTACCGGCCCCAACACTGATCCCTGCGGCACACCATGTGTTGTTTGAACCTTTCCTGAAATTGAATTATTGTACTTCACCACTTGGAATCTATCGCTCAAATAACTTCCAAACCACTTCAGTGCACTGCCCCCCACTCCCATTTTCTTTAATTTGCACATCATCAAGTCACGATTTACCGTCTCAAAAGCCCCAACACATTTTTTTCTGTATAAAGCATCCTTCCATCTGTCAATAACTGTTTGTACTGCTGTTTCACAGGAGCGCCCTTTTCTGAATCCTGCTTGATGTGTTAGGATATTGTGGTCTTCCATAAATTTTGTGAGCTGGTCCTTTACTATGGTCTCCAACACCTTTTCATATGGAGGTAGCATATTTATGGGTCGAAATTCCTCACACTGTACTGTATTTCTTACTTTTTCCACTGGTACCACTGTCGATAACTTCCATGTTTCCGGGAATATTCCTGTATCCAACGAAGAGTTGACTATTTCAAGGAGTCTATGCCCCAACACCTCAAACACACATTTCAACAATCTAGAGTTAATTCCATTTGTGTTACTCTCTTTATTTGGTAAATTTTTAACCACTCTCCTTAAGTCCATCATCTTTACCTCCTCAAATTTTGTGAGTAATAAACCATCCTCTATTTCCTCCAAATTAATTGTTGTGTCGCTAATAATATCTGCAAGTAATCTATCTATGCTCTCTTCGATTAATCGATTATTTTTCGATGAATTGATTATTTTTCGATGAATCGATTATTTTTTGATGAATCGATTATTACATCGATTAATCGATTATTTTTCCGATTAATCGATTATTTTCCGATTAATCGATTATTTTCCGATTAATCGATTATTTTCCGATTAATCGATTATTTTTCCGATTAATCGATTATTTTTTCGATTAATCGAGTATTTTTTCGATTAATCGATTATTTTTCCGATTAATCGATTATTTTTTCGATTAATCGATTATTCTTTCGATTAGTCGAGTATTCTTCCGATTAGTCGAGTATTCTTCCGATTAATCGATTCTTTTTCCGATTATTCCTTCGATTATTTCTCGATGAATCGATTATTCTTCCGATTAATCAATCATTTTTTCGATTAATCGATTATTGTTTCGATTATTCGAATATTGTTTCGATTAATCGATTCTTTTTTCGATTAATCGATTATTTTCCGATTGATCGATCGATGAATCGATTATTATTTCGATTAATCGATTATTTTTTCGATTATTTTTTCGATTAATCGATTATTTTTCTGATTAATCGAAAAAAGAAACGATTAATCGGAAAATAATCGATTAATCGGAAAATAATCGATTAGTCGGAAAATAATCGATTAATCGGAAAAAGAATCGATTAATCAAAAAAAGAATCGATTATTCGAAAAAAGAATCGATTAACGGAAACAATAATCGATTAATCGGAAAATAATCGATTAATTGGATAATAATCGATTAATCGGAAAATAATCGATTCATCGAGAAATAATCGAAAGAATAATCGAAAAAATAATCGATTAATCGAAAAATATGTTTGGCTTTTCTTATTTAAGATAATCTAAAATTCGAATTTAGGATTTTCTTTAGATATCCCGGAACAGCTACATTTTCACAGATTGATCAAGTCTCTTACAACGTTGCCCGTATTGATTGGTCTGAAACCAGTTTTAGCTGTCAAAGAGCACGACATCGGCAAGGTCGTTCGACAGGAAGCTCGATTTACAATGCCCAGAAAACTATTTCATATAATCACAGATTAATGCATGATTATCTCAAATACCTAATTTTTGCTATATTAATATGGTACTTTATTTAGAAAATCTCAAATACACGAGTGGGACTGGACCGTTCGAACAACTACTCCTCGGGCAAATACCCCGCCAGGCATTGAATTATAGGGCAAATTATAGGGCAAAGCACCGTACTGATGAGTCCCAAAAGGACGAAACCAGTGGTCTACGGTTTTCCATGCACGTTCGAAACATGCAATATTGAAAAACTTCTAACAATACTTACTATCTGCTAGTGTAGCAGGAAAGTACGTAGAGATCTAAGGATGTTTCAAGCCCAACGATATGTTTGGGGTAGCATTCAGTATGGATCTCGTAGTACATACAATCTGGATTTAGTTCTATAATTCAATGCCTGGCGGGGTATTTGCCCGAGGAGTAGTTGTTCGAACGGTCCAGTACCACTCATAACCGCCCCATAATTCTGCAAATAATTAGCTCTTGCTAATACTTACACCAAGCGTGTAAGTATATATAAAGCAAGCAATATTGCATAGTTCGAGTGTGTAGGGCAAAGCACCGTACTGATGAGTCCCAAAAGGACGAAACCAGTGGTCTACGGTTTTCCATGCACATTCGAAATATGCAATATTGAAAAACTTCTAACATCTCAAATACACGTTGTATTTTAGATAATCATAGTTTTGCATGACGTATTATGGAACGCCGTTTTACTTTTTAATCGTGTTATTTTAGATAATCATAAATACACTTTGCTTTTCCTATCATTCATGATAGTTTAAGTCAATGAATAAAATTTTAAACTATCTTTCAATATATCCATAAATAACTTCTGTATACTTCATGCAAAACCAATACCCTGATAATCTCAAATTCAATTTCACATATCATAAAATGTTATTTAAGATAATCTGAAATTCGAATTCAGGATCTTCTTTAGATAAATCGCTTTGTTTTTAGATAATCAAATACACTTTTGTTTTAAGATTGTCTAAAATTAAAAGTGTATTTAAGATTATCTAAAATACAACGTGTATTTGAGATTATCTAAAACAACGTACCATATTAATACAGCAAAAATTAGGTATTTCATATAATCATGAATTATATGTTCTTTGGTACCGTGCAGTAAGCAAAATTTCATCATTTTTGGCTGCTTGCCAAGTTTGAATAAAAAACTACTTATAATCTGAGAATACCATTTGAAGCGTACAAGCCTTAGCCTTGTGAGGCATTTTAGCTTAGGACATGAATGTGTGGTGTCTTTGCTTATTTTGTGGAATAGGTGGTACACGCTCAGAAACTTATACTTACTTCTAAACACGGGCATAAAAAATACAACATCAATAGCATAAGATAGGCAACCAAGTACTCTCACCATTAAAGCATGCAGTTTGAGGGTAATGACCGTATAGTACGGCTAACATGGATATAAAGGGCCACTGTATAATTTTACTGCGCACGCCTGAAAATTCCAGTATTTTGAGGGTTTAGGAATTTACGTTCCAGTATATTGAGGTTCCAGATATTTGCAGTTCCAATATATTGAGGTTCCAATTTTTTTATTCCAGCTTTTTGATGTCCAGAAATTTAAATGCCGACTAATCCTCCCAGATTTATTCGGTTGCCGCTAAACCAAAAACCTTTAAAATCCCAAGCTGTAGGGGTTCCGTCTGAAGTGGTTGCAGCTGTAATAGAAACCAATCATAATAGATTGTGACTATATTTTGCATAATCCTAATCACACTTTTGGGCGACAGGTGGCAGCACTTTATAGACTAACAGCTGATACTTTTATAGAAGTTGTATTGCTTCTTTTCTTATTTTGTTACTCACTTAAAAATTACAGAAAACGAGAGGATGAAAATGACTTTTCATCGAAGTCTTCGAGAAAGCAACCATCGTATGCAGGAGGAATGGTACTAGACCCAAAGAGAGGATTCTACGACAATTTTGTGCTCCTTATGGATTTCAATTCTCTCTACCCAAGTATTATACAAGAATACAACATTTGTTTCACTACAATACGGGATGGTGATACTCTGCCCGATAAAAGTGTTCCGGCTGGGATTTTACCGACAGAAATCCGTAAATTAGTAGAAAGTCGGCGAGCCGTGAAAAAGCTTATGAGCAACCCTGATTTGTCTGAAGAAATGAGAATGCAGTATGATATAAGGCAGATGGCGCTTAAGTTAACAGCAAACAGTATGTACGGTTGTTTGGGTTTTGCATTTTCCAGATTTTATGCGCAGAATTTGGCCGCTTTGGTTACAAAACAGGGACGAGACATTCTCATGCACACTAAAGATTTGGTCGAAGGTTTAAATTATAACGTTGTGTATGGTGATACTGACAGTTTGATGATTAATACGAATTGCGTAGATTACGATCAGGTAATTTTTTATGTACGAAAATTGAAACGATTAGATTCTCTTGTATTTAGGTGTTACGGACTGGAGTCAAAATCAAACAAGAAGTGAACAAACTCTACAGACAAATAGAGCTCGATATTGATGGTGTTTTTAAATATTTGCTTCTCTTAAAGAAAAAGAAATATGCTGCTGTAACGATAACGAAAACGAAAAATGGTGAATTGAAAACAAGTTTAGAATATAAAGGTTTGGATATAGTTCGCAGAGACTGGGCAAGAATAGCGGCGGAAGCTGGCAAAGTAATTTTAGGGTACATTTTAAGTGATGTACAACCTGATCAAAGAAATAATTTGATTTACGATCACTTGGCGAAAATAAAAGAAGATTTATTAGCAAATCGTGTGCCGCTGCAGTTGCTATCAATAACGAAGATGTTAGGGAAAGCTCCTGAGAAATACTCGAAAAAAGTCGATTTGCCGCATGTTTTGGTCGCCCTGAGACACAACAAAAAGGGCGGGAAACCTTTAGGTAATGGCGATGCTGTTTCTTACATCATATGTGAAGATGGTACCGATAATTCGCCAGTACAGAGAGCGTATCTGATAGAAGAAATGAAAGGAAATGATAAACTGAAAGTCGATATCAATTATTACTTTGCCCAACAAATATTTCCTGTAATCACTAGGTTGTGCGAACCCATCGAGGGTATAGATCCAGAAGGAATAGCCGATTCACTCGGTAATAAATTTAAACGAATTAAGTCTTACGAATAATAAACCAAATTTTTTTGCAGGTCTTGATAAATCTGTATTCATTTCGTTCAAGAAACCAAAATCGACTGCTGAAGTAGAAAAACTATGCAGAATAGAAAAGGTCAATAGAGAAACGCAGTTCCGAAATGTAGATCCTTTTATTTTCAAATGTTTCTCTTGTAAAACCGAAATCAGTGTCAAGAAGCCATTCGTCGATGGCTCATCCTTCTTGGATAAATGTGCAAATTCAGACTGCAAAGTTCGACCAATTGATTACGTAGTTTCTATTCAAAATCAATTGTCTGTTTTGGCTAGAAGTTATATAAAAAAGTACCAAACTGGAACGTTGATTTGTGAAGACCCGGCTTGTGATGCGGATATTAGAAGACTGCCTTTGTTCTTTTCTAAGGCCTATCCGGTTTGTCCGAAGTGTACCAAAGCCCTGATGTACAGGAAATACACTGAACGGGATTTGTATATGCAATTGAGCTTTTTCAGGTATCTGTTCGATCTTAGTAAGCATGGAGGTAAGTTTAAGATGATTTTTTAACGCATTTGTTTTGTTTTAATTTTTTAATGCAGTTGTTGTGGATCATACCCTGGAGGCTGGATTCGGAAGACTGAAAGCTGCAATGGACAATGTATTGAAACATTCTGCATATTGGATCGTAGATCTAAGTAAACTGTTCATTGACCGCTCTAAGCTTGCTGTACCTTCCATGGTATCGCCAAGAGACAATATAGTCGAGGATTATGATTCCGATGATTAATAGAAATTTATTTTAACTGCCTCTTGATTTTTAAATTGCATATAATTATTACATTTTTTGGTTGAATGAAAGTTAGATTTAATTGTTGGTGTTTTAATTATACTATTTCCTCCATTTCTTTCAACATTCGAATAAATATTCTTCAATATGCATAAATGGACAATATGCATAAATGTATAAATGGACAATATGCATAAATGGACAAATAAGCACTAATTAAAAGTGTGAATTTCCAGTCAAGATAATAGTAAATGTCGCATTATTCAAGAGCGCGCGTCGATTGTGCGCAGTTCAAAAACATTTTCCCGCCAAAATGCTTCACCCAATGGAATGATCACGCGGGTAATTTGAGCTGCAGCTGCGAAATGTATGTATGATATGCACTGATTTGTGATCAGTGAAGTTGATAATATGCGGCAGTGCAGTATATTGGGTGTGGTACGTGGTAGTCGTCATACATGACATGATTCTAATTCTAGGGATTATTGTCTAGTGCAGATTGGTACATTGTTGTGGTGAACCTGTTTGTAATTTATTTTAGATCATCGTAGATTCCTTACAGGAAGCTTTTTGAAAGTGGTCGACTGTCGCCCGCATGGAGGTAAATTTCCGTGTACGTGACGGGGATGATTATTTTTTTTAACGCGTTTGTTTTAATTTTTTAATGCAGTTGCTGTGGATCATACCCTGGAGGCTGGATTCGGAAGACTGAAAGCTGCAATGGACAATGTATTGAAACATTCTGCATATTGGATCGTAGATCTAAGTAAACTGTTCATTGACCGCTCTAAGCTTGCTGTACCTTCCATGGTATCGCCAAGAGACAATTTTAGTCGAGGATTATGATTCTGATGATGAATAGAAATTTATTTTAACTGCCTCTTGATTTTTAAATTGCATATAATTTTTACATTTTTTGGTTGAATGAAAGTTAGATTTAATTGTTGGTGTTTTAATTATACGATTTCCTCCATTTCTTTCAACATTCGAATAAATATTCTTCAATATGCGTAAATGGACAATATGCATAAATGGACAAATAAACACTAATTAAAAGCGTGAATTTCCAATCAAGATAATAGTAAATGTCGCATTATTCAAGAGCGCGCGTCGATTGTGCGCAGTTCAAAAACATTTTCCCGCCAAAATGCTTCAACCAATGGAATGATCACGCGGGTAATTTGAGCTGCAGCTGCGAAATGTATGTATGATATGCACTGATTTGTGATCAGTGAAGTTGATAATATGCGGCAGCGCAGTATATTGGGTGTGGTACGTGGTAGTCGTCATACATGACATGATTCTAATTCTAGGGATTATTGTCTAGTGCAGATTGGCAAATAAGCACTAATTAAAAGTGTGAATTTCCAGTCAAGATAATAGTAAATGTCGCATTATTCAAGAGCGCGCGTCGATTGTGCGCAGTTCAAAAACATTTTCCCGCCAAAATGCTTCACCCAATGGAATGATCACGCGGGTAATTTGAGCTGCAGCTGCGAAATGTATGTATGATATGCACTGATTTGTGATCAGTGAAGTTGATAATATGCGGCAGCGCAGTATATTGGGTGTGGTACGTGGTAGTCGTCATACATGACATGATTCTAATTCTAGGGATTATTGTCTAGTGCAGATTGGTACATTGTTGTGGTGAACCTGTTTGTAATTTATTTTAGATCATCGTAGATCCCTTACAGGAAGCTTTTTGAAAGTGGTCGACTGTCGCCCGCATGGAGGTAAATTTCCGTGTACGTGACGGGGATGATTATTTTTTTTAATGCGTTTGTTTTAATTTTTTAATGCAGTTGCTGTGGATCATACCCTGGAAGCTGGATTCGGAAGACTGAAAGCTGCAATGGACAATGTATTGAAACATTCTGCATATTGGATCGTAGATCTAAGTAAACTGTTCATTGACCGCTCTAAGCTTGCTGTACCTTCCATGATATCGCCAAGAGACAATATAGTCGAGGATTATGATTCTGATGATGAATAGAAATTTATTTTAACTGCCTCTTGATTTTTAAATTGCATATAATTATTACATTTTTTGGTTGAATGAAAGTTAGATTTAATTGTTGGTGTTTTAATTATACTATTTCCTCCATTTCTTTCAACATTCGAATAAATATTCTTCAATATGCATAAATGGACAATATGCATAAATGTATAAATGGACAATATGCATAAATGGACAAATAAGCACTAATTAAAAGTGTGAATTTCCAGTCAAGATAATAGTAAATGTCGCATTATTCAAGAGCGCGCGTCGATTGTGCGCAGTTCAAAAACATTTTCCCGCCAAAATGCTTCAACCAATGGAATGATCACGCGGGTAATTTGAGCTGCAGCTGCGAAATGTATGTATGATATGCACTGATTTGTGATCAGTGAAGTTGATAATATGCGGCAGCGCAGTATATTGGGTGTGGTACGTGGTAGTCGTCATACATGACATGATTCTAATTCTAGGGATTATTGTCTAGTGCAGATTGGTACATTGTTGTGGTGAACCTGTTTGTAATTTATTTTAGATCATCGTAGATTCCTTACAGGAAGCTTTTTGAAAGTGGTCGACTGTCGCCCGCATGGAGGTAAATTTCCGTGTACGTGACGGGGATGATTATTTTTTTTAACGTGTTTGTTTTAATTTTTTAATGCAGTTGCTGTGGATCATACCCTGGAGGCTGGATTCGGAAGACTGAAAGCTGCAATGGACAATGTATTGAAACATTCTGCATATTGGATCGTAGATCTAAGTAAACTGTTCATTGACCGCTCTAAGCTTGCTGTACCTTCCATGGTATCGCCAAGAGACAATATAGTCGAGGATTATGATTCTGATAATGAATAGAAATTTATTTTAACTGCCTCTTGATTTTTAAATTGCATATGATTTTTACATTTTTTCGTTAAATTAAAGTTAGATTTATTTTTAATTGTTGGTGTTTTAATTATACTATTTCCTCAATTTCTATCAACATTCGAATAAATATTCTTCAATATGCATAAATGGACAATATGCATAAATGGACAAATAAGCACTAATTAAAAGTGTGATTTTCCAATCAAGATAATAGTAAATGTGGCATTATTCAAGAGCGCGCGTCGATTGTGCGCAGTTCAAAAACATTTTCCCGCCAAAATGCTTCAACCAATGGAATGATCACGCGGGTAATTTGAGCTGCAGCTGTGAAATGTATGTATGATATGCACTGATTTGTGATCAGTGAAGTTGATAATATGCGGCAGCGCAGTATACTGGGTGTGGTACGTGGTAGTCATCATACATGACATGATTCTAATTCTAGGGATTATTGTCTAGTGGAGATTGGTACATTGTTGTGGTGAATCTGTTTGTAATTTATTTTAGATCATCGTAGATCCCTTACAGGAAGTTTTTTGAAAGTGGTCGACTGTCGCCCGCTCGCAGTTTATAATTGCAGTTGACTCCAACCAGTACAAGGTACTGAAGATCAGGGCTGCAAACCGAACCGTAACCGAAAACCGAACCGTAACCGTTATTTATGTCGAACCGTAACCGTAATTCTGTACCGAAATGAACTGAAAGAAAATACCGTAACCGAAAACCGAAACCGTAATTATGGGATTCGTGAACCGGTTTTAAACCGGTTTTTAGGCATTATGCGTAGATTGTTCAGCTTACAGTTTTCTGTATTGTAGCTTGTAGGGTAGGCATCTAATTATAAGTTAGTTACTACTAGATGGTGCAGACTGCAGATATAGTTCTGAAATATTTATGACAAAACACAGGAGACAGAACCACACGAAAAACAGGCGGTGTTTCTATTTAATTTCTAAACAGTTAACCGGTTTGGGTTAAAACCGGTTTGAACCGGTTCAAAATGGTTTTTAACCGGTTCGGAAATAGTACAGAACCGAAACCGAAATTAAAAACCGAAACCGTTTTGTCGATGAACCGAAACCGAACCGAAATTATAATTTCGGTTTGCAGCCCTGCTGAAGATACCATAAAATGACTGGGGTATAGTGGCCGCCATGTTAAGCTCATTTTTAGTGATTTTTGTCTCGGTTGCTAAATTGTTGTGGTGTTCGTGTTTGTCATTTTTTTGACATGTTGTTTGGGACCCACAATTATTATTCTAAAATTCCACCGTATTCTATATATATTTTATTTCAAAAAGCATAGACAGTGGTTAGGGAAGTGTTCACATAATTGTTTAGTAGTGTACTATAAAAAAGTTGCAGTGCAGGAACATGAAATGCATAATCCCATTCAAAAGAATAGAATTGTTCAAATCAAAAGTCTGTTTTATTGCATTGAATAAGCTGAAGAATTGGTTGCTACAAGTAATAATTGTGCTTCTAAATTACTTGAAATTGAAAAGGACCTATTATTATACGTATTGGATGAGATAATGAGAGTACCACAGTAATGACAGAACTAATTTTAAGGTAATGTGTATCCGCCGAAAACAGGCTAATATTTTATTTGCTATATTATACTGCTTAAAAGTTATCGTTGTTTGAGGGTTAAGCGTAAGGAAATAGGTTAGAAATCGGTTGACTTATCTAGGTAGTTGACCAATGAAAGTCGCACTGAATAACTTCCTATTGGCTGACGGCAACCAATCAAAAGGAAGCTTAACATGGCGATCATTATGGCGGCCTCTACACCCCAGTCATTTTCTGGTGGTAAATAGATAACTGTATATATTTTTTAAATCTGCCCTATCAAATCAAGGCATCTTTATCTCATCTTCAGACGGACGTTTTTTCCCCTGAAGACTGAAGTTGACCACAAAAAGTCATCGACTGTCACTGTCAACCGTCTTTTCACATGAACGTCTTTTTTGTAGTCGAAATCGACTGCAATGATAAAGTGTAGTCCGGGGTGTAGTCGGTTCAGTATAGTGTCAAATTTCTGATCCGGTTTGCTTTGGCCCGCTCTGACTGTGATCGATTTTCACGGCGTATGATATGTTTCTTGTTGTGTTTTCATATTTCCTTTTTTTTCTTTTTCTTTGACAAAAAAGGTGTTCTTTCAGGTGGTCCCCATCAGTAAGGCGGGTGGATCCAAAAAATTTGACGACTGAGGCCACAATGATTTGAAATACCTATGGTTTGGTCAGGTGTTTCGTTATGGATGAGACCCGCTACTGGGGCCTGTACCGGTCGAGATCAAAGAAAATGTTCAGACGACAAGAACTACCGGTGTGAGAGCTAATGAATCGATTAAATACATCTTTATTTTGAGCGTAGATATAGGAATCAGTTGACCAGTGAATGCTGCACAGAGCAACTATCTTGATAATATCATTGAACTATCTATTGGTGGGGGGAACTAATTAAAATTACGCTAAGTATGGCGGCCTGCATGCCCAGTCTATTTTCTGATGCTAACTTGTTAGCTATGGTGTTGATCTAAAATCTGTGGGTACAGCCTCTTTGTCGCTGTCTAGTTTATTAGTGTTTATTAGTGTTTATTAGTTCCGGAGTCGTTGGCTAGATGGCGCGGCGACGATTTGCAGCGCTCTGTAATGCACTTATTTATATCCCAACTAGGTTTTGGTTCAGTACTGAAACGCGCTGTAGTTTTTGTTCGAATCCAAGCGGATTCTTTTCTTTTTTTTTCTTCTAAAGCTTGTTGTATTTTACAGAATTTTGCATTCCATGTGTTGTGTCTGGTGGTCCGCCACGAAAGGTATTTGTTTAAAGAAAATCCGCGATTACTGAAGAAAATAAGGGAATAATAGCTGCTAAAACATTGCATTGGCAAAACCTAGTTGGGATATCAATAAACGTTGCTGACTGAACAGACAAAAGTAGCGCATTTCAGTGGCGGCGATAGATGACAAATTAACACATGGAAAACTGCACATAGCAAAATATCGCAATCTAGATTGTTTTACGATAATTTTTTTATAAAGTTGAGCAATCTTTGTATACTTTGAACTTTTAGAATTGAAAACTTTTAAAGGAAGTTTTTTTTTGTTTTTACGGCAAAAAAGACGTTCAAGGCATCCAGGCAGCGTAGCCGCACATCCGACGTTTATCATGTTATTTCTTCTTTGTAGAAAGTTTGAAACTTATTTTTTATTAATTCACTCTATTTTCTCGGAATGTGTTTTGCAACAGTTTTATTTTCATGTACTATTCTACCCAAAAACCAAAGGAATTCTAGACCGTCTTTGCTAAAGACTAGGTTTCTGTCAAAATTGTTGCTTTTATAATTTTTTATAAACAAAATAACTGAAGTCGACGACATTCTGTCATGATGTCCTAGATGCCAGATGAAAGTTTGAATGTATTATGGTGAACCTAAATTAAAAGCAATGAAACTGAGGGTGTGCGCTGACCCTAATACGTCTAGCGACGCGCCCCGTGACGGCTTCCCCCCGATAATGACAAATAAATGAATGGACACAATGCAGGTTATTTAAATGAATAATTACTTATTCCTTCTCACCACTTTAAAATGAACGCTTATCTGCGCTTCAGCGATTTCCGATTACATTATTCATAGAGAATAAGGGTAGCCATTTCCGGTTTTAACATATAGACCTAAAAAACCCTCTGTGAATTGTTTAATCGTGATTGTCCTGCACGACCCTGAAGGGGTTCTCAGGGTGCAGGTTTCGTTTTCGTTATGGTACGCAGGTATATCTAATTAGGTACCCGTCGTCGGAATATTTCCAAGTTTAGATTGAAGTTGGCATTGAGGGGTTGAACAGAAACGTAAATTTGTCAGGGGCGTGCAGCAAGTCACTGGAAGGGAAGTGTCAATTTTTTTTGTGCGGTAGAATTGTGAATCGGGACACGTGTATAAGGGTCAAAATTTGACAAACAATATTTGCGAATACTTACTTTCTCAAACAAATTGTGAATTGTACGCCCCTGAACTAAATGTAGTATTTAAATTACTTTGTTTGGGGTTCCAAACTTTTGCGGAGACAAAACATGACCAAATGAATCGTCAAAACAAGCGCAACGTGACGTTTCGTCAATTTGACATACGGAGATACGGAGGTGGACTGGCACTGGCACGCATTCAAAAAATCAAGTACCTAACCATTCCCAGAACTTTTACTTTATTTCCATGAAATCTCGCTTTATATAGGTATTACGATTATACTTCTTCTTATCTTCATTAGATTAAGATTCTTGAAAATCAGCGAGTGTAACATTAGAAAACGAGTGAACATCTGCTTAATCTAAAAAGAACAAAAAAAACGTGAATTCTTAAAACCACTAATCAGGACATAGTTAAATGCAAGAAAGATAAAGATAGAGTTACAGGATCCTTTTCCGGAAATCATTATAGCAAGTTTTATGCACGAGGGGCTCTGTCAGAATGGGGGAACATAAAGGGGCGAATTATGCAACGCCACTAGCTCCGGGCCGAAAGCAAGGTCAACAAAGTACAACAGGTTGCCGATGTGTATTCTGTATTCTCTGTCTATTCTGTAAATAAATTAGGAGGAACGCATCAGGTGTTTGGCAGGAAACTTGAATGTGAATAATGAATCAATTTGTAGGTTGACTTGTTTCTGGGGGACCGACACGCTTCCGCAAATAAGTAAATCAAAATAAACAATGCTATTAAGCAAGAATGCGTTTAACAGGTAGTCGCAGACTGTACAGTACTGAGTTCCGTAAATTTATGATTATGAAAATTTGTTTGGGAATCGGTAAAAGTAGAATGTTGCGCAAAATTATCTGATTTGTGGTTTTCAATATAATTTCTAACTTTGACAGAGGGTCGTACAATGGACGAAAGTTCATTGGACTACATAACTTTGGCACTCACAACCGAAGCACGGAAATAAACTTCCACGTTTTATTACCAAAGTTGGGGAATGTAATATACGATGGCGTAGTAGTAACCTATAGTCAGTTATCAATGCAGGAGGAGAACATGTCGAAATTGAGAAAATCGATAAATTGGAACGCCAGTCTACGATTGAAGAAACAGAAATACGAAGAAACTGCTCATATAAAGTGGGACCCTTTTTTCTACAAAAGCGGGTGTCACACGCACGATTTTTTAAAGAGTTCTTTCTTGGAGCGTGATCGAAGATTTCATTACATTTTTGACGACTTAATCGCTTTGGTCTAGTTTTAGGTTAAGAAGTAAGAGGCATTCCTTATTGTGATCTACGACGGGTTTTTCCCCGTTCTCCAAGCTTATTTCGATAAGGATAATAGATAACGGAACAGAAATATATTAGATACCTGGTAGTTCAGCACAATCAATTATTATATGTCTCAATCAATTACTATAAAGTAACTTGAATTGGTTTAATAATTGCTTTTCGTTTTCAAAGTTAAAATCAATTTCTATCGATTTCGGCATTTACCTGCAAGCTGTTCCAACTTCAAAGTACCTATATGGACGGTTTACTGATAATAGCAACAGGTGTTCCATTTCTTTGGTTTTTAATTGGAAGAACGCATTTCTGGATTCTGTAAATTATACAACGTACTATTGCGAGTTGAAGATTAATCTTCAACTCCTGAGGATGCTGACATTGTCAGCGAAACTGTGTCACTGTCTTTTGGCGTATGGGGTTAACTCGTAGTGAATTTACGTCAAAGTTCTCGATCCAACCACTGTGCAAACTCAGTTGCGATTAAATTTTGTACCGGGTGTCCAAGTAAGAAAGTATGCCGGCCATATCTAAGGAACCGTTCATGGTACAGCTATGGGAAAGAAAAAATAATGATAAAAGTGGCCAAGAGAAATCGCTGGAAATTATTTTCAAGTTTCTAAGTTTGCTGCTAGAGGGCGTTGTAGTGATCGCTTAGGGGGCGCTGCTTGAAAGGCCAGCAAACTTTTCAACATTTCTTGAAAATTTTAAATTAATAATTATAACCTACTTAAAAAGAGAATAGAATGATGAAAGGAATAGTGAAAACCGTGCATTGATATCTTTTTTCTAACCGGAGAAATAAACAAATTAGTGTTAGGATTGGGAGAATGGGGGCAAAAATTGTAACACCCGGTTCAACATTTGCAATTATTATGTAGTAGTGATAAACTTGTGCATGCTTTGATGCTAATATAAAAATTATACAAATATGATAAAATAGCTTTTACTATAGTTTGGAGAAAGTCTCCCATCTTCCGAAAATTTAAGATATTTGTAGATACCATGATATCAAACACTTGACATTGTGCTGAATTTTTTTGTTTCAACGCCAACTTGTTCCATAAATATATTGCGCCAACAGCCAGCGCAGCGGTTGGATCAGTAACTTTGGCGTAAGTGCACTATGAATTCTTAATAAGTTAACCTCACACGCCAAAAGCCAGTTACACAACACACCCCTGAGGACGCTGACTTTGTTAGCGAAATATGTGTAGAGTTTAATGACTGTGTCACTGTCTTTTGGCGTGTGGGGTTATCTTCTTAAGAATTCATAATAAATATTGCAATTTATAAGAGTATATTTTAATTTTAGGTTTTTGCTTTAAAAATTGTCATTTCCACATTTAAAACGGCCACTAAGAAGTAACATATAATTTTAATGATTATGAAATTTTCAAAATATCTTTTATATTCGGTGGCACGTATAAAGGTTAGTAATTAACCCGTCCTTCCGCCTCTAAAACCCTTTTGTCCATATCTTCGGTTAGAAAAAAGATATAAATGTGCGATTTTCACTGTTTCTCTCGTTATTTTGTCCTCTTTTTAATTAATTTATGATTATTATACCGTTCCATTTACAATTTTCAAGAAAATCTGAAAAGTTTGCTGATCTTTCAAACAACGCCCTCTAGCGATCACTACAGAACAAAAATGACTTAAATTATAAAAGTACCTGATTAAAGGAAGATAGCTCTTTTCAACGAGACTAAGTTTGCTAAATTCGGTTAAATCAAACCGAAGTTACAACCATCTCCACAACCAGATGCGCCCCTTCCCCCTCCGCTGCTATTTGATGAGTTAGAGCAAGAAGTGGTAAACCAAAATTATACAAAATATATTCAAGATTGCAATATTCGTATTTTTGATCTACTTTATCTGGGAATAATTTAGAGAAAACCATGTTTTTTGTCGACCATGACTATTACGCCCTCTAGCAGCAAACTTAGAAACTTGAAAATAATTTCCAGCGATTTCTCTTGGCCACTTTTATTATTATTTTTTCTTTCCCATAGCTGTACCATGAACGGTTCCTTAGATATGGCCGGCATTCTTTCTTATTTGGACACCCGGTACATGATTTTGTAATCAAGTCCAATTTCTTCTGAAAATTGCGAACATCTCTTATTTTTTAGGCATTGTTTTCTTGTTTTTTTGCAAAGATTTTTAGATGCTTCTACAAACTCCGTGTATAAAAGTATCTAATTATTAATCAGGTAAGGTCTAAGAAAGAGCATCAGAATAGCTGAAATACTGAAACATCCTAGATAAAACTCGCCACAAAATGTTGAAACTTTTATTCAAATCACGGGGATGGCCGGTTGTCGACCTGCAGGTCCAACGGTGCGTAAACCTCCCCCTCCATCCATGTAGGGCACCATCTCTCGCGATCCCCCGTTAACAGTCTGTAGGGTACCCGTACTCCCCGTACCCCCGTATGTCATGGTATGTTTTCTCAGGCCGATGACCATTGTGATTTGTTTAGTGTCCCCTTGAGTACTCTAGGCTAGTTCACGAAATTACCGTTCTAATGAGTAAGACACAAAAAGCACGCTGGACAGTAATTGCTTTGTGCCCAGCTTTCTGTTATTCTCTTACTCGGAGACACTGGAATTCTTGGGTTTACTGCTTGAAAACTTTTGATTATTCCCTTAAAGCAGAGTCTTAAATTATGTATGTAGTACATGAATAATACATAATAAAAAGCAGTTGGTGTGAATTTGATGTAGCAGTGGCGTAGATGGAATATCGGAGGGTAGAAACTAAAGTCCAAATTCTTTTAAATACCTATATACGTTTTATCTTTCCATAATCATAAAGTAAAGCAAATAAATTTGAATTTGAGATTGTGAGACCAACTTCTGTGGGTAGTCCTTTATGAGGGTACAATGATATATTGTTTGCCTACTATAGATACAACAATTTCAAAATTAAATACTAAACAGGTTTTTGAAGTGAAATTTCTTTTGCCTCGGCAGATTAAGTTCCTGTGTTGGCAAATGCGAGCGTCACGAAAAGTGAAACGTATGGAGGGGAGCAGTCTAAGAAGACGGGCAGAGGAGAACACCCCACTCTTTAGCCACGCTCTGTCTCATGTTTCGCGCTGTTTCTCTCAGGCAAGCGTCAGTAAAGAGAGGACACAGCGTTTCAGTTCTCGTGACGCCACAAAGCGCTTGGTTAGAAGCATTAAAATTCGATTTATTCTTTCATTATTATTATTTTGATACGGACAATATTTATTATCCATTTTTGTGTGTTTGAAGTGCGATTGGTAGTCTATAAATGAATGAGTTTTAGATTTAAAGACATGGAAGTTGATGAATATAAGATATACAGTGTGTCCACGGATGGACGTAACTATACTTTTAAAAACTTTTTGAAGCATCAAAATGAAAGAGCTTAGAAGGAGAAATCGAAAAGCCAAATACAGTTTTTTCACAGAAGTTATAGTTACTAAGATATTTAACATTAAAACTAAAATCGATATTTTGTTTTTCCATATCTTTATTGATTATTATTTTTTCAAGACTACTACTTGTAATAAAACGTTATGTGCAACTATTATTAGCAAATTTAAGTATAAAGGGTGTTTCAAAGTTGGCATTTCAGGGTTTCAGGTTGAATAAAACTTTACTATTAAGTTGGATAAATATTGATTTTTGGCTTTTCGATTTCTCCTTCTAAGCTCTTTCATTTTGATATTTCAGAACAATATTTGATTCAAAAATGTTTCAATTTTGCAAATCTACATTCCTTAGATCACCCACTTTCAATAAAAAGTTGTAAATATTATATTTAAATTAACAAGAATTAAGAGAGAATGGATAAAAATTCGGGACGTTTTTAGCCTCTTTTAGATCGGTGCCTCAGAGCCCTCTTTTACGAGCCGCCACTGGTTTCGTGTGTCATTACTCTAGAAGCAGAAGGTGTGAAACGAGAAAAACACTAATTTGGTTTCCTCCATTTCCCCGTCAACCAATAAGCGGCTTTCCTTCTACAAAAGAAAGCGTACTTAAAATTTTTAAAAAACCGTTTACACGCTCAGAGTGCTTAGCCGTTCAAGCTTAAACACACATCGACGATATTTATAGTTGCCCTACTTTACAGGATAGTATAACAACCCTTTGTATCGACGGCATTTCGTAACACACTAAACTTGCTTAATAACTAAGTTAAACCTACACACATACAGCGTTTATCCTCATTTCTCGTTCCATGTCAAATAGTCAACCCAATGCGATTCGCGTCATAGTACTTTGGCCAATTAATTTTTTCGTGCAGCACACCGACGTTTCAATTAATTTCTTTTGGAATAAACGCAAAAAGGAAATAAGCAAGCTCGTTTCTAACTATATTGTACATAATATATGATCACGTAGAATATTTTGAAACATATTTTGTAAACGTGACTGAATTGTCCTGATTTGTTGTTGCTGAAGCAGATGATGACCATTTTGTTAATTTATCAGTTTTAGGAGCTCAAGTGTCAATTATCTTTTAACCTAGATAATATTAGAAATGTGGATTAACTTTAGTGGAATTTGAATTTCGTCAAAAACCAATCTACGCTAGCGTATTTCCTCCATAACTCCGCTACCTTTAGGAATACGAAAAAATTGCTAAGTACAATAGTTACTCTAATTTGTAAGCTACATGTTTTAAAATTATTTTCAAAGATGGCGTACTTGCGGTTATAGCGAAAATAGATTATTTTAAATGGAACAGCCTGTATATTATTGCATTTTTTAATTTCCTATTGAATTTTAGGGCCACTTTGTTAAAAGCTTTTCGGACCTAAGACGTACCGTTTGGTCGTAATTTGACATTTTTTCAGAAATTTGACGTTTGCAGTGCTTTGAACAATTATTATTAATGATATTTCGGAAATTAAATTAGATAGAAAGTTGCGATTTTGACTGTTGTGTTAAGCACAAAAGAAGGTACCTCTGCTACGTTGCTAACTTTATCCTAGAGAACTGGGAGAGCTTATTACATTCAACATTAAAGCTATCATTCTATGTAACAATAAAAACTAAATTAAAGTATGACAATTGCAACTTTTTTGTTAGAGCCCTTAATTTGGAACATCACAGGACTAAGAAGATAAGAAACTCAGACTATTGGCCATTTATCTTTTATCGTATCAAATACTCTAAAATAGAGAAAGTATCTTGAACTGAGGACTCGTCTCATGTATTTAATCTTTTTTGATAACCGACTATTGTGCTTATAAATCGGAGACCACTAAATTTATACAGATGATAAAATAATATGTTAGATGATCCATCTACACTCAGGTGTCCAAAATTCCAACCATCAACTGGATATTTTCGGTTTAAATGTTAATGTTCTTAATTATAATTTGCTCTGTAGTACATATTAGATGGATGAGGAGACATTTTGAACAAGAAAAGAAAAGTTTGCAGAAATATCAATTTATTAATTTAGAAACAGAAAATTTGAAATTATATAAAAATTGAAGTTGTCCCGTGACGAAAAAATTAAATAATATTCAAGAAATACGTTAGTTGACAACATTAATACCAAGTATTTCCACCTCGGTCTCCGTCTGATGCGAGAACAAGAAGGATGGTGGAAGTGGTGACGGACGACACGTTTGACTTGATGAGGATCTCCTATTAGGCGGCAGACGTTTGAAGCTGAAAGGAATAAAACTGTAGGAGCTTTCAGATACAAGCGTTCGCCGAATCCTCCACGATCATTTAGGAATGCATAAAGTTAGTACAAGGTGGATCACCAAACATCTCAGCAGTCCAGATAGGGTCCCCACTGATTGGATGCAGAAAGCAAAAAGCAAAAAGCAAAAACTAAAAGTGAATTATTGCATGCTGAAAGGATATTACGAAGAGCAAAATATGAAGAGGGTGGGAGACTCAAAACCCTGGAAAAAAGGATGTGGGGCAGAGGTAAACGAATGACAGACACCAACAAATCTTTCGGAAGAAACAACCATTTTTTTCGGTTTATATTTGAATAGATAGTATTTTTAGACTGTTGGAATTTAAATTTAGTCGTCTTTCCTTAAATTAACTCTTCAGAGTTCTTGTATTATTTGGGTTTTCCAAGTAAATGTGACAAACTTTTAAATGTTTTGTATTAACGTCCAGCAATATTACTAACATTAAGCGCTGTAGCAAAAAGAAAGCGATCAAATAATGCGGTTTTTCTGTACAGGTAAAAATAACATTATGCGGAAGCCCGTAGTTAACTGTTGTTGTTTTCGTTCACAAGTAGAGCTTACAGCAAATCATCCGTAAAAAATAGTGTTTGTGCGTGAATAATCTTCAAACAGCCAGAGCGAAACACAAAAATGTTTATATTTTCTAATGGTAGATACTTTACTTTGACACTTAGCCTCTTTTTGTTCGATCTGACAAAATATTTATCATGCATGTTACTATTAACATATTTTCTACATTAATTTTTGTTTGTTTATATTACAAATGGGTTTGGAGGTTCCCATATTAAATATTCCACGGTGAGCAATTGACAGAGTTAATATCCCAGGAAGCGTCTTGAACAGGTATATTCATCAAAAAGTCAAACTTCCAATATTCATTCTTGATCAATATTATTATATTGGCATCTTACAGGGTGCCTCAACCGTTTGCACTATCAAAAACTTTCTGAGATTAACCGATTTGACATTTCTGACGATCTTGCCAGCACCTAGGAAGCCTTGCAAACAAAATGCGATCGGTAGCTGCTCGTCAAACGTCAAACTTTCAATATCGTACGGATAATTTATTATAACAAAAGCAAAACTAGGCGGTGTACGCAGTGTATTCGAACAATAAAACGCGGAGCAGATTCTTATGGTTGCGTAAGTTTTTTAAATTCCGTAGGCACAAATACCATAAAGGGGGTCGACCGAAGGCGTGTAGCACCACTACGGGACGTTGAACCCAGGGACTTGTTCGTTTGACTCTTCCTGTCAGATAAAACTAACTAAATGTAATAATAATACTGTTACCCTTTTCTTGATCTTTAGCGCGGCGATAGCGCGGGTTGAGACTGAGACTGTTGTACAAGAAAAACTTAAGAAGTTGGACAAATAACAAGCCAAGTTTTGTGTGTGTACATAACTGTGGACTATTGTTGTTCTACAAAGGAAATACTTTAGAAAATATGGTCTATTATGAACATTTTTAAGTCATAAACAAAAATCCCCGTAATTACAGGTGCTTGTTATTGGCATGCCAATTTCTAATATTTTTTAATTAATTTTTGTTCGGAATAAGACAAAAACGTGAATTTTCAAACTATAATGTCTTACATTTAGTGTGTAGAAAATTGCAATATTCCAGTGTCTTTTTGAATACGTCATATTTATTTTTTTCAAATATTATGATATATTTTTTATGCCACATACCGATTGATTGGATAATTTACTAAGAAATTATAATATGACCCTATAGCCAAAACAAGTCGTTTTTGAGTTATTTCCGTAATTGTAGGAAATTGCATTTTTTGTTTGGTAATAATTCATAGAAGGCGCTGCATGAATGTTTGACATCACTATGAGTATTTCGAAATGTCAAAGTATTGTTGAGCGATTTGTTGATATTTTGATCATAATGTAAATAATACATACAGAAATCAAGAAATTTTTAATTTATTCGTTACACATGGAAAGTGCGACAGCATTGTTAACCAGAACTTGTAAAGTTTTTAACGAAACTTATCCAAATTTACCACTGAATTTAGTGCGCATGTGCAGAAGTACAACTCCATTGTCACGAATGTCATTGTCAGGCATTATAAACTTCGTGTAGAATATTCGTAAGCAAATAGTAGAATACCAAACAAGGAGGGTGTTTGAAAGACGAAAAATTACAAATGTTTTAGTTTCCAGAGATTTCCCTCTCAAGATTATGAGGCTGAATCCCGAAGGCGTCACGTAAAACCTGAAACTTTCAATACACTTTTCCATTTCGAATCTTGCCTCTTATATACCTACACATTTTCATTCAAGCAACATAATTTATATAGGTGGAACAAGTCCTCACATGGCCACCGACCCATCAGTTATTAACTTCGATTTTCCACAGTGTTAGGCAGGGTTTGGGAAATGGATAAAATCGTAATACCAAGCGATAAATTGGCCTACCCGCTCTGCTATCACCGTTGCAGTCACCAAAAGCACAATGTTTGGATGCTCCATACTGTTTTAGTTCCGAACTATTACTCATTTTGCACGTTTGCAATAAAATTTTACTGTAAGCCTTATTTTGTTCAATTTGGTTAACAAAATGCAAGAAAGATGCAACGTGGTTGAACTCTTAAACTATAAACAAAAAAATGTACCTAAACAATAAATATTTTACAAGTGTTCAAAATGTTGACCACCAACATTCAGGGACTGTGCAGCACGTGAAGCGACGCCCTCTGTTGTTGCACGTCGGATTTCTGCAGAGCCCAAGTTCGCAAATGCTGTTCTTACGCGTGCCTCCAATTTGTTCCCCGTGTTGACGACTGTTGCATACACTTGGGTCTTGATGCTTCCCCAAATGTAGAAAGCGAGAGGAGTCAGGTCAGGAGACCTCGCTGGCCAGTCCCATGGGCTCAACTGCTTCATCCACCTGTCTTCGAACATATTAGTAAGTTGCTGAGGTACTCCGCTCTACTTCCTCGTTTAGACGACTTCCTTCTTGCATTCTGTTGACCAAATTGAATAAATTTTGTTTTGTCCATCAGTGGTAAATCTGGATAAATTTCGTTAAAAACTCTACAAGTTCTGCCAACAATGCTGTCGCACTTACCATGTATAACAAATTAATTAAAAATTACGAAATTTGCATCGTCGTCATGGTAGCAAAAGGTAAATTACATTATTATCGTAGGAAATTTAACAAGTGCTATGGTTATCATCGATGATGTCTACGAGCTGAAACCGAACTGCAGATGTGCTGTTTAGGTTTCACTTTTCGGCATAAAGCAACAAGAAAATCACGTCCGGTACAACAGGAAGTAGACCAAATTTTATTACTTTAATATCACCCTGTGTATTTTCTGCATAATTTGATTCAATGGTATTTCATGTCTAAAGCCTATTTTTGAAAAATCACAATAACTTTGTAAAACTCAATGGTTCCTATAATTAGAAAAATACTTGTTTCTTCCTTGTTTATTTAATAATTCTTCTACAAACCAACCACCCAGTATATTATTGACTTCAGAATGATTTACTTTGTCCTTTTATTTAAGTAGTTATAAAGGAAAAGGGGGGACGAGGAAGATGTTTTCAACTTCAGCGTGTGCCTGTTCTTCTCCTCCTCCTCCTTCTCCTCCTCCTCCTCCTCCTCCTCCTCCTCCTCCTCCTCCTCCTCCTCCTCCTCCTCCTCCTCCTCCTCCTCCTCCTCCTCCTCCTCCTCCTCCTCCTCCTCCTCCTCCTCCTCCTCCTCCTCCTCCTCCTCCTCCTCCTCCTCCTCCTCCTCCTCCTCCTCCTCCTCCTCCTCCTCCTCCTCCTCCTCCTCCTCCTCCTCCTCCTCCTCCTCCTCCTCCTCCCCTTCCTCCTCCTCCTCCTCCTCCTCCTCCTCCTTCTCCTCCTTCTCCTTCTTCTTTTTCTTCCTTAACGTAGCCACATCTCGAATGTTGAACCACTGCCGGAAGGTCCGCATCCACGTCTTCATTCCAACTTGTCTTCGATGTCAAGTTGGATGAGACTACTTGTTATTTCGGAAGATCCGATTGAAATAAAAGACTTTTCTTCGCTTTATGCTTCTAGTCGACTCAGCCTTCTAGTATTGCGTACCGTACAGTTGTAGTAGAGACAGAACGAAGAACCACACACGCCAAACTACTCAAATGCTTCTGAGGTTTCCTACCGACTTCCCTCATCGTCCACGCTTCACAATAAATTGTGTAGTGCTGTATTCCATATGCACCTTTTTAAGAGTGGCCTGACTTTCTAAATTTGCCGTTTCCGAGGACGGAGGTTCCTTTTTTTGTGTTCAACACGATTCCACCCTGCCCTATGCTCTTCTCTATGTCCCTACTGTTATTCCCTGTCCCAGTTCCTTTCAAATATCTACTTCTACCTTCGATAATAGCCTTACATTATTGAATCCCTTTACTAAATCTATAAATCCTACATAGGCACTTTTCTCCGCCCTTCTCTCTCATTCTAGCTTCAATTTTTGACCTCTAAGATTCTCGTGTCCATCAGGGCCTTTCTCTTTGGCAGCGCTGCTTTGGTGTTCCTTTTGTAATCTTTCACAATCTATTCTGTTGATCCACACAATTTAAAATGTCTGTCCGAAATTCATCTATTATTCTTATTTGCTAAGGGGAAAATTTTTGGATCCTGGCACTGAAGCTCAAGCTTATTGTGTCCCCACACGCGTTTATCTCAAAAGTTCTGTCACTTCAAAGAGTTTGAGCTTTGAGGATAAGATTAACGGGTGCATCCGCTATTACTTTTGGTTCTACAAACGTTTTAGCTGGTTCTCACCCTCTCGTAATAATTCTCCACCCCTCTTGCTGGATGGTTCTCTAATGAACATCCGCGATTGCCTCAGTTCCCATCTAGAGATATCTTTTTTTGGTTTATCAGATTACCAGGTCTTTTCTCACTCCTTTGGAGGTCTGATTCTCACCCGTCATCGTGCCAGTAGAGCCAGCGAGTTCTAGATCGTATCTCTACAGCTTCCAGAGCTCTCAGTGCTGCCTGACTGTCAGCGGCAAGCTGGATCCTCCTATTTGAAAAGGACCTTCTGATCATCTACTGTGCACACACGGAAATGCCTGGAATACCTTTGCAAGGCTTCCCAGGTTTATGCTAATTTCATTCCCTGGACCTTTGCCAGTGATGCCTACCCCAGTGGTATGTGCAGTCTTCGACCCATCTGTATACCAAAAATGTTTCCAAACTGTTCTCTCGACTTCTGCTTATTGTACTTCAATTCCTCTATCGGTTGTATGATAAGGTTTGTCAAAGTTTAAGATTGAGATGGTTCTATCTCACACTGAGCATGCAGATTATGTTTATTGTTTAGATATTTCGGTAGAGCCTCCACTTTTAGCACGATGTGCATCCCATCTGTACTTCCACGGAAGCAGTGGGTCATGTAGACCATTGCTGGCCTTAGCCCCCCAAGTTTTCCCTTTATCTATGTTTAGCACTTAATTTCTATTAATTTTTTTAATGCTACCTCAATATGTGATTTCCTTTCCTAACACATCGCATACATTTTGTTCTCCAAATATTCCCTCGACCTATATCTGCCTTTTCCTCGTTTCGCATTTTATCGCGAATATCCATCATTTTTGAGTTTCGGGAGGAGACCATAAGGATATAACCGTTGATTGAGGGAATCCCTCAATCAACGATGTAACTTTATTCAGAATTTTCACAAGATTTTAATTTGTAACTATAAACACGAGTAGTTTGCGCAAATTGATGACGAAATCTGTAAGACTATCAGAATTCTTATCGAATTTATATTTTTTCCTGATTGCTGGCTGCGAAAACGATAAATGTTCGCTAAACTAAACACGCCAAGCCTTATCAGAAATAATTTATTTTTACCTCTAGAAATGTAACCACCGCAAGAGTGCAAAAACCACTCTGTAACCTAGTACTGGGGTCTCGCCTCAAGCAAATATTTATACATCATTACAATCTCTAGGTACATTTCCTGTAATTTCTGTTCATATTTATCAAGCCACGTAACCGTGGTAGCAATACTCTATAACGAATTAAACTCACCTACCCGCTTCTAGTTCTCGAAAAAAGACGGTAAAAAAGCAGAAAAGATTCCCATAGAAAACCAACCCGTTGTCATACATGGCTGAGTAACAACGTGCATCAATTTGAGCGTTAGATGGCCTCTGTTTGCTTCTGCGTCTGTCGCAATGCACTCCTGTAAGGAGCAACGAAAAGCGCAATAATAACGTTATGTAAGAGCGTGTAGTAACCCCCATGTTGTAATGATGCTGCTAGGTCATCGCCCCCTTTGCCGCTACGCGAGCTGTGATCTCTACTAAAATCTAACTTTTATACACTTACATCTAGTGATCTAGTGCACGTGTGCAGGATTCAACTGTTCTAACGTTCTAGGGCATCCAACCCTTCCTTCGGAATTCCTCTGCTCGTTTGTTTTTTCAACCTGTTTCACGAAAACATCTGACGCCTTATGCGGAGATGGTAAAAAAGGAGACCAACTGGGGTATAAACAATTTTTTCGTTGCCAGGGATGAGTACTTTGAACCCCATTTCGAACCCTCAAAGGGCAAAGTGTTAGATAAATGTTTCACATTATTTGATAAATTCGTTATCGTTATCGTTCTGGGGGGGTTTGTGGACAAGAAAATTGATTCTAATGTTTACGAAAATTAATGATACAATTTTAGAAGAAAATTTTTCAGTTTGTTTTGATTTTGTTTATTGTCTGCTTTCTGTCTTCTACAGGGCGATTGAACTCGGACGTCCTCCAGAAACTTATTATAGTATGTAATTGTTTTTTTTTATTTGATGCCTTCTGAAAAGCTTGAAATTACAAAATATTAAGCTCATCGAAATTTTGAACAATTCATTTTTTCAGTTCTCTGATATTTAAAATTATTTTCATAAACTTCAAGCTGCTCCATTTATTCAGCACATGGAAGAATACAACGCTATGTATATTTACTTTTATACAGTGTGATCATTTAAAAACGAGCCACCACAAATATCTAAGAAACGAATAGAATTAAGGAAAAACGCTGAGACACGTAAATATAATTATGATTCAAGGGGGACAGATTTTGATGTACAGTTGACGTCTGTTTCACCAACGTCAACTATACGTATTTCTATTTGTTCCTAAGATATTTGAGGTGGCTCGTTTTTAAATGATCACACTTACTTATGCTTGTCTTTATATTTCTCAAGAATAGTAAAAAAATCTTCTAAAGATGGGAAGCAATTTCCTGAAAATGCATTAAATTGACTTGCGTCAAATAATTACATTTATATTGTTGGTCTGAAGACTCAAATCTTCTTATTTTATTTCGAAAACATTTGAAGACCTAATTAACAATTTGTTTCGGTCATGGTTTTCAAGATATAAAATTCATTTGGCGTCCACGGAATGTGGTTATATTTTTCCCTTAAAAAGGATTTCTCTATTTAAAATGTCTCGATGAATCCAGAAATACAGAAACTTGAGTTCTTTCCCATGAAATCAAAGAAGTGAGAATACTTTTATCTTGATTGGAACTAAATTTTTTTTAGTTTATCGTAAAAAAGCAAAAATATGTTGTTAAAAGTTTTCCAAAATTTCATGGAAAATCGTAGACTACTGGTTTCATCTTTTTGGGACTCATCAGTACGGTGCTTTGTCCACACATAGAAAAAATGTTGTAAGTATAGGCGCGAACTTAATTTTTTCGTGATTGCCTGACATGTTATTGATAATCATTTTACTATGAGATCTTAATATGTATAAGGCGTTTCTTGTCTTCATTGCAGTATTTTTTTTAGTCGGTAATTTTTCTGAAAAAATGCGGGTGTATAAGAATGTTGAAAATAAAATGTTATTGGCTTGAAACTGAATCAAGTTGTAGCAATCGTATTCGGGAGATAAGTGGCGCGTCACAAACGTCAGATTTTCATTCCAAACAAAACAAAGCCACGTGCTTTCTGACGTTTTAACCTAACCTCTGAAATATAATTATAATTACATATAGTTGTTTTCAAGTTTTTACGCGTAAGCCCAACACACAAATTGAAAATAAACTGTTTTCACTGCAAAACGTCTATAATTATATTGCAAAAACTAGTTTAAGACGTTGTAAATAATATCGATAAACGTCAAATGGCACGTGCTTTTGTTTTGTTTGGAATGAAAATCTGACGTATGACGGAGGCACTTAGGTCCCGAATTTTGATGAATTAACATAATATGGGGAGTATCTAACCGGTCAGTAATAAAAAAAGATAAAAAAATGAAAATGGCGAAATTATACAATTTCTAAGCTCCAAACTCTTTTTTAAAGTTTGAATTATTTTTACGTAGATACTTATTTACTCATTTTTATGTCATTTTGAAAATTTGTTCATACATTGACAGGTAGAAACTTTTTTATGTAAATTTCGTAGATAATTTAATTCATATGTATAAAATCTCATAAGCCGTAATGTTTTTGATAGAATGACAGCGAGAAAAGTTAACTCTAACTATTAATAATAATAATTATTTTATTTACCTTTTGCTATCATGACGACGTTGCAAATTTCCTATTTTTGATTGTAAAATCAAGTCTCCCATATGCGTACTCTCATACTCAATAAATTATCTAGCCGAATTAGACTCGAACTTTTTATTTTGTCTGGATAAATTCCTGTTTTGCAAACTAAATTTTGTTGCCTGACGGAAATTTTACTCATATCCGGCAAAATAAAAAGTACCTTCTCCTCAAATTACGTATGAAAATTGTATTCTTGATAAAAGTTGGTGCATGAAAAAATATTACCTTTGACAATACCAAATTTCAGGTATGATATACGGAGAATAAAAAACAACGCCTTTACAAAAAGAAAATTGTTTGAAATCAACATGTTAGAAGGTCATAAAAATAAAAGCAAAAGAACCTTATACTTAAAAAAATAAGATTTCAATTTTTTGTGAAATGCTGGCATATCATATAATTAAAACACTGGATAAATCGACGTTTCGCCCCCGCTCGGGGGCTTTATCAAGATTTATTGGTATAAATATAAAATATAAATTTGTCAGTAACAATTTCTGACAAGAACAGAATTTTTCTCAAACAATAAAAATTATTTATGTAGGTAACTATGATGTAAATATAAAAAAAGTTTAGCGCTTTTGATTTTGAATACAATTGAAATTATGAAAGAGAAAAATGTTTATGTATTTAATTTAACAATAATAATAGTAAGTAGCAGAGAGAATGATTTATTTTATTATATTACAGTAAATTTGACTTAAATTTTGTATATCAGTTCTATCATTTATCCAGTCATCATCATAAGGTTCTCAGTCCGAAGACTGGTTGGACGCGTACCTCCATTCTTTTCTATCCTGAGCTAACCTACGCATTTCCCTAAAAGTAGAACATCCTACATCCCTAACTATTTGAGAGCAGTAGTCTAATCTAGGCCTACCCCTACCTCTTTTTATTCCTATCTCTGACTCTAGTATGTCGCGAACTATTCCTTCGTGTCTTAGAAGGTGTCCTACCATCCTATCTCTCCTACTCTTTATTGTTTTCCATACCTTTCGCCTTTCCCCAACTCTTTCTAATACTTCCCTATTGCTAACCTTATCTATCCACGGTATCTTCATCATGCGTCTGTAACACCACAGTTCAAACGCTTCTACTCTTTTTCTATCCGCTTCTCCTATTGTCCAAGTTTCGCACCCGTATAATGCCGTACTCCATACATACGACTTTAAGAGTCTCTTCCTAGTCTCTATATTAACCGTTCTCGAACATAACAGTTGTTTCTTTTTGTTAAACGCAACTCGTCCCTGCGCCATTCTTTGTTTTATATCTTTAGTGCTCCTACCGTCTTGGGTTATTTTACTTCCTAAGTAGCAGAAATCCGCGACCTCCTCTATCTTCTCATTTCCTATTAGTATTTCAATTTTAGTTCTATTTTCACTCCATCTACATACCAAAATTTTAGTTTTCTTTTTATTGATTTTCATGCCGTAGCCCTGTGTCAAAACTGCTTCCATTTCATTCAAAGCCGCTCCTAATTCTTCTTTGCTAGATGCTAACACTGCTATATCATCCGCAAATCTGAGCATGTTAATAGTTTGGCCCTGTACATTGATCCCTGAGGCTGTTCTTTCCTTAACAATATTAATCGCATCTTCGATATATAAGTTGAAAACTAGAGGTGACAATGCACATCCCTGTCTCACTCCCTTCCGGATATCTACTTCCCTTCGTTCCTGCTCACATTCTATAACTGCCTTTTGCTCTTTGTAGAGATTATGTATTATTCTTCTGTCCCTGTATTTCATCCCTACCTTTCTCAGCACTTCGAACATCTTCCCCCATTTTACGTTGTCGAAGGCTTTTTCTAAATCTACAAATCCTATATATACGCTCTTTCTCTTTTCTATCGTTTTTTCTATAATTACTCGTAAAGCTAGAATGGCCTCGCGCGTTCCTCTATTTCGTCTAAATCCGAACTGATCTTCTCCTAATATTTCTTCCGCCTTTTTCTCCATCCTTCTTTGCACAATTCTAGTTAAAATTTTTGACGCATGGGAAGTTAAACTGATAGTTCTAAAATTTTCGCATCTATCCGCGCCTTTCCTTTTTGGCAAAGCTACCATGATGTTCAGTTTGTAATCCTCTGGAATCTCGCCTGTCAGGTATATGCGACTAACCAATTTAAATAAACGATCTATTACCTCTTGACCTGCGCACTTTAAGATTTCTGCCTGCAAGCCATCTATACCTGGTGCTTTATTATTCCTTAAACTTTTTAGTGCTAGCTCAAACTCTTCTCTCATTATAGGACTCCCTAGGTTATCCCCTTCTACACTGCTTTCACTTTCTAATATATCTTGCACTTCCTGTCCCGCATATAAGTTTCCTAAATATTCTTTCCACCTATCTGCCTTCTCCCCGCTTTCGATTAGGATATCTCCTGCCTCATTCCTAATGCTTTTGGTACTAGATCCAATTTCTCTAAAATTTCTCCTAATTATTTTATATGCTTCATCAGTCTTTCCTATTTCGAACTTATTTTCCACTTCTTTGCACTTATCATCGATCCATTGCTCTTTCGCTTTCCTACATTTCCGAATAATTTCCCACTTGATCGCCTTATATCTTTGTTTCCCTATTTCATCTAACCTATTTTTATATTTGCGCCTTTCCTCTATTAGACTCACAATATGTTTTGTTATCCAGGGTTTCCTACTTTCATTCTGTTTATGACCCAAAATATCTCTAGCTGAGGAAACTAAACTATTTTTAATGCAATTCCATTCTTCCTCTATGTCCCTAACAATATTTTCGCCCGCGCCCTTTAGTACTTCGTTTGTCTTTTTCTCGAACTTATCGCGCGTATCATCATCTTTTAGTTTCTCTGGGTCAAGATACCTTCTTCCGCTTCGTTTTTTCAAAATCTTAAATTTAAGATTGGCCTTCATAACGACTATATTGTGATCACTATCTATATCTGCTCCTGGATAACTTCTACAATCCCTAACTTGATTTCTAAATCTTTGCCTAACAAGAATGTAATCTATTTGATATCTCCCTAGGTCTCCTGGCATCTTCCACGTGTAGCGTCTCCTAACATGATGGTGAAATAGAGTGTTCGCGACCGTTAAGTTATGTTTATCGCAGAACTCTATCAGTCTCACTCCCCTATCGTTCCTATTGCCTAATCCAAAGGGACCAACTATTCCGCCCTCTCGCCCTGTGCCTACGACTGCATTGAAATCTCCTATAATTATTAAATTTTCGTGTCCTCTCACAAAATCTAGCACATGTTCAATATCACTATAAACTGCCTCTACGACCTCATCACTGTAGTTAGAAGTGGGCATATATACCTGTATTATTACTGTTTTTACAGGTTTCGAATCTAACCTAACCATAACTACCCTGTCACGTTGCTGTAAGAAATTTTCTACACTCTGCCCTACTTTTTTCCGCATAACAATTCCTACTCCCGAATTTCCTCCTACAGATCCTGTGTGTATTACTCTAAATTCTCCGCTCCAGAAGTCTCCGGCTTCTGGCCATCGCACTTCACTAATACCTACTACGTCTAATGCTAACCTATCCATCTCAATTTTCAAATTCTCTAACTTTCCTACTTGTTTCATGCTTCTAACATTCCACGCTCCGACTCGTGAGATGTTACACTTATCATTTCTCCCCCCGAAGCAGTCCCCGCCCGGAGATCCGAATGTGGGACTATTTTACCTCCGGAATATTTTACTCCAGAAAGTGCCATCATCATAAATTCGAAGTACGCTGTACCAGGGATATAATAATGTGGTGGTTTCCCGTTGCCTTCCACATCGCAGTAGTGTGTATCACAGTGCCATACCGATCCTCACGATCTCTGCCACTATGATTACTGAAAGAGCTGCTGCCCCCTTTCAGGGACTTGATTTAGTCTGGCTTCTCAAATAAAAACCCCTCCAATATGGTTAAACCTATGGTTTGGCTCTTTAGATCATTGAAGCGCGCAAGCCATCCCACCCGTCCCAGTATTACTAGAACTGCGTCAAGGTACAAGGCCTTTGTCCTTTATCCAGTGTTTTAATTATATGATATGCCAGCATTTCACAAAAAATTGAAATCTTAAAATATAACTGGCACAAAATATACCAAAATTTTTAAAAAAATAAGTTAAAAAAATGTTTAAATTAAACGGTTTTATTGTAAAGAAACATAATAATGATGCAGATTATGTGCTAAAAGCTAAAAAATAATTAGGTAGGTACCAGGTACCAGTCATCACACCACCCTCCTCATCAATCTAGAGCATTGATCAGACTAAAATAAAATCGTGGGGCGACTCGAATTTATATTATCTACAGTCAACCGCTCATGTCATTATACGTATGCTTTGGATGCATCTTCTCAACAGACAACATCGCAGAACGATCATTTACATATTTACTCAGGTTACTCTACGCCCCACGATTTTATTTTAGTCTGATCAATGCTCTAGATTGATGAGGAGAGTGGTGTGATGACTGGTACCTGGTACCTACCTAAAGACTATATATATATACAACAAAACCGTTTAACTTAAAACATTTTTTTACTTATTTTATTTTCAAGTTTTTAGTTTTTTGTTTGTTTTTGTTTTGTTATTATTTTTCCAAAGTGAACTGTGTTTTACTTGTCAAGCCCTTTCATTTGATACCCATATTGAGGGGATTGGAAAAAAGTAATCCGCCATTTTGTGATGGCGACCATCTTGGATTTTGAATTTTTCATGGTGTACTGTATTCTACTAGTTAAGCCCTTTCATTTGATACCCATATTGAGGGGGTTGGGAAAAATATCTAATCCGCCTTTTTGTGGCGGCGGCCATCTTGGATTTACAATGATACTGAATATACAAAATTTGTATTGTCGTTACAACTAAAGGTGTGTACCAAATTTCATATCAATCGGCCAGCAGGAAGGGGGTAAAATTTCTATTACTAGATTTGACCCACACAAAAACAAACAAACAAACAAAAAAACAAGGCAAGCTAAATAAAACCGGTTAATAAAGTTTTTTCAGATGAGATATAGCTCGAGATATATAGTTCCTGATTTTTATTTTATTTTTTAAATTTTTACCTTCAATTTAGTCAAAAACTACACATTTTTGACTTTCTATTTTTATCGCCTTTAATTTTCCAACTTCAAAAATGTTGATTTCAGATCATTTTCCGTTTGCAAAACTGCTAATTTATATTCCCCATACATTATACCTGAGATTATTCGCTTTTCATGCAGAAACTCTTATCGAGAATAAAATTTTCTGAGAAATTCGCTATAAAAAGGCCAACTTTCTGCCAGTGCGAAAATACGTATTTTTTGTCATAGGTACTTTGGGGATGACGTTCATACGTACCCCCAATCTCCGCCACTGGAAATAATTGCGATATTTTTTTCTCAAAAAAAATAGTTTTCCATTGCAGTGTAGGTACCACGAATTTGTTGTTGGCTGTTGCTTAGCAATGTTATTCTGTCTCTCTCTCAGATATCTACTTTTCTACGTTATCATGCTTAAATTCTAAAACTCCGTTTTGCTCTTCGTACAAATTATGTATTACTCTTCTATAGTTATTTTGCCCTTTCCTGGACAACAGCATAAATGAAAATTGCACCATTTGGCTGCTGAAAAGCTTTTCTGATATAGCCACGCGGACATCACTTCTGAATTTTTTTCAGAGATACTTATCAAATCTGAAGCATCGGCAATCGAAATATACACTTTCCCTACATATGAAATAGATAAAATCATCGATAATATTTTTTTTTGCTAGAAACTGCGTGTCATATAGCATTTTATTTCGTATACAAGGGTTGCGATAATAAGAATGAAATTATTTTCTTGTGCGAGGTAAAAGAACTCGAACTATATGATGCGCTCTTGTATAATATCCCATCAGGAAGAAGAGAGGTGGGTCATTTCTCCTGCCGCTGCTGCTTCACAATCACCTATCATTCCGCAGAGTTCGCTTCTCAAAGAAGTAGTTGTTCAAGAAATTAGGTACACCGTGACACTCAAAAACTAACGTCAAAACAACAGTTTGAACCTCAAGCGCGGAACACGATCGCTATTGCTGCTACCTGTTGCACATGGAACAAGTGAAGCTCCAAACAATGGACTCCCGACTTTTTGTATTCACTTTTTTAACAAAAGAGCGTTCGCCTTCGCCTACAAGGCTACAAGCATCTGTTTTGGAATAAGACACCAGTTTATTTTCGAAATTAAGTTAACAAATCTGTTGGGTATACTAATACAATTTAATGGGGCTTTTAGAAAAATAACCGAAACCCGTATTTTTGTATGTCATTAGGGATGCTAATGACGGACACTTAATTTCGATAAACATGGCTATTATACACTAATAATACGGTAATTTCCCATTGCAAGGGTACTTCGATAATAAAGAACGAAACTTTCAAAATTGACGTGATTTCCGGCCGACTTTCGACCGCCAGTGCCGTGCGGGGGTTTCTCCCTTTTCCCCCCATTAGACTTTCCGTAAAACCGATTCAAAATAACGGAACATATAAAACAAAATTGATTGTTTTCCAAAAATGTGTTTTTGAAAACGGAAAATTGTGTAACGCCAATGGAAAGGAAACCCCCGGGGTGATTCCTAATTAAAGCTGGAAAATAAATAAGCGACTTATTGTGAATATATCACGGCTTGTCGGAACAGCTTTCTAAAAATAGCATTTCTTAATTCGCGCTTGACCCTATTTATAATTCCACCTACCCCTATGATACGGGCTCCATTGTGCTCGGAAAAGTGTTACGAAGAGTCAAAAAGTCGTCCTCTTTCCAAGGGGGGTCAACCACCCCACACTTTAACTTACACGTGTATGACGAAGCGTTAGCCCTGTGCGGGAAAACACAAGATGGTGTATTACACACCCAGTGCGACCGCACTGGTCCACTGCACGATCCCCCAATATGAGAGATACAATCCAGTCGGCCAAGTCGGTGAAGGCCGTAAGTGAACGTGAGCTTGTTCACCACGAAACAATTGGGCATCTGGGCATCCACAACACTCAAGGTCATTATAGACGTGGTGGTGGTGGTATTCTGAGCAGGAGCTGCGCGGGGCTCGAGTTGGATTTAGTAACTCGAAGGGTGTGCACCACTCGTTTTTGCATTTTCATCCCGTGAGGACACCCTTGTGGTTCAGTCTTCGAGACTTAAAATGGCATGTCGTGCGACTGGTACTAGTGGTGGTGTTTGACAAGTGTTGTTGGAAAAACTAACGTGAGAAGGCAGCTTGCTTATGAATTCACAAGGACAAACTATTGCGTAAGTCATTTTAGACTATTGGCGATTTGCGCACACCCTCTCGCAGAGCGCATGACATAAGTCGTATGTTTAGATTTCAAGGAAAATTAAAACACGTTTATTTTGCGCTCCCATTCGCGGCATTACTTCAAAATTCCCTAATAACCACGCACGCCTCTAATTACATAATTCTTTTACCCGCCTAAACTGGAATAATATTTTCGTGCCATAAATTATCATCCTGCAAATGTAGATTTCAGCGCTGGGAAGCGTGTGAACCAACGTATGCAGGAAGCAGCGCTTAACGGGGCTTTCCATTTATTACACCAAATGATCACTAGAACGTGCTAAAAAAACTTTCAAAGACTTCGCGGTTCTTAATGTTAATGTCGGCACCCCGAGCTACCCCGATCGAGTCCGAATCGCGATAGAGATGGCAATATTGCTGACATGGCGCCTTGAGAGGTTGTGTGGTGTAAAGTCATTCTCTTTGGGGTTCTAACCCTTTTGTTTTCGCGGGTCGAATGTGTTAAGGTAATTACCAAATCAAAAATTAACCTACTGTGTATGCAGTGTGTGAGTTTCAAACAAACCAGTTGGATTACTCTATAAAAAACTGTGTTTCTAATCCACATCAGGGTCGGTGACTCGATTTACCCTGACTTCAAAATCAATATATTTCTATAAATCAATATGTGCACCCTATCGTCTGCCCGCATATCTCTACCCACATTTCCTGGCGTATCACGTCCGTCATAAATTAAATACATTTGGATTTCCAGTGTAATAAAATATTCAACTTTGGGAAAGGGTTGCGTAAAACGTAAACACAGCTCACTGGCTTTCGTATCGCGGTAGGCGGGGTGTCGGAGCGATAATGCGTGTTAAATATGGCGGAGGGCTGTGCTCATTTCCTTGCGAGGGGTTGACTTCTCTTGTTCATTTATGATTGTTGTTATCAAAAGTTTTGTGTTCAGTTTGTTGAAGTTTGCTTGAAAGAGGGGCAAGCGGGTTTTTGTGATGTAATATGAGTTCAAGAACGAGATTTATGTACCAGCACCTGTGTGATTCATTTGTTGAATTTTTTTCGCGGGGGATTTAAATTTCATCCGCGCCTGAATTCTTTTGGACTGACAAAAGGATCAAAATCAGGCCGTAACAGGTATTCCTTTTATCATAATAAACGGCTGTTTTGTATTTAGTTATCAACAATAAAAAGCATTTTTAGATAAGACTTAAAGGGTAATTATTCGTCTTGTTTTATATATGACTTGCAAAATTATCTTCAAAATATTTATTTATATAACAAGTCTTGGTTGGACGTCTAATGTCAAGTTGATCTTAAAATCTAGGAAAGTAGGCACTTCATTAATAATTAGATATTCTATTTTCCTCCGGAATTTATTATCAGCAATAGGTAATCTATTTTACAAGGCACCTATAAGTTTTCAAATCAACTTGTATAGTTTTTTTAATCGTTGAATAAGTACCAATGTAATCGCCCCAGTGGCGTGCCATCCGCTACCAATTTTAGGGTGTTCATGTGAAGTTGGCATATGTTTGGGTGTTGGCACGTGATTTAAAAAATGTCGATAATTCCGTGATAATTTTAATCCGTTATTTTATTTTAATTAGTTTCTTAGAATTTTTATTTTCTAAATTTTGATTTTTACATGGTTGGCATTTTTCGCATGGTTACGAGGGCCTTTTGATATATTCTTAGCCTACTATAGAAACAAAAAATAATTTGAAAAGCCTGTGTTAAAAAAATTATCATAGGTATTTCGAACTCTTTCATTTGAGGGAATTGGTGGTAGTCTGAGGGAGTCAGATTTGGTGAATAAGGGGGGTGTTCAACAAGTAGGTAATTTGAATCTTAAATCACCAATTGAATTCGCTTTTTGTAAATTTTTCGTATCCTTTTTCCGAAATTTTCCATGTTGAGTTGCTGATATGGAATATAATATCACTCACTATTTTTTTCATTAGTCTTAACCTTCCACTGCTGGATGTTCCACCTACCCTAATAAAGGCATGTAAACCTTATAACACTGTGCTGGCTAGGCAGGTTGGCAAGGGGAGTTGAACTCATTGTATGGGTTCACGGTTTTTGGTGGTTATTTGCCGTTGCTTGTCAGTTTGAATTTTCCATATATCTAGGCAATAAATTCTGTTGGGGTTAAAATTAAGTCAAAACAAAAAAAATATATAAATGTCAACAAAAATTTGCGTGCCCTCAAAGTTCTTATTCTTTATGACTACTTTTTTGCTTAATTTTTGGCTACCTTGAAAAAGCTTATTTCGCAATAAAATATATGACAATTTGAAGTAAAAACTGAAATGTCAGTATTGTAGTTTTCATTGTTGCAATTCTTAAAGCTAACCTTTTTGTTGTTTTTCCAGTTAAGGAACCAAGTTCAAAATTGCTCCAGTACTACCCATGTCAAATCCCGACTACAGATATCCGCAAAAAACACAGTATCAGTCAGGGGCGGCTCCTCCAGCCCCACCAAACATGTCTTCCCAACGTTTTTGTTTAAGATGGAACAACCATCAATCCAATCTCCTCTCAGTATTCGACCAGCTGTTACACGATGAAAGTTTCGTAGATGTCACATTGGCAGTAGAAGGTCAACTCCTCAGGGCGCACAAAATGGTATTATCCGCTTGCAGTCCGTACTTCCAAGCATTATTCGTAAACCACCCAGACAAACACCCGATTGTTATACTTAAAGACGTTCCGTACAGTGATATGCGTAGTTTGTTAGATTTTATGTACAGAGGTGAAGTCAGTGTCGACCAAGATCGATTAACCGCCTTTTTAAGAGTCGCCGAAAGTTTGAGGATAAAAGGACTTACCGAAGTCAACGAAGAAAAGTACGATTCCATAACTTCATCGTTAACGCAAAATAACATGACGAATTCCGTACCTAATTTACAAAGGCTGCAACCCCAAAGGAAGTTCGGCAGCAACTCATTAAATATGTTAGGAAATGCTTTACTACAACCCAAAAGGAAAAGAGGGCGACCTAGGAAACTCTCGGGATGTTCGAATGGACCAGGGGACGAATTCGATAGGAGCGATAATTTGGTTCAGGGTAGCCCCGAAATGTTAGAAGTTAAAATGGGCATGGACGGATTTACGGGAAATAATTCAGATTCGAGTA
Organism: Xestobium rufovillosum; assembly: GCA_963966045.1. Lineage (NCBI taxonomy): Eukaryota > Metazoa > Arthropoda > Insecta > Coleoptera > Ptinidae > Xestobium > Xestobium rufovillosum. The sequence goes on along the minus strand of OZ014499.1, from coordinate 6,709,995 downwards.
GTGGGAAACTGGAGGGGCGAGAAGATATGGACACAGGAGATGGTCAGGTGAAGGAAGAAGAGCCGGTAGCGGGGACATCCAAAGAGCAATTTAATAATGCAACATCAAAGAATAGTGAAAATGAGTTTCAATCGTCTGGTAAGTTTTCTTGGTTTTCGTGTAGAAAATTTTTCAACTAGAAATAAAAAATCTTAAAAAGCTTAATACTTTGTCGTTCATGCTAATTGCAGTAAATACAGTTTTTTAGTAGGTTTAAAAATAGCATCGTGACAGTCTCATTGCACTTATTGGGATGTTTTAAAGCATCAAGGTCGTATAAATTTTCGTTTGTTCAAGTGCGGGAGTAAATTTTTCGCGAGCGCCACCAAAACTTTCTTCCAAAGCTTCAGTTGGTCAAAGTGACATCTGATGGAAACCAAATAAGTAGTACAGTTAATTTTTCCTAGATGTCGGGCAGTATTGTATAATTTTAACTATTATTATTATTATTATTTGGTGAACAGGGCTCGTTTATGTTCTATTTTATATGAAATACAGTGTGAACATGTTGTGTAAACTTCACATACAAACAATTCTTGCAAACATTGACTAGGGTAAACTGTAGTCGGTGCCATCTGTTAAACAATAGCTCAAACTCGAATGTCTGTAGAACTTCTGCATCTAAAATTTAAAAAATCCGACTCCAATACAATATACAATACAATTGAATACAATTTATTATACATATTGTATAGTACCAATTTTTATGGGAGAACATGAAGCAGTCTTGGTACAAATGAGTATAAATTTTCCAACGAAGAATCAATGTCGGTCCAGAACCTCCGTATAGAAATTATAGTTTTTTAAAATATGTGGGAATCTTTTCTTTGGGGTGTTTTTGACTTTAAGGTGTTTTTTTTACACTGGCCGATATTATCAGTGTCGGTATAGACTGATGGAGACACATGGTTTTAGGCTTTAATACAGTTGAATTAGCACGAAAAGGGGGGCAACACCTTTGGCGAGGACCAGAAGTGGCCGCCATTACATTAATTTTTTTTTGTTCCTTAATTTACATGTCTGAGGCTTCTCAATATGATGGAAAAAATTTTCTTGGTGTGGTATGTTGCAATATGCAGTAAAAATTTTCAGCTTGAAGGGGTTGTAGGGGTAATAAAATAATATTTCCATATTTTTTTTAATACAATCCCTTTATTTGAATGCACTTTCCGCAACATATGACAGAGTTCAAAAAATTGTCTATAGCACTTTACACATTGTTTAAAAATTTTGAACAATGGCAACTGTCTAGGAGTTTACAAACCCTTCACTAGTCAGAACAAAAATCTACTTGTCCAAGATAGCGTTGTCTAATTATCGGAAGTGCGAGCATGCGCAACGCCGTTTTTATACTTATTGGAATTACAGAGACCTTCCCATGCAAATTCCCGCGCGAATTTTGATTACTCAATAATATTCTGGGTTTCTAGAGTATTTCTCATTTGTCTTTAACACACATTAGTTTATTTAGGTAATATTGGCAAGAGATTAGTAGTACATAATAGAATTTTATCTCATTAAATTTATGTAATAGCGACGTATATTTACTAGTAAATAATGTCTAGGTAGGTTTCTAATATTGTCTAATCGAAAAATATTTTTGTAAATTTATTGTAGCACACAACCGACTGTGTCCTGTGAACAGTGTCAGAAAACATTTAAAACTGTTTCAAGTCGAAACCGGCATTTTAGAGACACTCATCATGACAATTCCCATGACAGCCGAAAAACTTCTCGTATTATTTGCCCATGTTGCCCTAAAGAATCCGCTCTATATTTTCAGTCTGTTGAATATTTAAGAGATCATCTTATTGGTGTTCATGGCACAAAATTTAACATACAAAACTTAAAATTTGACAATGAAAAACAGTTTTCTGATTGGAAAGAATCTATTGAAAAAAAAACAAATCATTTTATTCATTAAATTCAACAGCAGAAAGTACATCTAGTAAAGTGTTTTACTACGAATGTCACAGAAGTAATTTGGGAAAATTTGAAAGTGAATGTAAGGTACGTGCACCAAAAGTTAGTGGTAGTATTAAAATTAACGGAGTTTGTCCATCTCGAATAAGAGCAGAAATGCACCAGGATACGTCAAAGTTTTCTGTGACCTATGTTTCACCACATGTCGGTCATAAAACTGAACTTAGACGTCAACCATTAACTGAAAAAGAAAAAAATGAAGTTGTAGAACAAATTCGTATGGGAATATCTTATGACAATATATTAAAAAAATATAGGAATATAGAAAGCGATAACTGTACTAGATTAAATTTAATTACAATGAAAGACTTACACTACATAGCAGAAAGCAATAATCTCAACGGTAAAAGAAATAAATCTGATGTAGTTGCAGTTGAAATTAAAGTAGCTGAGTGGAATGCAGGGGAGAGAAAGAATGCTTTCATCTTCAAGAAATGTGGGGAAGCCCATGAAAAACTAGATCCAAATGACTTTGTTTTGGCATATATGAATTCAGAAATGGAATATATGCTGAAAACTTATGGGCAAAGAATTATTTGTATGGACGGAACACATGGAACAAATCCATATAAATTTGACCTGACTACAATACTAGTTTTGGATGATCAACACATTGGATATCCGGTTGTGTTCTTAATATCAAGCAGAAAAGATGAGGTTCTATTAGATGAATTAAAAATAAAAGTTGGAACTATAATACCCGAATATTTCATGACAGATGACACCACAATTTATTCAAATGCTTGGACGAAAGTGATGGGCGCACTCCCAACAAACTTGTATGCACATGGCACATTAAGAAAAACTGGACCATCCAAGGCAGACGAAAAATAAAAGACAAAGAAAACAGAGAACGAATTAAAAAAGATCTGAACAAACTATTGAGGGAAACTGATGAAAAGGAGTTTTGGAGACTGCAACAAGAATTAATAAATTATTTACAGAAGGAAGATGAATTTTTAAAATACTTGAATACATATTATTTTAAGAATAAAGAACGAATAGCTTCTTGGGCACATTGTTACCGAAGACATGCAGGTATAAACAGTAACATGCACCTAGAATCATTACATAGAACACTTAAGTATAAATATTTCTGCGGTAAAACTGTAAGGCGATTAGAAACTTGCTTAGATGCGTTAGATAGATTTATAAATGATAAATCATGGTCAAGAATTACCTCAGTTTTGAGGCCTACAGCAACACATCGAGACCTTCTGGTAAATAAATATCATAAAAAAGCGATGGATATGTCTTTTGAAAATGTGGCTGAGGTTAGTCCGGAAAAATATTTAGTTCATTCCCAATCCGCAATAGAATTTTATGAAGTTGATTTAGTGGATGTTCTCTGCAACTGTCGTACACTTTGGTGCCTGATTTGTGATGTTTGTGTGCATCGATTCAAGTGTTCATGTTATGAAGCATCAATTAAAAACAATTTCTGTAAACATATTCATCTAGTAGTAATGTATTATGTATATAAAAAATATTATACAAGTTACGAACCCAAACAGTGATAATCCTGAAGCCGCTGGGCAAGAGGAACAAAAACTACCAGAAGTGAATAATAAGTTACTAGATGAGGTAAATTTGAGAATTTTAGGAAATTCAGCAGCTCATGGGAGCTCTTTGGACTGTGCTGAAAAAAAAGAACAATGTACACAATTATTCAATTCAATTTTAGAACAGTGTTTTAATAACAGTGATTATAGCAACGTTATTAACACATTAACAGAACTAAAGTGCAAGATAATGAAAAGTAACTTACCCAAAACTTCGTCAAGTACGAAAAGAAAAATTGAAAAACAAACATTTTTTCCCCTTAAAGAAAAACAAACAATAGTGTCTTTCGTTTTTTCTTGTTTAATTTGTTATATATAACAGCTTCTTTTTAATAAAACAAAAATGTTCATTTCTTTGGAGCTCAAGTCTTCTTTTTTTGGCTTCTATCACAGCACAGAACATGAAGAATTTTGTAAAAATGTAAATAAGGTTAATCTTAATTTTCTGTTGTGACTTGTGACAGTTCAGTATTATTGACCTTCACCGGATGAGTACGTATCTGCGCATGCTTGCACTTCCGATAATTAGTCAAAGCTGTCCAAGATAAGGAGGGCCAGTATGGGGATATTGGAAATGACAAGAGATACGGATTTGGTTAAATGGGAAAGAAGTTGCGTAACTAAAGGATCAATAAAATGGCGCCTAGAAATCCTTGATATAATTTTCCGTTTTTGAGTTATTTTGAAAAAACTGAATTTATGGATTTTTAACTATATTTTTTTCTGACTTTAATATTAAAATTAGAGCGAAACTGACAAAACTACTTCGTAGCAACTTTTGATGAAATTAAAGATTTTATTGCCAATTCTTTTATTCTACGTTTCGTCTTCGGGCAACCATCATCAACTTCATTTTTTTAAATACGGTCCTGATTTTCTGATGCCAAATTTTATGAGCCCTTCTTATTCTGAATTCAACAATGTACCACACATTATGGTTTAATTACGTTTCGACCCGTTTTTGACCATCATCAAGAAATTTTTAGGATACGGATCTGCATTTCTCTTAATTTTCTTAAAATTATGAGAAATACAGTTAGTTGGGCTTTCTTCTGATATCAGAAACGGACAAGATTTTCCAAAACTGCAAGATGCGCTATGCTTAGAGTAGGGTAGGTGCTTATCGCTAGTATCATCTAACAGATTCGTAAAACTCTTGTGGTGCACTTAAAAATTGCCAAACTTATACTGTATGTAAATATTTTTTACAAAACTATGAGACATACAGGGTCCGTATCTTAAAAATTCTTTGATGATGGCCAAAAAAGGGTCGAAACGTAATTAAACCATAATGTGTGGTACATTGTTGAATTCAGAATAAAAAGGGCTAATAAAATTTTATATCAGAAAATCAGGACCGTATTTAAAAAAATGAAGTTGATGATGGTTGCTCGAAGACGAAACGTAGAATAAAAAAATTGGCAATGAAATCTTTAATTTCATAAAAAGTTGGTACGAAGAAGTTTCGTCAGTTTCGCTCTAACTTTAATATTAAAGCCAGAAAAAAATATAGTTAAAAATCCATAAATTCAGTTTTTTCAAAATAACTCAAAAACAGAAAATCTTATCAAGGGTTTCTAGGCGCCACTTTGTTGGTCCTTCAATTATACAACTTTTTTCCCATTTAACCAAATCCGTATCTCTTGTCATTTCCAATATCCCCATACTGGCCCTCCTTATCTTGGAGACGTTGTATAGTAACTATGTATAATGATGTGAAGGCATTAGATCACTTTTTTTTAACAAATTTGGATATCTCTGCTTTGCAAGATCAGCTGCGCGACGGCATTCTTTGAGAGTTTACCACCGAGTGCAGCATTGGCACGGGAAGACTGGGGTTGGAAGAGATCAAAAAATGGACTTGTTCCGATTTTCATAACTAAACATCCAGTTGTTGAAGGACCCCTTAAAAAATATTGTACGAGCAAATGGTAAATGCCGAAGAGATGGTCTTTTTTGCTCTGTCAAGGTCAATCGTGCATAAATTCCAGAGGTCAATCGTGTATAAATTTATAACTGACAGCTGTCACTTCGATATTTTTGTCCCAATTCGAATTGGAAGTTTGCGATTTGCAAACATGCAATTCTGAACTCAGGTTGCTGTTGTAAACGCAAGTACATAAATGCGTATTTCAAATATCCACTTCACGATCAGATTTCGAATTGTGCCGATATCGAATTGGATGTAAATGTACCTTTAAGTTACATTTACATCCAATTCACAATCGGATTTCGAATTGTGCCGATATCGAATTGGATGTAAATGTAACTTTAAGTTACGTTTACATCCAATTCGATATCGGCACAATTCGAAATCCGATTGCGAAGTGAATATTTGACATACGCATTTCCGTACAACAGCACTTTGAATTCAGTACGGTTCGTGTTGGAATTCGAATCCGAATTGGAAGTTTACAAGTAACACGCAATTCGAATTCGAATTCCAACACGAACCGTACTGAATTCAAAGTGCTGTTGTAAACGGAAGTATAAGTATATCCACTTCGCAATCGGATTTTGAATTGTGCCGATATCGAAATCCAAAAATCTGCAATGTTAAGCTACATTTACATCCAATTCGATATCGGCACACTTCGAAATCGGAATTAGGTATCATTTACATTGGAAATTTACATCCGATTCACAATCGGATTTCGAATTGTGCCGATATCGAATTGAATGTTAACGTAACATTACATTTACATCCAATTCGATATCGGCACAATTCGAAATCCGATTGTGAATCGGATGTAAATTTCCAATGTAAATGACACCTAATTCCGATATCGAAGTGGGCCGATATCGAATTGGATGTAAAATGTAGCTTAACATTGCAGATTTTTGTGGCACTCATGTCAGGTATCTGATACACTGTGTTATATATATAGTATTTACAATATGGGATTTTTGGTATATAAGCGATGGTTAGTAATTTGTGTCCGTGAATGTTTTGATACCTGAAAAATCTCTTATGGTCTTTAAATTTTGTTCACTGAAGATTCAGTTTGAGCTTTGGAAAAAAATTACTGGGAGCTAGGTCAGGGGATTAGAGTGGAAGCTTTATAACTTCAAACCCTGAGTAACGAGCCAAAACTGCTTCATATTGTACCATAAAAATGATGTGTGTATATAAAAATAAGGTTCGAACATTCTGTCCTTTAAATAGGACGCTGGTATGTAACGGGTAACGTTGAATTATAGTCGATATTGTGTTTCCTAATTTTTTGTGTAGTGTAGAATTGAGTGGTTAAAGGGAAAAGCTATAGTGCTAGTAAACAGTGTTAAAATCCGGGCAGCGTTTTTGAGGTGAGTTCAAACTACCAATTTTTAAGTGATAACAATAAAGGGAAACAGTTTTAAGGAATGAGCCATTGTTGTGCCAAGAATTTTCTTGTGTAAATATTAACACGCTTGATTTTTGTTTTTTGGGTTTATTTTTTGTGTGTTTTTTATGACAACGCGGCTTATTCCCTATAGCTTTTCCCTTTTTTTTCTTTTAACAAGTAATATTTTCCTGGTGTTGGAATTGCGTCAAATTTTTAATATTGCGAACTGCGATGCTTTATTTCAGATAACGAAAAGGAACCTACGGAATCTGCTCGCAATAACATAAGATGCATAGACTTCGATTCTTCCTTACACGAAGAATACAACTTGCCGTATCAAGATCTAACGATTTCCGACGACGATCTGGAAGAGAGTGATGAAATTCAAGAGATTGACCCCGATTACGACTCCTTAGACATCCGACTGGATCCGAAATCTTTCATAGACAATATTATCAAAGCAACGCCAAAAAAGAAGTACAAATACGATTTCGATTTCGATCCTTACGAGTTAATTTTGGACGATCCCGCATTTGAGAGCTTCAAGTCGATGAAGTTCGAAAGTTGCGCGAAAAAAATCAACGATCCGGATAAATCGGCGCGAGATTTCTGCGTTCGCGAGAAAGATAATCTGTACAGATGTACGGTTTGCGACAGGGTTTATACGCATATCAGTAATTTTTGCCGGCATTACATGACGTCGCATAGGCGTGACGTTAAAATGTTCTCTTGCCCCGCTTGTGGCAAGGATTTTACTCGGAAGGATAACATGTTGGCCCACCTGAAGATTATACATAAGCAATCGATCTAGTGCCTTAAGATTTGTAGCTGGTATATCTAAAAATGCTACAAGTCGTAGTATATAGTACACTTGGCAGTGCCAGTTTGTATCGGCACTTTGATCTCCATTTCTCGCCACTTCCAGAGTCACTATTAATCAAATAATCGATTACTCAAAAAAACGATTAATCGAATAATCAATAAATCAAATTATTGATTAATCGACTGATCGATTATTTGATTAGTTGATTATTTGATTAGTCGATTATTTGATTAGTCGATTATTTGATTAGTCGATTATTTGATTAATCGATTATTTGATTAATAGTTTATTTGATCGATTGTTTACTTGATTGATCTATTATTTAATTAAGCGATTAATTGATATTTTGTTCCAATGATTAATTAAATGAGTACTTAATCACTTAGTCGATTAATCAAACACTTAACCGATTAATAATTAAACAATCAATAAGCCAACAGATCAAACAATCGATTAATTGACAATCGACTAACTGATTAATCAAATAATCGATTGATTGATCAATCAAGTAATCGGATAATCACGTAATCGATTAATCGAAAAATTGATTAATTAAGTTATCGGATAATCAAATAATCGATTAATCAAATTTATTGATTGCTTTACAACAATCAATAATCGATTATGAAATGTAATAATCGTACAGGCCTAGTTTTGGAACTGTTTTGGGAAATTATTTAAATTTTTTATGACAGAATAAATTATTGATTAAATACTAAAGAAAAATACACAAACGAAAGAAAATAGAAGTAAATAAACATAGAATGGTATAATACGAAATACTTCTCGAAGCGAAATGACATGAACCGTCCCGCGATGCGATACTGTCTGTATGCTGTACTATCGTACAGAAGTTTTTATAAATTATTTTTAAACGGTAATAATCCAAATATTTTTATACGACATATATTTATATACATTTTGACTGTGTGATTGAAAGTTACAATAATTTTGTATCTATCTAACACTTATTATTAGGTCCTGTTCAGAAATTTTTGAGTCATTTGCCGAATTTGCATTTTTCCCATTTAATTTTGGTTCTGGATTTTCTTTTCTCGTTTTTACCAATGTGCCTTCTATTTTAGTAGTTTTAGTCAACGTAGGGTGCTATTGCGTCTTTTAGCTTTTGACTCAAATTGATTTTGCGGGATCCTATAGATTGAGACTGTATTAACGATTTTTCTATACCAATGTTTAATTTGTAGTTTAGTTGTAGCGTTGTTGATATTTACAAGTATGCAATAAAATTATACTTTTCCGTATTCTTGCCGATTTAGAGTGAAATTTACGGGATGGCGAAGAAAGTGAAAGGTAGAAGGTTCTTTCTGTTTAGTTATTTCGATTATTTTCGTCCGTAGATCATTATTTTATTGCCGCCGGCGTTTTTATACTTATTTGAGAATTATTACTTATTTTAGATTATTTATTTTGCTCTTGTTACCTCGTTTTTATTATTTTTTTTTTGGGTACATTTTTGTAGATGTAGTTTTAAGTTTTAGTTGGAATTCGTAAATAAATTTTTTTATTTGAGTTTAGTTTTGTTTTATTTATTTATTTCGTTGTAGTCAGGTGTAATTAATGTTGTTTGTTCTTTTTTGGCAAGTAGAAAAATGTGCATTGTGTTTTATAGCGATTATCGTATCAAATTGACGAGGGAAATTGAAAAGTAGCATAGTTTTCCAAAAAGTTCTCAACGATATGGAAACAATTTTTATTTAAAAGTTAAAAAATTCAAAAATCTAGAGAAATTGTCAAAACTCTGGTACTCTTGTAAAATATTTGATCCGTATTTTTTTATTTTTATCACATCGAACGTTTTAGGCCTCTAAACCAGCATCAAAGTTAAGACGTTGGCCCTTATCTGGGACAATGCCAAGAAAGTGTCGATTTTAGCCGGAAAGTACAACCGTTGTTTGTTTATGCTTGCTAGCGCAAACGTCACCTTTTGTCAAATGCAGTCGAGTCGTTTGACAGATAATGTCCAGTGTTGTTTTTCAGTTTGTCTAGTTCCCAAATAAATTAAGCACTCACCGTTTTGTTTAACATTTTCCATTTCAGCACTGGAATAGTCCAAATCGGATAAATAATAATTGTCAATCATTTCACTACTAACTACCGGTAAATTGTCTGAATTGGCTTTGGTCCATTTTCCGTGCACAAATATACTAATTGATACAATAAATAGGAGTAAAAACACATAAATAAACAACAGAACTATTTATACACCCAATACAAATAATAACAAACTTCCAAATGTCAAATTCTGATTATTCCTAACATTATTGCTCCCTACTTTACCGACTTAAACTCCACGTAACTTTAGCTTTCTGGGTATCAAAACATCAATGCAGATGATTCAGCTAATGATGTAACTGGGGCAGCACATGTTTCTGTTTAATTCTCCGGAAGCGTGCTTCGTGCTAAAATATCCATTGTTTAAATTTTGGGCTATTGGTGAGTAAATAAATGTAACCCAGAGGACCATTAAACTCCTAGTTACTTACTTGTATCAAAATTGTATTGATTTTCTGTTTAGTGCAACGACCCCATTAGAAAGTAGGTTTTACTGGCAGTATGCAAAGTATGACCTTACTTTATCGAATTTTGAAAAATCATTAGAAACTATATACAGTAGAGTCTCGTTAATCCGAACTATATCAGATACCCTCGTTCAAAATATTCTGATTAGCGAATATTTCATGTTAAGTGGATATTCCTATTATCATTTTTGATTGATTTTTCTTTTAGATTTTCGACAATAAAATGTGCAAATTGAAATTGCGAAATTCAACATTCTGTTGCTGTCAATCTGTTAAGTTGTTTTTTTTTATAAATTTTTTAATTTATTTTATAAGCCTAGTAGAAGGTACAGAAGTTTATAAATTTCAGTGAGAACCGCGGTACCAATCAAGCCTGCGAAAATGTCTAATATTGTTTAAATCTTAGTTTAACATTATTGTTTTATGTTGCTGACAGTCAGCCAGCATGACAAACGTGATACTGTATCGAGGTATGTATTGTAAGTTCTCAATAACTTGTGGTCCGTACATCATGTTAGCAATTTATACAAGATGAAATAACGAGTGAATTGGTAAACGACGGAAAAAGGCTGTTCAGATTATGAGAATATTCGAATTAGTGAAATTCTACTGTACTTCCAAATACCTACACATTAGGAAAAATGGAAGTCAAAATAAATTTCCATCTCATTTACTCTTGGTAGGTAATTTAAAGAAATTCAGTGCTAAAATCTGTAAAGTGGGATGTGAAACTTTCATTTTATTAGCTCAAAAAATGTTTTTTGGGTTTCTACTGAACATTCTAAATTCATTTTGCTAGAGGTTCCCAATTCCTAAAATTAATATTTTTTGAGATATTAATTTTCTTCTGCGAATTTTGACAGAAAAGGTAGATAACATGAAAATTAATGTCTGCAGTTCGGTTTTAGCTCGTAGATATCATCGGTGTTATTTATAGCACTTGTTATAGTACATACCTATGAAAATATTTTCAATAGATCCCATCGTTTCAGTATTACAGCCGAACTTTCAGATCAGAATCTTTTTTTGTTCTTGATATACCGGGTGTCAACGAGAGCATGTAACATCCCGCCATTTGTTTACTTTTTGAAGTACACTCTAGCAATCCGCTGTAAGTATTATACTCCTAAAACCCCATATTTTTATCATCTTTGACATATCTAATTACTTCCGGTTAAACCGGAAGTGACATCAACTTTTTTTTGCTAAATAGCAATATATCATTTTGTTTAGATAGTTCGATAGGCCTTTTTATTCTCTTGACAACCATTTATCATACATATCCAAAAACTTTATATTTTTGACGCCAGAGGGTGTTAAATAAAAAAGTCACGTTGGCTGTGAATTTGACGATATGAGCCTAATTTTAAACGTTTTAATGAATACAACTATTAATTCTAACAGACTGTTTTAATGTCCATGGAAAATTTTTCGAATTTGAAGCAGTACATCCGTTATTTTTTTAAAAATAAGTTTAACATAGTCGTTTCAAGGGTTTTGAAAAATGTAATTTAAATTAATAATTGATCATTGAATTGCACTTTTTATGCACTAATTGTGAGGACAATAAACTGAAATTCGAAAAATAAGAAAAATATTAGCACCTTGCTATTTAGAATTTCAGGAAAAACTCGGTTTCAAAAACTATTTGAAATTTTTAAATTTTAAATATTCGTTTTTAAAACCGAGTTTTTCCTGAAATTCTAAATAGCAAGGTGCTAACATTTTTCTTGTTTTTCGAACTTCAGTTTATTGTCCTCACAATTTGTGCATAAAAAGTGCAATTCAATGATCAATTACTAATTTAAATTATATTTTTCAAAACACTTAAAACGACTATGTTAACCTTATTTTTAAAAAAATAAAGGATGTACTGCTTCAAATTCGAAAATTTTTCCATGGACATTAAAACAGTCTGTTAGAATTAATAGTTTAATTCATTAAAACGTTTAAAATTAGGCTCATAACGTCAAATTCACAGCCAACGTGACTTTTTCATTTAACGCCCTCTGACGTCAAAAATATAAAGTTTTTGGGTATGTATGATACATGGTTGTCAAGAGAATAAAAAGCCCTATCGAACTATCTTAAAAAAATGTTATATTGCTATTTAACATAATAAAGTTGATGTCACTTCCGGTTTAACCGGAAGTAATTAGATATGTCAAATATGATAAAAAATATGGGGTTTCCGTAGTATAATACTTACAGCGGATTGCCAAAATATATTTCAAAAAGTAAACAAATGGCGGGATGTTACATGCTCTCGTTGACACCCGGTATAACATGTATACAGGGTTACAACTAATTCAAAGGCCACTATGGGAATATTTGAAACCGTAATACATACAAGGTTGGTCAAATGGGATAAAAGTTGCGTAATTATGGGGACATCTCACACACATTTACAGATCTCGAAAATATTTCATGGATCACTAGATATAACAAGAAATGTGAAATTTGCCGATTTCTTTAATCTTAAATATCTTTTTTGCTATTAGAGATAGTGATCTGAAATTTGGTACCGTTGCATAAGCAAATATTCTGCATCTAATAGCAGTCATATAATCTTCCTAAGCCTCCTAGTTTCTTCAGGGTGATAGTCAACTTTTGTTTTCCTTATGGGCGCCATATTGGTTTTTATTCATATTAAATAGACAGAAAAAATCTGAATGCAATGATATCAAACACATTATAAAAACTTTGAAGAAAAAATGCATATTAATAGATGCATATTAATAGATGTGATGCTAATAAAAATTTCGTTTGCAAAAAAAAATGATTTTCATCGTAAGAGATGTCAACTGATAACAAAAAGCAGTGTAATTGTCAAAATTCCAAAGCCAAGTTGAAAAAATGAAAAATATCATTTTATCTATTAATATGCATTTTTTCTTCAAAGTTTTTATAATGTGGTTTGGTACCATTGTATTCAGAGTTTTTCTGTCTATTTAATGCGATTAAAAACCAATATGGCGCCCATAAGGAAAACGAAAGTTTATTATCACCCTGCAGAAACTAGTAGGCTTGGGAAGATTATATGACCACTATTAGATGCAGAATATTTGCTTGTGCAACGGTACCAAATTTTAGATCACTATCTTTAATAGCAAAAAAGATATTTAAGATTAAAGAAATCGGCAAATTTCACATTTCTTGTTATATCTAGTGATCCATGAAATATTTTCGAGATCTGTAAATGTGTGTGAGATGTCCCCATAATTATGCAACTTTTATCCCATTTGACCAACCTTGTATGTATTACGGTTTCAAATATTCCCATAGTGGCCCTTGAATTAGTTGTAACCCTGTATAGTTCTAATAGACGGTCAAAAAAATCTTAACTCATAAACAGGGTTCAAATGAAAGAAGATGCAGCAGGCTGTCATTTAGAGTTGTTAAAGTCCATGCTGCATGACACCCGGGGTTGCAGCATTTGTATTTTAAATAAATAACAAAAACCTTGTTCAAATACCCAACTGCCAAAATTTTAGCGAAATTACACATTTTTTATGATTAGGTTGTTGCAGAGACTGCCCTGACGTGCATTATTTTTTAAAAAAGTTTATAGATGCCTTCAAGATTATATTTCCACATGCAGATTTCCGTCACCTTGTGTGTCCACTCCACAATGAGGTAAAATGTGAAGAGCACTTTCGAGATTTTACAGAAATTTTTCCAATTCCATACTTAATTATATTTTTTGGAACGCGAGCCCAAATCGGAAATTTTTGAATGGGTAGACGGCCTATTTTGTTCATTTTACAATTATACCTCAGGGGTAGCAAGTTACCTTTAAAAAGTATACGCTTGACAAGCTTGCACGTTTTCAAAGAAAGTAAATATTTAAAGCCCTGCAATATTTAACAGCATAGTAAAAAATTTTTGAAAATAGTATTTGAAACTGAATTTCTCGTTATTCGGCAGAATTTGCTATTTTTAAAGGGCAGGGAACTCGAACTATTTGCATCATTTTGCAATTGCTTCACACTGAATAACCTAGTTAGATCAAAACAAAAGTGAGAGAAAAACGAGAGTATTTTGGTCTCATATTTTCATCAGCATTTTTATTCAATCGTAACTGACCATTTTAGAGTAAAAGATTTGCAGCATCAACAAAAACCACAAATTTTTTCCATATACCGGGTGTCAACGAGAGCATGTAACATCCCGCCATTTGTTTACTTTTTGAAGTACACTTTGGCAATCTGCTGTAAGTATTATACTCCTAAAACCCCATATTTTTATCACATTTGACATATCTAATTACTTCCGGTTAAACCGGAAGTGACATCAACTTTATTATGTTAAATATAGATAGTTCGATAGGCCTTTTTATTCTCTTGACAACCATGTATCATACATACCCAAGAACTTTATATTTTTGACGTCAGAGGGCGTTAAATGAAAAAGTCACGTTGGCTGTGAATTTGACGATATGAGCCTAAATTTAAACGTTTTAATGAAATAAACTATTAAGTCTTAACAGATTGTTTTAATGTCCATGGAAAAATTTTCGAATTTGAAGCAGTACATCCTTTATTTTTTTAAAATAAGGTTAACATAGTTGTTTTAAACTAATATTTAAAATTTAAAACTTTCAAATAGTTTTTGAAACCGTGTTTTTCCTGAAATTCTAAATAGCAAGGTGCTAATATTTTTCTTGTTTTTCGAACTTCAGTTTATTGGCCTCACAATTTGTGCATAAAAAGTGCAATTCAATTATCAATTACTAATTTAAATTCCATTTTCAAAACACTTAAAACGACTATGTTTACCTTATTTAAAAAAAAATAAAGGATGTACTGCTTCGAATTCGAAAACTTCTCCATGGACATTAAAACAGTCTGTTAGAATTAATAGTTTAATTCATTAAAACGTTTAAAATTAGTCTTATATCGTCAAATTCACAGCAAACGTGACTTTTTCATTTAACGCCCTCTGACGTCAAAAATATAAAGTTTTTGGGTATGTATGATATATGGTTGTTAAGAGAATAAAAAGGCCTATCGAACTATCTTAAAAAATGATATATTGCTATTTAACATAATAAAGTTGATGTCACTTCCGGTTTAACCGGAAGTAATTAGATATGTCAAATATGATAAAAATATGAAGTTTTAGTAGTATAATACGTACAGCGGATTGCCAAAGTATATTTCAAATGGCGGGATGTTACATGCTCTTGTTGACACTCGGTATAGTATGAACTTTTTGGATGAGCGTATGATACCAGTATATGTAATATAGTGTTCCCACGTCTCGTTTAAAACACATTCAAAAAATACCTGACTTCAACGTTCCAATCCTGTATAATCTATTTCGTAAATAATTTTTTCGATACCTTTTGCAGTCAACAGAAGTTGAAATTACTAAGTAAGTCACTTAAACCTATCTTTTTTTATTGTGTTAGAGTTTTACGTTTAGTTTTTATCGTTTTGCATGTTCTTTATTTCTTATTTTTGAATCGTACCTTTCAGATTCTCCGATCACCCAGAAACTGTTATACCTGAAGCAAGAGCCATTCTTGAAGCAAGAGCCCCTCGATCCTCAAAGCACAGAATCCAATTCCTTATTAAACGTTTCCGATAATATAAATAATAACAATCCCACGACACCCTCGACCAGCTCCTTAGTTCTCAATCAGAATGCGATGACGGCGCCTTCGGGCCGCCAACCGGTCAAACGCCGGGCAAGACGCAGAGCGACTTCTCAGAGCCAAGATCCGGCGGAGCAACTCACGGAAATGTCCGTAAGAGGTTTGAATCTATTCAGGTATGCGTCTATAAACGAAGGTGTTTACCAGTGCACAGAGTGCGCAAAAGTAGATGTACAAAAAACATTTAAAAATAAGTATAGCTTCCAACGGCACGCGTTCTTGTACCACGAGGGACATCAGCGGAAGGTTTTCCCGTGTCCGGTGTGTCAGAAAGAGTTTTCGAGACCTGATAAGATGAAGAATCACATGAAAACTGTACACGATTGCTTTATGCCGAAGGATTGCGTCTTTCCCATGGGATTTTTCCTGCAGCCCTGAAAAATTTTCGTTGCGCTGGTACGCAATTGTGTATCGGGAAGAATTGATTTCGTATGTGGTGCTAGTTTGATTTTTGTAATGGAATTTAATTCTTGAGTTAATTTTTTAATGATTACTTTTTGTTTTGTTCTTTCGGTTAGAAATCTCGAGGTTTCGAGGAAAGCTTCGCCGCTCATTTGCAACAAAAATAAGGCAATCCGTGGTTAGGATTTTGTAGCTGTGATTGACAAGTAGACGCAAATTTTTTTTGCAGTATTATTAATTTTACGAATGTTTGTTTTCATAAAATTAATGCAGACTTTCCTAAAAGGAGCGTAAAACTTTAATTTTGCTGGGAATATGTAAGGCGTCCCAACGCTACGAAGTAGCTTAACATTATTTCGTTATTGTAATGTTCGATGATATTTTGGGCCTGATCGAAATTATTTATACTGGTACTAGTCATTGAGGGGTCTATCCAAATGTACGAGGTGTCTCAAATTAAATAAAAATTTGGAAAAGCAAAAATATTTTCTATTAACGACGAGTTTGTACTCGTTGTTCAGTTCATTTTTTATTTGATATTGTGTGCCAACGGATTTAGAGCAGCCTATATTCCATGCTTAGCACGATTGAAATCAAATGTTTTTTATTTAAATCGTTGATTTAAATCATCGACTGTATTTTTTTATTTATTTATTTTTATTCATCGAAGAATTTTAATTTAAGGCAACTGCAAAATATTCTATGTCCGAAATGCACTATTTCCGACTTATTAATTTTTTTTACATCAAAAGTAACAGTGACTTAACCTCAAAAATGTTAGTATACCCGCACTAAAATTATATATATTTTAGCACTGCAGGCCTAGTAGGCCCATGGCTTGATTAACCAATACTCTCCATTCCTTTTTATTTTCTGTTTTCTCCCTTCAATCTTCAATGCCTAATTACCTTATATCCTTCATCACTTCTTCCCTCCATCTCGCTCTCGGTCTTCCTCGTCTTCTCCTGCCGCCTATACTACTTTCAAATATTCATAAATCCTCAGTTTTAACCCCCTTGATATCTTCTTACTATTTAATAATCTGCTGAGTGAGTGTATGCATTGGTTTCCTGTCATTATTCTCTGCTGTACCTCTCTTTGGATGTTCGGTTTTCTGCAAAACATTGTCCCCAGATATGAAAAACTCTCCACTTCTTAGAATTTGTAAATTATGCCTTCGTTCGTTCTTAATTTTAGCTCTCCACTCACTCCCAAATCTCTATCTGTCCATGTCATGAATTTTGTTTTGTTTTCATTGATAATTGATAATTCCTGTTTACTTCTTGTCACAATCACAACATTGTCTGCAAATGCTATGCACTGGTGTCGCTTATTGTATACCAGGCCAGACCTATTAACATTGGCATCCCGTACTACTCTTTCCAATGCAAAATTGAACAGCACACATGATAGAGAGTCACCTTGTCTCACTCCTTTCACTCTAAATTTCTCAAGTTTTACCGTTTATTCTGACTCTGTTCTCAGTTTCATTTAATGTCAACTTCACCACGTTTAAAAGTTTTTTGCCTATTCCCAGCTGCTTTAATGCTTTGTATAATTCTGATCTTATTCTATCTTAGGCTTGTCTAAAGTCAACAAATATGATATGTTTCCTTTTGATACTCGTAACTTTCTGCCTGTAATTCTCTCAAAGTAAATATCTGGTCTACAACAGATCTTCCCCGTCTAAAGCCACACTGATAATCTCCCAGTTCATTCTCCATTCTTACCATTAACCTATTCTTTAAACATGATGCAAGTATCTTATAGGCAACATTAAGTAAGGTTATACCCCTGTAATTCTTAGGTTGCATCTTATCGCCTTTCTTATACGATGGATGTAGTATTGCTTCCCTCCAACTCTGTGGTATTTCTTCCTGTATCCATATTTCCTCCAAAAGGTCGAGTCAATTCCTCTCCTCCATATTTAAACATTTCTGCAGTTAAGGACTCTTGTAATTTTTCAGACTTCGAATAACATCTTCAGCTTTCTTTAAAGTTGGTGGTTCTTCCTCCCATCCATCTTGATTCTGCATATCATCTTCTGTGCATTCATCTATTATTTCTTCGTCTCGCCCTTCACCCCCATTCAATAATTCATCAAATTCCAACACACCCCTCTCTTCTCCTATTATTTCGCCATCATATGAAATACTGTTCTTGGTTGACACCCTTTTTTTTCTCTTCTTACCCCTCTGTATAGACTTCTTATTTCGTTGTTCTTGTGATTCTCTTCTATATCATTAATAAGCTTTTCGTTATGTTTTCTTTTCTTTTCTCTCAATATCCCCTTACATGTTTTCCTTTGTTCTTCGAATTCCCTTCTGGCTTCTCCGTCTCTGTCGAACCATTTCTGTTTTGTCCTTGCATCCTCATTCTCACTGCAACCCACCGATACTTTCATTCTTTCACTTATAGATTTCCAAAAACTTGCTATAACACTTGATAGAGAGGTTAAATAGATTGCCCTAAGTCCGCCGTTGACACACATTATTCGGTGGAGAAAAATTATTTGTAGAGTTGGAACAGCCTGTGTATTTTGCCGTCCTAGTCTGAGCAGAGGAGCTTTTCGTACGAAATTGGTAAAATGTGCAGTACAATGAACCGTACTAGTTTTAGGTAACTTTAACTTCTTGTGATTAACCTACTGTGGTTAAAAATAGCCTTGAAAAGGCATATTGAGTAATAATTAACAATCAACTGCTGAGCAGTAAATAATCCAAATTAATAATGATTATTAAAGAAACTAACGCATATATTTTTTTTATATTTTTTTTTTGTTTTGACGGAGTTTATTGTAGGGTTTGGATAATAGTAGGGGTCTTGCAAATATTCGATAGAGTTTAGCTTATTACACATTTATTTTGTTTATAACAAATCTTTATTATAGTTAAAAAAAAACTACTTGTTGCATATATATATTAGTTTGTATATGTTAATATTTAAACTGACTGCACAGTATAGACAATAAAAATATTATAATACTTATTTTTAAGCGAAATAGTTATTTTATGTTGCCGTATAAGTCGCACAAATTTTTGTATAAAAATTATTCAAGGAAAAAAAAGTATATTAGGTGTTGGGACAATCAAAAAAACTTTTTGTGTTATTTATGTCTGTATTTGCATCGCAGTTTTCAAACTTCTTCGCCAAAAAATATTTTTTATTCGTAATCTACTTCAGAGTCGCTGATGTATTCTTTATTGCGGTGTTACTTCATTTTCATTTTCGTTTTGATATTCTCGCATCTTGTTTGTGATCCTATTTCTTAGAAATATATATTTTTTTTGTTACGTTGATACTGTTCTAAAAAATATGGCGCAATAGTGGTAACAATATCGGGATCACTGTGTGATAGTTTTTTTATTTTTTAGTTTTTTTTATTTTTTGTTTGACGTTTTGTTAAGGCCGAGGCCAGTTTTGTCACTGTTCTTCCAAGAGAGGTGTCAGCCGTTTCTGTTAAACGACGGCGAGTGCCTTGAATTTTAGTAATCGATAAATAATAAGTGCAATTAATATAGAAATTTATATACTAACGATGTTATTAGATTTTAGGTTCAGAATATATGCGAATTATAAATTTGCAGTTTGTTATTAAATTTAAATAGGAATTATGTATACAAGTTTTTTACGCACATATATTTACTAACTCCTTCATACCGTCGTTGAAAATGACAATAAATTTGAAGTACATAAATTAAAAAAAAATATTTATAAGTTTGTTTCGAAATTAATTTTTGGGAATTTTTGTGATGGTATTTGTACAAAATTTTATTAGTTATCGGGGTTAGATTTCTTTTTTTCTATTTGTTAACTATTTTGATGTGTATTATATATTTTATTTAAATTGGTATTCTATTAGTGACCAGTAATGCTTTAACAACCGCTTTCGTTTCAAATTAAAGATTTTTTTTTATGTAATTACGAGTAATTTTCCATTTATATAGATTTTAAATTTTTAGTGGTGCAGATTTAATTGATAATGTTATATAAAAATTCGATTTCGCAATGTTATACAATACTGCAATAAGAATAAAATAGTTTGATTACTGTACTTTCATTTATTAATAAATCTACCTCTAATAAAGTACGTCTCTTATATCATTTATGAAATTCCTTGTTAATATTTTTACATGTCACGATAATTTATCGTATGTTTCTAACCTTACTTTATGTCAACCGTTAACATTGTCGTGGTGAGTAGACTGGCATCTGCGTCTGTCATAATTTCATTTAAATACTTTATTGAGAGGCTACCATTCGCAACGGGTTCGTTAGCCGAGTGAGTATCATGTCGGATTTCTGATCCGGTGTGTTTTGTGTGGTCGATCTTGCGGCATATTTTTATTGTTTTTATATGTTCTTTTTTTGAAAAAAAAATGTTTCAGGTGATCCCTGCCGGTTAAGCGGAGGCCGAAGCGGGCCGTAATAATTTGAAATATTTGGTCAGGCGTTGAGACTCGTGTCAGTTTCAGATGCAAAACATCGACATAACTTTTACAACTTACAGTCTCAATGTTTTTACATGCAAACAACACAACTATCATTGCAAAAGTTAGGTTAAGTATTTGTATGCGACACTGACAGATGTCAAGAGCATGTAGCATTTGTGTTATTTGGAATGAAAATCTCAAGTTTGTGATGATACACTTTTGTTGTCAATTGCACAGCCCCAGAATGAAGTAAGATGCGAGGAATCGTGGGCATGACAGATAGTTTTCAATATTTCATCGGAGTGACTACTGCTCCGTCCCACCGTCACCTAAAATTTTGTTCGAACACGATCGGGCATGCGCATTACAAAATGTCAACACATTTTGCATTTTGGAAGTGTAAAGAAACTAAAGCTGAGAGAACGCATTTTTGAAACAGACCATTTAGCTGTCCTCGCGCCAGACACGCTCATTTTTTGGAAAAAGATGATGTAAATTGTAAAAGCAAGCAAAACAAATCAACCTGTACGGGAGCAGAACTCATCTAGCCCTAGGAGAACAAAGCGGCAATTCTGTATGATACTCGCACACCCAACCAGACCCGTTGGCGCTGCTTGCCAATTCGGGACATAAGTGCCTCCGTCATACGTCAGATTTTCATTCCAAACACGTTTATCGATATTATTTAGAAAGTCTTAAACTAGTTTTTGCAATATAATTCTAGACGTTTTGCAGTGAAAACAGTTTATTTTCAATTTGTGTGTTGGGCTTACGCATAAAAACTTGAAAACAACTATATGTAATTATAATTATATTTCAGAGGTTAGGTTAAAACGTCAGAAAGCACGTGGCTTTGTTTTGTTTGGAATGAAAATCTGACGTTTGTGACGCGCCACTTATCTCCCGAATAACGAACTACTTAAACCATTGTTGCCAACCCCAGTCGTAAATATTTCGGAAGCTTGGTTGCCAAATTTCAGTAGATTTGGTTTTAAACAGGAAAACAATGAGTGGGAATTTTAAATAAAGGCATAGCCGCAAAGGTGCCGCCGAATCGCGGCGCACAGCGGCTTCGTTTTGTTTTGGTTCTAGTTTTTTTGCATAACTATAATGTACCGCTGCACTAAAATGATACCATACGAGTCCTCAAAGAAGAAAGGAAAAACGCAAAAGAGTCATGAATTATGATCTGTGTCCAATTTCCGGTTATAATTAAAAAATGATATTTCGGTAGAATTATGTATCATTTCGGTAGATAACGTATAAAATCGGTAGATCTACAGAAATTTCGGTAGGGTTGGCAACACTGACTTAAACGTCATTTTACTGATATTGTGTCATGCGCACGTGCGACCGCTTTGGAACAAAATTTAATGTAATCGTTGGACGGTTTAGTAGTCACTCCCATATTTAATTTAGTTATAAGTTATAACAGTAAAATAATGCTTCCATTTTGTTCAGGGCCATTCCTAATTTCTGAGCACTTCGAACATCTTTCCCCCATTTTACGTCATCAAAAACTTTTTCTAAATCTACAAATCCCATACTGGCGGTTTTTCCTTTTTCTATCGTTTTTCTACAATTACTCGTAGAGCTGCTCTTGCGTGTTCCTCTATTTCGTCTAAATTCGAACTGATCTAATATTTCTTCCGCCCTTTTCTCCATATCCTTCTTTGCACAATACAGGACATAAGTGTCTCCGTCATACGTCAGGTTTTCATTCCATTTGACGTTTATCGATATTATTTACGTCTTAAACTAGTTTTTGCAATATAATTATAGACGTTTTGCAGTGAAAACAGTTTATTCTCAATTTGTGTGTTGGGCTTACGTGTAAAAACTTGAAAACAACTATAATTATATTTCAGAGGTTAGGTTAAAACGTCAGAAAGCACGTGGCTTTGTTTTGTTTGGAATGAAAATCTGACGTTTGTGACGCGCCACTTATGTGGTGCATTCTAATTAAAATTTTTGACGCGTGAAAATATAGAAATATTTCCCAATTTTATATCCGTTAACTGTAGTATTCAACACGAAATCAATGTTGAATACAGTTAGCAAGTACTCGATTACCGAAAGTAACCAAACAAAGTATCAGCAGAATTCGAATACTCTTTAAAACACCTTAAATACCGTTTTGACAGAAGGCTGAAAATTGATAAAAATAAAACCAAAATCTTGATATGTAGTGATACAAAAATAGAACTAAAACATAAAAAATCAGAAGAAGTCACAGAGTTCTATTATTTGGGAAGTTAAATAATTGATGAAGGTAGGAGCGGTAGGGTTATAAAACAGGTCCAAGTAATGTTTAACAAAAAGAAACACTTAATATGCTCCGGAACAGTAACCAAACAGAGACCAAAGAATACATGTACTAGCACGGTATCATATGGTTGAACAATAAGAAAATATGTAACTAAGTCCCGGTTTTTCAAAGAATCCAACACCGGATTAAGTCTGACACCGGCTTCGTTGCTATGATACTAGCTTTCTGATTGGTTGTATCATAGCAACGTAGCCGGTGTGGTGTCAGACATAACCCGGTGTTGGATTCTTTGAAAAATCGGCCCTAAAACAAAATAAAACTTACAACTAAGTAAAACAAATTACAAAATACCGATGTCAAGTAAAAATTTTGATTCAGCCACGTAATAACTGCTGACATCTGTTGGTGGTGGTGGTAGGTTTATGTATTTTAGTGACTGTCAAGTACCTACCACAAGAGTGTCGATAAATAAATATTTTGTGTCCACCTTTGGAATAACTTTATTTTGTTACACACATTTTTCTTCTCAAAAGTTCAAAAACAGTAATGCCCAGAGTACCAGCTTCTTCCATATCTCTTCTAGAATAGGTACACTTATTGTAGTGGTCCGTAGTGACCAGGATAAGAGCAAGTTCCATATAGTTAATTTCTTCGTCCTTTCATATTTTGAGAGAGTGGAAATCAACAAGTTCTTTCTCGGATCATGTTCTCAGTCGTAAATTAAATATGAAATTGTTCGGTGTAACGTCTAAATTCCCCGGCGTTTATTTATATCACAACTAGGTTTTGCCAAGTAGGCCACTTCGACTTTCACGCGCTTTGCGCTTTAAATGATTGTTAAACTTCATTCTACGCAAGCAACAGACTTGGCTCAGTATCAAAACGCGCGAGGAGTTCTTGTTCGAATCCAAGGGGATCCGTTTTCTTTTTTTCTTCTAAAGTTTGTTGTAATTTACAGAATTTTGATTTCCATGTGTTGTGTCCGGTGGCCCGTCACGAAAGGTATTTTTTTAAAGAAAATCCGCGATTACTAATGAAAACGAGGGAATAATAATAGCACGCTAAAACGTTGCATTGGCAAAACCTAGTTGGGATATATATATAAACGCAGTTTTGTACTGTAGAGGGTCTCTATAACAGGAAGATGAGGCTAGAGATGAGGTTGAACCAAAAATTCAGCACCAGTGACATATTCTCTTGTGTTCTTCCCTAAACATGAACATTGTACTCTGCTGCTGATGAGTATTTGAATTTTTGACGAAAGAAGTTACACAAATGACCTCTGCTTTCTACGTGTAGAATTTATGTAGATTTGACCTTACGTTAGACCTCATAAATGATAAACCTTGTCAAAATTTACTAACAATTCCCTAATTTATGATTACAGAGGAACTTTATACCTACTCCGAGAACAACCAAAACCACACTAACCTACCAAGCTCAATAACAGTTGAAATTCTTCCGCCAATAAAACAAGAAAGTGTAATAATATCAACAGAAAGTGTTCGCAGCATGCTCCGCGAAAATTTAGAAGACGAAGAACCCATGGAAAAAGCAATGGATGCGAATAATCCCGGTGTCCACTTTTTAACGGACGACGAGAATTCTTCGAAACTCGAACAAAACGAGAATTACGAAAAAAAGAAAAATGAACTCTTGGAATATTTGATTCGACACGATGGTAGCGTTGTTTGCAAACTTTGTGGGGAAGTCCTCGCGAGTAGAACCCATTGGTATCGTCACAAATACAAGTTGCATGTAAATAATCTCGTGAACCCTGCTCCCTTGTTCAAATGTCCACATTGTAACGTATTTTTTAAGAGTAGAAAAGGGTATATGGGGCATACGTCTGCTCGACATTCCGAAAATATCGAACAACAAGAAGAATTAAACATAAGTATTAAAGAAGAAATCGTAGAAACTGTGGAATGTGCCAAAGTTCCGAAGAAAAATAAGGATAACCTTAAGGCTGCGGATTGGGTGGAACAGAGGGTTAAAGAAGAGAAGTTAGTGGCAGACATTATAGATAGGGTAAGAAAAGAGTGCGAGGCTCAAGGAGCTGCTGTCACCCGCAGGGGGTACAGCAGGAGATCGACGGTGATGATGAATACGTGCAATTGAACTGACTTCTCTTGGCGTTAGTCAGATAATATTTACAGTACATAAAACAATTTATTTTGAAGAAGATTAATCAATATTATTCGACAGCATTTGAATGTTATGAGAACCACTCAACGAAACTTATTATTTCCGAAAGAAAGTACAAAAGATGAACTGTAAATCTTAGCAGACTGACGCGAAGACTTGTAAACTTCTGTCCACTCTCGAGTTAGGTATTCTTACGTGTAAGTTATGTAAATAGTACGAAAAGGCTCAATAGAAACATGTCGTGATTTCGAGAGATGCCAAATTTTACTACGAAGATTAATTTCACTGTTGTTATTTGCACTGTCTTAATTTTATCTATAATCTCCTTGCTCAATTTATTGAAAACTTTGTCAGACTGTTTTTGACTAGGTTTAACTATGCAGGATGTCCGAAAATAGGTGTCACAAAAATCACTAGCTGGTAGTCAGAAAAAGGAATACAAAAATCGTCATATATAAACATAAGTTATCAATGAAACCGTAAACTCGACGAACTTTCAGTAGGTAATGGAAGAAACGTTATATCAAATTTGAAGATATTCTTCCGGAAATATTGATTTTATTTTGAAATTTTGACACTTAACTTCACTTAACTTTACATGAAATACCTTTGCATATTCTGTAATGTTATATTATGATCTGGTGATTTTTGGGACATTGTTTATGTTGGGACACTTGTACCTCTGTTTCTAATGTTATACCTAAACCTATATTACTTGTTTGTGGAGTGTTATGAAGAACAACATCTCTAATGTTCGCTATGAATTCCCAATAAGTTTATCTTACACGCCAAAACAGTGACACAGTAATACGGTCTTTGAATGAATTTAAATTTTTCGTAAGGCGCATGAAAATTGGTGACATTTTATGTTTATTAAACCTCTCTGGTCATTTTCACAAGAAAAAAATTATTAGCGATGAATCTATATTCTATATAATAATATATTTTTTTTTACTTGCGGACATTTAAATATATGACGCGGCGTCAAAGGTAAACAGCGTGTTGTCGGTTGTGACGTCACATTATAGCAAATGTTGCTGTATTTACATTTGCCTGCACGTGCTTTCGTGTTGTAGGGGTTGTGTATTTAATTTATAGTTTATATTGTGTTAAAATTTGAGGACTATTCAAATTTGCCAATAAATTATTTTAAAAATGACTGAGAAGGACTCTGCATTAAGTTTGATAATAACAAATACCTCACAAAACCATTTTAAATCTTTTGCACTCCCTGTACAGGGTGGGCAAAATTGCTTGTTAGTATGTGCCAACTATAGCAGTTATAGAAAAATTGACCACCCATCCTCAATTTCTTTTTTCGAGAGGAACTCAGTGTCGAAAACCAAATTTGGCAATCGTTTTTTGTTTTCAAATTATAGTTCAAAATTCGATTTTTCACATTATCGTTACAACTGAATATCTCGGTGGTTTGTAAAATTAGTGAAAAGTTATTAACACTTTTGTCAGCCACTTTTTTGAGTAGAATGCAACGGTCGTAACATTTTTTTTATAATTAAATTGCAATTTAGACATAAAGTTGATCTTTTTTAATGCAAATCATTGTTGGCTGCAATATGTATAGTTAAATAGAGCATTTTTACCCTCTTTCAAAAATGCTTATAAAAAATTCTGGTGCGCATTTCTGACGTGAAAATGAGATTTTTCTTTTATATAATAAAATTTAATAATCAGGTCTTCATCTTGCTTTCATATCTGTAATAGGAACTTCGCTACGGGGATGCGAGTGGGGTTATTTTGAAAAAAAATTGTATTTAATGTCAGTGGCGGCTCGTGATTTGGGGAATGGGTGAAGCAGCTTTTAAAGGAGGGAAAAATGCCCTATTTAACTACACTGCCGGACAAAAAAAACCAGACACACTCAGAATTACTATTTTAGTGAATAAAAAACAACAGACGGTTTGAAATTATATTTAACTATTATATTATACTTAACAAGAAACAAAATGATTCGTCAACAAAAACCTAACAAAAGTATTTTTTAGAGATCAACTGTTACTTAAGAACTTGAAAAGACAAACAAAAAAAAATATTAAAAGGAAAAGCACACTAGTAGAACCAAATTAATAATGGGTGTTACCACCACGAACTCTTATTACTTCCCTTAAACGTTGTGGCATGAGGTTATCAATAGATTCTTGGGGTATTTGTTCACATTCTTCTTGAAGCACCATTTAATGTTTCTGGTAGGGGTTGGCGACGTCTAATCCTTTTCCCAAGCTGATCCTACAGATGTTCAATGGGATTCAGGTCTGGACTATTGGCTGACCATGGGAGACATCCAATACCAACCTCTTCACGGTACTCTGTAACAATTCTCGCTGTGTGTGGGTGGGCGTTGTCATCCATAAACACAAAATTGTCCGCTATAAATGGCATATATGGTGTGACATGGGGTTCCAGGCACTCAACAATGTATCGGTGTGCAGTCATTGTTCTATTCTAAATGAAAATCAATTCTGTGTGAGCGCTCAGAGATATTCCGGCCCACACCGCAATGCTACCACCATTGAAACTGACCTTGGGAGATATACGACATTGATTGTACCGCTCCCCTGGTCTTCGCCACACCTTTTCACGTCCATCTGGTGACACTAAATCTTGACTCGTCCGAGAAGAGCATGTTCTTCCATTGATGTTCGTCCCAATTTACGTATTGCCGCGCAAATGCAAGTCATGCTCTGCGATGTTCTACGGTCTACAGGGGACCCGTAGCTGGCTTCCTTGAAGTCAAAACATATTCGTTTACCCTTTTCCGAACTGTTCTGGCTGAAACTGCCACTCCTCGAACTTCGGTTAACCGTCCAGCAAGAATAGGTGATGGCAATGCTCGATCGGGCAGCGCAGCAACATGGAGAAAACGGACATCTTGATGGTTCGCAGTCCGTGGACGACCAGATCCGACGTTCTTTACAAACCCATGAGTTTCACGAAATCGCAAGAGTACATTTTGCACTGTGTTACGGGGTATATTCAGCACTTGAGCAATATACCGCACTCTTCGGCCATCGTGGCTTAAAGCAACAATTTGTGAACAAATTTCGGGGTGCATTGTATGGAAAATGTTAAAAGCTGACATTTACAAATTACAAATGAAGTTTCACCAAAAAACCAATAGAAAATAGAGAGCAATAAGGTAAAAGATTTTGGTGTTTCAATAAAGATGCATGAAGAGTCAAAATGCTGATTTGGCTGTTTAGGCTTACGAAAGGTGCAATATTCAGCTAAAACTTTCTTTTTTCTCACTAGTAGGGCAATCGGTAATTATTTGCGTAAGTTAAGTAACATAAAAATATTGTAGGGTCTCAAAATAAACATAAAAACATGTGTCCGTTTTTTTTTGTCCGGCAGTGTATATTACTATATTACAGCATAACAAAATTTAATTATAAAAAAATATTTGGAGAAATTAGCAACGAAGAAAATTCCCATGTTATTATAGAGTGCACCTGCCTGCAATAAATCAATAAATACTATTATTTAACATTTTTAAGTAAATCTTTTTTTGTATATTGTCTGTGGTTATATTCTTTCACTTTCAAGGACCCTAAAAACTCGACAGCTGCTTACAACGTCAGTATCTTCAGGAGTTTGAAGATCAACTAAAGCTCAAAGTTCGCTTCTACCTCCTACTGAAGAAAAATAACTAGTGTCAATAAAACTTCAACTTATATTTTTCAAGAGTTTAAATTAAATTTATTATCGGTTGACTTTAGAATTTTCAGATTATTGACTTAAAATTCATGGCCGGAATTCATAGCGTGGACTTTGCTTGATATTCACACTCTTGACGATGCTGATGCTGCCGAATTTAATTACTGTGTCCTGTCACTGTTTTTGTTTTGACTTGGGGGAAACTTACTAAGAATTCATAGTGAATTTACGTCAAAGTTTCCCACCCAACCACTGTATGTATGTATCTCTAATGTTGACAGAATCATACCTATAACTTGTGAAATATCATGCGCATTATTTCCCCGTCAGCCGTCAACGTTTTAAATCTAGTACACGCTGAAGTGTTTCTGGTTACAGTTGACCTTTGTTCAAGACAGAATAATCAGAATAATATGTCAGGCTGTTGAAAAAAAACGCGCATTCTTTGTGCGCATCGCGGCAGCCATTATGCTGGGTGACTCGCCTTCTACCTTGTTTCCACAACAAAGCGTGGGTAATACCGTGTTTCATTTGAGTCACCCCAGGGCAATGGCTTTAAAACTTAAAACATCAAAGCTGCCGACCGAGATATATTATTTTGGCTGTATTCTGTGATATTCCTGTTCTTGTCGAAGCAGTTTATGGGGTAATACGTACAGATTCAAGTAGCAAATAATTTAATATAAACATTTTGATAATGAAAGCTCTTATTCCTATATTATTCCTTGTTTAAATTTGTGCCAAAAAATTACTACTTTTACCTGTTTAACATGTACATTATTCTAAGTATAAGTGATGCTAAAAAGTGTAACACACATCGTTTTAAATATGTATTATAAACAAAATAATATTTTTAATATCTCGTGTAGGTTATTGAACTACTGTGTATTGCGTGATATTGTGTATTTATAATAAATTGGAAATTCGAAAGTATCATCTTTTATTGTTTAGAATAGGTATGTACCTAGTTATTTACAGTCACTTAGAAAATGCCTCACTTTGGGTACCTAACCTAACGGTTTGGAACGAAAAATGGGAGTGACTACTGCTCTGGCCAACGGTTCCCTGAAATTTTGTTCGAACACGGTCGGGCATGCGCATTGCAGAATGTCAACACATTTTGCATTTTGGAGGTGTAAAAAAAACTAAAGCAGAGAGAACGCATTTTTGAAACAGACCATTTAGTTGTAATCGCACCAGACATACGCATTTTTTGGGAAAAAGATGTACGTTACCACCCGATAACGATATACTTAAACGTCATTTTACCGACATTAAGTAATGCGCATGTCCGACCGTATGAGAACAAAATTTCAGGGGACCGTCGGCCGGAGCAGTAGTCGCTTCTGAAAAATTGATTTACAGTTCAATTTTTAAAAGAAGTAACTTTCGTAACGAATTTATTGTCGATTTACGACCAACGTTATTGTCGTGCATCACAACATATTGAAAAGAAAGAGTCAGTATGGATAATCATGTCTTTCCCACCCTTTAATGGTAAGAACGTAATGATGACAAAGACAACTGCTTAAATACCGTCGTAGAGCATACTAGATTTGATCACCGTTATGATCATCCAAAGCGTTTGTTGCGGATAATGCACCAGCACTTTTGTTATTATGTTCTTTAATTCGAAATAAACCTATAATATATTTTAAAATAATGTAAATATAGTTGGAAATAGATGTTTAAGAGTTCCTTCTTTTTGAGGGTGGAAAATTCTCGATACCAACTGCGAGAACGCAGTCAGAAAAATATACGTCGGCAGTCTATCCAAAAAAGAATGTATTAATCTCGTCATGCGCAGCAAATTATTCTTCCTCTCTTCCCTTGTCACAGAAACAGTCACATCCAAGAGCCTAGTACCATAATCGAACCAAATACTCAAAAGTCTCGGCATCGACTGGTAAACAAAACTGCTCCCGTATTGAAGAGACTTCCCGAAACAATTGAACATGTATATTTGTAATTCACTACCCTTCGTATCCCGATCTTCATCGTTGTACGTTCCATAGACTTTATCGTAATACTGACCTAAGTATAACTACAAAAACTGTAAGAAACCTCTTAACTTTCGAATTAACTTACATAGTTTTTCTCCCACTCTCTAAAAACTTCAACCGACTCTTTGTAGTATTGAACAGTTGTTTCTGTGTCTACATTCGACATTTGTTCGTTGTAGGAAGCTATAAGTAGTCTCGCTTCGGCGCAAATTTCCCTTTAATAAAAAACCGGCGTGTTGGAATGAAAATTATATTGCAATCTCTCCATCTTGTCTATATTTGGCCAAGATGTAGCTTGACAGTAGTAGTAGTGTGGTCACTGCAATGCAGATGGCGGTGGTGCTTTAGTTTATTCTCATATATCTAAATAGAAAATAACAAGGAAAGCTCTTCTCAAGAAGCTCAAGTTTGTCCAATTCCGTTGAGCCAAAACCTTTATTGGTGATTTTTCAGGGAAAAAATATTTTTCTCCTTTGGTGTAGCCCTTACGCCCCCTAGCGGCCAATCTACGAACGTAAAAATAATTTCCAGCAATTTCTCGTGGCCAATTTTATCTTAAATATTTTTTTCTGAAAGTTCTAGGGCAAACGGTTACGGATATACGGCCGCCGACCTTTCTTATTTGTACACCCTATACATTGATTCTTTAAAATTCTTTATCCTTTATTGTTTGCTTAAAATTCATTTTTGGTTTCAGTCGCCCGCTTTCCTTTTTTTCAAGCCCGCGTCCATAATTTAGTGTTCCAGCTGAACAACGCATCTTGTTTTTATAAAAGCAAAATTGTGCGGTATTAAACACTCCACTCCGCAGTCTGAGAAGAACAGAGAAAACTTCTGTGTTAATTATGCAAATTCGATTTCAAGAAGGGTATAACAGAATCAAAAATCAAGAAGTTTCTCATTCAATATTTTTCTGTAAAATGTATAATAAAGGAATAAAGGTGCAACGGAAGAAATACATACGTTTAGGTAGTGCACCCTGTATAGGATAAGCAGGTATCTATTTTTTAGACTGACTTGCATAAACAATATAATATCCGAAAGGGGAACATTTTATAACCACTTGATAACCCAATTTCATATTTTACACCTAAGTAGTTCTTGGAATAAATGATAAATCTGAATCTTTTTCCCAGAAGTGTTCTTGTACCTAGGTATAATCGGCATAATAAAGCCTATTAAATTTTTTTCCGTTTAGTAGGTAGGTATATCAAAATTTTATTCCTGGACTACTGGCAGAAATATTTCTTTTTCTTTTAGCATAAAAAAGTGTACATAAACTGCCTGCAAGTGAGTGAGCTAACCAATTCTTTCAATTGTTTTTATACAAAAACGTTCGTCATTTATTTTAAACAGTTTATCGTCTACTGTGATCTTGTGCAGACGTCTGCATTTTGCGCTTTATAAAATTATGACATTGATAATAATTAATAATTTTTGTGAGTTGTAAATAATAACTTCAGTTCAAATAATTGAACAATCGTATTAAATTCTTGCGTCTGCGTACTGCGTGCATTAATTTAAGTTTTCAAATTAATCGCCGTTTGCTCCGGAGTCCGGAATTATAAACAGAAGTTTTCTTCCGAAAAGTGAATAATTATGTCATATTTTAACGAAATTACGTATCGAAATAATTGATTATTTAAGTGTGGACAGTGTGCTTAGTGACCGAAATGGAGTGGAATTTGGATATGAAAAGTTAAGGATTCGGCTTGGTGTGATGTAAGTTTTTTTATCTACTAACATCGGCCATTTTTTGTTTCGAAAATGCCGCATTCTTTCAAAGCAAATATTTTCAATGTTTTTTGCATCAAATCACAGTTTGAACTTTTTTTTGCTTGTCTGGTAAGGTTAGAGTTTTTCAATTCTAAATAAATTCAGAGAAAAGTTGCTGCTCAATAATCTGAATTTTGAAAAGAAATTTTGACCTACTTATACAGGGTGAGGGCGGGGGAATAGTGCTTAGTCGGTCCATACTTCATATCTCTGGTTCTATTCAAGATGCAAATATGAAATTTTATGTGTATATTAAGGAGAACCCTGCGAAGCTTCTGATAAAATTATTTTGAATTTTGATGTATACAGGATGTTCACGTTCACAAATCACATTTGTTTACTTATTTGGATATCACCTTAAAAATTCGGATTTTTGCTGTAATTTTATACCATTTTTAAGGAATTTCCCCTATTTTGCCATCCAACTCAGAAAAATGCCTAAACTTTGTTTTTACAGAAAATTAAGTACCTGTAGGCAAATAATTTTACCTTTTTGATAAGACATAGGGTGCCAGGTATTCTCAAAATTAGGAATTAGGCAAATTTGTATTTTATTGGCTTTTTTATGCGTCTGTTTATAATTCGCCGCACATTAAGAAACACCATGAGAGCCCTAATCGAATGTTTAATGTTTGATTTTTTTCTTTTGTTACAGCTGTATCTCGTGGAGGGAATGAGATCATATCTGGCAAGGTCAGGGATATTTTTTTCTTTCTTTTATTAACACAAATTTTCTAATATTGTAATTCAATTTTGTCACGGTACAATTACGAGGACCACCGTTAAAATATTGCTTAATTTATTTTGAAAGATCCATGCTAATTAATGTACCAGTGCAAAAACTAATCCATCTTAAAGGGTTAGTATGAAAACTATGAAAATTATATATTTTTTGCGGCATCATCACTCATACTAATTATATCGAGTGTACAGTGTGTGTTACCAGTTAGTGCCGAGAAAACAGGTAAATATTAAATGAAATGAATGCAAATATTTTTAAAATCAAAAGTGGGTGCGTGAATCCGGTATTCGGAAAAGCAAACGGCTCGGTTTCGCGTAGAGAAATCGCGGTTTAATTTAAAATTAAGTGCCCCTTCCTGGAACTGGATCTGGATTTTGGATCGCAACAGATAAGCTGGTTACGATGTAAGCGTCTTCTTAAATTTTATAATATATTTACGACACTCTATTGATTTTTTAAAAAGCTTTGTCTCATTTATATTTTATGTATTATATTTTGTTTTTCTCTTGTTACAGCTTGTCTCATCGGAGCGTCGGATCGTAACTGGCAAGGTCAGTGACTATTCTTTTGTATCGCTAATATTTTTCTTTATTTCTATTATTGGGCATTTATTAAAAATTGTGGGAAAATGTAAAATACGTTCTCTCCGAAAATTTCGTTTTTTCGGTGAAATTATTTTCCACGTGTGTTGTGTTATTCGAGTGTGTGTCACCCTTTCAGGATAAATTCAAGGTACGTATGTAGTAATTTATGGCACGGGTTTGTTTTGTTAATCTATTTTTTTTGTTCCAGAATATGTGATAGTTTTTCCGTAGGTACATTTCTCTATTTCATATTAATTTATTGTTCCACTGGATTAACTTTTGTTTATTTCAGAATTAACATTACCCTTTTTTTCAGTGTTTGTTTATGACATGCAAAAACTATAGTAGATACTTGATTTTGCCTTCTGTTTCAGGGGGACGAAAATACTTATTTTCCCTTTTAGAGTTTTTTCTTATTTTTTGTTTATGTTTCAGCATTAAGAATTATTTTTATTTCAAAAGTAAGTCGTTAACATCAACATATTTTACTCTTTCAGGAAAATTATTTTCTTTTCTAAAGTTTGGTATTTATGTTTATATTTCAGCATTAAAGGTTACTTTTATTTCTCGTAGTAACCCCCGCGCGATTACGTCGATTTTTGGATATTTTCAGTCCAATCGACGGGGCTACCGGAATCCGCCTTCAAAATTAAACTGCGACCCCCGGTTCGTCCGGTATAAAAAACTACCCTTATTTTGAGGGCGCCGTATCTCCCCGCGGGCGCGACTCTCGCGTTCGGGACTTCCCCTATGACCTACAACTTTCGTCGGCGAAAAAGAGGGAGTCGCCCGTTTTTCCCCGCGCGTCGCCGTTTCTTCTGTGTGCTATGGAACATTTTCGACCCTTTCTGGTGCGCCGAGTTTGTTATAGCTTGGAAACGGGGTGTTTTCGAAGAGTTGAAAAAATCTCGAGGGTGCCCGCAGATCCGGGACGAATTCGCCCGCTACCCCGTCAAATTTCGTCCCGATCGGCGCAGTTTTCGCGGAGAAAAAAATTCTTTTCAATTTTCGACGTTTTCGCCACCGCTCGCTTGCAGCGGGGGATGACGAAGCGGGGCATTCGGCCTCTCTTCGTCACCCCCGCGAGCGAGTCAATATGCCATAACCGGCGGTTTTTTCGGTAAAAAACCCCGTTTTTAAGCAATTTTTCAAATTTTGTGGGCGTGGCCAAAATCCTTAATAAAAATATTTTTAGTATTATATAAAAGTAAAGTAATAAAGTAATGATCCGTGACAACTCCAACTGTCAGTGTCGGCTACAGCGACGGCGCCGTGTGAATTTAGTTTGTTCCTCGTCTGTGTCGTATTTGGGGGGTTTTGAGTTTATTCGAGTTGTTCTAATATAAGTGCCGTTTTGATTTGTTTTGTTGTTCGTTTGCTGTTTAGAAATCGATCAATTTCATATTGGTCACAAAGAAAAATTAATCGGTAAGTTTTTAGGTTAAGTTTAATATTAAAAACTTTTAATAACAATTTATTGACTGAATACCATACCATACTAAAGACCCGTCGTATGTAATATTACATAATATTAAAATCATTGCTTCTACATAGCCAACAATATAACACTTTTTTATCTGCTCTTT
This sequence comes from Xestobium rufovillosum, assembly GCA_963966045.1. NCBI lineage: Eukaryota > Metazoa > Arthropoda > Insecta > Coleoptera > Ptinidae > Xestobium > Xestobium rufovillosum. The sequence continues at coordinate 6,674,448 of OZ014499.1, read as the reverse complement.
ACTGTATTCCCGAAGACCGAAGAACCTGGTTTCCGTTCTACAGGACTCCAGCTAAGCGTGAGCCTCATCTTTACTGCCATTTGTACTTTTACTTATTGTTTAACTTCATTACTTTTTCATATTGTGCATATGCTAAAATATAATATTTAATCTGTCAACCCCGTCGAGTTCCTACCTTGCCTTCTAAGTGAATTTTTCTCTTGATTTTCCCTTACTCAATTTTTCTTGATTTTGGTAAGTAATTAATACCTCAATTATTCATCACTTTAGAACGTACTTTTAAACTTCCAACATTTTGCTGACATTTAAGTTTCTGACGTTTGTTTGGCAAGTATTTGTGTCTACGGTTGCGTCTCAGAATGCCGTCATTAAGAGAAGAAACAACTGCGACATACGTCTCGGTCTTAATTCATACGAATATAGTCGATGACGAAAGATGCTTCTTTTAAAAATCGAACTGTACTTTCAGATTTTTCTCCACACGTGTACGATCCATTCCTGAATCTGATCGGTATTGCAGGTATTTGGTAGAAAATAAAACATCAAAGTTTTAAATTTATTTATTTATTTAACATTTTTATCTAGAATATGTACAGAACATTCATTCTTCCCATTTGCAACAAATATTTTTGGAGTAAACGCGTGGCCTCTCACTGTTTTCCATCACCCACATCAACTGCACATATTGATTTTAAACATTTTTAGGTCGTATGATAATTTAATCTGAAACTAATAATTTATTGACCCATTTTAATTAAGCATCCCCAACCCTGCTACTAAAACGTCAAATCTGTGTCAAAATTCATTTGCGAGGGTTTGTTTTTGACTAATCCCCTGCCACCAAGCCAATTCCTCTTCATCGGTAACATTCATTTAAGGATGCGGGGCCATTTTTATTTCGACACTGGCCAAAAATGCGGTTTTACTCCAAAAATATCACATTTTAAAATACTCTCTTCGTCGTCTCGCCGCAGACGATATTTAGCAAACAAATATTGGTCTTTTTTTAATGGACAGTTCAAATACTCTCGGCGTTGCTGTTTTTAGAGTCGGTACATTCACAAAATTAGTAGAAACTTGTAGTTCCTCGACCCACTGATAGATGTAGTAAATTCGGGACCTAAGTGCCTCCGTCATACGTCAGATTTTCATTCCAAACAAAACAAAAGCACGTGCCATTTGACGTTTATCGATATTATTTACAACGTCTTAAACTAGTTTTTGCAATATAATTATAGACGTTTTGCAGTGAAAACAGTTTATTTTCAATTTGTGTGTTGGGCTTACGCGTAAAAACTTGAAAACAACTATATGTAATTATAATTATATTTCAGAGGTTAGGTTAAAACGTCAGAAAGCACGTGGCTTTGTTTTGTTTGGAATGAAAATCTGACGTTTGTGACGCGCCACTTATCTTCCGAATTCCTAACAGACGGAGCACTGGCCAATTTTGATGATCTCACTCCGGTTTAATCATAAACTGAAGCATTATTTACAAACTGATTGATGTACCTACTCGTAGTTTATTTGAAATCAGTAGTTCTTTTGTACTGCTATTATATTAGCACCATTTGGTTAACATGCGCAATACAACAAACAATTTGTTTCAAAGATGCCTCTGTATTGAGAAAAATGGGTAGTTCCCAACAAATAAATGTGACTGAAGAATAACAGTGACTTGTTAAAAACCAAAAATTACTTCTTCTTATTTACCTTATTTACCGCAACTTTTTTGGTATATCTCCCATTATGAAATGCTTGATTTGGTACCTTTATTTGTGGCAAATATATATTATTTCTCAGGATTACAAATATGTCAGCTGACGCTCTACTTAACCAGCCGCCCCAGCGCGTCAAGTAGTGAGCGCTACCCGACGCTAGATGGCGCGGTCCAAGTTCTTGCTGATATCTGTTAAGCCACTTCGTACAAAAGGACACTGGATTTCAGGAAAAACCAAGAAGAAACAATATACTTTTTTCTTGTATTGTTTCAGCTATTATTGTACTTTTGTTAATTGTACTTTTGTTAATAGAGATGGGCAGAATCACTCACTTTATTGTTTCGATACAGTTGTTTCGAAACAGTAAATTGAGTCGACTCACTGAATCGAATCATGAGTCAGGTCAGTGTAGAATTGAAAATAGTTTCTATTGTCTGGCGCCGGGTCGCCAGTCACCTGCCGAACCGAGCAAACGCACTGAAACATTGGCAGTAGTGATGGGTCGCACCGATACAATTCAGAGTGCTAGTACACACAGTACAGCACACCAAAGTGTGTCGTACAGTGCGAGCCGTACAATTGTACTATGTAATGTTTGTAGTAGTAAGTAAGGTACTATGAGTTGTGCGTTTCTGTCAAGCTGGTGCGCTTGTGCAGCAAAATGCAAATGACAATCAACACGAACACAACATGTACATGTTTCTTATTTTTATTTTTTATCGCTTGGGTCTAAAGATTTATATGACATGCGGTCCTTTAGGGTAAGAAGTTAGGTACACCTGCAAATTTAAGTTTTGGTTTAAAATATTTCCAGTATAATTTACCATTCATTGAGATTGAGAATTGTACTTTATGGACGGGTGCCCGAAGTACGAAATTCCAATCTGTAAAGGTGATACGGCGAACCGCGCTACGCTACGCTGTGCACTGCGCCTGTCTTATTCAATGTACTGCCAGTACAAAATAAAAGTGGCGTACATGCACAGCACAGTGAAGTGTGCCGTACATTTTGTACGATACACACAGGTGCGACCCATCACTAATTGGCAGAATCGACTCATTTTTAATGCTTCCAATCCGAGTGAATTCAAATTGAATAACTGGATAATGTCCCTTTAAAACTAATCTGCTAACATCGCCGAGAAAGTAGTCTGTAAACACGAAGATTCGGTTTCATGTTAGTGGTGATTTTGGTGTTTAACAAAGTGCATGTGCATTTTGATGAATTTTAAAAGAACTGGCTAAATACCTACTGTACTCGGCAGATTGCCTTCAAAATGTATTTGGTGCGAAACTTAAAACTTTAAAAATTTTCAGAAATACACAGGCATTTTATTAAATCACAAAGTCAACACTAAAAAGAAGGAGAAACTTCATATAAACAGTCCCCCTTGGCGGCGATGTTATCAGATTACTTTTTACGGGATAATTAGATTCACACGTTTCGCGGCACGACTCAGATCCAAAGTAGGATTGTATCATAGTATTTATAAGAGTCCTACTGGCTTAAAATGCAACAAGCACAATTATTTGTCTCACCAATTCATTTCAAGAATCGACTCTTGCGACTACAAGATTCAAGTAAGCAGTAAAAGTGAATCACTCACTCGGAGAATGATTGGTGTTTATCCGCTCATCTATGAGTCACAGAGTCGACTCTTCTGATTTTACTGAATCGACTCTTTTGAATCAGGCATGCGATTCGACTCAATGTTTCGAATCACTCACTCAGTAGCCAACTCTATTTGTTAATGATTTATTAATAAAAGTTTAAACAACTGTACACTACACAGTTTAATTAATAAAGCGTATCCCTTACTTGGAGATTTTATTTCACATCATTTCATAATTCATTTGAGGGAAAAATGTTTGAGTTTTGTTAAAATACATTATTTATTTCCGACAAATAAATAATTTGGTAGCTACAGATATATCACTTGTCACAAGTAACTAATATATTTTAACAACCTCTGTGATTTATTTCTGTCAAATAAATTACAAAATTAGTTGAAATATAATCCCCAAGTAGATGATTTAGTGAATTGAACTGACATAATTATTTCGCTGTATGCAGGTCTACCATTTGTTTCACAGAAATAAAATTCACATTGATATAAATAAACCTTTCTCTCAGTGTGCCAATGTAAAAAAGAAAAAGAAGGCTGGCGACCCCGACAAGGAATAGAATCCGCGCTGCCCGAACCAAAGGTAAGTACCACTGCTAAGTCCAAATCGAATATTTAGTTGCATTCGTTCAGGACAAGTAATTTGCTCGAATAAATTTGCATGAGGTAATACTTTACGTCGAACGTACCCCTAAAAGAAAATTTACGCTATCGAACGGTATTTTTCCGAAATCATAATTAAACAGAGACAGACCATTAAAATTGGCAAGTGCCCTCAAAGTCTTGTTATACTGAACACATTTATTTAAAATCGAGGGAAAGTGTACAAAAATCCTAGTGTCTTATTTACAACCACACTTCGACCCCCAACAAAAAAGTTTGAGCAACACCCAACGTGATTTTATTGCTAGTACATTGTCACACCCTCAATTCCTCCATAGTTACGTTTTGTTTACTGTTCATCTGGGTATTTTTCTTCGTTAAAGTCCCGGTGTTTATAAGTTGAATACTATGCGTTGACAATAAGGGTTGATTTTCCGGCATCTGATTGCTCGTCAACGTATTTACGTTAGCTTTTGATAATTTCGGAGGCGGCGGCGGCCTCGGAAGGGTCGCGTTATTCTGGGGTAGATCCGCGAACTCCGGCGGAGGTAATTGATGGTGAGAATGGTGGTGACCTAGAATAGTAGCCGGGTCACTTTTAACCCCTATTATGCTAGATTCTAAATCACCGCAGATGTTGTTAGGCATCTGTCCATTCTCATTCCTCTTTTTGGGCTGCCCCCCGTTTTCGTTCATACGCGTCTTGTCTCTTTGGTAATACACCCCCGCGAAAATTAACACGTTTAGTATTAGCAATGAACACCCGATGGCGATTGTGACACTTAACGCTGTTGAATACGCCGCGAAACCGTCTTCAACCGGATGCGTTGTACTCAGACTGCCACCAGAAATTTCTTCAGCTTTCTCTGTGGAGTCTAAAGTTGCTGAAGTGGCTCCGACGGAAGTATTGGAAGATGCTGATACTTTAGGTAGATCACCTGGAGGTGGTGTTGTGGTGATCTTCCGTGGATTGAGAGATGGTAGTCGCGGTTGAGGTTCCTCGTCTGGGAGTTGGTGATGCGATGCTGGAACATCGTCGCCTCCGGGTTTGTGCAGATCTGGCACTAAGTTTAGCCAGAAAGAGAGACGATGGGCTCTGTAGTGGTTCTTCAATTTTGGCTTTGTGTCTGTAAAAAGTAGGCGAAAGGTTACTGAGAAACCAGACCACATTAGTATTCGTTGAGGTGGGTATGACATTGAAGCGATATATATACTTTGAAGATGACAGGAGGAACAGGAAGATATCAAATAGATTATATTCTCGTTATGGAAGACAATAAAGAATGTGACGTGTGTTGCATTCCCTGCGTTCCGATCTACTAAAGTGCGTCGTTATGCGTGACTATAGTCATGAACTGTGATTTAATCACCGATATCAAAAAATCACTGGTAACAACCGTTACTAAAGGTCCTACAAAACTGTGACGTGATTACACATTCCGTCGTTCCTTATCCTCGCTCGATAGCACAGAGGTGTTCGATAGGAAGATTAGCGAGGCAGCGAAACGTTGTGACCACTCAGACCATTTAAGCTCATTTTCGCTCACTGCCATAAGAATTTATATGTGTAGCAAGCGATTTCATGCCTTAAGATTGGCTGTGTCAAATTGGTCCACTTTTGCTTTCGGCCATATCTTTTAACATGTGGAGCAAGCGACTTCGTGCTTTAGTAGATAATTATTTTAATATCAGTATTTTACATTTTAACCAAACTTAAACAATAATAAACTCTGGCGTGTGGCGCTGGCGACCGATAAATAATTCACTTCGTGCTCAGTATAATACTACAAAAGTCGTGATCACGTCGCGTTTTAAAATCACTGATATAGAAAAATCACAGTAACAATTCACAATGTGATTGAAAAGTCACGATATCGCTCATCACTACGTAGTGTCGCGTTTCCCCGCTAGATGGGCGGCGTCTTCCTTTTCGGTGGAATAGAGAGCGGACATATTTACCCAGGCATGCAAAAACTGCAGGTGTTCAACAAAAAATAGAACCTGAAGTCATATTTAAGAACTCCGATTGGGCGAAGCTGACTTAGGCGAGAACTCCGATTGAGCGAAGTTGACTTGGGGACTTCCAGTTTAATATAAAAGACGGGAAGTTCAGTCATTCAGTTCAGTCTTTTTCTTCTGAGAACGGGGTGAGACTGCATTCCCGGTAGTGATAATTGAGTCTGAATTTGGTCACTAAATCCAAGTCATATCTTCAGAGTACGGGGCGTGAGCCTGCGTACCCGGTAGTGGCCATAATTAAGTTTTATGTTATAAATATTGTACATACGTTAATTTAGAATAAATGTTTGAATTTCCGATTTGTGAATTAGTGTGTTACCAAGAATACTGTTTAAGTAGTCGTAACAAGTTGTTATTCTTCTACACAACCAACAGTATTTCTGTTTATTCTGTTTATTTTAATTTTGAAAAATATCCACCGCTGAACCGAAGAACTTCATAGATACACAAACAAAAATGCTACCGACTGCGTCAATCTTGTTCGGTAAACTCTGTAGTGATAAGACATTTCAAACAATTCAACCGTCTTGTTTGAGTTGCTGAAACTCAGTTAAAACTATTACTGCAGCAAGAGTGTAGCATAGCTCTTGGTTAATTATTTGGTGTTTGAGTAAACTTGCAAGCCACCAGTCAACATGACGTTCAAACTTAAAATAAAAAGTTGGACAAACCTAAGTTGAGGAATCTTTTATGAACAGCTTCGTAAGCCGTCCATTCGATGTTCTTGAAGCGGTTTCTTTCCGTTCTTGTGCCATGGATGATTTCTGGTTCTGGCGGTTCATTGGGATTTCTGGAAATAATTATGTTATAGTGATGAATATTTTGTGTGGGGGTTGCTAAAGAATTTACCCTGTTCGAGCAAAATTACTCCAGTAGATCATGGTGGTTTCGGCTAGGAGAGATTCTGCTTTCGTGTAGTTTTTGCCAAAATGCATAAAACCACCAACCAAAGGAGCTCCAAACACATAGGGTAGTTCTTCCCCGTGAATACACCCCTGTCTCTGTAATGGATAATCGAAATATTAAATGAAGTAAGCAAGAAAGCAATACCAAAAGACATTAAATATTTATTTATTTCGACAATGTGATCATACAACGAAAATGTGTTTGTGCAAATAATTTGACGCAGAAATGTAACATTCAATTTCATCAATGAAAATCTCATGAAATATTAATTCCACTTTGCGCGATGTCGTATCTTTTTTATGTGGTACGAATATTTCCATAACTCGGGACTATATTTTGTTAAGGCGGCAGGCAGGCCCGGATTATCTAAAATTGTTAAGGGATGTTTTAAGTGTTTTACACACATGCGTAAAGAACACACAGTGATTGGATCGAGGACGTAAATTCACTATGAATTCTTACTAAGTTAACCCCACACGCCAAAAGACAGTGACATAGTGTAATTAAATTCGACACGTGTTTCGCTGACAACGTCAGCATCCTCGGGAGTTAAAGATTGGTCTAAATCTAAACTTGCACTACGTTGCTATAAATACCAAACCTCCTACTCAGCTCAATGACACCAGCCAACTCTTTTTTTGATCGTTTTGGGCTATTTTAGCAGTTTCTTTAAATTAATCAATCCCTCAAGAGTGACTCGTTTTAGAAGTATAACTTTCAAACAAAAGTTGTTAGGTTTGAAAGTGTCTTTTGGATGAAATGTAAATCAACCCCTACTGCTATTTGAATTTTTCGAGAAAACCTCCCCCGAATAATCCTTAATTTTAGCGGTGTGGGGATGATACTAATTTTGGCAAAATTACATTTTGTAATACATGATACGAAAGGCAAACTCTTGTACAATCATAAGCTAGGTTTGTTTTTGTTCCTAATCGCTGGGGTTGATCACAAAAAAATTGTTTGCAACCCTCAATTTTTTTCGTAAGTTGGCAGCCATTTTGAAACGGTAGGAATTATCGACGAAATGTTTAGATAAAAAATGTTTCTTCTTCCAATTCCTTTTTAGTAATGTATCGCACGACCTCCCATCCTATTTGAAATTCTTGAGAAACACACCCCCACCCCCTATTATCTCGAAAGTGGTTTCTCCGAGAAAAATGAAAATATTTTCATTAAAGTCTTCATCCGTAGCTCCGATACTTTCCCCGTAAAAGATAGTGTACGGGTGGTCTGAATCACCCTGTATAACTTTTTGTACCATATTTGGGAACTCACTTATCAAAATGTTAAACCGCAGACGTAGTTAGTCCCATTGTGGACGTTATACCCTGAACTGCGTAATAACCATTTCATAACACAAAGAGACTGCGTTTATAATGTAGTTCGTCCCCCACAAATATTCACACGCTCTTATTTTGTCACGGACAGAGCCATCTACAATATTTTTGGGCAACCGCACGCATAGCCAGACGTCTTAATGACTTTGCTCTGTGATATTTGGTTCTTAACATTCTTTTGCGTGAAAGCAATTACAAATGACGCCCACGCTTTATTTTAATAAAGTGAGTTCCGCTCCGGAACGGTCCATTTATTCTCCGCACCCCACAACGGCTTACCGAACCATAATTTATACAATCACAGATTTACATAAATTAATCGGGCAAATGGACTACGGAAGTAATTAGCAATATACGCAGATATTTCTCACAGAGAAAATTAAAGCAGTGTTCAACCCTTTCCCTTTTCATTAAGCTACACGCGTTGTTTTGCTGTTTTATGGCGTCATCAGGGGTGTAATGACCAGGAGGCATTGAGCTATATGTCCCAGATACAGATTCTCCAAACATATGATTTTGTCCAATATTTGAATTTCTGATGCTATCGACTCGAAAGTTGGAAAAGGAACAATGTAAGTTATGAGATTACACCACGCCACTGTAGGGCAATCCCCAAATCGCCACTTGTTTATCGATCGCTGGCAAATTCCCAAAAAAACAACATCAAAATATGCTTCTCCCTATTTACACAAAAATGGCTATCTTAGAAACATAAATTTAAAGTAAGACACGTTTCACACCAACATTCCGGGAGCTTTATTCGCCCAAATAAATACAAAGTTATTTCCGAAAGTTTGTATCATAAAATAACGCTGAAAAACGTTCGAAAAAAACTTTTTTACAGTCGCTAAGTGGCCATCGTAGGCTTTATTAGACGCTGTCGGCAGTAAAATTCGGGAAAGCATTGAAAATTAAATAAAATTAAACAGGATTTATGAGGAAGAAAGTTTTTACGGCCCTGGGCTTAAATTTGCTGCTCCGTGAACATGTGGCAAGTATGCCGAACAAACTCATTTGGAATACCCGGGTAATTTTTACGTACTTTGTAAAAGATAAGTTGGAAGTTGAACCGGAAGAAAACAAGCAAAGCAAAAAAAGAACGCTGTTAAACTCTCCGCGAGAGTTTTAATGATGACGTTTACGTACTTTTAAGTACCTTAATTGGCAATAAATTACAATATTATCTGCTAATTAGTCTCGATGGTTGGTTGTTGCAACCAAAGCGTTCTATTATACCACCGAGTTTAGCGCTCACACGCGTTTCCAAACATGGCCACCGAATACAGGGTGAATTGCGACGATTGAAAGAAGGTTTCTAATCAAAAGATAATCTATGTCAGTTATTTCATGGATGTTACTCTCAATTGCTATATCTACCTATGTTACCTAACGAACTTTGGTTGGCATTCATAATTTGTTCTGATACGTCGCTACTGGTATCAGGCTCCCAGGAAATAGAAAGAGGAGGACGAGTCTCACGTCGACCATATACGTGAATATGGAAGGGAGAAGCAAGCGCGCGCCGTTTGAGAAGGAAGACAAGCGACAGAAAATTATTGCACACGACCCAACTGTGACGCGATGGACCAATCTATCAAAATCGGAGACCTCTGGCAAGGGTGGGAACATGGGAACCATTTAATTATTAAGTTTCCTCCGCTGGTTATTTTATAGCCGCCTGGGTCTTTCTGTGGTGACCGGTACTCACTCAAATCCGGAGGTAGCTGGTGTATGGTAGGACGTATCCATTATTGGTTAGTGGCCTCCTCGAAGGGATTGCACTCTAGTGCGGCAACGAAAATCCAGACTATAATGCTACGACCGACGTAAACAAACCTATATCGTTACAGATCGCAAGCCGGACGTTCGACGTGTATCAGGCTTCCAGAATGCGATGAGAGGTTCACTTTTATTGTAAACAACTAACAATTGGCAAACTAAATGTTCCTGCGTGCACTGCATTCTTAAACGAACTGAACTTTATTTACTTTAGCTAGTGGCGAGTTGCAGAATTACTTTTTTTCAAACTATAACGTATAGATTTCAATTTCGCCGTCGGTCTGATTTATAGGTCTCCCCGATAATTTGTTAAAAAGTTTCTTAACGGTCTGAAAATAAATTGATGACACCCTCTTCTCAAGTTTCAGTAATTAATTGAGCTGGAAAAAATCGGCTCGTCCGAAACTAATCAGCGAATTTTAGCGTTTTAACCGAAAATAGCTCGGGAGGAAAAATCATTCCCAATTAATTTTTTTTCTTTGGAGCAAGTTTAATAATTCTTTCGGTCTTTAAATACCCTTAAATTAATTAAGAATAAATGTGCCTTGTAATGTAGATTGTAATTACTGATGAATTAGATATTTTTAATAAACTCGTATAATCCAAAGCTGGAATATTTTATTATCCCACAAAATAGTTCTAGTAGACAGTAACTGAATTTTACTATTAGCAGCCGCGCTTTTCTCCAAATAACTGCTTTTATTAGTTATTTACGGCCTTTATTTGGACACACTGCCGATTTTACTTTCAAACTTAGTTAGAAAAATTTATGTATCCAATTATAATGATTTACTGGTCTTTACGTATCACCAGAATGTCCCTTCACTATGAGCTCCGGGCCAGTCCCAATTCGGTACTGAATATGTATAAATCCTGATATTACGATGGCAAACTAGCTGCGGTTTAGTTGGTAAATGTCAAGAATTTACTAGTTATCGGTGGCATGGCGACTAGCGTTTAATCTGAATGATATTTCCCAGATACTTGCAGCTGGCATCTGGGTAAAACGAACGGGTAAAATGTCTATTCATTCATTAGAATAATTCTTGCATTTACTTTTGCATGGTCACAGAGTCCAGTATTGCAGTATGGCAATTCACGCACTTCTTATATCAAATAATGGTTGATTGCTATCAATGGATCAAGCAATGCCATCAGGAGCATTACCCTAATGGGACAATTTACTATTCTCTGTTTTTCTGCTCAATACATCGATTACACCAGCAAGCAATAAACACAACTGATGGTAGTCATTGAATCCGGTAAAAGTACTATAAACTTTGTCTGAAATAAGAAGACAACAGCAGGGTCACAATTTGTCAACTCGCATGGCTGATCGATTCTCAAAGCGTAACGCAAATAAAACTTGTAATGACTAAATTTATTTAAACTTCAGAATACAAGAAGAAAGCTAACACAACTCAAAGTTTGTTTTCACGCAAACTTTGTGTTTCAACTGTCTGATTAGTATCCCGGAATTCGTGATCATTTTGAGGCTTCAACATCGCACGCGTTCGTATGTTGTTCATCCGTCTCCCCATTTTGTAGTATAATACATGCAAATTTGATATAATTTCATTAATTACTTGGATTAAGAGAATGAAATGGAAATTATGCGTATAATTACATAGGTACATGGTGTTTCATTAAGCTGGAGACTGAAGGAAATGAAAAAAGGATAATTGCAAAAGAAGAAGTAGCCAGTATGTAATTCAAGTTACTTTTTGTTCGCTAACTATTTTTCCCACATTGCATTTCTGCATAAAGTTATTTTAGAGCTCGGGAAAAGGTGCCAATCGATCGCAGGAAATGAAATTGGAACATACCTGCGGGTAGTCTCCGAACTTCGTCTGGTAATCGAACACGTACAGATAGGAATTCCTGTGCTCAGCAGAATGCAAATCGGCCGTATGGACAACCGGTGCGACGTACTGCGCGTCCGACAACGCCTCCAGAGTCTCATCTCTAATATTGATCGGATGCTGAACGGGTCTCTCCCAGTCCGTGTACTCGTTGACGATGGTGGCCAGAATCTCGGAAAGATGGTAGCTGTACGTGTTCCTGACGAATGTTCTGAGAATTTTTGAGCGCCTGTCAGCTTCTATTCCATACTGGAGGTCTTCTCCGTTGAAAGCTAGGTATGCTTCCGCTTTTACTACTCCCAGGAGAAGGTCGTACCTGGAGAGCTTCGATATGACTGATTTTCTTAAAAGAACGTTGTTGAGGATATTTATGGCGTTTTGAACTTCTTGTTTCTGGGGTTTAGCGTCAAATTCGTTTGCTGTTGTTGCTGAAATATAAAATGGAAGTTGGTCAGTAGTTCTTACACTATTTCATTTACTACTAGAGAAGAGGCAGTTGGAGTGGTACAGAATGAAGCGAACAGTAGTGGAGACGGGGAAAGTAACAAGAAGAAGAAGAGTTCTAAGATCAAGAATGAAATGGATTGAGAAAATTGAAGACCTGGGAAAGAGAAGAGTCGATGGGCGAGATGAAAGTTCTGATCTAGTACCGGAAGGCATGGAGGGAGCGGGTCACGAAGTACTAGTTATTTACCACCGCTTCCTTGGATATGAAAGTGGCCCAAACACCAATGTATCTTACAAAATGTTAATTATCGGTAAAAATGTTACCTGGGGGTTCCCCAGTGTCGATAACGACTCCATCGACGCTGGGTCCGAACGCGTAGGCGAACTCCGGTGCGACAACAGGCGTCGACATGAGGACATCTAGAGATTTATCTCGAAGGCACTCTAAGAGGTGAAGATGAGGCAGTTCTGGCGAGCAGTTAGCGTGAATGGCCACTTGGGCGGCGTACCGAGAGGGCTCTTGTATAAGGGCCCACGGTGACAGCGCCGATCCGGACATCAGAATCGCACGATGAAATAAGACGCCTGTGTACATAAAGTAAGAGAGTTAGTTACGTGTAGTGAGCACTTTGTTTTAAGAGAAATCGAGGTTAATTACTATGTTGACACGAAGGCTTTGGCTTTTATTCTAGGAGGAAGTTTTCGGAGTCTTTGTTCGTGGGTTATAAAGGGATTGTACTTATTGTACTTGCTTTCAGCGCGTCGAATAATCTTTTATAAGGTATTGAACGTACGCAACAGCTAATAATAAGCGTTAATTTAATAACAGTATCCCAGGCATTTTACTAGACTGAGCATGTCAGAAAATATTTTTAATTATAATATTCTGAAGTTCGCGATGGTTATCGTGATGTTAATGTCATTCATTACTGCAATTTGCAGATACTGATATTTTCTTCCAGGGTTTACAGCTATAAGTCAGATTAGACCAATAACATATCTCACTTTGTTTTTGAAATTTTTGAAATATGGCTCCGACAAAATAGCTTACCGACAAAATGGCCCACCGACAAAATGTTTTTATATTCTTAGAATTTCATACCTGCTCGAGCTCCTAATTTCGGTGGAATTTGGGAAGTTGGTATTGTAGAAAAGGCTTGCAACTAATTTCAACACGTAAAGTAAGCGAAAAATGTTTTCCACATTGGATTAACTTACCAGAAATGAGTTGGATTCTCTACGAAAATGGTTGATTTTTAGGCCAACCCCGAAAAATCGATTTGATAAAAAATCGTATCGATGAGTCGATTTTTCTGATTCGATTCGAATAGATTCCCAATTCAATCCGATTTCCGATTCTAGTCGATAACTGATTCGAATCTATTTCCGATTAAAATCGATCCATCGATTCGATTCGAATCTTATTGCGTACCTTAGTTCACACGAATATTGAATGCTGCGAATCAGACCAGTTTTCTCCTGGTGCGAATAAAAATAATTACCCTTTTCCCACTTTTAATTCCGTTCCGGGGTTGGAGTTCGAACAGAAAACATCAATTGGAGTACGTGAGCATAAAGAAATTGGACCAATTTCTCTAGTAGGTACGTGCATTGAGACGTTTAAGCGTTAGCGATACAAATGAACAAATTGCATCTCACAATTCGTGATTATCTTGTTTGATAAAGTTCCTGTAGAGGGCGGGCCAGAATTTCAATTAACACTGAGAGGTTAATAGAATGTTCCACCGATCAGCTTAATGCTTATGCTGACATAATCCGTGACAGGTTTAAGGGGCGAGACAAAATGCAATTGACAGTAATTGTCGGAGAGTGAATGGGGTATAGTACACGCCTAGTTAACGTTTCACAATGATGCAACGCAAAGTCGACACATCAAGTAAGGTTTTGGACTATGCCCTGTGCAGTATACAACAGTCGGATCCCGATAAGAAATTTAAAAAAAATTCTTAGTACATGTATTCCAAGAGTTATTAGAGCAGTCAGAGAGCCGCCGTCTTACCACTATTGCCAAGTCTTTTCTTCAGAGAAAGGGGCGTGAGACTTCGTGCCCGGTAGTGGCTTCTGAGTCTGAATTTGACCACTGCACCGAAGTCTTTTCTTCAGAGTACTGCGTATCCAGTAGTTGTCATTATTCAGTTAGTTGTAAATATTTTATGCATATGCGTTCAGTTTAGAATAGTCGACGTTAAAAGTTGTTATTCTTGAATACAATCAATACTGTAAAGCGATTCCTGTTCGTCGAAGTAATGTACGTAGGGGCACGTAGTAGTATTCTGTGGTATCTCTTATAAGAAAAAATCTGGATTTGTTCTATAATTCAATGTCTGGCGGGGTGCTTGTTCGCGGAGTAGTTGTTCGAACGATCCAGTACCAGTCATTGAATGTGTAATGATGTTACCTTGATATTTGCTTCCGAAACTAAAATATTAAATATCTCCTTATAATTTTCGTAATAACAAGCGTATAATGTACAATAAGCGACGCCAATACAACAAGCAACCTGCTTATATGCCAGAGTTCCACCAGTTAAAATTAACAAACATCCAACATCCGTGGAGTAATTACTTTGCCTGTTTTATTATTAAATGGGAGAACGTCGAGGTAATAATGACGGAGGGTTTGCATTATAAAATACAAAATTGATCAGAGGTGTACATGCAGTGCAGTGATCTATCAAAATACCGTGAATGCAACGTGGCGCAGTCTTGCAAATTTTTTTTCTTGTGTGTGATGGAATGGTGGCATTTGACGAAATGATGTAAATGATCGCAACTCAGAACTGATTACGAATAATAGGGAGGTTCGGAAAAAAATAAGATATCTATTTTTGGCATGAAAATGACACAAAATTGTTATTGTAATTGATTTACGGCGAAACTTTATTTCAAAAAAAAATTTTTGCGGCGTAATAAGCGAAATAAATTAGCTTATCACGCCCACATACTAGTTCGCTTTGTTATTGGTTTGACGTCAGAGATTCGTAAGGCGCTCCTCCCACTTCCCTTGAATGCCCGCGAAGCGGTAGGTACCTATCTCGTAACATGCTGATTGGGACTATTTCGAGCGTGAATTTTTAAAGTAAGGTGTCAGGAAACATAAAACAAAGACAACATAATCGATATAATGATGCAACAAGGGTATCAAAAGCCCGATTCACATAATTTGCCATATTTATGTAGTAGGTAGGTAAATGTCCCGGTAAATGTGGAAATGGTGTGTGATTCTTGCATCTAACCCCAATTTCATTCAACCTCAAAACAGTAGTGTAAAGGCAGACCGGTATAAGTAAAACAAAGTCAACAATTTATTAACTGTACATGCCTTTTATAATTCAGTATAAGCAGGTATGTACCTGCTTACTTCTGTTTGTAAAATAGGTACCTACCTATATTCTCTAATACAATACAATACATACCTACTCATTTATGTAGGTATGTATACCTAAGTGATTGACAAGTTATCAAGTTAACAGTTTTATAACGGGTTCGAAATTAAAAAAAAACGGAAACAAATACAACTAACTCGAATCAAAAAACTACGCTACGTAGGTACTAGGTACTTGTTTAACAAAAAGAAACAACTGCTATATTCTGGAACGGTTAATGTAGAAACTCGGAAGAGACTCTTAAAGACGCATGTATGGAGTACGAAATTATACCTACGGGTGCGAAACTTGGACAATGGGAGAAGCGGATTGAAAAAGAGTAGAAGCGCTTGAAATGTAATGCTACAGACGGGTGTTGAAAATACCGTGGATAGACAAGTTAGCAATAAGGAGGAATTAAAAAGAGTTGGGGAAAAGAGAAAAGTATGGAAGACAATAAAGAATAGGGGATAGGATCGTAGGATGGTAGGACACCTTCTGAGACACAAAGGAATAGTTCGCGACATACTAGAGTCACAGATAGGAATAAAGAGGTAGAGGTTGGAGCAGATTAGACTACTGCTCTCAAATAGTTGGGGATGTAGAATGTTCTACTTTTGCGGAAATGCGTAGGCTAGCTCAGGGAAAGGATGGAGGTACGCGTCCTACCAGTCTTCAAAAGAGAACTTTATGATGACGTACTATTTAATTATTATTGTAAAATAGTTAATAAAATTTCCTTTTTTAGTTCAGGGAGGGAACGCTAAGCGATTCAGTATTTGGCTCCGTCATGCTCCTAGCATCCTGTTTCAAATTATGCTAACCGTAACACGTTACCAAGTACCAAGGGGTCCTAGAAAACTGTCGATAAATTACATTATGTTCGATTTTATTTAGAGTGGCTGCAATGGGGCAGCCGATAATTTTATAAACTTTTGCAATGATAAACTAACTCGCGAAAATATCGATAATGCTGACCGATTTTCCTTCTGGCTCCAACGAACCACTATTTCCGTTTTATTGGTGTGCTGTACGATGTATTAGTCTGGGTACAAAACAGAAAACACCAGTTAGAACCAGTTAATAATATTTAACAATTTAACTACACATGCATATGCATAATACTTATGGAACTGCTGCGCGCTGAAGCTGGGACTTGTACGTTATACTAAGTTCTGACGTCACGCGGCCTACTCTCGCTGCAAGGTACGATTTCTAGCCCCGCACCGACGGAAAACTTTGCAACGGCTTCACAGGCGAAGGAATTTTTTTTAACAAAAATTAACAACATAAGTGCCTTCAGTATAATAAACTCTATCAATTTTAATGAAATTTGAAAATTATCGAACCTGCCTATTGTTTATTTTCTGCCACGAATGTTTCGTTTTGGTCTGGTATAACCTTCGCTTGTTATCATCAAATTTGCAGGGAGAAATAAAACCCAGGAAAATTTTTTCTACAAACAGCCGGCACAGCAAACAATCCGTCAATATAAAAGATTTCTCGTACCCTTAGGGCATATTCTGCATCCAAACGTTCCCGTTTCTCTTTGTAGAGCACGGGATAATATTTCTACTCAACTTACAAAAGGGTTCTCTCTCCCTACATGCTGCGGCTCGACTCTAAATTACGTGTGTAAACTAGATTATACAGGGGAGGATGTTTATGTTTTACCTATTTTATTACATACGCACAGCGTTCCTACACTGTTTACGTTAGTTGCCACTTTGTGGATAGGGATAAGTTATTGTAATATTTGCATGGAAAGGGTTTATGACAAAATTCGATGTAAGAAGGGTGGGAATTATGCGCGTGTTCCTTGGGGTGGTATATAACAAGTTGATCGTGTGTTGGGATCTTAGGAATTGGACCAAATATCCATATCAACTTGCTGGTAAATTAGGTACTTTATTGCATATAAGGTGTTTTATGATGAAACGTCACTTACGTAGATAATGATGATTTACACCAATACGTACCAACAGTTTAATTCAAATATAAAATGCAAATTAGATTGATGTATTTTGCTGACATACTGGTCAAACACTTTTTCATTCTCTCCATCTCTTCTGCATCCCACTGCTGAATATGCCGAATATACCTGATCAATCACAATTTCATCCAGTTCCAACATTGTCAGATATTCGCTATACAAAATGCTAAACACTGCCTCATTTTCAACCCACAGTATTTTGATATATCACTACACGGAATTTGGTGAACGTACATCTCTGATTAATTTCGTCTATTATAATGCAACCCTCCGTCATTGTTACCCTTGGCGTTCTCCTGTTTAATAATAAACCAGGTAAAGTAATTACATCGTGGATGCTGGATGTTTGTTAATTTTAACAGCTGTACATCAAAGCCTTCTCTTGGTTGCTGCACCGACATCGTTCGTTGCTAGTTACGACGGTCTTTTAATCTTAGACATCAAGAATATTCTAAACAGAGATTCAATATAATATTAAAACCTAAAGCCTAGAGGAATATCAAAGAAATATGACTCTCTGTATCTTTAAAACGGGGCAATACCCTAGTAAAGTGTAACCTTGAGGCACTGCATATTAATAAGCATGCATCTGCACTAATAGTTTTGTGACCTAACTTACCAACTTCCCAGAGCTTACAAATAAAGTGGGAATTGAAAAAGCATGTTTATTATAAAATGTTATTGTAAATATTTATTCATTATAGCATGTTTACTCAAAATAAAGTATATAGAAAAGCAAATATGTTCAATTTAAGTTGAACTTAACCTCATTCTGTCGTACGTAAAAGACATAAAATTTCTTTCATGTTCTGTTATTCAAATACGAGCACCGAAATTGGAATAATTATGCAGAAATAAATATTTCTAACTGAAAATATACCGATACGATTGGCCCTTCTTAGTGTTGTTGCCAGAAAGGTTTATGGAATTTTCTTGAAGTTTTCCACCAAATCTGTCTTGTGAATAATTAAAAACAAAGTGGGCATAAAGTTAGTCGTTAACAGCTCCCGATTGGAGCAAGAAGTGGCCCTTAAACGGCTTGAAGTAGCTAATAAGCCTTCATTGTCGTAAACAATTTATGATTCTTGCATTTAACAAGGCTCCTCGAAAGTATACGTCGGAGAAAAGGGTGGAAGCGCCTCCACATCGATCGTTGTCAGTTCACTTCCGGCCAATAAGTCAATTACAGGCTCTGGTACGGACAATGGCAGTTGGCAAAGGTTCAAGACGCCCAGTGGTTTGATTTATATCCACCAGATAGCGTCCCGCAATTTGGTTTGAATACAGATATGTATTTAGAGGTATCGGCTTCAATGTAGGGAGAACATTATCACTGATTTATCGATACCTAACGGGCCGTAAAGGTATTTTACGGGTAGAAACAATTTCTAAACAATAGCATATTTCATCCACTGTCTTGCGTCTTCCTCCATGCATTTTTGGATGCGGCATATCGTTCGGAAATATTGCTCGGCTCTTGCTGGAAAAAGTAAAGGAAATCCTGCAATTACTTATTTACATTTCCAATCATTGAAGGAATTTTCGAAACTTTATCCCGGAATATATTGAATTAGAGGGATACCGCCAGAAATGCGGAGAAGGTAAAGTGAGAGACATACTCATATTTTGAATTTCGACAGTTAAAATCAATTTGATATTAAGAAATATGTACTTGGAGCGTCTTCGTTTTTATTCGGCTGTCCATTCGGCTAACTCTCTAGATCATCAGACCTGTGACGTAACTGAATGACGCAACACCACAAAAGGAGGATCCGACCGCATCAATGCTCAAAGCCGAAGAAATGTTCAAGGTGGTGGTCACGTTAAGCCGTGCCGGGCACAGCTTAAAAACCATACGTTTGACGCTGCATTCCAAACGTACAGGAGACCACAAACGTAATAAATATTTCTGACCTTACAGGAGGTTGAAAGTGGTGAAAGTCAGCTGCTACAAAGCTGGACACTCCTGAGGCTTAACGTCAGGAAAAAATCGCACCACAAAAAATTCTCGTGGGTCTCTTTTCATTTGAAAATCCTACTGAACCTCAAGCGTGAGTCAAAATCCCAATCGACGTCTTCAAGAGGTGATCCAAGAAAATTTCCAAACTCAAAATTTTATTGCATACAAAACTACCCGAGGGCTCCGTATCTCGCTGGCTGTTCGACTACCGCGTGCGGGATCGCCCTATGACATACAACTTTTGTCGGCAAAAGAGTGGGCGACGCCCATTTTTTCGCACGGCTCGCCGGTTCTTCTGGGTGCGATGGAACATTTTCGGCCTCTTCCGCGGTACATCGAATTGGTTATCGCTTGGAAACGGGGTATTTTACCGGAGCTGGAAAAATCGCGATGGTCCCTGCGGATCCGCGACGAATTCACCTATGAAATTCTCCAATTTCATCCCGATCGAAGGCGTTTTCGTTCTTAAAAAAATTCAGATTTTTCACGTTTTCGCCGCTATTCGGAGCGGGGTTGACGATTAAGTGGGACGGGTGGTTTTATCTGGTGAAATTATAGTCAAATTGTTTGTTTTTGTTGAAAAAAAATAATAATAATGTTCAAAAATACGTTTAGTATAAGTAATATAAATATAAAAAATTATATTAACTACTCAAAATCAAATACATCCGTTAAAACTATGTCATCTGATGCGTGCTACTGTATTAAACAAAACTTGAGGTTTTGACCACAGACGCACAATTTTGAATGCGCAATCGTCTGTGTACAGCTAAATTTTCAGGATAGTCTTGAAATGAACGGTTCAACTGCGCAGTCCAGAAAAGGCTTGAACCACACACGCACAATTTTGGATGCACGTTTTTGCCTGTTCATTCAAAACTTAACGCAAGTACGTGTGTGAGTGGCCGCCTTATGACCTTCACAGATGACACTAACGAAAATAACTAAACAAATCTAACCTCATTTAACCTTGCGTTATCTCGAGGGTTACATTCTAAAATTGGATTCAGCGGCCGAACTTAACTATATATATTATACGAAAGCAGGTGTAGTTAGGCTAGGTGCTTAATATTCTGTACATGTGCAAGTAAATATACTGGAAGAGTTATTCGTTTCTTCGTATGGTGTAATTGCCTAAGAACATCACGTAAACAACATTTCTCGCTAAAATGACCATATATAAGAAAATACAGGCTAACTTGCGCCAGAACCCATATATCCAATCTACTTGTACACAATAACAAAAATAAGTAAAGCCATAAACTAATTTATTTTGGAGTCTAAAAGCATAAATTATAGTATATTTGACATTTTGCAGTGTAGCATTTAAAAGAAAACAGATAAAAGTGTACATTGTTGAATGAAATCGTCGCTAGCCCTGGACACACTTTTGAACTTATAACTTATTATAAATTGGCCTTCTCAGAGCGAGCCTGTAAATACACTACACACCCTTCAGTAATTCGGTGTATTTTGTTAATTAATACTGCTCTGAGAGATACGCTGTTGTGGATTTAATTCATAAAACCACCAGTTTCACCCTCTGCAGTAGTAGAGCAGTGCAAGTTAAATTATTTTCGTCTGGAAGTTATGGAGAGTTATTAGCGATGTTGCAGTTGGGAAAACAGCGAAGAAGTTATGTTTTTCTTAGTATATTGATGTTTACAATTTAATCTGGCAATATTATATGAAAACCTTTTCTTATACTAGTAAGAGTAAGAGAAAAAATATCTCGGCAACGTTTCTTTTGATTAATATGGAGAGGGGCGTTTATCCGGGGATGAATTTAAGAGCAGTGTGACACAGTTAGAATTTCTTACCTTCAGGAACTGCGCTCGACGTGAGCAGAAAGTTGACGCAGGCTGCGCCGGTGCCGTGTCCGACGACAGTGACGTTCGTCGGGTCACCGCCAAAAACGGCAATATTTTCCTGCAGCCAGTGCAGAGCAGCAATTTGATCCATTAATCCATAATTCGCCGGGGAGCGTATGTAGGGGTCGGTGTTCGCGTTGAGAAACCCTGCAAGAAGAATCTTCCTGTAGAAGTTTTAACAAGTTTTGGTTCCCTGTTCGCCGCGAAACTTTTCGCGGTGTATAATACTTGTTTAATAATAGTTCGCTTGTGCAGGGGTACACGAGTTGAAATCATATATTCATGAGGTAAATAACGACTGCAAGATTAAACTTTGCACTTGTCTATCTAGGGGCGACCGCTTCCGCACCCTCTTATCTAATTTGAGAAGTTCTTTTAAAATAATGATGGGGCTCTTCAGAATTGCTCGTTGAAAATTATTCCAGTCGCGGCAGGTTATTTATTAGTATGAAACTCGGTATGAAAGCTCCTTCGTTAAAACTTTATCAGAACTTATTTACGCCCAAGTCGCACACAGTGACAACAAACATCTTATTATAAGGATTCAATAACTTAATGAGTATACTAACGAAACAGGGCCCCTCGGAATAATTTCAGGTAAAATTATTTGCAAAAGTTTCCGTCAACTTGGTACTGAGGAAATTTTGGGTATATGTCAACAGCGCGCCGCGGTCAGTTTAATCCTTACAGATTATAAAATGCTCGCAAAAGGGACAGGTCGATTGCGCGCGGACAAGACAGCAGCGTAATTAGGGGCCAGCAGCAGCAGCAGCAGCAGTGGCGGGCTTCGCGGGCCCGTAATTACGCCCCTGGGACAAGATTCTAGTACCTGCCCCTCATAGCTGGGTTTGCCCAGTCTTAACATGTACCGGGTGTCCAAATAAGAAAGGCTGCCGGCCATATCTAAGGAACCGTTTATGGAACAGCTGTGGGAAAGAAAAAATAATAATAAAAGTGGCCAAGAGAAATCGCTGGAAATAGGGAGGTTCGGAGAAAAATAAGATATCTATTTTTGGCATGAAAATGACAGAAAATTGTTATTGTAATTGATTTACTGCGAATTTTTTTTTCTAAAAAATTGTTTTGCGGCGTAATAAGCGAAAGAAATTAGCTTATCACATGCTAGTTCGCTTTGTTATTGGTTTGACGTCAGAGATTCGTAAGGCGCTCCTCCCACTTCTCGTGAAGTGCCCGTGAAGCGGTACCTATCTCATAACATACTTATTGGGACTATTTCGAGCGTGAATTTTTAAAGTAATGTGTAAAGGAAACATAAAACAAAGACGACATAATCGATATAATGATGCAACAAGGGTATCAAAAGTCCGATTCACATAATTTGCCATATTTATGTAGTAGGTAGGTAAATGTCCCGGTAAATGTGGAAATGGTGTGTGATTCTTGCATCTAACCCCAATTTCATTCAACCTCAAAACAGCAGTACCTACCTATATTCTCTAATACAATACAATACATACCTACTCATTTATGTAGGTATGTATACCTAAGTGATTGACAAGTTATTAATTTAACAGTTTTATAACGGATTTGAAATTTTTTAAAAAAACGGAAACAAATACAACTTACGCGAATCAAAAAACTACGCTACGTAGGTACTAGGTACTTGTTTAACAAAAAGAAATAACTGCTATATTCTGGAACGGTTAATGTAGAAACTCGGAAGAGACTCTTAAAGACGCATGTATGGAGTACGAAATTATACCTATGGGTGCGAAACTTGGACAATGGGAGAAGCGGATTGAAAAAGAGTAGAAGCGTTTGAAATGTGATGCTACAGACGGGTGTTGAAGATACCGTGGATAGACAAGTTAGCAATAAGGAGGAATTAGAAAGAGTTGGGGAAAAGAGAAAAGTATGGAAGACAATAAAGAATAGGGGATAGGATCGTAGGATGGTAGGACACCTTCTGAGACACAAAGGAATAGTTCGCGACATACTAGAGTCAGAGATAGGAATAAAGAGGTAGAGGTTGGAGCAGATTAGATACTGCTCTCAAATAGTTGGGGATGTAGAACGTTCTACTTTTACGGAAATTCGTAGGCTAGCTCAGGGAAAGGATGGAGGTACGCGTCCTACCAGTCTTCAAAAGAGAACTTTATGATGACGTACTATTTAATTATTATTGTAAAATAGTTAATAAAATTTCCTTTTTTAGTTCAGGGAGGGAACGCTACGGCGATTCAGTATTTGGCCCGTCATGCTCCTAGCATCCTGTTTCAAATTATGCTAACCGTAACACGTTACCAAGTACCAAGGGGTCCCAGAAAACTGTCGATAAATTACATTATGTTCGATTTTATTTAGAGTGGCTGCAATGGGGCAGCCGATAATTTTATAAACTTTTGCAATGATAAACTAACTCGCGAAAATATCGATAATGCTGACCGATTTTCCTTCTGGCTCCAACGAACCACTTTTTCCGTTTTATTGGTGTGCTGTACCAACCAGTTAATACATCATCATAAGGTTCTCAGTCCGAAGACTGGTTGGACGCGTACCTCCATTCTTTTCTATCCTGAGCTAACCTACGCATTTCCCTAAAAGTAGAACATCCTGCATCCCTAACTATTTGAGAGCAGTAGTCTAATCTAGGCCTACCCCTACCTCTTTTTATTCCTATCTCTGACTCTAGTATGTCACGAACTATTCCTTCGTGTCTTAGAAGGTGTCCTACCATCCTATCTCTCCTACTCTTTATTGTTTTCCATACCTTTCGCTTTTCCCCAACTCTTTCTAATACTTCCCTATTGCTAACCTTATCTATCCACGGTATCTTCATCATGCGTCTGTAGCACCACATTTCAAACGCTTCTACTCTTTTTCTATCCGCTTCTCCTATTGTCCAAGTTTCGCACCCGTATAATGCCGTACTCCATACATACGACGTTAAGAGTCTCTTCCTAGTCTCTATATTAACCGTTCTCGAGCATAACAGTTGTTTCTTTTTGTTAAACGCAACTCGGCCCTGCGCCATTCTTTGTTTTATATCTTTAGTGCTCCTACCGTCTTGAGTTATTTTACTTCCTAAGTAGCAGAAATCCGCGACCTCCTCTATCTTCTCATTTCCAATTTGTATTTCCATTTTATTTCTATTTTCACATCCCCTACATACCAAAATTTTAGTTTTCTTTTTATTGATTTTCATGCCGAAGCCCTGTGTCAAAACTGCTTCCATTTCATTCAGAGCCGCTCCTAATTCTTCTTTGCTAGATGCTAACACTGCTATATCATCCGCAAATCTGAGCATGTTAATAGTTTGGCCCTGTACATTGATCCCTGAGGCTGTTCTTTCCTTAACAATATTAATCGCATCTTCGATATATAAGTTGAAAACTAGAGGTGACAATGCACATCCCTGTCTCACTCCCTTCCGGATATCTACTTCCCTTTGTTCCTGCTCACATTCTATAACTGCCTTTTGCTCTTTGTAGAGATTATGTATTATTCTTCTGTCCCTGTATTTCATCCCTACCTTTCTCAGCACTTCGAACATCTTCCCCCATTTTACGTTGTCGAAGGCTTTCTCTAAATCTACAAATCCTATATAGACGCTCTTTCTCTTTTCTATCGTTTTTTCTATAATTACTCGTAAAGCTAGAATGGCCTCGCGCGTTCCTCTATTTCGTCTAAATCCGAACTGATCTTCTCCTAATATTTCTTCCGCCTTTTTCTCCATCCTTCTTTGCACAATTCTAGTTAAAATTTTTGACGCATGGGAAGTTAAACTGATAGTTCTAAAATTTTCGCATCTATCCGCGCCTTTTCTTTTTGGCAAAGCTACTATGATGTTCCGTTTGTAATCTTCTGGAATCTCGCCTGTCAGGTATATGCGACTAACTAGTTTAAATAAACGATCTATTACCTCTTGACCTGCGCACTTTAAGATTTCTGCCTGCAAGCCATCTATACCTGGTGCTTTATTATTCCTTAAACTTTTTAGTGCTATCTCAAACTCTTCTCTCATTATAGGACTCCCTAGGTTATCCCCCTCTACACTGCTTTCGCTTTCTAATATATCTTGCACTTCCTGTCCCGCATATAAGTTTCCTAAATATTCTTTCCACCTATCTGCCTTCTCCCCACTTCCGATTAGGATATCTCCTGCCTCATTTCTAATGTTTTTGGTACTAGATCCAATTTCTCTAAAATTTCTCCTAATTATTTTATATGCTTCATCAGTCTTTCCTACTTCGAATTTATCTTCCACTTCTTTGCATTTATTATCGATCCATTGCTCTTTCGCTTTCCTACATTCCCGAATAATTTCCCACTTGATCGCCTTATATCTTTGTTTCCCTGTTTCATCTAACCTATTTTTATATTTTCGCCTTTCCTCTATTAGACTCACAATATGTTTTGTTATCCAGGGTTTCCTACTTTCATTCTGTTTATGACCCAAAATGTCCCTAGCTGAGGAAACTAAACTATTTTTAATGCAATTCCATTCTGCCTCTATGTCCCTAACAATATTTCCATCCGTGCCCTTTAGTGCTTCGTTTGTCTTTTTCTCGAACTTATTGCGCATATCATCATCTTTTAGTTTCTCTGGGTCAAGATACCTTCTTCCGCTTCTTTTTTTCAAAATCTTAAATTTAAGATTGGCTTTCATAACGACTATGTTGTGATCACTATCTATATCTGCTCCTGGATAACTTCTACAATCCCTAACTTGATTTCTAAATCTTTGCCTAACGAGAATGTAATCTATTTGATATCTCCCTAAGTCTCCTGGCATCTTCCACGTATAGCATCTCCTAACATGATGGTGAAATAGCGTGTTCGCGACCGTTAAGTTATGTTTATCGCAGAACTCTATCAGTCTAACTCCCCTATCGTTCCTATTGCCTAATCCAAAGGGGCCAACTATTCCGCCCTCTCGCCCTGTGCCTACGACTGCATTGAAATCTCCTGTAATTATTAAATTTTCGTGCCCTCTCACAAAATCTAGCACATATTCAATATCACTATAAACTGCCTCTACGGCCTCATCACTGTAGTTAGAAGTGGGCATATATACCTGTATTATTACTGTTTTTACAGGTTTCGAATCTAACCTAACCATAACTACCCTGTCACTTTGCTGTAAGAAATTTTCTACACTCTGTCCTACTTTTTTCCGCATAACAATTCCTACTCCCGAATTTCCTCCTACAGATCCTGTGTGTATTACTCTAAAATCTCCGCTCCAGAAGTCTCCAGCTTCTGGCCATCGCACTTCACTGATACCTACTACGTCTAATGCTAACCTATCCATCTCAATTTTCAAATTCTCACCCAGTTAATAATATTTAACAATTTAACTACACATGCATAATGCATAATACTTATGGGACTGCTGCGCGCTGAAGCTGGGACTTGTACGTTATACTAAGTTCTGACGTCACGCGGCCTACTCTCGCTGCAAGGTACGATTTCTAGCCTCGCACCGACGGTAAACTTTGCAACGGCTTCACAGGCGAAGGAATTTTTTTTAACAAAAATTAACAACATAACTACCTTCAGTATAATAAACTCTACCAATTTTAATGAAATTTGAAAATTACCGAACCTGCCTATTATTTTCAAGGTTCTAAGTTTCAACCTACATGTTTGCAGTTTTCTTGCAACTCTTTGGCCATTTAAACAGTACCGTGGGTGCCAAGTAGGTATTATAATTTTTTCACTATACTTTAAAAAAATGTTTGAACGTATATTTCCGAAAGTTTCCAAGTGCCCTTAGCGGTACAAATCTAAGCAAAACTAAGGTGCATTTCACGTTAAATTTAGTGCGCTAAGGATTGTTCCGGTTCGGCAGAATTTAGTTGCTCAATTCAGTTGTTTGCAAACTTAAATCCAATTGCATCTCTAATAGTTCCCTGAGCATTTTCTCGCGGATAAAAGTTTCAGTTGCACGTAACATTAGAGAGAGAGTTTCAGGAATTCGTATCTAGTTCATTGTAAATCTACTCCTGAACGCCTTGTAATTCAAACAAGTAATCCGCGCTGGAACGAAGTCATTGTTGTGCGTTCTACAGAAAATTCATGAAGAATAGATTTTTACGGCTGAACACTGCTGTGAACAAGTTTACGATAAATACAGAAAAGCGCGACGGTATACCTGCCTTCAGTACTATTTTGCTTGCATTATTCGTCTCATCGTCTCACCAGTAAAGAGTTAAAAGCGTGTATGTTCTCAAGAATAGCAAACGCATAGAAGGATTATTGTGGGAGATGTTTAAGATGTTTGAAGGTTTTCTCTTAATAAAGATAAATGAGTTTTCCTAAGAGGTTTTCCAAAAATATAAGAGAAATGCAAAAGGGTTCGCCTTGGAGCCGTGCTTGTTCTAATTGTTTTATAATGTAAATTATTCTCTGCTATCTCATTGGTGAATATTGAATCGTCATTAGTAACTAAGTCAGGTAATTTTAGCCTTTGTCATTGTAATCCCCATTATTAGGAAACACTTTAGAATCTCTATTTTATTTCAATAGGTTATTTTCGGGACAGACTATATACTTAAATAAAGTTGCGTTCATTGGAATGTAGACTAATATAAATTAAAGTAGGTTCAGAAGGGCAGACTCGAGACGGCAGGATAGGGAGACGCGGGGAAAGGTAGTTAGGCAAGAGACACAGGGTGTTTAGCACCTGAAAGAAGTAGTCGCTGTTTTAAGATCGTTTGTCCCGGGGAAATAATTATAAATTCAGTTTAACAAAATAACTGTGAAGGTAAAGTGATTATACCAGGCATGTCTGAATACAATTAATTAATTAAATTAATAATTATTCTATAATATTGAATAATAATAATAATGGTGGGTTAGCCGCGTTAGCGACCCATCTAGGAATTATCACTACAATAGACATCATACTGGTTAAATCCAACATATATCTCTGTTTCGTTAAAAAGGTGATAACCGTTAAGGAGAACGCCAATAAAAAAGGCGATAACCGTTAAAGAGAACGGCAATAAACGTAAAAAGAAACGCCAACTGTTTGATTGTTGTCAGCAATAAATTATAATAAATATATTTTGCATCTCGATAGAGAATACTAAACACCTTTCAGTTATGATTAAGGCAGATGGTAACCAATCTGACTTTATACCAAAATGATTAATTGAAAACATCTTTATCTCTTAACTTTATTTGTGTCTATTATTAACATCCTCACTTGTGATTTTTTCTTATCCAAGTAATGGGGTCTGTAATGGCATAGGTAATATACAACGTAGGTAATAGACGATCACGAGGCTACTTCGACAGGTATCTAGGTAAAATTTTAATTAGGTTAATTAATCAGCGCTGAGCAGGTAGATAGACAGGTGGGTAGAAATCTGCAAGGGTTGGGTGGGGCCCGTTACTATATGGACATTTACGATATATCCGAATACAATATAGCGGATCCAGTTATTTGATAAACCAACTTTCGTAAATTTTCTCATACATTTCTCTTCATAGTAGACTGGGTTTTGGATTTTGGCTAATTTGGTTGAATCTCCTAGCTCCTAGGGACAGTTCTATACAAACTATAAAAATTGAAGATTCAAGTTACATATGGGTTAATACTAATGTAACTCAAAATGAAACACCCAATATGTAGTCATCTACCGTTTATTAGTAAGCACCAACTTTTATGTAGAATTAAATTTCAAAGACCTAACCAATACTGACGTAACCTAGAAAACGTTCAATACATTTTTCAATTTCGAATCTTGCCTCTTACACATTTTCATCCGCGCAACACAATTTATACAGATGGAACAAGCCCTCACATGGTCACCGACTCAGTTATTAACTTCAATTTTCCCCAGTGGTAGGCAGGGTTTGTGAAATCGATAAAATCGTAGTCTGAATCGATAGCTTGGCCTACCCACTCTGCTATCACCTTTGCAGTCACCAAAACACAATGTCTGGATGCTCCATACTTTTTTAGTTCTGAACTACTACTCATTTGGCACGTGCAAACAAAACGTCATGGTTCGAAACTGTCATGGCGCGATCACGCATGCGCCTCAGCAATTTTCCACAATGAAAAGCACCGCTGTTTTACCTATGTGTTGCAAAGAAGAATTTGTACGTGCCGTTTAACAAGGTGGAAGCTATTAGCGCTGCTAAACGCGATTTGCGTTCAACACGGAACACAATACAATAATAGGCAGGTTCGGTAATTTTCAAGTTTCATTAAAATTGATAGAGTTTATTATACTGAAGGCAGTTATGTTGTTAATTTTTGTTAAAAACAATTCCTTTGCCTGTGAAGCCGTTGCAAAGTTTTCCGTCGGTGCGAGGCTAGAAATCGTACCTTGCAGCGAGAGTAGGCCGCGTGACGTCAGAACTTAGTATAACGTACAAGTCCCAGCTTCAGCGCGCAGCAGTCCCATAAGTATTATGCATATGCATGTGTAGTTAAATTGTTAAATATTATTAACTGGTTCTCACTGGTGTTTTCTGTTTTGTACCCAGACTAATACATCGTACAGCACACCAATAAAACGGAAAAAGTGGTTCGTTGGAGCCAGAAGGAAAATCGGTCAGCATTATCGATATTTTCGCAAAAGTTTATAAAATTATCGGCTGCCCCATTGCAGCCACTCTAAATAAAATCGAACATAATGTAATTTATCGACAGTTTTCTGGGACCCCTTGGTACTTGGTAACGTGTTACGGTTAGCATAATTTGAAATAGGATGCTAGGAGCATGACGGGGCCAAATACTGAATCGCCGTAGCGTTCCCTCCCTGAACTAAAAAAGGAAATTTTATTAACTATTTTACAATAATAATTAAATAGTACGTCATCATAAAGTTATCTTTTGAAGACTGGTAGGACGCGTACCTCCATCCTTTCCCTGAGCTAGCCTACCCATTTCCGTAAAAGTAGAACATTCTACATCCCCAACTATTTGAGAGCCGTAGTCTAATCTGATCCAAACTCTACCTCTTTATTCCTATCTCTGACTCTAGTATGTCGCGAACTATTCCTTTGTGTTTCAGAAGGTGTCCTACAATCCTACGATCTTTATTGTCTTCCATACTTTTCTCTTTTCCCCAACTCTTTCTAATTCCTCCTTATTGCTAACTTGTCTATCCACGGTATCTTCAACACCCGTCTGTAGCATCACATTTAAACGCTTCTACTCTTTTTCAATCCGCTTCTCCCATTGTCCAAGTTTCGCACCCATAGGTATAATTTCGTACTCCACACATGCGTCTTTAAGAGTTTCTTCCGAGTTTCTACATTAACCGTTCCAGAATATAGGCAGTTGTTTCTTTTTGTTAAACTAGTACCTAATACCTACGTAGCGTAGTTTTTTTATTCTCGTGAGTTGTATTTGTTTCCGTTTTTTTAAAAAAATTCCAATCCGTTATAAAACTGTTAACTTGAAAACTTGTCAATCACTTAGGTATACATACCTACATAAATGAGTAGGTATGTATTGTATTGTATTAGAGAATATAGGTAGATACCTATTTTACAAAACAGAAGTAAGCAGGTATCTACAATCTACATACCTACTTATACTGAATTATAAAAGGCATGTACAGTTAATAAATTGTTGACTTTGTTTTACTTATACCGGTCTGCCTTTACACTACTGTTTTGAGGTTGAATGAAATTGGGGTTAGATGCAAGAATCACACACCATTTCCACATTTACCGGGACATTTACCTACTACATAAATATGGCAAATTATGTGAATCGGACTTTTGATACCCTTGTTGCATCATTATATCGATTATGTTGTCTTTGTTTTATGTTTCCTTGACACCTTACTTTAAAAATTCACGCTCGAAATAGTCCCAATAAGTATGTTCTGAGATAGGTGGAATGTTAGAAGCATGAAACAAGTAGGGAAGTTAGAGAATTTGAAAATTGAGATGGATAGGTTAGCATTAGACGTAGTAGGTATCAGTGAAGTGCGATGGCCAGAAGCTGGAGACTTCTGGAGCGGAGATTTTAGAGTAATACACACAGGATCTGTAGGAGGAAATTCGGGAGTAGGAATTGTTATGCGGAAAAAAGTAGGACAGAGTGTAGAAAATTTCTTACAGCAAAGTGACAGGGTAGTTATGGTTAGGTTAGATTCGAAACCTGTAAAAACAGTAATAATACAGGTATATATGCCCACTTCTAACTACAGTGATGAGGCCGTAGAGGCAGTTTATAGTGATATTGAATATGTGCTAGATTTTGTGAGAGGGCACGAAAATTTAATAATTACAGGAGATTTCAATGCAGTCGTAGGCACAGGGCGAGAGGGCGGAATAGTTGGCCCCTTTGGATTAGGCAATAGGAACGATAGGGGAGTTAGACTGATAGAGTTCTGCGATAAACATAACTTAACGGTCGCGAACACTCTATTTCACCATCATGTTAGGAGATGCTATACGTGGAAGATGCCAAATAGATTACATTCTCGTTAGGCAAAGATTTAGAAATCAAGTTAGGGATTGTAGAAGTTATCCAGGAGCAGATATAGATAGTGATCACAACATAGTCGTTATGAAAGCCAATCTTAAATTTAAGATTTTGAAAAAAAGAAGCGGAAGAAGGTATCTTGACCCAGAGAAACTAAAAGATGATGATATGCGCAATAAGTTCGAGAAAAAGACAAACGAAGCACTAAAGGGCACGGGTGGAAATATTGTTAGGGACATAGAGGCAGAATGGAATTGCATTAAAAATAGTTTAGTTTCCTCAGCTAGGGATATTTTGGGTCATAAACAGAATGTAGGAAAGCGAAAGAGCAATGGATCGATAATAAATGCAAAGAAGTGGAAGATAAATTCGAAGTAGGAAAGACTGATGAAGCATATAAAATAATTAGGAGAAATTTTAGAGAAATTGGATCTAGTACCAAAAACATTAGAAATGAGGCAGGAGATATCCTAATCGGAAGTGGGGAGAAGGCAGATAGGTGGAAAGAATATTTAGGAAACTTATATGCGGGACAGGAAGTGCAAGATATATTAGAAAGCGAAAGCAGTGTAGAGTGGGATAACCTAGGGAGTCCTATAATGAGAGAAGAGTTTGAGATAGCACTAAAAAGTTTAAGGAATAATAAAGCACCAGGTATAGATGGCTTGCAGGCAGAAATCTTAAAGTGCGCAGGTCAAGAGGTAATAGATCGTTTATTTAAACTAGTTAGTCGCATATACCTGACAGGCGAGATTCCAGAAGATTACAAACGGAACATCATAGTAGCTTTGCCAAAAAGAAAAGGCGCGGATAGATGCGAAAATTTTAGAACTATCAGTTTAACTTCCCATGCGTCAAAAATTTTAACTAGAATTGTGCAAAGAAGGATGGAGAAAAAGGCGGAAGAAATATTAGGAGAAGATCAGTTCGGATTTAGACGAAATAGAGGAACGCGCGAGGCCATTCTAGCTTTACGAGTAATTATAGAAAAAACGATAGAAAAGAGAAAGAGCGTCTATATAGGATTTGTAGATTTAGAAAAAGCCTTCGACAACGTAAAATGGGGGAAGATGTTCGAAGTGCTGAGAAAGGTAGGGATGAAATACAGGGACAGAAGAATAATACATAATCTCTACAAAGAGCAAAAGGCAGTTATAGAATGTGAGCAGGAACAAAGGGAAGTAGATATCCGGAAGGGAGTGAGACAGGGATGTGCATTGTCACCTCTAGTTTTCAACTTATATATCGAAGATGCGATTAATATTGTTAAGGAAAGAACAGCCTCAGGGATCAATGTACAGGGCCAAACTATTAACATGCTCAGATTTGCGGATGATATAGCAGTGTTAGCATCTAGCAAAGAAGAATTAGGAGCGGCTCTGAATGAAATGGAAGCAGTTTTGACACAGGGCTTCGGCATGAAAATCAATAAAAAGAAAACTAAAATTTTGGTATGTAGGGGATGTGAAAATAGAACTAAAATGGAAATACAAATTGGAAATGAGAAGATAGAGGAGGTCGCGGATTTCTGCTACTTAGGAAGTAAAATAACTCAAGACGGTAGGAGCACTAAAGATATAAAACAAAGAATGGCGCAGGGCCGAGTTGCGTTTAACAAAAAGAAACAACTGTTATGCTCGAGAACGGTTAATATAGAGACTAGGAAGAGACTCTTAACGTCGTATGTATGGAGTACGGCATTATACGGGTGCGAAACTTGGACAATAGGAGAAGCGGATAGAAAAAGAGTAGAAGCGTTTGAAATGTGGTGCTACAGACGCATGATGAAGATACCGTGGATAGATAAGGTTAGCAATAGGGAAGTATTAGAAAGAGTTGGGGAAAAGAGAAAGGTATGGAAAACAATAAAGAGTAGGAGAGATAGGATGGTAGGACACCTTCTAAGACACGAAGGAATAGTTCGTGACATACTAGAGTCAGAGATAGGAATAAAAAGAGGTAGGGGTAGGCCTAGATTAGACTACTGCTCTCAAATAGTTAGGGATGTAGGATGTTCTACTTTTAGGGAAATGCGTAGGTTAGCTCAGGATAGAAAAGAATGGAGGTACGCGTCCAACCAGTCTTCGGACTGAGAACCTTATGATGATGAGATAGGTGCCGCTTCACGGGCACTTCAAGAGAAGTGGTAGCAGCGCCTTACGAATCTCTGACGTCAAACCAATAACAAAGCGAACTAGCATGTGGGCGTGATAAGCTAATTTCTTTCGCTTATTACGCCGCAAGAAATTTTTTTAGAAAAAAAAATTCGCCGTAAATCAATTACAATAACAATTTTCTGTCATTTTCATGCCAAAAATAGATATCTTAGTTTTCTCCGAACCTCCCTATTGTCTTTTGTCAATTCGAGTCCCGAAGAGGCAGCAGAGTACCTATGTAAATAAACGTCATGTAAATAAATTAACATTTGACAATGACAATGGCAGACGGATCGACGTGCTCATCTTATTTGCCGACCTGTTATAATAGAATTAAGTCGTTTTGGGCAAGAGTGCAATGACCTATTCATGTAAATATTTGGTACTGAACGAAGGTATTCTACTTCCCGTTCTTTAACCCCTGGAGGCGACGACAAGAATAAGTAATGAAGCCGCGAACTGAAGAACTCGAATTTATATTAATTTTCCTAATTAGCCAATAAATATTTAATACCAAAGAAAATTGGCCGGGTCCCGAGATATCTAAAATTTAGTTACCCGCACGGCTCCGGAGCCAATTTAATTCCTGAAAGGCCGCATTGTGTTTTAACTCCTTTAAAAGGAGTCGCGAGATTATCTCGTTAAAACAGAAAGTTGTAATAATTATTGAGTTCTAACTCACTCAGTGTTATTACCCTATCGATCTCATTGTAATGCTGGCGCAGTCTGGCTGAAAATTCGCCGAGCTATTTTGAAATTAAAACAGATTTGCATGGAAATGGGCACTGAACGATCAAAAAGAAAGCTAATCAAACTGCCGTAAAACAGTTTTTGGCACTGGATTGCGCGAATAAATCTCTTAGTGGGCAAGTATATAAGTAATCACTCGTTCTTTGGACGCCATTGCACGAAAACTTTCCAAGAACATTTATCAGAAATTAACTTATTTAATGTACGGCACCATGTTTTTGAAGCTATTTCTACACTACATACAGAACTCTCTAAAGCGCGCAATATTACGTGTAGATCTCTGAGAAATATTGACGTGACAGAATTTAAGAACGACCTCCAGTCTTTACCATGGCTATACCTTACCTTGTTCTTTAAGGAAGTTATTAGTATTAAAAATACTTCTGGGCGTGTGTGTATATAGGACTCATCTTACGAAAAATGTATCGACATGCGACAGATTCTGTCGGCAACGCGCGCAGTCGAGGCCGCTTAATAATATCAGAGCGCTAGGCAGATGTAAACTAAGGTACGGCGAGCGCGAGTACCGCGTTGGAGTACAAAACAGATGCGTTAATATTTTGTTACGTATTGCGTCAGTTTGACTATGTGCCTTGTGCTTGTCACAAATCATTTCTTTTATTTTATTGTATCAATAATATACCATCTTGAAACGGCACATATCACTTTTGTTGGACATCTTAGAAACCGAGCAGTTGTGTCGGTATTTTCAATACGCCTATGATACTTGCGTAAGATGCGAGGTCTGTGAATTTTTATAATGTTATTTATAATTTATATGAAGCAAAAGTGAAAGTTACTCTAGCAAGTTTATAAAAAACCTTAAGAGCCAAGTCTCCCTGCTGCATTTTCGAGCGATTCAGACGTTCACGCCTTTACAAACTGTACTGCTATTTATTTATATTTTGCTTTCTAATTTTGCAAGCATATACAGAAAGCATTTCCTAAGAGTCGTCTCGTCGGCGATTTAAAAAAAAACGAATAGAAGTTTGTCTTTTTCGGCTTCAAATATACCCATATTTTGCGTACTTATAACTTACTAAAAAATCACTCTTTTAAAAATCCGAGGCGAGAGGCCTATTTCCACCAGTTTCTTCTTTCAAACAAAACAAAGAATTTCAAAATCGGTTCATAAATAAGGAAGTAATTTGTAAAGAGAGCTGCCCTTGCAAACGCAATTTAATGCCCTGCACTGTGGCGACCTCTGCTTCGGAGCAAAAAATTCTTGATGTTCGCGATCGGATACTTGGCTCTTATGATTTCTGTATACAGGGTGATTCAGAACGGGCGTGCCAAATTAAAATGGGTGCTAGAGGAACTCCAAATAAGACGAAAAGTTTATATGAACATATGTTCTAAAGTGACTACTAACAAAGATACAGGGTGTAAAAGTTTTCATATTTTTTTAAATATCGTAATGTAATAATTTATGTGCTTTCTCGTTCTTCTTGTTAGTGTTATTCTTAATAAACTATTTTTTTCAATTTTCACTTTCCTTGCAGATCGGTGAAGCCGTTATTGCATTATGGAAAATTTCAGTGCATGTGCACGATTTCACAAAAAGCTATTTCATTCAAAAACTAAGCATTTTACGAAAAATTTTGAAGATACCAATTTCTTCCCAAATTGAACTTAGATTTCAAATACATTAATATCACCTGCATTCGCTAGTGGCGTAACATTGGATTGGGGAAATAAATAAACGACCTACCCCGTAGCAACGCTACTGATGGGGCTATCACAGCAAATTTTTTTGGAGAATTAAAACTTGGCAAATGAAAACGACACCTTAAATTTCAACTCAATAACTTTCCTAGTTACTAAGATAATAAAAAAATATTACAAAATTATTAAAACTTTTACACCCTGTATCTTTGTTAGTAGTCACTTTAGAACATGTGTTCATATAAACTTTTCGTCTTATTTGGAGTTCCTCTAGCACCCATTTTAATCTGGCACGCCCGTTCTGAATCACCCTGTATACTTGCAAAATATCAATAAATACCAGTACAGTTTGTAAAGGCGCGAACGTCTGAATCGCTCGAAAATGCAGCAGGGAGACTTGGCTCTTAAGAGAAAAGGGTGTTTTTGAAATTGGATTACATTTCCTTGTCAAAATTAATGAATATATTGGGTTTTCGAAATAAAAAAGATTGCAATGGGAGATTCCTCTGTGAACAGCCGCACATAGTTCACCAAAGAGTTAAATTTTTAAAGAAATATGCCGAAAATCTTAATTCAAAATTTAGGAAAGGGATTTTTTTGGACGAACGGCAGTGGGTCAAAGTCTTGGCAAGATTCGGTAGTTGCAGGACAGGATTGTGTCGGACATGTCGCTCTTGAGATGTTGGTTTGCGGCGAACAGGTTGACTCGTAAGGTTTATACTCAGACCCTTCTAATGTGTTTTACGGACGGTAGATGGCAATGTCGCTCAGCTTTGGCTATGAACCATATCGCGGTGTCGAAACCACAATGATATCGCCGTCCGGCACTTCCGCTATTTGCACAGAGAGGCCGCCACTCTTGAATTTACAGTTTTCTTTTTATTGAAGTTAGAGAGAGGGTGGCATTTTTAAACGGTTTTATTTAGCTCGCCTTGTTTGTGTGGGTCAAATCTAGTAATTGAAATTTTACCCCCTTCCTGTTGACCGATTGATCTGAAATTTGGTACACACCTTTAGTTGTGATGACAATACAATTATGTATATTCAGTATCATTGTAAATCCAAGATGGCCGCCGCCACAAAATGGCGGATTAGATATTTTTTTCAGCTCCCTCAATATGGGTATCGAATGAAAGGGCTTAACTAGTAGAATACAGTACACCATGAAAAATTAAAAATCCAAGATGGCCGCCACCACAAAATGGCGGATTATATATTTTTTCAACCCACTCAATATGGGTATCAAATGAAAGGGCTTAACTAGTAGAATACAGTACACCATGAAAAATTGAAAATCCAAGATGGCCGCCACCACAAAATGGCGTATCTATTACATTTTTCCAATCCCCTCAATATGGGTTTCAAATGAAAGGGCTTAACTACTACAATACAATACACCACGAAAAATGCAAAATCCAAGATGGCCGCCACCACAAAATGGCGGATTACTTTTTTTCAATCCCCTCAATATGGGTATCAAATGAAAGGGCTTAACTACTACAATACAGTACACCATGAAAAATGCAAAATCCAAGATGGCCGCTACCACAAAATGGCAGATTACTTTTTTTCAATCCCCTCAATATGGGTATCAAATGAAAGGGCTTGACAAGTAGAACACAGTACACTTTAGAAAAATAATAACAAAACGAAAACAAACAAAAAAACTAAAAACTTGAAAATAAAATAAGTAAGGAAACATTTTTAAGTTAAACGGTTTTATTGTAAAGAAACATAATAATGATGCAGATAATGTACTAAAAGCTAAAAAATAATTAGGTAGATACCAGTCATCACACCACTCCTCATCAATCTAGAGCATTGATCAGACTAAAATAAAATCGTGGGAGGAGTCGAATTTCTATTATCTACAACCAACCGCTCATATCATTATAGCGATGCTTTAGATGCATCTTCTCAATAGACAACATCGCAGAACGATCATTTACATATTTACTCAGGTTACGCTACGCCCCACGACTTTATTTTAGTCTGATCAATGCTCCAGATTGATGAGGAGAGTGGTGTGATGACTGGTACCTACCTAATTATTTTTTAGCTTTTAGTACATTATCTGCATCATTATTATGTTTCTTTACAATAAAACCCTTTAACTTAATTTTTTTTTACTTATTTTATTTATACCTACCCATCAACATGATTTCTCGAGACCTTATCCACTCTGAATAAAAATACTTTTCTTTTTTTCTATCAGCTTTATTTTTAGATCGATTTGGACGAAATTTTGGTATACTTGGGCCGCCGAACAGACGGAGTGATCGTGATCACCCTGCAAAAACGTGCTCTAGCGGGGCCAAATTAATTTATGACGACCTAATTGGAGTCATGCGACTTTGTTGGATCTAAAGAAAGCGCATCACTGCGGTTCGGTCGTCCTAAATTGATAGCGGTCCTGCCTAGAGCTCATGATTGCAGGGTGATCACTCCGTCTGTTAGGCGGCCCAAGTATAGTATGCATAAATGTATTTACAAATTGTTTGAACGATGTTAAAGTATATCCATGGCCAACTTGCCAAAAAGATTTAAAAGGTTGGAAAATTCAATACAGTGCCCATAAAAAAAACTTGGCTGTAGTTATTCATTTGTTTTCCACCGGAGAACAATTCTGATGTCGCCAATTAGACGGAGAATGTCTATTTTATACATACAGCCAAAATTTCATTGAAATTCATATAAGAATACGTCTGCTATTAAAGAAAGAAAACGCAGTTTCAGTTCTTTTATGATATTATTGCAGAAACTATTCAGACTGGTTAAGATGTCGAAAAATAATAATAATAATAATTTATCCTTCTCTCTATTTTCAATAATAACAATAGGTAGGTAACCGATATAGTAATGGTGAGCCAGTAAAATTTAACACCCTGTAAACTTTTGTTTTTGTTGAAAAAATAATGTTTTTTTATTTGTTATACCAATGGTTTTTTTAATATATGTATAATGTTTTTTCAAACTACGGTTCTTATTATACTTGTTTATGTACCTACCTACTTTACACCCAATTACTTTTTGAAATTCAAATTCAAAATACAAATCTGCTTCTGAGTGGTAAAATTCTCCGCTTTAGATATTCATGCACAAATCGGGAATAATCCATGTTATAATGAATAATCAACTGACAAAATACCAATTCTATCGGAATGAGGTTCATAAAAATTTTACGAAAAGTACCTAAGATACAATTCTTATGCGTTGGGTAAATCTGAATTCCGACATTCCGAGTGAGCACTGAACAGGTGTTCGGTATAGCCTAAGATTTACAGATAGGTAGCAAGTGCGTTCCGTTTTCGCTAGACACCACTGCACGGCCGCGGCGCCACCTCCTGGACTGCTGCATTTGTTTTATAATTTTTCAGATATTTTGAAAACTTTTGGTGAAATTGACAGGAAACATAATGTATTATGTTGTTGCTTCTTTATGCCATGTACCCAATTAAGATTTATGTCAATTTTACATTTTAAAGACGTTTTTGTGCCAATTTTAATAACAACATTTTGACTATCTCCAAAACTTGCCGTTTAATTTTAATCAGATTTTACTCCGTGTTTCACATGGCCATATACTAATTACTTTATTTTTTTGCATGAGAATGAACGAGTAGATTTTAAGAAAAAAAAATAAAACCTTCCAAAATCCATTTTTTTCAAGAAAAACTCAAAAACTACACGTTCAAAAATTTTCAAATTTACAGATATTCATAAGGACCTCCTCATGAATGTGCATACCAAATTTCATCAAATTTGAACGAAAACTAATATTCCAAAGAGACCTGAGTATAAGACTTGTCTTATGAATTTCAGGCCTGGTGTATTGTTTGCCCTTTCTTCAGATGGTGTTATAATTTCATCTGTAAATACTACTAAATTTTTGGGTGTTCATCTCGACCATAGATTGAATTGGCAGGAGCACATTAAACACCTAAGTACAAAGTTGTCTAGATCCTGTTTTGCCCTTAGGACTCTTATGAATAATTACGATTTACTTGTGGCTAAAAATGCGTATTTTGCGATGTTTGAGTCACATCTCCGATATGGTATACCTTTCTGGGGTTACTCCTCTGCCGAAAATTTTAATTATATCGTTCGATTGCAGAAGAAGGCAGTGAGAATTCTCTCAAGGCGTCTTCCTCGTACCCCTTCAAGGCCGCTTTTTGAGAAACTGACAATATTGCCACTGGCATGTATTTACATTTATGAGATAGCTGTTCTGCAGTTTCGGCTTAAGAATAATTGTGTCACGGGGGAACAGATTCATGAGCATTTTACGCGGTCTGCAGTGTTATTGTATCAGTCGAGGCCCTACTCGGAAAATTTTAAGAGAAGTGTAATATATATGTCCATTCAAATATTTAATAAGCTACCTGCATCAGTTTCTTCCATTTCAACTTTTTTACTGTTCAAGGCTTCTTTAAAAAGATTATTGCTTGATAAGTTGTACTGTGTAGATGATTTTCTCGGGGGTTGAGAGTGTTGTTCCCCGGTTTCCTCATGTGAAGTTTTGATATATTTTATATTTTTTTTTGTTTTGTTTTGTGATTTATTTTGTTTGATATGTTATGTGTTCTATCTATGTATTCTGTATTGTGTATTCTGTCTATGACGGGCTAAATAAATGATGATGATGATGATTACAATATTAATTTAGGTACGTCCAAGTGTAAAATGTTGACTTATATCTGTTTTCCTGCTTATTCCAATTTTTGCACAAATATGCCAACGTTTTTAAACATTTTTTATATCACCTGACTTAAGATATTCGTCCATAATCTTTTATATACGCCTATCTAATTTTACGTACAATACTTTCCGCCTCTTGCCTTCCAAATTTAAAAACCGTCTACAATAAACAAAATCATAAATCACTGTATACAGCTTCCTCTTTCAAACTTTTGATTAACTCGAAAACATTGGGATGATTTATCTGTAAAATTGTATTTAAGCGATGGTTCCATCCTTCCACAGCGTTATTAGTGCGATGTCGTTGTCCAAAATTGTTCCACATAGAACGCTTAATTATAGAATTTTCCATCCATTCGTCTACTAAGTAATCAAAAAATTTTTGCAATTTTTCGTATTGGGGAGCAGTTTCCATAATGGTTAGCCACCCATCTTCTATATGAGTAGGTGGAATATAGGCTAAGGCGGCGCACATTCGGCGCACACCTTATATTCTTTTGTTAAACCAAAATTTTGCACTTTCCTCCATAAACACTGATTAAAATGGTAGTTGCATCCACTTATTTGCGTAGATGGAAACATATTGCCGCTTTTTCAAAATCAATTTTCACAGTTTGCGGGCGCCATCCAGGAATTTGTATCTTTATCAGTTCAAACATACGATCGTATGTTCGTTGCTTTTTATCAGGCAAAAGTGCGAACATCACAGGTACCACATTCACTTCTTCATCAGTGCTTCCGATATCGATATGGAATGAGTAGATTTGCGTGAACTGCTTACTGCAACTTTTGAACGTTCCATCAATAAACATAGTATTGCTCGTGGCCAAGAGCTCTCTCCCGCATTAGTTGTGGCAAATATTAAAATCCTCCCAGCAGTTTGATCATCGGCGAAGAGAAAATTGAATTGGTCTTACAATATTAACAATCCTTCTGGAAAAACTATGTGCTCAGAACTGGATGGTTCCATATTAGAGCCACGGACATTTCTTCTAATTCTATTTGAAGAGTGCTTCAACGAATGAATTACCTCATCAGAACTTTTTTATATGTGAACAGATTTTGATGATTCTTTTTTTATTTGAAAGCTGGTGCTTCTCATGTGGACCCTTATAAATTTGATCAAGATCTGACCAGTAGTTTTTGAGTTATCCTTAATAATGTGTATTTAATTGACTTCGACTACATTGATGATGTTCTCATTGTATATTGAAGTCAGCTTTCTATTTTGTAGGACAAAAATATCATTCAGATCCGCTTTACTAGACTGCATTTGACTATACTATTATAGAAGTTTCAAAATATTTGGATTGACCGAAATATCTTAAGTTTTAAGGAAAGAAATATTCACTTTTCATCTCAATCGATTTCCGTTAAGTTTAATAGACACCATTACTATTAAGCTCGTTTACATGGAGTATGGGGCATGAAAAAATGATGAAGTATTGATAGATGACAAATGAAATGGGTACTTTGTAAAATAAATATTAATCGAGACCTCAAGTGATTTATTGTCTATTATTCCCGTCACGAAACATCGAAACACGACATCAGAACTTAATCGCCAACTTATGTTACAGCTTCATTTATTTACGAAACCCTAACAAATGGGTAAGTTCCTAATGGTATTCCGTGTTTACAATTGATGGATTATTCCTCATTTTTATCTCTTGATGGATTGCCTCGACGAAATCCTTCCACCGCTGTCGCTTGTTTTTGATAAACAAAAATTGTCC
Source organism: Xestobium rufovillosum (assembly GCA_963966045.1). Lineage (NCBI taxonomy): Eukaryota > Metazoa > Arthropoda > Insecta > Coleoptera > Ptinidae > Xestobium > Xestobium rufovillosum. The sequence goes on along the minus strand of OZ014499.1, from coordinate 6,631,512 downwards.
CGGGGCTGAAAGAAATAACATGGGCGTTATATCCCTCAACAAAGCCTAACGCAAATCCCCCGCTCCTTTATGAGCCTAGGCATAACAAGAAGTGCCGCAACTTATTTTTGAAAGAGTCCTGGCTCATGTAACACAAGTTATTACTTTACAAAATAAGGATCCCATCCTGCATTGTCAAAGCACACTCTCATCCTTTTGTTCCGCTTCAGACACTTTTTGTGTATCGCGGCAACTTACAAGAATAATATTACGCACACAATGTACCATGGCTGGCGACAGGGTTTTTGTGTCTTGGGTAAACGAAAAATTGCCATCTCACACAGAATTAAAATTTTTAAATACATAAAACCCCTGTATAACATTTTCCCCAAAATAGTCGGGAATTAAAATTTAAGCCCTGTGACAATACTATGAAACTGTACCTATTCATACTACCCCATTCCAGGGATGAAAATAATAATCTTCTACGTACATGGTACATTTTTAATTAAACCAGGATTAGGGTTAATGCCGGGAGTACACACGATGTTTCAATTATGTAATTTTTTAATGTTGTTGTGCACCTGGTTCGTCCATTCCGAGCGATATCAACTAGAGGGCCAAATTAAAAATTTCAGTAATTAATTGTTACAGCGCTTCGATGGATTTTTCAGCGACACGTTTTCACGATAATTGTTCTAGTCTCTATTAAAACATCTCCATTAATTTAAAAACACTCTGTTTTTGTGAAAATGTTTTATAGTGAACGCAAATTAAAGTAATGCAGATGTTGGCTTTTCGTGGCAGTAGTTGAGCTAAACCGGTTCTGGGCTAAAAAGCAAGCACTATAAAAATTTGCTTGCATATGTAAACCAACATGCCCCTGATGTATTTTACATAAGAGCAGAACAGACACATTTGTTCCAATAAATGATGCCTACAGAAATCTACTTTACCGACGCGACAGACTTGTAGGAATTTTCCATTAGATAAACTTCCTTGGCAGAAATAATATGTCTAAAAAGTTTATGTCTTTATACTTTTCGTCTCAGTTTGATTGCAATACGAAGCTCGTCAAAATTTTACTTGAATATAAAAAGTTAGGTTATGTAGTTATGAAAGTATTACTGGAAGAATTTGAGTACTTATCGAGAATTTATTATTTCTTGAAGTGAATTTACGGCTTTCGTGCCGGCTAAATAGCCCATTTCGAATTGATTTTCAGGCGGATATAATTTTGCAATGATAATTTTCATAGCGGGCCTTCCGTTAAAGCGCGTCCGGTCGACCTTCTTACGGAAGGGCGGCCATAAGCGTCGGAAGTTGTCGTTTGCCGACGTGTTTCCTCCAACTGCTCTAATAAATTCACTACTAGGTACATTTCATTTGAAGTTGCAAGTATAAATAGTGTTTCGCAGTCTTTGATATCTCGCGGATTATTTTGGAAGCTCATCAGCGCATTTATCATTCGAAAATTATTGTAGGTTATGCTGTTGTGGTTTGTTTTACGCCTTCTCTGACTCTAATTACCATTTACACGGACATGGTCTAAATTAATTACATTTATAGGCGATTTGCATACAGTTTTATTCGTAGAGTACAAGCACTGCGGATGCATTTGTATGTAGCTATTTCCTCTGTCCTCTACGTCAAAACTTTTTGCCGCACTGCATCAGCATCCTACATAAACCTAACCTAAAGTGGAATATAATGAATCTGTTGCCATAAAGCGACGGTTCAATCAAGGGAGTGACTACTGCTCCGGCCGACGGTCCCCTGAAATTTTGTTTGAACACGGTCGGGCATGCGAATTACAGAATGTCAACACAATTTGCATTTTGGAGGCGTAAAAAGACGAAAGCTGAGAGAACGCATTTTTGAAACAGACCATTTACTTGCCCTCTTGTACCAGACACACTCATTTTTTGGAAAACAGATGATGTAAAAACAAGCAAAATATATGAAACCCCTGCGGGATCCGAACTCGTCTAGCCGTAGGAGAACAAAATGGCAGTTCTGTACGATACCCGCACACTCACCTTGACCGTTTGCGTCAGTAGCCGATAACGGTATACTTAAACGTCATTTTACCGACATTGCGTAATGCGCACGTCAGACCGTATCGGAACAAATTTCAGTGGAACGGCGGCCGGAGGAGTAGTCACTCCCTTCAATCAAATGCTAGTAAACACTAAACACTAAACCTAACCTTAACTTTGACAGTCAGTATTTGATGGATTATAGGTAATTAAACAAAAGATGGCAGACATTATTTGAATTACCTAATTGACGTGTTGTATTTCGATAACCATTTTCTCACAGACAGTTTGATGCATATAGCATATATGTATACAGAATATATGTCTTATGTATGCAACATCAGTTCGAAGAAAGTTATTTAAAGTTGAGGAGGAACTGGAATATTGATAATATTGAAATCACGGAATTGGTAATGCGCCCGTAGATTATTTTTCCGAGAAGAATAATAATTTTCGAATGCGAAAACAGATTGTGTCTCGTCGCGAGCTTTATGGAATATCCTCATTTCCTTACTTCGTCGAAAAACTTTCCAGAGTGTAAATAGATTTGTGTGTCTTCTGCTGGATTATTCGTGCAAAGAATAATAAATGGGGCAATCGAAACAGCGAACTGGCTTCTTGCAAATGTTTACAATATAAAAACGAAAGACGGAGAGAACCTAGTTAATTCTCCTGGAACACACCGCAGTTAATCCCCCGAGAAATCTGAACGAGGAAGAAGGAACAACACGCGCACGCAGTCGTGTTGGTGAGAATTGTAATAAAAGCAAAATGTGCCTTGTAACGCGAAAGTAACGGAAAAAATGTGTATACCTCTATACACATCGGTTGCATGACGTTCGCGACTCTCTGGAAAAAATGGACGCAGATGGAAAAGGGGATTAATCCGAATGCGCAACAGGGGTGGAAGTGAGAATAATACCCTGGAAGCCCCAAATGTCGATATCTGTCTGAAGAATTAAATACCCGAGTTAATTTTTTACCGAGGAGTCTCTGTGGAGTTATACGCCATCTATATTTAATTGTTTGAAGAATTGTAACAACTAATTCATTCCGCTTCGTATTGAAGTTATTTACTTTTATGAAGTTATGGCTCTTCCACTGCTAATGGATCCTTAAACTAGTCATATGTAAGTTATTTCCAATTTTGTGTAAGTATTCTTAGATTATAAATTATTATAATAAGGAATGCACTGAATTGGCATTATTTAGTAACACTGCTGGTGTTATGGTGTTATGATGCGGTCTTTTATAGTTAATATTGACACAGTAAACAATAGGGAGGTTCGGAGAAAAATAAGATATCTATTTTTAGCATGAAAATGAAGTGCCCGTGAAGCGGTACCTATCTCATAACATACTTATTGGGACTATTTCGAGCGTAAATTTTTAAAGTAAGGTGTCAAGGAAACATAAAACAAAGACAACATAATCGATATAATGATACAACAAGGGTATCAAAAGTCCGATTCACATAATTTGCCATATTTATGTAGTAGGTAGGTAAATCTCTCGGTAAATGTGGAAATGGTGTGTGATTCTTGCATCTAACCCCAATTTCATTCAACCTCAAAACAGTAGTGTAAAGACAGACCGGTATAAGTAAAACATAGTCAACAATTTATTAAATGTACATGCCTTTTATAATTCAGTATAAGTAGGTATGTAGATTGTAGATACCTGCTTACTTCTGTTTGTAAAATAGGTACCTACCTATATTCTCTAATACAATACATACCTACTCATTTATGTAGGTATGTATACCTAAGTGATTGACAAGTTATCAAGTTAACAGTTTTATAACGGATTGGAAATTTTTTAAAAAAACGGAAACAAATACAACTCACGCGAATGAAAAAACTACGCTACGTAGGTAATAGGTACTTGTTTAACAAAAAGAAACAACTGCTATATTCTGGAACGGTTAATGTAGAAACTCGGAAGAGACTCTTAAAGACGCATGTATGGAGTACGAAATTATACCTATGGGTGCGAAACATGGACAATGGGAGAAGCGGATTGAAAAAGAGTAGAAGCGTTTGAAATGTGATGCTACAGACGGGTGTTGAAGATACCGTAGATAGACAAGTTAGCAATAAGGAGGAATTAGAAAGAGTTGGGGAAAAGAGAAAAGTATGGAAGACAATAAAGAATAGGGGATAGGATCGTAGGATGGTAGGACACCTTCTGCGACACAAAGGAATAGTTCGCGACATACTAAAGTCAGGGATAGGAATAAAGAGGTAGAGGTTGGAGCAGATTAGACTACTGCTCTCAAATAGTTGGGGATGTAGAATGTTCTACTTTTACGGAAATGCGTAGGCTAGCTCAGGGAAAGGATGGAGGTACCCGTCCTACCAGTCTTCAAAAGAGAACTTTATGATGACGTACTATTTAATTATTATTGTAAAATAGTTAATAAAATCTCCTTTTTTAGTTCAGGGAGGGAACGCTACGGCGATTCAGTATTTGGCTCCGTCATGCTCCTAGCATCCTGTTTCAAATTATGCTAACCGTAACACGTTACCAAGTACCAAGGGGTCCCAGAAAACTGTCGATAAATTACATTATGTTCGATTTTATTTAGAGTGGCTGCAATGGGGCAGCCGATAATTTTATAAACTTTTGCAATGATAAACTAACTCGCGAAAATATTGATAATGCTGACCGATTTTCCTTCTGGCTCCAACGAACCACTTTTTCCGTTTTATTGGTGTGCTGTACGATGTATTAGTCTGGGTACAAAACAGAAAACACCAGTTAGAACCAGTTAATAATATTTAACAATTTAACTACACATGCATAATATGTATAATACTTATGGGACTGCTGCGCGCTGAAGCTGGGACTTGTACGTTATACTAAGTTCTGACGTCACGCGGCCTACTCTCGCTGCAAGGTACGATTCCTAGCCTCGCACCGACGGAAAACTTTGCAACGGCTTCACAGGCGAAGGAATTTTTTTTAACAAAAATTAACAACATAACTGCCTTCAGTATAATAAACTCTATCAATTTTAATGAAATTTGAAAATTACCGAACCTGCCTATTCTGTTTATAGACTGCATGATCCACATAGCTGTTTGTGTTATGCAGGATGTTGAATACTTGGGTGCCACACTCCACACCTGTTTTTCCTTTGACTAAAAACTAAAAGTATACTTTTTATTTAATTTAAGGTATTGGGGTGGCAGCCAGTGGGTGCTCATAATTTTGATGTCTTGTGCTCAGAAAATACGCCGCAAATAATTTGTAAATGGCACTGCTCTAAACTCAACCCCCGCGAGTGTAATAATCCAGCTTAAGAAGCGAACCATGTTTGGAATTCCCAGTTCGCGTACAAGAACGTTTTGGAATATTTCAACGCATACTTTGAATGAGACCCTGACACACGCATTTGTAGGCTGTCTTCGAAAACCAAGATCAGAGCAGTTTCCTTTGATGGCATTCCTAAAGTTATGATGTGTTGCCATTTGTCTAGAAATCTAAAGGAGATATATCCTGTTCGTACGGAAGTTGTAAATTGTTCGAGTTTCTGGAGAGAATACCGTATGCGTGATTGCATGACGGGAACGCTCTGTATTATGGGAACTTTATATAAAGCTATTTGACTTACATTAACTTGACTGCGGGCTCGAACGACGAGCTAAAGTCCATCAGCAAGATTAGTTAACTTCATGGGATCAAAGGTCGCTGTTTTATATGACCACCGCAATTTAAATAGCAAATTATTCGAGATGACAAATTCAGAAGTGGTAAATCTCTCTGTTACGTGGTTGTTCACTTGCCCGAAGTAATTGCTTTGGATTAGCATGTTATACGAGTTTAAAACCGACTTCTATCTTGCCGGTTTTTATGCTCTAAATGCAAGTGAAGAATAATGCTGAAGACATAACCGCAGGCACTACAATCATGACACATATACAGATCACAGACAAAGCAATACTGAATTGCAAGAGAAAATTAAAGCATTGAAGTTTGAAACCTGAATTGTTGTTAATGAACAGAAAACAGAAACTTTAAAATCTGCTATGAACCTTTAAAAGTATGTTCTGGGAGTAGATAAGCTAGGAGAGTTCCGGTTCAGGATGCTATGCAAATTCTTATGGAGGTCATTCGTGTAACGTTCATCAGTTAACTTCGTTTATATGGTCATTGAAGCTTATAGGGGATCCGCTTAAAGACAATATAGCAAGTGTACTGCACCCTGATGGATTTTTGTAGGGTTTTTTGTGCAATTTAAGGACGCCATAGTATGGAGGCCACCAGATGCTCTCATTATCGTCTGGAATACTGAGGCCGCCAGAGATCCTTTGTATTTTTGTGTCACCGGTTCGCCCGCCGGCTGAAATTAAGTAGCGCTCGGCACGGCTTAACTTGACCATATTTTCTGTAGTTTTGTTCTTACGTCGCAAGTTCGTTCGGGGCGTCTTTTTTGCGCTTTATCCATCATCTTGAGGTGTTTTTGGCAAGCTACCACTGGTGTAAAGGCTAACGAAAATTAGCAATTCAACTTGTAAGATTTAAATGAAAATCCGCCTTAATATCCACCAAAATTCTGAGCGCAGAAATCTGCAAGAAGTAAGAAAACTTCTAATCGTTGTAAATTTAATCTAATTACAAGCCTGCAGCTACCTAATTTGTTGTAAGAGCAATAGGGGTTCATAAGTCATTTCGAGAGACAAAATCTTATTTCGCCGAGCTAAAGTTTAACGGGTAAAAGACAAGAGGCAAAATTAAAACCGAGTTCTTTTCGCGCTAAAGGAACCTCCGTAATTAAAATATCATTAGCAGCTACAGTCGAAGTTTGCGGAGAAGAGAAAAAGTCTCCTACAAAAAAAGCTCTCAAAGAACAAGACACAATCGATATTTTGTTTCAATCGTACACCCCCCGATTTAATTAAAAGAATTCGCTTCTTCTGCTCCTTAGAGATTGCGTTTGTTTACCATAATTATTTCGTCAATCATTGAGGGTGTGCCAAATCGGGAGAAAAATCTGCTTACTCAAAACGTTGTATAAAGTAGTGGTAATGCAGGGGTAATATACAGCACCAACAAACTATTTTTAAGTCTGAGAACGAATGTTTATTTTAACCCCACATTCACACAAATTAATCGAGTCCTCAAAATACATCCCTAGTTTACAATTATTGCTGCTAATTACATACCCAAGATTCCGAGACGGTAGTTAATCGTCACTACTACGACGCCACCGTAACTGGCCAGGACGCTGCCGTCGTACGGATTTCCAGAATTCCATTCGTAGCTCTCGCCGTGGATGAATACTAGCACGGGGTATTTTGGAGAACTGCTGCCCTCTCGCGTTCCTGCTAGAAGAAAGAATACGTCAAAAATAGGACCGAAGTTAACAGTTACGAAATGAGAACTTATGCTATACCAGTATTTTAAGCTATACAGGGTGTTTCTAAAAGTTCGGGACAAGATTCGAATTTTACGTAAGACAATGAAAGAGCGAGGACGACCATCAGCTTGTTAGGCGCCATTTCTCTTTCCTTGTTTTGCGTAAAAACATACCCTTTATACTCCACACAACGAATTTTTTTTTGCAAAATGCACCAAGGCTGGTGATTTCCTTAGGGTTTAAGCTGTACGTGTTGGGTAATAAAAATTAAGGGCGAAATCGAGAAAGATTTCCCAAACAAAGGATAACGCACGGGATGACATGATCCTTTATTGATAGTGGCAGGTATACAAGCTAGTTCATCGATTTCCACCAGAGAACGGCAAAACGTGCGAGATGATCATAGAATATTGATGTAGGTGCCTATAAAAAAGAAAGGATTTCTGAACGTCGGTATCAAATAAAGAATAAAAGACAGGAACGGCGATACTGTTTCGACAACATTGACTACATGTAACAAATTCTGCAGCGGTGACGTCAGTGACTGTTAAATATGTAAATTTCAAGTGATGTTGATAATCTACCAAATTGCTGCCAATATAAACGTGAAAAGCATTGAATTGTGTTAGGGTGGCATGACGTAACTGCTTCTGACTTTGGTACAAAGTTTACAAACGAGACTTAAGTGTATCAAGTGAGTTGTTGAAAAAAATTGTTTGGGGATTAAAGACAAGACAGCAGGGGAGACTTCCGAGCCCTGCAAATGGAAACTGACGTCTGGGGGTGTGAATTATTAAGGGCTCGCCGTTTTATTATTTATAATACATCAATAAACTGAATGTTTTTGTTGAATTTGTATACATTAATGTTTTTACTGAAAATGAAGTGATTTTCAGGGACGCCGAGTTATTTGTTTATTTGCTTTAATCTTAATTAAGATAAAATGGGGAATTCGATGGAAAACATTTACCAGGAATTCATTTCAATTAATCAGAAAAAATAAATTATATTCAGAGTTTTTCACTTTTAATCAACTTTGTATCTCTCACCACAGAATATATTAGTAAAATGTGGTAATAATGAAACAATAAATATGTATTCGATTGTATTATTGTATTATTGTTTTTTCCCAAATGGTTTTCTTTAAATTCATTGTTTTTTTCCCTTCAAGCTATGAGGTATTCGAATTTCCTTTTTAATTTTAGTTTTTCTAATGCTTCGTAGATAAATATTGAAATTCAGTTATCTAACAATATGTAAATATTCTGGAAATACCAGAAAGTCAAAATTATTATAATTCGAAAGAACATCCTCGAAAACCCTTTACTCCAAATTTTGGAAAATATTGTTAAATGGGAAATCATAAACTTTTAACAAACGGGTCAGCTGAATCACCCAGTATAGATTGGGGAACTGTACTAGACTTTGGTCACCGAAAATTTGCTTCCTTGGTGGTATAAGTCGTTTCATGAGAGAACAGACTGAGACGTCACATTCGCGTACATAAGTTTCCGTTTTGTACCGCGGTTGTTCGATCATTTCTTTGAGTATAGATTCGAAGAACTTTTATGATCTCCGGATATGGTCTGAAACATCTAGGAAATCTCATAATTTATGTAAAATCGAAATGTGTAAGTGGCGCTGTAATGAGAGCGGAGAGGTGGTGCAGTTCACGGATATATTTTGCATATTATAGTTATAATCTCCCTATCATTGTTATCGTTAATGAGTTAACGACACGGCGACATCAAGCTCGCAGAATGTGCGGCAGCCATTGTATTATTAAGCCGTTTCAGAGAGCAGAGTGAAGCTTTTGTCACAGCCACCACTATAATTGTAATTATAATTTTAATGACAGGAGGTGAGTTCCTTAGTAGCTTCACTGCGGCGCGCTTCGATTTTATTTCGCGGTCCCCACTGTATTGCCAAGTCATGCATAATAATAGGGTTGTTATTGGTATAACTTGTTAGGGTAAAATTATAAGGTAACCAGTATGTGGCGCACAATTTAATTTCGTACATTTCCCTTGCGCATAGAGCGCTTTCATTTAGAAAATAAACACAAAGAGTTACAGGTTTTCATGTCTCTACCTCAATATGGTTGGTATCGTGTAAGGTAACAGGGCCATTGCTGTAGGGTCGGAGGACAAGCAGCTCGGTACTTAACAAAAGTCGATTAGCCGACGTGATCCAATATCTGAGAGTTTCACGGTTGAGCGACACCCAACTGTTCCCGAAATATCTTCACGGGATTCGGTGAAACGCAGAACTGTGAGCATTCAGCGGAGAGACAAGACGGTGGACCCTGCTTTATAGGGGAGATTGATACAGTATTATTAGACCTTTGATGTAGGTCACGTAATTCTCTTGACTAAACATGTAGTAAATTATCCGATCTGGTTGTCAGAGAGAAGATTGTTCGTCAGCTTATGATATTAAATAAAAATGAAATTGGTAAAGTGTGTATAATAAGGGCACTCTCTTTATTCTAAGAGCTTACTTCAGTATTATAATAAAACAATAAACAGTCCCCAGTTTTTTCATTAAATTTTTGAATATATTCAGGAGCTATCTTAAGACTAAATGGAAACCTCGTGAATTTATAGCAACAAAAAGGAGTAGAAAATTGACTGCTCAGCTAGCCTAACTTGATAAAACCCATCTCCAAACTTTGGATTAAAAAAATTCGAAGCACGCTTTTTAATTTTGTCTTTTAAATGTTTAATATCGGTTACTCCATTCTTAGCCCGTATAGCATCATTTCAAAATAATAAGCACGGATAGCAAAAGAAACGCAATTTTTCACACTACATCCGTAAATCCAGTCGCACAAATTGTACATAGATTCTTTAAAATATCTTTGGTCATCTTTACCTTTATCATTTGTTGTCTGTTTCAAGTTCAGTTTTGGTTTCGGTCGCCACTTTCCGGCGTTCATAACTTAATGTTCCAGTTGAATTTAAGGCAAATATGTCCATAATAGCACTCATCTTGTTTTGCTAAAAGCAACATTTCACAACAATCACAATTTCACAACCGCAATTATAAACACTTCCGCCCGCTGCCTGAGAAGAACTGAGAACGGAATTACGGAAAACGGAATACTGAAAAACTGAATGACTCGATTCTGGCCGTGTTAGAGATATAGAAGTTGTTCGTGTTTGGGCTACGTTCCCCTGTATCAAGGTTTTGGTCTGAAAGAATCAAAGAAGAATCAGACGCGTCGTTTGCACAAGTTGGAAGTAGTGATTTTAAGGCAATAAGACGATTTTGAGAAAAATAATTACACTAACTCATTTCGAAGTTGAAATTTGCAACCGGAACTTTGTTTAATCCACCTTTGGTTATTCTATTTGGGTGTTTTAATGTTCCTTTTGTTGGTGATTGATACTGCAAGAGCATTAACCGCGTTGTTGTAAATTCATTTAGGTAAATGCATGTTTAAGGTTTTTTATCCCTTTATAAATAAGGTCATGCCTAATGGAGTAAGCCGACCCCGAAATAAATCTCCATTCGCCTCTGACTTTCAGATTTAATTCCTTACAATAAAAATTCGCGGCCGAAGATTCATCAACCGGCGGAATAATAACATTAGGCCTGCTTTGATGTCGGAAAAGGTCGGTTTAAAGTTCAACGACGCGACTGTACATAAAAACGATGTGGCGTGTACAAATTACCGGGCGAACCACCCGGATTAGAAAACGTAACAAATGCTCGGTCCGTGCCCGGACTTCTTTTCAGCGACCACTCTTCCGGAGCCGTCGTTCATTTATAAACACGCATCGAGAAAAACAGTTGATGGAGTCGCTAGAGACCAATCACATCATGCCACGGTAGGCTGCAGATGTATCGTGCTGCACGCACTGGGGAGTTCTGTGGAGGATCAAAGCAGAAGTAGATGTTTCCTTTGCCTAAAATATGACACTAATTTGTGATTTTCTACCCGTGGTTCTTTTCAATGCTTTGAGTGGAATTTGGAAAGGGGCTACAGGTAGCCCTACAGGCGCTGATCAATAATAAGTATTTAATGAAGTGACTAATGTACAACAACGTCCAATGGAAATATCAAACTCAAGAATTTTAGAAATTACAGAAACCTGAAATAAAAAGTTAAAGTTTGGTACTTTTGGAATAAATAAGGATTACCTGAAGGTAGTAACGATGCCACACGAATGATGTTGATTGCTAAAAGTCAGCTTAGGAGTGTCACTATTTAAGTGATCGTAGAGAACACTTTAAGTCTCCGTTATTTATTTGTTAAATGCTCTTAATTGTTACTACCCAGCTCTTGCCTTTTACAGCCCATCTACTGGAACTAAACTCGTTTGAAGTTAGGTATAGTTATTTTTAACGTTTCTGCTAAGAAAACCACAGTTAATTCATTCGATGAGTGGAAATGCATTTTACGACTCCAATTTTATTGTGAGAAGTAGAAAACATCCCTTAATGGGAAAGTAGCATGCCGAAACCAGAATTTGGATATCGCTTTTAGTTTTCGAGAAAAAAAATGCAGTTGCATGAAGCTAGTTTTATTAATAGATACCTAGTATACCGTGTGACAAACTTCCATGTGTACATGGGGAAATAACATGGGCAATTACATTTTTGGGGATTCCTGCTCCCCATGTGTAGTTACAGTGGTGGTAAAGGTAGCAATCGAAAGACTATTTTTTCCTGCGTATGAGGATATCAAGAACTCTGCAATTTTCCAATTTATTAAAGCATTAAAAGCAAAAATTACACTAATAATTTTCAAATTAAAACACGGATATTCATCAGATTACCTATGACAATTTAATTTATTCTAATCAAAGACTCCCTTGATTCTAATTTCTAATTCGTCTGAACTGTCAACATTATTTTTATCGACAATTTAAAATTTGGATTTCAAAATGAACAAAAATATTTATTCAGTTGAAGAAAAGGTTTTCATTGTGAAAACATTTAATAATAATAATACAAATAATACGTTTATTAACACCACAATGAATTACAAAAAAAAATAAAATTATACCTACACAGATCGAAACTGGTGTTAAATGGCCTGCATTCAGGCATCTGTGAATACCTAATATAGCATTCACAGAGCCTGATCTTCCATGCAGGCCAATTTGCAAAATAAAATAAATTAAACTAAATCTGAAAAAAATATGTTAGAAATAAAAAACGTATCCGAAGGGAGAACAAACGACAAAGAAAAACAAGACAAGAAGAGGAAGAACAGAGAAAGTAAAAGAAAAGGAAGTGGAGAAAGGAAAGATTAGTACATCTATGCACAGCCCACGTAATGCAGAGGAACTATTTACTGCTGGTCAAGAAAAATTTTACGGCGGCAATAGTCTGCGGGTAGTCCGTGACTTATTTTCTGTAAAATTCAATAACAGTCCTATTCCTTCGGTAACAACAATAAAAAATTTAGTTAAGAAATTTGAAGATACTGGGAATCTTTCATTGAAAGAAGGTAATTTTTACTAATAAATTTACTTGGTTTTTATTTAGATAATTCTGATTCGCTTATTATTATTACCTAGTTGCTAATTCCTTATTGTTCGCTAACTTAAATTTTACTGGGATTATGAGAAATTTAACAAGTGATAACGTGGAGTGAAACAAAACTAAAATTAATCTTATCATTTATTTTTTTAGTCGTTCCAAGAAATCTAAATGCTGAGGTAGAGGAAATGGTAATAGGTCTGATAACTGCTAGTCCAACATCTAGTTTAAGGTCTATTGCCCTAGAATGTAATGTTTCAAGAGAAACTGTCCGTTACATATTAAAAAAAACAAATATCATCCCTTTAAATTCCAATGTCACCAAGAGTTACTTCCTTTTGACGAAGAATCAAGGCAAACTTTCTGTGAAGAAATGCAAGAACGGGCTAATCGGGATCGCAGCTTCCTCTCATCAATTTGTTTTACCGATGAGTGTACCTTCCCTTTAAATCAAGAGCCAAATTCACAAAACGTTAGGCATTGGGCCCAGGAAGATCCCATAATAAATCTAGCCACTACAACGCAATACCCTCAAAAAATCAATATTTGGGCAGGCATTTTTAATAATCGCAATATACGACCATTTGAAATACAGGGAAATTTAAATTCAGAAGCTTATTTAGATCTTTTAATTAACCATATTGGCCCTGCATTAGAAGAAGTTGCACATGCGAATCGGGAGGTCTGGTTTCAACATGACGGATGCCCAGCACATTTTGGAGCACAAGTGAGGGAATTATTAAATGAAATATTTCCAGAGAGCTGGATTGGTCAAGGTGGTGCTATAAACTGGCCAGCTAGATCTCCCGATTTGGCACCGTGTGACTTTTTCTTGTGGCGTCATTTAAAAAATAAGATTTATAAAACTCGTCACCCAAATATTGATTCTTTAAAGAATGCTATTTTTGCGGAATGCAACTTAATAAACGATCGGCAACTTGCGAATGTGAGAAATTCTTTCTATAATAGGCTGGGATACTGTCTGATACAGAATGGGGGTTTATTTGAATATTTGTTATAGTTATTTTTCTTTTTTTATGTTACTTTAATTTCATTGTATATTAATAAGTTTTTGTCCTTGCCTAGATATGAAACAAATAAGTATTAAATTGCCAGATTACAAAATTCATTAGAGCAAAATAAACAAATGTTGCCGCTTGTTAAATTCTTCATAATTGCAGTAAAATTAAAGTAATTTAATTTTTATTATTCCATTTTACTGCTTTAACATTTTCCCAAAAACTTTTTAATAGGTTAGACGACACCTACAATTTACCCTAAACTATGGACCAGCATTCATCAACGAAACATCCATACCAGTAATCAATTAATTGTCAACTATAGGTAAAGACAATAATAATGTGAATGAGAATTATCTAAATAAAAAAACAAGTTTATGTATTAGTAAAAATTAACTTCTTTCGATGAAAGATTCCCAGCCTTCAAATTTCTTACTAAATTATTTGTTGTTATACCGAAGGAATAGGACCGTTATTGAATTTTACAGAAAATAAGGCACGGACTACGCGCAAACTATTGCCGCCGTAAAATATTTTCACAATGAAAACCTTTTCTTGAACTGAATAAATATTTTTGTTCATTTTTAAATGTTGCCAGTTCAGAAAATCCATAAAAATCAAAGACGTTCGTGATTAGAATAAATTAAGTTGTCACGGATAATCTGATAAATTTCTGTGTTTTAGTTAGAAAATGATTAATGTAATTTTTGCTTTTAATGCTTTAATAAAGTGGAAAGTTGTAGAGTTTTTGATATCCTCATATGCAGAAAAAAATAATCTTTCGATTGCTACCTTTACCACCACTGTAACTACACATGGGGAGCAGGAATCCCCAAAAATGTAATTGCCCATGTTATTTCCCCATGTACACAAGTTTGTCACACGGTATATTTTGATAGCTTAAAAAAGAGCTTTCGAACTAGACTAAATCCTACTATAGTCTGCTTAGTACAAAGATAATTGGAGAGAGTTTTTGAAAATCGATAAAAATCAACATTATTTTTTTTTCTCGAAAACTACATAAAAACGATATCCAAATTCTGATTTCAGCATTCTACCTATTATTCTCAAGAAAGTAGCTCAGGTTCGCGAAAGCCCCAAGACTCTATCTCTGCTGCTTCTATGAGAAACCCCCAAATCACAACGAAAATAGGACACCGTGTACATCTCCCGAATTGAATAGCAGTACATCAAACGCGAACTAGGAATTCAGATGCAGCGCATCTTACATAGTTCCTCTGTGACGCGACGGCACTAATTAGCGTGTTTTGTCTAAACGTTGCAATGCAAGTGTTTCAGCATAATTTTAAACACCTTGGGTTGAATACAAAGCGTTTGTTTCGCGAAAATTCATAGACGAGTACAGAATTAATTTTCTACTGCGACCCACGTAGATTTATGTTGTTTTAGTCCTGTTTAGCTGCGGATGATAAGTTGAGGAGGCTGAGGATCGTCGACGGGTTGCGCTTCGCCCGTCTTAACCATCACGCATAAAGCTCTCGTCATTTATTCTGCTTCATACTAAACTCAGCACTTGGAAAAAAGGCACGATTCTTAACGAGCAATTAAATTGGAGTAGTGTGAAATGGCGGGATCTGGGATTCTCCCACCACTATTATGGTGGAATCAGGGCTGCGATTACTCTTTTGCATCCAATTCGTTATTAACAATTTTACACAAATAAAACTTAAGGCGGGTCTCTTTATACCTTCCGTAGTCGTTAATAATTTGCTCGCCAGTTTCGGTGATAAATTGACAAGTGCTTTTGTCATTTTGTTGGGTCATACTCTTCTTCCTGATTGTAACACGCCATAGCTTTTTATGGAGGCAATGTTTCAAAGTTACAATATCTGACATAAACGTTTTCTTCCTCGAGTCTTGTGTGGGCACCTCCTGGATCAGAATCGCAGTGTTAACTACCTACACTTCGTTTTACACACAGTGATAAAATCCAAATGGTCCATACCCCCGTAAAAGTTCGCTAATGCAATAAAGCCTCACAAGATTAATCTCTGCTCGCAAGACATGAAAAATGAAAACTCGATAAAATAAAATTTAATAATCTCACAATTTATTTTTACTGTCGCTATATATAAATTAATACAATTTCTCTCGAAAAAGAGTGGCGCGCAATGCCAAGCTTCCGAGATTTCGACGTAATCCAATTGAGCGGCCGTCGTTTTCAAACTCACAGCAACATTCCTGCGTGTTCTACATTTAACAAGACAAAAAATAACATCGCTTCTGCGTTCACTATGAATAAAATTGCATTCGTACATTCAAAATTGAACGCTGATTTGCCGTTGAGAGTCTGCGATACCACGTCAAGTAGGAAGCAATACCCATTGTGAGTTTTAGAGGACTTGAACGGAAAATCGATACGTCAAGAGTCGCTATTTGTCATGCAATAAGCTCCCGAACAAAGAGTTTGTTTGCTTGGAGACTTTACCGGACTAAAAGGATCATCTTCTCTTTATCACGAAATTCTTGTGTCACGAGAATGCACCATCAAAATTTGTGTCTATTTCTCTCGAACCCTTTACCTTGTTGATGTTCATGAACTATTTGAATCTGATAATTCTACCAAACTTCCCAGTAATTAATTAGTTAAACGTTCTGGAACTTATAATATCATTAGGTGCGTTAGCTCACTCACTTTGCTTGAGCACTTGGCAGTCGGCAGTCGTACATTATGAAAGCGCTACTTACGGGTGTTCTCCACAAATGGATTCACGATTGCTGTAAACGTCTGTCCTTCCTCTAATATAGCTAATATAGCTATAGTATTTGCCCGAACTTATACGCAAAAGAAGGGAAGTGCGAGAGGGGAACCAGGCCGACTTTCCATATTTCGCGCGTAGGAAATGCGACGCGCTCAAAATGTATCATGTCATAACTCCCTCAAAAATTGTCTTATCGAGTTGCAATTTTTAAAAAATTATTTTTTAAACTTTCAGGGTGCTCACGAAATCTTTCAAATTGCAATTACAGAATTACTTTTCATTCCGCTTTGCGATTTTCGAGACGTTGTCTTTTTGGTGCAGTGGAATTTTCATCTATCGAGGAACTATGCTCACTTTTAGAATTTGGACCAACTTTCGGCGGCAAAGTTATAGAGAAAGGATTGAATTTTATTTTACACCAAGATTCAATTCATTATATCGCATAGAAAAAAAGTTATGGCGATTTGAACACGATAGTCGTTCTGAGCGCATAACTTTTGAAATCGTATACCTGTCAGTGGCAACCTTTTCCTTGCACGTTGCATAACCCGGAACACAATTAGGCACTTCACATTTTGATATTTTCATCACACGGCGAATACTTATAAAATAAAATCAAATACGTCTGCACACATGATGTACAGTCTCCTAAAGATTGATGCTGTAACCGTTTCGTTATCGCACGCGCTATTAACTTCAAGAGTTACGCGCTCAGAACGATTATCGTGTTCAAATCGCCATAAATTTTTTTCCTCGCGAGATAATGAACTGAATCTTGGTGAAAAATAAAATTCAATCCTTTCTCTATAACTTTGCCGCCGGAAGTTTGTGCAAATTTTAAAAATGAGCATAGTTCCTCGATAGGTGAAAATTTCGCTGTGCCAAAAAGATAACGTCTCGAAAATCGCAAAGCGGAATGAAAAGTAATTATGTATCATCATAAGGTTCTCAGTCCGAAGACTGGTTGGATGCGTACCTCCACTCTTTTCTATCCTGAGCTAATCTACGCATTTCCCTAAAAGTAGAACATCCTACATCCCTAACTATTTGAAAGCAGTAGTCTAATCTAGGCCTACCCCTACCTCTTTTTATTCCTATCTCTGACTCTAGTATGTCGCGAACTATTCCTTCGTGTCTTAGAAGGTGTCCTACCATCCTATCTCACCTACTCTTTATTGTCTTCCATACCTTTCGCTTTTCCCCAACTCTTTCTAATACTTCCCTATTGCTAACCTTATCTATTCACGGTATCTTCATCATGCGCCTGAAGCACCACATTTCAAACGCTTCTACTCTTTTTCGATCCGCTTCCCCTATTGTCCGAGTTTCGCACCCGTATAATGCCGTACTCCATACATACGACTTTAAGAGTCTCTTCTTAGTCTCAATATTAACCGTTCTCGAACATAACAGTTGCTTCTTTCTGTTAAACGCAACTCGGCCCTGCGCTATTCTTTGTTTTATATCTTTAGTGCTCCTACCGTCTTGAGTTATTTTACTTCCTAAATAGCAGAAATCCGCGACCTCCTCTATCTTCTCATTTCCTATTTGTATGTCAACTTTAATTCTATTTTCACATCCCCTACATACCAAAATTTTAGTTTTATTTTTATTGACTTTCATGCCATAGCCCTGTGTCAAAACTGCTTCCATTTCATTCAAAGCCGCTCCTAATAATTCTTCTTTGCTAGATGCTAACACTGCTATATCATCCGCAAATCTGAGCATGTTAATAGTTTGACCCTGTACGTTAATCCCTGAGGCTGTTCTGTCCTTAACAATATTGATAGCATCTTCGATATATAAGTTGAAAACTAGAGGTGACAATGCACATCCCTGTCTCACTCCCTTCCGGATATCTACTTCCCTTCGTTCCTGCTCACATTCTATAACTGCCTTTTGCTTTTCGTAGAGATTATGTATTATTCTTCTGTCCCTATATTTCATCCCTACCTTTCTCAGCACTTCGAACATCTTTCTCCATTTTACGTTATCGAAGGCCTTTTCTAAATCTATAAATCCTATATAGACGCTCTTTCTCTTTTCTATCGTTTTTTCTATAATTACTCGTAAAGCTAGGATGGCCTCGCGCGTTCCTCTATTTCGTCTAAATCCGAACTGATCTTCTCCTAATATTTCTTCCGCCTTTTTCTCCATCCTTCTTTGCACAATTCTAGTTAAAATTTTTGACGCATGGGAAGTTAAACTGATGGTTCTGAAATTTTCGCACCTATCCGCGCCTTTCCTTTTTGGCAAAGCTACCATGATGTTCCGTTTGTAATCCTCTGGAATCTCGCCCGTCAGGTATATGCGACTAACTAATTTACATAAACGATCTATTACCTCTTGACCTGCGCACTTTAAGATTTCTGCCTGCAAGCCATCTATACCTGGCGCTTTATTATTCCTTAAACTTTTTAGTGCTAGCTCAAACTCTTCTCTCATTATAGGATTCCCTAGGTTATCCCCCTCTACACTGCTTTCGCTTTCTAATATATCTTGCACTTCCTGTCCCGCATATAAGTTTCCTAAATATTCTTTCCACCTATCTGCCTTCTCCCCGCTTTCGATTAGGATATCTCCTGCCTCATTCCTAATGCTTTTGGTACTAGATCCAATTTCTCTAAAATTTCTCCTAATTATTTTATATGCTTCATATATGCTTCATCAGTCTTTCCTACTTCGAACTTATTTTCCACTTCTTTGCACTTATTATCGATCCATTGCTCTTTCGCTTTCCTACATTTCCGAATAATTTCCCACTTGATCGCCTTATATCTTTGTTTCCCTATTTCATCTAACCTATTTTTATATTTTCGCCTTTCCTCTATTAGACTCACAATATGTTTTGTTATCCAGGGTTTCTTACTTTCATTCTGTTCATGACCCAAAATATCCCTAGCTGAGGAAACTAAACTATTTTTAATGCAATTCCATTCTTCCTCTATGTCCCTAACAATGTTTTCGCCCGCCCCCTTTAGTACTTCGTTTGTCTTTTTCTCGAACTTATCGCGCGTATCATCATCTTTTAGTTTCTCTGGGTCAAGATACCTTCTTCCGCATCGTTTTTTCAAAATCTTAAATTTAAGATTGGCCTTTATAACGACTATATTGTGATCACTATCTATATCTGCTCCTGGATAACTTCTACAATCCCTAATTTGATTTCTAAATCTTTGCCTAACAAGAATGTAATCTATTTGATATCTCCCTAGGTCTCCTGGCATCTTCCACGTGTAGCGTCTCCTAACATGATGGTGAAATAGAGTGTTCGCGACCGTTAAGTTATGTTCATCGCAGAACTCTATCAGTCTAACTCCCCTATCGTTCCTATTGCCTAATCCAAAGGGACCAACTATTCCGCCCTCTCGCCCTGTGCCTACAACTGCATTGAAATCTCCTATAATTATTAAATTTTCGTGTCCTCTCACAAAATCTAGCACATGTTCAATATCACTATAAACTGCCTCTACGACCTCATCACTATAGTTAGAAGTGGGCATATAATACCTGTATTATTACTGTTTTTACAGGTTTCGAATCTAACCTAACCATAACTACCCTGTCACTTTGCTGTAAGAAATTTTCTGCACTTTGCCCTACTTTTTTCCGCATAACAATTCCTACTCCCGAATTTCCTCCTACAGATCCTGTGTGTATTACTCTAAAATCTCCGCTCCAGAAGTCTCCGGCTTCTGGCCATCGCACTTCACTAATACCTACTACGTCTAATGCTAACCTATCCATCTCAATTTTCAAATTCTCTAACTTTCCTACTTGTTTCATGCTTCTAACATTCCACGCTCCGACTCGTGAGATGTTACACTTATCATTTCTGATGACTCCCCCCGAAGCAGTCCCCGCCCGGAGATCCGAATGTGGGACTATTTTACCTCCGGAATATTTTACTCCAGAAGGTGCCACCATCATCAATTCGAAGTACGCTGTACTAGGGATAGAATAATGTGGTGGTTTCCCGTTGCCTTCCACATCGCAGTAGTGTGTATCACAGTGCCATACCGACCCTCACGATCTCTGCCACTATGATTACTGAAAGAGCTGCAATTTAAAAGATTTCGTTAGCATCCTGAAAATTTAAGAAATAATTTAAAAAAATTGCAACTCGATAAGACAGTTTTTGAGGGAGTTATGACATGATACATTTTGAGCGCGCCGCATTTCTTACGCCCGAAATATGAAAAATCGCCCCGATTCCCCTTTCGCACTTCCCTTCTCTTGCCTATAAGCTCGGACAAATACTACTCATCTTTTCCTCTACTGGATGCATGGGAATCGATACACTTGTCTAATCCAATTTGGTCTGCCCCACCTGACGTAATGTTGGATAGCGGGCTATTTTGTCGCGGCCGTTTTGTCAGGGCTATATTGTCGCATGCTTCTCACCTTTATCTCAATAGTCTTGATTAGATTATGATACACTTTCTACGATTTTCAGGGTTAATCATATAAAAATGTAGATCAAAGTGCGATAAGGCAACTGATTGAGAATTTGCTACCTGGCGAGCTCGCCCTGCTAAGCGTTGCCTCCCGATAAATTACTTAGGATATCTTCCCGGTTCTTGATACCTCACTACACAGACCCTCAAGTGAATATATCGAGTTTCAATTAGCAACTTAGTTCCCGTCTGCGGAGTGAATATGCAACAGCTACTTGTCGTAAAACTTCCAGCCCTGAGCTATTAAACCTTCGAGCAGACGGGTGCGGGATGCGGTGTGCCCTCATCTCGGCATCTGAACTAACAGTGCTGCCAATCACACCGGAGGCGGCTGTCCATGTCCATGCATCAAACATCTCGCACACCAAACCGATCGATGTGTCTAATGAAAATTGCAAACATTTGGGTTGCAGCTTGCGTCTTTGTTGCAGTTTTGTGATCCGAGGTAAACTGCTGGTTACGACCAAAGAAATGAAAACTATTTGCGAGGATGCGGTCACTCTGAGCTACGGTATTAAGGTCGATATTTTGCACGGACGATAAAATCTTCCAAGCATCATAAAATTCAGAGATCCTGTGTCTACTTCTTTAAAGATAATATGGGTGTGTATTCGGCGGAGCAAAGTATGTCGCACGAGAGTTGTAGTATACCTAAGTGCTCTGAATTCTAGAGAGCTGTAGACAGTTCAGCAAAGTGATGCTAATTCCTTTCAAGACGCCCACTATTACGAATTTCCCACGAGAGAATTCCGCAGTGTCGGAATGGCAACATTTAGGACCCCACTTGCGCACGGAAGCTGCTTTGAAATAACAACTCAGTGTTGCGTTAATACTCACGTACTTACCACATTAATCATTAAAATTTACTCTACTTTATTAGGGAATTGTATTTTGTTTATTGTAAATTGATACTTTTACAATATCGCAATTTTTTCACAATTGAAAACGGTTTGTAGTAACACTAGAGAATAAGCAGCTTGTGCCACGGCAGCTTTGATGATTATTGTTGGATGCCATTGACCTTAAAACGTAGATCATATGTCTCTTGTTACAGCGAATTAATATTCAGCTTCTTGTAGTAAAACTTAGTCGGTATTTATTCACTTGAGCGAAGAGTAAACGGGCACTGGGTTATGAACCAATTTTGCCAGTGACTGTATCTTGGGTAGCCACTGGCCGTATAGGCGAATGACTGTGTACGCGGTATCTGGATTTGTCGTAGTAGCACAGATGTGCAAGCCAGTCGGGGACGAACATTTCAGCCACTAGGGGCAATCCCATAGGATGACTACTAATCAGCAGGTACGCAGTTGTATAACCGTCTTTCAACCAAACCGTGCCCATTGTCGTTGCAATTACTCACTACACCAGTTGAATGGAAACGTGCGAATTTTCGAGTGAACACTTCACTGCACTGGATACATGCAGCTGTGCGAATTATCGGATGGAAACATACATCTGCAACGGATCAAGTAACGTGTGTTTAATTATTGGTAGCCTAACAGCAACAATAATTTCCACCGGCACTGGACGTCCATCTTCGTAATTTCGATGAAAACGTGTTCCAATAAACTTTGTAGTATGCAAATACTGGTACTAAATTTCGCATAAATTCTTGATATGCGAATACGGGACACTAAAAATTATGTTTTCACTAAACATTTTACTGTCGTTTTTAATACGGTTTTATATGGTCATCGTCGTATTATTAAAACCCATACACACAAACCGAAAGTGGCACACTAGGTCACTACCTAGTTGTTGAAACGAAGCAAATCCGTTAACATAAGTTATTAATATAATTCAGAAATCGGGCCATTTAAATAAAACGACTATGTTTTAATAATACAACCTAAACTCTGCGCACCAATTTAATCTCCGCATACATTAATGCAAATTTGTAATGAAGTATAATCGTTCCAATATCAATAAATTTGCGCATGATATTGTATTCATATCGAATATTAAGTGATTTGTGCGACTGGATCCAATCATGTTTTGTAATAATTGATATATTTCGATTGAATCTATTGCCGACGCCTCATTTTCGTGTTCAATATCACACATAAACTATTAAATACATTTTCCCACGACCTCCTACGAAAGCGACACGTTGCGAAACAACTAAGTAGGCGCGAAAGTTGACAATTGCATTCACCTGTGTGCCATGGTCGTAGCTGTGCGCTGTAAATGGAAATCGCACGGGTAGGTGCTTTCAAATGTAGGCAGCTTTGAGATTTTGACGTTTACTGAAAGCGGACTCTGCAGCCCCGTTGATCGGACCGAAAATCATCCCATTTTCTTAAGCCGCTAAACGGCTAAATCTAACTACTGCACTGTGAATCATCACAATCATCAGCTTAAATTACTTAGCCACTTCAAATTTTACGCAAGGACAGAACGAACATGGGATACTTCTTTCCAACATATATTTTCCTTGAGCTTTAGTGCATCGAATTTTCCGTTTATAAAAGAGTGGGTCGTCTATCTCGTCGCCTCTACTGAGGTTGATTTAATGAAGAATCAGGTAGACCTGCTAAATGGATGAGGTAAATCATGGTCAGGACTCATACATAACGAATGTCCTGTGGTGCCTAGCCGGTGGTTGTTAGTCACAAGCGACACAAAGAATAATGACGGGGGTCTCTGGGTTATCAGCTTCTGTTCACTTTGCCCGTTAGCTTGTTGGTTCTTTCGGGAGGTTGTTGATGCGCATGGCAAACGAGGAGACTACGGCATTTTCGTTGGAATATTTTATGTATTCATCTTGATCGATACATGTAAATTTGAATCCAACTACGTGGGGTTGCTGATATATTCTTAGGCTCAAAAATAATTTGACGTGCTTTGGTTAACTTGATCTACAGGGTTTCCTTATTATAACGCGAGTAAAAAAGAAAATTAAAGGAAAAAGGAAAAAGACTATTAGGAATACAAGAAACAAAGGAACAAGTTTAGAGGATCAAAACTGAATAAAACAAAATGCATATGGAAGGACTTTGGAGAAGGTATTAAAAATGCATAAGGGGGAACTAGTGTTGATAAATATCAAACAATGAACGATAATCACAGTTCTGAATATGGAAGGCGAGAAGGAGGAAGTGATAACGGAAGAGGGTGAGACGATTGATGGGTAGAAGTAATATTTGAAGGGAATGAGAGAACGAACACAAAAAAGATTCTAGCAAATAGAAGAGTACCCAGATGATCCGGATGCCACAACAACTGAGGAGATACAGGACGCAGTAGAAGTGGCGAAAGTGGGATGATACAGCCATCAAAGTGATGAAGCAAATATTGTCATATTGCAATAATCTTACCCAGAAACTATTAAGAAAATTCTAAATTTGAATTTTGTTGCATTCAAAATTTAAAATAAGTAAACTGACGAAAACTCGACATTTGGTTTTCCCGATCCTCACAGTTACCTCCCTTTTGACCAGATGCGACAAATCATGGTGGAGGCGCCGGGTAATAATTATTATTTTCGGCGCTTTATTCATGGAAATCCTGTAACAATTGTCAACAATCATAGTCTATTATCTTCAAAAGAAAAAAAAATCTGCATCGACATGTTTTTTTTTGCAATTTAATCAGACTTTTACTAGTTTATGCTCTGTGAAATGAAATTTCAAACAGGTTAACTTTCTTTTGAGCACATAGGGCGTGAATATTATTAGTACAGCCATCTTGACATTGGAAAAACATAAAATATATTACCTTTATAGACAACAGCCGTCATACTTAACATGAATATCACAATTTAACCCTTAAGTACCTTACTTTCTAGAGAGAAAACGGGCGTAGCATAATATCCCGGCCGGTAACAAACACATCGCCAAGTAATCCTGCAACTTATCATTGTAAAAACCACCCCCTCGGAGTCACTTTATCCAGATAGTTTCGCCGCTTTCCACCTTAAGCGATTCCTGAAGGATGTTGATGCAAATGCAAAAGACCGGATTCTCTCTTGGACCGTTGACAAATGCTCCGAGGCGCACGCTTTTAGTTTCTCCAGTCTCTTCCGGGTGTAGATGAGTTCGAGTCGTAACTTGGGGTGGGATTATGTGGGAAGCTACCGAGTGTAATTACGGACTTGTGTAATATATCTCGCAACACAAGATTTGCCTAATGCATGGTAAGAAACGGCGCGATTTGATTAATAGTCAGACTAAGGCTGTTCGATTTCCGTGAAACTCGCTTACTTATACATGACCTGATTTACGGGCACTCGTGCTCAATTGTAACCTATATTGGGAATCAGGGGGACAAGACAGGGGTGGCAAATGATCGAACGACAATGTCCTAGAGATCATCATCATAAGGTTCTCAGTCCGAAGACTGGTTGGACGCGTACCTCCATTCTTTTCTATCCTGAGCTAACCTACGCATTTCCCTAAAAGTAGAACATCCTACATCCCTAACTATTTGAGAGCAGTAGTCTAATCTAGGCCTACCCCTACCTCTTTTTATTCCTATCTCTGACTCTAGTATGTCGCGAACTATTCCTTCGTGTCTTAGAAGGTGTCCTACCATCCTATCTCTCCTACTCTTTATTGTTTTCCATACCTTTCGCCTTTCCCCAACTCTTTCTAATACTTCCCTATTGCTAACCTTATCTATCCACGGTATCTTCATCATGCGTCTGTAACACCACAGTTCAAACGCTTCTACTCTTTTTCTATCCGCTTCTCCTATTGTCCAAGTTTCGCACCCGTATAATGCCGTACTCCATACATACGACTTTAAGAGTCTCTTCCTAGTCTCTATATTAACCGTTCTCGAACATAACAGTCGTTTCTTTTTGTTAAACGCAACTCGTCCCTGCGCCATTCTTTGTTTTATATCTTTAGTGCTCCTACCGTCTTGGGTTATTTTACTTCCTAAGTAGCAGAAATCCGCGACCTCCTCTATCTTCTCATTTCCTATTTGTATTTCAATTTTAGTTCTATTTTCACTCCATCTACATACCAAAATTTTAGTTTTCTTTTTATCGATTTTCATGCCGTAGCCCTGTGTCAAAACTGCTTCCATTTCATTCAAAGCCGCTCCTAATTCTTCTTTGCTAGATGCTAACACTGCTATATCATCCGCAAATCTGAGCATGTTAATAGTTTGGCCCTGTACATTGATCCCTGAGGCTGTTCTTTCCTTAACAATATTAATCGCATCTTCGATATATAAGTTGAAAACTAGAGGTGACAATGCACATCCCTGTCTCACTCCCTTCCGGATATCTACTTCCCTTCGTTCCTGCTCACATTCTATAACTGCCTTTTGCTCTTTGTAGAGATTATGTATTATTCTTCTGTCCCTGTATTTCATCCCTACCTTTCTCAGCACTTCGAACATCTTCCCCCATTTTACGTTGTCGAAGACATTTTCTAAATCTACA
Source organism: Xestobium rufovillosum (assembly GCA_963966045.1). NCBI lineage: Eukaryota > Metazoa > Arthropoda > Insecta > Coleoptera > Ptinidae > Xestobium > Xestobium rufovillosum. The sequence continues at coordinate 6,605,045 of OZ014499.1, read as the reverse complement.
AATCCTATATATACGCTCTTTCTCTTTTCTATCGTTTTTTCTATAATTACTCGTAAAGCTAGAATGGCCTCGCGCGTTCCTCTATTTCGTCTAAATCCGAACTGATCTTCTCCTAATATCTCTTCCGCCTTTTTCTCCATCCTTCTTTGCACAATTCTAGTTAAAATTTTTGACGCATGGGAAGTTAAACTGATAGTTCTAAAATTTTCGCATCTATCCGCGCCTTTCCTTTTTGGCAAAGCTACCATGATGTTCAGTTTGTAATCCTCTGGAATCTCGCCTGTCAGGTATATGCGACTAACTAATTTAAATAAACGATCTATTACCTCTTGACCTGCGCACTTTAAGATTTCTGCCTGCAAGCCATCTATACCTGGTGCTTTATTATTCCTTAAACTTTTTAGTGCTAGCTCAAACTCTTCTCTCATTATAGGACTCCCTAGGTTATCCCCTTCTACACTGCTTTCACTTTCTAATATATCTTGCACTTCCTGTCCCTCATATAAGTTTCCTAAATATTCTTTCCACCTATCTGCCTTCTCCCCGCTTTCGATTAGGATATCTCCTGCCTCATTCCTAATGCTTTTGGTACTAGATCCAATTTCTCTAAAATTTCTCCTAATTATTTTATATGCTTCATCAGTCTTTCCTATTTCGAACTTATTTTCCACTTCTTTGCACTTATCATCGATCCATTGCTCTTTCGCTTTCCTACATTTCCGAATAATTTCCCACTTGATCGCCTTTTATCTTTGTTTCCCTATTTCATCTAACCTATTTTTATATTTGCGCCTTTCCTCTATTAGACTCACAATATGTTTTGTTATCCAGGGTTTCCTACTTTCATTCTGTTTATGACCCAAAATATCCCTAGCTGAGGAAACTAAACTATTTTTAATGCAATTCCATTCTTCCTCTATGTCCCTAACAATATTTTCGCCCTCGCCCTTTAGTACTTCGTTTGTCTTTTTCTCGAACTTATCGCGCGTATCATCATCTTTTAGTTTCTCTGGGTCAAGATACCTTCTTCCGCTTCGTTTTTTCAAAATCTTAAATTTAAGATTGGCCTTCATAACGACTATATTGTGATCACTATCTATATCTGCTCCTGGATAACTTCTACAATCCCTAACTTGATTTCTAAATCTTTGCCTAACAAGAATGTAATCTATTTGATATCTCCCTAGGTCTCCTGGCATCTTCCACGTGTAGCGTCTCCTAACATGATGGTGAAATAGAGTGTTCGCGACCGTTAAGTTATGTTTATCGCAGAACTCTATCAGTCTCACTCCCCTATCGTTCCTATTGCCTAATCCAAAGGGACCAACTATTCCGCCCTCTCGCCCTGTGCCTACGACTGCATTGAAATCTCCTATAATTATTAAATTTTCGTGTCCTCTCACAAAATCTAGCACATGTTCAATATCACTATAAACTGCCTCTACGACCTCATCACTGTAGTTAGAAGTGGGCATATATACCTGTATTATTACTGTTTTTACAGGTTTCGAATCTAACCTAACCATAACTACCCTGTCACTTTGCTGTAAGAAATTTTCTACACTCTGCCCTACTTTTTTCCGCATAACAATTCCTACTCCCGAATTTCCTCCTACAGATCCTGTGTGTATTACTCTAAAATCTCCGCTCCAGAAGTCTCCGGCTTCTGGCCATCGCACTTCACTAATACCTACTACGTCTAATGCTAACCTATCCATCTCAATTTTCAAATTCTCTAACTTTCCTACTTGTTTCATGCTTCTAACATTCCACGCTCCGACTCGTGAGATGTTACACTTATCATTTCTGATGACTCCCCCCGAAGCAGTCCCCGCCCGGAGATCCGAATGTGGGACTATTTTACCTCCGGAATATTTTACTCCAGAAAGTGCCATCATCATAAATTCGAAGTACGCTGTACCAGGGATATAATAATGTGGTGGTTTCCCGTTGCCTTCCACATCGCAGTAGTGTGTATCACAGTGCCATACCGACCCTCACGATCTCTGCCACTGTGATTACTGAAAGAGCTGCTGCCCCCTTTCAGGGACTTGATTTAGTCTGGCTTCTCAAATAAAAACCCCTCCAATATGGTTAAACCTATGGTTCGGCTCTTTAGATCATTGAAGCGCGCAAGCCATCCCACCCGTCCCAGTATTACTAGAACTGCGTCAAGGTACAAGTCCTTTGGGTAGGGTCCTAGAGATTGTCACGAAAAATAATTAGGTTTCCTGATTCAGAAAACCCGCACGAGAATTATTAAGATTATTTTTGATGTCTTTACGCTTTGTTGCTGACGTCACATTAGCAGGCCGGTTCGAGACCTAACTTGCTAGCGGGAATTTAAAAACTTGACATTAAAAAGTTTACTTGAATAATAAAATCACGACTGTTACTGTAAACATATAAACAATGATTTGTTTATGCCGCCGAATGAATCAAGTACATACTGTGTACAGCATGCCTGTACTCTCTTTTTCTGATAGTAACTGCACATATTCTGTGGACTTCTCCATAAGCAAACAAAGGCCCTAGGATTAAAAACACAGTATCCTAGTAGTTAGCGGTTCATTTAAGTTGCAGAGGCTTTAATCCAGTACAAAAACAAAAAGTGGGATTAGCGCGTTCCATCAAAAAGTGCACCATCCGCAACAACCAAAAAGTTTCTCGGACAGCAGCATGTACACGACAAAGGGCAAAAAACGAATCCAATTAAAACAAGTAAGAGATAAATGCCGCCGTTTTTACGGTTGTTCGCAGATAGCACAGCGACGGGGCGAAATCCCTCGTGACGTCATAATTAGAGGCGGCCCAAGGCTGGCACTATCTGACGCTGCAATCTGTCGGAAAGGGTATGTTTTGCGGACGGTTTTATTAACTTTATTTGCGGCATTTTCCGGTCACATTACAGGCGCTAAATGGAACACGGTGTTGTTCCCTGGCCGCAGTATAAACATAATTCGGCAGCGCGACGCCATGTTTATTCAAACGTGATGATGCTCCAACACTGACAACTCGCATTAGCAGGAACATTATGATGCCAACCTGCCAGTCACGTTTATCTCAATTTCACTGCCGTAATTTCACATACGGATGTTTTCACCGATTTTATTAACGAGTATCCACAACCATACACGTATTTTTTACCACAGTGGATAATTAAGGCGGGAAACGCTGATTCCAGTTCCCTCGATAACTTCATACTGTAACTTTCATTATGTAGAGCAATTTAGCCTTGCTGCATTTTTCCTCTGGCGTTATCCCAACTTTGACGTTTAAAACAATTCACGTTCTACTTTGTCTCATTTTGTTGGATCTACAGTTTCCCTCCAACATTCTGAATGTTTTCTTTGGATTAAATCGGCGGTCGTCACTTGAGTGGTACAGTAGATACCACTTACTTTATTAGAAACGTTAGAAAGAGTGCCCGACAAACATCCATGAAGTACGACAATGAATGTTCTTGTTTTTACAATACTCTAGTATTATATACTATATTATTTAAAAAATTCAAAGACTGTGAGATAAATAATTATCCGTAAATGTCAAAAACTGACACCTACTGACGACCTACAGCCCAGAGTATTAGGAGCTTAAGTTACAAAAGATAATATCATGTTATATATATTAATGTAATTTGACACCCTCGGAGTAATTTGACAGGATGGTTCAAATTACATAAGCAATTTCAAATTACACATGTTTGAATCGAATTACTTTTGATAGTAATATGACACCTGAGATGTAACTTGATACATTAATGTAATCTGATAACCCTTGAGTAATTTGTCATTCAAATTGTTTCATTTTTCACACTTTCTAAGTTACACTGTTCAACAGTAATAAAGTAATATAATCTTTCAATTAATAAAAGGGCTATTCCACAGAATCTGGTCTATTAGAAGATGTCAGATGAACTTATTTTAACAATCGATTGCACACAGCTGCAACGTACTGATGAACTCCAACAAAAAATCCGCATTTTAAGACACCAATATCTTTGGTTGGACCTCCTACCTACTGTGCCATTTTTAAAAGAAGAATTTTTGTATGTGTTCGAAAAAAAATAGTGTATATGAACCAAAAAGTTTTGGCGTTGTGATACGATACATACATAGGATGGAATAGTAGTAGCATTCATAATTTTATAGTAGAACCTACTGAAAGTATAGCTGAAGGCCATTTCGGAAAGCCCAGATGCTCTTGAGGTGATCTCAAAACAGACTAGAGAATAAATCAGGAATCCGCGGCTGACCCGATCGACAAGAAGGAGCACTCCAATTATCCCTTAGAAACAGCCAGTTTTTGCCATGACTGGTTATGCAAATCACACACGGCTTCCTGAGCCGAGAAGTGTGTAGATTGTAAGAGGCCTAAATACGGAGCACGGCAGCGAATGAAGAGCAGCAATTATCCTTTGAATAGAACTTTGCGGCATCTAAAATCGAGCGAGGAATTCTTGAGAGCGTTCGATCAAAGTACGACGCCACGCATCGGAGAGAGGTCCTCATACCCTGCTTGAATGTAATCATAACAGAAAGGAACGTCACTTGTGAATAAACAGGCCTCGTATCCAAGATGAACTCGAGGCAAAGGCGGGCGGTTCTTACAAGAACATACGAGTATAGTTGTAAAATTTACAACTATACAACATTTAATGAAAAATTTGAATGACATGGTAGTATCGCGCATTATATTTCAGGTCATGTCACCTTTGACTCTTTAGTGTAATTTGACGGGAGGTTTCAAATTACGTAAGCAATTTCAAATGACATATGTTTGAGTCGAATTACATTTAATAGTAATATGACCACTCAGGTGTAACTGATACATTAGTGTAATCTGATAACCCTTGAGTAATTTGTCATTCAAATTATTTTATTTTCTACACTTTCTAAATTACACTGTTTAAGAATAATAAAGTAACATAATCTTAAAATTAATGAAAGAGCTATTCCACAGAATCTGGTCTATTAGAAGACGTCAGATGAAATTATTTTATTTGTAAAACTGGTTCTGGTGTGACACTCAATTGAAATATTCAGAATATTAACTATAATATTTCACAAATATTTTTTTGAAATCCACTGACTCAAAATGATTTGCTATCCCAGTAAATGTCATGTTATATACATATTAATGTAATTTAACGAGATGGTTTTAAATTACATAAGCAATTTCAAATTACACATGTTCGAATCGAATTACGTTTGATAGTAATATGACGCCTGAGATGTAACTTGGTACATTAATGTAATCTGATAACCCTTGAGTAATTTGTCATTCAAATTGTTTTATTTTTCACACTTTCTAAATTACACTGTTTAACAATAATAAAGCAATATGATCTTCCAATTAATGAAAGAGCTATTCCACAGAATCTGGTCTATTAGAAAACGTCAGATTATAAATATCTTCTCAGAATATTAACTATTATAATATTTCACCTACAGATATTTTCTTAAAATTTACTGGCTCGAAATGAGTTACTGTACCAGTTAATCTTGAACATACAGACGCATCCTCTGCAAACATTCATATTCCCCTTTGCAGCTCTGAAATTATTTGAACCCTTTTAGTTGCCTAAGGCGTGGACTGTCGGTGAGCATTTGTCATGAACCTGAGGGATGAATTGAAGAACAACATGCCTTAATTGTGGCGAGTGTTCATCGGAATAAATATTTATTCAAAGGAACGGAAATTAGCTGCAAGTCAAAAGGTTTCTCTTTCTGATAAAAGCGGCGTTCAGATGAAACGCAAAAGTTGTATACTTTAATTGAGTATGCGAATGTCGGTTTAGCTGCAATATAAAGGGCAAATTTGCAATTATTATGTTTATTTAAGCAGACGCTTCCGTTCCAATTGGCGGATATTTAGATAAAACGGATAAAAGCAGTACATTGAAATAATATTGTAATTGACGTGACCATTGGGTATAAGCCCATAAGCATCCCAAATTATGGGTTTCGATTAATCAGTTTTTACATTTCCATGGATAAATTCCTGCTTTGAATTTTTCTTTGTTTTTTGTGTCTGTTATCTGATAGGTGTCTTTAATTTTAAATAGTGTCCTAGGATACTGAAAAAAATGTATTTCAAGATGAGGGAGTTTCCTTTGGGTCTCAAAAGTTTTAACTTCCACAAAGATTCGGCTCTTTCGTTACATCCTGTGACAATATTTTGGATCCACAAAAACAGAATTGACGTTTTTAAGTGTGTCGTTAGAATAAGAAGATTTGATAGTGCAGGCGCGACAAGCCAGCAAGGTCGGACTTTGATAAATTATTTAAACTAGTGAATATTATTCAGGCAGACAAAAAGAGCTGTCCAGATAGATAGGAAACCATACAAAATTAATTTGAATGACTGTTACTCGCTGCTCTATTTGCTACTACTCCCATATTAGCTACTTCCATAAAATATGTGTGTTAATTATTTTTAATTATTGAACAATATTCACGCCAACGTTTTGTAACTTGAACGTTTTGAATGAAAAATATTTGGTTTGTTGCAATGTTTAATTATTATGTATAATTTTCGGTGCAAGTACTACATCGTTCAATCTTTTAAAACTTATTAACTTCTGGTTCTTGGTAGTTCTTATTATAATAACAATTTTTGAGCTTGATATCTACTAATTACATACTTTTTTGAATTACACTGGTGGATGTCTTCTTGAGGAATGTTAATCCACTTTTGTAATGCATTACTGAGATGTAGCAGTGTTAGTGGAGTGCTGGCGCGTCCGAAATGTGCTTAAAAATTAAGTTATTGGGCATTTAGAGGTTAAAATGTTTGACCTATCCGGTATTACAGCTTAGGTCCTATGGAACTAAGATTCGAAAGTCGTCAAAAAATTGTCCTGTGCAAAAGGGCGCAATTTAAAATTTTCAAGTTATGTATACGAGCCGAAAGGTGAAATCATATTCTAAAAGCAAAAAAAAAATTGAAGAGATTTCGGTAGAATTTATATGTTTTATAAATTATACAAGTTTTTGAATTACGTAGCCTCTTACGGAACTCGAAGACGTTTACAGGCGTTTTTCTCCGTTCGAAGTGAACAAAAATCTAATTATTTTATGCTTTCTTTATTTTGAAACTCTATTATCTCTTACGCCGTTGCATTTAGCAAAATTATCCTCTATTGATAAATTATTACCCAAATCTTGTAGAATATGATGGTTTTTGATTTATAACTTTTGAATTAATATTAAGAAAGTTATGCCATTAAATATAACATGGTGCATAATCTAGAGGCTCGCCACCGCTGCGGCCTTCTTCTCTTTACTTGTCTCACTCCCTCCTTATAAACCTATGCTATTTAGCTTTTGGCATACCTACACTATTGCTTATTTCTGGCTTATAGGGATGAATTTATTAATCATTATTTCAGGACCTTTTTAATACACTACCTAGTAGAAGTACATATAATAAAAAAGGGACAATTTATTAACAACGTAAAATTTAACTTGAACCTCTATTTCCTATTTGACACTGCGTTTTTACACGACTTTTGGCCCATGCAAAAACATGAACCAATGCAGGATATTCCATATTTTCTGCAGCTGCATCCTTTTGTCGTACAATCTATTAGGAATTACCCCCATTTAGAACAACATCTATGGCACTAACATCACTAACATCAAATGGAATGTTAGCAACACCATCGAATAAAAGTGCACTAGGTAACGTAATAGAAACCTACAAAAGTTCCATTAAAGTCTTGCCATCAATTAACTCCGGTGAAACATGTTATATTTTTGATGGAATGTCTGTGGTTCAAGTTCTTGGAAAACCGACCAAAGCCGAGACCAAAGCAAAAACTTTCGGAGACTACCTACGCGAAAATATTCCAATCTATTATTTTTTAAAACCAATACGACGCTAAAAGGATCGACCTAGTTTTTGATTATTATTATGAAAATTCAATTAAGGATTCAACTCGTTTAAAGAGAAGTAAGGAAACGCCAATAAGCAGATTAGTAGACAGCATAGATACACCACTACCTCAACAATGGCACCTGTTTATCCACTCATCTTTCAATAAAGGTCAATTAATGGTACTGGACCGTTCGAACAACTACTCCTCGGGCAAATACCCCGCCAGGCATTGAATCATAGAACTAAATCCAGATTTTTTGTACTACGAGACGTTTCAGACTGCTACCCCACCTAAGGTGGCTTTGAAACAATCCTAATTTGTCTCCATGTACGTACGTGCTTTTAAGACGATCTTTGTTCAAATATTGCATGTTTTGAATGTGTATGGAAAACCGCAGACCAACTGGTTTCGTCCTTCTGGGACTCATCAGTACGGTACTTTCCCCTACACACTCAAACCATGCAATTTAACTTGCTATATATGCTGCCGCGCCCTGGACAGATATCAGCAAGTGACAACTATACCTTAGGTGGGGAAGCAGTCTGAAACGTCTCGTAGTACAAAAATCTGGATTTAGTTCTATAATTCAATGCCTTGCGGGGTATTTGCCCGAGGAGCAGTTGTTCGAACGGTCCAGTACCATTAATTAATGGGAGTGTCTACGGAACCGAATATTCGGACGAATAATATTTATTATGGAACCGAATACTCGGACGAATAATATTTATTATGGAACCGAATACTCGGACGAATAATATTTATTATGGAACCGAATGCTCGGACAATTAATATTTATTATGGAACCGAATATTCGGATAAGTAACAAAAAACAAACGGTATTCGCTAATTTTGTGTATTCAACCGAATGTTTGAACTGGATTGATATGTTTTTGTGTACACCTAATATGCGTATTCGAGTTACTTTTTAAAATTATCCTCTATCCACCATTAGAATTAATGATCATAGTCTAAAATCAGCTAGTATAAAGTATAATTATGAATGCCCAAGCCAAGAATGCGAGTGTTTAGGTGTTTACCTACTGATTACAGATATGAATATTGCTGTACACGTGTTGATTGTTTTCGGAAAATTTCTGGTAAAATTAGCGAAAATGTTTTATTTTTTAAAAATTACCCCATCCGTCCACAAGTCTCTCATGACAAGACAGTCAATATTTTTGATGAAGTTCAATTTATACATAGGTACCTATCTTACGCAGGACGATCAATTTTTTATGAGCAGCTCATCACGAATTGATATAATAGTGAGAACATGAAAAACTAATTTTTGGGTGTCGTGTAAAAACATATTTTCAAAACTATACAATTTCTGAAAATTACTTATTTTTCAATTTTGACGCTAATTTCCTAAGTTTTCGGCGGAAACTGTAAATCTTCCAGAAAATTTCCAAATGGAAAATTACCGGGATCAACATCACTGCAGCACACTGACCTCTGATCTATAAAGATTCAATGTATACCGGTTGTCACTGTGGCATACTTCGGTGTAAATTATAAATTATGGTATACTTAGACCATTGTTAAACTTATTTTCAACTTTCCCGGCCAACTTGTTCTTTTAAATCGATCAAAGTATTCAATTTTTCAAATTTCAAAATCAGACGATTGGAAAAATTTCCTTTCTAACCTTATACTTTTTTACGTAGGTATACTAAAAAAGAGGTCATCCTAAAATTGTACATTTATTACCTAACAATACTTAAAGACAACAAATCAATAAACTCTCCATAAGTAATAGGTACCCCAACGCAACAACCAGTAACAAGTTACTGGAATCCGGGAACGGGAACAAACGACTATTACTGATGAGAAAGCATGTGCAAAGCGGTAGTACCAACGAATAAAGTAATTTATTATCCATTCGAGTATTCGGTGCTATAATAAATACTATTCATCCGAATATTCGGTTCCATAATAAATATTATTCGTCCGAATATTCGGTTCCGTAGACACTCCCTTAATTAATACCAGATAACTACTCAAAGTAGTTGTCACTTGCTGATATCGGTCCAGAGCGCGGCAGCATAATTATATAGCAAGTTAAATTGCATGGTTTGAGTGTGTAGGGGAAAGCACCGTACTGATGAGTCCCAAAAGGACGAAACCAGTTGATCTGCGGTTTTCCATACACATTCAAAACATGCAATATTTGAAGAAAGGTCAATTGACAAATTTTTTGTCTCAGCAATTGGTACTTGCTTCAAAGAACTACCCTATTCAGTTTGCGACCAGCGGGGGATTTAGTAATGTCTTGGATTATAAGCAAATCTAATTTTGAACTTGCTGATAATATCTTAGAATCTAGACACGAGGAAGCTGACACAAGAATCCTCCTACATATTTTATCTGCAAAGAGATCCGGATATACTAGATGCATAGTAGACTGCAAAGACACAGATGTCCTAGTTCTTCTTGCCCATTTCAAGGAATTGTTAAGACAGGAAGTTTGGATGAAAGTGGGAAATCAAAGTTCACACAGATTTATTGCAATACATGAAATAAATATGGAACCCATTGCATTTTATTGAAAAATTTACTGGCATTTCATGCGTTAACAGTGTCAAATAGGAAATAGAGATTCAAGTTAAATTTTACGTTGTTAATAAATTGTCCCTTTCTTATGGTATGTACTTCTACTAGGTACTGTATTAAAAACTAAAAAGGTCCTGCAATAATGATTAATAAATTCATCCCCATAAGCCAGAAATAAGGAATAGCGTAGGTATGCCAGAAGCTAAATAGCATAGGTTTATAAGGAGGGAGTGAGACAAGTAAAGAGAAGAAGGTCGCGCGTGTGGACTGCGGGGTGCGGTGCAATGCGATGTATCCAGTGATTCACGCAGCGGTGGCGATCCTCTAGATTATGCACCATGTTATATTAATGGCATAACTTTCTTAATATTAATTCAAAAATTATAAATCAAAAACCATCATATTCTACAAGATTTGGGCAATAATTTATCAATAGAGGATAATTTCGCTAAATGCAACGGCGTAAGAGATAATAGAGTTTCAAAATAAAGAAAGCATAAAATAATTAGATTTTTGTTCACTTCGAACGGAGAAAAACGCCTGTAAACGTCTTCGAGTTCCGTAAGAGGCTACGTAATTCAAAAACTTGTATAATTTATAAAACATATAAATTCTACAGAAATCTCTTCAATTTTTTTTTGCTTTTAGAATATGATTTCACCTTTCGGCTCGTATACATAACTTGAAAATTTTAAACTGCGCCCTTTTGCACAGGACAATTTTTTGATGACTTTCGGATTTTAGTTCCATAGGGCCTAAGCTACAATACTGGGCAAGTCATATATTTTAACCTCAAAATGCCCAATGATGTCGAAATAAAATTTGCTTGGCACTCTACTATGTCATTACCCAACCATATTGTTGCCTAATTCGTCTTCCCTGTATGACTGTAGTTGCTCAGGGAGATTTAGCTCTGAACTATGTTCTGGTCACTGACGTCACCGAGATAGTTTGTGTGAAAATTTTTCGGTTTAGCTGGATAACTCAGATAAAATATGGGCTCATATGAGAAGAGAACCATACTCCATTACCTGACTACAAAGCTTAGATGATCCAGTGCAAAGTTGCTGAGAAGTTCGGGGCCAGTTGCAGGTCCTCTATGGCATTAAAAAATGTTTGAAATACTTTTGAATAGAAATAGACAGTTTTTGTAACTTCTGATGTAATTTTTTTGTCGATTAGGTAGTGTATTTATATTGTCAGTGCCAGTTTAGATAAGCAGTTAACGCAACAATGTAGGTGTGCTCGCATAACAATCATAAATCTGAAACATTATGCTTAAACTGTAACTACTTCCAATTTACCGCTGGATGGTTCACAACAGTTTCTGGAATACACGAGAAATGCACTATTCATTCTAGTGCTAGAGCTCTGCTATACAGTTATTACCGATAGTCCAGTTTATGACCAACATAAAAATACTGTAAACTGTAGTTACTTCACCAAAGTCGGACAACGCGATCCGAATTCATCTTGTGGCATCTGCTATTCTACTTGTAACTATTCGTCTACGTTTCCAAGGAATAAAATATTTATTGCGGGATTTAGAGCGATTATTGGCTGATAGTGGATACGTTTAGTGGTGAATAAGTTCTATCTAAGTTCACAATTTCAGGTGAAGAATTCAGGATTCGATGTACCTCTAATGAACAATATTTCCGGGTGATTCAATACGTTGCACAATATACTTTCTTGTACACTATTTCACTTTATAGTCTTCCTCCTCTATAGGTATAGAGAGTTGAGAATATGTTTGAAATAACTTCAAAGAAGCCCGGAACTCTTTTATAGAACAAGTAATAATGTGAAAGCTCTTATGAAATGGGCGAACATCTATTATAGTAATAATGCAATCAGGACAGTAGGGATGGTGTGTTGGAACTTCATTGTTTACAAGGAAAACTCTCATGCTCTCATGTAGAAGAGATCACAATGGATGGATACGGGCAAGATGTAAAAAAGGCTTGTTAATGAACATGCATGCAAAACTTTCCAGAAAATTTTGTCCTACTCTATTAAATAATTATTCATCATCATAAGGTTCTCAGTCCGAAGACTGGTTGGACGCGTACCTCCATTCTTTTCTATCCTGAGCTAACCTACGCATTTCCCTAAAAGTAGAACATCCTACATCCCTAACTATTTGAGAGCAGTAGTCTAATCTAGGCCTACCCCTACCTCTTTTTATTCCTATCTCTGACTCTAGTATGTCGCGAACTATTCCTTCGTGTCTTAGAAGGTGTCCTACCATCCTATCTCTCCTACTCTTTATTGTTTTCCATACCTTTCGCCTTTCCCCAACTCTTTCTAATACTTCCCTATTGCTAACCTTATCTATCCACGGTATCTTCATCATGCGTCTGTAACACCACAGTTCAAACGCTTCTACTCTTTTTCTATCCGCTTCTCCTATTGTCCAAGTTTCGCACCCGTATAATGCCGTACTCCATACATACGACTTTAAGAGTCTCTTCCTAGTCTCTATATTAACCGTTCTCGAACATAACAGTTGTTTCTTTTTGTTAGACGCAACTCGTCCCTGCGCCATTCTTTGTTTTATATCTTTAGTGCTCCTACCGTCTTGGGTTATTTTACTTCCTAAGTAGCAGAAATCCGCGACCTCCTCTATCTTCTCATTTCCTATTTGTATTTCAATTTTAGTTCTATTTTCACTCCATCTACATACCAAAATTTTAGTTTTCTTTTTATTGATTTTCATGCCGTAGCCCTGTGTCAAAACTGCTTCCATTTCATTCAAAGCCGCTCCTAATTCTTCTTTGCTAGATGCTAACACTGCTATATCATCCGCAAATCTGAGCATGTTAATAGTTTGGCCCTGTACATTGATCCCTGAGGCTGTTCTTTCCTTAACAATATTAATCGCATCTTCGATATATAAGTTGAAAACTAGAGGTGACAATGCACATCCCTGTCTCACTCCCTTCCGGATATCTACTTCCCTTCGTTCCTGCTCACATTCTATAACTGCCTTTTGCTCTTTGTAGAGATTATGTATTATTCTTCTGTCCCTGTATTTCTTCCCTACCTTTCTCAGCACTTCGAACATCTTCCCCCATTTTACGTTGTCGAAGGCTTTTTCTAAATCTACAAATCCTATATATACGCTCTTTCTCTTTTCTATCGTTTTTTCTATAATTACTCGTAAAGCTAGAATGGCCTCGCGCGTTCCTCTATTTCGTCTAAATCCGAACTGATCTTCTCCTAATATTTCTTCCGCTTTTTTCTCCATCCTTCTTTGCACAATTCTAGTTAAAATTTTTGACGCATGGGAAGTTAAACTGATAGTTCTAAAATTTTCGCATCTATCCGCGCCTTTCCTTTTTGGCAAAGCTACCATGATGTTCAGTTTGTAATCCTCTGGAATCTCGCCTGTCAGGTATATGCGACTAACTAATTTAAATAAACGATCTATTACCTCTTGACCTGCGCACTTTAAGATTTCTGCCTGCAAGCCATCTATACCTGGTGCTTTATTATTCCTTAAACTTTTTAGTGCTAGCTCAAACTCTTCTCTCATTATAGGACTCCCTAGGTTATCCTCTTCTACACTGCTTTCACTTTCTAATATATCTTGCACTTCCTGTCCCGCATATAAGTTTCCTAAATATTCTTTCCACCTATCTGCCTTCTCCCCACTTTCGATTAGGATATCTCCTGCCTCATTCCTAATGCTTTTGGTACTAGATCCAATTTCTCTAAAATTTCTCCTAATTATTTTATATGCTTCATCAGTCTTTCCTATTTCGAACTTATTTTCCACTTCTTTGCACTTATCATCGATCCATTGCTCTTTCGCTTTCCTACATTTCCGAATAATTTCCCACTTGATCGCCTTATATCTTTGTTTCCCTATTTCATCTAATAATTATTAGAAATTATAAAATGACACCGAAAACGAAACGAAAAATCGGGGAAACTACAACGAAATTTGAGCAATGGAGATTGAATTACGTATTTTAATAAAGAATAGGGTCCTTGCATGAATTTAAATTTTTCGTAAACATATGAAAATTGGTGACATTTTATGTTTATTGAATCTACATGATAATTTTTGAAAAAGAAAAATTATTAACTCTGTAATAAAGAATTTAGTTCTGCGTGACGTCACAGTCAAACGGCGCGATGTTGGTAGTGATGTCACATTACAGCAAATGTTGATGTATTTACAACTACCCGAACGAACTATCGTATGTTATGTTATGGATACGGCTGTTTATGTCTGACTGCATAGAGCATGGAAATAGTGAAAATAGAGTGGCATCGAGTTGGCGTTGTCAAGTCTGCATTTTCAGTGTTTGTTCATTCCTAAATTTGTTGAATTTTTTGGTTTAATATGGAAAAACCTAATAATAATACTCCAAATATTGCTTAGTGCCGAAATGTGAATCAACGCGTATTCGAACACCAGGAAAAGTATTTATTTCAATGCCAGTGGGATCGACACGTTTAGCAGATTGTCACTTAATTACTGAATTTATAAACAATTTATATTTTGATGTAGTTGGATATTTTCGAGCATAAACCGTCTGATAAATACACATTTTGGTATAAAACTGACATTTGCGTGTACCCTATTATCAAGTGATTGAAGTTAAAATAATCTTTCGTAAGGAGTAAACTCCAGTCGTTTTAAACTCTTGGCAATTAAATTCTTGCACTATTTTTCATGTCGGTGAACGTGTGAGCAGACACTTTTCAATAGAAGCAATGAATTTCCAAACTTCCCATCAATTACTTCCATTCTAATACCTTCTGAACAATTGCAATAAATCTGGCGTACACACATTAATTAGACTACTGCACTGTTTAAAATGATTAATAGCAAATCCGCAGAACATACGTCGGGGGTAATTTCCTCGAAAAGCTGCAATTAGAGTAACGCGTGAATTGGGGATTCTGTAGTTGCCGGAGCAAGGAAGTCGGCGTAATCCGGACAGGTAAGCCGCATTGTCTGGGATCGGACACAGGAAGGAGTTATCTACCGATGGATCTCGTTGTGGTAGACTGACCGAGGCACAATGGGGCTTGCCCGACAAACAGATTACGCTCGAAAGGGGAAAATTACTGCTGCGATATCAAGGGTGCATTATCAAATAACGACGCTTGCAAGTAAAATCATGCCGAGACAGGATAAACCAGATGTTCTGAGATTTATGAAATTCAAATTGACAATTAGGAATTAAACAACTGCTGGCGTTTTAAAACAATGAAATATCGATACAAATTTTACCTCATTTGCTGAAGTTTAGTTGAAGTCAATTTTCGTATCGCGATTTATTTTATTTGAGTGCTCTGGGACGGAAATAACGAAATACGTGTCTGAGTGTTGAGGCACGTTGAACAGCATACGATTTGATGTTCAACCGATTACCAGGTGGCTGCACTAGTCATAATCATACCATCATTATTAAATTACTATATTAAAGCCCAAAATTTTAATTCCTTTGCGCCATCAAGAGTTTTTATTTTGTTTGTTTTTCGTTGCTTGTTTATGAATATTATATTCTGTCACGAGTCAGATAAGCTGTAGCAAGGGAATCTAAAAACTCTTTAATGAATCGTCTTATATATCTGTTTACACCCCTATATTTTCCAAGGCTTTTTGTTGTCTGACACCGTGGGTGACGAGTTACGCAATAATAACATCGACAAACGTATGAAGCCTATTTATTTATTTATTTTTTATTTAGTGTTTTTTCATTTATTTACATATTTAGTTACCCAACAGATACAGATTTTTTCAATTTTTTCGACTTCGAACAGACAGGATTCCAAGCAACACTAGCATATTCCAGATTGCTTCTTACTAAAGAATTTTGAAAACTAGTGACAATATCATTGATAAAGATAGAAAAGAGTAAACGTCCCAGATGGGAACCCTGTGGAACTCCAGAAGTTTCATTAAAGACATTTGATTTAGAATTATTGTTGATCATTACGTATTGGGTCCTGTTCTTAGGATTCAGGTCCTGCCTAGTGACAGCTACTTATAGACGAATATTTTCTCACTTTTCCTTAGCTTAATCTCAGTCTCGCCTGAATGAGATCACCTTGCAAACCATCGCCTTTGCACTTTTGCAAATTCGTCGTCTAACTTGCCTTCAATGAACACGAATCCAAATCCCCCACAATTCTTATTCTCCTCCTCCTCCTACTTCTCCAATCACCTCCAATCGCCTCCTCCTCCTCCTCCTCCTCCTCTTCCTCTTCATCATCCTTTTCTTCTTCTTCTTCTTCTTCTGCCCTCGTCCTCGTCTTCCTTCCGATTTGTATTTTAGTTATAGTGCCTACTGCTAACAAAGACTGTACGATTCAGAAGAAAGACGCAACAAATTATTTAAAGAATTGGGCTGAACTGGATTGACGAGAATTACATTTTTATCTGGCCCATTTGGTTGCTGGAACACTGCAGCAATTATTTAGGTTGATTTATATCATTGCAAGCATACATTTAATTCCTGTTTTCCACGTTTATAGTTTGCGAAATGAAGCTAAAGCAAGAAATCTATTATTTTGTACCTATTAAGTAAATAATTTGTACAACGCTGGAATATAAATACATAATTAGCAGTCAGCATAAAATATTGTTTATGCAGTGCTTTCATCAAGAAAATAAATAAAGAAATCAATTATTAACTGTTTATTAGTTGACCGGACGGTTTAATGAAACAATCAAAAATAGGGTAGATCCATAAAATATATATTTCCTCCTTTCCCCATAAAAATACCTCGACTTATTGACCGTGTGATGTTCTCTTGCCCTGCATAATAAAACTACAACAGTAAGGAACAAATTGGATTTCCGGTTCTGACAATTTCACTTTTATGTTCTTATCCCCGCAAAATATGATTTTCTGGACATTAAAAGTTTACGATCTAGGAGGGTCATCCAATCCAGATCAAATATTCACGCTGCTCTCCAAGAACAAAACTGAAGTATTATTCTAGTCAAGGACTGCTATTAAGATACGAGGCAATTTTCTTAGGTTTATGTGGATAATTTAGTACACATTTACCCCTAGTGGTCTCTGTTAAACTAGAACAGTATTTTTGTTATATTATCAAATACAAATATTCCTTCGTTTTATAAATAGCAAGCAAATTTAGTTGAGAAAGTTGCTTCAAAAAAACTCTTACAAGCACGAGCAAAGAAGAGCTGGGCAACAGGTTAGAATAGGTGAATGCATCATAACATTTGGCGGGGAGAGAGGAGATGTACACAATACACAAACACTGTGCTTATCGGCGCAGGCTGGTTGGTGCGCTCCTTTCATGGCATTGTCGTGAGCGCTCGGGGGAATCGCTGCTGACAGGTTATAGTTTAAGAAAATATAAACATAACTTATTCTCTCTGTCATTTTTCTCCTCTATGGTGCGAGGTCTTAGGACCTCATTTCACAGGGAGCAAGATCCAAGAAGTAGCAAAGAAGAAGAAGAAAAGTTGGTCACCTCCTGAATCATTCGTAGGAATTTAAATAAACATTTGAATTTCACCCCCACCAGTATCACTCAAGGTTTATCTTTTGGTTGTTCGTGACCTATCTACTTCTACGGATTTTTATTTTAACTGTGATCGTCAGAAGCTGCAATACGCTTTGTTTTATGAACAGTATACGATTTTATACGAGGCAGTAAACGTCCTATCTCAAAACGCAGTGACATTAAAATTTCTTAAGCGTTAAAAAGAAAATTGTCCAATAATTTCCGAACATTAAATAGGCTAATTTCGCGGTTGCATGGCAAAACTACACAGACGACGTGTACTGCATTAAATCAGTGAGCTCCGTATTGCTGGTATTTTCCAAATGAAACCTTGATAAGAACGTCACTGTACGTTGCACATGCATTATTTCATTTGGGTGCACACAATCGCATGGAGATACGACGAATTATTGCATTTTACCCGACCAACAGATTAAGTCACATATTTTAAATGCAGTTGTTTGTTGTGTTCGTTCGTGCAAGCTATATATGAGATTGTTATATAACACAGAGGTCCCCCAAGGATACAGTGCAGGTTGAGACGTGGTGGCTTAAAACTACGTTTAGCTAATGGACGAGGAGCCATACGTTGCTGTAAATACCAAACCTTCTACTCAAGTTCTTAGAACTTTTGGAACGTAAGAGCAATAAAATTGGTTTCTTAGAACTAGAGGGTAAGTATTTACGGCTGGTCTTAAATTCTATCTACTTGACTCTAAGATCTACTCCAGTTCCTCTTAATATTTCTCTATTTCTTGAGTCCGTCTTTGTTTAGAAAACGCATCAAGTTTATTCTCGGTCGTCTCACTTTGTTACAATACAAAAGCTCTGTAATCGTCTAGACTTCCACTTGGGTTCCACCTAAGCAGTTTCGGATCAATTACGTCCAAGAGAGAACTATTTCGTTTGATTTATCTGCAGACTGGCCACATATTTATCTATCCCAATGCCTCACATTACACTAATCAACTCAGGGGCTCCAGCATTTAGCAGCTATTTGGAACAGCCTCCCCTCGGTGGGAGCGATAAACACTACGTGCCAGTCGTATAAGGACATTGTTTGAAAACTGCTGTATCATAAATCTTTTATTCTCCTAGAAGCTCAACACAAAAGCTCATTTTATTTTATCTGAAAAGATCTGAACTTTTTCCGGGATTTAATCTGCGCAAAATTGAAAGTACTCTCCCGAGAAACAATGGGGACTTAAAAAAGCATCTAAGATTAAATCTATTAACACTTCAAGAACCGCAGCAGTCCTACGTGAAAAACAACGTGATAATGGCTTTTGATAAATCGAGCTTTAGAAGGATATACAGCCCAATTTCGTTCCTGTACTAAACCATATTTGACAACCAACTTGATAAATTTTATGAATCATTCGCTATTTATTTCAAAGTTCTCTACCTCTTACATTTGCCCACTTGGTCTGATTACTATAGGTACTTCATTTTTTGGTGAAATACTGCATGTGTCATCATGGAAAACATTGTTGTTGTCTAGAGCTTCTTCAACGTTAACAGAAGTTCATGTGCAGATATGAGGTACGGTAGTAAACATAAGAAAAAAGCACTTGAGAATATGGTACTTTGCCTATTTGAACATAATATGTGTTAAAATATTTGTATTTGAATATTTTGCAGGAAATGTTCAGATCTTATAGCTCCATCTGTCTAATAGAGCTCCTAAATCACAACTGATATCCTTAACGATTGCTATCTCATTGGCGAATACTGTATCATCATATATTAAATTAGCTAATTTTAGTCTTTGTTATTGTAATCTCCCTTGTTAGGAAATCTGATAATGATACTTTAGAATCCCTATTTTATTTTACTAAGGTACTCTCAGGACAAACTGTACAGGCTGTCATATTTTCGTTGTGATTTGGGGGTTTCTCATAGAAGCAGCAGAGATAGAGCCTCGGGGTTTTCGCGAATCTGAGCTACTTTTTTGAGTATATGAATCAATGGATCTATATCTCAACAGGTACACAAAAAATTCCTAGATACCCATTTCCAGTAAAATACATATCCATCGTTTTATTAAATTTAGATATCCAGAAAGAAAACAACCAAGCAAAATGATGTTTTCGAGATTAAAATCAAATTTAATTCACTATGGGTCATTCAATAAGCCTAGAAACAAAATTTATAATAAAGAAAATAGGGAAGAGGAAGAAATAAGTGTTTTTTCGTTGGTTGAGGCGACACCAAAAACTTCTTGTCAAGAAATCGAATCACAAGTTGGTGTTTCCAAAACAAAAGTTCAAAAAATATTGAAAATATTATAAAATTCAAATTATTCACAATCTCTTCCTGGGAGATCAAGAAAGAAGGCTTAATTTTTGTAGGTGGTACTTAAATAAAATAAATTCAAGAAAATCCAGAATTTGGGCGGTCTGTCATTTGGACAGATGAAACTCACATAAGCAGCGTAGGATTATTTAACAGGCATAATGTAAGCTTCCAAACAGACAGCCGCGTATGGATGGCTGTAGTAGTGCGAGCGACATCCCCCGAGTAACGGAAACAAGACTAAGAGCAAAAAGTGCCAGTGATAGTGTAGAGAGTATTAAGCGGAAAAGAGAAAAACTTGGCAGTAATTCCAGTCCTCAGAAAGAAATAGAAATCTTTAAGAAAAGCAAAATAATACAAAGATCACCACAAAAGCAGCAACAGTATACAGTGCCAGAGGTAATAGAGGATAGAGAGATGGAAGAATTAAAGGATATGATGAAAACTATGATGAATGAGGTGAGGGAAATGAGAGGCGAAATAAAGGAACTGAAAGTGAGGATGGAGCAGAGAGATAAAGAATGGGAGATTGAGAAGATTGAAATATTGAAAAGAGTAGACAGCCTGGAGGAAAAAAATGGAACAACAGGAAAAGAGGAGCAAGAAAAACAACATAATTATCAAGGGAGCGCAATTTGGAATCAATTTGAAAGAAGAAGTAGAAATATTTATAAACGCTAGTGTTGGAGTTCAAGTAGAGACGGAGGATGTGGTAAAGCTGGCAGGGGGGGAATGTCTTGGTGAAGTTTAAACATTGGAATAACAAAATTGAGATTATGAGGAATAAACGAAAACTGATTGGAACAAAGGTATATATTGATAATGACCTCACCAAGAAGGAAAGGGACATCCAGAGCAGCATCAGAAATATAGGAAAGGAAGAAAGGGAGCCGGAAAAAAGAATAAGGGTAGGATACCAGAAAATAACTATAGACAACAAGGTATACGTATGGGACAAAACAATTGGAAGGTTGAAATATGAAGACATGCCAAAAAACTAGGGAAGGATGGAGAAGAGGGAAGAGAGTTGGCGAACGCAATGAAAACGGACACGATATTGGAATATGGGATAAAGAGAAGAAAACGGAAGAAGAAGCAACGCATTTTCAAGTTGGGTACATGGAATGTAAGGACACTGCTGATTGGAGGTAAAATGTTGGAATTGGAAGAAGAACTGAGAAGGTATAATATTGATATAGCTCTGATACAAGAAACACGTTGGGGGGGTACAGGGGAGATAGATGGTAAACATTATAGCATATTATACTCAGGAGACGACAAACAAGGAAGAAATGGAGTTGCATTTTTC
Organism: Xestobium rufovillosum; assembly: GCA_963966045.1. Classification (NCBI taxonomy): domain Eukaryota; kingdom Metazoa; phylum Arthropoda; class Insecta; order Coleoptera; family Ptinidae; genus Xestobium; species Xestobium rufovillosum. The sequence continues at coordinate 6,583,503 of OZ014499.1, read as the reverse complement.
ATTAAAAATACGCTGAAGCAGAATATACTGCGATTTAGCCCAAGGAATGGTAGAATGGCATATATGAGAGTCAGAAATAAAACAGTAAATATATCGATAATTAATGTGTATGCACCTACAGAGGATGCTAAAGAGGAAGAGAAGGAGTCATTCTATCTCGCATTAGAAGAAATATGTGAAAATATACCAAGGCATGATATGCTATTAATGGCAGGAGATTTTAATGCCCAAATTGGAAGGGAAAACTATTTGGCGGAGGTTGCTGGGAGGTACTCCATTCACAGTGACACAAATGAAAATGGCCACAGGCTGAGTAGACTGGCGGCAAGTATGAATATGGTATTGAGCAGTACGAAATTTGAACATAAAAAAAGAACACAAAATAACATGGGTGAGGCCAGGGGGCAGAAGCGATGAAGGAAACCAGATAGATCATGTGGTGGTGTCTAAGAAGTATGAGAAATCAATAAGAGATGTGCGAACATACAGAGGGGCAAACATTGACACGGATCATTATTTGGTGGTAGCTAGAGTGAACCAAAAATTAAGAAGCAATCGGAGAACAGAGAAGAAGAACCAGGGATGGGCGATGGACAGGTTTCGTGAGGAGAAAGTAAGAGAAAAATATGCAGAAGCAATAGAAATTGAATTGGAAGCTGGGGAAGCCGAAGAAAATATTGAATGGGGATGGAAGAATATAGAACAGGCCATAGAGAAAGGTATGGAGGTGGCTGTGGGAAAAAGAGAGAGTAGTTCTCGAAAAACCTGGTACGATAGTGAATGTGAAGATATGATAAAGCAAAAAAATGAAGAACGAATTAAATGGATAAGAACAAATAGTACTGAGGATATGGAGAATTATAAAGAAATGCGTAATAGGGTGAAAACAATGATAAAGAAAAAGAAAAATGAGTGGATAAATAAGATGATGGAAGAATTGGAAGAAGACAGCAAACGAAATAATATGAAAAGCTTTTATCGAAGAATTAGACAGCAGAAAAGGGGATATAAACCAAAAGCGCGAGTAGATAAAAGAAAGTGTGGCCAGGAAGGGGGAGATGGCCTAGGCGGAATAAAGGAAATATGGAGGCAGCACTTCCAGTCAATTATTGGAAAGAAAAATGAGGTCGAAGAGGCACACACGGGGGAAGTGGATGAGGATGAAGACAGTCTAGAACCAACGTACGATGAGATAACCGAAGTAATAAATAGAATGAAAAATGGCAAAGCTCCAGGAAAAGATGGAATTATGGGGGAAATGTTGAAATATGGAGGAGAAGCACTATATGCCGAAATGTATAAATTAATAAGAGTAATATGGAACAAAGAGAAAATGCCAGAGCAATGGAAGAGTAGTATAATTGTGCCAATATTTAAAAAAGGAGATATAGAGGATTGCAGAAACTATAGGGGCATATTGTTGCTAAGTGCTGCATACAAAGTGCTATCGAATCTTATACAGAAAAGACTATCAGGATATGTGGGTCAGGGAAATGGTATCATTGGCGAGTATCAGTGCGGTTTTAGAGGGGGAAAATCTACTATCGATGCGTTACACATGGCGAAACAAGTGTTAGAGAGGGGGGACGAATACAAGATGGATCTGCAGCTTCTGTTCATAGACTTTCAGCAGGCGTTTGACTCGATAAGCAGAATTAAATTGCAATACGTGATGAAAGATTTGGGACTACCAGCAAAATTGAGAAGACTTATTAAAATGTCAATGGATGGTAGTATGGCCTGCGTTTGACAGTTGAAGGAGATACCCCAATTTTCAAAATCAATGGTGGAGTAAGACAGGGAGATGCACTATCAGCTACGCTCTTCATCATGGCATTGGAAGGTGTGGTAAGAAAAGTAGGATGTAACGGATCAGTTGCAAACAGTGAAGCCCAACGAAAAGAAGACAAAATATATGAGAATAAAGAGAGAAGCAGACAACAACGATGGCCATATAATGATAGACAAATACATATTTGAAAAAGTGAGCAGATTTAAATATCTGGAGCAAGAAATGGGGGGAGAAGATATAGTGAAGTTTATTAAGGCACAAAGAATGCGATGGCTCGGGCATGTAATGCGAAGTGGGGAAGAAACAATGATCAGAAAATTGTTAGTATGGAAACCGGGCTATGGTAGAGGGCGAGGGAGGCCAAAGATGAGATGGTGGGACGAGGTGATGGAGGACTTAAGAACGATGAAAGTTGGGAATTGGAGAAAGAAGATTAATGATAGAGGAGAGTGGAGAAGAGTTGTGTGGGAGGCCACGACACATCGGGGATTGTAGAAAGACAATAATGGGGATTAATCCACCCCAATAAAGGGATTGTAAAGCTTCAGTCACGAAGCGGCAAAATTCCTACTAGGGATGTTAATGCCTATATATATATAATGTGCGTCACTGGTCTGATACAAATCAGCACCAAACTTTTGAACGTCAGAGGCAAGGACATTTTGGATTTAACGTTTCGTATTTTATTTTGGGTGGTCAACTAGCATACCAAATTTTTGATGGAAACTTAATGGGATTGAGATACATTAATTTATTGAATATTAAGGCAGAGGCGAAAATGTTCCGTTAATGAACATAAGCAGGGTATATTTCCAAGATGGTGCCCCTGCACACAATTCTGCAATAGTTATTATTTAGAAAATCATTTTCCGGGAGCGTCTTCTAGCGCATTGAATCAAATTACATAAGGAATCTGTTGTGAAGCTTCTAACATACTACCAGACATTATTTTTTCAAAAATTTAATCAAATACAAATTAGATTAAATATGGCTTCATGTAAAGTTACCTGTGAGTAAACATTAAAGTTTAAGAGCTGCTCCTGCCACGCATGCATTAAATTATTAATTGGATCTCGTAGAAGCTATAAAATACCGTAAAATTTAATTATGAACTTTCCTTCGATAAAAGTAGCGCCGTAATACCAAGGGCGAAGTCACCCTTGGAGGCTCATGTCAAGGGAGTGTAGTCATTAAGGGAATAATTGATATTGAAAATTGGCTCATTCATTCTTGGCCACGTTGCACAGATAAAATTCTATAGCGAATTCAATTTACAAAAGCATGTAAGTGATAATTAATTATGTTAGACTTCAGTTCAATGAAATAATTGTGAAAACACCAATTAAAGTAGGGTATTCCACCACAAATTATGCAAACTTCCCTGAACAAAGAAATGTTACCGAGTAATTAAAAAATGCACACGTTGCACATTCATTTGCTGTTCGTGTCTGCTACGATAATGACCTGTGCAACGTTAACTAGCGGAGAATATGCACTTCCCACTCAAATTACGTCAGTAACCGTCACTTCATTTCATATTAAGCCAGACATACGCGTTTCATGGAACGAGGAGAGCTTAACTAAAAACATTTGGTAAAAGTGACCCAGTTTGTCTGCCACTTACAGGACTTTACTAATAGAAAATTATTCCTTGCACCCTCTGAAGCATCGCAATTTGATTTTCTAGTGCAGTCCAGAGTATCTCAATATGTGAGACGCAAATGAGAACAATTGGAATAGTCGATCCTACCGACTGCGCCAATTACTTTTAAAACAATATCGTTGATTAACAGCAGATTTTGTTTTCATAAATGTATTGAATTGCAAATAGTTGATTACATTCCGCACTGCAGCTGCTTTGAAGTAGTTAAAGCACAACATATACAAAGGCAGTAATAATAAAGATTCAAAGGAAAGCTGACCACCGAAAAGTAGCCCTTGGCATACTTCACTTGACTGGAATTAATGAGTATAATATGTTCAGGAACGAAACAGTTCTTTTGAATCGTTGAAATGGGTAGTTTTATTTCATCTGTACTAAACAGAGTACAGAATACGAACGCTGTATATTTTTTTCATTTACTCTGCAGAGTGCAGTTACAAAGAAAATGATATGTTCAAACGAGCAACAAGGAAAATTTGCACTTTGTATATTATTTAGCTGCAATGTTTAAATGTCTTTTAAAGTAGTCAGAACAATCTCATTTACTCTATATGACGCGTTGCGGAGTCGTTGTCGTGGATACCTGCAGGCAGGTGCGAGATATCGTTGTCAACTTGTAGATGTAGTAAGTAGAACTCAAGTAAAATTTTCTTATGTTGGCTATACACGAATGTTGTCATTACATCTAGCTAAATGATAAAAAATATATGGAAGAAATAAAGCAATTCTTCGATATAAATCTGAAGCAGTTGGAAATACTAAAACCGTTAAAATATGCAAAAGTTGTTCTTAGTAGCAAGCTGCTCTAGCTAAAATTATTTTCAGTATACAGCGTGCTCCATATTTTCTGTACACCTACAGTTCAACTTCGTCATATTTTATTATGCCCACGTCAGCAAGTTATATAGCACGTCAGTGCCGAAGCCGGACGGACCATATGGCAAACGAGAAGCAGAACATCTCGAACTTGGGTTCTGAGGAGATACCGGAGATTACCAGAAATGAGCTTCGGGCTGCGTTGAAAAAGATGAAGAACAGCAGGGCACCCGGAGGGGACAAACGAGCGAAATGATAAAGATGGAAGGGAAATCGATGGAAAAAGAATTGCACGTCCTCTTGAACAAATGTCTACAGGTGCAGCGGATTCCAACTAGGCGGAGGAATGCTGAGGTTATCCTGTTGTTCAGTCTATTGTCTATTGTCTACCTTCTACAAACTACTGACGAGAATAGCCACAGACCGCTTGACCAACAAATTCGACTTCTATCAACCAGTCGAATAGACGGGGTTTCGAAGAGGTTCTAGGGCGATAGACCATCTCCAAGTCATACACATTCTAATCGAGAAAGCGACGGAGTAGAACAACCCTCTCCACTTGGCCTTCATAGACTACCAAAAGGCGTTCGATTTGGTCGAGATATGGGCAATACTAGCGGCAATGGATAGGGTGAGAATTGACTCTCGATACTCTAAACCTTATGCAAAACAAATACTACGGCGCAATGCTTTAGATCAGGTTAGAGGACGACATGGTGACAGGAAAGATCCCAATACTCGATACTCTAACCTTATCCAAAACAAATACGCCGGTGCAACGGTTTGGATCAGGTTAGAGGAAGACGTGGTGAGAGAAGATCCCGGTTGAGAGACGCGTCCGCCAAGGATACACGATGTTTTCTAATGTGTTCACTCTGGTACTGGAAGAGGTCTTTTGGAATCTGTTTCGGGAGGGGAAGGACATCAATTTCGACGGCGCCTACTTAAACCATATGAGATTCGCTGATGACATCCCTCTGATAAGCAGCGACCCAGCAGAGCTGAAAGACATGCTAGAACAACTCTACGAGGTGTCAACAAAGATTGGGTCGAAGATGAACCTCTACTCTCGAGATTTCAATTGAAAATCATACCTTGGAAGTTATAGACAGTGTTGTTCCTACAGTAAAATTTCTTGTACTGGTTTATGGGGGAATATTGCACTAAAAGTAACTAAAGTGTACTCTACTGTCTACTGTTTGTAAACCGTAGATTCTTCAGCGCAGGGTGGGGAGTTAATTTTTATCCCAACTAGGTTTAGCCAATGCAACGTTTTAGCATGTTTTAGCATTCCCTTGATAGCAGTGTTTGAGCGTACGGATGGCGTATATGATTTTAAAATTTTTTTAAAATCATATACGCCACCGCGGATTTTCTTTAAAAAAATACCTTTCGTGACGGGAAACCGGAACAACCTATTGAATGCAAAATTCTCCAAATTACAATAAACTTTAGAAGAAAAAAAGAAAAAGGATTCGCTTGGATTCGAACAAAAACTCCCTGCAAGTTTTGGTACTGAGCCAAACCTACTACTTGCATAGTAAGAAGTTTAAGTCTACTAACTACTAAGTCGCTTGAAAGTGGAAGTAGTCTACTTGGCAAAACCTAATTGGGATATCAATAAACGCCAGTGTAGAACGTGGCAGGGGACGGCTTTAGAAGCCACTCCAAAGGTGACTAATAGTCATGATTTTTAAAAATCCCATTGTTGTGTGACAATTTGTCTTTCAATTTCTTACTTAGGAGAGGAAGATTCTTTCGAAAAAGATCATTTCCCTTCCATAATATACCAACACTGAGCACCCTTTAAGAAAAATATATATCAAATTAATCTTCTGTAGTGTACCTATTAATTATTAATACATTTGTGTTTTTCTGTTTCAAACTGTGTTTTATTATGTGAATTTATATTTTTTCGGGGATGCAGTCGTGGTAGGTAAATAAAAACTTTGTCTTTTCAAGCTTTCGGAAATTTTTAATGTCTTCTTCAGGAACAGGAACTACAAAAATGTAACAGTGGTTTTGTAGTTCCTGAATAACGGACGTGATATATCGTATGCATGTGAATTAAGCTTTAAACAGGTCACAGCTAACCATTGAATGAAGCTAACAGTTGCCACCCACAGAACACCAAATACTGATAAATTTGACATCTGTGAGCCCATGAGTGTGTCCTGTTTTACCAACTTACTGTAAAATTTTAAACTTCATAGAGCATAAAAAATTATTTGCATTTTTTGTGGAAATACGATCAAATTGTACTGAAATTTGAATTGAGGTACTTGTGTACTTCTATTTAGTCAATTGTACTAAAATAGTACAATTGTATGGTCTGGAACAACCCTGGTTATAGAGCACTACGTCTACCTTAGTCACGATATCAAGCTGGGACTGTGTGTATATACGATTAATTTTTCTTGTGACTAGATAAAGAACTGTTTATATACGTAGATGTCGAACTATGTGTAACTGAGAAGTACTCGATTACAATATTATATTGTGTACAAACAATATCTGTAACAGATTTACGCACAATCACAACTACTTTATTTACAACACTAGCGTAGAAATACACTACCTATATTTAAACTGTTTTTGCTAAAAGGTAAATATCATCTGTCAAAGTCGAAAACCATATTGTAGTGCAATGTTCCGTTATATATCGCCTGATTAGTGGTGCCCCCCTGAACACAATCGTCGAAATACAATCTTCTTCTCCCAGGTGACAGCTCATTCTGGCATATTTTTAATTCGACCGAATGCCAATATACTACATATTGTGCGCTCCACTATAATTCCCCCCCTTAATTTAAAACCGGCTGGAGCACATCTTATAAATATTTTTTAGATTTTTTTGGTAGATATCTGTTTTATAAAGAGATTTGTTGTATTTTTTTTGTTGTTCTTCTGTTTGCTTTAGTTTTTGTTTTATAAAAATGTATTTCGATCCGTTGTTTTTCATGAATATCATGTTTTGTATACCTACCTACCTATTTTATTTCAATTTTTAAGATTGTCAATTCTTTAATAAATTTAATCTATGTTTAGTTGAGTAATGGCGAGTGCATCTGGATATTTCCTTATTTTTTGTATACCTAATAGAGTTTCTCTTTCTTGTTTTTGTAATTAGATAGTTTGATTTACAGAGTGATTCGGTGGTTTGTATGAGGATTGCCTATATTAATATTCGTTCTCTTTTACCAAAAATAAATGAACTTAGAGCTATAGTTTCCAGGGATGAATTTGACATAGTAGCAATATCTGAGACATGGCTGAGTGATGGAATAGGCGGAGATGCGCTGCAAATTCCAAATTATTATTTCTTTCGCAATGATCGTGTTGATAAGGCAGGCGGTGGTGTAGCATTTTACATAAGCAAAAAATTTAAGGTAACTGTTTTTAATAGCAACAGAAATATTGAACAGCTTTGGTTACATGTGCAAATCAAATCAAATAATTTTATATGCGGTGTGGCATATAGACCACCTCAACTTAATTACAAATTTTTTATTGACGAGCTTGAAGAGTCTATCTTGCATTCTTACTGTACTCAGTAACTGAGAGTATCTATTGTTTGGGTGACTTTAATATCGATTGTTTAATGTTGAATAAACCTGAAAGGTTGTACTTGAATAATATGATGCAATCATTTAATTTAGTTCAATTAATTAATGAACCGACAAGAGTGGGATTGAATAGATCTTCTCTTCTTGATCTGATAATGACATATGAAACTGATCTTGTCCTTCAGTCGGGTGTTAGGAATTTCGACCTTTCAGATCATGATCTTGTGTACTGTGATATAGACATGAATCATGTTGGGCCTCCTTTGCATTTTCGTACGTATAAAGATTTTGCCCACTTTGATTTGGAAGCTTTTAAGAGGAACCTGTCGGCGTTGCCGTTGCATTCGTTGTACCGCATTGAGGATGTTTCTGATAAGGTTGAATTCTTGAGTAGTCAATTAATACAATTATTCGATATTTACGCTCCATGGAAAACCGCAAGAATTACACGACGGCCTGCTCCGTGGTTGACGGATACTATCAAAATTCTTATGAATCTTCGTGATAAAGCCAAAAACAAATTTAAAAGGAAGCAAACAGCTTCAGTCTGGGAATATTATAAGCAGCTGCGAAATTATATCAACAACGCCATAAAAACTGAGAAAAAAATCATATTTTCAATTTAAATTTTCAAATTGTGGTGGTGCGACAATGTGGAGTGAACTTCGGCGGTTGAACATCGGGAAGGCAGACATGAATTGTTTCCCGGAATTGCTGGATCTAGATCCCAACACTTTAAATAATTTTTTCATTGATAGTGTACCGGACATGCCTGTTGATCATGATATAATTGATTTTTATAAAAATAATACCTTGTTAATTGAGTCTGAGTTTGGTTTTCAATTGGTTGATGTTAATGTAGTATCGGATATCTTGTTGTCATTGAAGAGCAATGCAACTGGGTCTGATGGTTTAAACGCTCAAATGATTAAATTGTGTTGTCCTTATGTTTTACCTTTTATTACCAATATTGTCAATAGTTGCATCATGGAGAGCAAATTCCCTAAGACATGGAGGTTCGGTTGTGTTGTTCCTATTCCCAAGGTAAATAATCCAAAGCAGTGTAAAGATTTTCGGCCGATTAGTATTTTACCCACACTTTCAAAAATACTAGAAAAAGTGTTACACCGGCAGTTGTATGATTTTCTCAGTGACAATAAACTTTTACCAACGACCCAGTCCGGCTTTCGCTCATCTCACAGCTGCGCCACTGCCCTTATGAGTATTACCGATGACATTCTCGCAGCCTGCGATACTGGAAATCTTAGTGTAATCACATTGCTCGACTATAGTAAGGCTTTTGACACCCTAAATCATAAATTACTAATAGAAATCTTGCGACATATCGGTTTGTCTGCAGATTCTGTATCACTTATGGCGAGTTACTTATGTTGCAGGAAACAGGCTGTGAGGATGTCTGGCGTTGTTTCTGAATGTAGAACTGTTGAAAGGGGTGTTCCGCAGGGCTCTATACTGGGGCCTCTTCTTTTCTTAATTTATACACATTCTTTTCATAAATCTTTAAAAACAGCTAAAATTAACATGTATGCGGATGACACACAGGTATACTACTCTTTTCCACCTAATGAAGCTCTTCCAGCAATGGAAGCTTTTAATGCTGATTTGGCTATAATGACAAAACTTTCAAAGCAACATGCTCTAATGCTAAACCCCGAAAAATCTTGTTGCCTGGTGCTAGGAAGAAATTGCCAAAATGCTTACGTTCCTAACGTCGTGATTGGACCTGACATAGTTCCTTTTGTCAATGTTGCAAAAAATTTGGGGGTCATTATAGACAGTTCCTTTAGATATCGGCAGCAGGTCACTTCATACATTCAAAAAGCCTTTTATACTTTAAAATCAATCTTTCCACACAGAATCTATTTCAACCGAAAAATTAAAACTCTGCTGTGTGAAACACTAGTGCTGTCCCATTTCTCCTACTGTGCCCCAGTGTATAGCCCTTGCTTGGATTACGACACGTTTCGGAGAATTCAAAGAGTACAGAACTCTTGTCTTCGTCTAACACATGGAATTCGCGGACGTGATCATGTTTCTCAGGCTCTCTGGTCGCAGCAATGGCTCAATATGAAAAATAGGTTGTATCTGCTTACTACATGTTTCTATCACAAAATAATAACATTAAAACAGCCCTCTTACCTGTATGACAGGATCAGTTTCAGAACTGATGTGCACCACCTTAATTTAAAGCATAGAGGCTTAATCACACCACCCCTGCATCGTACCTACAATATTAGTAAAGTATATAATGATTTGCCTGACCATTTAAAATGTCAATCTGTTGCTGCGTTCAAAAAATCATTGAAGACGATTTTACTCCAGTCCCAATTTTCTGTAATATCTACCATTTAGTTCTACTTGCTAGCTTGTACAGTTTCCTAAATTCCATTATCTCAGCTGAAAAGTTTTGAGTTTGTAAAGATGTCACGCTGTTTGTATTGCCTCTGGATCTCTGTTTCATATCACGTTATGTTTTGTTACTTTTTCTCATTATTCTCGTTCTTTAATTACTATTATGTATTTTTGTTAACATTATGTTTCATAATATTTATTTATCTCAAGGGTTGGGTGGAAGAGCAGCAATCTTGCTGAACTCCCCCTTGCGATTTCACATACATTTTTGTATTTTGGATACATTGTATATATTGTGTATTTTTTTCCATCTAAATGTGAAATAAAGACATTTAATGTTATTATTATTATTATTATTAAATACTTGGGTAGCTATATTTTTTTTCAATTTCTGAACATTTTCATTTAACTTTCTAGAGTTTTCAAACCGTTTTTGTTCTGCGCTTTGTTTTTAATATTATTTCGTTTTCTCGTTAATTGACCTTCCATGCAATTCTTGCTGTATATTTTTTGACGTTTCTTTGTTATTTGGTTATTTGACTTAGTTTCATAATATAAGTAAAGCCCGGCGGGGTATTTGTCCAAGGAGTAGTTGTTCGAACTGTTTATCAGTATCGTTCATTATACCACAGTAATATACATGTAGTAATCCGCCAGACGACTAGGACAAATTCAATGTAAAAATGATAAGAATAATAATAGTAATAATAAAGCAGGGAAGTATGACGCCTGTCCCTCTTGGTGTACACTTTTGTATTTTTAGGTTAATGTAACCAATTTTCAGGGTTCTCCTTTGTAATTTCAGGAAAGCTCATAAACAGCGGTCGATGGGAGGGATCCCCTTTTCACGAAAAACTAAATCCTTGCAAGAGCACTTGGAATTTCAACAATAAAGTACTCGATGAGTACATTTGCACGAGCAATCTCTGCACAAGAGTAGGTAGTTTACTGTTTGCCATTTTCTTTCCCTCTTATTCTTGGCTCTCAGACACTCTTCATCACCAGCAAAGCATTGACGTACGAAGTGGCATCAATCACTCCAACGATTGATCAGCTTTTATTTTGTCGGTTAAATGTTCATCGAAACATCTTGTGGTGGTGCAGAATGCTTTGCACATTTATTGGTTCCGTAACGACCGTGCTTCATAACTTTAATAAAATTTAATAACCCTCTTATGGCATAATCGAAAAATTGTTGTCTGGGAAACTACCCGTCGAGGGAACTGATTTATGCATGAGCTGTGCATAGTGTAATACAGCTGCATCTACATTTTTCTCCAGTAAAGGAGATTGGCCGTGAAATGATTACAACGTAATTTTATATTCACAGCTCCTTAAAATCATTAGTTACTACCCTAAAAGTACCGAAGAATTTTAAAGGTGATACCTTGATATGCTATGTCTAACTCGATTGAGGATTCTTTTGTCCAAGTCACAGCAATTCAAGCACCCGAAACATTTGAATATAAACTGTTTCACTTCCATTAAGGGTAAAAATAAGTAAAGAGAGCGAAGGAAAATGATTTTATCAAGACTCGTAACAAATAACATCGTGTTAATATTATGAGCGCTTTGCTTATCTGCGTGCGATCTCGAACAAAAAGAACCGATTTAAATTTCCTTTAGCACCGAAACGAAGAAAGTCCAATTCCGGTTAGCATAATTCCCTTTATATTTTATCGCCGTCCACTATGCTCTTACACGTACAAAGGCACAAATTGCTCTTCGTAAATTTACATAATCGCCATAGCGTGTGGGGTTAAGGAAAATGCGCAACAGCCATTCCAGAGACGCCCTGTGGCTGACCATCAAATTAGAGAACATATTTAGAGCTGCACTCTGGACTTCCGACGGCTGCAAATGTTATTATGCACTTAGTTTAGCCGCGAGGTTCAGCAGCCCTCGACTGTGCCACTGTTATATCTGGGAATCACATTCGTGTCCTGTCCCAATAAATTTATAAACTAACAAGCCAATCACGAGAGCAAACTCTATTAAACACGATTTAGAGTTGCCTTACATTTTCGACGCATTCATGGAATCACTGGCGCAGTCGGGGGCAAATCGTAAAAAGGAAATGGCTTATTCTTACACTTTACGGTATTATCTGAAAACGTGTGTCGTGACAATATTCCACTTGGTGCCGTGAAGTTGAAGTACCAGATTTGCAGTTTTTATATTCAGTGTTGTCATCCGAGACATAATAATTTGGCGGCATTTTTTAAATTTTTGTCTACAATTTCGGAACGATGATGAAAACGTTTATGAAACCTTTTTGATGAGCCGTTTAAATTTTATAGCATCCACGAATAGTTTTTCGCACAGCGCTAATCATTTTTGCAGCTGTTTACATAACACAAAAATCAACAATGAGTTCGGACAATGTTTATTCACAATGCACCGGCTACCAAAAATATCAGTGCAATTAACTTCATTTTAAAACAAATTTGTTTGTCGCCTTGGGCCATTTGAAACTATAATGAAATTTATACAAGTGAGAATTTAAGGAAATATTTACCAACTTAGTAATTTGAATAAACCAAAGCAAAATATAATACATCTGCGTTTATCTCGAAAGTGGGGCACCGAAATGTCTCTATTCAGAAAAAGGTTCCAGCCAATTAATTATTATTTCATATTACGGACCTGTAGAGATAACTAGCTACAGCTACCTGTCTGTCGCAGACGGGCTAACGCCAGGGGGCGCAGCTGTTGCGAACATATCCTATTTTTTGTGCATACCTACATTTTTTTCCATGAGCCTACGTAATTTCTGTTGAGCGAAAATATAATAGTTTTCCAGATAAACCGGAGATAATAGCAATCTGTGGTGGGTCGCTAACTGAAATAAATTTTGCTACACGCAAAGATACTTACCGAACTGAGCTTTCGTGATAACGTATGATAAATGACCAAATTAATTTGTCTGTGTTCTTGTCCCTATCTCTGTCTCTCTCACTGGCGGGTTTCCGCTCGGGTCTCCCAGGCATATGTTGCTTGTGCATTTACCGTTTCTGCCTTAATAGTTTTTCAGTTTTTTTACGTTTCAGCAATTAAATCATTTGTCTGGTGGACCGCTTGTCAAAACAACCCGTTTTTCTTCCCGCGTAGTTTATCTTTTTGGATAGGCCCTTGTCAACGGTTCGATTAGTTGGGTAACGAGTTCTTTTTGCCAAAAGATGTCTGTACGCAAACTAATCGCTTAAGGCCCACAGAAAAGACTGTTGAGTACACAAAATATGTGGGGCAATTTTTTATACTTGAAATGGGCATGTTTTTAGTCATTTTTATTGTATCGAGGAGAACTTTGTCTAAATATATCCGATTTCTCTTATTCCTAAGCGCCCCTAGCTCAGTTCACCCTGTTGGGCGTTGAGTCACTAATGGGTTACTGAGGAGCGATTAAGAACCATCACCTATAATCTGTTCCCCGGCTGGAATGGGCGCACGCGAAATCTAAATTAAATAATTCATGTAAAAATTGCTCAAAAAAGTCTGTATTTTTTACTGTTCACGATATCGCAATCGCACCATTTGCAAAAGGCCAAAGGATTCTGGCGGTGTTAGCCGGATTGAATGTTGTTGATCTTAAACTGAAACTAACACTTTCAACACTTAAGTGAAACTACATAAGAAATAACATGGGATTTTGGTCATGAACCGGTATAGCATATCTACTCCAAGACGAAAGTTTTCTAGCGCCAACCCTGCTTTATTTTCTGTCACGTATTTCCCAACTTTATTTGAAAGTTCAGTACAGCGAGTAGTAGAACATTTGAGATTAAATGTTCTTTTAGTACTTAGAACTACTCCATTACTGAGCTATCTTTGCATAGAGGAACAGACGCTATGAATTAATCACATGCACTAATGTGAATCTGCAGTTCAAACACATCAATTTGTGCACAGCAAGTTCCCCAAAGCAATAACCGTTCGACAGTCACTAATTTTCCAAACACTTAAGTAAATAGGAGACTTCATAACAATTGCAATTAACTTAATAATCTACCATATTAATACTGAATTGAAATATTAATTTCGCGCTGCAACGCGGAAAGTAGACGCCAATATGGAGGATATAGCTGCTTCTCGGTGAATGTTAGTGCTTCCTACATCCCATCCCATTTGCTGAAGACATCTCGCCCATACCGAACGAGCAGGCACTTTAAAATTATGGAAATTGTCAGACCTGAGCGCAGTTTATGTACCTGAACGCCGACAGAATTAATTCAGCTGATTTCAGGAAACGAAAGTGGAAAATTTATACAAGCGGTAAATAACAGTGCTTATTATGAAACAAGTTTAAGGAAAAAGAACATATATCTAACAGTTATAAATATAATTTTCAAAATATTTTTAAACTTGCATTTTCAAAATTCTGTTTCATTTGTGTTTATGGAAATTTCAACTTATCTGCAATAATTATTATCAATAAAGTTGAGCGTAAGATCAAGATGAGAAAGGATGGAGAAAAGGGCGGAAGAAATATCAGGAGAAGATCAGTTGTTATACATTCCGAATTTGTCTTACAGTTTATTAGTTAAAATATCATACTCGTTTTTCTTATAGCATGGTTTATCTTCTGCTAGGATTATCGATCGAAGCCGTTAGCTTCGAAAAGCAAGAAAAAAGTAGTCGGTACAATTTTGACTACGCTACAATGCGCACGTATGAGTACCTAGCTCTCTTGGTTTTGGACTAGTTTTATGTCTCCGGAATTCGTCCGGATTTTGCTAAAAGATTAGCTATTATCGGAAATCTTAACAGTAGTTCGCAAGATTCTTCGATACCTTAAAAAGGGGTCTATTTCTCTGTGGCGTAATATTGCGTAATAGTTATTTAAACCTCCAATAATTGGAATTGGGGTAAGTCCCGCTTTCTTGGTTTCCTGGCTAGTTATTTGACTCATAGTTCTTTTATTCTTTTAAGGGCTTTATTCTTGGGTTAGACTCTTCTAGATCAGCCCCGGATTTTATTCGGCCGATAGTTATTTCGCTGTACAGCAAGTAGACTTCAATTAGATACCACCAAAATTCGACGTACCTAGACACAAGAATTGAAGAAGACATCAGGACTGTGAGTAGTTTTTGACATTTTTACGAAATTAGACAGCCTCACCGTCGGTAGTTCGTTTATCAAAAGTGATATAATAAATTTCTAATAAATATAATAAATAAATGAAATCTCTCCAAAAATCTCTTCTAAATTGCTTGAGAAACCTGGTTCAAGACCCAGTGCTCGTTTGTTATTCGCTCAAATGAGTAAATAGTGATTATATTTTACCATAAGACCGTTTTACCCGTCAAATGTACATAGTTAAATTAATAGAGTAATTTTAATTTGTTTTCGTTTATAATTTTCTTCGTATAGCAATCGAGAGTCCAGCCCTTCTCTGCCTTGAAGCTGACAAATAAGTTTCCCATCCGACAGACCTAGATGCAAAAATTCGATCGTTAATAAGCTAATGACTTGATTTAAATAGGCATACAGTTCGTTGCACTAGCATCCCGACATAATGATTATGTTATTGTAAATCTCTTATAATTTCCTTTTCTTATTGTAACTAACCGCTTGTTTTGGGAATTTAGTTTGATAATGTAACATGAAACCAAGGTCACATAGACGTCATATAAAAATAGCTTATCGTTTCTTCTCGGCTTTATAAGATTTCCGTGACAGTGACATTTACGACTGAAGTACTTCAGGTCGAAGGGTGGCATAATTTATAACAAACCTGGAAACGGGGGTGTTCGGTGTTTATCTATGCAAGCGGGATAAGGCGAGGCAGTGTAACACGTGAATTAGTTTAACTTCTGCGGAAAATTTATTCCTGCCTAAACCACATTTCTTATATTAAAATCACCAGGGAACGAATTTCCATTTCTAAACCGCAAACTGAGCACCCCACAGTATGTAAATATTATTTTAAGTGCGTAATTCCGTCCGCACTCGTTACGTCTGATTTATGCTTATTAAGCCAGTAGTATGCTCCTCGCCAGTTCATTAGGGCACCGCTAGATGTCACTTCGGCATCCCCTAATAGCGAAAGAGGCACGTAAATTATGTTTTGCAATTTAGGCCGGTGTTCTATCTCGACAGGTGTTGCTCTTGCCATTCATTGTGACTATATTACCAGCCGAATGGGGTCCGCGAGCCAGTAGACGCTAATTGTTATTATGGTTGTTTGTTTAAAAGAAAACGTAAGTGTCAGAATTATAAATATGGAACTGTTTAGTGTGAGTTGGCTTTCGAAGTGCCTTTGGGTTACGCCATTCGCGTTTGATAGGTTACCGTCAGTGTATAATCGCTATAAAATCGATTTCGCCGAACGAATGTCGGATTTTTGCTGGGTCAGATGATTTAATATTGGCTTCATGCGAAGCAATGGATTTAATAGCGTGAGTTGCAGTTTTATGGGTATCTACTCGCGTACAGAACAGTAAATTCTAATACCGATAAACAATGATTCACTTTATTAACTCCAGCATCGATTGAATAAAATGAAGTAAACCAGAAACTATTAAAAATACTTTGGGTACGTACATGGCATTGACGGTTTAGTTAGGAATTGCTGCTATTCTCAGTTCTGCAAAGTTAAAATTGATATTCATCGATTCCCGGCGCACTATAAAGTTCAGCAAACGTCGCCAGTTAACTTGCAGATACTGCAATAACAGTTTTCAGCATCAAACTCTTTACAGATAGCTTCGGTCATTAGAAATGAATCTCTCCAAATGTGTCGACATTTAGATGTTGCAAAAGGTTTGTAGCATCAGAGTCCGAACAACAATCGAATTATGTAAATGCTTTTAGGTCTTTTTCACTGAAAATGGAGTGCCGAGTTAAGGTCTCGAGAAGTTCGAAAGTAACGTGCAAAGTTTGGAGGAAAAACTCCAGTCTATCTAAATGAAATTTCGCAGACATAATTACCAAGTTCTTCCTAATGGTTTCAACGATAAAGGGCGTTATTTGTTCTTGTTAATGTGATTTAGGGTTTAAAGGTAAAAGGAAAACGGTGTAGGATGAATGATTGAAACATTTTTAGGCAGTCTTTTCGCTACAGTGTTCTCCTTCGCAATTTTGGGGTAATAAAGTCAAAAAAAGCTATCCGCGATTTTGCTCGGTGCTAGAGGATAAGACAAGTGTAGCGACTTCCATGCATACATCGGAGGAAAAGGTGAGGAGTATTTATCCGAGCTTATTGGCAAGAGAAGGGAAGTGCGAGAGGGGAATCGGGGCGATTTTCCATATTTCGCGGGTAGGAAATGCGGCGCGCTCAAAATGTATCATGTCATAACTCCCTCAAAAATTGTCTTACAGAGTTGCAATTTTTTTAAAATTATTTCTTAAACTTTCAGGATGCTCACGAAATCTTTCAAATTGTAATTACATAATTAGTTTTCATTCCGCTTTGCGATTTTCGAGACGTTGCCTTTTTGGTGCAGTGGAATTTTCACCTATCGAGGAACTATGCTCATTTTTAGGGTTTGGACAAACTTCCGGCGGCAAAGTTATAGAGAAAGGACTGAATTTTATTTTACACCAAGATTCAATTCATTATCTCGCATAGAAAAAAAGTTATGGCGATTTGAACACGATAATCGTTCTGAGCGCGTAACTCTTGAAGTCGGTAGCGTGCGATAAAGAAACGGTTACAGCATCAATCTTTAGGAGACTGTACATGTGTGCAGACGTATTTGGTTTTATTTTATGAGTATTTGGTTTTATTTTATGAGTATTCGCTGTGTGATGAAAATATCAAAATGGGTCGAAAATTGTTACGTTTGAAATTTACCCTAACACCTTTTATTTAGATATTTTTCATGTGTTCTGATTTTCCTATCAATATTTCTGTAGGTACTTTCATTGTTGACCTTCTTGGCTATTTGTCTCTTAAGTTTTGATCTGCGACTGTCCCTGGTTTTTGATTTCTTCCCCAAGTCTCTTGTTTGGTAATTTTATCAGCTTTCTACCTAGAATATTTCACTCTCAGTTCTTGAATTTGCTCCACTTACCTTTTTGTTTCTATTTTTCGTATTTCAGCTGTTGAGTTTATGTTCCTTTATTCTGTGCTTTCATTCTTGTCACCTACCTCGAACCTGGACTCAGCCGGCGAAATTCTCTCGTTAGTTAGTCTGGATGTTGTCTATTCTTGATGGTTTCGGTCTTCTGAATTTGTTTAGCGAGATTATTATTGTTAGAAATTTGTTGTTTAGGCATCTGTTTATAATCCACCTTGTCAGGATATTTTAGGTTAGTTCGCTTCTGTCACTGTCATCCGTGTAGGGCATTTTTAGTTCCCCTTCTTTATGTTCGGAGGGTCAGTGGCGTGCCGATCTGATTTTCCTTTCCGCCTTGAGTCTTTGGTTCCTTTACGTCTCTTATACTTTATTCTTTCGTCTTGATGTGTCTCTAGAGGGTTTCTATTATCTTTATCTTGGTTTATTTTGGGTCGGTAAGTCTTCTTTAGCCTCCTTCTATTCGGTTTATTGCCCCCTATTCATTGACGCTATTGGAATTTTTGAGTTTCTAGGGGAAATTTGGGTACTTGTAATTTTTCATGGAACCGACTCGCACTATCTTCTCGGTGCGCGCTTTTTTTGATTTCCGATTTCCGTACAATCTTGTCTTTCTCATGCTGTGCTTCGACGTGTAGTGTAGGGTAATTTGGAGAGTTTTGGCAATTTTTGATTGTGCTAGCCTTTTCGTTGGGATTTTCTCCAATCACCTATTTTGGGACCTCGATTCATCGTTATTTTTGGATTTGGAATCGTCGTCTGGCCTTTTTAAGGGATTTAAACTCACATTTTGAAGTTTGGCGTGCTTTTGGCAAAAAAACCCCACGAGGTATAAGCGAGATATTTTTCCTTCTTTCATTTATTTAAATCTTCAATCATCTAAGTGCCCTGTTTTCTTTCTTCTCTTTTGTTTCCTGATTTGTTTGTATTATATTTTAGGGTTTTTTTTTTGGGGGTTTAATTTTCATCGAGCGATTTACCTCCATCGAGGAGTGCCGTATTCGCCTCCTGGTGCTTGCTGCAGCCCGTGCCCCGAAGATTTTTGAAGCAGCTGACCTCCTCCATCTATTTGTATAAGGTCAGAAATTTTGGTATTTTTCTACCGTTTGTGTCGCCTGTCCGTTTGGATCATCGTGTCCAGCGGCTGGTTTTATGTAGATGCCTGGTCACGGCTTGTTTGTGACCACCCCATTTATGTAGTTTGTTCATTTGTAAATTCATTAATTTAATATCTTATAGTAAATTTGCGTAGTTCATTTGTTCAATAGTTTAATTCAGAATTTAGTAATACATTTGTTTTTTTGACAGTTTTATTGTACACTTTTTTGTAGCTATTTTCTAAATTCAATTCAATTAATTGTTTTTTTGTTCTGTCGTGATTTTGTCACATCCGATATTCCCGTTTGCGCCTCATTGCGTTTTTTAGGTAGCGTGCGTGTGATAGACCCGTCGGTGCGCCGCGCGAGTGGAGCTTCACCCGTGTTGTGTATTTACCGTGTCATCGGCGCCTATTTCTCGTGTTCTTTTTTGAAAGCGTAGCGTTAGTACCGGGTCACTATAAGTAACTTGCTAATTAACCTTTTTTGTAACTTTTTTTAAATTAATTAATTATTTCGATTTGTAATTTCCGCATTTCATTTACCAGTTTTTTTTGTTTAATATACACTTTTGATATTGACCATTGTGACTACGTATTTTTTTTGTTTTGTTACCCCTTTTTGTGTACCAGTGGCTCTTAGGAGTTGTAGCCACTGCGTGTTGCGTAAGTATTCTGGAGGATCTGTCGACAACTCCTTGGCGCCCCTTTCTGTTATTAGCCCACGCCCATCTTCGGCTTTGAGTATAGCTGCGGCCGTATCCTCCATTGCGACGTTACGTCATCGGTGACGTCACAAAATGTTGTGTAGTGCCTTATTGGGTTTCGGGTTATGCAACGTGCAAGGAAAAGGTTGCCACTGACAGGTATACGATTTCAAGAGTTACGCGCTCGGAACGATTATCGTGTTCAAATCGCCATAACTTTTTTTCTATGCGAGATAATGAATTGAATCTTGGTGTAAAATAAAATTCAATCCTTTCTCTATAACTTTGCCGCTGAAAGTTTGTCCAAATTCTAAAAATGAGCATAGTTCCTCGATAGGTGAAAATTTCACTGCACCAAAAAGACAATGTCTTGAAAATCGCAAAGCAGAATGAAAAGTAATTATGTAATTGCAATTTGAAAGATTTCGTGAGCATTCTGAAAGATTAAGAAATAATTTTAAAGAAATTGCAACTCGATAAGACAATTTTTGAGGGAGTTATGACATGATACATTTTGAGCGCGCCGCACTTCCTACGCGCGAAATATGAAAAATCGCCCCGATTCTCCTCTCGCACTTCCCTTCTCTTGCCTATAAGCTCGGACAAATACGACTCACCTTTTAGCGGCAACTCGGTACACCCTTGTCTTATCCACTTCGTACCGATAGAAAATATATAATAAGCAACAATCAAAGAGTATTATTTTCTTACCAAGTATATTCGCTGGAGAGAAAATGGCAGGCTTACCTGAAACAGAAAAAGCAAATATAGTATAACTAAAATTGACTTTACGATAATTCAGAATATATTTGCTATCTGATTTTGCTGAAAAACAAGCTGTACTATTCCCGAATAAATTGCCGAAGGAGGTTTTGATATAAACCTATATTGAAAACTTTTCCGCGGAAATTTATCCCGATTTAAGATTAAAGTTCAAAGTTCCTGGGCCTCGGCAACAAAAGCGCCATAACTTAAAATAAATGGTATTCGTATTTGCCAATGCCTCAAAACAAACCGATAAACAGAGGAAGAAGCAGAAAGAGTAATCATCATATTTTCCGGTGTTCGGAAAAACGAGCGCTGCTTCTCTCTCTTTCTGGGACGGATTCTACCAATTTTCGGCTGCTTTTTACAAACTTTCGTCATGTATACTAATTTCTTTGCATTAGGGTGTACCGTGTACTTATTCATTCATAATTTTGCGTGTTCACTTATTAGTTTGTGGTTGTTTACTCGTTATCACTGTAATCACTGTAGTCTCTGGCGTCGCACTCTAATTCTTTCAAAAACGCGGTTTAGCTGCAGGGATCTTGAGCTACAAAACATTGTAGCAGATTACACTGTTGACTTTTTATTTACTGGAGTTCCAGTCGTTCAGAAAACAGTCAATTGCTTCAAAAAATTTCCCTCAAATTCTTAAATAATGATGAAATGTTCTTTTGGGCTAGGAGAACTGTTTACTTACTATATCAATATCCAGTCGCAAAAACGAAAAAAGATAATTAAGGTTTAAAGTTTACTTTAGCGCAGTCTGAAGGCGAATCTGGTGCGGGTGGGTCTGCGAATATTTTTCTACGCTGCAGGCCCCTGAATTTTATTCCGAAGAGATATCTTTTCAGTTAAAGCTTCAAATTAAATTGCGAGCTTTCATTTGCGTTCCATAGAAACCTATTTCAATAGACAGTTCCATTATTTCGAGTCACTGATTTCGCTAGAGCCATTAGTTGAAATCAAGAGAATGTACTAACAATTTCGAAAGTAATATTTTTGGGGTTAATATCGTGTATACAATGGAAGGTGAATATGAGCAGAGATGGGCGATTATTTAATCCTTATAAGCTTCGGTAATGGACTTAAATAACACTAATAATCCTCCGGGCGTGCATATTAATGCTCGATATGGCCGATAGGGTTTACGAACAACAAACGCAACTCGCTTGCTGCTGTAGGCAAAGGACCGTGTTGTTCGCTAAATTTATTCTATTGATTTCTTACAACTATTTATATCAGAGTTCAAGCCTACGAGTGAGAAGAGCACAGACAGTTTTTTGTACTCTGATTTGGTGGGTTTTCGAAGTAATTTACACATTTCGACGAGAATCATAGTAGCTTACATTTCAAGGTTCAAACAAATCCTAAGGTTCTTTACGTTTCGTCCTATCTCTCCTGTGCACTATTTTCTACTGTCTCGTATGCGTATTTATGGAATATGGAGAATTATTTACACGTTGGAGACGCAAACCAATTAGTCATCAAGTTTACTAGGTATAGTCAAACATGTCTGTGTTTTCGAGAACAAGGCGGTAATTAATTGGGGCTGACGGTGTATAGAGACTAGGTACACTAAGATGTAATCCCGCATGCTTGTGGAATTATCAAGGACATATATTTAATTACATATATTGTGTGCTCTCGTCAGAAATGCGGGGAAGAGAAATGTTCGTTTCAGTCGAAGAAGTTTCTTTTTATTATTTGGCTATAAAAAATAATTGGAACAGTCCTGAGTTCATTACAGTGAATTAGAATACATTATATATTATGTTCTTGCTCCACCTGGTAGATGTTCTGCTAATTACAGAACAAAAACGAACTTTGACAGGTACCCAATTATTGATACCTTGATTATCGAAGAACGGGAAGGAAACGAAGCTCTAGAACACTATTTTAGTACTGATGTTTCAAATAACTTTGTCTTTACTTTTGTTACTTCAAACTGGCACAGGTTTTTGACAACTTAAAATATCTTTCTTCCACCGTGAATAATACACATAGGGGATCATAAAAGAAACATCGTAGCGCGCATCGCAGTGCGCAGCATGTGGTTTCCAACCATGATACAAGTTGCCAACAGCAAAACGTATACCACGCAAACCAGGGTAATAAAGACAGGTATCCGCACGGAGCGCTCGCTACTGGAACCTTTTCGTTGCCAGTCGGATTAGAGAGAGACAGAGCATAGAGGGGGCCGGCCGCAAAAGATTTAGTTAGCCTGCTTGTCATTTAAAACTCATAAAATTTGATAATAGGTAACTGGACTGAGTTTATACCAAGGTTTATACATTTAATCGAGAAAAATAAAAAGTAGCTTACCGGATAGAAGAAATACTTTCATATAGTGGTAGTTTATCATTTCTATTTGAAGGCATATCTACACATGTATTCGATTTCATAATGAGTAGACGTTCATGTTATAATGGGTATGGGAAGGATAAATAAAATAACGCAAATTGAACTTGGTGAGGGTGTGGAATCTGTTATCTTCAGGCGCGAACTATTCGTTCCCCAATAAGCAGATCTCCGGTTAGTAATTGTGGACTGTAAATTCTCTTGAATGGAAAACTTTTATTGGATGTATCTTGCGATATTTATTACATGGAAAAATTTTGTACAAAAATTATGACATATTATTAAATTATTTTATATAACAACGAACCTTTTTGTTTTTTACATTTATACAAAAATAGTTGGCCTATAATAAAAAATACAAAATACGGTTACCAAAGACACAGGTTCAAATCCTAATTAAGGCCTGAACATGCCCCCGGCCTTGAAAGGACAAACTTTCAAATTAGAACCCGGAACTAAAAAATTAAGAACAAAGTTTTCAACATAAACCAAATAAATAAATTCACCGCATTGTCGCACTAATGTCCACAGGCAATGGGCACAGTTTCGAAAAAGAACGACGAACAACTCCATTGCGAGTGCGAACAGATGCAACTCGAACGATTCCGTCGCTTCCGGGATGCAGAGAGACAACTCGGCCTAGCTTCCACTGAAGAGGAGCCTGGTTGTCATCTTTGAGCAGAACAAGCATGTCTGCTTTCAAATCGGAATGATGAGAGCGCCACTTGGTGCGCTGCTGCAGTTCGGAAATATATTCCAAACTCCATCTCTTCCATAGAGTTTGATGAAACTGCTGTAGACGTTGAAATGTAGACAAACGTGATTCAGGTATATGTGTGACGTCCGGATCAGGTAACGCTGTTAGCGGTCTCCCAACCAAAAAGTGAGCGGGAGTCAAGGGTTCAAGATCATTTGGATCAGATGATAAAGGTGAAATGGGACGTGAATTTAACGTTGCTTCCACTTGAGCAAACAATGTACAGAACTCTTCGTAATTTAAAATAGAGTTACCTATAACACGTTTTAAATGATGCTTGGAGGATTTGATTCCGGCCTCCCAAAAACCACCAAAGTGCGGACTATGCGCGGGAATGAAATGCCAGCTAATTGCGTCATTAGCAATTATACCTGAAATAGATGAACTTTCTTTCTTCAAAAAGTTACCTAATTCACACAATTCAGAATTCGCACCTACAAAGTTTGTTCCGTTGTCCGAATAAACTTGTAATGGCTTGCCGCGACGAGCAACAAAACGACGAAACGCGAGGAGAAATGTTTCCGTAGATAAATCAGTCACCAATTCCAGGAGCACGGATTTTGTGGAAAAACACACGAATAAACAAAGATAGGATTTCAAAATATTATAACCTCGACCTTTGCGATGGTCCGCCATAATCGATACCAGTGATATGGAATGGCGGAGATGGAACGACACGGGACAAAGGTAAGTTGCCCATAATTGGATGTGTCAATTTTAGAGAAAAACGAAAACATCTAACACATGCATGAAATACTTTTCTAGCTAGATTTCTCCCAGATGTTATCCAGTATCTGTCCCTCAGGGAACATAGCATAAGCTGAGGCCCCGCATGGAATAATTTTAAGTGTTCAGAGAAAACAATTATCTGGGATAAGGGATGCTTACCAGAAAGTATTATAGGGTGCTTTTTGCTATAAGAAATCTGGGAGTGATGGAGTCTGCCACCAACTCTAATGATGCCATCGGCATCCAAAAATGGATTAAGGCTTTTTTCATTTAGGACCCCATGATGAGGTAGAAAATATGAAGGTGCAGAATGAAAATAAGAAACGGTCATATGACCTAAATCCTCATACTCCTGCATGAAGCATAAATACCTTTTTTGTAAATCGGGATTTGATTGAAGCCTTTTTTCGAGAGAAAGGAATCTTTTCTGGGCGATTGAGTATGAATCACCTAGCAATTCCACAGGAGATTTGAATGGTATGGAGACAATGAATCTACCATCCGAATCTCTGCGGGTATGTTTAACGAAATGAGCCTCACAGGCGTTTTCTTCCACCGAGAAAACTCTTTCTGTAGGATAATGTTCAATTTCCCAAAATCTGGAAAGTTGATCGGGAACTTCATTGATACGACTAAAGTTACAGTAAATCTTTGAATCTAAATTGAAACCCATGGGGCCTGACACTACCCAACCGAAGCGGGTTTTTTGTAAAATTGGAAGATTTGGACCTAATCGAATTTGTCCAATACAAAGTATATGAAAGAAAACTGGAGCACCTATTAAAAGGTCAATATCACCTGGTTGATTAAAAGAGGAATCTGATAACCGAATGTTATCAGGAATCTTGAAATGCTGCCTATCTATATGAACACCAGGGATGGTACCTGCGATTTCATCTAACACTAAGCACGACAGGCGAGTTTTGAAAGGGGAATGATGAGCATGTACCTCGACTTCACACTTTGAGTGAACATGGGATGTGACCCTAGTTAATCCAGATATGGAGACATTGGCTGATTGAACAGGTAAGTTCAATCTTCTACATAGATGAGAACGTATGAAGTTAGATTGAGAACCGGAGTCGAGTAGTATTCTAACTGGATGGGAATTACCGGCAGAATCAAGGATCTGCGCAGATACATTGGGTAATAGAACCTGAGAGGTATTTGACGAGAATGCAGAAATGGATGGAATAGGTAATATAGGAGCACCCATAGAGGAGGAACCCGTTGGCTCCTGAGACGAAGCTGGTGCGGTGTTAAAGTGCAAAAGAGTGTGATGTTTAGACTTGCAACTTTTGCAATTAAACTTTGAATTGCATTGAGGCAAAAAATGGCCTTTAGACAAACAATTAAGGCAAACTTTTAATTCCTTCGCCTTAACTAATCTCGCTTGAGGAGTTAGTTTGTGGAAATCATCACATTTGGAGAGAAAATGGGATTGTTTGCAGAGTATACAAATAGGATTACTAGACACGAACGATTTTGAATGAGTCTTGGGATTATCTACGAATGTTTTGTTTGACCTGTGCTCGCAAGACTCTAAGAGATTAGCAGTATTTTTAAGAAAATCTTTAAATTGATCCAGAGTAGGCAACCGCGACCCTAAATTATTTTTGAAAGATTCCCATTCGCGGGAGGTGGTAGGATCGAGTTTGTTGGAAGTAACATGGATCAAGAATGCATCAAGAAGTTCACCTTCAGTGGATAGCGACTTGAGCGCTGTAACATGCTTAAAAAGTGTATCATTCATTTTTCTTAATTTGGAAGCTGATTCTTTGGATACATGATCAAAAGTAAGTATTGCCTTTAGGTGGTTGTGAACCAACATACGAGGATTGTTGTATCGCTCACATATAGAGTTCCAAGAAATATGATAGTTACGTGATGTAAACTCTAGAGATTTGATGATCCCAGATGCTTCACCAGAGAGACTAGCTTTCAAATAATGCAACTTTTGGATATCGCTGATTTCAGAGTTTTCATGAATTAAATCTCTGAATATCTCTCTAAAGTCCAGCCAATTTTCCATATCACCGTTAAATTTAGGCAAATTTATGGTGGGCAATTTTATAAAATTTGAATGAGGGGAATTCACGATAGAATGATGAATCGGTGAATTTAAAGCGGCATGAGAAACATTGGTAGCACAATCAAGTGCGCGAATTAAAAGTTTAGCTTGTGATATTGCTTGAAAATATTCGATTTCAAATCGTTCGAATTGTTCATTCTCATTGTCTATGCTTGTGCTAACATTGATTATTTCTGCATGAACATCTTCGAAATAGGATAAATAAGAAATTGCAGATTCTAAGTATGTTTGCAGTTGCATATATTGAACCGGACTAATATTATGCTCGGGATCTTCTTGAGAATTTTGTAATTTTGCAATGAAGTTTCCAAATCGGGTCTTTTTTACCCTTGATTATAGACCTTTTTGATTTCAGAGCATCCATTTCGATGAAAAAATAAAATATCAACAATGCTTTCCCGGAAGTATTATAAATAGATATAAGCAAATGAGAAAAAAAATCACTAGAACAGACGTAACAAACCTTGTAGCTACATGTACATCTAAGACACAAATGCGCAAAATATAATAAGAAATTACGAAATTAGCTAGCGTCTTAAATCGTGGAAAACAGAAAATGCACTAAATTATGTATTTGAACTAGACATATAAATTGAAAATACTACGTCTGTAATTTGCTTACAGTGAAAAACATGCAATAAATAGGAAAATAACCAATAAAAATTAAAAGAAGTAACTCACTTATTCGCGCAATGGTTGGTGAAACCCACAGCGGTTACCTTATTGTATGAAAAGAAGCAACGCTGCTACGGCTCAACTCTGTAGTCTACGAATTTGGCGGGTTCCAATGAATATCCGTGCTCGTATGGACCAAAATGTGGAATCTGTTATCTTCAGGCGCGAACTATTCGTTCCCCAATAAGCAGATCTCCGGTTAGTAATTGTGGACTGTAAATTCTCTTGAATGGAAAACTTTTATTGGATGTATCTTGCGATATTTATTACATGGAAAAATTTTGTACAAAAATTATGACATATTATTAAATTATTTTATATAACAACGAACCTTTTTGTTTTTTACATTTATACAAAAATAGTTGGCCTATAATAAAAAATACAAAATACGGTTACCAAAGACACAGGTTCAAATCCTAATTAAGGCCTGAACAGAGGGAATTATTACTTTTTGGAATAAGTAGGTACCTACATATTTAGAACAAAAAATAAGCACATTATATTAGATCTTAAGTACTTTGTACCTACTTATTATAACACACAATAAATAAGATAAACAGTTATGCTAATATGATTTCAATTACAATGCATCTAAATTAAATCAAATTGTAATCTTCGAATACACATAGAAAAGGCGACGCATAATATAAATATGTCTCACCAACTTGGCGTAATTGTCTAGTTCCTCAAAGTTAACCAAACGGTGAAAAAGGAGTAGGATAGTCTATTGCATTTCCCCGTATCGTTACCTTTTTCGGCAACTGGACAATTACGCCAAGTGGAGCGATATACAGGGTGATTAATAACGAGTGTAAAATATTTCGAGGGCTGATAGAGGAGGTCAAAATAATAAGAAAAAAATCGACGAACGTATGTCCTAAAATTATTTCCAACAAGTTTCTCGAAAAAAAACTGATTATTTTCAATATTTCCGAAGCTAAGAAAGCTATTAAATCACGTGTCTTTGCTAGTTAAAGATCTATCTTTCCTGTCTTTTGGTATAAAAAGCAACGAAATTTTATTGGCATTGGAGGCATAACCGCTATGACAGTTCGGTACGACACAGCACTTTCCCATTTTCACGTAACAGTAATAACACAACACCTGTCCTAAATAGTTACATAGGTAGGTACCGAAATCAGAACATTATCACATTTGCTTAAAAGTAAAAACAACTCAGTAACTGCGAACAAGTGTCAGCCGCAATTTGACATTATTAGTTTAACTAATCTGCTTTATAGCATTATTGATACAATTTTGCCAAAAACTGACAACATTAAGTACCTATATTCAATAATGCAATAACGACATATAATAAATCATATTACATATATGTAGTGATCGCAGAATTGCGAATAATTAAAATACAAGAGCTTAACACAGTAAACCCATATGCACTTCTGCACATAAGTTACATTGCCGCGCTTTCGAAGCTCGCCCTCTATGCTCCGTCCTTTTCCATGCCTCTCGCTCGCACACTGACTACGACTTGGTTCCGCCACCGCATGCAGCCCAGGATAGCTCGTGCGGATACCTGTCTTTATTACCCTGACGCAAGCTGATGGTACAGTTTCACATAATGCTAGAATAACAATGTCTCCTAGCTCCTCTAGCAAATAAACTCTATATTTTCGACGGGTGCAGTCAATGCGTAGATCTTGGGAGCCATCAGGATATACTTATAATTCGCGTTTCACACCAGCGGCGGAGAAATTATACGTTAGAGTTAGATGAACATGAGCTAAAAGGACTAACTCTAAAGGTGATATTTTATAATTCTAATAATATAAAAGGAATTATGTTTGATATGAAAATAATATTTGACGAAAAAATTAAAACTAATTTAGATAAAAAAAAAGTTAGTCCGGAAATTTTAGGTGAAGCAATGCTGCGGGAGAACGGAGTGCGATGTTGCATGCACAAACAAGTTTTGGTTGCTAGGTAACAGAGACAATGCTGGCTATTACAACAGCTAGTTTGTGGTGACATTATTGTTACGCAGATGTGATGACGAAATTCTCTGTTATCTTCTTTCTTTACAAACTACACATTTTTCAATGAAGTACTCCATTTTTAAACTTGTTTTCCATTGCGCGCATATTTTAGAATATGGAGTTCATTCAAAAAAGTTGAGCTGCAGACTTGAAAACAGTTGTACTATTGCATTTTTCGTCAAACAAATGTTCTTCTATCAACATACAAGTATCCTTAGTTGAATGGAAAAAGGTGGGGGCAAATATACAAACTGTCTGTTCACACTACTAATTTTTGATGTTCATTATCTTCTAAACCAAGTAAGGCTGCTGAAATTTGTGCACGTGAATTAAACATACTAAGAATTATTTTTATAGAGGGTGGAAATCCTAAATTCGTGTAATTGTCATCAACCTTTAATTTTTGAGATTTTCAGGTCAAGCGTGCTGGAAGATCTAATATTATCTTAAACTTTCCAAGGCTTGTCACAGGTTCCACACATCTCCAAGCTGTGAAACACAACTGGGAAACTGTGAAACTCAAGTAGGGGTAAAGTGGGGCAATTATCCTTCTCTCGACTGATGTTAAGACAAATAACCTCAAATAAACAGTGTACGAAGTGTGTCACGTACGCACCTCGGCATTTTCACAATAATACTCGT
Organism: Xestobium rufovillosum; assembly: GCA_963966045.1. Lineage (NCBI taxonomy): Eukaryota > Metazoa > Arthropoda > Insecta > Coleoptera > Ptinidae > Xestobium > Xestobium rufovillosum. Next base: position 6,553,457 of record OZ014499.1, on the reverse strand, counting down.
TATATAGAAAGACTTTCTATCCGTCTCCGAGCGTCTTTTCCATTGCTGGCTTGGTGGCAGATGGGGGGCACGTGACAAGCGATAATTCGAGCTAAAAAGAGTTCTATCTTTGTAAGTCAAGTGGGGAATGTCCCCTGTAATTCCGCCCTTGACTCATACTTTATGTAAATTTCAGCATTCACGAACGCGAAATGAAGAATTTCTTTGTGATAAAAAGGACGCTTAATCAGAGGATGAGAACCACTGAATCTTGACTTTCATTTAAACCCTGCTTATATTGTTATGTGTGAAAATAACAGAGTTGGAAAGAAATACGAATCTTTATTAAACGAGAAGATGCCTTTGAAACTTTTAAGAAGTTGAAGTCTATCTCGAAAGATTATAATTTTAGCAAAGCAGGATTATTTTAATTGAAACTTCTTGTTTTCCTCTTTGATTGCTTACGCCTTCTTTGGGTATGATAATTAAAACCAGGTAGGGGAAAATAAACAATAAAATAAGCAGCGTGTTCGCCAAGGTACTAACAATTCAACAAGTTTCAAAATACGATAAACAGTTTAAAGTACAACATGGATGATAGGTTCCACTTAAAAATTTATAGTCGACGAAAAATTGAGTTAATGGTTTACTACTTAAATTAGTTATCTAAGTCTGACCTTACTAGTTCTGTCGATCCCGCACAATCAAATCTTCCGAATGATTTCTTCCAGAATCTAAATCAACTGTCATATTCTAACGACACACTTCAAACGTCAACTCTGTTTTCGCGGCCCTTTAATCGCGCTACTGACCTGAAAAAGCGAAATTTATGGAAGACAGTAAAGAATAGGAGAGACTGAATGGTAGAACACCTTCTGAGGCAAGAAGACTTAGTTCGCGACGTACTAGAGTCAGAGATAGGAATGAAAAGGGGTAGGCCCAGATTAGACTACTGCTCTCAAATAGTTAGGGATGTAGGATGTTCGACTTTTTGGGAAATGCGTAGGTTAGCTTAGGATAGGAAAGGATGAAGGTACGCGTCCAACCAGTCTTCGGCTGAAAACTTTATGATGCTGATGCCAAGTCACCCCGCACCAGGCGGTGGATTTGGCTGGGTGTAATGAACGTGGGATAAAAGCTATAGGCTTCCTATCACAGGTACTTCACAATTCACATTTTACGAATTCAAAGCAATTAGTTTATCCGCTTTTCAGTGCCAGGGCTCGCACTTGTCACAAATTGTCCAGCGGAGACAGATCAAATTGTAATACACTTGAACATCTGTCACATTAAGGTGGGTTGCTGGAAATTTTCGCGTCGCAGATGTTAAAACCCATTTGTCTTTGTCAAGTTGGGCGCACTCGAAATTAATTGTTCTTGCATGCAACTGGAGAAAAGATTAACACAAATTTTCTGTGCACAATCTGGAAGTTACAATTCGGATAAATTATAGTTAGGACGATTTACTTGCTTGCTTGAAACAATTTCTCGTTCAACATTTCATTGGGAGACTTTATATTATACGAGGATAGAGTAACTAGTTTCTGGAATGACAATGAAAATAAGATAAATCTGATTTTATTTTGCAACATATTGCCTTTGTGAAACAACACTTTCCTTGGCCAATCCTGGACGGCTTTTTTTGAATTGCAGCTTTCAGCTTGTCCAAAAGTGTTGTGTAGTATTGACCAGTAAAAGTTTTCCCCTTTTCAAGATAGTCAATCAACAGAATTCCTTTGGCATTCCAAAAAACTAATACCATCACTTTTCCATCCGACTGAATAGTCCTACCTTCTTCGGAACCGGTTCACGGTGTCCAATCCACTGTTTTGATTGCCCTTTGGTTTCTGGCGTATTGTGGTAAATCAAGGTCTCATCCATAATCACGAATTTCAACATACCATTCAGAAACAAGCGAAGTCAGGGCTTGTTTAAGCATTATCGTCTGTAGAGCAAAGATGCTTATGTTCAGTTTACATTTGTTTACTGACTAATTGGAAACACTGTTCGTTAATCTGATTGGAGCAGAAAGGTCAATTGCAAAAGGAGATTACTGGTTTATTTGCACTTGCTCGCTGTAATAGCATTAGTTAGCTGAAACAAATAAGGAGACACAGTTGTGCAGTTGGTCTCAACACAATCTCTTTGTTGTCCGAACGGTTATTGATTTTAATCATAAATTGCAATTATGTTGTCTTCGTCGTCGACTGGCTCCTTAAGTACCACAATATTGCTGTTGGCATTTCAACTTATTCACTCAAGTGTTTAAATTGATTTTACAATAATTTTATTACTGCTCTAAGTCAAAGGGTAAATTAGGTCACCGGGTTTGTTATTTAAAGAAAATGGGATTGGTATAATTGAGAATAATTACGGCTCTGTTATTTTTCGTTTCTAATTCAACAACCGTACTGACGATGCTCTTGCTGCATTATTTTTAGAGAAAACACTACAGAATTTCATTCGAACGCTTGAACCAACTGCAATATCGTCTGTGCCTTGAAGTTGCTGAATTTCAGGCTAACTGAACAGTAGTTGTTTTAACGTTTGTCGGTATTACGTTTGAAAATGTTTCTGATTTATTCCGTTATTACCAATTGAAATTAAAATTTGTATCTCTAGTTCCTCTTCAGGAACTAATGATAATTATCGGCGGCTGGGATTTAGCTGATTCAGTGTTTCCTTCAAATATTTATAGATTACTGGACGACGGTGTCAATCATTCTCGCTGGTAGAAGTCGAATGGAAATCTAAATACCGGCTTAACGATATGCGGATTGGTTCCATTTCTGTCCCGTAGTGGAAAGTTGGTTATGGCGGTTCCATCAATTTTTAAGACTTAGTAGTTGAAGTTGACCATGGGAAGGATGTTTTTGACGAAATTACTGTGGAGTGTACTACTTCAATATTTATTCCTAAACTAAATGTGTTATTAAAAGGTCCGAAAAAGTAATACGACAGACTGAAGGTTATAGGGATAAAGAAAAGTATAACAAATTGTGAAAACTCTAAAGAACAAGAATATCGATAGTGAGTTGAGGTTGAAGTAGGTATAAATAGCTTGCATCATTGGCTCCAGTAAAAAATGAGGAAGAGGCTATAGATGAAACTGCAATCTGTCTCACTTCCACTAAAGGGAAACAGTTCTTGAAGAGACTACTAGAAGAATAAAACTGGTGTACCATTAGAGGTGAGGGATGGTGAGGCTCAATATATAGGGCATGGCAAATAGAAGAAGAAGCGTGGGAAGGCTCAGAATTTCCTGACCGAATAATAACTGCAAGGCCATCGAATTGCTGTAAACAAACTTCATCTAGGCTTGGTTATCTTCAACAATCGGCAGAAAAGTTCCCACCAAACAAAGAAACTGGACCTTTTTCAGCGGCTGTAAAATTTCCATCACGCATCATGCCATCATTTCTGTAAATAGTTATCGTATCTTCCCAACTTATGGACCTGGAGCATTAAATATCGTAAGACGGTGCCTCTCGTATGACATGCAGCAAACTGTTGGAGGTTTAATAAGCTACGTAGAAGGATCGATCTAATATTGCTAGTAATAAAGAGGTCTTCCGCTTTTTCAAAAATACGACTTTAAATATTTTGATAAAAATATTTAATGCAGTGCATCTACACCTTACACCGCAGGCATGTCACTATGTTCATCCACTTCACATTCCGTACAGTACAAACTATTTCTTTCTGGATTGGTGGCGATGCTGGTGGATTTTCTATTTCCTAAACCTTTTAAGGACACCTTTACTTTCTTTCTGTTCTGTTTTTCTGCGTTGGCTTCAAGAGTATCTTTATAAAAGAGTGCCTGTAATCTCCATGGCCTTTTGAACACCTCTGGTTCTCTTGGTTGGCACGACCTCTAATGACGCAGGCAAGGGTGCTATTTCATCTAAACTGGTCGCTAAGAATGTCGTTGCGTTGCTTGTTGATGCCACAGACAAGTCAATCGCTGGTTCATCTATCAAAGGTGTTGAGCAGCCTCTTGGTACTCTTAAAGGAATGTTGTCATCTTTGCTAAACTCATCACTACTATTTTGATTTCTATCTTTACTGGCATTATTGTCAACCGTGACCGTCTGAATATTCTTGGGTGTTAAGGCCTCAGAGGCAGCAAAATCAGAGTCTTTAAACACGTGTCTATTAACAGGCCAAACGCCAGATGCTCTGAAACCGTTGACAGCAGTTTCGATGGTGGCTGCCCTTCCATATGCTTCGCCTAAAACCTCTGAGATCTGATATTGGGTAACTATGCGTCCCACATTACTCCTTAACCATTTTTCCGCTGCTTGAGTGTAGTAGACTTCCAATGGTTTAAAGAAAGACCTATCTAGAGGTTGCAGGCGATTGGTCGTGTGACCAGGCAGTTGCAATAAAACCACTCCATTTTCCCTTGTTACAAAAAGAGCTTTGAAGTTCTTATAATGTGTAGTATGGCCATTCAATAGGAGCAGCAATTTTGTCCTTTGTAGGATGAACAACATCTATAAAATGTTGCAGCCATTTCACAAACGACTTTCTTGTGCCTGTAGCTATTTTATTTGTGTTTCGAATATCTCGAAGTTGCGTTGATTTTGAAATATTTAACCCCTTTTCACCACTGTTATACGCTATTAAAGTCATTTCCCTATCCTCCGTCTACCACTTTCCGTAATTTTCCCTTTTTGGCATCTGAATAAAAGATAATAAATATGCAAGTTATCTCAGAAATTGAACCGCGGTTCAATATGGGCAACCTTTGGAGTTCCAATTTGAGCAACGGTCAGTGATTTCACATTACAGCCTCTAAACTAAAAATCGAAAACGTTGTAAAGTATTGCTCCTAGTTTAATAAATAGTGCAAACATTATACTTTTTAATGGCAACTTCAAAATTATCATACCTTGCTTAGTGGCTGTGGAATTCCTCAGCTAAAAACACAAAATATTACAGTGGAAGAGGTCCGTCAAAAGTGTTGCGCGGCAAACAGAAATTGGGAAGCGCATCATCCAGGGTACTACCGAACTTAGGTTCACTAAAAGGGTTCTTTTTAAAGCTGGCATGCAGATGTCGCTAATTTCTTTGCAACAGCTCAAACAAGTGAAGGTTCAATTTGGGAGCCGGTTCAACATGGGCGACTTTACCCTAATAAATCTGTATTTTCGGTCTCCTTTGGGGGCAAAAAATTAGTCTGATAAGTGCTGAAATTTTCAGCTGTCATTAAGTATTACTGCCTACAGTTTACAAAAATTCCCTAAGTGACAACCTTCAGCTCCTTCTGGAGGTAAAAACTAATCCGATAAGCTAGAGGGCTGAAATCTTCAGATTATTTAAGTACGTCTGCCTACCTTTGGCTGAAAGTAATTCCAAAATGCAGATTTTTACAATTACTCTCCAGAGGGTGAAAAATAGTAGGTTTCTAAACAGAGGAAGCTTTAGTTCTTTTAATTCTTTGATATTAAATGAGCAAAATGTGCTTGTTCGTCCTTCGTACGCTACCGGTTCATCTGTCAAACAGCAGCACGTGTGTAGTGCAGACTCGGGGTAGTTGGCGTCGCGTTGTGAGCGAATCGATAATCGGGGCTATCCGGAGCCGCCCTGATTGCTATGAGCGCACACGGGAAATGCAAGGAAGAGCGTCGGCCTCACGGGCACCTCACGCGACATAGACGCGTTTGTTCCCGTTAACCCTGAGGGAGTATAAAATTTTCACACCTATAAATTTCACGAAAAAATTCTGTGGACGGGAAAACAACCGCGAAACAAATATATTCTCATTGCGGGGCATGAAAATTTCAAAGAAGGAAACACGGTTTGGAGCAATCTTTGTGGCGGCAGTGCGACAAAGTCATGAATTATTGAAACGAAATTTGCACTCATGTTTTTTTTCCTGGCTCTGTAGGCAGAGTTGAAGGGAAACAAATGTGCATTTGAGGAATAGAGATAAATGCACTCTATTTTATTTTGCTTTAGCCGGATTAACTTTCCTTTTCTGCTTCATAGCAGCTCTGATTTCCTGTTCAATTGACCCCAACATCAACTCGTATCGATGAAGATAATTAATAGTATGAATTTAAAAAATTTACTGAGAAGCACAATAGGGACTTTTAAACTTTAGACCGTGACTTGCAACCCCTTCAACTAATCGCGTCATTTTCGGCAACAACATCCGGGAGAATATGAACTACGTCATCGATATAACTTGTTATTTTGAAACAGACCCGTAGCAACCCTTATCTTATCCCATTCTCGCTTTATATCATCCCTTCTAGAGTTGGATATACCTTGTATGACATCTGTACGTAATATAAGCCGGAACAAGCGAAGCGTTGGCGGCAATTTCACAACGGCGACAGTTTGCCTCTCCACATCAAAATCCCTGGTGTTTATTTTTTCTTCTAACATCAAAAGAATGGTTATTCATACGGCAAATAAGACTCAAAGGCTCGTGAAATTAAACGTCAGTGCTGCTGATGCAGTTGTCTCGTACTGAATTAATAACAGCTGACAATTTACATTTTTAATATTGCGATGGGATATTGCGCAGGAAATTTAATATTGCGATGGAATATTGCGATGTGGGATGCTGTGATACGGACTGTTATGATGGAATATAGTGATCATGTTCAATCAGTTCAAAGACTCGTGATGCAGAATTGTTTTGCATTAAATTAATAGCAACTGTCAATATACATTTAATATTGCGATGGAATGTTGCGCAGGAAAATTTTGATGGAATATTGCGACGAGATATTGCGGTGGAATATTGTGATTGGGAATTTTGTGATATGGAATAATGTGATGGAATATAATAATCGGATTCTATAATAGAATATTAATTACACATTATAACAGAATATTGTGACATTCTATTAAAGTGATGAATATGACCTTTATTGAAGGTTTAAGTCCTAAAAGCAAGAAGTACAAGGTAGATATTATATATATTTGCCGCTATGAGTTACCTTCTGCTTTAAGAGATTTATATTGTGCGGTGATTTTTCGGTATAAACGAAAATCATACCAAGATAACTTGATATGAATTCCACTTATTGTTCGCAGGGGATGCAAAATCTGATGTATATTTTACGACAGGGAAATGTACCCGAATTTTCTTTATCCTTGTGTACGTATCATCTGGGAGACGAGAAGCGAAATTCAATATTAAATTCAATATCAATGCATATGTCTTTATTTACTCTGTATAAAAAAGGAGGATAGATTCACAGCTCAATATGAAATTATGTATCAACCGAAGTGAATATGGAATATTAAAACAGATTTGCATGGAGTTGCTGAGTACGTAAGCTCACACGTTGTTATTAGTTGGGATTAAACTCAAGAGGGGTGCATTATTTATAGAATATATTTCATGTATAAATTAGAAAATATATATATATGTAGACTTCCAAGCATGAGAGTGAAGTACTAAAAATTCCTATTCCAATTTTTTCGCTATCGAGTAGGCGCTGATAATTCGGTTACAATCAGTTCCCAGTTGATTTCAATTCGCACCAAGGGCTGTAAAAATTAAATTTTGATTAAAACTGGATTATTGGTTTCAATTGAAAAAACATTTGGAAGGGGATTGTGAGAATGCTGAGCTACGCAGAATTAAAGCGACATTGAAAAAGTCGATCTTATCAGGGGAGAATTAATATGAAACAAATTTCACGGTAGATTAATTTGTGATAAGTTTAATTCATACAATTTTATGCAAGGAGGACAAGGATAACTTAAGAAGAGAATGACAAGGGCTCGAAACTTAAACTTGAATTCTATTTCTGACTTGTACCCTCGTTAAAGTTTGTGTCAGCTAATCATAGCCTAAAGTTTAGTCAGTCAAAGGTTAGAATGAAGGCAGCCTGTTGAGATATTCCGAGGGCTTAGCGATCGAAACACAGCGAATACAAGCCTACATATTGTAAAAAGCTATTATATAAGTCTCCAGGTCTGAACGTACCTCGCACATATATGGCGCAGTCGGTAGCATTGATGGTTTAGGAAACGTAAGAAGAAAAGAACCCAAACTTTTGCCCTCAGGCTGATGACCAGTCGCCAAAGATTTTTAATTAGATTGTGTCTCTTTAAGAGGCAGAAATTGTAGTTAATTTCGCCGCCAATTTATTAAAGTTAATTGCATCCCTCTGTCCCTTAAGGGCGGGAAAGAAAAAGAGACAAGGCCGTTAAAATTTAAAAGTGCTTTCCTACTTATAAAAACTCAATATCTAGAAGTTTTATGCCTTCCTTTAATTTAATACTGTTAATTAAAAAGCAACTCGCCCTCACTTTGGCCGGAGGGAAAAGGAGCGAACTCTCCTGGAAATTCAAAGCCATCCGGAAAAAAACGTTTCACCGGAAAACTGTCACAGGCAGTACTGCGATAATTGCAGCTATTTTGGAATGTACTTAATTACAATGTTTAATTAAAAGCAGAGAGTTTTTGGTTTGGGGGCTGTTAAGAATGTATGCGTGTCGAGCTTCGAATTTTGTCGCGCGTAGTTATTCGCAATAGCTGAAATCGCGCACTGCCCGTATTTCTTGCTTATAACACATTATGGCTGCTGAGCGGGCCAATCAAGATGTTCGATATAGCATTATAGCTTGGATAGCAGAGAACAACTGTAACAGCTGGACAATAGGTCTTCGTAGTATTCAAAGCATGAAAACCTACGTGTAGATTCCACACATCCATAAAATGAACACCCTACGAAGCCCTGTTTGGTACCCCCACTAAAAAATGGAGTATTGGTTACAAGCTTAGACAAATCTATTGTAAATGGAGTTCGGACTGCAGAGCAGCTCGACGAACAACTAGTATCGATGGAACAGTCTTTAGAGGAAGTAAATGCGGTAGTTGAGAAAGTTACTTCTGAAAATGGTGAATCATCAGAGCTGGAAAATGAAACATGCGAAAATGGAAATAAGACAAGCCTCATGTCTTCATTGTAACTGCCTAAGACTATGAAAACAAATGCATGTTCATGTGTCGAGACAAATTTATTTGAAATGCAATTCCAAATGCCATAAAAGTTACCCATGTAGGTAAGTGACGGTTTGTTTTTATTTAAAAATTGTTAAGAGACAGACGGACGTTTTATATTCGTTTTGAAGTTTTACACATTGATGTACAGGCTGTCCTATTTTCGTTGTGATTTGGGGGTTTCTCATAGAAGCAGCAGAGATAGAGCCTCGGGGTTTTCGCGAATCTGAGCTACTTTCTTGAGTATAATTATTATAATAAAGAAAATAGGAAAGAGGAAGAAATAAATATTTTATCGTTGGTTGAGGCGACACCAAAAACTTGTCGCGAAATCGAATCACAAGTTGGTGTTTCCAAAACAAAAGTTCAAAAAATATTAAAAAAGACAAATACATATAGGCCATATAAAATTCAAATTATTCACCATCTCTTCCCGGGAGATCAAGAAAGAAGACTTAATTTTTGTAGGTGGTACTTAAATAAAATTCAAGAAAATCCAGAAATTGGGCGGTCTGTCATTTGGACAGATGAAATTTACATAAGCAGCGTAGGATTATTTAACAGGCATAATGTGCGTCACTGGTCTGATACAAATCAGCACCAAACTTTTGAACGTCAGAGGCAAGGACGTTTTGGATTTAACGTTTCGTGTTTTATTTTGGGCGGTCAACTAGCATACCAAATTTTTGATGGAAACTTAACGGGATTGAGATACATTAATTTGTTGAATATTAACGCAGAGGCGATAATGGAAAATGTTCCGTTAATAAACATAAACAGGGTATATTTCCAACAAGATGGTGCCCTTGAACATAATAGGCAGGTTCGGTAATTTTCAAATTTCATTAAAATTGATAGAGTTTATTATACTGAAGGCAGTTATGTTGTTAATATTTGTTAAATAAATTCCCTCGCCTGTGAAGCCGTTGCAAAGTTTTCCGTCGGTGCGAGGCTAGAAATCGTACCTTGCAGCGAGAGTAGGCCGCGTGACGTCAGAACGTATAACGTATAAGTCCCAGCTTCAGCGCGCAACAGTCCCATAAGTATTATGCATATGCATGTGCAGTTAAATTGTTAAATATTATTAACTGGTTCTAACTGGTGTTTTCTGTTTTGTACCCAGACTAATACATCGTACAGCACACCAATAAAACGGAAAAAGTGGTTCGTTGGAGCCAGAAGGAAAATCGGTCAGCATTATCGATATTTTCGCGAGTTAGTTTATCATTGCAAAAGTTTATAAAATTATCGGCTGCCCCATTGCAGCCACTCTAAATAAAATCGAACATAATGTAATTTATCGACAGTTTTCTGGGACCCCTTGGAACTTGGTAACGTGTTACGGTTAGCATAATTTGAAACAGGATGCTAGGAGCATGACGGAGCCAAATACTGAATCGCCGTAGCGTTCCCTCCCTGAACTAAAAAATGAAATTTTATTAACTATTTTACAATAATAATTAAATAGTACGTCATCATAAAGTTCTCTTTTGAAGACTGGTAGGACGCGTACCTCCATCCATTCCCTGAGCTAGCCTACGCATTTCCGTAAAAGTAGAACATTCTACATCCCCAACTATTTGAGAGCAGTAGTCTAATCTGCTCCAACCTCTACCTCTTTATTCCTATCTCTGACTCTAGTATGTCGCGAACTATTCCTTTGTGTCTCAGAAGGTGTCCTACCATCCTACGATCTTATCCCCTATTCTTTATTGTCTTCCATACTTTTCTCTTTTCCCCAACTCTTTCTAATTCCTCCTTATTGCTAACTTGTCTATCCACGGTATCTTTAACACCCGTCTGTAGCATCACATTTCAAACGCTTCTACTCTTTTTCAATCCGCTTCTCTCATTGTCCAAGTTTCGCACCATAGGTATAATTTCGTACTCCATACATGCGTCTTCAAGAGTCTCTTCCCAGTTTCTACATTAACCGTTCCAGAATATAGCAGTTGTTTCTTCTTGTTAAACAAGTACCTAGTACCTACGTAGCGTAGTTTTTTGAAGCGCGTGAGTTGTATTTGTTTCCGTTTTTTTTTAATTTCAATCCGTTATAAAACTGTTAACTTGATAACTTGTCAATCACTTAGGTATACATATCTACATAAATGAGTAGGTACGTATTGTATTGTATTAGAGAATATAGGTAGGTACCTATTTTACAAACAGAAGTAAGTAGGTATCTACAATCTACATATCTACTTATACTGAATTATAAAAGGCATGTACAGTTAATAAATTGTTGACTTTGTTTTACTTATACCGGTCTGCGTTTACACTACTGTTTTGAGGTTGAATGAAATTGGGGTTAGATGCAAGAATCACACACCATTTCCACATTTACCGGGACATTTACCTACCTACTACATAAATACGGCAAATTATGTGAATCGGACTTTTGATACCCTTGTTGCATCATTATATCGATTATGTTGTTTTTGTTTTATGTTTCCTTGACACCTTACTTTAAAAATTCACGCTGGAAATAGTCCCAATAAGTATGTTATGAGATAGGTACCGCTTCACGGGTACTTCAAGAGAAGTGGGAGGAGCGCCTTACGAATCTCTGACGTCAAACCAATAACAAAGTGAACTAGCATGTGGGCGTGATAAGCTAATTTCTTTGGCTTATTATTTTTAGAAAAAATTTCGCTGTAAATCAATTACAATAACAATTTTCTGTCATTTTCATGCCAAAAATAGATATATTTATCTTCTCCGAATCTCCCTATTCTGGAATAGTTAGAAATTATTTAGAAAATCATTTTCGGGGTAGATGGTTGGGTACAAATGGACCTATATTGTGACCTGTAAGATCACCGGATCTGAGTATATTAGACGTTTTTGTTTGGCCATTTTGAAAAGAAAAAATATACGTACGAAGATACAACAATCTAGCCGAGCTAGCAGAGGCAACACATGCAGCTTTCCGATATTTGCAAGCCCATCCTATTTTTCTAATTAATGCCATCAATCTATTAACTAAAAGATGTAGATTATGTGTTGAAAAACATGACAATCAATTTGAGCAGTTCCTATAATTTTGTTGTTTGTTGTTTTTCTTGTTTGTGGTTTGTTTTGTTTGTTATGCTGTTTTTTTTCTGTTTTTACTGCTTTTATTTCAGTTAGTATTAAAAGTTGTTTGAAATACAGTGATATGCCCCATAAATGACGAATAAAAATTTATAAAATTTTTGCACCTAAAATTTATTTGTTAGGTTACCCCTTCTCGAGCGAGTTGCTAATGGATGTCATATTATGTCATATTAAACGCACCATTTAGTAATGTTCAGTTTCTCTTAAAAAACTTTTTAGTAAGCTTGAACGGTTCAAAGAAATTCCTTTAACTGCAATTATGCAATTACGTATACTCGAAATGTTCCATGTACGTTCTGCATGAATTCTAAATGCGTCCTCACAATATAATTTTCTACCATCACAGAAACTAAAAGCAGTTGATGCAGTCGGAAGGATAAGAAAATTGCATTTGACCAAGCGCTACGTTCCGGTGTCCTTTAGGACCGAACTATAAAGTTGTAACAAGGTAGGGACCGTCAGTGGACTGCGGAATAATTTAGTAGGATACCTGATACGGATGAAACTGAGGTGTTAATTAGGAATACGTATTCGGCCAGCTACCACAGAAATTATTTAGCGGTTTTACTCGTGTAATTCAAAGGTATTGTAGAGAGAATTTAATTTGATGTGGAGAGATAAAATTTATGGAATATGTTCGGGCATACTTGGGAAATTATCACCACAATGCGCAGATAATTGACATTACTAACTTCAAGTCAGAAAATAATTGATACATAGTACTATTTTGTAGAAAACTTCAAGCCCTCCTTTAAATTCTACTAGTTTTCTGTTTAAAATGCGAGATCCCACTTCTGATTAAGAACAAATTAATGCATGTCCCCAAGGAACCGTTCCGAAACCTCGGTAAACTTAAATATAACATCTCGAGTGCAGCATCTAGGGAACTTTCGTGTAAACTTTGAAGTTCCGCATTGCTTACATCCCGAGAATCATTTAACTAAAATTGATCAAGCAGTTAAAGGAGCAATTACAGTTTGATAAACAAACATGCAAAATAACGAAGTAAAGCAAATATTGAATGCAATAGGTATTCGTGTACGTACCATTATAGAACTTTCAGTAACTAAACAAACTCTTAAAGCAAACTATCGACAGCTTATTTTCATAATGAATGATTTATTCGAAAACTTTTATTTGAACATGGGGTTGACAACTTATTGGATAAATATGATTGTGCTGTGCAAGTCATCCAAGTTGCTAATTATGTGTTATTTCTACCGTTAAGTAATATAACGACACGACCCTGTTATGTCAGATTGATCGGTATTATCATCGATCGTCGATGATTTCCTTAAGCTCCAGTTGAAGAAAGGCTTCTCTTAAAGTATTGCAAACCAAAATAATAATCAAAAGGAAAATTCGCGAACTCTGTTACTTGATGATGTTTGTTCATTAGCAGGCAGTTAAGTTATATGCGGAAGACCTCTGCACCTGATTTACTAAATATAAGTTACATTATTACTATTTTTGACTAGGTGTTTTTTTTCTATTTGTCTTATTGTGTACCAGCGGTTTTTAGGAACTGTAGTCGATAATCGGAATCATGATGTTCAGAAAAATTTGTTACATTGTCAATAGAAATTACTTAAATAATATCCTCACAAAGCTAGAATATTGTGAATGGTCTCTTACATGACAACACCTCCTAAATCTCTCCTCCTTTATGAATTCACTTGACTGACTTTGCATTTATCTTCCCGACGAGGGTATAGAATCTATATATATTCTTGTCTATTTCTCAACAGAGATCCTTTCCGAGGTCGTAGAAACTCCAGAATGCACTTGGGAGATTATAGACTAGAATCGTTTGGCACAACAAATTGCCGAGGGTTACAGGAGATTGACATGAAAAATAAATCGTATTTGCATATGTAATTCAGTCTTGAATCGATGTTTACAGTGCTGACAAATAGCATTTGCAAATGCGAAGTTTGAAATCTATCCAGTAAAACCATAATAAGGTTTCGTATTTACATTAAATTGTTGTTAGGGTGTGTTGTGCTGGGAAAGTTTGCGAAAAACGAGAGTGGCGTGGATCAAAACTGCTTAGGTAACGGGGAGGATTATTGGTTGTCCTCTGTAATGAACGTAGTCATTGAGGGCGGGAGAAAATCCCGCTGTAAACTTTTTCGATTTAGCATCTGATGAGGCTGTTAATATTTTGTATCATATAAATCTCTTCCAAAAGGGAATTTAGGGATTCTGCGTTCGGAAAAAATGGAGGGTGATGTAAATATGCCGCTGTAGATTACGGAGACTTCATTAACAGTTAATGACTGGGAATAAAATTCCTGTAGAGATGAATTATTAAAGAAGATAGAGAGAGAGAGAAAAAATTAAAAGTTTAGGCGTCATTTCCACAACTTGTTTAATTATTCGAGCAGAAAAGTAATACAATGTCTATGGGAGTTTAATTTATTCGATTGCCCTCCATCCATTATTCGGAATTACTTTGCACATCTTAAATTTTCGCTAGGACGAAAAAGTTTCTGAATAATAACTGGAGATTATTTTTGCTCTTGCTGGGAATAATGGCTTGTTAACTTCAAGTAATCTAATTTATGCCCAACAGAGATTCTTGCATCTGGGGATTTGCTTTATCTCAGAAACTACTTCAGCCTCCTAGCATTCGCCGCCTGCTTTGTTTTCGAATATTTATACACTTACTATGCAAAATAAATAATTTCTCAGGAAAGTAACCCTTGCTAGAATCACTTATTTAGTCTGAAGTAACAGAATTCCCGGGATAAGGTAAACAGGCAGTTAAAACCACAGTTTATTTTATACCGAAAAAACAATCTCCCGGCGCAAGGTGGTGAAATTGGCTTAAACAAAAATTTAAGATGATCAGTCAAGGCCAAATGCTTAGGAACTTGCCGACTTTACTGTAGGTATTGAAAAAAATTAATTTCTTGCATAATAGGGAGGTTCGGAGAAAAATAAGATATCTATTTTTGGCATGAAAATGACAGAAAATTGTTATTGTAATTGATTTACGGCGAATTTTTTTTTTCTAAAAATTTTTTTGCGGCGTAATAAGCGAAAGAAATTAGCTTATCACGCCCACATGCTAGTTCGCTTTGTTATTGGTTCGACGTCAGATATTCGTAAGGCACTCCTCCCACTTCTCTTGAAGTGCCAGTGAAGCGGTACCTATCTCATAACATACTTATTGGGACAACATAATCGATATAATGATGCAACAAGGGTATCAAAAGTCCGATTCACATAATTTGCCATATTTATGTAGTAGGTAGGTAAATGTCCCTGTAAATGTGGAAATGATGTGTGATTCTTGCATCTAACCCCAATTTCATTCAACCTCAAAACAGTAGTGTAAAGGCAGACCGGTATAAGTAAAACAAAGTCAACAATTTATTAACTGTACATGCCTTTTATAATTCAGTATAAGTAGGTATGTAGATTGTAGATACCTGCTTACTTCTGTTTGTAAAATAGGTACCTACATATATTCTCTAATACAATACAATACATACCTACTCATTTATGTAGGTATGTATACCTAAGTGATTGACAAGTTATCAAGTTAACAGTTTTATAACGGACTAGAAATTTTTAAAAAAACGGAAACAAATACAACTCACGCGAATCAAAAAACTACGCTACGTAGGTACTAGGTACTTGTTTAACAAAAAGAAACAACTGCAATATTCTGGAACGGTTAATGTAGAAACTCGGAAGAGACTCTTAAAGACGCATGTATGGAGTACGAAATTATACCTATTGGTGCGAAACTTGGACAATGGGAGAAGCGGATTGAAAAAGAGTAGACGCGTTTGAAATGTGATGCTGCAGACGGGTGTTGAAGATACCGTGGATAGACAAGTTAGCAATAAGGAGGAATTAGAAAGAGTTGGGGAAAAGAGAAAAGTATGGAAGACAACAAAGAATAGGGGATAGGATCGTAGGATGGTAGGACACCTTCTGAGACACAAAGCAATAGTTCGCGACATACTAGAGTCAGAGATAGGAATAAAGAGGTAGAGGTTGGAGCAGATTAGACTACTGCTCTCAAATAGTTGGGGATGTAGAATGTTCTACTTTTACGGAAATGCGTAGGCTAGCTCAGGGAAAGGATGGAGGTATGCGTCCTACCAGTCTTCAAAAGAGAACTTTATGATGGCGTACTATTTAATTATTATTGTAAAATAGTTAATAAAATTTCCTTTTTTAGTTCAGGGAGGGAACGCTACGGCGATTTAGTATTTGGCTCCGTCATGCTCCTAGCATCCTGTTTCAAATTATGCTAACCGTAACAAGTTATCAAGTACCAAGGGGTCCCAGAAAACTGTCGATAAATTACATTATGTTCGATTTTATTTAGAGTGGCTGCAATGGGGCAGCCGATAATATTTTATAAAATTTTGCAATGATTAACTAACTCGCGAAAATATCGATAATGCTGACCGATTTTCCTTCTGGCTCCAACGAACCACTTTTTCCGTTTTATTGGTGTGCTGTACGATGTATTAGTCTGGGTACAAACCAGAAAACACCAGTTAGAACCAGTTAATAATATTTAACAATTTAACTACACATGCATATGCATAATACTTATGGGACTGCTGCGCGCTGAAGCTGGGACTTGTACGTTATACTAAGTTCTGACGTCACGCGGCCTACTCTCGCTGCAAGGTACGATTTCTAGCCTCGCACCGACGGAAAACTTTCCAACGGCTTCACAGGCGAAGGAATTTTTTCTTAACAAAAATTAACAACATAACTGCCTTCAGTGTAATAAACTCTATCAATTTTAATTAAATTTGAAAATTACCGAACCTGCCTATTGTTTATTCTCTGTATTGCTGCCGTCTAAAATATAACTGCATCGCTTTATTACTAGGCGTTGTTTAGTACCGCGTCCTAGGATATCACTGTGATTATTAGATTATTAAGTACTAAACAGCAAAAGTGGTATTCCACTTTATGGTTCAATTTCGCCTAAAATGCCATAACCAATTACGTTCTGATGTAGAAAATCCTTAGCAACTGTGCGCCAATTAAAGTTTTGAAGGCGGACCTAAACGATTTTATTTGAATGACAACAAAAAATGTTAGTTAGCCTTGCACTAGTAAACAAAGGGCAGCAAAATAATAGATAAATAATCAAGATCTATTAACACAGTTGGCGAATTTTTGACTTTTAGGAAGAACTTCGAATAAATTAGATCCTTATTATTTTGTTATAATTGTTTTATTGTTTTTATAAAATTAAGTACGTAATTGCTAAATGCAATACAATAAAATTACTATTACAATAAAACAGAAATAACAATGTTACCGACCGACTTCCTTTATCGATAAAGCACAACGTAGGTATAGAAGATCATTTGCACGCTTTGACAAATTTTAGACCAATCAATCGGACCATAAAAATGTCAAATTCCGCCCGTCATCTTCAATTTTACAATTTTGACAAAATATTCGCGATCCGTGACTCCCAAACTTTAGATATCGATTTTGAGTCGAATTGGACCATAATTTGTCCGCAATTTTGAATTTTACTAAGAATTAGTGGTCGGTGCGTCTGAAAACCCCCAGACATTGACTTTGAGTCGAATCGGATCATTAATGGCAAAACTCATCCGCCATTTTGATTTTTTTATTTTTACTAAAAATCCGAATATCAAATTTGAGTCAAATTAGATCATAAATGGCGAATCTCGTCCACCATCTTGCATTTTTACAATTTGACTAAAAATTTGTGATCAGCGTGTTCGAAAACCCCCAGATGTCGATTTTGAATCGAATTGGACCATGAACGGCAAAACTCGTCTGCCATCTTGAATTTTTCAATCTTGACCAACAATTTGCAATCCGCGTCTCCGTAAATCCCCATATATCGAATTTGTTCATAGTATTTCATTTAAGTCAACGGTCAATACAATGAATAACAAAACAGAACCATCATAACACAATAGCCAAAATATAGAGCTTCACCATGTTCCTATCCATTGGCATCCTCGCAATCGTGGAACGCTCGGACCAATTTTATCCGACGCAGAACGGTCTACCCTGTACAACGATACAAAAATCACTCCGATTGGACCACCTCTGTGGCCAGTGGTCGCGACCGAACATTTGTTTCACTTCGAACGTTTATACCTTCCATACACAGAACTCATATAGTCTATCAGGCCTATTCTATATATTATCGTTAACTAACAACATCGCTTATGAACTACTGCTTCTTTACGACACTTATAACGATTGTTATAAAAACTGTATTCTGTATCTGTCATCGTTAATTTTGTGACAATGCGAAATCATAACGACTTTGAAACAGTAGTAACGTGCGTCTGTCGTCAAGCGTTGAAGTGTAGGAGGCTGTGGTAAAAAATTGTTGCCGTGTGAAATTTCTCTTCTAACCATTTTGGATTTATTTTGTTATTAATTAAACCAGTAATTTCTTTTAGTTTTGGCTTTTAAGTGAACAAAAAATAAAACAAATGCTTGTTTATTAACTTTATTTACATACAGTGCGATTCAAAAGCCTCACCCCCATCTTAACTTTTGAATGACGTGACATAGAAAACCCAAATTTGGGGAACTTCCAGGGCAGGTCCGATAGTAGCATGAGTTTCCAAAGATGGCGATCGGGCGCCGTCTCGTCTTGGTCTAAGAATTTAAATGACACTAGTGGTTAAGTGGGGATTCAATCAAAAACGCTTTTCATTCTGAATGCAACAACCAGGATTCATAATATTCTAATGAACAGAATTCAAAATGGCGGCGGATTCAATATTCCAGTTTTTAATTTTCATTTTGAATATTTTAATAGTAACGACGCTAACACATAAAACCGCTATTGTCGCCGAGTTCAGAATCAAAAGGGCTTTCGAACGAGCCCTCACTTGACCCCTACCGTAATTTAATTATTTATACTAAGATGGCGCCCGACCGCCTTCTTTCGGGAAGCACTTGTCAAATATTTTGAAAATGCACTAGAGCAGTTGCCATGATGGTTTCCCGAAATTGCATGCTCTATATCACACTGTTACTGTTAAAATATGAGATTTTCCTGAAATTACTGTACACAGTCTTTTGGAATTTAGTTGATAGAATATTACGAAACTTGGTTATCGTATTCAGAATTAAGAGCGCTTTCGATTCAGCCCTCACTTCACCCCTCCCCTACTGCAATTTAAAATAATTCTAGACCAAGATGGCGCCCGGTCGCCATGAAGGTAAGCCAAATTTGGTTTTTCTATGTCTCGCCATTCTGAAGATATAGGGGGAGGGGAGAATTTTGGATCGCACTGTATATACTTGTATAAATTTCAAATTTATTTCAAATCATTAATTATGAAATGAAATGAAAATGAACACTCACTTTAACGTCAGAAGGTGTAGCAGTTCTTCGCTGGGGTGCATGCATATAGGTACTCGTAATTAACGATCTCCATAAAAAACATATCTGGCTGATTCTCTACTGAGTCTATATGTATTGACCTCGAAATATTTCCTCCGGTAGATAAAAGGGTCTCGTAATTGCAGCATTAAATAATTATTCGTCCTTCCACAGTTATAAGAGATACGTTTTTGTAGGCTCCTGTCCTAACAAGTATATTTTAATTCTCATAAATGTAATGCATACATGCTTTCTTTCTAGTTCGAATAATAAATCATTTACTACAGCAGCCCAATCCATCTCAAACTCTTTTTTTTGGTATAGCAGTTCGCAGAATAGATCTATTTCATGCAACAATATGGGAAATGTCACAATGGAAACTGCATGTTTGAAGGAGGTGTTTATGAATGATGGTTACTTAACGATTTTGTAGTTACTCAGCAACATATAATTGTTTACAGAATCGAAATATCGTCTTCTAACAACTCCCAATATTTCAAATTGTTCACAAACAATTAGTCGTTACGATAACGACTTGCGCAAAACAGCTGTCAACTACGGAATCGCTTGACCTGTTTATATAACGATAATCGGCCAATAACGAGTCGTTACAAGTTACAGAATAGGCCTGATTATACCGTATTTTCGCAAATTCTATCGTTTCACTACCGATTCCTTAAACATTTCCAATGTTAAAACCTTTACGGATACCTCGGGGGAGTGTGATGGGTCCAATATTATTTTCATAAATTTAGAAATTGATAGCTCAATGTTATCATATGCTGATGACACAGCTCTTTATGTATCTTGAAAATCTTGGGGGAGAAGTATTTAACAATCACATTTTATTTCACAAAATAAGTATCATATGAAAACGTTATAAGTTCAGTTGCATCGGCGCGGCGTCTCGTTTGCTTTGAAATAACTCGCATACAGGGTTTTAGGTTTCGTTCTGTAACAATAGCCCATAAATTCAGGTGGTAGTCCGAAGAATTAGCATTTCGCTGGAGGCAAGGATACGTATGTGACGAAATTAATCAAAATCCTGTCGGGCATACGTCAGTTCGTGTAGATAGGTACAATTTGCGAACGACATATTCCATTTACTCCTGTTCATAAATCTTCCGGGTAGCCTGACCCGATAAATATGTATGAAATATTCCGGCAGTTGACGTAGCCCACCATCTTGTAATATGATCTTCGCGTGACCCAACTTTCAGCTTATTTTAATATTAACAAAGCGTATTTTCCTTTTCCCTTCGTAAGTAATTACGGATATTTCGTATTTAGATTTGTTTTCTTTTGTTGTGGTTTTGATTTCCGAGTTTATTACTGTTCGGCATGACTCGTACGCCGCCAAGTATTGGTTTTCCGTTTTTAGGGTGCATTATTGTTGCATTAGTGTTATTAAATCTGTATCTGCTTCACCCTTTAACCCTAATGACGTATGAATGATGCATAAAAATGATGGCATAGGTAATTTACAGCTGTCTATCACACCGCACAAACGAAATTTGTCATGTTATTAAGCGACAAGAAATACATTCACATGATGGAAATTTTACACGGCGTGCTTTTTGTTTGGACAAGAACTCCTGCCAACTGTATCGAAACGAATATAAGGAAAGGGAATTTAACTCTCATAGCATATGCCCCCGGCATGAATAATACATGAAAACGACACAAGAAATTTATATTTCACCAACTCCCGTTACCAGCGCAGAAAACCAGTATTTGTACTTGAAATTCAATGACTTAAGAATAAAAATGGACTACTAACATATTCGCAAGATTTTGAATAAATTTGCTTGCATATAGCAAGTCGTTCCAGATATCTATTAGAAGGGTGAAAAAAATTTGATATTGCGATATATCTGGTGGGCGTAAGACGTTCGCGTTATAATTGACAGTACTATATTTTGGTTATGTAGTTAATATTTTCTGTCTTGACTATTTGGTAGAAATCCATGATGAAATAGAAAATTACTATGCGTACTACCAATAAGTATAATAAATTATTTTATTGACCGGTTTCAAGATTCACAAACGATCTCATCATCAGAAACGGTAAATAAAATTGTAAACAAATTATTATGACAGTTGACAAGGAAACTAAAATTGATAAAACAATACAAAAAATAATGATATCCATGAAACATGTTAACTAGATAACTGAATTTCAGTATTTACCTACGGGGCATAAGAAAACACAAAGGAAATTCGAATACCTCGCACCTTGAAGGGAAAAAACAATGAATTTAAAGAAAACCAATTCGGGAAAAACAATAAATTCAATTGAAAAAACCTTCAAGTGAAATATCAGAACAGAAAAATAAATCAATCAATATCCAAGAATTCTTGACAACTGCCAACTGCTAAACTTGAAAAAACTGCGAGGTCAAGTCTATGTCGTTCTGTCTTGACAACAGCAAAAAAAAAAAGAGAAATAAGTCAATAAATGTCATAATGAGAGAAACTGTAATACCGACACCTGAGAATTATAATTTTGATCAAAAGATAATTACAAAAGTTTAAATAAACTAGATTGTATTAAATCGACCTGGTCATTAAGTAAGTTATAATTTGTATCATTTTTATGTTTATAAATTTCTATAGACTCTAATATATCTAACTGATAACTCTTTACAAAATTAAACAATAATTTAGTATTTTCTGGAGGAGGGAATTGATGATTGTTATCAAAGAAATGATTAGCAAAACTTGAACGATCATTTTTTAAACGAAATGACCTTAAATGTTCATTGTACCTAATACGTATAGATCTGCCAGTTTGTCCGATATATATACTGTTACAGTCTAAACAATTTAGTTGATAAACACCTGTGTGGTCAAGTTTATGTGTTTTGTCTTTACTATTAAACAAAATATGTGATAATATATTTGATGGTTTAAATGTGACTTGTATGTTATTTTTTCTTAAAATACTGGCAATCTTTTCAGAAATATTTCCAAAATAAGTAATCCTGCAAAATTTGGTAACTTTATCATTAGATAATTTAGGATATATGTTGTTAGAAGCAATTTTAAATTTTTTATTGTTAATGATTCTATTGATGATTTCAATCTTAAATCCGTTATTTATTGCAATTGTTCTAATTATGTTTAGTTCTTTATTCAATTTATCCAAAGATAGCGGTACTGTAAAGGCCCTGTGTATCATAGAATTATAAGCAGAAATTTTTTGACAAAAGGGGTGAAATGAATTTGATGAAAGAGTAATATCTGTATATGTTGGTTTCCTAAAAATATCGAAATTAATTTTATTATATTCATTTATTAAAGTTAAATCTAAGAAATTAATTTTATGTTCAGTTTCTATTTCTTTTGTAAACTTCATTTTTGGATGAATACTGTTCAAAAAATTTTGAAAATTGTCTAATTGTCTTGTTGTTCCTTTAAAACAAGCAATAATATCATCTACATATCTATACCAAAATAGAATATGTTGTTTGCCTAATTCTGAATTCATAATTTTATCTTCAATATCTGACATGAAAATATCTGCTAATAAAGGACTAATTGGTGAACCCATAGCAAGACCTAAATTTTGAGTATAATATTTATTATTGAACTGGAGATAATTTTGTTCAATACAAAGTTGGAAAGCAGTAATAATATCATTCTTTATAACAATATTAGTGTGAGTTTTATCTAAAATATTTTCAATTAATTTTAAGCATTCATTAGGAGGAATATTAGGGAATATATTAGTAACATCAAAAGAAACCAAAAAGGACCCTGCTGGAATATTTTTATTTTTGATATTGGTAATTAATTCTAAAGAATTTTTTAAACTAAATTTGGATTTAAAATTTGTTGTATTTCTGAATATATTATTAATGATTTTAGCTAAATTTCTTGTAGGAGCATTAATATATGATACTACTGGTCTTATAGGTGTATTAATTTTATGGTTCTTGATAAGTCCATATAATTTAGGGGCACATGCATTCATATTAATTAATCTTAATTTTTCAAAATTGTTATTAAAAATACTGTTGCAATTTTTTAACCAATCTTTTAATTTTGTTTGAAAATGTTTTGTTGGATCTTTTTTTAGTTCAGTTAATTTTTCATTATTAATAAAATTTTGCATCTTTGTTATATATTCATCTTTAGGTAAAATTACTATAGCATTGGATTTGTCTGCTTTCGAAACTATCAAATTATCTTTATTAATTTTTTCTTTAATAGAATTAATTGTAATTTTATCAAGTTTATTAATTTTATTAATGATTAAGTTTTTGTACTGAAAGGTATTATGAATTTTATTTCTAATATTCTGAGAATCATCATCCTTTTTCAAAATTACTTCAATTTCTGAAATTAAAATTTCGGTTCTATTTACATTGTTCATATTGGGGGCAAATTTTGGACCTTTTGATAGTAATTCTGTTTCATTATTGTCAAAAACTGTATTACTGTAATTGATAAATTTGGAACTAAATATTGCTTTCCTAGAATTGTTGTTATAGATGTCAGTATTAGGTACAATGAACATTTAAGGTCATTTCGTTTAAAAAATGATCGTTCAAGTTTTGCTAATCATTTCTTTGATAACAATCATCAATTCCCTCCTCCAGAAAATACTAAATTATTGTTTAATTTTGTAAAGAGTTATCAATTAGATATATTAGAGTCTATAGAAATTTATAAACATAAAAATGATACAAATTATAACTTACTTAATGACCAGGTCGATTTAATACAATCTAGTTTATTTAAACTTTTGTAATTATCTTTTGATCAAAATTATAATTCTCAGGTGTCGGTATTACAGTTTCTCTCATTATGACATTTATTGACTTATTTCTTGACCTCGCAGTTTTTTCAAGTTTAGCAGTTGGCAGTTGTCAAGAATTCTTGGATATTGATTGATTTATTTTTCTGTTCTGATATTTCACTTGAAGGTTTTTCAATTGAATTTATTGTTTATTCCCGAATTGGTTTTCTTTAAATTCATTGTTTTTTCCCTTCAAGGTACGAGGTATTCGAATTTCCTTTGTGTTTTCTTATGCCCCGTAGGTAAATACTGAAATTCAGTTATCTAGTTAACATGTTTCATGGATATCATTATTTTTTGTATTGTTTTATCAATTTTAGTTTCCTTGTCAACTGTCATAATAATTTGTTTACAATTTTATTTACCATTTCTGATGATGAGATCGTTTGTGAATCTTGAAACCGGTCAATAAAATAATTTATTATACTTATTGGTAGTACGCATAGTAATTTTCTATTTCTTCATTATATTTTGGTTGGTCAGACTGTTAAAAGACAATGTAAAGAGTAGAGTTCTAAGCCAAAATTCAATGTATAATTTTATGGAGGTTTATTTTGACATTCAAGGTCATCCGTGTGATGCGATCCGTTATCATTCTAATATATTATTTGTTGGACAGTTCTTACAATTAAATTGATAAAGCAGCTTAACTGCTGGCAGATGTATAATATACTTCAACCAGGGAAATATTTCTTTCCTCATCGCTCCCAATGGACAAATAGCTAAGTTTGAAGAACAAATTTAATTGTGTCTACCAGACATTTTTCTGTAATGAACTCCTTTAATAAGCATTAATTATTATGGTCACTGAACGCAAACGGTATTATTGCAGCACTGTAATATTCATTGCTGAGTAATTATGAGATTCTGCAGCGAATAAACTGCAGGCTGCACATCCACATGATAGTTGAAAATCGATCATTTCTATTGAGGGTGGGATTTGAAGCATGCACAGAATGCACTAGTGCCACCCGGTCGAATTAAAATTGTCCAGGGAAGAAGATTGCACTTGTACTAAAAGAATGTAACATATACAGCGCGGTGATCTTGAGCCAGTAACGTTGTAGCAGATACAACAATGCGATGGTCCTGGCTTGGGGTAGCACATCTGCTTCTAATGTTGATGGAATATGCCACATAAGTTAAATATATTCACAATAAAATCACCAGTGTTTCGGATGGTTTTCTTTGAGTCTGGGGAACAAATGGGAGTCACTAGGGGCTAAATCTGGAGAATAGGGCGGTTCGAGAATTTCAAAGCCTGTGGACAGGAGTGTTACCTTGATAAAACAGTACATCACTTGTAAGTTATCCTGTTATAGTGCGACTACACCCTATTAGAAGAGAGAGGGACAAGATGGCTGCCACCTTGCCTCACAAACGTTCACGCGAGCGTTCAGACTTGTCACTTGTCCAATCTTGTCACTGCAATGATTTAATCAGTTCCTCGAATTGGGGTTTGTTTATTCTGGTAGCATCAGCTAAATATCCTACTATTATAGACTTGTTAGCCTCGCCGCACTCCCTTGGTGCCAGCAACCGACGCGACGCCCACGCGGGCGGACTTGTCTGAACTTGTCCGCGATGCAAAATGAACTAGCAAAATTCCTCGAATTCTGATAAGGCAACGCCGCCACGACTCATCGTGTTTTTGAGAATATACCGAGAACAAAATCAATCAGTAAACTTGTCTGGCAGCTTCTGAGGCACAGCATCATAAACATGGTTTTTGAAGTTATTGCGTGTCGCAGGGTGACTCTGGGTGAACTCCGAATGAGCTTCGAGTGAGGACTGTCAGCATTCAGGCTTTGTTTTGGAGCTGTCTTCGCATTCCTCGCTGCTGTCTTTCAACACCACACTGGCTGTCTTCCAACACCCTGTTGCGCGGCTATCTTGGCGGCGTATTGTCATATCCTAACTACCTTCGTGTAAAATGATTTCAAAGCTGCCTGTTGAAAAGTCATAAGTCTGAGCTATAAATTTCACAGTGAATCGTCTATCTTGCTGAACCATGTCATGAAACAAATCAATGTTTTCTTTGGAAAAAGCAGTTTTCGTACGCTTATTCACGCGTCTCTCTGCCCGGAGTATAATTGCCGAACTATGTTGAACTATTTCTGCGAAAAGACTTGCCTAGCAAGCGAAAACAGTAACAAGAATGTTGTGTTATCTATCGGCTATCTCAAAATAAATAATTGCCACATAACATACTTTGTCAAATTTAGAATAGTTTTGAGAGGAATATAATATCGTCAAAATGACGTAGTACTCTTAAACTGTCTTCAACTTCAACAGCGTTCTGCCTTCTATTTTATAGATGAACGTGTTTATCTATTTAGACAAAAACAAACCCATCAAACAGCTTCTCAAGATCGGCGTCAGTCGTAAACCGTCCGAGGCAAATGGACGCCATTATCTCTACTTTGAGAGGTAACGTGCACTGTGGGTCTAAGTGCAGCTACAGAACTAACACTTAAAGTTACCTTAATGGCCTAGACATTCAAAAGTTACCAACCTCTTTCGAAGCGTTGATTACAGCGATGTAGAAAATATAATAATTCGATAAACCTTGCTCTCCAAACTTCAATAAGTTTGTAAACCACTTCTTTAATTATGCATGTGCTATTAGTTAAGTTAGAACTTCGTGTAGTTAATTAAATGTTCTACCCTGTAGAAGCACTAATTTGTGTAACTGTTGGTCTTCTCAGTTGCTCGTTGCCGAATTCAGCTAATCAAGTTAACATATTATAGGCTGGAGAATGTCTCCCATATGGATAACGAACGTTGCAACGCAAACGGCTGGCACCCAACGCGCGGATCTTTAATCGCATAAGTAGAGGTTCGTGTAGATCCTGAGATAACTCTCTCAGCGAGAGTGACAAGGGTGGAATTTTCAGAGTGGGCTGCCGTAAAATAATTAAAACAAATAGTCCAGAATCTGGGTCGCGTCTTGATTTCTCTTGACATCCGAATTAATTTCGCCGCAGAGAAGAATGGCTCGAGTGATTTTAGGCAAGAATTATATTTATCGCAATTAGGTGTAAAATGGGTTGTTTTGAGAATTCTTAAATGCAATCGTTGGAGCTTAGTTTGAACGCAATCCAGTCATTGGCTGTGTCAGCAACATGTTAACATAACGCTATTTAAAGCAGTGGCGGCTCCTGACTTTAGAACTTGGCAGTGCTCTAGAATGAAATCACCGCTCACGGGTTGGGGGGGTTTCTCCCCCGTAGTTTTTTTAAATGAAATGTCATTCACCGCAATATTTAACGAAAATCCCAAATCCAAAACGTTAAACTTTCGCACACAACTTTTACTGCGACCTTTCGAAAAGCATTTGATGCTTCACACAGGCTTAGGACGTCCATTTCATTTTATTTCAAGTTTTTCGTCAAAAGTCTATATTTAGATAAAATATTCATTTTTAACTGAATGGAGTATTACAACACAACAATAATTTCGAAAATTGCAAAAATCAGGCGACCACTTTGTTAAAGTTCACTCCACAATGTCTAACTACCTTTAGCCATGCTAAGTATTGGAAATTTCAATATTTAAAAATAAACACGATAATGCAGCTAATTACTCACGTTATAAGCAAAGCAACGAGCTATCTCAGACCTAAATATGGTAAACAAAAACAATAAACACTGCCGCAGAAGTACAAACTCCCGCGTCCCGTGCTTCGCCCAACAGTAAGTGTGTGCTCAAACAGCGCTCCCAGACGAGCTATAATTCTTCCACCTAAAAGCACATTCGACGAAATTTTCCCGAGTCGCGCCGATCTCGCTCCCATATCGAATATGCATTTGCCTTAGAGTGCCACACCTCAGTACTCGGACGGCTGGTTGCGTGTATGATAGGCATTTTGAAAGACGACGCGGAATGCTTAGAGCGCGTACTATTTATTATCTCGCATAATAATTAATATATATTGCGGTAGGCAGAGATTCAAAAAGTATTAAAATTATTGGTTTAAAATTATAAGGTTTGATGAACCTTTTATCAAAAAAGGTTGAAACCATATTTTTTGTAGACAGTGCGCGCGCACGAGCGCACTTATTAGAAGTAGATATGTGAGTGTCGTAAGCATGTGGTGGGGAATGGTCCGCAAACCGTCTGAAACATTCTACTCGTAGATGTTTCAAATTGTTTTTGTTCAATCGTTGACTGTAGAATAGCGTATGAAATACCTAATAAATAAAGATTTTCAGTTAAGAAAATATTTTGGCACCATTTTCCGTTAGCTGAAAATGCGTGAGGTAAACTATTTGCATAAAAAGCATATTTTTCATTGCATTGCACTTACCTATTTCTGTGAATTCCATGTTCAATTTTGTTGCGCCGTGTTCGAGGGCTCCCTTGTAATACAAAGTCTTGTACATCAGCAAGTCCATCGGGGAGCGATTTTGAGGTCAGTATGCCGAGCAGATGTGTAGATCAAGTGGAAGAGGGAGTATAAATTAAAATCCCGACCGCGGAGGGCCCACGGCCGTACCAATTTTACTGGCGGTCGATAATTCAGCGTCTGCTTTAACGACACATCTCTTTTACGCTTCAGTCGACCAGAAAGGCCTTAAAACTGCAACACACAGCTGGAGCTTTACGTGCGGTTGCTCTGAAGTCTGCCCGGAAATTTCCAGTAAATTATTTCCAGAAGTTGGCGGCCTCCTTGGCGTCTGCTGGGGGCTGGATACATTCCTCGCTGGGATAATGACGTGGGGATATTTATTCTAAAAGGAACATACGAGTCGTTTTGTTCCGGGTTATTGATCTTCGCCGGGTTTTAGAAACTTAATGAGTTTCATGTAGACTATTATTCGTTATCGTGGAGGTCGCTTAGTTGGTGGTCCTTCACGGCCTGATAAAGTTACCCTTTCGCTTTAGTGTTAAAGCTGAGATAGCGCGAACGCCCTATACCGGCCGAGTCATTAGCAGCTGCAAAATCATTATCCCCTCTTCTCGCTTCTTGTTAGCCACATCTTGTCATAATAAATACGTTCCCAGGTTTTCTTGAGCTCTCTCCCACTTATCTTGTCCTTACTTTGTACATTTTATGCAATTGTAGTAGGTACTTTGTTTCGGGATAAGACTGGAAGAAATAAATACTGAAATTTCAGTCTTGCAGATTCCTTTTCAAAATATTGTTGGACACTATGTGCCCTTAAAAAATATGAATGAAAAATGTTTCCGACAAACTAGCCAGTTGGGTGACCTATGCATTCAACGCGATAAACCTTTAAAGCGGCGATTTAGTTTTAAACTTAAGAAAACGAAGCACGCAGTTGTTGAGAAACTTACGACACTTGCAAGTTTTCGGTAAAAACTCGGGGTAAGCCAACCGTGAGAATATACGATGGTGTAAAAAACTATTCTCCCAGAGTAAGTGCTGCAACTACTGCTCAGAAGACTAACAAAAACAGGAACTTCGACGAAGGAATTGATGCTACAATCGTGACGCAGAACGTCCCTTTACATTGAAAAATATTTTGCAACAAATCAATAGGGATGATATAGAGCTTCAGACAACAAAAGTACTGCCAGTCCTCTTGTTTAAAAAAGAAAACTATGATTTTCAATTATTATGACGAAACTAGTAGGTAAGTCTCATGCGATAGAACCATTCGTCGTTTGTATAAACGAATGTAGCATAACGTCAAGGTCGACTAAAAGAAAACCTCGACGTTCGAGAATTAATTTTTGTTTCAATTTTGACAACGGCATATTGATTTGTTAAAGAGTGCAGATTGTTAAATATCTTGGCAACCTGTCGCAAGTTACGGATGTAAGAAATGGCGTGCCACATGGCTCTATTCTAGGTTCACTCCTGTTCTCTATTTGCGTTTCTAGATTTAAATATAGTTATTCGATAAAAAATGCCAAACCCCTTTTCGCAAATTTTGATCTACATTTCTTATTGTAGGCTGATTTGGTTGGATCTTCTAGGCTAAGCTTTTTGTTCTTTATATTCCAAAACAGTTTTCTGGAATCCCCCATTATTTTGGTCGCTTTGGTCCAATCTTTCTGTTTGGCAGGTTTTCATCCAACCATTTCCTCGCGTTACGGGCAAAATGATCAGGAGCTCCATCATGCATATATTGAGGCGTTGAGAGCAATAGTGGCCTAAGCCCAAAAAGATTGTTCCAAGAAAACAGAGATTTAAGATTTGCCCATTATTAAAAGAAAGTTACGCAGGAAACCAGACCAACAATTTTGTTCTGTTCTGATGGAAAGCTTATGAAATGAGTTCGATTTTCAATGAGGCACATACAAAGTCACATAAACTTTAAAATTATGATTTTGATGTGGGATAGGCCACTGTAGCATAGTGTGATGTGAGCATAATCTATAAGGTAAGTTGACCTATCTCTCCATGTATATGTTAATCCATAATAGAGTAATAAATTTGCAAAAGAACATTTATTGAAAAAGTAGAAACAATCATAATTTGATAGATTTTTCTAATCAGAATAGTATTCATCATTGGCATAATCATCCTGTGCTGACGCTGTAGTACGTAAATTATTATAAAATGTATGGTGAATTGGCGGAACATAGGGAAGTAGTTCTTTGAGATTTGCCATTTTCTTTTTCTCTATCGGCCTTCCAGTCGGATAAAGTAACTCCAGATTCTCTACTACATTAACTCCCTTTCGTTTTGCTATATTAGCAGTACAGAATAACACATCTCTAGAATTCGAATATTTGAACTGAAGCCGATGTTTAGTTTCAGATGTGTATCGAATCCATTGCATCTTCATCCATTCCACTTTTCCACCCTCTTCATCAGTTTTCCGATTAGTTATTGCATTCTCAAGATTCTTGGTGGAGAAGAAATCGTTTTTTGTCATTTTTATTGTTCTGAATGGAATCTTCTTTCGCGCAGACTCAATAACTGTGATCCAATGATCTGGCACATAAACATCTTTATGGAACTTTTTTCTTTTTCAATAATCCCAAAGTCTTGGTCGCAAGGAAGATAGGAATGGCCTGATACCAGGAATTTGTGATCTATCTCAGTTCTCGAGAATTCTTGGGATGCAGAAATATAATCAGAAATAAGCGCCATTTTAATGTTTCTGTTCTGACCCCCGCATTGGTCACTGTACATTATAAGCTTCCTTGTACTAACAAAATTTTTGCAATAGTGTAGCAAACACGAACCTATTTCTTGGGGCCCCCTCGATGCAATTGATTCGTCCCAAACGTACATGGTGGCTGTGTTTTTTGCCAAATCGTGTATTCCTAGAAGTTAAAAAAACACAGAACATACATTTTATTGTTATTAAATACATTAACTCACCAAAACAATAAGTCCACAACTGACGCTTGTAATATGTTATGCCTGTCGAAAGAACAGGCGTAGGAAGTGTTTTCATCAGATCGAACGCGATAGCTGTCACATCATTTTCTTGTAATGACGCGTCTTCCCCATCTCTTTTCAACTCTGCTCTTGCTAATTCAGCTTTCCTTAGATGCAATTCTTTTTCTGCCTTGAGTGTATGTTTCTCTTCGTCTTTACATCCTTTAATTTTATTTTCAAATTCATCGCACTTTCTACAGCTATCACTGATTGGTGCATGAAAATGCAGGTTAAAATTATGATTGAAAATTTTCCTGAAGACATGCTGTGAAACAGGTGCTTCACAGTTTTGTTTGTATAGATTATACATTATATTGATATTTAAATCTGGCGCCAAATATTTTCGATCTCCACTTCTGTGCCTTGTATAATGGGACTCATAAACAGGAAATTGGTTAATAAATTGTTTAACTTCATGAACTTTTCCATCAGGGGTCTTATTTGCCGAAGGGTGTTTCCCTCTCATATCTTTAGATGGTGTTCCAGAAGACTTACTTTTCAGAACTCTAGTCAAGCGACCATCGGAAATTTGTAATGTCTGTTTGAAAAAGGTTTTACATACTTTTAAATCAGATCCATTTCCACCTGGTAAATAATAAGTTCTAGTAAAGTTGCGTCTGCTTGTTTCATTGTCAGTATAAACTCTTTGCTTGTCAAGAACTTTTATCTGTCCGAAAATATAAGCAGTTTGAAGATCAAAATTTGCCAACTTGTAAAAGTTATCGAAAATGATTTTACTCTCTGGTGGAGAAATTTTCACATCACAATGATTAGAACATTCGCAAATGGGGGTTCGGAAAGTTTTTCCGGGAACTATATTTCCTTTCTTGGTCTTATATGCCACTCCAGAAGCCCTATTTTTCTTTCTCTTGTTACGTTCCCAATTATCTTCTCTCCTAATCCTTTTTCTACTTTTACGTGTCTGATCCTCGTTCATCAAAATATTAGCTGCTGCCTCTTCTGGATCAACAACACCATCCACTTGCTCGCTTTCTTCTTCAACAGAACTTGTGGATGAATAATCAGAAGGTTGGTATTCAGAACCACTATCTGAATTTGCGAAGGGATCTACTACTGATTCGTCATAGCTATCTGAAAATATATTCAAGTTGTGACACGCAGTAACGCAGTCCATGCAGAAAGCGCATAAAAGAGATAAAACTATTAGACAAAGAATTACCTAACAACATTTTAGTAGATTATTTTACAACATAACCTCAATAATTAAATTTAAGAAAGAAACTTGCAATTTTCGTTGAAAATGACAGTAAATTCTTGTAATGCACCTACCTTCAACATTGACATTCTCCATCATCAATAAAAAGCTATAGCAGCCAGTTATGTACGTTTATTTGTTCACTTTTTACTCTTTCAATGCGACACTGCAGGCTGAATCTTAAAACTTTTAAGTTAATGCAATAGTGGCCTAACCCTGGTTAGGCCACTGTTGCGCTGTGTGACTATGAAAACATAAATACGTTAAAACAACACAAGAGGTGCCATCTGTCTTTGGGTTGTTTGATTAAGGTTAGGCCACTTTAGCATCGAAAATTTAGACTTTCATTAGTTGATTTGTGATCTAACCCAAAAAATGCTAAAATGTGGCTTAGGCCACTGTTGCCCCCAACGCCTCTATCATGTCTTATCTGCAACGGAACCTCGTCAATAAATTACTTGTTCCAAAACATTTATTTATTCATGGACATTAAGATGATTGGACAAATAAACTGTTCCAACAACCTTAGCCCAGCCAAATATTAATAGGAAATCTTCTCTGATGGCCATATTCTCCATATTTGTGCGGGTTTTCTTCAGCCCAATGGTGAAATTATGTGTATTAAACACTTCATCTCTAGTAACCCACTAATCGCTCCAAGGAGTATGTCTCGAGAAGCCCCCTTTGTAACGAATTCTATTTAAAATTGCGTTGCAGAAATTCAATCGGGCTATGTTATTATTTTCATAAAGGGGCTGTATGTACATGTGCGATTTCCTGAATTTTTCTGACAAGCTGTACTGGGATCCTGTGTTGCTTCCGCACAATTTAAACTCGCATAATTTATAGCTTCCATTCATCTAACGTTCATCGATTGTGCCGGAACCGGGGGCTGCTAACCTATATTATAAATAGGCCTCAAAAAACTCTGGGAAGTATCGCAGAGATAATTCAGCTGAAATTGGATACGCTGAACTTTCTGGAGTGCAGCAACTGCCCTTAGGATCAGTTTCCATTAATTGCTGCGATGTTATCGGGAATTGGTTCTTTGTCGCGAGTTCTCGTGACAATTTCGATTTTTGCAGGGAATTCAGTAATTTAATTTTCCTCCGCTGGAGTACATATTCGATGTGGAGTGAATAGCAGTGTACAGTTTGCGTACTCATCCATGCGGTTACATGATAACTTATTGAGGACGCTGACTTAATTTTGCATAATTCCATCAGAACATGCTATAACCGTTCCCAGCAGGAACAGTCTCTACACAGAGATAGTTGGAAACAGTACGTAATCTTGGCAAACAGAAGTTCGCGTTGTGCCAAATGGACCACTGGGGGGACAGTACTTTACGCATAATTTAGTTGCATTTAAAGGAATCGGGGATATATCATAATAATGGGGCTTTCCACCGATGTTACTGCTGTTTGATTACGCTCATTTCGAGACCTTTGATTTAAGACGTAGGTATTGATCGCAGAGGAAGGAGCCGGGCACTGCATCTTCCAGCATTCATATATCACTAAGGAATTACACTTTTATGGATTTTACTGTGATACCGACACCCTTTATAAATTCCTATCCCTATAAAGGTCAATCAAATATTGATTTCTTTTAAAACATTAGAGACAACACTTGTGAGTCATATTTAATTTAGCACCGATTGCTCGGTATTTTTTAATTTGATTCCGTTTCCAAGTCGATGAATAAAAGTTAATGTACTTAAATGCTCTATTTTCTACGAAATACCGCGAACTACTTACATTGTCATGGCAATCGCACGTACGCACTATGGAAGCGCTTTAGATTTATGAGACTTGCGGAGCAGCGCATTTTTCTCTACCTGTACGCTATACCCAGCTGTAGACTAAATATTCGCAGTCCATTATTAGAAGGCATTTCTAAAACTAACACTGAAGAAAAATTTATGAATTCAGATTTCCAGAAACAACATATTTTCTTTTGGTACAGATTATGTCGATGACATGATTTCGTCATGATTTCGTCATTTCATCCTTATTCTCAAAAAGTCAATGGTACATAGTGCCTTTACCGAAATGAGCATTGGGCAAATACAGAAATGTCGACAACATTGATAACATTGAGATTCACGATTGTAGGAAGACACAATTAACAAAAGAGGATGAGACTGTTTTGGCCTAATACCTATCTTTATGAATATGGAAAATATGGATATGGTATTACTAAACAAAAAATGTTAACTTTGGAATGATTCTGGACCTGGCAGGGATGGTACGAAGGATTTATGCGAGGCATCCACAGCTGTCCGTTCGTAAAGGAGAAATAATGAGTTCTCAGCGATTGAGGGGGACAGATCAAAAATTGCTGCGAAAAACTAAGCAACTGTGACGAGACCAATTGGCAATTTTTCTCTTGACCTTAAAGATGTGAAACTCATTGGTCCTAAAGGACAAAAACGCGATTCGAAAAATATAGGAGGTTCTGGAAAAAAGAAAACTACGGTTTTGGCCTGTGGAAAAGCGAATGGAGGTAAACTGGCAAAATTGGATCCCGAAGGATGATTATCCCGGCACCGTTTATACAGCTCAAAAGAAAGGTTGGATGGAGGAAGAGCTTTTCCACAAATGGTTCAAGGAAAGCTTTTTGCCATTTGTCAAAACGTTTGAAGAAAGACATAATAAACAAGTTACACTAATATGTGATGGAGCTGCTGTTCATACTAATTACGCATTATCGAAAACTGCAATAGATAATGGTGATGTTTTGGTAAAGTTACCTGCTAATGTTACACACTATATGCAAGCTCTTGATTGATAAAATTTAATACTGATTTCCTGGATCAAATATTTTCCAACGATCAATTTTCAGCAAAACTGAAAGTCATTTGGGGATTTAGGTGTAGTAGACTTTTCCCAATAAATTTTGAAAAATTTCTTGAAGTTGCAAAGGTTTAGAAACCCAGAACAAAACGTTGCACAAGATGGAGAAATAAACAATTAAATACAATATTACAGTAGCAGCAAAATATCCAGGAGGAAATAACAGATACTCCAGCCGCAAATTGTGACAGTGCACAAGCTGCAGCACATCCTTCTGAAGATCTTATAAGGCTTAAATTGATACAAAATTTAACTAAAAAGTAACGGAAAACAGGAAACGAAAAAGAAGATCAGACATTATTAACGTCCAAAACCGCACTTAAAATTCTTAAAGAAATGGAAGGAATTACAAAACAGTCGAAAGATAACCCAAAACCTGGTCCCACAGTCATTTCCAAATAAAACCGAAGAAGAAGAAGAAGAAGGAGAAGAAGAAGAAGGAGAAGGAGAAGGAGAAGGAGAAGGAGAAGGAGAAGGAGAAGGAGAAGGAGAAGGAGAAGGAGAAGGAGAAGGAGAAGGAGAAGCAGAAGGAGACGGAGAAGGAGAAGCAGAAGGAGAAGGAGAAGGAGAAGGAGAAGGAGAAGGAGAAGGAGAAGGAGAAGGAGAAGCTTTAGATGGTGCAATAACAATCCTGACTTAAACAATCAAAATACTAAAAATGCTATTCACCAAGAAGCCAAAAAAATTTTAGAAATTACTAGAAATTACCATGCAAAGTTAGTTGCATGAGAAATTATAAAGGGAACGAAACCATTTTCGTTTTTTCTCAAATTTCTGATTATGTAGTCATAAGTACGGAGCAAATTACAGTTTGTTGTTCTTCCAACGCCAAAAATAAATAGAGGCCCATTCCTGTGATATGTCTTACAAGATATAATGCAGTGTCCAAAGAAATGTTGTTTTTGAGAAGGTTTTTTTAAATTTTAGAGTTAATTTTTAAGTTTATTTTTCTAAGAATGTCTATTTTGTTATTTTTCAATAAAATCGACAAATTTTCAAAAGAATGTAATTATGGATCTTTCGATATTGTCCCTTATTACCCGAAATTTTAACACCACATCATCTTCATCATCGTCACCGCCATCGCCATCACCATCGCCATCGCCATCGCCATCGCCATCGCCTTCGCCATCGCCTTCGCCTTCGCCTTCGCCTTCGCCTTCGCCTTCGCCTTCGCCTTCGCCTTCGCCTTCGCCTTCGCCTTCGCCTTCGCCTTCGCCTTCGCCTTCGCCTTCGCCTTCGCCTTCGCCTTCGCCTTCGCCTTCGCCTTCGCCTTCGCCTTCGCCTTCGCCTTCGCCTTCGCCTTCGCCTTCGCCTTCGCCTTCGCCTTCGCCTTCGCCTTCGCCTTCGCCTTCGCCTTCGCCTTCGCCTTCGCCTTCGCCTTCGCCTTCGCCTTCGCCTTCGCCTTCGCCTTCGCCTTCGCCTTCGCCATCGTCAAAGTCATCATCGTCATAGTCATAGCCATAGCCATAGCCATAGCCATAGTCATAGCCATAACCATAGTCATAGCAATAGCCATAGTCATCGTCATCGTCATTGTCATCATCATCAAACATAATGATTATTTATGATTATAACATAATTACATAGAGCAATACAACAAAAATAAATATTTTTCAACCTTTTCGGAAAATTATATTAACCCTTATTCTGCGGACAGATTAAATCTCTTGAATCTATATAGAATTAGGGAGAGTTGCATTAAAATTCATTTACCTCTGAAATCAGCGAGCAGGAAGATTTACCCTCAAACTGACATGTCTTCTGTGTGTGAAGAGACGCGTGTGTAACAAATGCCGCAAAATGCGTTCCGAAACGTGCCTTTTGACGCGAGATTTTCACGTAAAATTTCCAAAGAGTGAAAGTTTGTGTTTGCGTGAAGGCTCAGACTTGAGGAGAACTTCTGTAATTACGTGAGGCTGTGGTTTCCCCGTGACATTTAGTTTCTTGTTTTGAGCATCTGCAAGAAGCGAAGGTGAGCGGATGTTTCCCGAACTTTAAACAATTCTACGCATTCCGCTTACTAAATAAGTCAGAAGCCATTCCGTGTAGACGTTCTCGAGTTGGGAATTATCAATATTCTTGTGTATAATTAGGTCTCTATTCCGAGGAAGTTTTTACATAATGGAATACTTCGCGGGCTTTGTTATTCCAAGTTTCTAGGCTGCAAGTCTGGACAAAGTAGGCCGGAATTCATTAAGGGAGGATCAATAAACGCCATTTATAAAGTGAGCAAAGAACTTTATACGTCAGTTTTTTGTCAGGACGAGGAATCACGTAAGGTCAATATTGTACGTCGGATGTTACAGCTGAGGATGATAAACTCCTGTGTCGCGAGCCACTGGGGAACCATTTTGGCCAGTTTATTACCAAAAGAAGCTGCAAATGAAGATATTTAGTGACACTCCCCTAGGAAATCGCACCGACCCTCATAATTTTTACCCATCAACGTCGCCATTGTTTCTTCACCACGCCTTCCTATATATATTTGTGCACTTTATTTGTTAACCGCGTTTTATATGAATATACATGCATTTGAATATGTCGAGAAAGTTTGATGGTTGGTAGAAATACAGTTAATATAATTGTAAATATTTAAAAATCAATTTAAAATTCAGGAGTTTATATTTTCTGATATCAGAAGTGGGATTTTGGTACTTTTTAAGTTTTAACTTTAGAAAATATGAGATACATACATCCAACATACCTGTGATTTTATGTTAACAACTGAATAATTATCTGTTGACATACATTAGCAAAAGTTGCATGCAGCTAGTTTTATTAATAGATACTTAGTATATACATAACGGCACTTCAAAATTATCAAAATTTCGAAAAATACGACATAATTGCTGTAGTCATTAAATAAACCTAGAAACAAAATTTATAATAAAGAAAATAGGGAAGAAATAAATGATTTATGGTTGGTTGAGGCGACACCAAAAACTTGTCGGGAAATCCAATCACAAGGCAAATATAGGCCTTATAAAATTCAAATTATTCACCATCTCTTCCCGGGAGATCAAGAAAGAAGGCTTAATTTTTGTAGGTGGTACTTGAATAAAATTCAAGAAAATCCAGAATTTGGGCGGTCTGTCATTTGGACAGATGAAACTCACATCAGCAGCGTAGGATTATTTAACAGGCATAATGTGCGTCACTGGTCTGATACAAATCAGCACCAAACTTTTGCACGTCAGAGGCAAGGACGTTTTGAATTTAACGTTTCGTGTTTTATTTTGGGTGGTCAACTAACATACCAAATTTTTGATGGAAACTTAAGAGGATTGGGATATATTAATTTATTGAATATTAACGCAGAGGCGATAATGGAAAATGTTCCGTTACTAAACAAAATTATTTAGAAAATCATTTTCTGCGTAGATGGTTGGGTACAAATGGACCTATATTGAGGCCTGCAAGATCACCTGGTCTGAGTATATCAGACTTTTTGGACTGCTGCTTCTATGAGAAACCCCTAATCACAACGAACTTTTAGAGGAAAGTCACTATTATGTTTTGACATCCATATTCAACGACATGAGAATTTATAAATAGATGTTTTATTAATTCTCTAAGCGGAAACAAAAGAAACCGCCCGTTTACTTAGAAAATACAGGTTGCATATTATCCAAACGTTCCTTCTGTTTAATGCGTGCTTTAAACTTACAAAGTCACGTGATAGTTTAGGGCTGAGAGATAAAATCCAGTCGCTAAAATGGTTCCTCCGAAACTTCCGATTATTTCCTGGAAATTAAATTTTCCCAATAACTCACAAGATAGCGTCTTACTCGGGAAGTTTTCCCCAATAATTCCGAGACCGATATTAGTGCATCCCCCTTTTCATACATTAGTCGCGTGAAACCGCCCAAAGTTAAAAGAGCAAAGGAATTCGGCACAGAAGTTTTAAACAAAAAAGTTTAGATAGCGAAGTTTTTATGCAGAAGTCCTGCCGGGGCGATATCACTTTGAAAGCCGGCGTTACTCTTCTTTAATTGATTAATGTTTCAAGGTCCTGTCTCTAAAACTTACGACGCTCGCTTTAGGCGGGCGATCATGTTTTAAAAGTCTAAGTAATGTGTTAAAAAACTTTCTACCTGTTTTTACCCCTTTCACTACTTGTCAACTAACTTGCCTAATTCGGCCGCTCACGGTTTTGGTTTCTCTATAAAATACGTTGGGATTTTAGAAATGGGGCTTGATCTGTTCTTTATACATTATAGGTTAAAATCTGGCTAACTCACCCCAATAGCGAGGTTCGGAGAAAAATAAGATATCTATTTTTGGCATGAAAATGACAGAAAATTGTTATTGTAATTGATTTACGGCGAAATTAAAAAAAAAAAAAAAAAAAAAAAAATTTTTGCGGCGTAATAAGCGAAAGAAATTAGCTTATCACGTCCACATGCTAGTTCGCTTTGTTATTGGTTTGACGTCAGAGATTCGTAAGGCGCTCCTCCTACTTCTCTTGAAGTGCCCGTGAAGCGGTACCTATCTCATAACATACTTATTGGGACTATTTCGAGCGTGTATTTTTATAGTAAGGTGTCAAGGAAACATAAAACAAAGACAACATAATCGATATAATGATGCAACAAGGGTATCAAAAGTCCTATTCACATATTTGCCATATTTATGTAGTAGGTAGGTAAATGTCCCGGTAAATGTGGAAATGGTGTGTGATTCTTACATCTAACCCCAATTTCATTCAACCTCAAAACAGTAGTGTAAAGGCAGACCGGTATAAGTAAAACAAAGTCAACAGTTTATTAACTGTACATGCCTTTTATAATTCAGTATAAGTAGGTATGTAGATTGTAGATACCTGCTTACTTCTGTTTGTAAAATAGGTACCTACCTATATTCTCTAATACAATACAATACATACTCATTTATGTAGGTATGTATACTTAAGTGATTGACAAGTTATCAAGTTAACAGTTTTATAACGGATTGGAAATTAAAAAAAAACCGAAAAAGATACAACTCACGCGAATCAAAAAACTGCGCTACGTAGGTACTAGGTAGGTACTTGTTTAACAGAAAGAAACAACTGCTACATTCTGGAACGGTTAATGTAGAAACTCGGAAGAGACTCTTAAATACGTATGTATGGAGTACGAAATTATACCTATGGGTGCGAAACTTGGACAATGGGAGAAGCTGATTGAAAAAGAGTAGAAGCGTTTGAAATATGATGCTACAGACGGGTGTTGAAGATACCGTGGATAGACAAGTTGGCAATAAGGAGGAATTAGAAAGAGTTGGGGAAAAGAGAAAAGTATGGAAGACAATAAAGAATAGGGGATAGGATCGTAGGATGGTAGGACATCTTCTGAGACACAAAGGAATAGTTCGCGACATACTAGAGTCAGAGATAGGAATAAAGAGGTAGAGGTTGGAGCAGATTAGACTACTGCTCTCAAATAGTTGGGGATGTAGAATGTTCTACTTTTACGGAAATGCGGTAGGCTACCTCAGGGAAAGGATGGAGGTACGCGTCCTACCAGTCTTCAAAAGAGAACTTTATGATGACGTACTATTTAATTATTATTGTAAAATAGTTAATAAAATTTCCTTTTTTAGTTCAGGGAGGGAACGCTACGGCGATTCAGTATTTGGCCCCGTCATGCTCCTAGCATCCTGTTTCAAATTATGCTAACCGTAACACGTTACCAAGTACCAAGGGGTCCCAGAAAACTGTCGATAAATTACATTATGTTTGATTTTATTTAGAGTGGCTGCAATGGGGCAGCCGATAATTTTATAAACTTTTGCAATGATAAACTAAATCGTGAAAATATCGATAATGCTGACCGATTTTCCTTCTGGCTCCAACGAACCACTTTTTCCGTTTTATTGGTGTGCCGTACGATGTATTAGTCTGGGTACAAAACAGAAAACACCAGTTAGAACCAGTTAATAATATTTAACAATTTAACTACACATGCATATGCATAATACTTATCGGACTGCTGTGCGCTGAAGCTGGGACTTGTACGTTATACTAAGTTCTGACGTCACGCGGCCTACTCTCGCTGCAAGGTACGATTTCTAGCCTCGCACCGACTGAAAACTTTGCAACAGCTTCACAGGTGAAGGAATTTTTTTTAAACAAAAATTAACAACATATCTGCCTTCAGTATAATAAACTCTATCAATTTTAATGAAATTTGAAAATTACCGAACTTGCCTATTCAAGCACTGTGTCAGTAATGAAATATGCATTAGATAGGTGCTGTTACTTTGTACCTGAACTATTGCGTTGTGTTATCTACTACAATGTGACAGAGCTCAAGATCACCATACTACAATAATTTTCCTTTGAGTCTACAGTGATAGCAATAATTGCCCGTTTCACAACGCTCACAATCCATAAACTTATGGACACCCTGCAAGGTTATGAATTGTCAAACCTAACAACCTGTTTCACTAAAATTCCCTCTGCAGCTTCCCTCTACGTCCCCGTTTCAGTTAAACCTCATTTTTCCATAGTTCTGTTAGGCGATCAAACATGCACCATCAATTCTATTCAGATTCGCTTCACTATATCCAGCTTTGTGCAGGAAGTTTCAGTTGTTTTTTTATTTGTATGTCCTGTGTAGGAAGTTTCGGTCAATTACGCAGAATTACTGCGGATACTCGACAATAGCCGGCGGAATTAGGTTGCAATTTTCGCGCGTTGCATGTCGTTCGATCTGTAAATTAAAAACACCAGAGGGCGGTCTCCGGCGAGCGTCCAATCAAGTCGGCGGCGGCGGCTCAAACTTTTTATTGCCGCCGCCTGGAACGAAGCGAAGTTTGCAATTAGAAAAAGGGGCTGACGACGCGCGTCCTAGAAAATAGGGACTACTACAACGGAATAACAAGAGCAATATACTTTTACGGCAGTCTCATTTTGTGTTGTTTATGCCGGATAAGAGTTTTACCTCAAGGTTTATTGCACGCGTGTTCCCGAAATTGTCCGCAGTTCTGTTTCACAGACGAACAGGTAATAATGCCGTAAAATATAAGTGTCGGCTCGAGGAAGACTCCGCTTCAAAGTAACTGTGCTGAAGTGCCGCCGTAAAAATATAACCATGCAGTGGAACGGATTTAATAAACGCAGTTCTGTTCTAGCTCCTAGTGTAACAAATTGCTCTATCTGTATTCAACATTGTAACAAACAAATTTTTAAAGGTAGGTACAGTAAACCGATCGAGTGATGGCGAGCGGTGGGGATGCGCACTAGACGTAGATGCACTCTGGACCAAAACGGAAAGTCTGACGGAACTGACATAAAAATATAAATAAATAACGATAGAACTCGGCCACAAAATGCAAGTGCCTACTCTCAGATCTGATGCTTATCCCATGAAGCTTACTGGCAAAGGGGTCACTCAACCGGTGTTAGATCGAG
Organism: Xestobium rufovillosum; assembly: GCA_963966045.1. Taxonomy (NCBI): domain Eukaryota; kingdom Metazoa; phylum Arthropoda; class Insecta; order Coleoptera; family Ptinidae; genus Xestobium; species Xestobium rufovillosum. Next base: position 6,510,393 of record OZ014499.1, on the reverse strand, counting down.
CTGGCCGGTGAATACGCCAACGGGATTATGTCGGTTCCCGGTACCGGAAGCTGTCAGCAGTCGCCACACGACAACGAGGTAAACGAGCCGAGTACAAGGTGCGATTTATTTTCACAAAGTCAAAACAATACATAAAGTAAATCCCAAGAATATACTTCAAGTCATGGAATTTGATTGTAACTTTAACATTATTATTATTATACATTGCATATTTAATTTAGTTTACGCCATATTTTGGCGCACTCGTATAATCAAACTGCAGATATTTGGTACCTACATTTTCGGTCCGAGTACAGGGCATTCTCAAGTATTTGGAATTGTCTGGGTTCTACTGGAATAGGCAGGTTCGGTAATTTTCAAATTTCCTTAAAATTGATAGAGTTTATTATACTGAAGGCAGTTATGTTGTTAATTTTTGTTAAACAAAAATTCCTTCGCCTGTGAAGCCGTTGCAAAGTTTTCCGTCGGTGCGAGGCTAGAAATCGTACCTTGCAGCGAGAGTAGGCCGCGTGACGTCAGAACTTAGTATAACGTACAAGTCCCAGCTTCAGCGCGCAGCAGTCCCGTAAGTATTATGCATATGCATGTGTAGTTAAATTGTTAAATATTATTAACTGGTTCTAACTGGTGTTTTCTGTTTTGTACCCAGACTAATACATCGTACAGCACACCAATAAAACGGAAAATGTGGTTCGTTGGAGCCAGAAGGAAAATCGGTCAGCATTATCGATATTTTCGCGAGTTAGATTATCATAGCAAAAGTTTATAAAATTATCGGCTGCCCCATTGCAGCCACTCTAAATAAAATCGAACATAATGTAATTTATAGACAGTTTTCTGGGACCCCTTGGTACTTGGTAACGTGTTACGGTTAGCATAATTTGAAACAGTATGCTAGGAGCATGACGGAGCCAAATACTGAATCGCCGTAGCGTTCCCTCCCTGAACTAAAAAAGGAAATTTTATTAACTATTTTACAATAATAATTAAATAGTACGTCACCATAAAGTTCTCTTTTGAAGACTGGTAGGACGCCTACCTCCATCCTTTTCCTGAGCTAGCCTACTTATTTCCGTAAAAGTAGAACATTCTACATCCCCAACTATTTGATAGCAGTAGTCTATTCTGCTCAAACCTCTGCCTCTTTATTCCTATCTCTGACTCTAGTATGTCGCGAACTATTCCTTTGTGTCTCACCAAAGAGTAAAAAGTGATTGTGTTAAAAATTTAATAAAAATTGAATTATGAAGGCGTTGTGCGCCTTTAAAATTTAATATTGAGTGTTCCCATCCCTAGCTGTAATGACTGAATAATGTTCGCACGCAAGTTGGAGTCGTGCAGCTCTGTAGCTTGGTTCAAGAAGCGGCCAAGTGGCTGATCTGTAAACCCTCAAGTTGCTTTCCCTAAGCCTGTACCGTACAGTCCATTCGCTCACGTTGACACCCCGAACTTTCTAGAGGGTGCTACATACCTCGATAGCAATACGGTGAGGGCTTCTTAATACCATGGACCAGATAAATCAGTCGTTACGATATGCGTTGTTGCTCTTCTTTTGCCATTGTCAGGTCTCCTACAGGGACCGCCAGTTTCTAAATATCGATGAAATACTCGCAGAATCGTTGAATGACTGTTTTAGCCACGTATCTTTGGCTTCGCCCGTCTTCCACTATTAATGTGATCATGAAAATGTTTATGGCTATTAACGTTTTTCTTTTATTTCCTCAAAGACTCACCACTTTTTTAAAAAAATGAGAACTTTAAAAACTCTAGGTGAAAAAAAGTTTTATTAACAACTAAACGTAGTGTAATTTTGTCTATAAATAATTAAATTGTTCCTGATAAAGATGCCCCTAAGCATCCAAGTGACAATGCAGTGTGCTGAAAACAAGTGATGAAGCGTTCGTGGAAGTCCTGTCTTTCATTCTTCTATATGGGTTTTTCTGGAAAGAGCTGGTTTGGAACACCTTTGCCTGTAACCATAACATCTGATATTTTTTATATATAGCGGGTTGTACTTTCAACGGAGCGCGGCTGACTGGCGACTAAAGGGCCAAGCAAAAAAAAGGTTTTCTTCCCACGTACGAAATTGGCGAGATCCTTGGTTGAGGTCCTTCTTGGTTTCGATAACAAATTGTGCGTGCTTAGTTTTCCGTCCGTGCGTTGGACATTATAAATCAGGCAAGGAAAAATATTACTTCATATTGCTCGAAATACAAATTTTATTTTTGTCTACTCCCCTTTGAAATTTTGTTGTTGCTGCGAAAATCTGTGCTTCCTGCACGCAACACCAAACACTGAAAAGTAAACAGAACTCGGCGCGTGAACATTAAAATTATTTATTCGATCGGGGTGAAAAGGCCCACAATAAAAACGCCCCACCCTTAAAATTTAATGGGGATCCGCGACTAATTAAGTTAGACTAAAATTATAATCTTCTCCTGGGCGTTAAATTATTCTCCGCGTGAAAAATTCAAGAACGCGATGTATTTCAAGACATGATGTCTTAATCTTGTTGGTAGCCGGCTACGAGTCTCGTCTCACTCCGGTTGAAGTTGCCCTAACCCTCCCTAATCTCCGGCAATTAAACTAAATTACTCCGAAACATTATTTGCTAGGCTATAATTCAGCAGTCATGCTTCTACGAAAACTAGATAATTGCTAAAGTTGTTTAACAGCAACAAATTCCTTCGCCTTCTAATGGCGTGAAAAAAATAAGTGTTCGTTATTCCCTTTTATAGAACTAAATGGATCTTCGATTTTTCTTTCACTACTATTTGCTAATATCGATTGGAACATTAGGACACTCAAAAATAGAAGAATTTGGAAGTGCTAAAATTTGAGTGATAAGAGGACAACAACTAAGTTTATTTTTACCCATACAAGAATGTTCTAAAAACACAGTAAAGTTAGAAGGGATGGAATTCGCAACATACAGTATTAGTAAATTTACTGGAGGCGCCTAACTGATTTTCCTAAATGATTGTATCAATCCTAGAGACACAAAAGCGTCTAAAAAATGTATACTAAGTTTACAGTTGTAAGTTTGGTTGCATAACCAGATCATACAAAATTTTGTCTGCCATTCGTACATTCGAATAATTCTGGGTTTTTACTATACAGAGTAATTCTAGATATACGCTAAACAATAGGCAGGTTCAGTAATTTTCAAATTTCATTATACTGAAGGCAGTTGTGTTGTTATTTTTTGTTAAAAAAATCCTTCGCCTGTGAAGCCGTTGCAAAGTTTTCCGTCGGTGCGAGGCTAGAAATCGTACCTTGCAGCGAGAGTAGGCCGCGTGACGTCAGAACTTAGTATAACGTACAAGTCCCAGCTTCAGCGCGCAGCAGTCCCATAAGTATTATGCATATGCATGTGTAGTTAAATTGTTAAATATTATTAACTGGTTCTAACTGGCGTTTTCTGTTTTGTACCCAGACTAATACATCGTACAGCACACCAATAAAACGGAAAAAGTGGTTCGTTGGAGCCAGAAGGAAAATCTGTCAGCATTATCGATATTTTCGCGAGTTAGTTTATCATTGCAAAAGTTTATAAAATTATCGGCTGCCCCATTGCAGCCACTCTAAATAAAATCGAACATAATGCAATTTATCGACAGTTTTCTGGGACCCCTTGGTACTTGGTAACGTGTTACGGTTAGCATAATTTGAAACAGGATGCTAGGAGCATGACGGAGCCAAATACTGAATCGCCGTAGCGTTCCCTCCCTGAACTAAAAAAGGAAATTTTATTAACTATTTTACAATAATAATTAAATAGTACGTCATCATAAAGTTCTTTTTTGAAGACTGGTAGGACGCGTACCTCCATCCTTTCCCTGAGCTAGCCTACGCATTTCCGTAAAAGTAGAACATTCTACATCCCCAACTATTTGAGAGCAGTAGTCTAATCTGCTCCAACCTCTACCTCTTTATTCCTATCTCTGACTCTAGTATGTCGCGAACTATTCCTTTGTGTCTCAGAAGGTGTCCTACCATCCTACGATCCTATCCCCTATTCTTTATCTCTTTCTAATTCCTCCTTATTGCTAACTTGTCTATCCATGGTATCTTCAACACCCGTCTGTAGCATCACATTTCAAACGCTTCTACTATTTTTCAATCCGCTTCTCCCATTGTCCAAGTTTCGCACCCATAGGTATAATTTCGTACTCCATACATGCGTCTTTAAGAGTCTCTTCCGAGTTTCTACATTAACCGGTTCAGAATATAGCAGTTGTTTCTTTTTGTTAAACAAGTACCTAGTACCTACGTAGCGTAGTTTTTTGATTCGCGTGAGTTGTATTTGTTTCCGTTTTTTTAAAAAATTTCCAATCCGTTTATTTTCTTTTCCTTGTTTTTCTCAGTAACAATGGATTGTGCGTGGTACTACTGCATTCTAATACATGTTAGACTTAAGTTTTTCGCCAATTTATATACACCATGTATAAACTTTACGATATTTGGGCGATGCTATTTTATGCATCATAGCACGCAGTCACAAATAGAGCCACAAACAATATACTACTTGATACTGAATTGACCTGATTTTACATATCCTAGTAGATTTATTACCAACGTATGAGTCTGTACATTTCCAGCGTTCTAAAAGTCACAAGAATTTCTTACCGAATATTGAATGTTTTGTTTCAAATTTTCTGTGAGTGCTTCGATAAAATCAGCAATACTTGAATCTCATTTGAGCTCAGGCTTTATATTTAAGGACCATTGATATGTCTGGTCACATGAAACAATCACAGTTTCAGATCGAAATCTTAGAAGAAACGGAACGAAAAGATGATATCATTCTCTACAGTTCAACGAATTGTATCTAGTTTCTTTTGCTCAACTGCTAACAGGGGTCAATTGGGGTAAAGAAGCGTATCAAATTACTGCCCATAGATCACTAAATAATATCATTTAATTGCTTTCAAAATAAATGGCGAATGAGTGAACACAAGTTCCTTAAAAAATACTGAATTTAAACTTGCTCTCAATCTATCAAAATAAGCAAGGAAGGCCCTAGAAATTTGATCAGCCGGTATATAGTACAAATTTACAAAAATGATCGATACGCATTTGTCCTTTAATAAACCTTATCTGTACTTACGAAAAATTATTGTATTTACATTTGGGAATCAATGCTTGACAAGGGTAACTTCCCTTTTCCCCAAAGTTTGCGTTTGAATATTCGACTGGCTGCATTTGCGGGAAATCAATGGAAACGTTTGTGTAAGCACAGCAGAAGAGGTTTATCGGAAATACAAACGATGCAGGCGGCACACAAGCCTCTTCACGACACACAACGTACGGGGCTCTCAAGTACCGCTGCTAAATCCTAACTCTGATTTCGTGGCTCTCGAATGGGTCGTGAAATACAGAGACCTACACGTGGCGTAAATATTTGCCCTTGTTTGTGATGATTTACCGGTTTCAGTGAAGAATTTCAGTTTGGTATTGATGGCGGAAATATTTTAATTGAACCCTGTTGGGGAATGTGTCAACTAAAGCGATGTACAAAACAAATAGATATTTTTCACGGCGACCCTTTTACCCCTTCCGCCTGCAATCCTCTTCCAAACATGTTAATTAACAAACAACGGGGATTTATCGAGGGACATCAAAGACACAACGTTGGGGACACAAAAATTGCAAAACCGCCGTGGGAATGCTAATCTGACTGCGACACACAAGATTTGTAGTCCACACAAATGTATGACTTGGAAACCTCATTATGAATATAAATTACAATTTATAGAGGAGGGGAAACATGAGGGTAATGTGGAAACTGCAAGTATTTCGACTGTAGAGAGCTTCACTTTAGCGGCGATTGCCGTAAACAGTCACTCTGTGCAGTCGAAATACTTGCTGTTTCCACATTACCCTCATGTTTCCACATTTGCGCCCCCTCCTCTACCTATGCTATTATAAAAAATCATTCGACGACAAGAAAGTTATAGGATTGGGATCGGGCAGACGATCTGTTCAATAACAGCGAGATGAATATTCCTGTTTGTTCCTGGGTTCATCTTCAATTCATATAATTACGTGCACCTATAGATGTTATGAAGCGTTTAAAACAGAACATACAAAAAGCAATGTCTGCATTGCTTAAAACGTAATTTGAAAGGAGCTCTTGAACCATTTACTTCTGCAGGAGTTATTTTATTTAAGGATTCTGCTGTTAATTACTCTGATCTGCATTCAACCCCAAATAAATGGCGACATTCGTAGGAATTGCGATAAAACCATTTCAAACCGATTCACAGCTAGTTTCACCATTAAGCTGGACTGTTTTCATTAAAAATTTCGTTGCTGGGTAATATCCCAAAAAATATTAATACTTACAGATGACAGGAGGGTCACAGGGAGACGCTGCGACTGGAATATTTCCACATCTCTTGTGCAATCTTAATCTGAATTCAGCTGGACCAATTTATTATAAATTCTGTAATATGTCTCAGCTGTCACTCGACCCGAATCAATTTCGCGTCCTCGTGCGTCACACAAGGAAAGAAATAAGTTTTCAAGAAAGAAACTCAATTTTTTGCAATAATTAAAATTCATGCAGCTATGAGAGAACATTTCTTCGGAGCACTTTCTTAATTTTGTTATTGAGTGGATTGTCTCGCTTGACTTTGTTTACGATTTCTTCGTATAATAAGGTCTTGATTTTGCAGACAGACTGTTTTAATGAAAATGTAAGAATGGAAATTGCGTTCTTTATTTTCGGTTTATTAATTTTACAAGGAGATCATCGTTAGTCAGCCTCTACGTGATGGCCATTTTCAGGACGTGTCTACGTTGTTAGCATTTAGGCAGCTTATACTCCGGTAAATCAGTCGTTAAGGACTTCTTATACTTGGTGTTCTAAAGATCGCTTTGCCGTCATTTTCCGAAGCGCTAGTGTTGCCTTCACTAACTATTCTCTCTATAGATCTAATAGATACGCCCGTTGCAACAGACGTCTTCATTTTCACACTTTCCAATGTTTCTGTTTCACTTTTCGTACGAGAGCCTGATGATTTAGATATATCTCAGCGCCTCCTACAGGAAAAATTTCCAAGTCTTATGGTACGGTAACCTTAAGTGAACTGAATTGAGGATTTTCCGAATTTTAGGGGTTGGTGAAAGAACTCTATTTTATTACACCCGTAATGCTTTGAACAATGTTCTGAAGTTCGTAAAGCTTTCAACGCTTTTTTGTTAATAAAACCTAATTTCCCAGGACTAAACTATTCATTTAAAAATCGAGTAAAACAACAAGTTTTGCCTTGTTCTGTAACAGCGCAACACTTCCAGTGCCAGTGCCAGTGCAGCAAATGTAAAGTTACCTTATTTATAGCCTGTAATAGCATGCTCCTTAACTTGTACTAGTTTCGAGTTCTGCACTATCGGCATTTATCTGATATTAAAGTTTGATCTCGCACTTAATCGGTATGCGCAAAGCAATACATGGAGGATTTCCAAGTACCTACATAACTTGGGGCTGGAACATTATATTAGCCAGCACTCCTACTGGAATTTTTTAATAAATAGTTTATTGCGTTTGAAGTTTTCTCAATACACCGTTTTATTTATTCCGACATAATTTTGCTTTGATGGGAGCCTTCTAAAGCGAAATGAAAAAGTCAATTCAAGGACCTTGGAAAAAACTTACCTGGAAATTTATTATTTCGGTATCCTACAGTTGCGTTTATTGACACTCTGTGTAAAGTAATCCAAAGGAAAACAATGGCAAGATCGTTCGAGGAATGTCGGTAATTTCCGGAATGTCACAGCCTACTTGATGCAGACGTGATATCAGAAAGCATTCGCGACAGACGTCAGCTCGTCACGTCGTCACAGAGTGGAATCTCAAGCATCTTCTAGTTTATCATGTTACCCCCGTAGTTGCTTCTGATATCTCCTATTGCAGCATTCATACAGAGCAACGAGACATTGCAACTAGTTAAAATTCCTGTTGTGCATCGACAATTATTAAGTTTCAATTTCGGCAGTCGTTGCTTGAATCGTATCACCAAACTAGTTAGCAGTAACTTATTTAATAACAGTTTACGAACAAATTATACCATCACTAAACAACTTTCGGAATTGTATTAAAAACAAGAGAAATAATTTGACACTTCAATTAGCGAAAAGCTCAGCCGAGTATAACTCGTCAGAACATTTCAGTCGTTCTGAAAATCTACATGTATTTCGGGGCTGGTTGAGCCAAGGAAATGTCAACCCTCTTGATGAGGGTAGTAGAGAGGGCGAAGCCGAAAATAGAAGTACAGAATGTGTTTAAGATGAGCCCTCGGGAGAAGGGTTTAATAAATTTTCTTAGGATGCTCATCCGGCAGTTAAAACTGCTGACTCTTTATTTTAAATGTAAACGGAGTTGGGGAACGCCGAGTTAAGTGTTGGCCGAGTTTACGCGGTAAAGTCAATAAGTTAAATAAATATGTCTAGTTTAACTTGGAGCGAAGTTGTTAATTTATCACAAATTGGGGTTAAATTCAAAAAAAGTATCCAGATTGACCTGTGGGATTATCATATTTTTCATAATCGATTATTGGAAAATAATAGGTAATTTTTATTAATCGATTATTTAATTAATTTCTCGTGAGGTGACAACTCGGGGAGCGGCGAAGGTTCGTTTACCAAAATAATCGATTTTTCAAATAACCGATTATTCAAATAAACGATTAATCAAAAATGTAGGTACCCCAATAATGGATTAATCGAAAAATGGATTACTTCGCACAGGTCTAATAATTCAGAGTACGCCTGTGCGATTATTATATTTCATAATCGATTATCGGAAAATAATCGATTATTTGATTAACTGATTGTTTGATTAATTAATAATTTGATAAACCTACTTAATAATCAAATAATCGATTAAACAAATATGGATTAATCAAACAATCGATTAATCGACAAATCGGTTAGGTATAGATTACTCGAAATTAGCGTGCAATATTTTACCAGCGTGTTCTGTGGTCAAAATGAAGACAAGAAATTCCTATAAGCGTATACCGAAATATGCTTCCCAAGGGAGCTATAGCTTTCTAAAAGAGAAGGTCTGAAGACGTTTTCTTCTAAGTATCTTCGAAACAAGTCCAGTTAAAATTATGAAATTTGATGGAATGTGTAAGTACCAAATGCTGATTCTTTTGGTGTAAACATAATTTTTAAAATTTAACAGGGGCGTCTCAAATCTGGGGGTGGCGGAGGTAAGATTTACCCTAACTTTTTTCAGAGCATGTCATTTTCAATTCTTCCATAAAAATTTGTAACTTCAGAGTTTTTTGCAAAAAAAAATGTGCTCCTGTTTCGTTTTGATAGGAGGCACCGTTTTCGAGCACAATCGATTCAAAAATTTCGCTGCACGCCCAAAAAATTCCTACAAGAAGTGTAGAACTTTGTTTGTATATTTAAACGAGACAGGAGCATATTCTTTTTACGAAAAACCCGAAGTTGCAAATTTTTACGGAAAAATTGAAAACGACATGCTCTTAAAAAAGTTGGGGTACATCTTACCTCCGCCACCCCCAGATTTGAGACGAACCTGTTAAATTTTAAAAATTATGTTTACACTAAAAGCTTCAGCATTTGGTACTTACACATTCCATCAAATTTCATAATTTTAACTGGACTTGTTTCGAAGATACTTAGAAGAAAACGTCTTCAGACCTTCTGTTTTAGAAAGCTATAGCTCCCTTGGGAAGCATATTTCGGTATACGCTTATAGGAATTTCTTGCCTTCATTTTGACCACAGAACACGCTGGTAAAATATTGCACGCTAATTTCGGGCCACCCTGTATATAAAAATCAATTGCCGTGTGCGTTAGTCTCGCAAAAACTCGAGAATGGCTCGACCGATTTGAATATTTTTTTTTGTTTTGTTCGCCTCAATACTGGGGTGGTTTAGCAAAAAGGAAATTCGGAAAAACCCAAAAGAACGGCCGAAAAATTGAAAAAAATCGAAATTGGCAATAGATGGCGTTCGTTTGACAGCTGCGCCATGCATAACTGTTATTCACTAAGGCCCGGTTTTTCAAAGAATCTAACACCGGATTAAGTCTGACACCGGCTTCGTTGCTATGCTACAACCAATCAGAAAGCCGGTATCATAGCAACGAAACCGGTGTCAGACTTAAGCCGGTGTTGGATTCTTTGAAAAATCGGGCCTAAGTGCGGTTGTGGTTAAACTTTTAAAATCGTTTTTTTTTCGTAAAAAAGGAAGCGGTTGTAGCGAATTTATTTTTTATTTATTTATTTAATTTATTTTATTTTTAAGCCCTTTTCAGAGCTTTTGGACATATTATAGTCAATAGATGAACTTCAGATTGCAACAAATTGCAGGTTGCAACAACGATCCCCCCACCAAAGTGAAAATTTGTACCCTTGAGCTCTGTACTAGAAAGCATGTTGCCTAGAAACTGCATGAGTTCATGACCGAATGCAGTTTCTTAAAGGCAGCATAAATGCTTAAATGCAGAATCACCTGGCAACTTTTTGATGCACGTGTGTAATTCAGTAGAATATTTTCCGAGCAATAAAGATAAAGTGATGGGTCTAAATAGGTTTTGCGGGAAGCAATTTTTGACGTTTCCGTTTCCTGGTTGCTTTCGAGGTATAATCGTAATATAAACACAATGGTATGCTACGGCGCATATCGCTCCTTGCTCCTCCCACTTCGATGACGTAAAATCGAGGTGGCGGTTCGAGAGACACCAACCATATACCTACTTAGATCTACATAATATGTGACAAACAAATAGCGCAAATGCAAGATTTGAATTGTCACTTCAAAAAATTGTATCTGTCGAACTCTTCTCAATTAGGTAATCATTTTCTTGAATAAGCTCACCCCCATCCAAAATTACTCGTCTTCATCTCCAACAAACCATTTCTTAATTTCCATACAAAAACTTTTCTCGAATACTGTACATTTCTGCTTTGAACGAAATATTGTTGCCAGGCAATTGGACGAATAAAACTGACAGCCAGTAAGAGCGCGAAGGCGAAGCCTGAGAGCTCTCGGGTGTCAGTATTACGTCATTATTTTTAATGAAAGTTAAAGTTTTTGTTTAAATTGTAAACTCCGTAGTTATAGCTTTAGATTTTTTAGAAAAATGCAAAAAATAATTGACTTACATATGCACTAAAATGTAGTACCAGGATAAAGAATAAAAAGGGTTGAATTTTTTAAAAATTATCTAGTTGACCCTGTTTATTTCTCCCCGTTTTGAAGAATGACCCTGAAAGTATCCCTAATTTCGGTAGACAAGTACCTAAACAAACTGAGTCATGAGAGAACATCACTTTTTCATTTGACACAATGCATGAGAAAGAAATGGTGAATGATGAGAGTTGTGTCGGTCTCACTCTAACAACTTTCAAGTGCCCCATTTCTGCTCGCTACTTAATATTGTTTCTTTTGCATTGTTTTGATAGTTGTTGGATCATTACACTGGGCTGCATCTGAATTAGACAGAGACGTTTCTTGCAGAAACATTTCGAAGAGACGATCTTGCTGTAACATGTCAAACAACGCACTTTTTTCCCCTTCCTGGACAAAGTACCGTTGGCGTCGACAGTATCCATAGCAGATTTCTTGCGCGCAGCGTTCCGCTTCCTTGATTAGGATATAAAATAATTCTATTCTCTTGCAGTAATAGAAGCTGCCTCGCAACGTTCCAATTAAACTGGAGTAAATAAAGCATTAATTCCAAAGTCGACGAGCAGCCATTATTTTATTTGCATTGTCTGGGATCGCTTCGAATGCCTGTATCGTTTCAAAAATGATTCTCTGCATCGGGGAAATAAACCAGAGCTGAAAGCGAGGAGGGCTTTTCAAAGAAATCTAACAAATGGGCTGCGAATTGATTTTCCTGGTCAGTCATTTGTCTCGGCGACTTCGACACTTGCCTGATTAACTGCGTAAGGCAATTGCATTTGTTCGGCTGGTAAACTTTCGGGGAAAACAGGAGGGACCATTTTATAAATTTCTAGAGGGAATAATATAAGGTAGCTGGGAACGGGTCGTGTTTTTAAACTGCGTAGATTTGCGATGAGATGCTCTCCGATAAATCATAGCGGAATTGATTACTTCGGTTCAGGAAAGTTTTTCAACGGCCTACCATTTGTTCTCATGTATACGAGAGAAGACACCTTTTCTGGTACAATGAAATTATGGAGGAAAATTCATATGTAATTTTTACCCGAAGGAATATACCAGTTGTGTAATGTTGGAATAAGTGCAGAAGGGTTGAGGGTTCTGTAGCTGTTTGTCAGCTAATATTACATTTATTCATCAATTATGAACAATTAAAACACAAAGTTACTAGCAGTTCAACCAAATTCTAGATCAAACGAAATGTCCTGCAGCTAAGTACCTATTCGAGTCAAGGCCTTGTGAAAAACCAGACCAGTGGGAGGAAGTATGTTCTATTGAGGCGTACTCTACACTTTAAAGACGAAACGGTATTCCTCTACAGGCGAGCGAGCAGCTCTATTCCGGAACTGATGAGACATCAGTGAAAAGGAGGTAAAAGAACTCGTTAGTATTTACATAAAAGAAAGTCCCCTTATTTAATATATTGGAGGAATGAATGCACGTTGTGTTATTTAATGTCTTATTTAATGTTCTGTGCATTTGTAGCTTTTTCAACTGCTTCTGCCTTTATATTCAGAAATACATCTTACATCTTCTAAATGTATGCAGAAACCGCCGATTACTGGTTTCGTACTTCAGAGACTTCTCAGGGCCGACGCCTGTCCACAAATGGAGCACAACATGATTAATATACTTATACTGGTAGGCTAGGATTAGATAGGTTCAAGAACAAAGTAGGTAATACTTGATTACTGAAGACCACCAATAGACCTAGATTACCTATTTTCAAAATTCAGTTTTCTATGAATGGAACTAGAATTATGGAATACGCTGAAATGTATAATAAAGTTAAAGAAATGGTGGTGAACGCGAAAGGAAAGCCTGGGAAGAGTTCGGAGAGAAAATAGAAGGGACAGTCGAGGAAACCAGAAATTATTCTACAAGGAGTTGAAGACTTCGAGGAAAGGAATGAACGAAACAACAAAACCACTTGAATACAAAGTATTACAAAGAATGAGGTAATGAAACGCTGGAAATCATACTACGAAGAGATGAGTTATGCTATACATGGAGGAGAAGAAGAAGAAGGAGAGCAGGATGGTACAAAAAGCAGAATGACGACGCACAGAAAATCAATTCAGAAGAAGTAGTTGAGGCAGACAAACTGATAAAAAGTGGGAAATCAGCAGGCTATGATGATATTACACCTGAAGTGATAATAAAATTAGGCGAAAATGGACTGGAGTTATTGAAAGAACTATACAATAAAGTTTGGAATGAGGGAGAAACTACAACTGAATGTAGAAACATGGAAGGAAGCACAGGTCAAGAGAAACATGAAAAAGGCGACAGCGATGGTAATTGGAAAGGGTGCCGAAGGAACAAGGGCTGAAATTGACGGGACTCAACTGGAACAAGTGGAGACATACAAATATTTGGGAGTCCAACTGCAAGAGAATGAAAAGCAAGATGCAGGAGTAAATGAAATAGGGTCAGCAGTCAAAATTTATCACGCACTGAACAGTACATTATTTATAGGAAAGAGGTAAATATCTGTAGAAAAAAAACTTAACGTGTGCAAGACGATCTTTTGTCCAATTTCGATGCATTGGTGTGGAAACTGGGTGATGAGAAGAGTCATGCAAAGTAAAGTGAAGACAGTCGAAATGAAGTATCGATGTGAAGTGAAGGGTATTATGAGAAGAGACACAGTGAGAAACAATGTGGTGAGAGAAGATCTAGAAGTGGAACCAATAATGGAAAAGATTGTGAGGCAACAACCTTTAACCTCAATGGTGATGAGAATGGACGACAGTAGGCCAGTGAAGAGAGTGTGGCAGGTCAGATTTGTCGCCGGAAGTCAGAGAGGAAGACCAAGGAAGACATGGAATAATCGTATAAATGGGAACACGGAAGTTGTTTTAGTGTAGGACACTTTAGTTACACAGCCTGTTCGAAATCAGATAAATTCAGAAAATTATACAAATCAAATAGACCAAAAATGAAACATACCTTTCTTACAGCCCCAGAATGGCTAAAATTGAGGAAATAGCGCCTATTTGGTCAATCGTCCAGTCAAAATCATTTGTAATAGGTAAATGTTGGAGAAAATGCAATGAATTAACCATAGGAAGGTTTGAAAATACGATCGTAAACCATGGTTCTCCTCTTTGGGCGTTAATGCAAATGATCGAAGAATAGTTTGAGTAGAATTTAATGACAAATCCTGCATTTTCCTGAACATTCGCTCGTTGAAATCGTCACTACCAATATGATCTAAGTTTTTACCAAAACCCACGAACTGGTTGGTAGTGTCACAACCATTTTTTTAAATAATTGTGAAATGCTGCTGCTGGTAAAAGTTTATAAAGAATTTTCTATAAAACAATGTGAATTTCTACATACTGTCGGAAAGCAAATATTGGACTGTTTTCAATTTTCCACACCTACTGTTATAAAGCATTGGGGTAGTTTTAAGAGATGCATATCGACTATGAATAGTGGGGTATCGAAGAACAGATGGCCGACAGGAGTTCCAATTCGGACACCCCTGTGCATTTTATATCGTAATTATTTTATAATTAGCTTTAAAAATGTGGCTCCTTCACCATTTTTTATTTCGAAGAGTAGCGGGGACATCAGGTCAACCATCAGGTCACCTACAACAATAAGTTGTAGGTGGTTTTTCATAAATTAAAATTATCTCTGGAAAAAGCAGACGAACGAGTTCAATGTCACCCCTATTACTGTACAGTTATCACCTTAAAAATTTTAAGGATCTGAAACATATCTGAACGTATCTACGAGTATGTATGGACAGAGAAAAAGATTAAATCTTACAACAAAAGATGATATAAACACTAATCCTTAGACATAATGGGCAAAGGGAATGCTCTACGGTCTAATCGATAATGCATTGGGCTAGTAGTCCGCTGGGTTCGAGGTCGCAACTCGCGCTGGACAATTTTTATTGCATTGATTTTTTCACCTAATAATCTGTCCGATTCTGCCTGCTGGGGAAAAGAGTTTCAAAATTATCTGAGAGATTAGATTGTTACAATCACTGCATACGTTTTCAGTTATTTGCTTTTGTTCTATACCCTTTAAATTTGTGTTAAAGTAAACCTAAAATTAAAGTTCTTGCTGCAGAAACTGATGGTATACAAGTATGCTAACCAGTGCTTGTTCTGGTAGTTCTCTATTTTGTTAAAGTAGCTAAGGCGAATTACGACGCAAAAACTTTTACTGCGACAGTGTCTTAATTATAATGGAGTACGGACGAAACTGAACGTCGTCGTTCAATATTAGCGCGGCAGAGTCAAAGCGGTGTTTGCGAGGAAATATTTACCTTACCTGTAAATCGTTACGAGCAATAGAAGGAATTAAGTTTCAAGATTTCGCTTACGGATTGCGCGGCGAGGACACGGTAAAGAGGAAACGGAAGTGAATCGATTGTCTTGGATAGCACTGCAGAGAGAGATTGATTGGGGATACCTCGGGGATACTAGATTGAAAAAGCTAGGGCCTGGTTTGTAGCAAATTTGATTGGCTCAGGAAACCAGATTAACTTATTGCCTCTGAAAACTAGAAACTTTTCGTTTTCGATTTCTGGATAGATGGGAATGCGGCAAATTGCGTTATATTTAATGTAGTATGCTACGTTATTCTATTAGTTCCTAAAGTTTAGCCGGAGGGAGACGACTCCCATATAAAATGGTCGCGATTCAGGTCAATTTCACAAAGAAAATAACTCCGGGCTTCGTTCTGCAACCGCACAGTAATTCTGAAAGTTAAAACATTATAAGTTGCGTTAATATAATAAAGAAGTTAACTATCCATAGAATTATGATGTAGAAAACAAGAAACAAGCGAAAAGAACCTGCACTCGGGAAAAGAAGGAACCATGTAATTTCTTACGGGAGGTTTGTTTGCAGTGCTTTTTGCTCAAAGCCAAATCTAGAACCGACATATAGTTTTACCGGTGTAGAACGATCAAGAGGTCATTGAATTGTTCGTTTGCAATGTATAACGATGTATTCAAAAATAGTGTAGCTTTATATGGACTCAAATTATTGCACCTCCAATGCATTGTTTTAAGAGAAGTGATATAATGTTTAAGGTCAAGTCAATGATCTGGAGAGTAAAGCAAAGCGCTGTATTCCAAGAAAGAGTGTATCTTTATACGTTGTATAAATTAAATTCACTCTGATGATGAAATTTAACACCACCCATACCACTAAAGCATTTTAATTTCGAATTTCACCGGGCAGGTGTCGAATTTCATCAGTGGTTTCAAATTATAAATACGTAAATACGTAATAAGACCACTAAATAAACTCATTAATATGCAGACCTAACGAAAATCACACGACAAATGTTTGTCGCTGATAAAACGGCAGAAGCATCGAAAAACTCTATATTTTACAAGCAATTGACTTATTCATTACAGTCTCATTAAATATACAACTGCCTCTTAATCCTATCGAAGTTTCGGTAAAATTGGTTATGTATCAATTTTACTGGCAATGAATCCGCAGATAAACCCGAATCTATTAAATTTGTTAGGGGTAGATGTATCAGTAAACGGCAGTAAACCCGATATAAGATATCCATCTCGAGACGGCATCAGGAGCGGGATGCCCAAGTTGGGGAGTCTGCAATATTCTCCCCCATAAAGCCGCTTTCGCGACTACATTCATTTGATCTAACAAAGATATCGGAACGGGCGACGACGTGGAAGTGCAATAATTCCACAAGGCAAACAGTGCCTCCCTGCAAAACAGCCATAAAAAAGTGGGACAACCATTTACAACTTATTTATCGTGTATCTCGAAGTTTACAACCTTCATTTGTGTTATTAGTATTCAAGTTGTTTGCAGAGGAAAAATACACTCGGAGACCGACTTGTAAAATATGCTATAGGAGAGGGCGAATTCTCGGGGCAAACACAATGTGCAAGTCAATTCATTCGGGCAGCGTCTCCGTCCTTTTAATGATTTCCAATGGGATATCTTTTCCGAGTTTAGCGCCTGGCACAAAGAGGGTACCTCACTCCGGCATAATTTTATTTGACTTTGTCACCATTATCTACTCTCAGAACCCGCGTAAGTAACTTTGAGAATTACCTGATCGAAAATTTGTTTATGTCAAAGGAGGTTATGTTCCAAGTTATATTATTGCAAAAAGAAGGAGTTTAGACAGAGTTTTCGAGAACGTATTTTAGTATAAGTAAGTACAATGTGCCGTAACCCGTACTTTTTTTGCTAAATTTAATTTCGCTGGTGCTTAGCTCATCTGTGTCTATGTTTAGTAGGGTGGAGCGGAAAAATCTAATTTGGATAATATGCGATAGTGGCGAAAAGATACCTTTTTCTTTAGTGATGAGTTGAGGATCTGCTCAAGGGTCCCAGGTGGACGAGATCTTACTTCTGATTTTTGTGGGTCTTAAGTAAGTTCAGAATGTAGAAATTTAAAGTAGGTAATGGTTAAATACCTAAACTACTTTCAATTACCGCTCAAGAACGCGAAGTAGAAACCGGCAGTCTTACCTGCAACAAAAAATTAAATATTAATTTCATTTTCAAGTAAAACTTCCTAGAATCTGCAGTTTGAGGCTACTAACTGTTCACATAGAAGACAATCAAATCTGTTTTCCCAACACACATTCAAAGCGATTTGCAATCATCGATTGCGTTGAAGCTTCGATATATCAGTGACCTCATAACAGATTCGACCACCTGAGACAAACTATCGGCAACTAACCGAACCGATGAATTCATTGTAAGCTTCCAGGACTGCAGCAGCCGAGACAATGGCATAATTATTAACGAATCGATGACTACGGTCGTTTACCCAGGATATTCCTTCCATTATTGGAAGAGAGAACTTGGATTGACGTCGAACTCGTTCAGGATTTAAAAATTCGCGTGTAATACTTTAGTTAAATAATGGTTTTTCTTTTATTGACTTCGAAATATTTCTTTTGTGCAAACCGTCTTGAAGATACAGTCCATTTACAATGCAAGAATGTCAGGCAACGTCACTGTAACGGATGCTAAACCTCTAATGACCTTAAACAGGTTAGTGACGTTGAACGTTGTGACAGCTGAGGTTATGTTAACGGTTGTCGTTCCCTTCGTTTTTTCTTATAGCGAATGAACTGTAGTTGAAATTGAAACGGATCACATCAAGATAAGTGTGTAACGTTGCAAAAGTAAACACATTGGATAATCAAAATTGATTGGTGTTTACTTTGGACGTTCTGACGTCACGCCGTAATGTGGAAGATGGATGGTAGTTGCGCCCGGCACTAATGTGACGTCATGTATTTTCATCCGGCACTACTCCTCCCGCTAGAAATCTGGAAGTGAACCGCCGAAGTTAGATCCCACTCTCCGCTTATAAAAGTGGAGGATCCCGAGAAGAAATTCAGTACCTGGTCGTTCGGCCCTCAGTCAGGACCAGTACTCCCAGCATCCAACATGATGCTGGCCGCGCCGATCCGAAACAGATTGACTTTGCCGTGTGATTAACTGATCTTCAACGAATACTAGATTTGAGTAAGTGCCCGGTGTATGCTAGCTGGTATTGAAGAAGTATTAACCATCAAACACAACCTAGTCGCGAGTGGATTAGATCCAGCTTTGCGTAGCGAGGGAGTAGATACAGCAGGAGTTAAGGGTGTCTGCTGGTGTGGGTTGGATCGATTCGGCATTCTCGTGGTGACATAAGTCAACGAACGAGACGACATACCGGCGGGAATCGAACACACCTGGCCGAACCGGCGGCCTTTAGTACAATCCAGCTGTAATACCGTCTATTTTCTCGATACGTATAACCCGGTGATATTCCAGAGGAGATTGTATTCTGGGGCTATCACGCAAACTCCACGAAACCGATGGTAATTCAGTTTGATCATACGACGAGCCCGCGGAGTGTCCAATCAGGATACAACGGGAAAGCCAATTTAATTTTCATAAAGAAAACCCATTTAATTTCATGTAAATACCGATTTTGTTGTAAATATTCTTTTATTCTTTTCATTTTATCTGGTATATAGTTAAAGTTATAGAATCCCGATATAATTTTCTTATGTGTTGTTATTTTAACCGTCGTTTAGCAATAGTAAAAGAACTAAACCCTTTCTGCGACTGAAAGATAAGGGTACCAACGAATAAGTCTCATACCGACCAGATACAACGAAAGAAGTGTTCAAAAACGAATGACGAGATCCCCATAGATATACACTGTGTCCCAATACGTGATACCGAGGGATACAGCAGTATATCTAAGGGCCCGAATCCAGAAGCACCGAGGAGCACACGTCATTGTACGAGTGACGTCCGAGAGTAAAAAGAGATTAGCAACGTTGTATAAGTGGCGACCGAGCAGGGACATTTTCAACGTTGTAAGTGTGCCGAGTATTAGTTGTAAATGTAGACGACAATTATCATTCTTATGCTTTATTACTATTATTGTCAAGGTTATGAGATTCTAAGTTTTATTGTGCGTCCCGGGCAGGGGTCCTGACCTATGGCGCGGAAATTCGGTGGGGAAGTCGTTAAGTGACAGATCGTTAACGAGCAGAGCCGAAACAATTAATGTTTGCAGAAGACAAACAAACATCCGGAACACAAAAAACTGGGATCGTTCGGATTCAATAAATAAAAACATAAGCGCGGCGGCACCGTCCTGCCCCATTGTGTGCAATTGATCAATGTTTTAGTATGTGATATTGTGTACCGTAATTTATGTGCACCGGTCTCTGAACGTGCCAGAAATGATAAAATATAGACAAATAATTCTAATAGTGGGTCGCGTTTTGCGGCAGAACAATTGTCCGTGGGGGCAGCGTTAACAGAGGGTGGGTCAGTCAGGGCTTAACAGACTTTGAATTACAATTACAGCAGGCCAAATACGGCGGAACAATTTATTAAATGTTTGCGGGATACGCGCGTTCCCCGTTGCTCGGATTTATTATTGCTGCTGGCGGATTTTTGGTCCGCCATAACTCACCCTGCTTGTTACACTTTAACAGCTTAGAATTCATTAATAAAGCCATCCAAGTCTTTAGTGAGACGTCCAAGTTTCCGCGGATGCTGATAAGAGAACTTCTG
This sequence comes from Xestobium rufovillosum, assembly GCA_963966045.1. Taxonomy (NCBI): domain Eukaryota; kingdom Metazoa; phylum Arthropoda; class Insecta; order Coleoptera; family Ptinidae; genus Xestobium; species Xestobium rufovillosum. The sequence continues at coordinate 6,490,166 of OZ014499.1, read as the reverse complement.
AATTCGAAAATGATTGATGCCCGCATTTTTCTTCCATTCTAAAGCTCCCTAGCACAATACCGAAATATATTCATTTTAGTGGCCCGGAAAGGATCTTGATGTATTTCCAAAAATGGAAAGAATTGTGCGTATTCATATGAGGGCCCAGACGTTCATTGACCTCTGACATTGTTATATCTACGGATGTTGTACACATTCAGGACTTTGTTCATGACCTACCAGAAGCGCATGGTTTTTAAACGAGCCTGATGTTAGTTTACTAGGTCCACCTTAGGTGGGGTGGCAATTTGTGACGCCTCGTAATACAAAAAATCTGGATTTAGTTCTATATATAATTCAATGCCTGGCGGGGTATTTGCCCGAGGAGTAGTTGTTCGAACGGTCCAGTACTATATATATATATATAATCGGAGTCCCCCGTATACCGCTAGGTGTGGGGGTGTTATGCCACTAATCATCCATGCACGAATTTGCACCACTCCCTCTTATTTTGCGCCAACACTTTTGCATCCCTCCATTCCATGTTTTTATTCTTTATGATTTTTCCTATTACACTATCCCACGTTTCTTTTGGTCTTCCTCTCTTCTTTTTCATTTGCACTCTTGCTTCCCACACCTTTTTAACTTGTCTATCCCTGTTCATTCTACTCAAATGCCCCCACCAACTCAACTGTCTTCTTTCTATAAACTGCAGAACCGATTCTACCTCTAAATCTTCCCTGACTTGTTCATTCCTAACTCTGTCACGTCTCGTTATCCCTTTCACTCGTCGCAAATATTTCATTTCTGTTGCTTGTATTTTACTTTTTTGACTTCTCGTCGGCACCCATGATTCACAGCCATACGTAAGTATTGGTCTATATATTGCTTTATACACTTTCATCTTCGTTGTTTTGGATACTTCTTTTTCGTTGATAAAGCTGTTGTTCATTGCATAGTATAACTTTATAGTTTTCTCAATCCTCTCATTAATCTCTAGTTCTTGTCTCCCTTTTTCTTCAATAGTCACCCCCAGATATAGAAATTGACTTACTTGTTCGATCTTTACACCATCCACCATTATATTTAGATTTAACTCTTCTTCAGTTATTGTCATCACTTTCGTCTTATCTTTATTCATTAGCATACCACTTTTTTTTAGTTCTTCATTCCACACTGTCAAATTAGTTTGTAAGTCCTGTACACTACCTGTCACAATAACAATATCGTAGGCAAAAGCATATTCTGACATTTCAACTTTCTGTAGGTTTCTGTATCCTACATGCAGATTTTTGGCTCTTTGGTTGCTTCTTTGTATAATGTCATCCATAAAAACTGTAAATAATGCTGGACTCATGACTCCTCCTTGCCGCAATCCTTCTGTTGTTTCAAATAGATCTGATCTCATTTTTTTGGTGATGACACAATTTACATTATTTCTGTAAAGGCTTTTTATAGTCCTTACCAGTTTATTGTTAACTCCCCTGTTCTGTAGACTTTCCCATACTTTTTCCCTAGGTACTCGATCAAACGCCTTCTCCAAATCCATAAATGCCAAATAAACTTTCCTTCCTTGTTGCTTTGTCTTGCTGATTATTTCTTTAATGGTGAATATGTGATCCTGCGTACCTCTACCCTTCCTAAATCCGCTCTGCGCTTCCATGAGTGTCGGTTCTATAATAGGTCTCAGTCTTTTCTCCAATATTCTTTCATGGATCTTAAGTGCTGTACTCAATAACGTCATGCCTCTGTAATTATTACAGTCCTTGTTGTCACCCTTCTTAAAAATCGGCGCTATTTTTCCTATTTCCCAATCTCTTGGAATTGCTTCCTCACTCCATGCTCTGTTACAAATTTGTAATAAATATTCAGTTCCTCTTTCTCCCATACATTTCATCATCTCTGTTGTCACATTATCATCTCCCGGCGCCTTGCCATTTCTTAAACTTTTAATTGCATCTTTAAGCTCTTCCAATGTTATTTCTTCTGGATATAAAATATCTTCATTTTGTTCTTTCTGTACACTTGCTTCTTTACTTTCACTTTTCTTTTCTTCTGCGATATGCAACAAATCCTGGAAATATTGTTTCCATCTCTCCATTACCTCTTGCTCCACTGTAACTAATTCTCCGTCTTTCTTCTTAATTGACACTGTTTGGTACGCCTTTCTACCAACTCCTTGACAAGTTTTCTTTGCTCCTTGTAACCCTTATAATTTTCTTCACTTCTGTTTCCCAAGTAAGTTTTCCATTTCCTCTTTTTCAATTTTATTTGTTCTTTAATTTCCTCGTTCCACCATGCTGTTTGTTTTTTGCTCGGTTTTTTGCAATTATTTATTCTGCAGATTCCACACGCCATTTTTGCTGCTCTCAATATAAGCCCCTTGAAACTGTTCCACGCTTGATCAACATTTTCCAGATTTTCCAGTCTTAGATTCACTTCTCTATCTATTATTTCCTCGTACCTTCTTGCTATATCGTCATCTTTCAATCTGTATGTTTTTATGGTTTCAAATTTAATCTTTCTCTCACTTTCTATAATTTTCTGCTCTTTCTGTTCTCTTATCTTTGCAACCAAGAGATAATGGTCACTATATATTTCCGCTTCTCTTTTAACCCTTACATCCATTACCATTTTTCTATTTCCTCTCTCTACCAGTATGTAGTCTATTATTGATTTCTCGTTTCTATTCGGCTCTTCTCTTGTGTATTTGTGTATGTCCTTATGTTCATACTACTAATTACAAACTTCTCCCCACGGGACAACCTGTATATCGTATCCGTGAGATTCAGTGATCTGTTAATCGTCTTTCATAAAATTTAATGTCTCGCTGGAAAAAATGCATGAGCGTTTATCTCGGATTAATTTCAGGAAAAGTTAGTGGGTACTTGAACGGAAGCGACGAAACGAAAGACCCGTTACTACATTTATTGCATCGGAAGGAGGGACAGTACGAAAAATATCGTCCCGTTATAATGGACGCCACGTATATATCAACGAGGGTCGCTTTTCCACTATGGACCTATGAAAGTGTCGTCATATCTTATAGCAGCCAAGTCAACTACCCTCAGTTCCTGTACGGCTACAGCCCTAAAGCTGTAATTCTAAAAGTAGAAGTTTCCCGCGGAAAGAACAAGCGGATTTGTTTGGTTTGTGCGTTTATGTTGGGAAATTTACGGATCAATTTTCTCTGCACATTTCATGTCCTTTTCTGACGGTTATGCCTCAAAGAATATCCTACTTTACGAGTTATTTTCCTCGGCGTTCCTCCGTTGCCGGAAAATCGCGCTGCTATTCTCATTTCTTTTTAACGCTAGTGCACTGCAATACATTTTCGATATGTTACTGTCATTCTTCTAAATTTGAAAAGTACGGGCATGAATATAAAGTGGTCCTTTCCGCAAAACACGTCATTTCCAATTTTCCTAAAAGTGACATAGTCAATACGTCCTTCGTGACATATTTTAACAAATACGGGGTTGTCTTACAGTACTTACGCCAAACATATTCAAGAACAATTTGGTTTACTATACAGGGTGTTTCAGGAGGAATGGTACATACTTCAGTATATTATAGTAACATTCATTTTGAACAAAAAGGTTAATATGAACAGGTGTCCAATTTCCAATGACTACTGAGATACAGCAATTTTAATGCAGAGCGGATTACAGAGCAATTATCCAGTACACCAGTACGCTGCTGTAAAACAATTGTCATTTGACATTTAGCACTATTAGGATCAGCCATGGTGGCCCCATCAATTGACCAGCTTAGGTTGATCATCAGGTACTAATATTTCGCCCAAAAATAAACCAAAATAGCTGCGGGTGGCGCGAGGAACGTCTGTGCGACCGAAGCTTCACCCACGTAAGCGCACCGAAGGGTCGATCACACGTACCCTACTCACAAGAAAATAATTTGGCGCAACGCGAGTGTCCGATGAACTAAATCCCGTCAAAGAACAGATACTAAATAAAAGTTACATTAATAAAAACTAAACAAAATTATTGAATAACTAACAAAACAACTACTATTGTATCTAAATAAATTATAAAATTAATTAAAAAATTAGGAAAAGTATTGTTTTTTAAGAATTTAGTTCTTTTAAAAACTGTTGAAGGTTCAAAAAGGGATCATAATTTGGGAAAGCCTGGGAACTCCAGAGTGTCGGAATCCATACTTAAAATTCAATGAAATGATCGCTTCTCACTAAATTTCCCTTGTCTGTGACAATTCAAGAGATCAGTGAAGACAGGAGATTAAGTAGATGAAGTAGGACTGTTCCAAAATTTTGACAAGATGAAAATTTGAGAACTACCTTAGAGCAGCGTCGTGTCATAGAATCAGCAGGGTAAACCAGAAGCGACCAAAGGAAATCACTAAAAGATTGCAAGAAGTTACACATAAAGGAGTCTTTAAGGCAGGTGAGGTGGGGAGAAATACACCCAACATCCAGAGTTATTTTAACTCGAAAAAAGCGTTTCTTAAACAGCACCATAAGAATTTCATGAATCTGTTAGGCGATAAGTAGGTAGGTACGTACTCTAAGCATAGCAATCTTGCAGTTTTGGAAAATATTGATCGTTCTAGATTCTACAGTTAGAAAAGTCACTTTCTTGATGATGTCCAAAGAAGGTTCGAAACGTAGAATAAAACCATAATGTGTGGTACATTGTTGAATTCGGAATAAAAAGGGCATCTAAAATTTGACATCAGAAAATCACGACTGTGTGTCAGCTCCGTCGCACGACTGGAGTTTACTCCCTACGAACGATTATTTTAACTTCAATCACTTGATAATACGGTACACGCGAATGTCAGTTTTATACCCAAATGTGTATTTATCAGATGGTTTATGTTCGAAAATGTCCAACTACATCAAAATATAAATTGTTTATAAATTCAGTAATTAGGTGACAATCTGCTAAACGTCGATCCCACTGGCAATGAAATAAATACTTTTCCTGGTGTTCGAATAGGCGTTGATTCACATTTCGGTACTAAGCAATATTTGGAGGTTTTTCCATATTAGGTTTTTATATTAGGTTTTTCCATATTAGATCAAAAGATTCAACAAATTTAGGAACGAACAAACACTGCAAATGCTGACTTTACAACGCCAACCGTCATATCTACTCTATGCCACTCTATTTTCACTATTTCCATGCTCTATGCAGTCAGACATAAACAGCCGTATACATAGATACGTACATAATTTCAATGTGACAGATAACGTAACGCTTGATTTTACTCCTCATAAAATTTCCGTACCGCGGGCTATAACTGAAAATCGATTCTTAAGGAGTAGACTCCAAAAATAATTACAAGCAAATGAGATTTTCCGTCTTCCCCTGAGTGGTAAATCATTTTTAAAAATAATGTGTGTTATCTAAACAAGCTACTCCTATTACTCCAGCTGACTACACCGAAGTATCCACCTCACTTCCCCAGTGTAACAAAGGAATTTCACTATTAAACATGGTTGTCGTATTTCGTCCCTTTAATGCAGAACTAGCCTAAGTCCATTTTTGTCAAATTTCAGGTTTTAACAGATACAGATACATTAGGACCCTGCGGATTATATGCAGAAGTAACTTATGTCCATATCTTATAATAAGCTTCTTAGAACAAAATAACAAATAAGCCTAAGTCCCCTAACGCATAAAATTTTCATGCAGAACCATCACAAGTTTAATATTAAGCTTATGTGAATACCAAGTGGGGACTTAGGTTCGTTCTGCTTCCTTTAAGTATGCCATCTTCCCCATTAGTGTGGACTTAGACTAGTTCTAATTTAACTGAAACTGCACTTACAATAGTTTAGCGTGGACATAGGTTTGTTTTGCGATAATCAGGTGTTTAAACCCGTCTATTCCATGAGCTTATGCAACAAATTAGTATGGTGTTAGACTTGTTAACCCCATCTACTAACCTGGTATATATTATACTTGATCCTAGGTACCTATATTTTATTTTTTCGATGCAGACAAAAAAGGAATTGTTATGTTACTGAAAAGACGACTATCATTATCATAAAGTTTTCAGTCCGAAGACTGGTTGGACACGCACCTCCATCGTTTCCTATCCTGAGCTAACCTACGCATTTCCCCAAAAGTTGAACATCCTACATCCCTAACTATTTGAGAGCAGTAGCCTAATCTGCGCCTACTCCTACCTCATTTTATTCTTATCTCTGACTCTAGTATGTTGCGAACTAAGCCTTCGTGCCTCAGAAGGTGCCCCATCATCCTATCTCTCCTATTCCTTACTGCCTTCCATAAATTTCGCTTTTCTCCATCTCTTTCTAATACCTCTCTGTTGCTTACTTTATCTGAACGAAATCGAAACGGTTTTCACGGAGTGCTGTGGTATGAAGATCAATAAAAAGAAAACCAAAATCTTGGTGTGTATAAGGGGCGTGAAAATAGGACTAAAACTAAAATAAAAATTGAAACCGAGAAGATAGAGGAAGTCCAGATTTCTGCTATTTAGGAAGTCAAATAATTCGCGATGATAGGAGCTCTAGAGATGCATTTAATAAAAAGAAACAACTATTATGCTCAGGAATAATACACGTATGGAGTACGGCATTATACGGGTGCGAAACTTGGACGATAGGAGAAACAGATAGGAAAAAATTAGAAGCATTTGAAATGTGGTGCTACAGACGCATGATGAAGATACCGTGGTTAAATAAGGTTAGCAACAGAGAGGTATTAGAAAGAGTTGGAGAAAAGCGAAATTTATGGAAGTCGATAAAGAATAGGAGAGATAGGACATCTTCTGAGGCACGAAGGTTTAGTTCGCGACATACCTACTAGTCAGAGATAGGAATAAAAAGAGGTAGGGGTAGGCCCAGATTAGACTGCTGCTCTCAAATATTTAGGGATGTAGGATGTTCAAATTTTAGGGAAATGCGTCGGTTTGCTCAGGATAGGAAAGGATGGAGGTACGGGTCCAACCAGTCTTCGAACTGACAACTTTATGATGGGTCGGGTTGCATAGTACTGAAGTTACGTTTATTAGAATGTTTAATATTGTGTTAAGTTTTCTTATATTTTTTATTGAAGCTAAGCTTGGAATTTTATTTATAATAATAGCAACTCCTTTTTAGAAAAAATGTAACAATACGTCTTTCATTATGTTCCGAATATTCATCATACTAAAACTTTTATATGCAGATAGCATGTTACGTATGAGTGTTGGTTTGTTTATATTATAAATAAATCTTTTCAATTTAAAACTAGTTTAATTTTTCGACGAATAATAATATGTATGTACAAAAATTTCAGACCTTAAAAATGCAAACTAGCCTATGTCCTAAAACAAATAGCAAACTTGTGTCCATATTTGGACTTGAAATACTAGATTTGCTAAAAAGTATTCTATGTCCCAAGTTTTATGCTACCACAAACATTTTTTAATATTTATTATATGATTAATTAAACAATACCTGTTCAAATAAGTTGGCCTACCTATTTTGGTTTAGATATTTGCATAAATAATCTTGCGAGAAGAAAAAATCGTCTCCTGTAAAATTTAGTTTTTGGACTTAAGTTACTTCTGCATTAAAGGGACGATTTTAACTTCTTATCTTTATTTTTCACGCTCAAGAAACGCAAAATATAATAATAATAATAATATGCTTTATTTAGCACTAGGCTATTACACGAACAATACAATAAAAAATCAATAACTACAACAAATTAATAAACATTACAACTAAACTAAATCAAATAACACTTAGAATTAATCTTATTCTAAACTAATCTAATACTGCTCTAAAACCACTACTATTACTACTATACCAATATACCAATGACAGTAAAAATCACATCAACAAAAAATCTTTTAATTCTCGTTTGAAAATTGCCAAATTAGAAATAGTACGTAGCTTTTCACTTAACTTATTATACATAATTACACCCTTAAAGAAAATAGAATTCTGAGTACTTTTCAATCTCTTTATGTCCAAATGAAATTTATTGTTGTTTCTTGTATCATACTCATGCACTTCACCATTTTTCCTTAAAATTAAATTGAAATACTCCGGCATTAAACCCAAACTAATCTTATGTATTAATATAACTGTGTTATATTCCAACAACTTCTCTATGCTAAGCCATTCCATGGTTTTTAACATATCGGCAACTCTTGTATACCTACTGCATTTGAGTATAACACGCATAGCTCTGTTTTGTAGTATTTGTAACCTGTCTATATTAGTTTTATTTGCCATAAACAAAATAGATGTGCAATATGTGAAATGAGGCAATACAATCGTTATTAAAAATTATTTTCTTTGCCCAGATACTCAGCGTTCTTCCAGTTCTTGCTATCACTCCAATCTTTTTTGATATCTTTTTACATATGTAGTCCACGTGCCTCTCAAATTTTAATTTCCTATCTATAACAATTCCTAAATACTTAACCTCCTCAACAAGATCCAGTTTGCAGTCGTCAATCACAATATCCAAGTTATTCAGTTCAAAGTTTTTATACCCATTATCATTACCAAAAATCATAGCATTTGTCTTTTTAACATTAATATTCAATTTATTATATTTAAGCCATTTACTTATTTCATTTAAATCTGCATTAACTTTTTTTATAACATCCTCCAAACATTTTCCTTGTAAATATAATACAGTATCATCTGCAAATAGATGATATTTGCAATTCTTCAAGTTGTTTCCTAAGTCGTTTATATATAATATAAATAGCAATGGACCTAATATACTACCCTGAGGTACACCAACATTTATTTCTTCCTCTTGGGACATTATATTTCCACATTTCACTCTTTGCCACCTATCACTTAAATAATTATTGAGCCACGTATGTACATCTCCTCTTATTCCATATATCCATAGTTTTCTTAACAAATTTTCTCTGTCCACTGTTTCAAAAGCTCTCTTTAGATCTAAAAATATTGCACATACCATCTCTCCTTTATCTATTGCTTCTTTCCACTCATTGATAACATATTGAACCGCTGTCTCACAGCTATAGTGCTCCCTAAACCTCGACTGATATTTCGACAATATGTTACTTCGTTTTACATATTTAATTAATTGATGGTGGACAGATTTTTCCATCAGTTTTTCTATTGAGCATAGCATATTGATGGGCCTAAATTCCTCAACTTTTATAGTGTTTGCTATTTTCCTACATGGCACTATTGTAGATACTTTAAGTAGTCTTGGTATTTTACCTTTTTCTAACGAGCTATTAATTATGTTTATTAGCGGATCCGACAATTCATTAAAGTACTCTTTCAAAAAATGTGCGTGTATTTCATCTGGACTGCTCTTGTTCGCCAAGCCATAGGTCAATTCTCTAAGTTCTTCTTTTGTAAGTAAAGCAAATGATTCTAATCGAGAGTCAGTTTCCAACATTGAAAATATTTTATTTCCGCTCTGTATATTTTGCACAATTTCATGGATGCTATTTATGAAGTACTTATTAAATTCTTTGGCAATGTCTGGGAGGTTTTGTAATTTTCTGTCTTCGAATTGAATTTTATCATACTTTTCATTTTTATTACTACCTACAAAAGTTTTTAGTGTTTTCCACATTTCCTTTGAATTCCCCTTAGCTTCATCAATTTTATTTTCATAGTACTTCCTCTTCTCGTTTTTTATTACACTAACTGCTATATTTCGACAATTCTTATACTCCTCCCAGTCACTAATGTCTTTGCTTGTAATATATTTTTTATATTGCACATCTCTGTTTCTAATAACTTCCTTAATATTATAATTAAACCAGTGATGAGTATTATTCTTAATCTCTACCTTTGGCATATGTTTGTCTAAGAGCTTGATAATATTCACGTAAAAATCATTGAATTTAGTATCCAGGTTAGTTTCAAAATAATTAAATTTGATATTGTGCAGTTCCTGTTTTAATAAATCAACTTGACCAACTAACCGTTGGTGAGTTTCTTCCTTCTTATAAATGTAAGACGATCCAAACCCGAAAGACGTATCCACCCACGTTAGCGATTTGCAAATATTTGTTCCATCGCCGAAACTTAATTTTGTTCATGTATACTCAGTGTCCACCAAGCTAATACGGTAAATATGCCTTTGACATGTTTGTAGGCTGCGTATGCAAATTAGGTACCACCTCGTTCGGTGCTCCGTGCAGCGGTATCTAGTCCGCTCCAATTCTAATTTATGATTGCACATAGGCGACCTCGTATGCCGTTTTCAATTTGGATTCGTTACTCCGGGGTAAGGACTGTCCTAGAGGCTCCGGAAAATCCATTCCGGGGGACTAAATCAAATTTTGACCTAAATGAAACTCGTTATCTCGTAATAAAATTTAAAATTGAATATGTGGATAGATCTCCTCCTTCGTTTCTAACCCCGGCCCGCCTGTCTGCTTTTACGCAGACGGGAAATTCTTCGTGTGGTGAATGGAAGGAAAAGGAAAATTGCGTCGAAATGTTGCCGCGTGGGTTTGATTTAAATGTATAATGTGTTTACTGTTGGAGAAATCCAATTGCTTTATCGCGAATTTGCGAAAGGATATAAAGCCGAGCGTTTCAAAGATTATAATTTTAACAGGCGGGCCTGGTCCTTGCTCGATGTTCCGTTATGTACACAGTTCAGGAAGTAAAAATTTCATGTTAAGAGGTGCTTTTCTGTTGATAATTCGTTTCCTCGGCACGGAAATTTCACAGTGCTCGTGCCGCAGCAGTTGGTCCCTAAAATTTCCACTTGCTCAATATATGTAGAAATTTAAGATGAAATTGACACGTTAAGTCAGATGACTTTGGGCAACTAGAAAGTTTCTTATGACGGTTCAAAAACTATATAAAAACTATTCTGTAGTAATACAATAAGTGGCCTGGAATTGTCGGAAATTTTACGAAAGCTGTTGCGTTGCTTGGTAGCCACGAGTGTAAATTTGACAGTTAAAAGATCACGAGCGCTTGCGCGAGTAATCTTCTGTCAAATTTACACGAGTGGCTAGTAAAAGTAACAGCTTGAGTAAAATTACCTAAAAATTCCAGACCACGAATTGTATATGACAAGATTATTTTTTGAATCGAAGCAAGGTAGTTCAAAACGAAATTTTATTTCAATTAATTCACATACAAAGAAATGTGTTGGGAATTTGACGTTTGGCAGGTACTAAAGTAACTAGATTATACATTATAAATGCACCTACAATATAGGTCCATTTGTACCCAACCATGTACCCGGAAAATGATTTTCTAAATAATTTCTGTTAAAGAATTATTGTGTGCAGGAGCACCATCTTGTTGGAAATATACCCTCTTTATGTTTATTAACGTTATCTGCGTTAATATTCAATAAATTAATATATCTCAATCCTGTTAAGTTTCCATTAAAAATTTAGTATGTGTTGTTCTTTTCAGTGGATTTGGGTTTATTGTTGCAAATAAATTGAGTCCAAGGTTGACAAAGTTCAGTTTATTGAACAGAGTTTCACAAAAGGTACCTTTTGAATCTTCTGACACTCCTTGTTTTATTAAACAAAATTATAATTCGGAGCACGTTTTGCTTTTTGCCTTTCTATTTCGCTTTTTTTTTACGCTGTCTCATGAAAATTAACAAAAGTTGTTTTTCACCTGCCTACTTACAAAAAAAATGAAAGTACAAATAAATACATGATTACCAACTTTGACTCTATATAAAACAAAAGTAAAGTGTGAAGTAAGGTTAGATTCAGGTCAGCTGTCAATTGATCAAATTTCAACACTCCTCCTTGATCAATTTACAGCGGAGCGTCTCAAAGACTCTTCTGTTGAGTGGCTTTGTGAGAATGTCTGCAATCTGCTTGCTGCTCTCGACGTGTTGCAATATCACAGTGTTGCCAACATGTTGCTGAATGTACTTTCGTGGTATCTCAATGTGTTTCTTGCCTCTGGTTGTCTTTCCTTCGTGTGCATTCTGTAACATGTGAATGGCTGACATGTTGTCGACTTTCAGAGTGATCGGCTGATCACTTTCCAGGATACCAAGTTCCAGTGCAATTCTCTTGATCCAGCACACATCGTCAATCACGGACACCGCGGCTCGGTACTCGGCTTCTGCAGTTGAAGTCGCTACCAAACGCTGCTTCTGTGAGTACCAGATCACTGGTCCTCCTCTCATCACCAAAACTCCACTCGTCGACTGTCCTGTCTCAGAGTCTCCTCCAAAATCTGAATCGGTATATGCCACAAGTTCTTTGTCTCCTCCAAAGTAGATTCCTGCTGTCACTGTCCCTCTCAAGTACTGAAATACACGTTTTACCATCGCCTGATGGCTTTTCATGGGGTTGTTGCAGAATCGACTCAGGTAGTTCACGGCAAAGCTTATGTCTGGCCGAGTGATTGTAGCTAAGTACAGTAAGCTCCCTATCGCCTCGCGATAGTTGTTGTTTGCCGGAAGTGCCTCGTCGTTCTTGAAGTCTGTCTTCTTGGTGATCATTCCTTGCTCAATAGGTGTGAATGCTGGGTTACACTGTTCGAGTTTCATTTTCCTCAAGATCTTCTCCGTGTAACGAGGCTGATTCACAAAGATACCATCTTTATTGATCTTGATTTCCATGCCCAAGTACGTCAACTTGTCCTGTGCTTTCTTGCTGTATGTGATCTGAAACTCCTTGCTTATCTCCTTCAAGAGTCTGTATATTTCCTTTTCAACCTTCCCAGCTATCAATCCATCATCCACGAAGAGTGAGAGCATAATGCTCTTGTCCTTGTTATAGTAAATGCACGGGTCATCATCTGTGTTGATTAGGCCAATCTTCTTTTCAAAGTGTGTGGTGACCCTCTCGTTCCACATCCTTGGAGCTTGTTTGAACCCGTAAAGACTCTTATCCAACTTGCAAACTTTCCTTGATCCATCGTCAAACCCTTCAGGCTGGTTCATATAGATGACTTGCTCCAGGTTTCCATACAAGAATGCCCATTTTCACATCGAACGATACCAACTTCATTTTCTCTGAAGCTGCATGACTTAGTAGTAGTCGAATTGATGCATGGCGGGCTACTGGGCTGAATGTTTCCGCGTAGTCCACTCCTTCCTTTTGTTCAAAACCTCTTGCTACGAGTCTGGCCTTGTATCTTCCGTCTGCCTTCTCTCGAAGTACCCACCGACAAGTGATTGGCTTCACTCCTTCAGGACAATCCACCAGTTCCCAAGTTTTCATTTCCATTAGCGAGTCGTACTCCTCCTGCATTGCCTGTCTCCATTTCTCATCTTTGAGTGCCTCGCTCACCGGGATGTCTTCCGTTTCACCAATCATGGCTACTTTTGCGCTCTTTCCTCCACGTCTGGAGTCAAGTACACAGTCTCTCAGTCTCGGTGGTGGTTGTAAAGTTCGACGATCTCGCAAAATTTTCTTTCCTGGCTCTTCTTCTGGCGGTTGTGTCCCATTATCGTTGTCACTTGTCTCCTCAGCACTTTCTCCAGTTGTCCAGTTGTCCTCTTCTTCGTCTGACTCACTGCTGCTTTCTTCTTGTTTCTCAGGTGTGCCCTCTGTTGCCGATGTCTCAAGTTCAGTGCCTTGTCTCTGTCGTATCTTTTCCTCGTCAAAGATTACATTGTCTGAAGTGACGACCTCTCTTTTCTCATTCATATAAATCCTATAGCAGGGCGAATCAATGTCATAGCCAACCAGAATTCCCTTTTCTGATTTTCTATTTATCTTGCCTCTCTTCTGTGCTTGGGTCAGCACATAACATTCACATCCAAAAGGTCGCAGTTTCTCAATCTTCATTTTCCTTCCGAACCACAATTCTGCTGGACTCTTTCCTGGTACGTTGCTGGTTCCTGTCTGGTTGATCGTGAAGATTGCATGGTTCATTGCCTCTGCCCATAATCTCTCGTCCAAACCATCTGCTTGTATCTCTGCCCTGGCTGCCTCGACAATCGTTCTCATCTCTCTTTCCACCCTTCCATTTTGCTCTGGCGTATGTACATTCGTAAAAGTGTGAAAAATTCCCAACTTGTCCATCAGCTCTTTCGTTTTTGCATTTTTCAGTTCCGTGCCGTTATCAGATCTCAGACTCTTCACTCTTCTTCCCAGTTGATTTTCTACAAATCTCAGGTAGCTTTCAATCTTCGCTGGGGCTTCACTTTTCGTCTTCATGAAATAACAGGTTCGGTAGTGAGTAAAATCATCTTTCAACATGAGCCAATACTTTGCTCCTCCTAGAGATGAGATGTTCATCTCGCCGGTGTCGACATGCACAAGATCTAATGGCTGCTGGGCTGTCTTGGGGTTGTTTGGGGGTGAAGATCGATGTTGCTTGCCATATGAGCACCCTGTGCACACATAATTATTCCAGTCATCAACATACTTGATCCCTTTTCTTTTCAGTATGTCCCTCACATACTTCACGTTTTGATGGGCGAGTCTTTCATGCCATACTTTGATCGACTGGACCATCAAGCTTGTCTCTTCTTCTCTCCTGAGCATCATTTTGTACAAATTTCCTTTGCGCCTTGCTATTGCCACAATTTCCTTGCTGTCCTGACAGTAAAAAGTTGACTCGTTTCCATTTGCCTTCTGTACATGTCCCTTGTCTAACATCTGACTTACTGAGAAAAGATTAAAGTTGAGATTTGGTACATAGATCACATCTTCAAGTACCACTGGATACCACTTTTGACCATCAAAAGCCTCCATATCAATGTTTCCGACTGCAACGCCATCCAGCCTGGTTGAATCTCCAATCACAATTGGAATTGGCTCGTCCAGCTCAGCAAGCTGTACAAACCATTCTCGATGAGACGTCATGTGTTGGCTGGCTCCACAGTCTTGATACCATGAAGTTGCCCTGTCCTGCGAAATGTCGTTGTCCACTGTCGAGAATGCTGTGGTCAAAAAAGCCCTCTTTAATGGTTTTCCATTTCCTGATATGTTTCCTTCTTCTCGGGATGGACAATCCTTTGCGAAGCTTTCTGCTTACAATTGTTGCATGAGTATTTCTTCTTGCAATACTCAATGTATTTTTGACATGCCTTTTCTCTGCACTCTTTGATCACGTGACCTTTCTTTCCACATTTGTAACATGCGAACTGTGACTTGTCCTGCTTGCTTGACGACTGTCCTTGTTTCTCACGTCTTGTCATGAGAGCGTTGCTGGCGCTGCTCTCTGCGTTTGTCGTCGGTTCCTTAAGTTGCTCGTCCTCAAGTCTCAGACGTTCGATGAGAGTATCTAAGTTTCTTGTAGGTCCCGTCACGTTGTTCCATGATGTCCTGAAATGCGCCAGTTTTGACGGTAAGACACTCAAGATCCTCGTCATGACCCAACTTTCTCTCATAGGATCATTTTCAGTTGACACTTCTTCAGCCAAGTCCATAATCTCCATACAATTCTCTACTGATGACTTGCTTTCATCATACTCAAAACCTCAAAAGTAAAGAATTTGATTCGGGACGTTTCTAAAGTTACATCAGTCTTTGTGCCATATAAACTAACTAATTTGTCTATCATGTCTTTGGCAATTTTACAATTGGCAATTTTGTTCGCTATCTTACTGTTTACATTTAAACCTATCAACGTTTGAGCTTCGACATCTTTCTTTATCCAATCTGAAACGTTTCCTTCTGACACATCACCTGTTGGTCTGACTTTCACACCTGTCACAATGTCGTACAGGTCTTTATTCTTAAGTGCTAGATTTAGTTTAAATCGCCATGAAATGAAATTGACATTTCCCTGACTATCGTCACTTAACATCTCCAATTGAGATTTTACAGTATCCATTTTACTTTTAAAAAATTTTAGGATTTGACTGACTTCTGACAATTTTTAAAATAAAATGAATTTACAGTCTTTCGTGACGATTTTCTGACTTAAAGCGACTTGCGTTTACGTTGCTCAACGTTGACTTGCTGTGCGATGACTGCTCCGATGTCGCTGATTTGTAGATTATGTCTGCCGTGCCGGTTCTGACGTTTTGGACTGCTTTCTCGACTTCACCGTCGCTTCCCTGACCTTGCTTCCAACAATAAAATACCCTTTTACAGCTGCCCTGGGCCGATAACCTGTTGTTCTTTTCGGTGGATTTGGGTTTATTGTTGTAAATAAATTGAGTCCAAGGTTGACAAAGTTCAGTTTATTGAACAGAGTTTCACAAAAGGTACCTTTTGAATCTTCTGACACTCCTTGTTTTATTAAACAAAATTATAATTCGGAGCACGTTTTGCTTTTTGCCTTTCTATTTCGCTTTTTTTTACGCTGTCTCATGAAAATTAACAAAAGTTGTTTTTCACCTGCCTACTTACAAAAAAAAATGAAAGTACAAATAAATACATGATTACCAACAAAAGTAAAGTGTGAAGTAAGGTTAGATTCAGGTCAGCTGTCAATTGATCAAATTTCAACAGTATGCTAGTTGACCACCCAAAATAAAACACGAAACGTTCCTTGCCTCTGACGTTAAAAAATTTGGTGCTGATCTGCTGATTTGTATCAGACCAGTGACGCACATTATGCCTGTTAAATAATCCTACGCTGATTATGTGAGTTTCATCTGTCCAAATGACAGACCGCCCAAATTCTGGATTTTCTTGAATTTTATTTAAGTACCACCTACAAAAATTAAGCCTCCTTTCTTGATCTCCCGGGAAGAGATGGTGAATAATTTGAATTTTATATGGCCTATATTTGCCTTTTTTAAATATTTTTTGAGATTTTGTTTTGGAAACACCAACTTGTGATTCGATTTCGCGACAAAAGTTTTTGGTGTCGCCTCAACTAACGATAAAACATTTATTTCTTCCTCTTCCCTATTTTCTTTATTATAAATTTTGTTTCTAGGTTTATTGAATGCCCCATAGTGAATTAAATTTGATTTTAATCTCGAAAATATCATCTTAGCTTTGTGATGCTCAGAACTTACGATGACTTACTTAAGTCTATTCGTTTATACAACACCCTGCTTAAACATTTCACTAAGTAAATCATTGTAATTTCGTTTAAATATATTCATTAAAAAGAAACGAAGAATAAATGAAAACAAATATAATCTATTCAATTTATTGTTCTCATCACTGCATGAAAAGTTGGGAACATTGAAAAACGTGCGATTGTATTCAAAGTGACAGGATAATTTCAATTTTTACAGTAAATACGCAAAGCATTCGCGTACTCCAGGGTACACTTCCACAGTTGCATTTACAGGCAACTGCATTATGAAAATGCATCAGTAACGGAGATTGCATTCACAGCCCGCATTCATTTGTCAACGTCATCGCACAATGGAATTGATCATAATATCCGGCTGTGCTGTACCCACTACCAGAATTCGGCTTTAACCGAAACTTTCGGATATTGGAAATTTGTCAAGAAGTTTTTGAAAAGAGTGCGTGTTGTGACGGCGAGTAATCCCGGTTTTCATTGTAAACAAAGTTCGCAACTTCCACGTGGAAGCAAAATTGAATCAATGTACCAACATATTGAATATCTCATCAAACCGGCGCAAGGGGTATATTAATAAGATTATCTGGGGTGGCGCTATGTAATTCGTTGCCGCGGCAACAAAAATGGATGAATCATGATAAAATTGACAGTTGCAAATACAAATTCCGCGGTTGTTTTCATTTGCGTTGGCTGTTGAGCCTAGGCTAATTTGATTATCTCATTTTACCCTGGATAATAAATTAACATGCACATCGAGTGCTGTAATTTAGGTATATAAAATAAAAACACAATCCACTAGTTCACGTAGTATTCAGCATGGCGTAAATATGGTGAGTGCATGGGCAGACGCTATTCGGTTGGGAGCGCGCAATGACGTTGCTTGGGAGCGCCAAACCCTCGAATATATACGGTCCGCTATGCACGGCAAAGCGTATCTATGCCTTTCTCGTTTATATTAGAATGATTTTGTACACCTACCAAGAAAAAATTAAACATATTTGTTGCAATAATTAATTTATTATAGAGTGACTCAAAATAAAATAAAATTAGTTAAAGATGTTTGAAAGAAATAAATCAAAACTAAATAAATGATGAATTTGGAAGACTTATGGTTCGTGCAATATTGTAAACCGTGGTTAATTATTCAAATATGAAGCATAACTTTGATTTTCGAGTAAACTTAAACTTGTATTTATTAATTACAAAACCAATTCGGTAATAATTATCAGCAGACTACCTTACTGTATTCGAGAAAAATATTTTCTAAACTTGAGAACAAAGTTAACGCGAGGGGTGTTTCCTAAAAGCAACACTAATTTTCTTAGAAAAGGAGAAAAAATATTTGAATATACATACATACTAGGAAGGTCGAATGATATTGCTGTATATTATATTTATAATTTCCCTCATCTAATAAGTAATAGAAACATATTATGCAAGATAACTTTACTAAATCTAGCCTCCTGATTGATCGACATCGGTGCAAAAAAATTAATACAAAATGACTAATTAACTCACATACATTATACAGGGTGGCCCACTGAAAACAGTAAGTGAGATTTTATACCATTTGGCATAATTTTTACGCAAAAAGCTCAGACACGTCGATTTTGGTTGTAAGGGGGACATCTGAATTCGATGTTTTCATTCATGTAACTTCAACCCCAAAGCTGGAGGGGACAGCAGCCTTAAATTGTTAAATGGAAGGTGGTATCAAGATACACACCGTTTGAAAGCCTTTCATCTTTCAATTCTCTTTATAACAGTTTTCAATTTTTTTAAAACGGACCACTGACTTCTGAGAAAATGTGCTTCAAATGGTATAAAATTGCACTTACTGGTGTTAAAGGGTGCCTTAATTAATGTTATTTTTAAAGTGCATTTTCTTGGAGGTTAGTGATCCAATTTTAAAAAATGAAAAACTGTTATAAAGAGAATTTAAAGGCCTTTCATACGGTGTGCATCTTGACACTACCTCCTATTTAAAAATTTAAGGGTGCTTTCCCCTTACGTTTTGGGGTTGAAGTTCCATGAATGAAAACATCGAAGTCAGATGTCCCCCTTACAACCAAATTCGATGTGCCCCAGCTTTTTTCGTGAAAATGATGCTAAATGGCATAAAATCGCACTTACTGTTTTCAGTGGGCCACCCCATACAACGATAATTCACATGACAACTGTTATTTCAATCGGTGAATTACTTTAACAGAATCGATTATTTGTGAAAGGAGCTAACTAAATATTTAATAAATTTAATAGGTGACAAGAAAACATTGCATTTTCCGAAAGCGAGTTTTTTTCAGAGGAATTTTAGTACATTAACAGAGATACCTATCTGTAAACATTTCTGATTACTTTAGTTCAACTTATTAGGTTTTGTGTGTTTAAGGTATTTTTGTCCAGTCTAAAATTTGTTAAAATGCTTAACCCTTTCAACAATAACCGATTTTAGCTCTTGCTTGGTGATTTTGTTTTACAATATACTTAATGCATGCGTTAAAAAATACGGCGCAAATCACAATCACAACAAAGTTAATATTAGTTTGCTATTTTTCCCATTTTCTTCACAATTTTACCCTTATCAGTTTCTGATAAACCCTGAAATCGTAAACTTAATTGTTTTATTCTCAAATTACGTGCGCGTCCGAACTAGACAACGCAGTACTTTGTCTGCACGTTTACATAGTTGAGCTAGCTAGTTGCTAGCGAATAATTCTACGGAAATCTAAAAAGTTAACGTCATTTGTATTTCAGTTATTGTTGTAACAACCCACGATAGCACAATTAGGCATTATAAACTTGTCAAAGATACTGGCAAGTTAGTAAAGTCTGTAATGTCTTCGGGCGATAACGCCGCTGCCGTAAAGATAAATGCCCGGCTCCCAGGTTCGCGCTCCCAATTGACGTCACGTTCCCCCACTTACGTGCGCACTAGATTCTAACGGCACGGCCTGGTATTCAGCAGATATTTTTTCTTTTGCCCTTAATAATTCTGTTGTCCTACTACGAACGAATTGGCCTACTGAGGTAAGACAGTTGGGATTTTTTATTTCTTTGCGTCCGTGTTTCATTGAAAATTACCTATTGGTGCGTGCGAGGGATCAACCAGCAGCTGACTAAAATGTGTACACCAGAAATCCACTTTTGTGAAATAAATTCGTGGATATCCAAAAAATCCATGGAAATCTACAGAAATCCATGATAGCTACGGGCATCCACAGACATCTACAGGAATCTACAAACATCCTTGGACAGCCACAGAAATCCGCGGATATCCACGAGCATCTATGGACATATAGACCAGTCACATTAGGGGTTTCACCTCGGAATGAGAGATAAACTTGTATAAACCTTTATTTTCGCATTCTAAAAGTTGTCTCAAAAGTCTCATAAAATCTCGTGTCCGCGCCTTAATATATTCAAGGTCAAAAGTCACAAAAATCGGTTTTTCGCAAATATCTCGCTTCCTATAGTTTCAATGATATTTGCAATTATTATAAAAATTGCAGAGCATAAAATTCTCTACAAATTTTGTTCCAAACATTTTTTTATACGCTTAACCGTTTTTGAGATAGAGCGCAGAGAGCATGCAGTGCTCAGCCATACATATCATAATGCAAGGTCAACCGTGAGTCCCGGTAAATAATACGTCGTATAAAGTTAATTAGTCACTAAAAAATCCATAATTATGAATGATTTGCATTAGGGGTCATACAAGTTTACAGCTTATTATCTCTCATTCCGAGGTGAAACCCATAATGTGACTGGTCTATAACCATGACTGACTGACCACATTTTAGCACGGCTTTTCAATAAGGCCCTAATAAATCAAAAAATTGAACGGATTTTATTGCAATATTTTGTCATTCAAAATACTACATGAAATTAATTGGTTTAGCGATAATGGGATCAGTAGGTATAACAAATTCAGAGTAACATCAGATAAACTATTTTATAATTATGTTCAAAGTGCCAGGTTAATTCGCAAATTCACTTCACCCACTGCTTTTTGGGTGGTCAGACTTGGAATGAATTCGAGGGCATTTTCGATTTTTAGCGTAATTGATTGATATTTTCGGTTGGGGTTGCATAGACGTCTTTCACACAGCCCCACCAAAAATAATCCAACAGCGTCGAGCATCGCGATCTTAGAGGCCAACGAACAGTAGCCATGATTTTGGAAAGCGTGTATTTGAATATGGGCGTTGTGAGGAGCAGCTCCATTTCGCTGATACCACTCAAGGTTTTGAACCATTCGTAAAGGCAATTCATCTAGCATGTCTTCCAAATTTGTTTCTAAAAAGTTCTAAAAAGTTCAAATTTCCAATGGCGAGTATCTAAATTTTCTCCTCCATTGTTTACGATTGCCTCCCAACGATCTGGCAGTTTTTCTATTTCAGGTTTGAAGAAATCCTGTTGTTTGGAAGTGAAGAAGTCGCCAAGTCAATTTTGAAGCGCGACGTCGTCATTAAAGGAGATTCCTTGAAGGTTGTTCGATAGAGAACGGAAGAGATGGAAATCTGATGGAGCAAGATGAGGAGAATCGGGCGGATGTGGAATAACCTTACAACTGAGCTCCTGAACATCCGCTTTTGAGATGTTAGCAGTATGAGGCAGGGCGTTATCATGCTCCAGAATCACTCGATGATGTCTTCCCGATTTTTTTCTTGAATTACGGTCTCAAGACGACGGAGTTTATGGCAATGAACTTCAGCAATGATTGTTATATTCTTCGAAATCAATTCATAATAGGCGACGCCTTCTTTGTCCCACCAGATAAACAACGTCAGCTTACGCTGATGGGTATTAGATTTTGCTACGAGAGTTACCTTTCTGTTAGGATTAAGCCATTCTTTTCTGTTCTTGATGTTGACGTAGAGGCCCCATTTTTCATTATCACAAAATCCACAAAATCCACCGGCATCCATGAAAATCCATAGACATCCACAGACATCCAAAGACATCTTCGGAAATCCATGGAAATACACTTACGTGTACATAGCTGTTTGCTTATTTTCCTACACGATAACGAACTTCCATGTTTTAAATACAATACCTTGAAATTTTTTTATTTAAGTCATCAATGGTCACATCACATCAAAATTTGAAGAGACCTCGTGGGCCCTCAAAGCAAGAGGGCAAATTATTTAACAGTTTGGTGATAGAGTTGCTTTTGATTGAAACAAATAATGCATCTTGTTTTCTAGTATCTCCCCCATGTTGTATCTTCATCTCTGACATACGGAGCGCAATATAGTCCTTATTCAGCGGACGATTTATTTAGTAGCAAGTTAAATTCTTTTACATCCCAGAAGTTTGAATATGGTAATTCCCGAGATATTTCGACAAATATCTTTCGAACATTTTTATGTGTTCCGGCTTCTTCACATGCGGGCTACGAATATATAAGTTAGTCTCCGTGCATACACCCTTTTTCACTTTGCTAGCGTTTCCCCAAATGAGCACCGACTGAATTTGATGTGACGTTCCACAACTCCAACTCTCCAACATTTTATACATTCAAATATAAAGGCAGCGAACGACTCTGTCATTTTTATCTTTTAAATCAGGGTTTTATGTTGACATAAAGGGTGGGGGGACACACTTTCCATGACGCCCTTTCTTTCAGAACGAAATTGCCTCGGGTATAAATCCTGCTGGTGTCGGTGATGTGAGTGATTTGAATGCGTCTTTTGAGCCACTTACACCGGGGTATCCCTTATTTTTCACTGACGCCTCTCAAGAGTTCTCGAGTGATTGCCAATTTGGATCGGGGCGCATGTCTCGCAATGTTAGGATAACAAGAAGCGAGCTTTCATACACAAGCAAGAGAAACGGAGGGAAAGAATTCCCAACCCAGTTCCATTACAAACAATACAATAGAACTCAATTTCACACTTTTCTTATTTAATTATCTATAGGGTAGAATTTTAAATAAAATCAACAAAGTTGAGTAAGTTGAGACTTATTTATACCACTGAGTAGAATCAGAAATCAATACTCAAGAAGAATATTTTAACGTTGTACGTTGTATAATTTTCATTAATTTAAACATGGTTTAAATTCATAATAAAAGATAATAATTATTAAGGATCTATCGCCCGACGACTACTCAGGTCATAACACTGCAGATAGTCGGCATTCGTTAATTTTGTACGTTCAAAGCAACAGATACAACAGACTGGACAACATTATACTTTCAAAATTTTATCTTAATGCGCAACGAATTTTACTGAAAAGTTGGAAATAACTACGCGAATATTGTATTATATACAGGGTGATTTTTTTTACCGTCTATTAGAGGTATTTGGAGAACTAAAAGAGATATTGATTTGAAATTTTGGCTGTGGCCGAAACCGGGTCGGACCTATTTAATGAAAATATTTTCAAAATCGTGGCATTTCCGGAAATACCGGAAGTTGACACCAACTTTGTTATCTTAAATGGAATGCTACCATTTTCTATTTTTTTTAGATTCCACGAATAATTTTATTGTCAATTCAATAAAGGCTCTGTATGTCTAAAATTAATATTTTCGGAGATATAAATTTTTTTCTCAATATTTTGACAGTTGTGGTAGATTATGTAAAAATTAATATCTCGATAACGTCTAGCAGTAAGATGTTCGATTTTTTATGGTGGCAAGACGAGGTGTTGGAGTTACTAATCAGGAAAACAAATTTTCAAAATCTATTGCATAAAATTTTCTAATCAAAGACATATGTTGATCGCACAAAAGTAGCAAAAAGTCATTTTTCTTAAATAGAATGATACCATTTTCAATTGTTTTTTAGATTCCACGGAAAATTTTAATGTTAATTCTATAAAGGTTCGCTATGTCTAAAATTAATATTTTCGGAGATATGAATTTTTTTCGAATACCTATTTTGACAGTTGTGGTAGATTATGTAAAAATTAATATCTCGATAACGTCTAGCAGTAAGATGTTCGATTTTTTATGGTGGCAAGACGAGGTGTTGGAATTACTAATCAGGCAAACAAATTTTCAAAATCTATTACATAAAATTTTCTAATCAACGACATATGTTGATCACCCATAAGTAGCAAAAAGTCATTTTTCTTAAATAGAATGATACCTATTTAAAGAAACCAATTTACAAAAGTGAAAAAATGCGCATTTAACAATGTATGGTGTTTCTCTACCTAAAATGCATAGTATTTTAGATATTTGCTGTTTTCTTATTTCATCGATCAAAATTGAAGAGCGCCGCCTTCTAGTAAGTAGACCTTGGCTTGTAGACAAAACAAAATATTCACAAATTTCACAAATAAATGTCTAATAAAAGCAATCGGTATTTTTTAGTAATTTAGTACAGTTGGTGTTTAACGAATAGGATATGGCAAATGATAATTATTATTCTTACTCGGATATTATGCATTTATTCAACATTCACAAAAATGCGATAAAATAATTAACAGGACATACAGAACATTTAATGGAACATATCCTGAACTACCGCCACTGAACTTATTTTAACTAAATAAAAAATAAAATTGGTACGTGATAGTAAAACAATGTTAAAGAAACTGTTCAAAATGTAGTCCATTAACTTCTACACATTTAATAATTCGCTTATTTACGGCGTGTGTAGTAGCGCTACGAATTTCATGTGGATCTAAGCCTGCAAATGCTGTAGCAATTCTTTCCACCAATTCATCCCTGTTGTTGAGTGGATATTGATACACTTTATCCTCTATACGGCCCCAAAGATAAAAATCCAACGGTGTAATGTCTGGAGACTTGGCAGGCCAACTCCATGGACCCAAACGTCGTATTCATCTATCTTCAAACATCTGGTACAATTCGTTAGTAACTGCTGCAGAACAATGACCTGGCGCCCCATCTAGTACATAGGTATCTAAAATACCATTCATTTTGGGTAGAAAAACATCATACATTGTTAAATGCGCATTTTTTCACATTTTTTAATTGGTTTCTTTAAATAGGTATCATTCAATTTAAGAAAAATGACTCTTTGCTACTTATGTGTGATCAACATATGTCGTTGATTAGAAAATTTTATGTAATAGATTTTGAAAATTTGTTTGCCTGATTAGTAATTCCAACACCTCGTCTTGCCACCATAGGAAATCGAACATCTTACTACTAGACGTTATCGAGATATTAATTTTTACATAATCTACCACAACTGTCAAAATAGGTATTGGAAAAAAATTCATATCTCCGAAAATATTAATTTTAGACATAGCGAACCTTTACTGAATTAAAATTAAAATTTTTCGTGGAATCTAAAAAACAATTGAAAATAGTACCATTCTATTTAAGAAAAATGACTTTTTGCTACTTTTGTGCGATCAACATATGTCATTGATTAGAAAATTTTATGTAATAGATTTTGAAAATTTGTTTGCCTGATTAGTAACTCCAACACCTCGTCTTGCCACCATAAAAGATCGAACATGTTACTGCTAGACGTTATCGAGATATTAATTTTTACATAATTTGCCACGACTGTCAAAATATTGAGAAAAAAATTTATATCTCCGAAAATATTAATTTTAGGCATAGCGAACCTTTATTGAATTGGCATTAAAATTTTCCGTGGAATCCAAAAAAAAATAGAAAATGGTAGCATTCCATTTAAGATAATAAAGTTGGTGTCAACTTCCGGTATTCCCGGAAATTCCACCATTTTGAAAATATTTTCATTAAATAGATCCGACCCGGTTTCGGCCAGAGCCAAAGCTTCAAATCAATATCTCTTTTAGTTCTCCAGATACTTCTAATAGACCGTAAAAAAAATAAAATAAAATAAAATAAAATAAAATAAAATAAAATAAAATAAAATAAAATAAAAGCAGTATAGTCCAGCAAAGTAATCGAGTTTAGAAAATCAGCTAGCTGCAGTTCAGTCGTAATTTCATAGAGATTAACATTACAGATTATTCCTTTAGTTCGGCTAATTGTTTACACGACTAACTATCAAGGAAGTAGGGGTAAATCTGGGCCATTCAATTGCTACGCATTAAATAAATCACACACGTTCACACTACTTCATAACCGTTCAAGAGGAGTAGGTACGTTCGGTATACCGATCGAGTGATGACGAGCGGTGGGGGCCAGTGCGCGTAGGCAAGATCCCTCCCAATCGTAACGTAATCCCCACCGCTCGCCATCACTCGATCGGTTTGCTGCATTTATATAATATAGTGTTCTCTACACCACGAGTCTAATGTGCACTGTCTTTTTAAAATAGTGTCAGTTGTGAGTTTTTATCCTGTAAAATATCATGTATACCTACGCAAATGCAGTGTTTTCCTCCAAAACTGCTTCGTTTAATTCCAGCGCTTATGATTTATGACATTTTTCGCATTTCTCTTCGGACAAAATAAATGCAGAGTATCAGTTTAAGCGAGTTGAAATATTGCACATAATTAAACCGTAAGTAGTTCTCATTTAATTTTTACTCATTTGATAATTTAATTGCCCTGGAAACTCGAACGTTTTTTAAAAGCCTTTTTATGTCGTGAGTCGAAAAAATAAATGCATTTCCTTTACACAGGGAAAACACGGCCACTCTCTGGCTTTGGCGCCTCGACGTGAAAATATTCCATAAGGTTTTACGATAAATGTTGGCAAGTTAGTCAATATAATAAAACAAGGGTAAGGTTTTCCTCTCCTGGTTTACTGTTTTACATCTCTGCTTCACCCTAAAATACCCACTTTAATGTTTTATTCGGTTATTTTGGCAGACGGCTCCAAGGAGAGAAAATATAAAATATTTTATGGATTCTTTGTGGTTCACTGATTTATAAAATTTAAATGACGAAAATCTTGAATTATTTATAATAATTGACAGATAGTGAGTTCAGATAAGTATAGGTTGGATATTTGGAAGCCAGTTCAGTTCCGCGATGGTGGAGAGCCCACACGGTGGCGAAGGGCGAGTGTCGCAACTGTATACCTGTGGGTTGTGTTGAAAAATAAAAACTTGTTACTTCAACTTTATTCCTAAATCGGAAAACTTAAACATTTATTCTAAATGAACGTTTGTACAATATTTACAACTTAAAAACTGAGTTACGACCACTACCGAGAATGCAGTCTCACATCCCGTTCTCTGAAGAAAAAGACTTGGAAACAGTGGGGCAGGAGGCAGAGTAAGGGGTGCTATCTAACTTCTTGTTTTATATATGAAACAATGCACTGCTTTACTCTTACCCTCGATTTTATAATTCCGAGTGGTTTAATTCCCTCCTCAATTTCTGTCATTTGATTCTTTATGTTGGGCGTCTTGCCTTTCGAACCGATAAGCTATATGACGGTCATGTATTCAAAGACATTGTCATTTCAAAATACAATGGGATATCTTTCATTCCGTTCTGTCATTTATAGTACTCATTACGAGTTCAAACAATGTGGAGCAAAACATTAAAAAAACTCTGTGTGGGGTGTCAATATGATTGATGTTCTCGAACTATTACAAGCAGTATATTCTTCCTCTGGTATTTAAGTTTGACTATGTTATAGTAATGAAAATACGCTACATCTGACCTATTTCCGGAATTTACACCAGCTGTGAGATTATGACTTCTGCAGAAGCAAACGAATATCTCATAAAGAAACGCTGATCTGGCCTTAGTTGGATGCGCTCGCCGAAACGGTGCATAATAAAATATTTGAAACTAGCTCGACGACTGCGATTGTTTTTCCGGGTGTTTAGAGCTCCGGAAACGCTTCCACGTTACCGGAACCTTAAAACCCATTCGGCTGAAAGCAATTAAGTATAAACAGTTTTGCCAAGTATTCCTCCCTTCTGCACTACAAGCCATTAGTTCTAATGAATGCACCCGATCTGTTTAGGGAACGGAACGGCGAGGAAAATTTTGCGGGGCATTTCAGAATTGATTTTGAAGTGAAAATGGCATAGCCACTCTTCAAGGAATGAAGCTTCATTTTGTGATAACCGTGGTTGAATTATTACAAAGCTCTAACGTAACATCTGGTCCTAAAAATACTTTTTATTTTTAATAATCGCTTCCATTTTATCTACTAGGATGCGTTAGTTCTCCGACAGTGATAAAGTGTCTTAATCCCAGTTCAAAAATGGGCATTCGTGCTTTCTTTTCACACGAAATAAGGCAACAACTTTCAGGGTAATGCGACTTGTCAGAGAAATGTGAGGGAAATACGTTGCTAACTCGGTCTTAATGTTAATCTCTAGTTTAGGCGGGCGTATAATGACACTAAAATATTACAGGGATTTGAAATGTAATTAATTAAACAGGGATGGAATAAGAGGAAGGACGGAACAGTTTAAACGCGTTTCCTTGGAAGTTTTCCGACGCAATGCACTGGAGATGGAAGTTGGGCTCGCCGTCGAGCATAAATATTTTTGGCAACTTCAGTAGGCTACATTGATCGCGTAGTTGATATAAAGATACCGGATAACACATTTATCAGAATCATAACACAATTGTCTGGATACTCCTCGTATATCGTTTGTATCACATTTATACGAAGACTATACAAAGACTAACTGACTCGGAAGATTGCGTCTCTTTATACCCATATCACGAAACATAATTCTATAAGGTTCTCAATTGTTCCATTAAACTCTACATCCAGATGCACCTCGAAACATCTGGGCTTTCGATGATTCACTTGTTCATAATATAAAATCGGTGGCGCAAAGAATATACGAGATACATATGGAATGAATAGATTGACTCACTTTGTTTACACGACACTTTTATTCATCAAAGGAGGCTTACTTAATAGACTTCATTCATAACACTGTCTCCTGCGCTCCTGCGCTCTCGATCAGAAATGGTCTCCTAAGTTTCCATGGTACTGAGTAAGCCGGTCTAGATTAACAACTTTCTTCTCTGAACTCGGAGATCGTCGAATTGGATATGGCCCCTCCCAATTCTTCTGCAATTCTTCCGTGCTGGATTATACAGCCACACTAAATCACCTTCTTGGAGATTTTCAGAATTAGCTTAAGAATTCCTCCGCGACTGTTGGATAAGCCAGCCGGACCAAATAACCAACAGATTGCCTTCTCCATATTAGCCCATCGAATCGGCGCTGAAGCCATCGATCGTAGGCGGCTACACTTTAATGGAGGCTCTTCTAGCGTCTTCAATTTCGACACCTTCCATCTTCGGAGTCTTCTTCCTTTCCTTCTGAGCCATTCTCTCATTTCTCTTCACCCACCACTTTTCTTATTTCCTCTGTCTCTTCTATTATTCGAGTCTCCAGTTTGGTTTCTGTTTCACTAATTCTGGCAGCTGCTTGTTCTCGACTTCTTTCTATAACAGATTTCAACTCTTCTTGACTGCTCTTTATTTCTTCTAGATGGTTCTTCATTTCCACTTTGCCCTTCTTCATTGTTTCTTCTAGATTGTTCTTCATTTCTTCGTGGTTATTTTTCATTACCTCTTGTAAATCATTTTACAATTCAATTGGACCGTTCTTCATTGCCTGTATAAAAGCCTGCAGTTGTTGCTCCATGACTGCTCCACTTCTAGTTACCGGCATAAACACTAACAAATCAAAACTCCCGTCCAAAATCACTACTAGTCCTTCAAGTCAGCTTTTAACTGTTCTATTCTGAAAAAAATGAATATTTACTAATGTTTTTGACAGTTTATACTTGGGGAGTTTTTAATGCTGTTTGTATAATATTCATATACATCCTGAAGAGGATGAAGTGGAGTATCGTCTTTAGAAATGCGTCTGTCATTTCCTTCTGAATTCCCTATTATCTCATTTCCGACCGGTTATCATCCTCTTGCCCCATCACTTGCATCTTCCTCTCCCATCATGGAGATGTTGCTAATTGTCGGCCTATTTGCCATGTGTGAAACAAGAAAAGACATTTGTTTCTCGTACTTCCACGGCTTCTGGTTTGATGCAGCTGATCCAGATTTCTTGTATTTTCTTGTAAGGGCATCTTGGTGGTGGCCTACAGGTTTGTTCGGCTATATTTTAATTTCCATTCCTGAACCATCAGAAAACGACTGGAAAAAGTGCCAGGAGATTTTGAGTCAAAGTGGCAATTCCCTCACTGTTGTGGCACGATAGATGGGAAACATGTAGCAATCACAAAACCTGCCAATTGTGGAAGAACTTTTTCCAACTTTAAACAACATTTTTCAGTACCTCGTCTTGTTGACACTGGCTCAAAGAGTACTACAGATTTTTTGTCAAAAAATTTATAAAACACTTACCATCTTTTAATCGAGGATCCTTGGCTATGTTTGTCCAGATTTCATCTTTCAGACTCCGTCTCTTCTAATCAGAACACGTGGTATAGGTATAGGTATAGGTAATGTGGCAGTAACTTAACTGTGACAGAAATAAAAATTCGAAAAGTACCTAGTAGCAGCAAAAAGATACAGCAGTTGGGAATCATTCGGATAAGGATTATAACCAGAGTTACTGACAATCGACATGGAAATTGCAAAATTATGAAATAAACAATAAAGTACCTAAAATTGGTCCTTGAGGTACACCGTGAGTAAGTGATGTTATACCGTTCAAATATACCGTGTGACAAACTTCCATGTGTACATGGGGAAATAACATGGGCAATTACATTTTTGGGGATTCCTGCTCCCCATGTGTAGTTACAGTGGTGGTAAAGGTAGCAATCGAAAGATTATTTTTTTCTGCGTATGAGGATATCAAAAACTCTACAACTTTCCAATTTATTAAAGCATTAAAAGCAAAAATTACATTAATAATTTTCTAACTAAAACACAGAAATTTATCAGATTATAAATGACAACTTAATTTATTCTAATCACGGACGTCTTTGATTTTTATGGATTTTCTGAACTGTCAACATTTAAAAATTAACAAAAATATTTATTCAGTTCAAGAAAAGGTTTTCATTGTGAAAATATTTTATGGCGGCAATAGTTTGCGCGTAGTCCGTGCCTTATTTTCTGTAAAATTCAATAACGGTCCTATTCCTTCGGTATAGCAACAAATAATTTAGTAAGAAATTTGAAGGCTGGGAATCTTTCATCGAAAGAAGTTAATTTTTACTAATACATAAACTTGTCTTTTTATTTAGATAATTCTCATTCACATTATTATTGTCGTTACCTATAGTTGACAATTAATTGATTACTGGTGTGGATGTTTCGTTGGTGAATGCTGGTCCATAGTTTAGGGTAAATTGTAGGTGTCGTCTACCTATTAAAAAGTTTTTGGGAAAATGTTAAAGCAGTAAAATGAAATAATAAAAATTAAATTACTTTAATTTTACTGCAATTATGAAAAATTTAACAAGCGGCAACATTTGTTTATTTTGCTCTAATGAATTTTGTAATTTGGCAATTTAATACTTATTTATTTCATATCTAGGTAAGGACAAAAACTTATTAATATACAATGAAATTAAAGTAACATAAAAAAAGAAAAATAACTATAACAAATATTCAAATAAACCCCCATTCTGTATCAGACAGTATCCCAGCCTATTATAGAAAGAATTTCTCACATTCGCAAGTTGCCGATCGTTTATTAAGTTGCATTCCGCAAAAATAGCATTCCTTAAAGAATCTATATTTGGGTGACGAGTTTTATATCTTATTTTTTAAATGACCCCACAAGAAAAAGTCACACGGTGCCAAATTGGGAGATCTAGCTGGCCAGTTTATAGCACCACCTCGACCAATCCAGCTCTCTGGAAATATTTCATTTAATAATTCCCTCACTTGTGCTCCAAAATGTGCTGGGCATCCGTCATGTTGAAACCAGACCTCCCAATTCGCATGTGCAACTTCTTCTAATGCAGGGCCAATATGGTTAATTAAAAGATCTAAATAAGCTTCTGAATTTAAATTTCCCTGTATTTCAAATGGTCCTATAATGCGATTATTAAAAATGCCTGCCCAAATATTGATTTTTGAGGATATTGCGTTGTAGTGGCTAGATTTATTCTGGGATTTTCCTGAGCCCAATGCGTAACGTTTTGTGAATTTGGCTCTTGATTTAAAGTGAAGGTACACTCATCGGTAAAACAAATTGATGAGAGGAAGCTGCGATCCCGATTAGCCCGTTCTTGCATTTCTTCACAGAAAGTTTGCCTTGATTCTTCGTCAAAAGGAAGTAACTCTTGGTGACATTGGAATTTAAAGGGATGATATTTGTTTTTTTTTTAATATGTTACTGACAGTTTCTCTTGAAATATTACATTCTAGGGCAATAGACCTTAAACTAGATGTTGGACTAGCAGTTATCAGGCCTATTACCATTTCCTCTACCTCAGCATTTAGATTTCTTGTTGTTACCGAAGGAATAGGACTGTTATTGAATTTTACAGAAAATAAGTCACGGACTACCCGCAGACTGTTGTCGCCGTAAAATGTTTTCACAATGATAACCTTTTCTTCAACTGAATAAATATTTTTGTTCATTTTGAAACCCAAATTTTAAATTGTCGATAAATAATGTTGACAGTTCAGACGAATTAAAAATTAGAATCAAGGGAATCTTTGATTAGAATAAATTAAATTGTCATAGGTAATCTGATGAATATCCGTGTTTTAATTTGAAAATTATTAGTGTAAGTTTTGCTTTTGATGCTTTAATAAATTGGAAAATTGCAGAGTTTTTGATATCCTCATACGCAGAAAAAAATAGTCTTTCGACTGCTACCTTTACCACCACTGTAACTACACATGGGGAGCAGGAATCCCCAAAAATGTAATTGCCCATGTCATTTACCCATGTACACATGGAAGTTTGTCTCACGGTATACATTGCTGAATATTTATTAAATGCTGATTATTCAAATTAATTCAATGCAACAAAATTCAGACTTGATATAATTACCTAAGTCTCCATCAATTGCGTCAAAAGCCTTGGGTAATCAAGCCCAATAAAAACGGGTGATTTATTAGGATCCGCGGTTCTAAATATTATCATCCGCTAGATTTGAAAACGCTGTAGTGCAGCTGTGGCCTGTAAAAACTAAACTGATTTTGAAATAAAATATAATTTTTTTCCATTGCACTATAAAAACTAATTCAATGAAGGGGGGTAACTTACGTTAGGAAAAGGTATCATCTGTTATGGTACGGTCTATTAGGAACTTCTTCACCAAGGGATCCATAGACCTAATTATCAGCACCCTCGTTACCAAACAAATTGGCCCTTCGTGTGAGGCGCGCAAAATGAAGTAATTTTGTCATGATTCAGGTATGCCACTCCATTCAGATATACAATATTCAATTTCTGTATCATACCTAAGCATGTTAAGCATGGCCATCAAAAAAGCCTGGATCCACCTCAGCTTCATAAATCAAAACAAAACATTTCTTTGCTAACCGTAAATTTCTTTTTGCATTGCCGCTTCGAATTCTAACTAAGTAGTACTTTTTCCGGTCTACACTACAAGAATTCCCTGTTAGTTTCTGGGATTCAGGCGACCATTTCCCCTTCTTATATATCTTTTTATAACAAGGCCACGCCCAATCTTGAAAATAAGAGCTTGGAAGTATAATGGATTGCGCCGTCACTTGGGGCTCTGTGAAGTTTCATTGTAAAAATTGCAGGAATTTTTCATGCAACTGTCGCTCTCTAATGGAGTCGACTGGTATGGAAACACTAACTGTGAATTATGGCCACTATGGATGACCCAAACCGTCTTTAATTAACTTTGAAGAAGTCTTGGGCATTGTATCTATCTTCAATAATACTGAATAGTTCAAACAACTACTCTTCGGGTAATTACGCAATTATCACACGTAGGGGGACAGTGTACGAGTAAGCAAGTTAGAGTTAGTTCGTAAAGGAGAAAGGGGTAAAGAGGTAGAAATTGATGGAGAAAAAATTAAAGTGAAACCAGCCTACTTTACCTTAACGATTATGTAGGTATATAAATTGCGATCAATCAAAAAATTTTCCAATTTATCATTTTTATTACCCAGTGGAAATTAAAAACGAAGTATTCTTCATTACGATGCGCCAATTTAATCCGCAGTAAGCCTCCTCCAACAATAGGAGCGACGGTCCAAGTCTATAGCACCTTTTTACATCGGGATGATTGAAACAAAACGAACGACGCAACGTACCATCATCTCTGTTTTCCATTATTAACGTCAGTGCGGCGGCCATAATTATTTTTTTTGTTTTATAGAGACATTGCAGATCGTGCTGCATTATGAATCCATCAGCGGCATAATTACCGTTGGGGGAAGCCCGATTTTGAATGATTGTGTAGCGAGTCAAGTCGACGTTGGAATCAATACCGATACATCACTGGAATAAATTTGATTAATCATTTCAGCATCTCAATAAATTACGCCCCGGCCCTTTTTATAACCCCTCATAGCCCATCAGATATGGTAATTTCTGATGAATATTCATGCTACCAGATGAATATGATGCGCGGGCGATTTTTAAAAAGATACATGTTTGAAACAGAAACATTGGAAGTGTGAAAATGAAGAAGTCTATTACATCTTTAGAGAGAATAGTTAGTGAAGGCAACAGTAGCGCGTCGGAAAATAATGGCAAAGCGACCTTTAGAACACCAGGAAAGATACGTACAAGGAAGAGTACCTTAAGGCTAGACTCCCGGGGTTTGAAATGGGCGTTGCACTACTTTTCCTGCTGATTTAGTATCAACATATGTCTAGTGATCTGGTTGTATTTTTATATGCAAGGAAAGAGGATAGAGAAAAGAAGTCTAACCAAAACTTTTCCCTTGCAATTTATGACTCTTTTATCGCCTAAGACTACTGCGGATTGGTTCACAGGTGCAGTGACAGACACTTATCAAGTCTACGTGGACTGGCGGTACCGGGCATAAAAGATTTCTTCGTCGGTATTTTTTATGATCATCAAAAAGAGTAGATACTGGGCCTTGGATAGATATAATGAAAGCTACAACTTACGGGGGTAATTTTAAATCTGAACACATTGAGATCTCCTGAACTCGATCCGTCCCGTCGTACCACGTGGCACAATATTGGTTTCAGCGAATTTTGCTGGAATATTTGGAATACTTTCAGAGATTTTTGGAAAAATAAATCGGTTTATTATTGTTGAACGCTGGGAAATTTGGTGTAAACCCAATAGTTACCAATTTTTTAAAATTCCTGTTTTTATTTAAGGTCTTACAAACAATTTCAAGAAAATATACCTTTGTACATCTAGACATATTTTTTTCAAGAATTTTCACGCAAATTTGGAATGTTTTTGATGAAAAATAAAGTTTAAAAATGGAGAAAACGATTTCGTGGCAGGGCATCTAGCCTTAACGACTGATTTACCGACTGCATGTCACATCGTATACAGGAATTTCACAATAGTGAAAGTTGCCGCGTTATCCTTGACCCTTTGAAACAGAAAATTAACCTTAGGTGATGTATTACTTCAGGGCATACTCGTAGCGTGGAGTGCCGAAGGTCCAACATGTGTTTGCAAATTCCATGTTTGCTTTTACCCTTCCTCAACTCTATTTATTCGATGTTCCATTTTATTATACACTATAATGTGTTAGACCACACAAACACATTCCCGCCTAATTAGTTACAAATTAAACCATGTACTTCTATGATGCTGCAAATCTGTGCAACCAAAACTATCCGGTATATCTAACAGTGTGTTTATCTAGGCGGTGTTTTCTAACTGGTTGAACGTCCGACAGGTATTAGATACAGTAAGCGAAGATCAGATTTATGTAAATTTTGGAAGCAGTTTAATGGACGTTTTATTGTCCTAAAACATTGCAGAACGTGTGCAATTAGCTTAATGAACTGACAACCAATTTTACTAATCTACTTATTTATTACCGTTCATTTGTCAATAAATGTGCCACATGCTTAATGTGAAAAATGAATTCCGATTTTTTTTTCGTTTTGCTTGAAGGGGAAGTCAGTTCAAAGGAGACAAGACCTCCTTGTGCTAGTCATACGCATTCACTTCCAGTGTACTATAAAGGAAGGAAAGTTGCCGAAACAATTCAGTTATTCGACTCAAACCACTATTACCAAGTATTTTTCTTTAGAGAACGGGGTGTGAGCCTGCATTCCCGGTAGTGGTAATTGGATCTAAATTTGACCACTATACCCAAGTCACATCTTCAGAGTATGGGGTGTCAGATTGCGTGCCCGGTTGTGGTCATAATTCAGTAATACAGTATCTTTGTACGATATGAAGAGTTGTCTGATTTACATGAAACAAAAATATTCTTATTAAATCTAGCTTCGTAGAAAAAGTGAACAACTTAACTACTGACATTTCATTATGAAGTTTTATAAAAGAATTTTGCCCGACTTTCATTTGATTAGACTGGTTACTTTTATATCAAATCTCTTTAGCAGTGCAGTCGCTCTTCTTTTTACTTGTTTTACACAAAGCCACGGCACCCCCGAACAGAGAATACGCCTAAAAGTTTACCGAACAAAGCAACATCTTCGAGGGTGTGGTTTGTTAACCGATGTTCTTATTGGATTCCCCAAACTTATCCTATTAGCGGTAGCAATAGACGCCGAAGGTCAGTAGTTTCCCTTCCGTCGAAATGACCACAGAATATTTATTTTACAAACATTTATAGCTAAGACATCAGTTCAACAAACACAGGATAGATTTCAAGCACGCCTACATTTAACCGCGTTATAATCACTAATGGTCAACCTAAAGTAGGCTTGGACGAACGGAAATCGGCTATACACACAGAGATCGTAAATTGCTTAACCGCAATAGAGGCTGAAATGCTATGGTAACCGTGTGTATTAGCACTATCGCTAACTACTGTATAATATCGGAGTTATGTGACATCGGGGTTGCTAATGATATGTAAATCTAGCTTGCTCCAATTGAATTACAGAAATGCGTAAAAGAAGTGGAATCCATGTAGAATTATTATTATTACTGGCGTAATTCTCCTAGAATATAGGAGTAGATCGAGAACTGTCGGCAATGGAAATTCTTTCCAGAATAATCGACGTAATTTTCAACAATATGGTACTCGAAGAACCATCTACCGGGGAGCGAGCAAAAGTCGATCGATAATTCTAGCGAAAGGATCTATATTATTCTAGACCTTTATAGACAACTACAGTAAGATAATCCTAAGGGGTGGGCTATTTTATTTGAAGACCACAATAATAAAATTCAGTAATAATTTAATTTATCAATATGCCAAATAAAGGGCCCTATTACTTTTCAGCAATAGAGGCAAATTCCTGAAGAGATAAAACACAAGTTCATTGTTCCCATACGTGCATAAAGAACGAGACATGAAAAACGTCGAAAAAAGCGTCGGCGGACTTAGAGCTGAAAATATGGGCAATTAAGAATATTAATTGTTCCCGGTACGGGAAGGGATGAAAGGGAAACCACCATTTATTGCCGGCTTTAGAATGCGCGCCCCTGGCCGCTTTCTGTGTCTGCAAGTGAAAGATCACATTTACTGATGCAATTTATATTTATGAGCGCGCTTTGAAGTGATAGGAAACTTCTCGTCGGCTCTTTCACATACGCTATTGATCCTGAAAAACCTGATGAAATTCAATCGGTTTTATTATGTTTCAAAACAGGGTTAGAAAAGGGAAATCAACCTCTATAATTCATCCGAAAGGCGACAAACTCGGAAAAGGAACTGACACTCAATGGCCTCGTTAAAACAGCCTGACCCGTCCTGCACTAAATGAGTTCTCAAATCGAGAAACAGCAAACACACCGACTGACGCGTTGATAAAATCGATTTCAAGGTCAATTGATTCGCAATTTGACACTAAAACCCCACAATTGGAATTCACTTTCACCCTTCTGTCTCTAAAAGCTTCCACATATTAATTGCAAAACTCAGAATGCCGCTGAAGGCACATTTAACAACGAAGAGCGAGGATCAATTATATTGTCAATATAATTTCTGTTTTTCATGCCCTCAGCAGTTATCACTCGCCAAATATTGCATTCTTTCGCATGACGGACAAGCTGTCATCTGGAACTGTAGTTGGAATTATTTAAAACGTCTGTCGGAACGCAGACGAACAGTTACTGCGGAGGGGTATCGGAAGGGACGTAGCTTTCCAAAAGTACAAAGTAGGCGGACACTGAATGCAAAAATTGCTGGGCGCGCTAGATTAGGGGGAGCATTTCGCAGCGTACAGAGTAGGACTCTGAGCTTTCCATTCACTGTGAGCTAGAACAAACACAACACCGAAACGCGGGGTTTATTGAATATCATAGTATAGTATTTATATTCCGACGAGTACCTGATAGAAAACAAGGAACGTTGAACCAAATTATGGGCGGGGAAACAAAACTCGTCTCGGGATGCTGGTTTCCCCAAGAAAACGCAGTGGGTTACTTATAAGTAAAAAAGAAAAACTAGGTAAGTATGTTTTGCGATTTACCGAAAAGTTCGTGTGGTTGAGTTATTTTAATAGCATTTCTCTAACAAAATTTTGCAATACTTCTTAAACAGCTGCCGACTAATACACCCGCTCAAACAACTACACCTCGAGCAAATACTCCGCCAGGCATTGAATTACAGAACGGGCCTACGTCGGCAGAATGTACATTAGGATGCACACAAGAGGCCTACCCCAGCAAAGCTGGCCT
The DNA here is from genome assembly GCA_963966045.1 of Xestobium rufovillosum. NCBI lineage: Eukaryota > Metazoa > Arthropoda > Insecta > Coleoptera > Ptinidae > Xestobium > Xestobium rufovillosum. The sequence continues at coordinate 6,451,710 of OZ014499.1, read as the reverse complement.
TGAAAGCCTTCATACGTGCCCCATCGTACCACAGTGAACCAGGTTCACTATTCAAGCTAGAAGCCTGCATGGTGTGAATGTGCACAGCAATCCGCAGACCGGTTTCGTCCTATTGGGACTCTTCAGTACGGCGCCGCTATGCACAAACACACCCTGCCCAACGATCTCCCTATAAATAACTGCGATAGTCATCCATAAGGGAGAGCCAAAATCACGCCATCTAGAACGTAAATTGTTGAACACGTTCTAGATGGCGTGATTTTGGCTCTCCCTTATGGATGACTATCGCAGTTATTTATAGGGAGATCGTTGGGCAGGGTGTGTTTGTGCATAGCGGCGCCGTACTGAAGAGTCCCAATAGGACGAAACCGGTCTGCGGATTGCTGTGCACATTCACACCATGCAGGCTTCTAGCTTGAATAGTGAACCTGGTTCACTGTGGTACGATGGGGCACGTATGAAGGCTTTCAAGGCCAGCTTTGCTGGGGTAGGCCTCTTGTGTGCATCCTAATGTACATTCTGCCGACGTAGGCCCGTTCTGTAATTCAATGCCTGGCGGAGTATTTGCTCGAGGTGTAGTTGTTTGAGCGGGTGTATTAGTCGGCAGCTGTTCAACAATTTACGTTCTAGATGGCGTGATTTTGGCTCTCCCTTATGGATGACTATCGCAGTTATTTATAGGGAGATCGTTGGGCAGGGTGTGTTTGTGCATAGCGGCGCCGTACTGAAGAGTCCCAATAGGACGAAACCGGTCTGCGGATTGCTGTGCACATTCACACCATGCAGGCTTCTAGCTTGAATAGTGAACCTGGTTCACTGTGGTACGATGGGGCACGTATGAAGGCTTTCAAGGCCAGCTTTGCTGGGGTAGGCCTCTTGTGTGCATCCTAATGTACATTCTGCCGACGTAGGCCCGTTCTGTAATTCAATGCCTGGCGGAGTATTTGCTCGAGGTGTAGTTGTTTGAGCGGGTGTATTAGTCGGCAGCTGTTCAACAATTTACGTTCTAGATGGCGTGATTTTGGCTCTCCCTTATGGATGACTATCGCAGTTATTTATAGGGAGATCGTTGGGCAGGGTGTGTTTGTGCATAGCGGCGCCGTACTGAAGAGTCCCAATAGGACGAAACCGGTCTGCGGATTGCTGTGCACATTCACACCATGCAGGCTTCAATACTTCTTAAATCAAAAATAGACTGCAAAAAACGGAAAACTCAATTTTTTGACTTGCCACTTCCGGTGGCTTTTTCTGGGTTCAGTCATCATGTCATATCACATTTTCTTTTCTGAGAGCATCGAACTGGCTGAGTCTAAATTTCGTCAATAATGACTTGTACCGTTATCATCTGCCTCAGTCAAACACCCTCAGTAAAGCCTCTTTTAGCGCTTTACGTATTGTAACTGATTTTTTTCCATAAAGTTCTAACATTTGGAATAGACTTCCATGAACCTGTGTTCCAAATTCCTAAATGGTAAAAAATGTTTTGTCATGTTGAGTGTGCATCTGACTGCAACAGAAAATCTACGGTACACGCCACTCTTAATAATCAGTTCAAATTCCAATACTTCTGTGACAACACAAATTTTAAACTTTCCCTTTCCCGGTTAATTTCTTGTCCATCGTAATTCCGTGACAGATTTTACCTGATATGACTCAGAAAACAGAAATAACGGAAGACGTAGTTGGAAGTTGAAGTAGGTATATTATTTGTCTAAAAACGTTTTATACGAAATTAGTCCAATCCGGTGCTCATAGGATGTGTTCTCATTTGGCCAATAACATGCTGTATTAATGCAATGGAAATCTCCGGTTGGCGACGGAAATCCAAAGGCAGTGTACAAGAAATCCACCAGTGATTCACTCCTCGAGAATCTGTTATACAGGTTGATCCATTTATCCATTTATGCGGAAGTTATATGAGAGACCCCTCTTTGTTTTACCATTCTGTCTGTTCGTCCGTCTGTCTCTCAGTCTGTATGTCTGTTTGTCTCTCACAGTGTTCTTTTTCCTGAACTATAAGTGCTATACAACAATAAAATTGACGCATATGTAATGGCTCAAACTCAGACAAATCTAAATGGTTTGTTGTGTGCACATATTTAGGGCGGTTTTCATACATCTAAACATCGAAAAAGGGTCAAAAGATATTTTTTGTTTGCAACACTAGAGCATATGAAACATTTTTTTTGTTTTTATCTTTTTACAGTTCAGTACGACCACATGCGGGGAGTGTCAATTGTGTCCCCCTGTCGCAATTGGGAACTATTTATTAAAGTAGAATCGTGAATTTTGGTACTTTCGTAGTCTTCACGATTGCAACTAATTATGCAATAAATAAATTTTATCAAAATCTGTTCAGGATGCGGTTTCTGATATAAGTGCTTCAGAAACTTTGCTAGCCAGTACGGAACACTTTATGTACAAAGGGAGTTGATACTCGGTAAATTATTTAAATGGGACACTCTATACATATTGCGTTTCTTAATTCTTCGATCGATTTTACTAAGTATGCATACGAAGTAAGTTGCTTCTAAACAAAACCCCATATTTTTGTGTTTCAGTTTTCTTTTAAAATTTTTGTCACACGTAGAGATGTTTCAAAAATTACATTTTGAGAATGATGAACAGATGCCCAGTTTCACAATAAGTTCAGTCTAGAATGCAACTCTTACACAATCATATAGTAAAATCGAACATGGAAATAAAAAGTGAGATCATATTACAGGAGTTCTATTTAAGAAATCCAAGTTGTGTAGATTAGCATCTGCTGTACAGAAGAAATGAGACGCCATGTATAAGTAAAGTAATTTGAATTATGGAAATTTAAAAATAAAGAGAGTATCTATTTGGCATTTTTCTCTAAATTACGCAATACAGATGAATCGTTTTTTCTGATAAATGGGATACCTGTGCACCTGCATATTCAACTTATGTGTAACAATAATAAATTTTAGGAAGAATCGGAAATTACTTTGGAAGGTCGTCGATACGAAAAATAGGCCCCAAGAATAATACCTGTTTCTTGAATCTGGGAAGTTTAAACATATCGCCGCTAGACACCGCAACCTCTAGGCCCTTGAAAAGGCGAATGCAGAGGTGCAGGAGCCAATTGATTACTTCATTATTATCAAAAATTTATTATATTTTTTTTGATACCTTCAAAATGAAAAGTCTAATCTATGACTACGATTATAATTTCTAAAAAAAAACGAAAAATGTGATAAATATTCTAGCTACAATATGTAGATTGTGAATTAGATTTTAAAGTTGAATTTCTGGTTTTTAATGAAAATTATTAGCGAACAGTCCTAGATCTATGTTTAATTGAAACAAGAAAATAATAATCATGCGAATATCTTAAACTATGTTGGAATAATCCATTGGCAGCGGGAACGTTACATCCCTCAAATATTCCAAGCCTTCCGATAGCCTTAAAAGATTGGACAGTAATCTAAACTATGATTTACAAAATATTGTTAATCCATCAACAAGGTTATCCATGTTATTCACATTGATTGATCGTATCTCCTACCGTGGAATGACGTCACAGCCCACACTAACATTTGACAGTTACTTCCATGTCGGTAATACAGGTCCCGAATTACAGATTGTTTCTTATTGGTTATGTACTAATTTTTCATAGCACAATAATAAAAAGATATTCGAAACGCGAGTTTGCAGGAAAATCAAGAAGTATGTAGATGTGTGAAACTTTAAAGACGCAATCAACGAAAGGCAATCTTCTCTAAGAGAATAATAAAATGGATCTGTTTCATAACCTCCCTCACGCCGTAAAAATACAACTTCTTTTTAAACAGCAGCTCCTGCAAATGACGTAATTTATTTTGCATTTCTTATCGACAGAGCTTTTAACCTAAATACCAAATGATGAAAAACAGAATTTAACACGTTGCTGATAAAAGAGGATTTGCAATTGAAATGAATACACTGTCATAAAGTTTCTTTCCGGCTAAAGGAAACCACCTTTTCTGTATGAAAACTTCCTGAAATAGGTAAATTTGATTTCGTGGAGAGAGACCCTAGTTTACGTTTGTGTTTTGAAGTTTTTTCAAGAGGAATTTATTATTTTCGGTCTCAATGCTGGGACAGGGAATTTTTATTGGGGTAATATAGTTTAGAATTTAATGCTAATGACTGGCACTTAGCGAATAGATTGTTTATAGGCGTAGTAAACATTGATTTTGGCATTAAAATTTAGTTAACTGGCTCAGTGCTCCAATATCCAAAGACACTTATGCAGCGATCCAATTAATTATTCGAAGTATTCAAAAATTACTTAGTTACTTTATTTTAATAACTTTCATATAATTTTCTGCATAACTGATAAATCAGTCATTCTGTGTGCCGTTTTAAACATTTCCACTTTTTATTCAATTTGAATTTCGCGCCTTTGAGTGATAGGTAATGCAGTATTGCCATCTGCCGTTTCAAAATCGAGCTATAGCTGAGTAAATGTTGTAGGTAACTGTAATTTATCGAAATATCAAGTCTCTTCTTTTTGTAAGATTGCTCGTTCTCTTTCTTCTTCGGCCGGAAATAATTGGAATTATTCGCTTAGTTGGGACGTTCCTTATAAGTTGCCTATACAGGCTTTTAGCAAAGCAACTAAGCACTTGATTTACCTTGACATATAAATGACGAGTTGGATAACGATAGGTAGGTACAAGTGACGAGTTTTATAAACAATTTTATTCTGCAACTGGAATGAAGTGAAACAATGTCTGGGATTGACAGCTATTGAAACGAATGATTGTTCCGGCTTCAGTAATATGTATAAAGTAAACCCCCGCCTCTGCTGACGCACCCCTTGGTGAAAGTTGGTGAAATCCATTGTTAAAATTCGGGTAATCCGGAAAAGCAAAATAGCGAAACATGCACGTATTTATTTCAAGTCGTTTGTCATTTTTCCGGCGCTGAAAACAACGGGAGCCGCATTATACTCCGGGTCGAGTTTTATGTCAAACCGTTCACTATCATTTAAAACGTTTTCGTCTCGACAAACATGCGACTTGAGGTTGAATTTTAAATCACTGGAACGTTCTGTTAATTGCAGGTGAAAGGCTGAAAAGTTTTCCCCCGCCGAGTCGGGGGTCGACCATCCCTCGCGTTCTAATTAAAATTACGCCGGCATTTTAAGTAGCTTTTATGTAAATAAGGACATTTTCTACAATAGCCCGAAGAGCTTTGTGACATTTTCTACCGGTTGAATCCGATTATGGTGCTTTCTGGAACGAAAATTCTAGGACAATTAAATTTGCTTTGCGAACAAAAATTCTCTTCAATATTTTTTAACCAGGAAACAATTTCTCTTGTCCTCTCGACCAGGAAATTGCCTTATATGGGTTCCATTTTCAGACAGAAATCTGAATCCGCATAGTGAATATGTTCATTTTACGTTTGATGTTACTGATTCATGCAGATAACTTTTGAAAAGAGAAAGTGCGGACGCAAGTTCATTCAATGAAGGCCAATCCAATTATTTCTTAATACTGAAAATAAAAATAAGAATCCCATGACTCAACGTGTCGAAGCTGAACAATGGCCAGACGTTAGTGCTGAGAATGATCCGTACTCATAAACAGGTACAGTAAAAATAACCTCTATGAGCATCCAAAGATGGCTACAGTGATCTAATTTACCAACGCGATTGCATGAATAGGTTGTCCATACGTTGGTAGCCATAGAATATTTTGATTATAAGGGTTCAAAATTAGCCGACGAGTGGCCTTAAACGTTAGAATGCATCTACATAAGAAAATACACGAGATATTGGCGTAAAATCGTTATTGCTTATCTACTTAAGTACATAATGTTTAATTAAACTAGTTGAGTTGGGCTTGTACTCATAATAAAATAGCATGTCTCTTTCATTTCTCTTTTTCTGGCATTTACTCCGAAATGAAATGTTGTGGAGAGTGTTCCCCACGCACCGTATTAACAACGGGGACAGGAAAGGTATGGTTTATCCCTCCAAAGACTTAACTCCCCATTGTTCAAAATTAATTGGCAGAATAATGCTCCGAGTTCCGTGTGTTGATTTAATATGTAACAATTCTCGTAGTATTTACCCCCCTTTCGCTTGTGTTAACTAATATCCTGAGTCCGCTGGTGCGTTCACCCCTACCCACACCCTCCCTGGTCCGTTGTAGTAAATTATTCATGACCGGTTTCGAATTCCTCTCAAGAAAGTGTCACCGGCAATTCACTCCCTTATACTAATTGCCCATGCCTAAATGTTCATTAATTTGTTGATGAAAACAGACGCTATATTTCAAAACAAATCTAGTGTCTGCCTGGGGAGATTCAAGTTTTAAATGCGGTCGATGAAAGGGTTCGCTGATGAAGACAAACGGTGAGAATGCTTCATCCAAATAGGCCAGTGACTGTTTTAGATGAAAGGTCTGCAATAATAGACAGGTTCGGTAATTTTCAAATTTCATTAAAATTGATAGAGTTTATTATACTGAAGGCAGTTATGTTGTTAATTTTTGTTGAAAAAAATTCCTTCGCCTGTGAAGCCGTTGCAAAGTTTTCCGTCGATGCGAGGCTAGAAATCGTACCTTGCAGCGAGAGTAGGCCGCGTGACGTCAGAACTTAGTATAACGTACAAGTCCCAGCTTCAGCGCGCAGCAGTCGCATAAGTATTATGCATATGCATGTGTAGTTAAATTGTTAAATATTATTAACTGGTTCTAACTGGTGTTTTCTGTTTTGTACCCAGACTAATACATCGTACAGCAGACCAATAAAACGGAAAAAGTGGTTCGTTGGAGCCAGAAGGAAAATCGGTCAGCATTATCGATATTTTCGCGAGTTAGTTTATCATTGCAAAAGTTTATAAAATTATCGGCTGCCCCATTGCAGCCACTCTAAATAAAATCGAACATAATGTAATTTATCGACAGTTTTCTGGACCCCTTGGTACTTGGTAACGTGTTACGGTTAGCATAATTTGAAACAGGATGCTAGGAGCATGACGGAGCCAAATACTGAATCGCCGTAGCGTTACCTCCCTGAAAAGGAAATTTTATTAACTAGTTTACAATAATAGTTAAATAGTACGTCATCATAATGTTCTCTTTTGAAGACTGGTATGACGCGTACCTCCATCCTTTCCCTGAGCTAGCCTACGCATTTCCGTAAAAGTAGATCATTCTACATCCCCAACTATTTGAGAGTAGTAGTCTAATCTGCTCCAACCTCTACCTCTTTATTCCTATCTCTGACTCTAGTATGTCGCAAACTATTCCTTTGTGTCTCAGAATGTGTCCTACCATCCTATGATCCTATCCCCTATTCTTTATTGTCTTTCACACTTTTCTCTTTTCCCCAATTCCTTTTAATTCCTCCTTATTGCTAACTTGTCTATCCACGGTATCATCAACACCCGTCTGTAGCATCACATTTCAAACGCTTCTACTCTTTTTCAATCCGCTTCTCCCATTGTCCAAGTACCTAGTACCTACGTAGTATAGTTTTTTGATTCGCGTGAGTTGTTGTTTCCGTTTTTTTTTTAAATTTCCAATCCGTTATAAAACTGTTAACTTGATAACTTGTCAATCACTTAGGTATACATACCTACATAAATGAGTAGGTATGTATTGTATTACAAAAAGACGTAAGCAGGTATCTACAGTCTACATACCTACTTATACCGAATTATAAAAGGCATGTACAGTTAATAAATTGTTGACTTTGTTTCTGCCTTCACACTACTGTTTTGAGGTTGAATGAAATTGGGGTTAGATGCAAGAATCACACACCATTTCCACATTTACCGGGACATTTACCTACCTACTACATAAATATGGCAAATTATGTGAATCGGACTTTTGATACCCTTGTTGCATCATTATATCGATTATGTTGTCTTTGTTTTATGTTTCCTTGACACCTTACTTTAAAAATTCACGCTCGAAATAGTCCCAATAAGTATGTTATGAGATAGGTACCGCTTCACGGGCACTTCAAGAGAAGTGGGAGGAGCGCCTTACGAATCTCTGACGTCAAACCAATAACAAAGCGAACTAGCATGTGGGCGTGATAAGCTAATTTCTTTCGCTTATTACGCCGCAAAAAATTTTTTTAGGAAAAAAATTTCGCCGTAAATCAATTACAATAACAATTTTCTGTCATTTTCATGTCACCAAAAATAGATATTTCATTTTTCTCTGAACCTCCCTATTGTTGTAGGTAGAAGAGAAAATAGTTCGATAGTTGAAGGACGAAAGGAATTTGAAGTGTCGTCTGGGAAATTATCCCAGATGCCAACATTTTCTTAGGAACCATGCTTTTCTTCCACAGACTATCAGGCAGCGCGAGTGAACATCTGGAAATTTATTTCAGCACATAAATCTGATATACTCCATCGACTGCACTATCGTTATATTATTGAGTAACACCTACATAAAACGCGAATGATACAATATCCATATAAGAGCCCTCTGTCTTGTTATTTTGTCGTAAAATTCGTTATTCATAGAAAGATAAGTTGACGTTGAGTGCGTTTCCCTGGAGGAATGCTCTGTGTTATTTCACGGAACGTTGCTCTCTCCTTCAAATAGGTTTTCAGGCTCGCCATTTGATATGTCAATCCTGTAGGCCTTTACAAGAAATGATTGGAAAGGAGCAAGACTTTAACACGTAAATCTCTTAGGACACTTTACTTAATTTTATTAGGATACCGAGGGGGGAATGAGAACGTTTGCAATAACTCCCCACGGAAAGCTTAAGTTCGAGAATTGAAGCTAATTCGATAATTGTGTGTAAGATGGTTGGCTGCAGCTGAGGACATTAGAAAATAGGAGCGTCTCTGTCCGTGAGAGATACGTACGTCTAAATCCTGTAATCCAATATGTAGTTGCTGGTCTGCGGAGAACTATTAAGCTTTGAAAATATCCAGGAAAGCCTTGGGAAATCCAATAAGAAGTGACCACGCAAGGCGTAATAATTTAATTTGAATCATTCGGCGTCCCTTTCTGTTGATTCTCGTACGAGTTTTCATACTTTGTTGGTCCAAAGAAATGGAATTACGCACACGAAATTTGATTTCGCTTGAAGGCGATTGTTTTTTCCTATTATATTACATTTAAACATGGAAAATACACCTTCTTAAACACAAGGCGAAACAGTAAATTGTACATTGTACTTTTCAATTGTCGATGTCTTGTGAAATGGAATATGCCATGTTAACCTGTTATATGCTTTTCGAGTAGGTAGAGTCGCTAAAAAGTGGTGTTTCACTGATAATACTTCAATCTATTTGTGATACGGATCCAATCATGCAAGCTTTATCAGCTGTTAAGTAAATTGATAGTACGTATTGCCTCACTTACCAAACTTACATGGGAATTAGGTAAGAAAACTATTGAGGAAACTTTGAATGCCCAATCTACAGGTGTAGGTTTGCTTGCCTAACCAAATGTTTTCATGTATGTTTGGTTGTATAATCAACATAATGGAAAGAGGTAATGTAGGGTGAGGTTTCAGGCGCTGATGTCACTGTAAGTTTTCCCAAACGAACCGAAATAGATTTTTACTCGGAAATCACGTTCCCAGTTCCAAAATATAAGATATAAATTGAAAGGGTTGGACCAGTAATCCATTCTAGTTACTATTTACTCTTCGGTCTAAATAAGTCTCGCAATTCATTGTCACAATTGCAATATTCCAACACTTGCCGTATTTAGTATACCGCTATTTAAATGATATGGTATTAATTTTTAAAATTTTCTGCAGAACTCAATGTACTCGTAGGTTTTTCAATTTGAAAATTTCTGAGTTGCAAAAAAATTACCCTATACATATGTAATAGTAAGCAACTTTGATCTTGCTGAATATACGAGATAATGATTTTTAAAGTTTTCTTATTTATAAAAAATAATAACCCAAATAATAGGATAATGTTATGCAATATTATGTAGTCTAAATATGACCTAGAATTTACAAATTCGATTAAATACTCGCATAGGTATTTGCTCCAGGAGTACTTGTTCAAACTGTCCAGTAGCAGTTATTGCACATGAAAATTATATTTAAAAATTTTAGTGTCCCAATTCACTGAGACGCCTTTTTTTATTAAATGTTACATTGGAGGTTCAATTCTAAAATTTCGACAGGTTTCTTAACAAACTAATATGCATGGTATTCAGTTTGAAAAGTACTGTGGACCGGAAAGTTAACTGGTAGTCGGTCGGACAAAACATCAATATTTTTTTTGCATTTCAGGTATTTACAATAATGGTAATTATGAATCATTGATGAAAGATAAAGTGGAAGGCGATCTTATAAGTCGCGTCAGATCATGCAATCATCTTAATTAAGTATGTAAGGTAAATGTTCCAAAGCCTGACACTCTAAGCCTTGAAAAGCCGTAAAATTACAATTTCAATGGTATGTACGTACTTAAGAAACCTATTCTAAAATATTGTTAATATTTTGTTAAATTGTAGTTCCACTTCTCAGAAAAACTTATTTTTAATGTTAATATACAAAATAAAAAAGAGAGCGACTACTGCTCTGGCCGACAGTCACCTAAAATTTTGTTCGAACACGGTCAGGCATGCGCATTACAGAATGTCAACGCATTTTACATTTTGGAAGTGTAAAAAACTAAAGCTGAGAGAACGCATTTTTGAAATAGACCATCTAGTTGTCCTCACACCAGACACACGCATTTTTTGGGAAAAAGATGATGTAGAAACAAGCAAAATATATCAACCTGTACGAGAGCACAACTCAGCTAGCCCTAGGAGAACAAGACCCACCGAGGCTGTTGGCAGTGTTTTTCAATAACGAAGTACTTAAACGTGATTTTATGATACTGTGTAATGCGCACGTCCGACCATCTTGGAACAAAATTTAAAGTAATCGTCGGCCGAAGCAGTAGACACTACAGTAGCACTACAAAGTAACCTAAACCTGACCTCCAGAAGACCAAATGATCCTAAATCTAACACTTATATTGATCGTTAACCTGATATACAAATAATGCTTTTATCACATTTTGATTGTACATAGTTATACATCATTTTAATTTTAGAGTTTAACTTTAGATTTTTTTTGCTTAAAAATAACCTTCATATATGAACTCATCAGCCAGCAAGATTGCAAAAATCAAAAATTTTAATTTTTCAGGCACTTTGTCCTGGAAGAGGAGTAGCAATCACTTCCAGAACATCACTTAGGGGGTACCAAATTTCGTCATGCTTTTCTTGGCCAGTTCCATAAAATTGGTCCGCTTGACTCCATGACATTGACTTTCATTTCATTCTCCTTTTTATGTTTTATAACACCGGGATAAAACTTTTCATCGTATGGCACCATCACGTAATCATTAATATTTGCTTCCACTGGTGCTTTATTGCAATTTTCCCAAAGGGTCTTATTTTTTATTTCCTTAAATCAAGCACGTTTTGTTCCCTCAATAAAGGGACCTTCCATAAATCTGTATATTGCCACAAGACTAGCTGTCGCCTTTACAAATTTACCCGTAAATATCTAAAAGTAATATTGACTGACATACATGCCATATCTTTCCTTATACCTCCAAATCCGTGGCAACCCGTCCGGAAAATATGCAAATGCTTCACGCGTAACGTACTATATCATGTGAATTTTCTCCTTCTGGCTCATGTATTTCCGCCGGGACAACCGCGTCCTTAAAGAGGAAAAATTGACGAAAGGCATGCCCATTTTTTAGGATTATGCAAGAGCACTGTTGACGTCTTGTAACAACGTCAGAAGTGCGTCATTAACGATTCCGAGAGCTTTTAATATCGCGGCGCGGCGGTTTTCAGATTTTAATTGCAAAAGCCCGATGATAAATTAATATTTAAATTTTCTAGAAGCGTTTCTGGAACGTCCGTGTGCACCGCTGCTCCTCTTAACTCCTTCGGTAATCCATAATTCCTATCGTTATTATTCTTGAAGGACGATTCAAAGCTTTATTTGCATTTGATCCCTCAAAGTTTGAAAGGATTATGTTCGTGGGGGAGATATTAAAAACGAATTCGCAGATTGCGTATAAGAGATATTTTCTCCCACGCGTAGAACCCTCCAAACTTTTTGGGACATATTTCATCCGATTTAGTTAATTGATTTTCTTGAAACTTACCAATATCAATTTTCTCACTTCCTGAGTGTTTTCTCTAAGTTACAATAATGCTGGGGGATAAGAAGGGCCACCGATATCATCCAGTGAAAGTTAAAAAATATTGAAAAAAATTATTTATATTAATAATTGAAAACGGCACAACCCAAAAGAGTCACTTCAGTTTCTAAAACTATAAAATCAGATGCCGATGATTTTAACATTGAAAATGTTATTAGTATCCTAGTATGGGTATGATATTCACCGAAAAGATTGTGTTGCATTTGCCACATATATGTCATACGAGAGACTCGAGCGGTAGCGGTTAAAGTTGAGCGATGGGCACCTGACCGCCAGGCGCTAGACACCTCAGTCTGAGTAAGCTTCATTCAGAGTGGGACCTTCTAGCTTCGCAAATGTGAGAGTCAACAGGAAAGCAGTTATTATAAATCGGCGCAGATGTTTTATGAATACTTATTTAACACGCTATCTCGTATGCAGAAATATCCCAAACGCACAAGATTTGAAGCAACTCCCACAACTGTTGAATGTGATTTTCCTGCATCATTAACAAGGCATCCAATTGTCTGTGGGCGTCCAGCTTTTGGCTTATCTCGTACATCCGAGATCGCGAAATTTGTTCTCAATTCGTCTTACCGTTGATTGTGATATTGTAGGACGGCTTTTTCGATTTCGTAAAACTTTTATTTATTTTATTCCGCACAAAAAATCTATCAAATAATGAGGTATCCGAAGGGGTATTTTGGTATCTGAATTTTTAAAGTTGGGGTTGGTAGAGCTCAGGATTTGAAAATTATTACATCTGTAAATGATAATTTAAAAATAAAAATCGACGTGTCTCAGCATTTGTTTGAAATATTTGTCAACGATTTAATAGAATTTATCCGTTACTTTCGGGGTGCACTGTGTATTTATTTATTTATTTATTTATTATCCATAAAATATAAACAAGTAGTATAGGTACTTCTTAAATATATGTATACCTAATTGGTGTACTTTTGTGTAGGTAGAAATTTGCCATCTGTCGTACAGATCAGATCGAATAAAGCATCGACAGAATCTGAGAAATGCTTGCACCAAATCGATCAGATCGTCCAATGCGGTTGCATTTTAGTCGAATAATTAAGATAAATGAAACTAACTTTAAATTTGTCTTATTTGATTGATTTAATTGATCATATATTGTTATGAATGAAGTGTATTAAGTAAACCTCCTTTGATGAATAAAAGTGCCGCGTAAGCAAAGTGAGTCAAGGGTTAGATTAAATCTATTCCTTCCATATGTATCGCGTATATTCTTCGCGCCACCGATTTTGTGTTGTAAACAAGTGAATCACCGAAAACTCAGATGTTTCGTAATATACATATAAAGAGCAGTAATCTTCCGGGTTAGTCAGTTTTTGCGTAAGTGTGATACAAGCGATATACGAGGAATGTCCAGAGAGTTGAAAATATAGCTGGTTGGTGTTAAATCGTTGTTATTTGTAAATGTTTGTGAATAGTTCTAAATACAGTTATGTTTAAATTCAAATACGTAACAATATTATGTGCTGCTGCAAGGCCTCTGATTTGGTAGATGAGGTATATATATATATATATATATATATACTGAAGGGAAGTAACGGTCGGCTACTTGTTGATAATTAGATGTGAACTTTAAGGGGAATTTCGACCTTGCGGAGTAGTGAAAGAAAACTCTTTACTTGCTTGCCAAGCTTTCGAAAACTAATTTATTTTCATCTTCAGGGCTACTGTTAAATAATGAAACAAATCAACAAACAAAAATCGTCAAAATGAAAATGACTTACACAATATGTGAGATTGAAAAAACAGTCCAACAACCATCGAATGCAAAAGCAGGAATCACAAACGAAACGCACTAGTACAACACAAAACAATTAAACGTAAAGTTCAAAAAATAAAACATGATGTTTCACAGTAGAAACAATCAGGATCCAACAATGAAATTAGAACACATGCTGTCTAGATAGTTTCCAGCTTCAAAAGTTTTTTTTGAATTCAAAATTAAACAGCTGACTCAACAAGTCAACCAACAAAACAAACTGACAATGAAGGAAACCGGAAAATCCCCAGACACCACAGACCCACTCAAAGATAGACTGCACATTATTCATCCAGAGGACCATCGAAAAATTCATTGGGGTTGAATGTCATTAAATAAGTGTAAATATTACTCAAACCTTGAGTATCTGTTTTTTTGTTTATGGCATTGGGGCCTTCATCCCTAATATAATACATTTCCAGAAATTTACGTCTTTCATAGTTGCGTTCCTTTGCTAATATTTCTACAGAATCATAATCTATGACGTGGTCCAGACCAACAACATGGCCGGCGAGAGCACATCTATCTGGGTAATTTCTGACGTCACTTTTGTGACCAGCGACCCTACTCTTCAGCCATTGTGAGGTCTGGCCCACGTAGGTTTTGGAACAAGATAAGCAAGTCAATCTGTAGATGACGTCGGATTGAAGATCCTTAGGGACAGGTTCTTTAAGCTTACTGAACAGAGAACCAACAGAGAGTACATTCTTTTTTGCTATTTTGATATTCTCCTCTTTGAAAATGCTAATGATGCTATTCGTTAATTGGTCAATATAAGGCAGAGTGGCACAAGATGTATGAACCGCGGGATCCATTGGCAGGGCTACTTGCGGAACTGATGGACGGTTCGGGTTTCTCTGAGAAAAGAAAATTTTGCTAAGCAAGGGTGGAGGATAGGAATTCAATTTAAGCATGGTATACAGCTGTCTTAAATTCTTTTTTACAAAACTGGTATGACTGATCCTCTCTATATGCAGTCTCATCTGTCTAATAAAATTAATCTTAACATTGATCGCGTGATTAGACAGAAAATTGATGTAACGACCAGATGCTGAAGGCTTGCGGTACCAGTCGAGTACAATGGTACGATCCTTACGAATGACTCTAGTATCGAGAAAGGGAACTCCACCATTGGACTCTCTCTCGACAGTAAATCCTATATGCTCATCATAAGATGAAAACACTTGAACAATTTCGTCTATACCTTCTGGTGGTAAGGCAAGGATCAGATCATCTACGTATTTCTTGATAAAGCCCAGTTCAAAAGGGAGCAAAGGGATGCAATGGTCCAACAAGGCGTCCATGACATATTGAGCCAAAATAGGACTTAGTTTGGACCCCATAGCACAACCCATGATCCGCCTGTAATATTGACCACGAAAACAACATATGTTGTTGCTGAAAACAAAGCTCACCAACTCTTATTGAGACTTTTACCAATGTTCCCAGAATGAGGTTCAATGTCATTCCACTTTCTGTCTATCACCCTCAAAATCAAATCCTGAGACAAGCTTCCAAACAAATTGACTACATCTAATGACACTATGACATATCCCAGAGGGATAATTAGTCCATTGATAAATTCGGCAAACTGGAATGAGTCAGAGATATGATAGTCATTATTTGTGTCATAAGCTGCAGACAACAGCTCAGCCACTATACCTGCTATGTGATTAGTGGGGCCCCGAATGCCTGACACTATAGGACGGAGAGGATTGTTGTAAGTTCAGTTTGCCAGTCAATGTTAAATCTTTATCAGTTAAAGGATTGCTCGCCGATGTTGAGTATATGCTTGGCAAAGTACCTGAAGATAAAAAAGATTTGTATCGAGCCAGAACCACCAACCTAATCACCAATTATTTACATAAGAATATTGGGCGTAGATTCCAAATGGATGGTGTTTATGGCAGATGCAAGAGATTTCTGAAAGAGAATGAACAGGTGGTGGTCCTGCAGAGTGATAAGGGGGGTGTAACGGTGGTCATGGATAGAGCGGAGTACGATGACAAGATGGTGGCCATTTTGTCAGATACATCCAATTTTAGTAAAATCAACAGGGACCCTACTAGAAGCATACAAGACAAAGCCAACTTGTTGGTTACTAAGCTTTCTAAAAAGGGTTATTTTGGGGAAGATAGTGATAAAAGATATAAAATTTATAATTCTGTATGCCCTAGGATCTATGGCAACCCTAAAATCCACAAAGACAACAATCCTCTCCGTCCTATAGTGTCAGGCATTCGGGGCCCCACTAATCACATAGCAGGTATAGTGGCTGAGCTGTTGTCTGCAGCTTATGACACAAATAATGACTATCATATCTCTGACTCATTCCAGTTTGCCGAATTTATCAATGGACTAATTATCCCTCCGGGATATGTCATAGTGTCATTAGATGTAGTCAATTTGTTTGGAAGCTTGTCTCAGGATTTGATTTTGAGGGTGATAGACAGAAAGTGGAATGACATTGAACCTCATTCTGGGAACATTGGTAAAAGTCTCATCAAAGAGTTGGTGAGCTTTGTTCTCAGCAACAACATATGTTGTTTTCGTGGTCAATATCACAGGCAGATCATGGGTTGTGCTATGGGGTCCAAACTAAGTCCTATTTTGGCTCAATATGTCATGGACGCCTTGTTGGACCATTGCATCCCTTTGCTCCCTTTTGAACTGGGCTTTATCAAGAAATACGTAGATGATCTGATCCTTGCCTTACCACCAGAAGGTATAGACGAAATTGTTCAAGTGTTTTCATCTTATGATGAGCATATAGGATTTACTGTCGAGAGAGAGTCCAATGGTGGAGTTCCCTTTCTCGATACTAGAGTCATTCGTAAGGATCGTACCATTGTACTCGACTGGTACCGCAAGCCTTCAGCATCTGGTCGTTACATCAATTTTCTGTCTAATCACGCGATCAATGTTAAGATTAATTTTATTAGACAGATGAGACTGCGTATAGAGAGGATCAGTCATACCAGTTTTGTAAAAAAGAATTTAAGACAGCTGTATACCATGCTTAAATTGAATTCCTATCCTCCACCCTTGCTTAGCAAAATTTTCTTTTCTCAGAGAAACCCGAACCGTCCATCAGTTCCGCAAGTAGCCCTGCCAATGGATCCCGCGGTTCATACATCTTGTGCCACTCTGCCTTATATTGACCAATTAACGAATAGCATCATTAGCATTTTCAAAGAGGAGAATATCAAAATAGCAAAAAAGAATGTACTCTCTGTTGGTTCTCTGTTCAGTAAGCTTAAAGAACCTGTCCCTAAGGATCTTCAATCCGACGTCATCTACAGATTGACTTGCTTATCTTGTTCCAAAACCTACGTGGGCCAGACCTCACAATGGCTGAAGAGTAGGGTCGCTGGTCACAAAAGTGACGTCAGAAATTACCCAGATAGATGTGCTCTCGCCGGCCATGTTGTTGGTCTGGACCACGTCATAGATTATGATTCTGTAGAAATATTAGCAAAGGAACGCAACTATGAAAGACGTAAATTTCTGGAAATGTATTATATTAGGGATGAAGGCCCCAATGCCATAAACAAAAAAACAGATACTCAAGGTTTGAGTAATATTTACACTTATTTAATGACATTCAACCCCAATGAATTTTTCGATGGTCCTCTGGATGAATAATGTGCAGTCTATCTTTGAGTGGGTCTGTGGTGTCTGGGGATTTTCCGGTTTCCTTCATTGTCAGTTTGTTTTGTTGGTTGACTTGTTGAGTCAGCTGTTTAATTTTGAATTCAAAAAAAACTTTTGAAGCTGGAAACTATCTAGACAGCATGTGTTCTAATTTCATTGTTGGATCCTGATTGTTTCTACTGTGAAACATCATGTTTTATTTTTTGAACTTTACGTTTAATTGTTTTGTGTTGTACTAGTGCGTTTCGTTTGTGATTCCTGCTTTTGCATTCGATGGTTGTTGGACTGTTTTTTCAATCTCACATATTGTGTAAGTCATTTTCATTTTGACGATTTTTGTTTGTTGATTTGTTTCATTATTTAACAGTAGCCCTGAAGATGAAAATAAATTAGTTTTCGAAAGCTTGGCAAGCAAGTAAAGAGTTTTCTTTCACTACTCCGCAAGGTCGAAATTCCCCTTAAAGTTCACATCTATATATATATATATATATATTGTGGAAGTATCTTGGCAAATTTACAAGTTAAAGATGCTGGATTTATTGGGTATAGTTGCCAAATGGAGAATATAAACACTTGGTTACTCTGTGTTCTTTATTTACCAATATTTCGGAACTAGAATTGTGTTCCTTTATCAAGGCTATAATAAATGGTCAAATCAACACACTACAAATCGGGAAAATTACAAAATGACTTACTGTGAACATGAGGATTACTGTGAATAGTTGAAAATAGTACATGAAACTATTATTCTCAAAATTAATACATCAGAATAGAAAATAGGGCATAACATTATATGTAGGTTGACAGTGAAAGCCCGATATGACTTATTGTAACAATCTAGATTAGGAATGTATGAGAAATAACTCGCATGTAAATAATTAAGATGAATGGACGATTACAATTTGGTGAAATATATATTAAAATGGGTAATATTTTATGTTCAATTCTTAAAACTCATATTATTTATCTAAATGGTATGGTGAGGCAAGTTGAGAAAAATGTTTTCTTTCAAAAAGTTACAAATATCAAGATGGCAGGATGGCGTCATGTGTAAGATAGGCAGAAAAACAAGAGTTAAGAATAGGAAATAGTTAGTTTGACTTGGTGAATGTTAATAAGTATGAATATATGGCGTTAATGTCCTCAGTATCAGTTTTAAAGTTGACAGTTGAATTATTATTGATGTAAATCATTTCAAGGAATTTTCTCTTTGTGAGATTTCTCTCTTTATGGAGAATTTTCCTTGAAATGATTTACATCAATAATAATTCAACTGTCAACTTTAAAACTGATACTGAGGACATTAACGCCATATATTCATACTTATTAACATTCACCAAGTCAAACTAACTATTTCCTATTCTTAACTCTTGTTTTTCTGCCTATCTTACACATGACGCCATCCTGCCATCTTGATATTTGTAACTTTTTGAAAGAAAACATTTTTCTCAACTTGCCTCACCATACCATTTAGATAAATAATACGAGTTTTAAGAATTGAACATAAAATATTACCCATTTTAATATATATTTCACCAAATTGTAATCGTCCATTCATCTTAATTATTTACATGCGAGTTATTTCTCATACATTCCTAATCTAGATTGTTACAATAAGTCATATCGGGCTTTCACTGTCAACCTACATATAATGTTATGCCCTATTTTCTATTCTGATGTATTAATTTTGAGAATAATAGTTTCATGTACTATTTTCAACTATTCACAGTAATCCTCATGTTCACAGTAAGTCATTTTGTAATTTTCCCGATTTGTAGTGTGTTGATTTGACCATTTATTATAGCCTTGATAAAGGAACACAATTCTAGTTCCGAAATATTGGTAAATAAAGAACACAGAGTAACCAAGTGTTTATATTCTCCATTTGGCAACTATACCCAATAAATCCAGCATCTTTATATATATATATATATATGAATAACTTAGGTATAAGGATATGTCGACCTGGAGTTTCATATAAATAAGTACACTCTTTTTATCAATGCCAAGCTTTCGAAATATATTTCATTTCATCATCAGGGCTCAGACTACAACAATTGAAAAGAAAAATCATTACAATGTCAAAAAAAACTACTACAAACACACTCTCTTCAAAACCAATTATGCTTACAATTGAGGTTAAAACTTAGCTGCATGCACAACATCAGACGGCCCATCCACTGGACTGCCAGAGAAATACGAAGACATCAAGGACTCACAAAAAAAAAAACAATACATATATAAAATAATCAGTTGCTAACAAATACAATTTTGACAAACAAACACATGGTAAAAATTCATCGATCGACTGAACAGGAGTAGGAGAAAACAGATGCGGACGAGGCCTACTCCTGTTCAGTCGATCGATGAATTTTTACCATGTGTTTGTTTGTCAAAATTGTATTTGTTAGCAACTGATTATTTTATATATGTATTGTTTTTTTTTTGTGAGTCCTTGATGTCTTCGTATTTCTCTGGCAGTCCAGTGGATGGGCCGTCTGATGTTGTGCATGCAGCTAAGTTTTAACCTCAATTGTAAGCATAATTGGTTTTGAAGAGAGTGTGTTTGTAGTAGTTTTTTTTGACATTGTAATGATTTTTCTTTTCAATTGTTGTAGTCTGAGCCCTGATGATGAAATGAAATATATTTCGAAAGCTTGGCATTGATAAAAAGAGTGTACTTATTTATATGAAACTCCAGGTCGACATATCCTTATACCTAAGTTATTCAAATTTAACATATACGACCATTATCCTTTTTTTAAGTATATATATATATATATATATATATATATATATATATATATATATATATATATATATATATATATATATATATATATGCGAGTCTTTTACAGCTACTGTGGCCGTTTCTCGCACTCTAAACGCCAGAACTTCTTGTTTTCCCAGTCATTTTCCTTTATATTTCGTACTCTCATAGCCTCTCTCACATCATTATCCCAACTTCTAGGTGGTCGTCCCCGTTTTCTTTTCTCTGCCGGAATCCATTCCCATACTTTCCTTGGCCATCTGTCTTGTTCCATCCTTCTAATGTGCCCATACCATACCAATCTCTTGCTATTCACTACATCCACTACAGTTCTTTCTCTGCGCATTCGTCTTCTGATTTCATCGTTCCTTACACAATCCAATCTGGAGAGGCCACAACTTCTTCGGAGATAGTCCATTACAACTGTCAGTATCTTAGCCTCACTCCTCTTTGTCATCTCCCAGCTCTCGGCGCCATATGTTAGAATACTACTTACAATTGTATCATATATTCTATTTTTGGTCTCATTTGTAATGTGCTTCGACCATAAGGTGGAATTTAGTTTTTGTGTAGCTTGTCTTGCCTGCACGGTCCTGTTTACGATTTCCTGTTTGCTGTTGCCCTCATCCGACATTACAACCCCTAGATATTTATAGTAGTTGCAGTTTTTTATAACGTGCCCGTCTAAATTTAAATCTTCTCCTTTACAATTTATAACTAAATATTTAGTTTTGTCAAAGTTTATATTTAGACCCCATT
Source organism: Xestobium rufovillosum (assembly GCA_963966045.1). Taxonomy (NCBI): domain Eukaryota; kingdom Metazoa; phylum Arthropoda; class Insecta; order Coleoptera; family Ptinidae; genus Xestobium; species Xestobium rufovillosum. The sequence goes on along the minus strand of OZ014499.1, from coordinate 6,430,551 downwards.
TTGCATAGGTCTCCGTTAGTTTTCTAATCATATAATCTGCGTCATATGCATCTGTAGCTATAACTACTTGATCATCTGCAAATAGGAGCGTGTGCAGATAATCATCTTGAATTTGAACACCCATGAATCTACACTTAGCCTGCCATTCTTTTATTGCTTTATCGATATATATCTTAAATAGTGATGGCGACATACAACAGCCTTGTCTTAAACCTTAAACCTTAAACTTTAAAGGGACAAGATACTTCTTTCCCTACTTTTATAACACTCGTTTGATCTTTGTAGAGCTCTTTGATGGCATTTCTGTACTTCCAATGAATGGCGCTTTCGTCTAATACGGTAAAGAGTTTTGTCAAGGGCACTGTATCATATGCTTTTTCCAAGTCCACGAAAACAAGATGCGTTTCCTGTCCTCTTTCATATCGTTTTCCAATAAGTTGACGAAGAGTAAATATATTGTCAACACAAGATCTACCAGCCGTAAAGCTACTCTGTTCTTCCCCCACAGCTATCTCTTCTTCCAGTCTATTCTTAATGATCTTTCCGTACAGTCTTCCAATAGACGATGTCACACTCAATCCTCTATAATTTTTGCAGTCCTTTCTGGACCCTTTTTTAAACACCGACGATATATAAGCAAGTTTCCACTCCTTTGGTACGGGATTTCCGTGTATCAAGCAGTCATTAAAAATTTCTGTTAAATATTCAATCGCACATTCTGGACTGTTTTTGACAAGTTCTATTGGAATACCTCCAGGACCAGCAGCTTTTCCATTCTTCATAATTCGTAATGTGCGAGTGACTTCTTCCTTTGTGATTTTGGCTACTAATTCATTACTATTTCTAATGTTTGCGTCTATTTCTATATCTTGTTTGTATTCATCTCTTCCTTTTTGTAGCATACCTTTGTAGTACTCCCTCCAATCATTCATTTTTATCATCTGGAATCCTGCCCTGTATTTGCTGTTTTCTCTCATAGACTTAAGTGCTCTCCATGTTTCCTTTGTCCTTGTTCCCCCCAGATACATATTCACTTCGTCACACTTTTTACTCCATGAATCATTTTTCGCCTTTATTGTGGCCTTTTTAACGTCTCTGCTCAACTTCGCATGTAATTTTCTATCTTCGTTGTCCTGGCTTGCCAACCATTTTCCATATGCTTTTCTTTTCTCGTCAACGATCTCTCTTAACTCATCCTTCCACCAACCTGCATCATTCCTACCTCGTCGACTCTCTCCACCTTCCTCTCCCAAAGCTTCCGTTGCTGCTTCATCTATGGCCTTTACTATTTTATTATATTTCTCTTCTGTGTCTCCATCTACCCCATGTTTCAATCTAGCAGCCACTCTCCATTTATATAAGAACTTAATGGATTCCTGGTTCAGTAATTCTAGCTTGTATATTTTCACAGTCAGTATCTTGTTACATTCATTTGATTCCCTCACTGTATTTGTTTGTTGGTTGGGATAGTGAAATAGCAATGTGGCTCTTAACAGATGATGGTCGGTACCACATTCTGCACCTCGAAAGGCTCTCACATCTATCATTTTAAAACGGGAATTTTGACTTTGGATCACATAATCAATAATGGATCTCAAATTTCGTGTTGTTTGAGTCCATGTGAACTTGTGTATGCCCCTATGTTGAAAGAAGCCATTCATTATTTTCAAATTATATCTTTGACAAATTTCTATCAGTCGCATCCCATTGTTATTCACCGGCTCCTCTCCAAACCTCCCAACTACTTGATCATCCAATTTACGCCCAGTTCTTGCGTTTAGATCTCCTAAAATTACTATTTCTTTCCTATCACTAATCCTACTCAAGACTGATGTTATGTCTTCCTCAAATTCTTCCTTAATTTCAATAGTTGAATCATCCGTTGGTGCATATGTCGCTATTATGACCAGTCTTTGTCCAAAGATCTCTAATTCCATTTCAATTATCCTTTCACTTACTTCTTCCCAATTCTTCATACAGTTCTTGAATTTCTTATGTATTACAATTGCAACACCTGCCCGTGCTCTTTTGTCTTTAGGAACGCCGCTATAGAACAATACATAGTTACCATGAATCTCGTTCCCAATTCCCTTCTTTTTTGTCTCAGTTAGTGTTCTAATATCGATCCTGTATTTCTCCAACTGCTCAAATACTTCTATTTGTTTCGTAGATGAGGTTCGGTTTTTAAAATTTCTGCCGTCCATGATTACAAAGAAAGCTTAGGGTATGGCCGTTTGAATAGTTAATACCCAGCTTACCCGATTTTTTGCAAATATTTGATTTCGTACGTGTGTACTCTTGGCCCACGCCGTCTTGTACAAGTCTCATGAATATATTACATTCTCCATTTCTTTCCGAAGCGTCCGTGCTTCCATTTCTTTCCGATATTATACAGGCTCTCGATTCTGTATCTGCTACTCAAATATATTTTCGCTCTGCTCGGTTGAGCGTTAGCAAAATCCATCTCTGGGTGCACCACTCGCGTCGGTTGTAGAAATTCGTTTAACGTGTACGTTATCTTTACGAAACTGAGCTACGGTTCTGAAATGAACCTTGTGGCAGGAATTTCTAATGCGTTTACGCTAGCGGTTTAATGTTCTCACCGTTTCTGATCAACTTGAGGGAAAGCTAACAGTAATACTCCTAGTAGGTAGGGCGAATTAAAGCTATGATACTGGGAAGATAAACTAAACTGCAAGTAGTGATGCATATCCAAACACTTACTGCTAGGGTTGCGGAAACCTCGTAGTTAACCGTACATGCCGACGTGCAAAAGGGCAATAAAACCTAAAATTACTATTTGTTTTATAAATACCCATTTCGATTAGAGGAAGTATGCTAAAGACGACCTACTACGACCTACTACGAAGAACGCTATACTATGTATTTTGGATAAATCTTAGCTAACTTAGATCTTAATGACTTTACATGAGAGACACTTAATAAATTTTGGTTAGCTTTTTCAGCGATTCAACTCAGAGTCTCGATTTTTTCCGGGGTTCGGTAACAGTCTATTTACGTGTCAAATTTCAACCGTGTAGCGGATTTATCGCGTCACTGATTACATCGCAATGCTTAGAAAGAGACTCTCGAAAATGTGCCCGCAGCAGAAATTTAACTGATCAACTCTCCGCACAGTTTTAAAACTTCAATCCAATCTTTTAAACTTTTAAATAGCTTACGAGTACGAAGAAAATTATTTCCTTGGGGGAACTAAAAGTTTCTTTGCATGTTTAATCATTGCGGACACTTGTACGATGGGAGGGTCGCCAAGGGTAAGTTGCAACCCCATTTAGTGGGCCCATTAAAGCTCGAGTTACGGTCTTGTTATGGCCAGTCTGAAGAATTACACATGTGGGGTCAACCTCTTGGTATTGTGACAGTTTATTTCTGACCCAGAGTCACAATTCCGTGAAAAGGTAAACATAAAATGCAGTCGCTATTGTGTGAATTCAGGAATTCAGGAGTTTATCGATTGTCGAGCTTTTGAAATATAGATTGTGCATTGTGAATACACTGGTATCGGGAGTGAACTGAAATCGAGTTTGAATGCAGTTTTGAGATTTGCTTTATGTCTACGTTTAATTTAATAAACTGAAATTGAAAGAGGACTTTGAATTAATTTTGTTTCCCTTGTAGTTTAAAGCAAATTAGGTTAGTTTCACGTGACATTTTCTTCCCCCTTAGGGCCTGCCTGCCCGTAGGCTCAGATGCACTGCAGCCACAAAATGGGCTTATTGTGCTCACCCTAAATTCTAAGTCACACCTATTTCATGAATGCGTGGAAAATTCTTCCGGTTCCATCAGACATCGCCCAAAGATTCGCTGCCTCTTCTGGTCTAGAGCTTCACATCTGCACAAGATATGCATAGCTGTTTCCCGTTCCTTATTACACAAGCGGCAGTTAAGGTCTCCGTAATATTTGCCAATCTTCCACAGGTGTTCTTTAACGGCCGTGTGTCCCGTTAGGAAGCCTGTTAAGATTCTAATTTGCATCTTACTAAGGCAAAGTAGTTCTGAGCATCTTTTCCTGCAAGGTCCCTTTATATACGACTTGCTGTGCCTGTGTCCTGGAATCACGTTCCAGTAATATTGTGATGTTGAGCGCGAATCCATCCGTTTACTTGGTGTCTGACTGCACTCTTAGTTATGCCTGGGGCAGGTTCCGGTCCAATGAAAGGATCGTTGGAGCCCCGCTTTGCTAGTTTATCGGCTTCCTCGTTCCCTATCAGCCCACAGTGACCTCGAATCCAAAGCAGTCTCACTGCGTTCCGCATTGCTAGGATATTAAGTTGCTCGAAGCATTCCCGCACCAGTCCGGAAGACATCTTTGGGCTCATAAGAGCCTTCAAAGCTGCCTGGCTGTCTGATAAGATAAAGATCCGCTGATTTTTGTAGCCTCTCTTAATGTTTTCCCGCGCCCATTGTAGTATCGCGTAGACCTCTGCTTGAAAGACAGAGGCATATTTGCCCAGAGAGGAGTTGAGTTTCACTCTTGGTTTATCTCCAAACAGTCCTGACCCAGCACCTGTGTCGGTCTTAGAACCGTCGGTGTAGGTACCAGATTAGACTGTCGGAAGGTATGCTGTTCAGAATCTGGTTCTCCACTCTAGGGTCATCAATTGTGACCTGAAAGAGTGGTTGTGCGGTGTTCTTGGGGACCATGTAATCCGTCCTCATGTCAAGCATGGGATCCTTTATGTCCTCAATAATGCTAGTGTGCTCTGTACCCAGACGGACACGGTATAGTGCCAGTCTCGCCATCCCCTGTATCACGAAGTGAAGAGGGGGAAGGCCCAGAAGAGTCTCCATGGCTGCAGTTGGCGAAGTCCGCATCGCCCCTGTTATCCCTAGGCACGCAAGATTCTGAATTTTGCTTAGCCTTAGCCTAGTAGTTACCTGTTTGACTTTGGGCCACCATGTCAAAGCTGCATACATTATTCCTGGTCTGACCACTCTGGTGTACACCCAGTGCACCATTCCTGGCCTTAGACCCCATTTTTTGTTATATGTTCACGTGACATTCATAGTACATCTATTCGATAAAAAAAATAATTTAAATTTAGAATTAAGACTGTACGAAAATTACCAAGAATTTAAGAAGTATGGAAGTAGAAAATACAAGACTTATTACCTAAGATCATTTGAAACTTGGAATAGCTGTTTCTACACAACGATTGTTTTGAGATTCCACAAAACGATACGAACTTGAAATATTGACGAGGAACGTATTTATTGAAACACATGATTGTTTTGGCTACTTTTCAAGAATAATTCCGACCCGGGGCTTTCCACCCCAGAACGATTTTATCGATTTCGCCTTTGAACTTTTGACCAGTCCAGCCGGAGAGTTTGCTACATAGGTAGGTATTTTCTCTTAGGCATAGGCATATTATATTCGGAAAATTCGTTTTCCCTTAAATAAAATATCTTAACCTTCTTTGACCTTCAGTTTAAATACGATAAGAGGGAATTCCATTGAAAATAAAGCAGAAGAACGGTTCATGCGAGAATCTTCTAGTGTTGATATACCTTGGATTATTGTATAGGTATCGATCGAGCAGACCCCAGATTTTCGTAAATAATGAATTCACGCCGTTCGATTTTTAGAATCTATAAATTCGTTTGACTTTTTATTCTGGAGGAGGTAGAACGCAAATCCTTCACTAGCAAACCACTAGTTCCTACTAATTTTGAAACTGTTCAAACAATAACAGTAAGGAGAATTTTGTATGACCTTGGTTTTCATCATCTTCTCTTCCAACTTGTACAACCTTTGCAACTTGATAATGAAGTAATTCTTCTTTATAGTGGAAAGCTGTCCATCATTTCTCTTTTGATTGTTATTAAATGTATTTCATCGAATTTGAAAATTATTCAGCTGGTGAGTATAATAACACTAATCTCAACCAATTATTTTAGGTCCCTTTGTGAAAATACATTACATTTCTATTGAAATAGTAATACCTACTACACATAATTAATATTTGCCTGCTTTTCAACATTATCATATTTACACAGACCTTGTTCCGGTTCTAGCAAATTCGTTCGGTAAATTTTGTGTAAGCGTAGGAAGATACGCATCAATGGGCTGGGGGTGAAAAGACGAGAAAACGGTTATGGTCACCATTAACATAACAGTAAGGAGACTCCCTATCTCCCCACGCTAGTTGGTTACGAATTTATGTTCATTGTTAAACTGGTTAGAAATATTGAACTGATTTAGATTTCTGGATTATTTTGAAAGTTGTTTTTAATTCAAAATAATAAAGGATGAAGCCGAATGGTAACTGATTATGTATTTAATTATATAATAATATATATAATAATAGACCTTTTCATTTCGTTAGTGCGCGTGCGCAGAAGTACACTGACAATCAGCTGTTCTTAGTTTTACGTATAAGTGTCACTGACAGACCTTGAACTTCGTGCAGAATATTCGTAAGTAGGTAAATAGTAGGATACCTACTGTCAATAACATTTATATTACATATAAATTATCTTGTGTCAAGATAAACCACAAAATTCGTAGCACTCTAAAACACAATCCCACTCTTGTAGCTCTTTCTGCAAACAAGAAAACCACCAGCTTTATTAAAATTTATTCTGGACATGGGAACATTTTAACGGTGCCGCGATAAATAACACGAGTCAAGTTTAACGTCCAGACTTTATACCTTTCTTTTCATTAAATGTTAATGCATTTTTGTTAAAGGCTATACGCTTTGGCATTTCGAAACTCGGAGGGATGGTATTTATTATTCGTACATAAGATGGTTTTGCGTTAATGGAGCTCATAATTCAGCGCGATTCTGTTTCGTTCAGCATTAATTCAAAGCTTTTTCGAATACGTTTTCATTACCTCTTCTAACGTTCGTATGAAATACCCGTTCGAGTGATAAGGCTGGTCAGGTGACCGGGCAGTCATGTTTTTTTCATTGGGTATACTCAGATCAAAGCGCATAACGTCTGGTTGTTGGAAGTCAAATTCACTGGAGTTTGAATAAGGAATAACCCCAATAAACAGTTTTCATCACTGCTAGTCCTATAAGGGTTTTATTACGGTTGAGAGTTTATATTGGATGTTTAAACCCGTAATAAGTCAAACGTGCCTCTGTTGCCCAGAGAACAGTATAAGTAAAATCCAGGGGGTAGCATGCACCCTTACGATAAAAGAGAAAAACGGTAATTAAACTCTGCCACCTACATCTCTCTGCACGGTACTATAGTGACAATACCAAGAAAACGTGGTAATTTAGTCAGCGACCCGCGGTTTTTAGGATGGGCTCGTATTTAATAAAACCCGCGTTAAGTTAGTAAAAGCCTTAATAAACTCTTTCACTCAACGTATTTTTACATTTAGGTGAGCTTTTCTCCGAGAAAGTTTTCAAGTTGTACTTAAGTGAGGGGTATTACAACTTTTCCTTGGATTTCGAGTCGTACAAAGGCCTGGTATCTTTTTTAATTATGTTAATTTTCATTCATGACCCGTTTTCTTATCTAATAGGACTGTTTTCTGGGTAAGGGATGGTAATATACATCATATTTCGTCCAGTGGCGCGTCGACGCGAGTGGCGTGATTCTATCTCCACTACTTGTTTGGTTACGCCCGTCACGGCACTCCCTAGTTTTCTCTCTTCATATGGATGTGCCGCAGCTGTCTTTTTCTTACGCAGCGGAATTGAGAAAAAAACCTGCCGCAACCGAACTCGTGTGTGTGACGCTATCGTATGAAATAGATGCGTAATAATGATGAGTGAATATAGCTGAATTTTTGCTCCCAATATTACGAGCTAGAAGCGGGAAATTGCAGAAATTCCTGCAACGCATAAAAGTGAATGTAACAAAAAAGAATTTCTGTTCTAGAAGCGTACAAACAATGTCTACTGATGTTAGAATTCCCATATTGGAATTTGTGCTCCTTAGATGTTTAACGGTTTATAGGTTGCAGTTTTCGGGATAAAAGTGCATCGGCATCGATAAATTTTGCATCCTCTCGGATGGAAGCGAACAAATTTTATGTAGGCAAGTTACTTCGGTTCAAATTCTTTAACCATTTATATTCCACAAGGCATTGCAAAGAAAAGATACCACGTCTCTTCAAAATTCCCCGGAATTTTTATTCCAACGCCATTTTGAAATTAAAGTAATCCGCCATAAATTCGTCATAAACTCGACACATTTTTTACTATTTGTACACATTTTTATTGTAATTAGAAAGTAGGGTTGTCTAAGTTAATTATTCGTCATTCATTATCGACCAAGCACGTCTTGATACGTTACTTGGTTGAACCGGCTTGTTGAAATGAAAATTATATTGCAATCTCTCCATTTTGTGCATGTTTGGGCGAGATGCACAATAAACTGACGTTTGACAGTAGTAGTAATAGTGTGGCTATTGTAATGCAGATGGCGGTGCCGCTTTAGTTTGTCCTCTTATTTCTAAATAGAAAATAATAATTTGAAGATAGGGCCGCCGACTAATCCTCCCAGATTTATTCGGTTACCGCTAAAGCAAAAACCATGAAAATTCCAAGCTGTAGAGGTTCCGTCTGAAGAGTTTGCAGCTGTGATAGAAACCGATCATGATAGATTGTGACTATATTTTGCATAATCCTAATCACACTTTTGGGCGATAGGTGGCAGCACTTTAAATGCATGTAAAGAAGGACAGTTGTAACAGCGAATTTTTGAGTGAAAGTGAGAGTCACCTTTTACTCCTATATCTTTGATACGGTCAACGCCCCGATGACAACTGCGCAGAATCGAGTTAATCAGCTCTTCACTTTTCAGTATTTAGTCAGTTCTCAGTTCTTCTCAGACAGCGGGCGGAACTGCTTATAGTTGCGGTTGTAATATATTGTCGTGGGGAACATGAATTTGCCCGAAACATTTTCTGAAGCAGTGAACTTATTAAATATCTTGTGAACACTACCGATGACAACCGTGGAAAGTGAGAGATGTTTTTTAACTTTGAAACGGGACAGTCTAGACTTAGTGCCTTGTCTATGTTGAGCATCGTCAAGACCATTCCAAACTTCAACGAGAGTCATAGACCATTTTGCAGAACAGAAGGAGAGGAGAATTGTCTTCAAATATAAGCACGTTTAAGGTATGTTTTATTTAAACAATATGTCCCCTTTCCTATATTTTTGAAGTTTTGTACATATATGTAGGTATGTATATATTATTTTTAGTATTAATTATAAGTTCCAAAACCAAAATGACCCTCCTGGCTATTAATCCACGAGCCGCCACTGACCTAAAATTAAAATTTGCACACCCACCTACAAAACAGCAGTTTCGGAATGAATCAGAAACTGCTCGATTATGAATTGTCTCATTGAAGTAGACTACTACTCCACACACCGGCGTTTGGAGAGTTAAAATTTTAGGGCGCCCGCTGTTCGTGGTCCGTACTATATCACCTCAAAGTTAGAAAGCGAATGCGCTCCACCTCATCAATTCTTAAGTAAGTGGTTGGATGTACGCAAACAATATGCTGAGTTATACAAAGTAATGTGCGGTCCCTAGAGAGAAGGGCAAACCTAAGTGTTATTTATCGCAGTAATTTATTGGAGCTTTGCTTGTTTTTATCCGCGTGGGGAAAACTGCTGAACTTTAAAATCGCATGATTTATTATAAAATAAACACTGAATGTTTCATAATAAATAATAACTCGAGGAGCTGTGGGGGTTTTCATTCCGAGGCCTTAACCTCCAGAACATTAATTATTTCCACCTACACTTCGCCTTATTTGTTATTCCAGACTACGGTTGACAGTCATTTGGCGTTTTACATCTTACCCGTCTCCGTGGATATCGCAAAACGTCTACCAAGAGAACAGAATTTAGTTGGTCGAGTACGGAAATTCCTGCTGTATCAGTTTAGAAAGAAACTATGGAATGCAGTAGCCTTTAACGAAAATATGGCTTTTGTGCATTGTAGCGATACGCCCTTGTCATAATATCAATAGATCAAAGCAGGGCCAATCAGTATTTCCTCTCTGAGTAACAAAAAGATGTTCTATATTAATGAAATTTAACAATGCTAACAAGGGTTTCAAGCTTATTAAGAAAATTCCTTTTAAGAAAATTTTGTTTTTTCATTCTTTCATTGTTGTCATACAGTAAATACCTGGACCATATTTAATAACCCTTCAAACGGAAATTCTCTTAGCGATAGAGAGCGCTGAAGTCTATTGTTATGATCTGAGTCGTCGTGGGGCGATTGGCCTCTCATTCACCTTTGCAAATCAAATCAAATCACTTTTATGAAAGCGACAGGTCAGTCACATCGAAATTCTGAAGGCGATTTTAATATGCAATATTATGTTGCTAAAATGCTAAAACTTGTATCTGTCAAATGTCAAATTCAGACAGTTCCCTACAATATCGGCAATGTTACTTTAAGGACCTCGTTCTCAGCAATGATTGTTTTGTACAATTTTGTGTTTTTCCACGCTGAAGTGCGACATTAAATTTAATATTTCAGTTAACGGTATCCATAGTTTCAGCGTTACAGCTCCTGATAAATGTTATAAATCTGTTATAACACAATACTTCATGTGGCCGCGGCGCGAGGTCGTTAAAAATGGATTTATTGGTACTATGTTTTCCTCTTCATAACGCTCTCTCGCCCTGTGTTTCTGCGAAATAGCATTTTCAAACGGAAAGTAATTAGAAGGAGATCGTAAGGCGTGGAAAAAATCGCCTCGTAAATTTTCTCGTAGCGATAGATACCAGAGATTATCTCTTAACTTGACCTCTATGCCATAGGTCGATGATTTTAATTCAGTGCAAACTAAATCAAGTTACTTGTGAATTTCAACAAGCTAGATAAAACAGGAAACATGGAATAGGGAAGGAAGCGTTACTAATAGGCGTCTGCTACATCTTTTGCGACCTGTACCTATCTAAATTCCTCGCGTTAGTAGATATGCAATACCGATTCTGGAACAAAATATCCATGGGCATAGATGGACTGTTTTTTAAGTAATTTTTTGTGTTTCTATTCAAATAGCTTGGCAGTTTTTGAGCTTTCCGATGTAACCTGATCCGACTTAAGTCCGAAATCAGACAATATCAAAGTTGTAAGTTTTATTTGAAATCACAGCTGCTGGAACCTACTTGGTAGCATCAATAATTTAGGGGCCTTTACGAAGTTTCAACTGTCTCGCTTGAGGACATCGATAATCCCTGAGAACTAGGCGTTCGTTTTTCAAAGATTACACGAACAACTTTCGGAGTTTCTACCTAACTCTTCAACTTCTTGTTGTGCAAATATGCGCTATGATCTAAGTTTCTTGTAAATTTAGAAAGAAACTACTTTGAATACTTGACGACCATTCTCACTAACAATTTTGCTAAAGACTGCAAATTGCAGAGTTCAGTTATGTAATTCAATGAAGCTTCAGGCGTTTGGGAAGGGCAGCGCCGTTTAAAAAAGTAAACGGCGTAAATGAAATATTCAAACAGCAAAGTCTTGCAATTATACAGCGCTGACTCAACAAACATAACTAAAACAGTCCTACAGCGCCATCTGCGGCGAACCGCTATATCTTAAACATCAGTAATTCTTATAAATGTACTCAACCGTCCCAAATTAACTGTGCCTTTTAATTTTCCTGGCATCTCGCACCCTCTCTGTTCGCCGGAGATAATTAATGCATCCTTTAGGGGTTGTTTTTATTTTACTTTAATTCGGAATGTGTTTTTAGAGTGTTCCACGCAAAGAAAACATCAAGTGTGGCTGTGGGCGAGCTTTCGCTATCGAATGAGGTTGACGTTCGCTCCTTCTGCTGTCAGTAAAAGGTGGGTTAAGCCGATACAGAAGTCAACTTTGATCATCTGTAAGCTCGACTTGGTGCCCTGAGATTTTCCGGGGTTCTGTGCTTTCTTTTAGTTTTAAAAGGGTGGCGGGATCAGCGCTGAAACGGACTATATTATGATAACTCGACGAGTACTTTAACTCACAACTTAAGTCAAATATATTTTAAAAGCTCGGCAATTTACCTAGATCTCAATTTAGCATTTGTGAAAATTTGCAAAGTAGAAAATTATCCCACCCTTCCAGAAAGATGTTTCCAGATACATATTTTGCTTGTTTGAGTCCACCAAGTCAATTTGTTCCGACATTTTGAATGACGCCGCACGAACAATATTTGACCAATCAAGGTATACAAGAGCATTCATTAGAGAAATTTCAATATTTGGTGATAGTAGTATAATCAACGTTCGCGTTTACCGCTGCGCTGCCTTTCCCCATTTGCGCGTTGCTGCACACGGAATAATACGGGAACAACGATTCATAATTTATAGGGCGGCGGTGAAATTGTGAGCTGTTTCAGACTCTGCACCCCAAATTATTTATGCAGATCTATCCGCATCTATGACTCCGCGATATAATACTTGCGCTATTGTATCTGATTTGCAAAAATATAATATATCTTGTCACAAAGAATATTAGGTATTTGCAATTTTTTTTACCTTGACTATTATGGTACAGTAATGTTTTATAGATTTTTGTGCAAGGTTATGGGGAATACAAGATAATTTCTAAAGCTTGGCCATATGTATCTTCTCCTTACATTAACGTCTGAAAACAATTCCCTGTAAGCTTTATCCATGACCTGGTATTCCCCTGATTGAGTCACGCGAGATACGGGAAGTCATTTGATATTCAGCTCAACTATCAGACTCGTTTTTTCATTTGATTCTCCAGGCTAAGATTTCACACTTTTTCCAGCGCGCTTCTTTGTCCTTTAAGGCACTCTAGGGGTCACTTAGGAGCTAACGAAACGCTCTGCATACATCTAAATAATCCCTGTATAGAAAACCGTACGAAGATTGATAACTGAAATATATGATTTATAAATATAGAATTTCTGTTTTAGTATTTACTTTCGGTAAAGTAGAGTTGGCGCGTAGGAAAGAGCAATTAAGCAAAAAGCAGCTAATTAGCATAGCTCCCAACGTAAACTGTTTTCCTGCTATAGTTTAGTTTACTCTGTTTCGTTTTGAATTGCTGGTTAAGCACTTATAAGACTCGTTTGCGCTAGATGTAGTTTACTCAGCTGTGCATGTTATGGGTTGTTATAATTGCACAGCGAACGAGGGAGTGTACTTTTGTAATCGTGTGTCGAATATACCATAGCATAGTTAAGGCTTTCTCTATTGCTATGCGGAGAAAACGGAAACAAATAAATAAGATTCTATTAATTAAACTATGTACATTCAACGGGTTAAGCGGTATTATACAAAATATTTACAGGAAATGAACATTGAGCTCCTTACGGTAAAATCTAGCAATCGAGCACTGGGTCTTGAACCAGGTTTCGCAAGCAATTCAGCAACTGCAGCCGCTAGCGGCAATCCCTTAATAAGATGACCTTTCATTATGTGTATAACCGCTCTTCAACTCAACCATGCGAGGTGTTCAGTCGCTCACTGGAGCAGCTGATTGGAGGCGTGCGAATTTTCACGGCACCGAATGCATTCAAGCAATACGAATTCTTTGATTGAGCATCTACGGCACCCGTTGAGTTTCAGAACAAACCTTAATAGCCTGTTATGCACTTAGAGCAGAATTAGTTAACGTATGCTTAATTATTGGCAGTCTCACAGCAACAATAATTAAACACCGGCACATGCTTCTGGTAACAACAGTAAATCATAAGATTATATGCATTATAATATGCATTTTACTAGAGAATTTAATACTCTTTTAAATATAAAATACAACAGCCAACTGAGTTGTTCCCAGGCAAATTTCATCTGATTCTGACTGGCGGCAGGTTAGTTCGCCACTGGAAAGAATATACGCAAAACATTATTGAATGTTTGTAATCAATGTAAACTTCTCAGAATCTCCCTCATGTCTATGCAGTCATAGACGTAAAACGGTTTGTGGGAGGCAATGCAAATGGGATTTGGATAAATCTACATTGTGAGCTGAATCCCGATAAACTTGGGCAAGCGATTTACCGGAACAACGACGGAGTCGTGCTCAACTTTGTACAGCTCAGTTTGCTACAGTTTTGTATTATTTAATAAGACTGCTGAATTCGGTTCTTTCAGCACCCAATACGCAGTTTATGCGATGTTATAGTTACAGTTATGTTTTGTGTCGGCGCGAGGTCACTAGTAGAAAGCGGATAGGCGCTTATGTTGACGTCACATTAGTAGTCCGAAGAGAAGACTGACAGGCACGTCCTTTATTCTATATTCTGTCCACACTTATCTTAATGGAAGTGTGACATAAATGTTGTGTTCTAAAGCTCTTACATTAAACTAGAAATTTTATAAAAATTAATTGTGTGGTTAATAAAAATTGCATAAGAGGCAACGTTGCCAAGTGAAATTATATTTTACATGGTAAATGTATTACTAGATTAATTTGATTGTATATTTATGCAGTAACGTTGAGAGGATCAAATGGTTATTAAGTGCCGTCATGCGATGTGAGAATGGCAAAGGGCCCAACATGACGTTTTGTTCTCTGGCGCGAACTGCCGCCATTAATTTGCTATGATTGAGTTTGGCTCCCGACGGACTGTCGATTTCGATTCGACTCAAGTGACAAGGAGTGACGAAACGTACGCCGGAAAACTCGTCGCACCTGCATACGTTATATCGATTCCTAGAATAGTGCTTCGACAGCCGTCGTCTAGTACTCTTCGATATGTTAATGCCACCCTATAAATCTTGGAATCGCGTCTTTTTTCTCGTGAGAAACGCGTTTTCGAGTCGGGGTAACAGAAAATTGCTGTCACGGAATTTCAATAATATTCAAATCTATGAGTGTTTTTTCCGAACGCTAATGCATATAGCGACGATTTTCGAACAGGCTTCGATTCAATAAAACTTGACGTTCAGAGGAAAAAAGAGGCGATATGATTTCTTTCAATATTTGCGCTCCTCTCGTTCCAGCGGCCCGCCGACAGACAACTTTTCAAATAAGTCTCTGTGTAGCTGTCGCAGCTCTCATCCGGGCTTGTAGAAGTTTCTTCCAGCTTTCAATACGCCCCATTATGTCACGTTTGTTAGATACATTCTTCGGCTGAAAGTGTAAGAAACCGCACAATATAACTGCTAATACACGGAATACCTGCTCAAATTTGAGAGAAATCAATTACGCTACACGAAACTTAAGTTTGTTGTGACTATCTTCATTTTCGATCAAATAGGTTAATTAAAGAATCGCACTTCAAGTTATAACTTATCGTCGTTTTTTGAGATCGGATTAACTATATAATATATATAATATGTACTACGATAATTGCTGGTTCTTCTACTTTGCACTAGATGGCGCCACCTTTTTAACTGTTTCCTACTGAATAATCTCTATACAATGACACAGTAATGAAAAAGATCAAAGCGACTTTTACAGAACCGAATCCTCAGCCGTTTCACAGAACTTTAAATCAAAGTTATCTGAAATCCGCGACGACAAAAATTTCAATTTTCCATTTTTAATTAAATCCCGCTAATCAAAAACGCACCACTCCCTAAAATACATATATCAGTTTTATCAATTAAAACTTGAAATTCAATTTAATTTTTCATAATGAACGATTAAACCTTGTTCAGCATTCAGAACGCGACTACATGACAAATTCGACTCTGCTATCTCGACCCTCACAACTCTATTATACACACACCAAAACAAAATTAAGTTCCCCAGTAAACTCGATTCATTTCAAGCTCGTGATATCTTTCACGTAATATTACTATAAATAATGAGCGATGGAATTGTTTCGAGTTAATTTTATCAGCTGTTGGATACTTGATGCAACTGGCGCAGTCTAATAACAATAATGAAAACGTTAAGGTATCTTTGCTAAGGCACCTGATTTTTATAGAAACGTGTGTGGATTTGGCGGATTTAAAGTATTTAAATATTCAGGAAGAATAGCATCGTTTAAATCTCCATTATCACAATTTTCAACACTATCCAAGTTTGTATATATTTTTTCTGTTTTTATATCTAACAGTTCTACCACTTTTTTGTTAATATCTTCAAGATCAGAATAGCTGATTAGGTCATATCTATGAATCGCTTTTCTCTAATTGATTCCTCCATATATACGTTCAACGATATCCGAATTATAAATACATCTCTGTGGCAATTCTAAATTGCTATTCATATCGTTCAAAACTCCATCTCCAACATCCAATAAAAACTTGGTGAATTCTTGTTCCTGTGGTAGAGCCCGCATATTTTGTGTTTAAGAAAATTTACGGAAATAACTCTAAAGAGAACTAAATTGGATACTTAAATTCACTGTTCCACAGCGGGTAGCATTTATTTTAACTTGTAACAATTGTCAAAAATCTCCTCGCAACACCATAATTTTTCCACCAAACGAAACATCACAATTCATAAAGTCTCGTAAGGTTCTGTCTATAATGTCTAAAGCATACCTTGGCGCCACAGGAGCTTCATCCCAAATAAAAACATCTACACTCCTAAAATAATCTGCTTCATTTGAATTTTTCATAAAGTTGGAAGATTAATCTAAAAACAGAGGAACAGGTAACCCAAACGTTTTATGAACTGTTCTGCCATGAGGAAGTAGTGTTGCTGCTATGCTCGTGAAGGCCATGGTAAAAACAATTTCATTCTTACTCTTCAGTAAGCTGTAAAGGGTTGTATAAACATAAGTCTTACAGGAGCCTCCTGGACCGTCTATATAAAAACATGAAGATTCAGAAATTGATTCATTTATGTTAGCATCACATTTACCCAAAATAATATCTACAGTTTCTTTTTGCTTTTCATTTAGGTGTTTATATTGTCGTGATCCTATATTTCTATTGCTTCTTCTTCATTTGCATAATCAATGTCGTGGAAACATTGAAAGATTGTAACCTTCCGCAGAAAGCATGGAACTAATTTGAATATAGGCTTTTTTGTCCTTCAGTATTGATGTAACGTCTTTCATAATCTTGTGACATTGCTTCTTTAAATTCTTCCCGCAATTCTTCCTGGTAAATTGGTCGGCAATGCATTAAAATACGAATGAATAAATATCTCAGCTGTCTGGGCATCATCCAAATTTCAGCTTCATTCATGGCTCTTTTCCACTCGTGATGATCTTAAATAAGACCTAATTTTAAACACGCTGCTACACAAGATTCCTGTATTTCTCCGTTTACTGTTTTCGGATCTTCAAATCTGTTTGCTCCTTTAATATGAAGTCATAATAATCGAAAATGAAAAATAGTTCAATTTGGCTGGGGCTTACGGAGTACATGCGTCCAATAACTTTGAATCGTTTCTGACGGCGTATACTTTTACAACGACAACAAACATGATACCTACCTGTGATAGTTCAGACGTACGCACTTTTGGCGATCGGCTCCCGTGCGTATTAAAAATAGACGGAAACGAAAAATCTGACCTCGCTAGATCGAAACGGTACGTGTCTATTGCGCATTCTCCACGACTAACATCACACCACACGCGCGCCACCTACTGTAAGTTAATTGCACTATGCCTATAACCTTCTCGCAATGGGATGAACGATGTGACAGCACATACAATACGGCCCGCCCCGGCTTCGCACAAAACCAAGAAAAAATTCTGTTGATCCGTTCGCTACCAAACTTCACAGGAACACCCGCTGGGCTAATCTGAAGATTGTCTGAAAATTTCATCAACATCGGTCCAGCCGTTTTAAAGTCTATGATGGACATAGGTAGATAGGTAGAAACATTTTTTGTGTTTTATATAAAATAATAGATTAAGCACGACTGATTTCACGCTTGTAATATATTTCGAGTAATTTTACCATAAATAATGAAGAGCTTTTTCTTCTCTATGTGGACAACTAGTGTTAGTGGGTGTCGATTTAATTTTATAAGCCGTAGAATATTATGTTACAGCTGGCGCAGTCTAATGAAAACATTAACGAATACAACCATGTAATATAAATCAGCCGTTTTATTTTAAGTCCTGTGGAAAGAATGCCGTATTATAATCTAGACTTTCTTGTTTTTCTGCCTTTCTTCTTGACAAGAATCTTTATTACTCCGGTGCCGAGTTTAAGGACTTGTAAACTACCCTTGTTTCGTAAAGTAATTTAAAAGTTAACACGGGTGTTTACTTTAATTTCAATCCCGGTTGGATTTCAGAGGGGTGTTAATATCCCTTGGGTGGCGCGAGGCTGCAGATGAAAAACTACAGATTTTCTTGCGACTGTCGCTTAAATGTATTAGTAAAAACTCGCGTTTGCAGATAGCAACGATTTAATGATCTTTCTCTTTCATCTTTTTCATATAACTGCCATTCCAAGCAAGGTTATGGGTTTCTTTAACTCATCGCGTCATATTAAATAGGCTCACGGTTTCAGTATCGATCACCCATCCAAGTGCAAACCGCGATGAGCGCTGCTTAACTGTTTATAACGAAAGCTATAAAATACTAACATAATTCTAAGTGTAAAAAATATTAAGACTCGAAACGGCTTCATGAAGGCCCTGACATCTATGTTGCAGGGCAGCACTAACTATTGCGCGGGCGCCGTCGTTGCTTTTCTATTACCACAGAGCAACTTCAAGCAATACTAGGAATGATTTTGCTGCGAGCCTCTGACTGACAAATTAATTATTCTCTGGAATATAGTCATGTAAAATTAATTTCTAGAGGGTTTCCATGTCAATACTTGGAACTGGGAATCAATAAATTTAGAGGGTAAAGGTCGGGTAGTTCAGGGTATTGACATTTGGGAAAGGAGTACACGGAATGAGTGGTTTCATTGAATTCAGTAGGGTTAGAGGGATGATTTTTCATACCTGCTAATCTACGAGGAGTATTAAGTATGGTGACATACTTATCTGCTCTCGTACCAAAAATGGGACTGAAAAATTTAATTTTATTAGAAACATTCCTGAATTTCTAACAAAGATTCTAATGATGAAAACTACAGCTTGTCCTTTATTCCTTACCGTTGCTCTTTGGAGAAAATTGTCAGAACCGTCCGAGCAACGTTTCAGGAAATTCGAGGTTAACCCAACATATCTACCCTGCAAAAGAGAATCCGTAAAAAGCAAATACCAACACGTTCATTAATGCAAAAGCCTCCTATTTGCTTCGCTTTACCGTTTCGCTTAAGCCCTTTGTGCAAACACATCCTGACTACGTGCTACATTAAAGTTGGCGAAATTAAAGTTGAAAATATGCAAGGGCACGTGAGAAACTCCGTGGGATATAACCCTTCAGCTCGACTGAATTTTTATCCACGCTGCGTGTGAGCAAACACAAAAACTTGCACCGTCTGCTGTTTTCGCGCCAGGGCACTCTTCGCGCGCTAAGTACGTGTGCTCCCTATTGTGACGACAAACAAGTCGTAAATTGTCGACTGTTATGCGGTATATAGCATATCTAGGACAAACCATATATTGTGAACTCGCAAAGTTTTATTGTCGGTTGTACCTATTCTCAGATCTCAGCTTGATGTTTTCAATTCATTTACTTAGAACTAACCTTCAAATTAAGAGTTAAAGTATAAAGGAGTGCCGCAGGGTAGCGAAGTGAGACCCAATTTGTAGTATGCAATGAACTTGAAAATTTAGAAGTACTTTTTTGACAAAAAATATGAAAAGAAGTCTCTGCAGGATGATACATGATTCCACACCCGAAATACGTTTCAAAAATGCTTTATCATGTGAATTGGTAAAAAGTCCGAATATGATCGTGCGTAATAGTTCTCCTGGCAACACGAAAGTTTTATGTAATAATTTCTCCAATCGCCAATAATAAATTCTGGAAAAGTCGAGGATAATGACGGAGAGACCAAAGTTAGGAACAATCTTTAAACAAAAAGGAACGAATCGATTGCAGGTAGGTATTACGAGAGTCGCAGATGTTACCGAATGCGTAATGAGGATCAAATGGATTTGACCTTGACATAGCTCGATAAATAGGATGCTAGGAAGAACGTTACATAGAACACAACTGGGATTGGAAACTTAAATACCTTGTTACATTTTCACAAATTGGATGTTGAAGGGGAGTATTAAATTTCGTTTTCTGTTCGAAACAGAGGCCGATTATTAAAAAGAAATAATTAAAGCTGGCATGTTAAAATCAGGGGGCATTAACAATGAAATATAGTGTTACAAGGCGTGACTTCATTTTCTTCCTTAACCGCGCTATAAAAGAGAGTAACTTCTGCACGTTGAACTCCTGGAAATGAACTTTATATCCAAGAACATCAATGGAAGACATTAAAACATCAGAGAGACACCATCAATCACTTCAATAAAATTTTCCATCTGAAAGTTACTGTTACTGGTGAACCTTACCATGGTCGAACTATGACAGCCCAAGTAGCGTTTGGAGGTGGTGGGGATACAGGTGGCGTAACATTAAGAGGGATACGTACGTTGAAAACAGAGCCGATATCAAGCTCTATGTTAAGGTGGGTATCAATTTGTTGCGTATCTGCGTATCGTATCACCGTTACATATCAGTGGATAGGGGAAAACGTTGCATAGTTGCGTATCCAAATATGATACAAAGAAACGCAACGACCCCGATCGCTCATTTGGCGGTTTTTCGCCGTCACATCAAAGGAAAGATACGATACGAAGTGTTCATAGTAGTTGCAGTAGGTAAACTGAAACTAGTTGTATCGTAATCCCGTGTCTTGAGTTTAAATATGGGTACGCAATGATGCTATGAGAAAAATTTATACGGTGATACATCCTATCGTATCAGTGAACGAAACGAAACGATGATACGATACGTAGATACGCAACAAATGGATACGAAACGTAGCGCTCTTAGTAATAAATATTTTGTAGAAATTTCTTCTTTTGTAGCGTTAAAAATCAATTCAAAGTATTTTTTACGCATTTATTAATAAACTAGTACTTACATCGTGCTCATATTAACATATTTCTATTCCTATTCTAAGTCTCACTCTTAGATTTAGCCTCTTATTGTTTTAATTGTCTCTGTTTCCAGTTCTTGTCCCTGCTCTCCGATCATGCCTCCGTTCATTGCCTTTTTGAGTTTCCATCAATTTGTTTGAGGGTAGAACTGTCTTAAAATTATTAATTCTAGTTAGCTTTTCTATTCTAATAGGGTTTATCTCACTTACCTGCTAGTTTTGAGTCCCCTTATTGCTTCTACCTTGTAACTTGTCTGTTGTTGTTTCTGCTCATTTTCAGTCTTGAAATTGGTTATCTTTCGTATTTACCATTTGCTGAGCCTACCTTGGGAGGATTGTCGTTTAATTTTCACGATTTTGTCGTATATTTATTCATTTAATCGCTTCCAATTTGTTGTTCTTTTGTTGTAAATTTTTGAGGTTAATTTCGACTGATAGTTATTTTCGTGGTTGACATCTGGGAAGGTTATTGACCCACTTGGCTTGCTTGTTCACTAGTTCAGTGGCGCGCCTGTCTAATTTGCTTTTCCGTGTCCCATCTTTCAATTCTTTATGCATTTTATTATCTATTCTTCTGTCCCTTGAGACCTCTTTATGTCTTTTCTTATTGCTATCCTCTTTTCTTTTGGGTTTGCAAGTCCTTTTAAGCTTTCTTTCTTCTGTTAACTTCTCCATTTTCGGTGACGCCTCTGGAAGTTTTGGAAATCTAAGGTACTTCTTGGTACATTTGTAGTTCCGGATGGGGCCACCTTGTATTTTACCTAGTCGGCGGTTTTTTTGGAAATTCCGATTTGCGTTCGGAAACGTCTCTTTTGCTTCTGTTCTTCGTGTGAGTGGTTGGTTACGCAGAGTTTTGTGAAATTTAATTTCTAGCCAGTTTCTGGGATTTTCTTGGGTTTCCTTCGTCTTGAAGACGACGATTTTGTTGCAGTGTGCGAATTTGGTAATCGTCGTCTGTGCCTTTTTGGGATTTGACTCACATTAGAGGTTCAGTAGATTTTGTTGGAAAAAAAACCCCACGAGGTGAGTGTCATTTTTCGTCCTTTATTTAAATCTTTAGTCATCGTTATTGTTTCCTTTCCTTTTTCTTATTTTCTCTTCTAATTTGTCCTTTCGGCATTTTAGGGTTTTTTCCCGGGAGCGATTTTGTTTCTTGGTGCCAGTTTCCTAGTGACTCCCGTCTTCCCGTTTAGAAGCGCCGTATACCACCTGGTGCTGAGTTTCAGGAGTACCTACGACCTACCTGCAGTTTGGTAACAGCTTTTACACCTTTAATCTCCTGAAAGGTCAGAAGTATATTGTATATTTCGATTTTGTCGCCTGTCCGATTGGAACGCCGCGTCCATCGGCTGGTTTCTAAGTAGCGCCTGGCACGGCATATACGTGTCCAAAAACCCTTGGAGTTTTCTCCGCATTTTTCGTGTCGCCTGCCCGTTCGAGATCGTCCCGTTCGGCTGGTTTGGAAGTAGTTGCCTGACCACGGCTTGTTGTGGCCAACCCGTTTTGTTCGTTTGAACATTTAACATTTATATTCACTTTTATTATTTGTTAATCATTAATTTGAATTTGTCATTTTGCACGTAGTTATAATAATATTAATAGTTTTGCTTCACATTTTCGTTCTTAGTTTATTACTTTTGGTTTCATTAACAGTTTCAGTTTAGTAAAATTAATAGTTGTTAATAGTCATTAAATTTTGCTTGTTTTCTTGATTTAACTTTGATTCAAATAGTATCAATTTGTCGGGATTTAGTAACGGTCGATACTGCCGTTTGCGCCCATTTGTTTTGTAGGTAGGAGTGCGTGCGATTGGCTCGTCTGTGCGTTGCGCGTTTGGAGCTCCAACCGTGTTGCGGATTTACCGCGTCATCCGCGTCTATTTGTTTTCCTTTTTTTTTATTGGCGGGTGTCTAAATTTTACCTAGGTCAGTTTTGTTATATACCTAAATTGTTCTACTTAAATATTATTAGCTGTGTATTTTTTTTTTATATAGGTACCACTGTTTTTGTTGATATAAATTTTCATCTTGTTTCAATTTTCTCCTCTATCATTATATGTTCATATATTATTTGACTACGTGTTTTGTTTGCACCTTGCCCTACTGTTTGCCAGCGGCTTTTAGGAGTTGTAGCCGCTGTGTCGTGGTGAGTATTTTTTTCTTGGAGGATCAGCCAACAACTCCTTGGCGCCCTATTACTTTTTTGCCCACCCCCACCTCCGGCTTGGGTTTAGTCGCGGCCGGATCCTCCTACCGTGACGTGACGTCATCGGTTACGTCACACTTTGCCAGAAAGAAGAAGAAGGATGCTGTGGCTGTGGCAGCCACGATCTCCTCACTGTAACTGCATTGAGAGTGTGTGGGACAGACTAGGTCAACAATTACTATCACATCTTCATCCTCATTTAACTCTGGAATAACTTGAAGATTAACTTTGTTATGTTTCAAGCATACTCAGTATAAATCAACGTAACAATTTGTAAAAAATAATAATTTTTAAATTTTCTCGAAATCGAAACAATGACAGACGTCCATACACTGCAACAAACAAAGCAGTTGGGACTATGTTTTTAATTTTTTAAATTTGTACTGGTATTGACAAATTTATTATTAGTGTTATTATAATTTTTTTTCCAATTTTTTTCACGATATTTACCGGGTTTTCCACATGGTACGGATATTGATATCAAGTGGTCATGTGGGGGATAACTGTATTTAGAAGCGTTATTCCACTACATTCAGAAATTTTCTTATTATGTGGCATGTACTTAATATTCCAATTTCTGTAATTGTATTACCAGAGGCTGTGGAAGTTTAAGCAGTTTGATGCTGTTGTGTAATGCTTTGGGTACAACACCTGTTGATGAGAGAACAATTGGTACTGTTGCTACTCTTTCCATTTTCCACTGTTGTTTAATTTCTACACATAGTTCTATGTAATTCTAGTTCTATGTAATTTCCTATTTCGCGTCTCATCTTTCGATTCTTTATGCATTTTATTATCTATTCTTCTATCTCGTGAGGTCACTTTATGACTTTTCCTCTTGTTTTGCTCTTTTCTTTTAGGTTTGCAAGTCCTTTTAAGCTTTCTTTTCTTCAGTTAACTTCTCCATGTCCGGTGACGCAAAGTTTTGTGAAATTAGAAAGCCAGTTTCTGGGATTTTCTTGGGTAACCTGCTTCTTGAAGACGACGATTTGGTTGCAGTGTGCGAATTTAGTGATCGTCGTCTGAGCCTTTTTTGGGATTTAATTCATATTTGAGGTCCAGTAGATTATTTTGAAAACAATGAAAACAATGCCTTTCTTCTCGGTATTTTTTAATCCCTTTGATTACAGCAACCTGTTTAGTGCCTTGCGACCTTCCGGCCGTTTTATGACAGCAAGTAATTTTCTGCAGGTTGGATTTTGCTTCAAATTCGTCTATCGCTCTTTGTAGTTAAGTATTATTTGGAAGTCAAGATCTTCTATTTTACCCTAGTAAGACAAACGAGGCCTTTTCTTGCCTTTATGTGTATAATATAATCGAAATTTATGTATATTTGTGGCAAACTATTTACTAAATAGGTACTTGCTGGTTGCTTTTGATGTGTCTACCAAAAAGTTCGCCTTTTTTATAGTTCTCAATGTATTGGATGACAGAAAGAACATTCTATAGATCAAATGAGATGGAAGAATGGAGCCATCTATTGGTATTATCCTGGATCTCATCTTAAATAAGTTTCGTGCAGGTAAAATTTTCATTTAGTTTCTTTTATTTATTCCAAGCGGAAGATGGTTCGGGGGCTTGTACACAAGTCATTAAAAAAGTCAAGCGCTTGCTCGAATACCTTGTTAGATTTCCATAAATTGGATGTTGAAAGGGAGTATTAAATTTCGTTTTCTGTTTTAAACAGAGGCAGATTATTAAAAAGAAATAATTGAAACGGGCATATTAAAATCAGTGGCCGTGCAAAATGAACTGCAGTCTAAAGGCGGGTACCGATCTGAGCACGTTCGCGTATGAGGCAAGCCGAGGCCGAACCGAATGCCTCGTGCGGCGTAATTTGAATACCCGAATGGTGGACGCAAGAGGCACTGTTTGCCTCTGATCCAATGAATTCGCGAGCACGCGAGAGTACGTTAAAAGTAGTTCGGTGCGGCTATGTACAATATCCAGCGTCCAGACTGAGCACGCACGGCCTTTGATGTACCGCCAATAAACGGATCGGGGCGAGGCCGCACGACGCACAGAACGAGGCAGTTTGCCGCGCCTCGGGAGCACGTCCACATCTGAATGCTCATGCGTCCTCGGCTTGCCTCATACGCGTACGTGCTCAGATCTGTACCCGCCTTTACAACGCGCTGCTCTTTCTAACAAACCGAATTCGCCTTTTGTCGCCGGTCAGCTATGTACACTGCAACGTGTAAACAGCTCCACTTTCACTTGTTTACTTCCTTTTAGAAGTGCGGGGTTCTCTGATCCCGATGTTCGATTATATCAAAACCAACACTGCATTCAAAGGCGATATTTCAAGTAATATTGGTGTTTACTTTGTTCTCTGTCTGATTCTGTGTTTGACTCCTCGGCGTACAGGAGTGCAACAACGCCAACGACGAAGTAATTTTAAGTGGTTCTCGCTTCGTTGCGTATTTAACCCGGCGTCGGACTTAACCGCGTTTATTTGTAAAGGAAACCGTTGCTGCAGAAATCAACATCGTAATTTATGCGTTTTAGGGCTGTCTACCCTCGCGGAAGTCAATAAACGTCATAAAACGTCTTTAAAACACAACAAAGCGTTTTAAGTAAGTTAAGTTTGGCGGTAGGGAGGATCAACTTTTACACCTAATTTGTATTTTTACCACTAGTTAGGTAATATGGAATGAAGCGACAACATAATTTTATGGGTTTATGCTCTTTAAATGTGGTAGTGAGAAAAGGGCCTTTTTAGTGAAATTTTGGTATTGTTTGTATCATCATCATAAGGTTCTCAGTCCGAAGACTGGTTGGACGCGTACCTCCATTCTTTTCTATCCTGAGCTAACCTACGCATTTCCCTAAAAGTAGAACATCCTACATCCCTAACTATTTGAGAGCAGTAGTCTAATCTAGGCCTACCCCTACCTCTTTTTATTCCTATCTCTGACTCTAGTATGTCACGAACTATTCCTTCGTGTCTTAGAAGGTGTCCTACCATCCTATCTCTCCTACTCTTTATTGTTTTCCATACCTTTCGCTTTTCCCCAACTCTTTCTAATACTTCCCTATTGCTAACCTTATCTATCCACGGTATCTTCATCATGCGTCTGTAGCACCACATTTCAAACGCTTCTACTCTTTTTCTATCCGCTTCTCCTATTGTCCAAGTTTCGCACCCGTATAATGCCGTACTCCATACATACGACGTTAAGAGTCTCTTCCTAGTCTCTATATTAACCGTTCTCGAGCATAACAGTTGTTTCTTTTTGTTAAACGCAACTCGGCCCTGCGCCATTCTTTGTTTTATATCTTTAGTGCTCCTACCGTCTTGAGTTATTTTACTTCCTAAGTAGCAGAAATCCGCGACCTCCTCTATCTTCTCATTTCCAATTTGTATTTCCATTTTAGTTCTATTTTCACATCCCCTACATACCAAAATTTTAGTTTTCTTTTTATCGATTTTCATGCCGAAGCCCTGTGTCAAAACTGCTTCCATTTCATTCAGAGCCGCTCCTAATTCTTCTTTGCTAGATGCTAACACTGCTATATCATCCGCAAATCTGAGCATGTTAATAGTTTGGCCCTGTACATTGATCCCTGAGGCTGTTCTTTCCTTAACAATATTAATCGCATCTTCGATATATAAGTTGAAAACTAGAGGTGACAATGCACATCCCTGTCTCACTCCCTTCCGGATATCTACTTCCCTTTGTTCCTGCTCACATTCTATAACTGCCTTTTGCTCTTTGTAGAGATTATGTATTATTCTTCTGTCCCTGTATTTCATCCCTACCTTTCTCAGCACTTCGAACATCTTCCCCCATTTTACGTTGTCGAAGGCTTTTTCTAAATCTACAAATCCTATATAGACGCTCTTTCTCTTTTCTATCGTTTTTTCTATAATTACTCGTAAAGCTAGAATGGCCTCGCGCGTTCCTCTATTTCGTCTAAATCCGAACTGATCTTCTCCTAATATTTCTTCCGCCTTTTTCTCCATCCTTCTTTGCACAATTCTAGTTAAAATTTTTGACGCATGGGAAGTTAAACTGATAGTTCTAAAATTTTCGCATCTATCCGCGCCTTTTCTTTTTGGCAAAGCTACTATGATGTTCCGTTTGTAATCTTCTGGAATCTCGCCTGTCAGGTATATGCGACTAACTAGTTTAAATAAACGATCTATTACCTCTTGACCTGCGCACTTTAAGCCATCTATACCTGGTGCTTTATTATTCCTTAAACTTTTTAGTGCTATCTCAAACTCTTCTCTCATTATAGGACTCCCTAGGTTATGCCCCTCTACACTGCTTTCGCTTTCTAATATATCTTGCACTTCCTGTCCCGCATATAAGTTTCCTAAATATTCTTTCCACCTATCTGCCTTCTCCCCACTTCCGATTAGGATATCTCCTGCCTCATTTCTAATGTTTTTGGTACTAGATCCAATTTCTCTAAAATTTCTCCTAATTATTTTATATGCTTCATCAGTCTTTCCTACTTCGAATTTATCTTCCACTTCTTTGCATTTATTATCGATCCATTGCTCTTTCGCTTTCCTACATTCCCGAATAATTTCCCACTTGATCGCCTTATATCTTTGTTTCCCTGTTTCATCTAACCTATTTTTATATTTTCGCCTTTCCTCTATTAGACTCACAATATGTTTTGTTATCCAGGGTTTCCTACTTTCATTCTGTTTATGACCCAAAATATCCCTAGCTAAGGAAACTAAACTATTTTTAATGCAATTCCATTCTGCCTCTATGTCCCTAACAATATTTCCACCCGTGCCCTTTAGTGCTTCGTTTGTCTTTTTCTCGAACTTATTGCGCATATCATCATCTTTTAGTTTCTCTGGGTCAAGATACCTTCTTCCGCTTCTTTTTTTCAAAATCTTAAATTTAAGATTGGCTTTCATAACGACTATGTTGTGATCACTATCTATATCTGCTCCTGGATAACTTCTACAATCCCTAACTTGATTTCTAAATCTAACGAGAATGTAATCTATTTGATATCTCCCTAAGTCTCCTGGCATCTTCCACGTATAGCATCTCCTAACATGATGGTGAAATAGAGTGTTCGCGACCGTTAAGTTATGTTTATCGCAGAACTCTATCAGTCTAACTCCCCTATCGTTCCTATTGCCTAATCCAAAGGGGCCAACTATTCTGCCCTCTCGCCCTGTGCCTACGACTGCATTGAAATCTCCTGTAATTATTAAATTTTCGTGCCCTCTCACAAAATCTAGCACATATTCAATATCACTATAAACTGCCTCTACGGCCTCATCACGGTAGTTAGAAGTGGGCATATATACCTGTATTATTACTGTTTTTACAGGTTTCGAATCTAACCTAACCATAACTACCCTGTCACTTTGCTGTAAGAAATTTTCTACACTCTGTCCTACTTTTTTCCGCATAACAATTCCTACTCCCGAATTTCCTCCTACAGATCCTGTGTGTATTACTCTAAAATCTCCGCTCCAGAAGTCTCCAGCTTCTGGCCATCGCACTTCGCTGATACCTACTACGTCTAATGCTAACCTATCCATCTCAATTTTCAAATTCTCTAACTTCCCTACTTGTTTCATGCTTCTAACATTCCACGCTCCGACTCGTGAGATGTTACACTTATCATTTCTGATGACTCCCCCCGAAGCAGTCCCCGCCCGGAGATCCGAATGTGGGACTATTTTACCTCCGGAATATTTTACTCCAGAAGGTGCCATCATCATAAATTAAAGTACGCTGTACTAGGGATAAAATAATGTGGTGGTTTCCCGTTGCCTTCCACATCGCAGTAGTGTGTATCACAGTGCCATACCAACCCTCACGATCTCTGCCACTATGATTACTGAAAGAGCTGCTGCCCCCTTCCAGGAACTTGATTTAGTCTGGCTTCTCAAATAAAAACCCCTCCAATATGGTTAAACCTATGGTTCGGCTCTTTATATCATTGAAGCGCGCAAGCCATCCCACCCGTCCCAGTATTACTAGAACTGCGTCAAGGTACAAGTCCTTTGGGATAGATTGTTTGTATAAATCGTCGAAACTTCGAATTCCTGGTGGAACTAGAACATAACTTTTATGGAATTTAATATTTTTGTTTCGTACTAGTTTTTGATTCACTTTTAGATTGCGTTTGAATTTGTTTTTTAATATATAGGTACATGTTTTTGTTTTCTTTTCTGCAGTTGAAATGGAATATTTTCGGTTTGTCAATAAATTTTGAACTAGTAATATAAATTAATATATAAGTGCATTGTATAATTTAGGCGGATGGGCAGGTATCCGGCGGATTACTGATCTTTTTTCTGTGTATTTTTTATGTCTGTAATGGTTTCCTTCCCTTCCCTTTCAGCTTTATTGGCTTTACTCTACTCTTTCAATTCTTATTCTTTCGTGTTGGCTGCGGCATCTTTCTGATTTATGAATGTTAGATCGTTAACTAATAGCTTTGGATGTTTTAGAGATTTTGTCATTCAGTCGGCTTATGACTATGTGGGGGTGATATTAATATCGATTTTCTCGACACCGAAAGCTCCAAAACTAGACACATTAGTGATATTTTAAGTCAATTCTCCTCTTCTTCATTTCTGCAAAATGGATCAATGGATGCAAAAAGGATTTTGAATTTGAGACTGTTAGATAAACAATATTTTTATTAAAATTATGATTTTGATTAAAATATTTTAGGAGGGTCATTGACCAATTGACCTTAAGGAGAAGCCGCCACTGGGACTACGGTAGCAGGGATCTGCATTATGTTTCTGATCATTCCTTAGTATTTGGTTCTTGGCACATAATTCGAAGAAAAATGTTTTTAAAGCAAGAAATTTAAAACATGTTGAAGTGGATTTGCTTGCTGAGTTTTTAACTTGCTGTGATACCGGCGTTCTGATTGATTGTATCATAGCAACGAAACCGGCGTCAGACTTAATCCGGTGTTGGTTTCTTTGAAAAACCGGGCCCAAGTCAAATATATACTTAATCCGGGGTCGTGTTGTCTCGTAATTCTGATCTTCGGTTCCAGATAGCGCGGTAGGTACCAATGCCAACGTAGTCGCTAATGTGTTTACATAGGCTAATCATTTTAACTTGTACCCCGGAACGTGCTAAATACCAAAAGATATCAATCTATGTCTGCCGGGAAATAATTTATTACCAGACCCCCGATTGTAAGGCAAGAGGAAAGCGTCGGTTTCCGCAGGAAAGGAAATCACACCTGTTCGTTTTCGTTACGTCCAATGGAATTATTGTTGTAGATTTACAGAATTTATTGTTCTGGTGAAACACGGGGAATTTACAGGGACAAAACAATCTTGCCTGCACAGTAACAATATTACATAGGGTTATTGAAAACTATATTGCAATTTCTAATTAAAAATTTGTCTGCTGGAAGTCATCGTAACACAAAGAATTTGTTCCGTTTCATTTTTAATGAAAGTAAACTTTTTATTCAAACGGAGTAAATATCTTACGCGTGAGTAGAGGAGCATCATTTCATTACAGTAGCTGAAAAGGTTTCATCTACTTATTTTATTAAGCCGCACAGGGGAATCTTTTTTCCCGCGCATTATTATGTAAATCAAACTTTTTATACGGCATGAGAGGAATTCAAAATATCCGTATCAGTGATATAAAAGGCAATACGCAATAATAAACGCTAGAAGGAATAAATTTCATCTGTAGAGAAGATGAGAGGCTGTGTATATGAATAATTCGCTTTGCGTGCGAAATGATTCTGCTCTGTCGTCTTAAAGCTTCGCCTGTCAAAGGATCTTATATAAAGTGTAGGCTGATGGAAATAACAAATTTTAGAAAATAAATATTCACCAGCTAAATTATGTTCAGGTTTTTATGTAGTTCATATTTTTTTGATTCACTTTTTAGTAGTAACTAGCTAGTACCCCGGCGCGTTGCTGCCTTGTCCAATTGCAGACATGGTCTTTCAAATACATTTCCCGGTACGAAACGCGCGCCACCTACTGTAAGTTAATTGTACTATGCCTATAACCTTGGCGCGTGCAAGCCATAAGTTGACAAAGTTTTATCGCAATGGGATGAACGGTATGGCAGCGCAGAAGTAACATAATTTTAATGATTATGATATTTTCAAAATGTCTTTTATATTCGGTGGCACGTATAAAGGTTAGTAATTAATCCGTCCTCCCGCTCCTAAAACTCTTTTGTCCATATCTCCGGTTAGAAAAAAGATATCAATGTGCGGTTTTCACTTTTTCTCTCGTTCTCTCGTTTAAAATTTTCAAGAAAATCTGAAAAGTTTGCTTATCCTTCAAACAACGCCCTCTAGCGATCACTACAGAACAAAAAAGACTTAAATTATAAGAGTATCTGATTCAAGGAAGATAGCTCTTTTCAACGAGACTAAGTTTGCTAAATTCGGTTAAATCAAACCGAAGTTACAAGCATCTCCACAACTAGATGCTCCCCCTCCCCCCCCCCCTTGCTATTTGATGAGATAGAGCAAGAAGTGGTACACCAAAATTATACAAAATATATTCAAGATTGCAATATTCCTATTTTTGATCTACTTTATCTGGGAATATTTTAGAGAAAACCATGTTTTTTTTGTCGACTATGACTATTACGCCCTCTAGCAGCAAACTTAGAAACTTGAAAATAATTTCCAGCTATTTCACTTGGCCACTTTTATTATTATTTTTTCCTTCTCATAGCTGTACCATGAACATGCCAAATTCTAACATTGTAAAGAAAGGTAAAATATTATAACCTGAGAAACCGTGTTGGTGGGTATTATGCATCATTTATTTACATGAATATTGGTAACTCCTGTCGTTGAAAAGAGTTTTTTTCTTCAAGCGTCAGAAAAACATGACATTTTGCGACTGTATACATGAACTTAAAGTTCAATATTACTGCCGCTCACCGGCAGACAAAGACACTTATTTTTTAAGTTTCTGCTCCAGTTTCGAAACATAGTTTGTTCTGAAATAGAGTTCAGTCAATTTTCCACAGACAAACAATGATTTAAAATTTTATCCCGAGTTACTGTTATTACCGAAGTAAAATGAAATAAATCTAAAACGTGATTGGATGCATAACCTAGATTTATCTGAACTCGTAAAACAGTACGTAAGTATAATCTGAAATAATGAATACCCGCTCTACAGGAAAATACTTCTTGCAAAAATAGCCCCATAAAATGAAAATCTGGCAAAACTTACTATACATAGAAGAGAACAACAAATAACTAAGATCGTCTTTGGCTTATTAAATCAGATTTGACTTCTTTCTATTCAACAGTAACCTACATACTATGAAATGTCGACGGAAAATTTGATATCAAAAATTTCAAAGATAAACTGCCGTATTTCTTTACCTGCTCGTATGGGGCTGAACTTTTAAGCTGTCTATTATTGCTGTCCCCTGTACCCTCATAACCATGCCACGGCGAAGGGAGGAAGTCCTCAAAATTAAAAATTATTTTCACAAGGTCTCAAGTCGTCAAACGTCAAACGTCATGTTATGTTTTTCCCACGACCTCCTAAGCAATCGATAAGTAGACGCGAAAGTTAACAATTGCGTTAACCCGTGAGCTATACTCTTAGCCACAAAACAGTAACTTTAAGAAATGAAAGCTTCATGTAAAAAGTCCGCGACCCATTCTTTTCGCACGTTTTCAGAATGGAAGACAAATTGCCAAAGGGATTTTCTCATAAGTGAAAACGTAGCTTTACAATACTTTCCTATCTCGAAAAGTGCATCCCCTAACGCGAAAGTCGACGTGGGTCACATATAAAGGGAAATAAATTTAAATCAGGAGCGTTTTTATTATAAATTTGACGGGTGCGAGTTGGAAGTTTGCTGTTTGCTCATCTCGAGAGCGCGGCTCCCATGAAATCTTGGATACGTGCTTGGACAACGAATTGAGTCGCAAAAGAAATTATATTGACTCCCCGACTTTGTATTGAAAAAGGGAATCCTATTTTTGGTTTACGTGACAGGTGACTCCTTTCGATGAATAGGGGGATGCAATAATAAAGAACGAACGCTGAACTGCTAATAGTGAAAAATCCGTGGCTGCTGTCGACTTGCTTAGGGAGGAGGGCTCCGCTAAAGAAAAAATTAAACGACGCATATAAAAAATTAATTCATAGTTTTAACTCGAAGGTGATTTTTTTCTCATTTGGTCTTCACAAGGAAAACAACACTGGAACCAAGATTTAACGTCTAAAAGAATGTTTAAAAACCAAACTTAGGCATTTCTTATCTCATAAAATAATACGAGAATAAAGAAATTAATGTCTAAAACGAAAGTCCAATTTGGGTTTATTTATACAGGGTGATTCAGAATGGGTACGCCAAAATTCAGGAGATTATAGAGGAATGCAGAA
Organism: Xestobium rufovillosum; assembly: GCA_963966045.1. Classification (NCBI taxonomy): domain Eukaryota; kingdom Metazoa; phylum Arthropoda; class Insecta; order Coleoptera; family Ptinidae; genus Xestobium; species Xestobium rufovillosum. The sequence goes on along the minus strand of OZ014499.1, from coordinate 6,397,096 downwards.
TAAGAAAAAAGTTTGGAGTTCTTCGTTACGAGCCGCCACTGTCCGTGGAAGATGAATACGTAGCGTAAGCTCCAAACCGACGACAAATGTTTTCAGCTGGAATCGTTTAGTGGAATTCCATAAAATATGCATTGCAAGTCTAATGAAACTGCTACACGAGTTCTATTTGCTACGTCAATATACACATAATGGAAAAAGTATAGTAATATCTCCGAAGCCATCCAGGACAGAATTGCGTTCTAAATTCGAAGCTTTCGTCAACAGAAAGTCATCATAACTCCAGGAACTTTTGTGATCTCTCGTTGTTGCACGAGAACACGACAATAAAATGAGTAAATATTTTATAAAAGTACAAATTGATCTATATTTGGTACCAAACGTACAAGCAGCTTCCTACTTCATATTCTTCTCAGTTAAATTTGTCAGTCAAGTCAGATAAAATACTATTGTTACAGTATATATGGACGAGTAGAAAGAGGGCGTGTAGGTCGCCGATTGGCTCAGTGGGTTGGAGCGAGGGCTTCGGACCGCGGGGAGCCGGGTTCGACTCCCGGCCGGCGGCGGCAAATTTTGCGGAGTCCAACACTATTGACAATCATCGCCACATGTGACTAATTTGACAATGACGTCAACGAATTAGAACGTAATTATTACTTAATTAATTATGAGTATAATTCGTAGGTGTCCAGATAAGCACCGACAGCGTAGCTATCATGTTTATACTCGTATATCATCATAAAATTTTAGTTTGAATGCTGACTGAACGAGTTATGTAGGTACCTTTTCCTATCCTAAGCCAACCATTAATTTCTCTAAAAGTAGAACATCCTACATTCCCAACTATTTACGAACAATATTTTAAACTAGGTTTATTTGTGCTAATCTTTGCTTTATGTCACTACCATTACTATCGTGCTAGTTCCATAAGAAATTACAAAGTTATGCTCATTGGGACCTTGGATATGCCTAACGTAAGCTTAAGAAGAGTATTAATCGGAGAATATAAGTGAATTGTTTGATACTATGTATTAATTCTGGAGGCTAGTGCAGCTTTAATATTATTAATCCCTCTGGGATGTAAATAAATGGAAAACTAGCGGTGACTGGCGATTTTTCTTTTACTCTCTAACGTTATTGCAACATTAAAATATTTAAACATTTATTTCAGCATAAAAACACAAAAGTTGTCAAAACACTTCTTGTTTTGCAAATTTATACAGTAAATTTGTGTACTAAATCTTTATGTAACGAATAGACGACTAAATGAAAGCTGGCGAAAGTTTTACAAAGCTCTAGACCACAACCTATCGGGCGTAACAAACTCTCTCTCCTACCGACTGCATCATGTTCACCGTGAGTTCATTGGTAATATCATTAATTCTGCTTTTACTTTCTCTTTAGGTGTTTGTGAAAATCAACCATTTGCGAATTAAGGACAAATTCCTTTAGTCCGATATTCCCTACATCCTTTGTAGCTGTTGTATGCAAGAACGGCCCCTTGCCAGCCTTATCCTGCGGGAAAATGAGTTTCGACAAGGGATCTCCAAATCCAGCGTTATTATGTCGTGCAGACACTCATAGCTGATTATTCCCTTGCTGACAACGTAACGAGGGAGGGCATAAACGTTACTTGATTATTGATTGTCATTATTATAGTGAGAGAATGAAATCAGTATGATACAGACGAAGATAAATGTTTTGCGCGCTTTATATAAAATGTTATTTTGTACAAAAAATGGAGTACGGAGAGGTATAAATGAATACTTTATGTTTGGTTGTCAAACGTCGTTAGGAAAGTTATCATAGTAACCGTTGCTGTTTATAAAAAATTATTATTAATTAATGACAGATGTAAAGAAAAACATAAATAGAGAAAAGTTTCAAGTAATTTCATTTTTCTATTTTGATCTACTTCTTGTCGTTAAACATGGTCCTTCGAGCCGGATCACATAGCCACAGAAGCGATATTTGCAATAATATCAACAAAAGCAACGGAAGGGAGTCGTAATCCACTACAACGAACAAACTGGTACCCACGATTAACGCCCGGACCAGGGTAAGTGGTGCATACTGATCATTTCCGTTACTTAAAATTCAAACGAAAATCCATTCGAATATCCTTGTGTTTTCATTGGGAGTGTTGCTTGTCAGCGTGTGTAGCGGCTGCATTTTATTTGTTCAATACATAACACAATAAAAATGTCGCTAGAAAATCTTAAAAGAAATCGTAAAAACATTAAGAGTTTTTTTACACGCACAAGTACTTTCATCACAACCACAACACAATGGACAGATAAAACAGTTGCAGACTTAAAAAGCAGGTTTCAAAAATTTGATAAATTTTATGAAAATTTCGAAAATTTGCAATCACAAATAAGCATTTTGGAACCAGACATAAGTGAGGAGATCTCTGATCATGAATTCGACGAATTTGAGCGAAAATTCTTCGATCTTTCAGCAAGCATTTCATTAATTTTAGAGAATCATTCAGAAGCGAATAAACAATCACAATTAAACGATCATGTTGTTAATACCTCCTCGGGAGATCGCATGAATGATCAAATTGCACGAATTAAACAATTTTTTGAGAGCGGATACAACAGTAATCTTGTCGAACTCGAATATCGATTAAATCAGTTAACAGAGTCGTGGAATCGATTTGAAATCGCGTCAAACGGAAGTATAGCAGACATAGAGGATAATTATTTCCATATTTGTGGGACAATTAAAAAGTTTTTAATTGATAAAAATACACCAATACATACAAATCCTGTAAATCATAATTCTCTAGTTATACCTCAAAACATCAAATTACCGATAATAAATCTTCCACAGTTCAATGGCAATTACGTAGATTGGTTAAAATTCAGAGATTTGTTTAATTCAATGATACACTTAACGTCAATAGCAAAAATTCAAAAGTTTCATTACCTCAAAACGTCACTAATCAAGGATGCCGCAAATGTAATAGATTCGTTGGAGGTAACTGAAGACAATTACGAAATAGCATGGAAATTAGTACAGGAACGATTCGAGAACAAACGCATTTTAATTCGTAATCACGTAAATGCTATTCTCGAACTTCCAAATTTAACTCGTGAGAGCTATACTGCGCTTAGAGAATTGATTGACACGGTAAACAAACATCTAAGGGCACTAAAGACTCTCAATCTTCCAGTTGATCAGTGGGATGCTATTCTTGTCAACATAGTCACATCCAGACTGGACAATCAAACAAAGAGGGAGTGGGAAATGTCAAATACATCTGATGAACCATCCACCTTCACAGAACTCATACAATTTCTAAATAATCGTTGCAATTATTTAGAAACATTGTACGCAGGAAAATCACAGTCACAATTCGAATCACAGACAAAATTCGAATCAAAATCAATTAACATAACCAAAAGGCAACCAGGTAAGCAAACGCAATGCAATGTAGCAACTACACACTCGAACTGGAAGACATGCATTTTCTGTAAAGGTTCACACGTCATATTTAAATGCGATTCCTTTCGAAAACTTCCAATCGTTACAAGAACGTCAGAAATTAGCAAACTCAACTTGTGTACAAATTGTTTTCGTTCTGGTCATGGTGTCAACGAATGCAAATCCTCCAATTGCCGAGTCTGCAATAAAAAACATAATACTTTATTGCACACTGATTCATCCACGTCAATTCAATCACAAACACTTCCGTCAAATATTCAAACTTCATCAACATTGACAGCTCAGATTAATTCATCACAAATTTTGTTGTCAACAGCACTAGTAAACGTATATGACGCAGAAGGTGGCATTCATGAATTGCGGGCATTATTAGACTCAGGTAGCCAAAGTAACTTCATAACAACAAACGTTTGCAAACGTTTGAAAATTCACACTCATGCCATAACTCAATCAATTTCTGGCATTCACCAAAGTTCAATAAATGTAAACGAAAGAACGAATGTGACAATCCATTCAAGGGTAAAGCAATTTTCTAAGGAAATCTCGTGTTTAGTACTTCAGAAATTAACTGAGAGTCTTCCGTCTGAATACATTTCAGTGTCACAATTGCGAATTCCTAGTTCAATAAAGTTAGCGGATCCTGACTTTAACAAATCCAAATCAATCGACATGTTGATCGGAGCAGGAATCTTTTGGGATCTTTTGAGGGAAGAGCCGCAGATACGTTTAGGCCGTGATCAACCAATTATTCAGAGTACAGAATTGGGATGGATAATAGGCGGTCCCATATCTACTTCAATATCAAATCATTCTAAGAGTCAAAATTGCCTTTCAACCACGATTGAACGGCAAATGCAGAAATTCTGGGAGGTCGAGGAAATTCGAAATTGCGACATTCGGTCTGAAGAAGAGCGCGCATGCGAACAGCATTTTTTGGATACTCATAAAAGAAACTCTGAAGGTCGGCTCGTAGTAAAATTACCATTCAAAGAAACTGCGAAGCCTCTCCGTGATTCAAAATCAATTGCAGAGAAACGTTTTCATTTGCTTGAACGCAAATTAAATAGAAATAGCGAATTGAAAAAGGATTATAGCACTTTCATGAACGAATACGCAGATTTGAATCACATGGAACTTGCTCCACAAATTTTGTCTGCACCAGAATCAAACAAAGAATTTTACATGCCTCACCATGCCGTGTTTCGAGATTCAACGACTACCAAAGTTCGAGTTGTTTTTGACGCATCAGCCAAAAGCACCACAGGTATAAGTTTAAACGAAAACTTAATGGTAGGGCCAACCATTCAACCTGATTTATTTTCAATAATAACTCGGTTTCGTATGCATCGGTTTGTGTTGACTGGGGACATAGCTAAAATGTACAGGCAGATCTTAGTAGCCGAAGAAGATCGAGAATTTCAAAAAATTCTTTGGCGTGCTGATCTAAATTTACCATTGCAAACTTTTCGTTTATCTACTGTAACGTACGGAACTGCTTGCGCTCCTTACCTAGCAATCAGATGTATTAATCAAGTAGCCATAGACGAAGAGTCAAAATTTCCTCTAGCACGTTCTGCAATCGAAAACAGCTTTTACGTAGACGATTGTCTCCTCGGTTCAAATTCGGTCAGAGAGCTTGTTAAAATTCGAGATCAAGTAAGTTGTTGTCTTTTACAAGCAGGGTTTGAATTGCGCAAGTGGACTTCTAACGTAGTTGAAGCACTTCCAGATAATAGCGGTTCATCTGGAGACTCAATCATTAATCTTGATAAACAAGGAAAAATCAAAACTTTAGGTTTATCTTGGAATTTTCAGGAAGACGTGTTAACCTACGAAGTAATTCCAATCGATAAATCAGTCAAATTTACAAAACGAAACGTTCTTTCTACAATATCCAAACTGTTCGACCCACTAGGTTTAGTCGGGCCAATACTAACAACTGCCAAACAAATAATGCAGCAGTTATGGTCTTTAAAAATCGAATGGGATGATACATTGCCACTTCAAATACAAATTTCATGGAACAACTTCATAACAGAGTTATCCAATCTTTGTTTATTAAAGATTCCAAGAAACGTCACTTCCGGGACAATTAGTAGTTCAATCGAACTCCATGGTTTTTGCGACGCATCCGAAATAGCGTACGGTGCGTGCTTGTATGTACGTACTATCGATGACGACGGTAATTATCAGGTTCACCTGCTATGCGCCAAATCAAAAATTGCACCTTTAAAAACGTTATCAATTCCTAGATTGGAGCTCTGCGGCGCATTACTGTTGTCGAAACTTTATCATAAAATATCAGAAATTCTAAAGGGCTTGATCAAGCATGTTTTCCTTTGGACAGACTCCACAATAGTATTAGCGTGGCTATCATCGCCTCCAAATACGTGGAAAACTTTCATTGCCCACAGAGTAGCTGAGATATTGAAACTTACCACTTTTGAATTTTGGGCTCATGTATCTTCAGAAAATAATCCTGCAGATATTATTTCACGCGGTACAAACCCAACAAATTTAGCAAATTTAACAATTTGGTGGCAAGGTCCTTTTTTCTTAAAACAAAGACAAATGGATTGGCCTCCACAACCATCCTTAAAGGAAACAAATATTGAACAAAGAGGAAACATAACACTCACAACGATTTCTTTTGATCCCAATCCATTGGCACATTCATTTGTTAACATTTCGACTTGGAATAAATTGCGAAGAGTGTTCGGTTATGTCTTGCGTTTCATCAGCAATTGTAGAATACCCAAATCTGAACGGTCAAAACAAAGCTTGTTATGTTCCGAAATTAGAAAGGGCGCAATGACAATAATAAAAATCACTCAACAAAATGAATTTTTCAATGAAATCAAGCAGCTGAAAACCCGAAACAAAATTGACAAATCAAATCGTTTAATTTCGTTAACTCCGTTCTTAGACACCGCTAGAATACTCAGGGTGGGCGGTCGACTTTCTAATGCAGACATTTCAATTGACAGAAAACACCCGATACTTCTCCCTAATAATAATCACGTTACACGAATCATAATATTACATGAACACGAAAGACACTTACATGCAAGTAATCAAGCTACTTTAGCGGCAGTTAGGGAAAATTATTGGCCAATTTCCGGACGAACTCAAGTTCGAAAAATTCTTCATAAGTGTTTGAATTGCTTCAAATATAAACCTAAGCTTATGCAAGAGATCATGGGAAATTTGCCATCTGATAGGGTAACAATTTCAAGGCCATTTCAAAATAGCGGCGTAGACTATGCAGGTCCAATAATGATTAAAGAGTCACGCACTAGAAACAAACGTATGGTCAAGGCTTATGTTGCTTTATTTATTTGCTTTGCGACAAAGGCAATACATATTGAATTAGTCGGCGACCTAACAACTGAAAGTTTTTTAAGTGCTCTAAAGCGATTCACTTCGCGTCGGGGACACGTGAAAAATTTGTATTCTGATAATGGTACAAATTTCGTTGGTGCCCACAATGAATTGCGTCAGTTAATGAAATCAAAAACTTTTCAATCAAAAGTAACAGAATCTCTTACGAATGACCAAATAAAATGGCATTTCATTCCTTCTAGATCTCCTCACTTTGGGGGTTTGTGGGAGGCAGGAATAAAATCAGCAAAATCACACATAAAAAAGGTATTAGGAAATGCAGCCGTTACATATGAGGAGATGTATACTCTCCTAGTGAGGATTGAAGGTTGTTTAAATTCACGACCCCTTGTTCCTTTATCCGAAGACCCAAATGATCTTTCTGCACTTACGCCCGGTCATTTTTTAATCGGGGCTCCGATAACGTCAATCGACGAACCTGATTACATCGAGGCAAAGTCAAATCGTCTATCTAGATGGCAAAGGATCGATCAACTTTCGCAACACTTCTGGAGAAGGTGGGGGAAGGAGTATTTACCTACGTTGCAACAACGAGTGAAATGGCGAGTAAATGCAAAGCAATTATGTATTCCTAATGCTATGGTACTGATACATGAAGATAACCAGCCACCTCAGCGATGGCGACTGGGACGGATTATCGCTCTCCATCCAGGTGAAGACGGAATTGTGAGAGTGGTGACGATCAAAACTGCCAATGGCAACATTAAAAGAAGTATTCACAAAATTTGTGTACTTCCTGGGGAACCATAACTTTCAAGTTCAAATGTTGGTTGGTGTTTTTCGTTGTTTAAAGACTTTTACTGAATTATAATTTGTTGAAAGCTGCCATCTTTCAAGGTGGGCGGAATGTTTGGTTGTCAAACGTCGTTAGGAAAGTTATCATAGTAACCGTTGCTGTTTATAAAAAATTATTATTAATTAATGACAGATGTAAAGAAAAACATAAATAGAGAAAAGTTTCAAGTAATTTCATTTTTCTATTTTGATCTACTTCTTGTCGTTAAACACTTTAAATAAATTAATAAAATCTATGAAATGAAGAAGAAAGTTCTCTCACTCATTCAGTGTGTCTTAAGGGAGAGGTTAGGAGTCCCAACTACATTCCAGCAAAATAAATTGCTTTCTTCTATTCATGTAGGATGAAGCTCAGTGAATAACTGTGTTGAGCGAAATGAAATATTGTGCACGTCACATCAATATGAAAGCTATATCACTAACAATTTCTGCATACAAATCCCCGTCGACATTTAATTAATTCCCGCCACACCTCATGAGCATTTCATACCGAATTTTTACAGCGCATCTGTTTCAGTTCCCCCAAAATTATTTCCGACACGTGTCTGAACATCCCTGCTAAATCACACCTGAAATATTGTTTAACAGCGACCTCTGGGTGGGTGCATACCCGGACGTTTGACAGCTTAGCGTGGCCGAGGAGGCTCCACTCGGTCGTCCCTCGAGCGTCGTTCATAACAGCCCCGGGCTTATACACATCCCCACTACCGGAGTTACCTCGTAAATAAGGCGAGCGGGTTGCCTATACATCAGCCGCACGTCTGTCTGCTACCGATACAGCGCCATCTGTCATGCGGTTTGTATGCGCCCGGGTCGTTACCGAAGAACTCGCCAAAAAATACAATGAAACTGACACGTGATTTATTATTTTAAAATAAAACGTAAGGCAGTCCGCGTGCTAACAGAATTTATTCTCTGGCTTAAAAAAATTTGGTACATCGCTGTGTACAGCGTACATCGGTGAAACTAGAAGAAGAAACTGTTTTCGCATCTCTGGGCTTTAATGGCTGGAAGAGCGCGGCAAAACAAAACAAGCGTTACATTTTTTGTCTGTTAGAGCGGACGTGTGCTTTTAGTACAGCGGCACGGCCATGTTATGCTTTATTGGGAGAAATAGCTTGCGGCGGAAGATCCTAAATATAAATAATTTAGGCTCCGCTACATCTCAGCCTGCTAAAGTATAAAAATGTGCGCTACACTCTAATAGGGTAATGCAGCTTCCTTTTCATTAATGATCTCCTCAAAATAATGAATGGGGGAAATACTTCTATCAACTTTCAAGAAATATTAGTGGTATTATTTACACTTACTTAGGAGGATGCCGCAGAAGGTGAAGACAAAATACATTAACCGTAGACGAGATATGCACACTGAAGTAAATTCAAAGAGACCGCATTACATCGTACATTACCTTTATGGATTTTCAGCGAGAGAGTTGCCTACCTCAGAATCTTGTTAAAAATTTCAGTAAGAATATTGTCAAGTAACTACGCATGCATAGCGTCTTGACCTGACTGCTATGCTTATGTAAATATTTTGATACGATGTAGTTAATAATATTTGTTGCCAAAATCAAACCGGAAAAATATTACCACATTACTATTTTAAGTATGTTAAGTTGTTAGATTGCATGACTTCAACTGAAAACAGTCAGCAAAGCAGAAAATCCGAATTTTTAAACATAGTGAAATGTTGTTGGAAAAAGAAGAGGATCCACGTGTGACCCCTGGGGAACCCCAGGAGAGACTAGTATAAGTCTGGACTGAAAACCATTAACAACCATATAAAAGGAACGCTCACTCAAGTAAGACTTTAGACACTCTAGCAGCAGACCTTGCACACCGATCCCAACAAGTTTGGAAATTAGAGTATCATTATGTTCTTTATCAAAAGCCTTGGAAAAATCAGTGTACACAGCAACAACCCGGAAGCCTCTGTCTACACGTTCCATCACAAACTGTGTGAAATGCAATAAATTCGTAGTAGTTGATCAGCCTTTATAAAATCCATGCTACTGGTGACCAAAGATTCAAAAATCTTGCCACATATACACAGGATCGAAATTTCTGTACTTTATCCACCCGTCATGGCACTTACCCTTTTTCCTCAACACAACAAAAAATTCTAGTGAAAACCAGATTGGATAACTACGATCACCACTGCCCGGTAATAAAGGAACGTACTTAGCAGTAATACTATTAATGACTGAATAGAATTTGATAACAGATTGCTGGGTGTTCAGATATTTGAAGACGTCACTCTAATCTATTTTATCAAGGCTAGAAATAATTTCATTGCAATTTGCTTTCCTAAGATTTTTATTAACAAACTATCTGATCTGCCGACGACAACCGTCACGCTGGGTGACGGAGGTAGTTTATGGAAGAAGTTAAGAAACTAAGGGCAGAAAACGCAGAACTTTAGGATCGACTTATTTTGCAAAGCAAAATTGAAAGGATCGATAATAGAAAATTGAACGTTGCACTAAAGAGAGCCAATTTCAAAGACAATTATAAGAGTAGTAACGTTGAAGGTTTTCTTAAAAAAACAGCTGTTATAGTGAAGGTGATGAGATGGTGCCCATGTTTATTACAGAACCGAGTAACTGGAACGAAGAGGAGGCCATAGTGCAAACCAAAGGGAAATTAAAAAGGAGAAAAATGTTTTTTGACCATAACGGAAAAAGAAAGTGAAATACAGAAAAGATGCAATGAATTTGCTGCAAGAGAGAGGGCTAAAAGAAAAAGGGTAGAAATAGTAGGTTTTCAGAAAATGAGCATAAACGATGAGTGGTGGAAGCGGGATCACAGAACAAGTGACCTAGTTGAACTATAAGGTTCAAAAAATTAATACATGTAGCACAAGGCGGAAAGGGTATGCAGACGAAGGCAGCGACATAGGAATTGAAACTGAAAATGGGAGAAAATTAATAGAATTTGCGCTACATGAGCATATGAAAATAATTTTAATTTTTATATTCCTACATAATGCACAATCAAATCGATAATACGCGCCTCATGATATTTTTCGAACTGTGAAAAATTAAAAAAAACTGAAAAGTGTGGCAACCACCCCTGAACTACGAAAATAATGAAAAAACTACAAGTTCGCTGTAACATGAATTAAGCATAGGTATGCATGTTACAGCATTTTTCAAATACAGAATAAAATTGACAATTTTAATCTTTTAATATGCGGCATATTTAACTGTTTTCAGTACATACGCATCTGAAAGACAAAGCCAAAATCTAAAAACACGTGTAACTCGACCCAAAAAGTCGTTAAAACCAACATCGCATTCGTCCATTTGCAACCCTATACCTTTTCCAGAATAAATTGCATCTCTTGTTTCACCCGTTCGACAACATTGCTAACGACGGCAGCTCTGTATTCTTTGTTTTTAACCACCCACCCTGTCTTGATTTCTCTCAGGAAGTTGACGCCAGTGCTGTTTGTTTTGATATTTTAGCAAAACGGAAGTTGTTTCATAAATTTCATACTTCGTTCCAAAATTAACTTATAATTTTAAGATGTCTTAGTTTCAGTGTTAGGTAGGGAGTTTCGAAAAGTCTTGATAAACATCATCATGAGTATGAAGAGTTTATCTTTAAACTCCTGAAGATGTTGTCAGCGAAACACGTATTTTCATTCCAAATTATACAGCCACTGGACGCAATGGGTAATAAAAGAAGCAAAATGTAATTTCAAATCGTTCGAACTTCTGCTGAGAATCTCTATAAAAAACTCCATTTGTAAAATTAAATTCGGATTTGGATTGACCGTCCTATACCTGGGTCGACCCCGAGAGAAATTTTGGGATTCCAGAGATTCGAGCAAATATTTCTTTATAATACAATAACAACTGGAAAACACGGTAACTTAAGTAAATACAAGGAGGGTTGCTGCGGGCTGTGCACCACCGGAGTTTATTCCCCTACTTCTGGTCTCCGAATTTTTCTCCGATGTTTTTGTTTGTTTCGAGGGGATGAATGACTGCAGGGTGCATGGCAGAAGACTACAGTAGCGGTGGGATAATAGAAATGCAGAGATTAAAAGTTAACCAAATTGTCCAATTTAATAGATAGGCATAAGAAATATTCTTAAATTTTAATTATTACGCTGTAAAAAATTCATTACAGATTACAAGACCGAGTTTCTTTATCAGTAATAACTGTTCATTGTGTCGCACAACTTAAAATCAACTACAGAATACCCAACCAAAAGTTTTGCTGTTGCTATTTCTACAGTGGTTTATGGTGGGGCGTTAACAGAATTTGTTACGATGAATTATAAATATTTCTCATTGTACACGTACCGAAAACAGAGCAGAAAAAACCTATTCATTTTAGGACGCTCCAAATCTAGCACTTCCCTAACTCACGATATCAAGCTTTGGGATGCATTTTGTTAATCATTTACGTGAGGCCACTTTCTGTTTTCAAAATGGCATTGTCATTTCAAATTTTGCAAAAATGATTTTTGCCGAAGACCCTTGTCACTAGACCTTACATACCTGCAGTTTAGTTAAGGGTCTCGAAATATTAAGTGCTAAAATTAAATAATTAAAATATGCCAAAGGGAATTTAAAAACTATTTTGTCAAAAACAAGTCTGTTTATTGAAGAAAGATTGAGTAGTATTCTATGTAAATTATCATTGAATATTCTGCAGGTCCTTAACGATTCTCTTTACATTCCCAACTGGAAAATCTTACCTTGTGCTGGAGCGTAGATGTTAAGATATAAACAGTCCTCGCTCTGATCCTTCAGATAGGGCAATAATCTCTTGAGATACTCCAGTCTGCCACGCGGCATCCTTTTCAAAGCGGCTGTCTCATTAAAAATATCCGGCAGTCGTTGGGGACAAACAGGCCCAAACTTGTCCGCTATTTTAACTCCCGACCACAGCGCCCCCGTCACTGGCGGCATGAACCGTAAGATCCCCAAGGGGGGACTGGCATAGGGGATTCCCCTAAACACTTCCACTGGCTCTAAATGTTTCGAATCTAGCGTGACAATCACTCCACTCACGTCTCCGTATTTTGTCCGCACAGTCCGGGAGGTTAACAAGGGTCGCTGCTCGGGGGCGGGATCGCCCCCTATTAGCACCCCCCGAGACACCAAGAGTAGCAAACACGCACTCTTAACTGCGAGACAAATGTGGAGCTCTACCATGGTGACAAATCTGTCGTACTTTACATTTTAAAAGCACATTTATCTAACCCGGCACACACTGATCGGAATTTGACCCGCGTTCCGGCGCATCTTGACCTCTAAAGTCAGGGGAACGAAGCCCGAGGGCGTAACTTGAGCTCCTTTGTTTATGCGCGAAATTTGCAGCGACACATTTTCCGATAAATAAAAGTATCATCCGCGTGACGTCACGCGGCTGGATTCGCAGGACGACTGGCATAACGGGCGCCCGATTTCGTCCTGCGCACCAGCGCCGCCTGCGCACGGCCTTTATTGGAACTAAACTTCGATTTGTTAATTTGGTAGGAAGTTTGTACCGATATATTATTTTGTTATGCTTTGAGTTGTCTTTTGAATTTACTTATAAAGAGGTATTTGGAAGTTTGTAGGGAGTTTCTTTAGCGGTTATTTCGCGTTCTCTGTACTTTTGTTGTGATTTTATCCCGCAAAGGAAATGTAATTTATGGCTTACAGACCGGGGAATTTTCAGTAATGATACAGATTGAGTTTTGAAGCTTGGGAATGATACAAACAGAAAATCTTGTTTATTTGTGGAGTTACCCCATTTATTTTTAGAACAGGAGGTAGCAGAAACCAGACAAAAATTAAAGTAAAATGTGAGAGTAAGTTTAGCAAATTGGTAAACGATACTCATGTATCAGTTATGCACAATGAAAGTTTTAGTCAAAGTCTTGAATTTATGATTATTTCACATACGAGGGGTTGTTTTCGTATTCCCTTACTAGGCATGAAAACAAAAGACTAGAGCAGTAATGAAAATTTCTTCTTCAATATAGCTTCTTTGTTTTTGAACACCACTATTTCGCCTTTTTAATACGCAATACGAATATTCAATTGAAAAGTGGTTAACACAATCACTGTTTATCACTACTATGTCTACTACCAATAATTATTTCTAAATGCATTTTCGGAAATTTACTCCTCCTCTTCCTCCTCCTCCTTCTTCTTCACACAACCTAATGAGACTTTTTCTAAATCATTTTGATCCGCATCTAATTGACGAAAACCTTCGTTCCAGTATCAGCAGTGTGAATTCCTCTTCGGTGTGAAACTGAAATGCGTATGCTTGGTCACCACACTTACATATTTGTTTCTGGACTTTTTACGGGGCCATTTAAAAAGTTTTTGGTGAGGGGAGAAGACTGGGCTTCCCAATTAGGGGCGTATCCAGCACTAGAAGTATGTCAGTAGAAAGGCAGCTCTGTTTACGGTTTTGGGATTAAATAAGAACATTGACTCGTGGTATCAATGTAACAGGTATTTTTACTTTTCAATTAGAGGAACTTACAGAAACTAAAAGTGCTCCCCAAACACGGAAATCCTTATTATATTAATTTCTCCAGATTATCTAACAGTTATACCTATGTAACATTAAGTATATCAACTTTGAGACATCATCATCATCTTAAGGTTCTCAGTCCGAAGACTGGTTGGACGCGTACCTCCACTCTTTTCTATCCTGAGCTAACCTACGCATTTCCCTAAAAGTAGAACATCCTACATCCCTAACTATTTGAGAGCAGTAGTCTAATCTAGGCCTACCCCTACCTCTTTTCATTCCTATCTCTGACTCTAGTATGTCGCGAACTATTCCTTCGTGTCTTACCATCCTATCTCTCATACTCTTTATTGTCTTCCATACCTTCCGATTTTCCCCAACTCTTTCTAATACTTCCCTATTACTAACCTTATCTATCCACGGTATCTTCATCATGCGTCTGTAGCACCACATTTCAAACGCTTCTACTCTTTTTCGATCCGCTTCTCCTATTGTCCAAGTTTCGCAGCCGTATAATGCCGTACTCCATACATACGACTTTAAGAGTCTCTTCCTAGTCTCTATATTAACCGTTCTCGAACATAACAGTTGTTTCTTTTTGTTAAACGCAACTCGGCCCTGCGCTATTCTTTGTTTTATATCTTTAGTGCTCCTACCGTCTTGGGTTATTTTACTTCCTAAATAGCAGAATTCCGCGACCTCCTCTATTTTCTCATTTCCTATTTGTATGTCAACTTTAGTTCTATTTTCACATCCCCTACATACCAAAATTTTAGTTTTCTTTTTATTGATTTTCATGCCGTAGCCCTGTGTCAAAACTGCTTCCATTTCATTCAAAGCCGCTCCTAATTCTTCTTTGCTGGATGCTAACACTGCTATATCATCCGCAAATCTGAGCATGTTAATAGTTTGACCCTGTACATTAATCCCTGAGGCTGTTCTGTCCTTAACAATATTAATCGCATATTCGATGTATAAGTTGAAAACTAGAGGTGACAATGCACATCCCTGTCTCACTCCCTTCCGGATATCTACTTCCCTTCGTTCCTGCTCACATTCTATAACTGCCTTTTGCTCTTTGTAGAGATTATGTATTATTCTTCGGTCCCTATATTTCATCCCTACCTTTCTCAGCACTTCGAACATCTTCCCCCATTTTACGTTGTCGAAGGCTTTTTCTAAATCTACAAATCCTATATAGACGCTCTTTCTCTTTTCTATCGTTTTTTCTATAATTACTCGTAAAGCTAGGATGGCCTATTTCTTCTAAATCCGAACTGATCTTCTCCTAATATTTCTCCCGCCTTTTTCTCCATCCTTCTTTGCACAATTCTAGTTAAAATTTTTGACGCATGGGAAGTTAAACTGATGGTTCTGAAATTTTCGCACCTATCCGCGCCTTTCCTTTTTGGCAAAGCTACCATGATGTTCTGTTTGTAATCCTCTGGAATCTCGCCTGTCAGGTATATGCGACTAACTAATTTAAATAAACGGTCTATTACCTCTTGGCCTGCGCACTTTAAGATTTCTGCCTGCAAGCCATCTGTACCTGGTGCTTTATTATTCCTTAAACTTTTTAGTGCTAGCTCAAACTCTTCTCTCATTATAGGATTCCCTAGGTTATCCCCCTCTACACTGCTTTCGCACTTCCGGTCCCGCATATAAGTTTCCTAAATATTCTTTCCACCTATCTGCCTTCTCACCGCTTTCGATTAGGATATCTCCTGCCTCATTCCTAATGTTTTTGGTACTAGATCCAATTTCTCTAAAATTTCTCCTAATTATTTTATATGCTTCATCAGTCTTTCCTACTTCGAACTTAACTTCCACTTCTTTGCATTTATTATCGATCCATTGCTCTTTCGCTTTCCTACATTTCCGAATAATTTCCCACTTGATCGCCTTATATCTTTGTTTCCCTATTTGAGACACGTATTTAAAAATCACCCTGTACGATGCTTATGTAGTTGCATTACTCTAACCATCGCAGTATGTTTGAAAATTAAATTACTGTCTCGTCCCGGGTTTTTGCTACTTTTATCCCAATTTAATGGCTGGGCTGTTTCACGCTGTCTCGGCAGAACGAATCCTCGTCCAAAAATATAAGATCCATCAGACAATAAGCTTTCTGTCCGCGGCAACTTTTTTGTGTCATCTGCGACTGTACGGATCACTGCCTAACCACAATGAGCGCCAAGGGTTCTCCATCCCCTTTGTTTTATTCGTTCACTTATACTTTTATCTGATCCGGAATGGGATTTTAATTGATCTTGTGCCAATATCGACCGCGGTGCGGAGACCGAAATGTTCGGAATTAAAATTTTGTCACGTACAGGGTTAAAATATAAAAAGAAAAGAAGGGATTTATTCAATTTGGGATGGTGGCAATGGCGCGGAAAAAGTTCCAATATTGGAAGTTGTATAGATTACGGGGTAATTTAAAGTTAGCCTGCGATATCGGGTGATTTGGGCTGAAGCTAACCCTGCTCTTGTGGAACTTGTGCAATATGAACTTCTGCATACAAAACTCTGATTCTCGATTATAGTCCCCGCAGCCGATTTTCACATGCGTAAAATTTTTATATCAGATTTCTGAGAAGGAATCGGCGTTGTGGTGATAACCTAGCTGACCGGGCACCGGCACACGCAATAAAAAGTATCTCGCACGAGGCGAGATTTGAACCCAAGACCGTTGGATCATTAAGCTAGTGCACTGCCTAGTGTGCCACGAATACGTTAGGTCATTGAGTCAGAGAATTTGTCGAAGCAGCTAAAACAGGAACAGAACTGTCATCATTGCTCTCATTTCATCAAGTCAGATCGAGTTGGATCACGTAATTGACAACATTCTAAAAGATCCATTGTATAATTTTAATATACAAGTTTGATAAATTTATAAGCACTTATTTATAGGTACCTAACGTTCTTGTTTTCCCTTTTATTAATGAGAGGTTAACATAATTTATTGATTTTTTGCCAGACCGTACTTTATTTAATCATTGGAGTAAATACAGTTTATTAACGGTGCTGCTAATTGTCCATTACGCCAATACCGTTCATTCTTAATCTTGAGAACAAAGATCCAGAAGCACCGATAACCTCGTCTTAATATCCACTCCCTCCCCATCTGCGGTTGACAGTTTCCTTTCTATATAAAATCTTCCAGCTTGATTGCCACTGGTGGAGATAAAAAATACAATAGGGTGGAAAAACCGAACGCGACATTTGAGCTTCATTAAGGACCAGTAAACAATATTCGATTACGAACGGTAAGGTTTGACTGCTCCTTGGGGGTAAAAAAGTCTGTTCCGCTCAGTCAGTGACGTCAACCGAATATAATTGAAGTCAAACCGCTGGTTAATAAATTCAATAACGTCGCCATTCTCAACCAGTGCTCGATTATCGAAAGTTTCAAACAACCAAATTCGTTTAGCAAGTCAAACAGAGAAATAATTTGGTCGGTATACATTATATCGGCGACATGCCAAGGCCTACCGTGACGGGACAGAAACGAATTATATTTTATATCTACGTATTACAGGCTCTAAGAAAGCTTTAAAGTTCGGAACTTGGCAAGGTACCGCGATGACCACATTACTTTATGTATGACGTGCTTGTTTGAAGCGACGTTTTCATTTGGCAAACATTACTTGAGACGCATTTTATTTCTGTCAGGATACAGGCAAAGGAATATTATAAGTAGCATTCTCAGTGGTTGCAGGGATAGCCCTATCCTAGATTAATGTCTACCTCTTTTTATTCCTATCTCTGACTCTAGTATGTCGCGAACTATTCCTTCGTGTCTTAGAAGGTGTCCTACCATCCTATCTCTCATATTCCTTACTGTTCTCCATTAACTTCGCTGTTCTCCAACTCTTTCTAACACCTCTCTGTTACTAATCTTATCTATCCCCGGTATTTTCTTATCCGCTTCTCCTATCGTCCAAGTTTCGCACCCGTACAATGCCGTACTGCATAGGTACGTTTTGCATAGTGGTGGGTTAATAATTTGCATATTCAGGTGTACACTTGGGAAGTATTCGAATACACATTCATCTGCATTCCCCATATTCGTGTATATTTATCCACATTCCCAATTCGCATGTTGTATTCACCACGTATTCGCTTATTCACCGTGTATTCCCTTGCATTCGTGTGACCTTGGGTCCAATCACCACTATTCCTTCCAGTTTTGTCAGCTTAGACCAATTCTGGAGTCATTTAGCATTAGCAGCAGTTAAAACAACACAAACAACAATTATTTCGGTAAAAAAGAGTGCACTCTGTTGGTTATTGCATAAAGCAAAATGTTTCTTAAGTAGCGGCAGACAGAAAAGGGTGATGGGCAAGTGACTGAATCGAAATTTTTGTTCATATTAATATTTGCATTTAGTTTTTTAGTTTTCATGCAAAGTTCTTAAGGTTATTTTATCAGAGTTCATTATTCAGTTTTGTTGATTAGGTACTTTATAATTTCTGTATTATTATGTATTCTTTATTTTTTGTCAGTATTATTTTATTTATTTATTTTATTTATTGTCGAACAAATATATACCGTGTGACAAACTTCCATGTGTACATGGGGAAATAACATGGGCAATTACATTTTTGGGGATTCCTGCTCCCCATGTGTAGTTACAGTGGTGGTAACGGTAGCAATCGAAAGACTATTTTTTTCTGCATATGAGGATATCAAAAACTCTGCAATTTTCCAATTTATTAAAGCATTAAAACAAAAATTACACTAATAATTTTCAAATTAAAACACGGATATTCATCAGATTACCTATGACAATTTAATTTATTCTAATCAAAGACTCCCTTGATTCTAATTTCTAATTCGTCTGAACTGTCGACATTATTTATCGACAATTTAAAATTTGGGTTTCAAAATGAACAAAAATATTTATTCAGTTGAAGAAAAGGTTTTCATTGTGAAAACATTTTACGGCGGCAATAGTCTGCGGGTAGTCCGTGACTTAGTTTTTGTAAAATTCAATAACAGTCCTATTCCTTCGGTAACAACAATAAAAAATTTAGTTAAGAAATTTGAAGATACTGGGAATCTTTCATTGAAAGAAGGTAATTTTTACTAATAAATTTACTTGGTTTTTATTTAGATAATTCTGATTCGCTTATTACCTAGTTGCTAATTCCTTATTGTTCGCTAACTTAAATTTTACTGGGATTATGAGAAATTTAACACGTGATAACGTGGAGTGAAACAAAACTAAAATTAATCTTATCATTTATTTTTTTAGTCGTTCCAAGAAATCTAAATGTTGAGGTAGAGGAAATGGTAATAGGCTAATCGGGATCGCAGCTTCCTCTCATCAATTTGTTTTACCGATGAGTGTACCTTCACTTTAAATCAAAAGCCAAATTCATAAAACGTTAGGCATTGGGCCCAGGAAAATCCCAGAATAAATCTAGCCACTACAACGCAATACCATCAAAAAATCAATTTTCGGGCAGGGATTTTTAATAATCGCATTATAGGACCATTTGAAATACAGGGAAATTTAAATTCAGAAGCTTATTTAGATCTTTTAATTAACCATATTGGCCCTGCATTAGAAGAAGTTGCGAATCGGGAGGTCTGGTTTCAACATGACGGATGCCCAGTACATTTTGGAGCACAAGTGAGGGGATTATTAAATGAAATATTTCCGGAGAGCTGGATTGGTCGAGGTGGTGCTATAAACTGGCCAGCTAGATCTCCCGATTTGGCATCGTGTGATTTTTTCTTGTGGGGTCATTTAAAAAATAAGATTTATAAAACTCGTCACCCAAATATTGTTTCTTTAAGGAATGCTATTTTTGAGGAATGCAACTTAATAAACGATCGGCAACTTGCAAATGTGAGAAATTCTTTCTATACTGTCTGATACAGAATGGGGGTTTATTTGAATATTTGTTATAGTTATTTTTCTTTTTTTATGTTACTTTAATTTAATTGTATATTAATAAGTTTTTGTCCTTACCTATGTAGATATGAAATAAATAAGTATTAAATTGCCAGATTACAAAATTCATTAGAGCAAAATAAACAAATGTTGCCGCTTGTTAAATTTTTCATAATTGCAGTAAAATTAAAGTAATTTAATTTTTATTATTTCATTTTACTGCTTTAACATTTTCCCAAAAACTTTTTAATAGGTTAGGCGACACCTACAATTTACCCTAAACTATGGACCAGCATTCACCAACGAAACATCCACACCAGTAATCAATTAATTGTCAACTATAGGTAATGACAATAATAATGTGAATGAGAATTATCTAAATAAAAAAACAAGTTTATGAATTAGTAAAAATTAACTTCTTTCGATGAAAGATTCCCAGCCTTCAAATTTCTTACTAAATTATTTGTTGTTATACCGAAGGAATAGGACCGTTATTGAATGTTACAGAAAATGAGGCACGGACTGCGCGCAAACTATTGTCGCCGTAAAATATTTTCACAATGAAAACCTTTTCTTGAACCGAATAAATATTTTTGTTCATTTTTAAATGTTGACAGTTCAGAAAATCCATAAAAGTCAAAGACGTCCGTGATTAGAATAAATTAAGTTGTCATGGATAATCTGATAAATATCTGTGTTTTAGTTAGAAAATTATTAATGTAATTTTTGCTTTTAATGCTTTAATAAATTGGAAAGTTGTAGAGTTTTTGATATCCTCATACGCAGAAAAAAATAATCTTTCGATTGCTACCTTTACCACCACTGTAAGTACACATGGGGAGCAGGAATCCCCAAACATGTAATTGCCCATGTTATTTCCCCATGTACACATGGAAGTTTGTCACACGGTATAAGTATACCCATAGAGATGACAGTCATCTGTGCATGGGGCTGAACGTGATCTTATAAGTAAATATTTTATGAAAAGGAAATATCAAATGTCTCATATAGTTTTAAAAAGTTCTTATATTTGTAAAATTTCCATTTCACTCTTCCATTATCCATTCAATTTTCTTACTTAATTCATCCATTCCCCCCTGATCCAGTTATAATTTATAAGTAATTTCATATTTATTGCCAAAAACTTGTATAAAAATTACAATAATTTGAGAAGCCGAGAAAATAGTGTATTACTGACATGAACATTATTGTTATATCTTAGGTATCAAAGATATTTTCATTTGTTGTACTACAGGGCGACTCACTGAAAACATAAGTACGATTTTATAAAATTTAGCATCATATTTATGCAAAAAGTTCTCACACGTCGATTTTGGTTTTAAGCGGACATATAAATTCGATAATTTTCATTCGTGTAACTTCAACCTCAAAGCGGAGGAAGACAGCATCCTTAAATGGAAGATGGTGTCAAAATATACACCGTTTAAGAGGCCTTTCAGTTTGTGATTATTTTAGAAAAAAACGATTTTCGAAATTTGAATTGTTACCTATTTCTCACCCGAAATGATCTTAAATGTTCAACATATCTCATATAAATAGGTCTATTGACCAATAAAAATACTGTTACAATCAGATCATTTTAGTTGGTATAATACCTGTTCTACAAAATTGATTAGTTTTACCTTTTGCATTAAACAAAATATAAGATAAAATATTTGATGGTTTAAATGCTACATGTAAACTCCTTCTTGATAAAATAAAAAAAATATATTTCATAATATGTACTTAATTAGCAAAAAAAATGGGCTACATGAACCTGTTTAGTTTTCTTTTAGAAATTTTTGGGAGGGTGGCGCAGTAGAACTCATCATAATGAGCCGCCACTGGTTAGGTGTATACGAAAAATCAAGAACTTAAAAAATTATTCTATAAAGATAAACAAAACGTAACCCCACAAAATGTAATCATTAGGTGTAAGATCGGGGAATCTGGGGGCCCAACGGGTAAGTAAACGATTTGAAAATGTTTTGGATGGAATGCATCGAAATTTTTATGATTGGATACTTTAATGGAAGATTCCTTGTCCTGATGTGTGCTTCATTTAGAGCTGAATCAAAATTCAAGAATTTCTTCAGCAGTGTTTATCTTTGACAAACTGATCTAGAAAAAATGTGAGGTAATGAAGAAATGTAATTTTGTTGTTCCATTTTAAAAAGGTTTGTTTAGTAAAAAACCAGTTTTCCAAAGCCTCTAGATTCTATTTGTGAATTTCAATCTCATGAAAAAATAAGTGATTTTTTTCAAAAGCTGCCAACTATTTGTTATTTTTGGCGTCCTTTACGCGTTATCAATCCAACACTGACAACGTGCAAGGTAACACTCCCTCGACAAAACGATGTGCATACATACACCTACTGCCTTTTTAAATAATTTTATTATCAAGCTTGAATTCGTGCAGGAGTTGGCATGTACCCAAGGCGTCGTTGGAAGCAGTGTCCTGGTAACCGAACTGCATCTGACATTTTTAAAATTAGTAATTCCTTGAGCAAAGAGAAACATTTTTGTTTTTTTTTTTGTTCTTGCTGTTCCTACTAAATTGAAAGCTTACAAACAGAGCATATTTTATTTTGTTGGACGCCTGGAATGTGTTGTTATGGAAGTTGAGTTATTACGGAAATTGTGCCAAAGCACTCTGCATAGAGATCATGAGCGTCTACATTTTGGCGTTTAATTATCACAAATTTTAGCGATAAATAATCAAATAATGTCATTAGTAAGGGTTGTCTATTTTCTGCTTTTGACAAGGGATATTTCGAATTGTGCGTATGTGCACATCAAAAATTTGCTGCCTTTTGATCACATTATATATACTACTCAAAATGACGTTCTGAAATAGATGGCTATAACGAGGGTTAAATATGGACTTTCAATGAAGGTTCTAATTGCTGGGGGCAAATGGCAGATGGCCAAATGAAATGAGCAAAAGAAATTGACATTCTCAGACGATAAATTTGAAAAATGTCGTACATTTTTGACACCGAAATAGAACCGCTTGTTTTACTTAGGTTTTGAAGTTTTTTGTTATTATAAGTGTTGTAGAACTCATTTATTTACTCCCCAAATACCTGGGCCAGGTCGACAGCATCTTGTGCTCATCTCGTTTAAATAAATCTAGCTTCTTTAATGCAAGATTCAGCTGTCTATTTTAGAAATTTGCTTTTGTTAAACTTAATGCTCTTCCTAATAATGTAAATAATACAATTTTTAATTCTTATCTTTAGTTTCTCAGAATTTATGAATTCCCAGTGCTACTTCATGTTAAATCTAACAATAGCGGTCATTTCAAACTCAATAAATGTCGTAATAAGCATTCTAATCGTCTAGAAATGTAGAGAATGCCCAGGAAGAATTCCTTGCCGAGACTATCGCCATTCCTTCCGAACGCAAGTCTGCAAAGACAATATTATTGCAGAACCAAAATTAGCTTTAGCGTATTTACGTTTAAAACACCACAAATGTTGCGCACGTATCTATAGACTTCTATTTACAATCTATTTTTGAATTTCTGCTCCCTGCCATATCTACGACTTACGTTCCTTGTATTTACGTTGCTGAAATCCGCTGAAAATAGCACCGCGTCACGTTCGAACTAAATTCGACCGTGTTTTCAAAGCAGTTCAAGTTGGATTCTTTAAAATAAACTTTTAGTGTTTTGGTTAATTCGGGATGGTGCGTAGCTGCTACGCGAGTGAGTGCACTGGAAAATGTAAAATCATAAGTGGGGAACGGTGGTTGTTTTGTGGTTAAAAGGTGGATTTTTGTGATTGTGTTTATGGGGAGATAAAACGAGTAATACGCGGGGGAATTATTCTATGAACTTTGCAACTTGGCACAAGTAATACAGCAAATCGTCTTCGACTGTAATCCTGAGAACAGTTGGGAGAGATTTATTTTTTTCACGCAGTGTTAGAGAAAGGTTTATGTCAAAATGATTTTCTCGATACTGTTTATGTAAGTACTTAGATGGTCCCAAAAGTGGTTAAAAGCGTTAAAAGCGAGTTTATTAAGCGTAGGTACAAGGCCATGGAAAAGAGGAAAATCCCCCAGACATTTTATCCACACTCATAAAAAAATCAAAATACAGTGTGCTTATAGTGACCTTAATCAGTATTTACAAGTACAAGGGACAACACGCTACCACAGTTTCCTGATACCAAAATATGTTGATTTCTATTTCCCCATCAACCTATTTTTACTTTTTACCTTTGCTCGAATGGCTCATAAAATGGTTCAGTTATTGCGGTATTAACAGTAAGGGTCTATGAGTCTTCAGCGGTCCTTGACGATGCCCTCGATTTTCTTCCGCCGGTGATATCACCGAGTACCTTGACCCATGCCGCAACTACTCATAAATCTTACTGGGCCCGAAGAGTGAATACCCCTTTCACCTCTTTCTTCTATTTGAATTAGTCTTACTCATATCCACTCTTGGATAAGCCTGTTGTACAGGATTTTGGGTGCAAGTATGGGGATTTCCTAACTATCACAGTTAGAAAAAAAACTAATGGCGCAGTCTCGATCTCTTTTTATGAGTTTTGCTTAGTGACAGGAGCAAAATTTTGCAATCGCCTTTTGTTTTCAAGTTATGGGACAAAATTGCCTTTTTCTACATTCCGGTGACTGCTTATATCTCGCTTATTATTAGAAATTGGGGATGTTGCAAAGATATTCTTAAGACACTTTTTTGAGTAGATTACAGTAGCGTAGTCACATTTTTATTTAAGGCTACGGTTTTAACATGACAATGCTTAGACAATGATTAGACTACTGCTCTCAAATAGTTAGGGATGTAGGATGTTCTACTTTTAGGGAAATGCGTAGGTTAGCTCAGGATAGAAAAGAATGGAGGTACGCGTCCAACCAGTCTTCGGACTGAGAACCTTATGATGATGAATGCTTAATTTCTTATTGGGAGTATATTTGGATAACGCTAGAACGAAAAGAGTTTTTTTTCTGATTTCAGCAATATTTAGTAGTACTTATTAGGTTGGATATTAATGAAAAATCATACTAAAAAGCACTAGTACAAATAAGCAATAGTAATAAGTTAAAAATATATCTGTTGCGTGCCTAAATACTTAGTCAAAGCACAGACGAATTTAACTAGTTAAATTCGTCTGTGGTCAAAGTCAATAAAATACCAATGAAACTAGAAAAATCACGATAACTCATAAATTAAGAAAAATAAACATATCAAACTATACAGGGTGTGTTTTTTAAGCGTCCGCGGAAGATTATGCCTAAATGACGAAAAATATCAAGAAAATATTTTAACTAACCCCACCTCATTTTTTACGCTCTATAATCTAAAAATGTTTTTACTTATACCAGGTTAGTCCAAATACATAGTTGGAATGATGGTCAACTTTGTTTTTTATTATGGAATGTGCATCATTTAATTTTTTACTTGATTCAGAACAATATTTTAATGGCACTTTCTTAACATAATATTATAGTAATTTTCTTTCTTTTTTGAGATATTTTTTTTTCTCGATATTTTGACAGTTACATCCCCGGTTACATCATACATTTAAAAAATTCATATTTCTGCCCTGGTTGAAGATGAAATAATGATATTTTTTACATCGGTCCTCTTGATAGTCATGACTAAGATTGTTTGCTCAAATTTTGTATAAAATATACGAGGAGCATTCAATAATTTATCAAATAAAAATGAGAGAAATCCACCAAGAAGTCAGTTTTTTCAATATTTACAATATTGAAATTTTCATTTAAAAATCAAAAATAACGTAAGCCTTGGAATGTCTACAGTTTTCTTGTTGTTTTACTACAGGATTTTATATTCTGTGGCTGTATTTTTACAACAAAAGTTTAGTTATCATATTTTCACTACTTCAATCTCCTCAAAAAAGTGTTTTAAGAATGTCTTTACAACATCCCCGAATTTCTAATAATAAGCGAGATATAAGCAGTCACCGGAATGTGGAAAAAGGCAATTTTGTCCCATAACTTAAAAACAAAAGGCGATCGCAAAGTTTTGTTTGTGCCACTGAGCAAAGCTCGTAAAAAGAGATCGAGACTGCGCCATTAGTTTCTTCTAACTGTGATAGTTTAGGAAATCCCCCATTCTTGCAGCAAAAATGAACCATCCTGCACAGTGTGCCATGCCACGATGGTTGGACAAGTTGGCGAGGGGAGATGAACTAATTGCGGCATGCAGCATTGAATGGATCCAGATACTACCTGTGCTGCTATGCTACTCCTACATTACATAAGAAATATTTTGTAAAAACCACTATTGAGGAGTTAAAGCAATACTTAATTTTTAATTATTAAATTATTTAAATAATATATAGAAGGGAAATAACGGTCGTCACTACGTTAATAGACAATGTGGCTAACGGGGATTCGACTTTAGAAGACATGAGACTTGTGGTTAAGAAAACTCTTATCTCAGTCTAATTTTCGGAATATGTATTTATTTCATCTTCAGGACTTCTTTATTAAATTCCATGACTCTTCTTGTGTAGCGTCCCAATGTACCTGGTTGCTCGGTCTACTACATTGCACTTTAAATGGCTACTCCCTGACTCTATTCTATGCATCTATAAAATTGTAATAAAATAAACATCGACCCGAACTTGCTCAAAGAACTACGCCTCTGGCAAATACCCCGACAGTCATTGAGCTACAGAGAAAAATCCTTGACGCCGAAAGCGTGTACTAAACCACCTATATACAAGGAATGATAAATCTGAGTACTAAAATGTTATTACTGTTCCCAACTACATATTTCTAGAATATAATAAACCGACATTATGTGCCAAATTTCGAAGTTCATTAGTTCTTCCTCCGTTTTCATCGAATTGATCTAATTTCTCTTTTTAACCGGACTCTCTTCTCCGTCCGCTTAGAACAGAGCTGCAAACGACAAGCTAATAAACTGAGACCAATCGTTCGTAATCCACCACAGTCGCTGAACTTCTATTTGTGATGTATTTAAGGAGATTTGAGTTTTGAAAGTATGCTTAACTTTTCTCATTACGAGCGAACTGGAAAGCATAGAAATTGTTGCGCTCAAGAGAGTTTTGTTTTGTACAAATTAGTGTACAGCAATGAAACTTTTCGGGAAATCGCGCACTTAAAAATTTTAAATTTATACGACTCAGTCACGGGGACGATTTACTCCGGCGAGAATTTAATTTAGTGCCGAGAAACTTTTTATATTGAATGCCAAAATGAAAAGTGCTGCGACAGCGGTTCTTATAATAGTCTTTGTGACTAAATGCGGAGGATACGACGAAGTGCCGAAAATTACGAGGAGAATAGAACTGAAACAAGGAGCTCTGTACGGGATAATAGAGAAACCTAGGTTAAGCGGACTTCCTGAAGTGGAGCGATATTTGGGGGTACCGTACGCGGAGCCTCCTTTGGGGAAGTTGCGTTTCATGCCACCAGGAAGAGCTCCTATGTGGCTGAGTGATAAATACGCAACTAGTTTCCCTCCTGTATGTCTACAGAAGTTTCCCGATACAAGGAACATGGAACCAAGAAGGAAGGGCTACGTCAAGAGATTGATGTCGTACCTGACGAACCAGTCTGAAGATTGCCTGTACCTGAACGTGTACGCTCCTCGTCAGAGTAAGTACCAGATGTAAAATTTTCATTGTTTTTTATGCTGGTTGCTTTTTTATATATTGATTGGCTCCTGATGGCGTAAATATTATGTAATAGTTCCTTAGACACACTTGACAATCACTGTAATAAACATGTTCTTCATTTTAGGTTTAGAAACAAATAAGTCAAAACACAAGTTTTTTGGATATAATAAGTTCGCGCCTTATTTCACATTTAAAATTAGAGAAAATTATCAATTTTTAACTAATCAACAATATACTTTTTATAAAATTAAGGACGAGATCATAGAGCAAGCATTACTGCACAACAAAAAGCATACGTATGCAAAATTTCAGGTAAAAACTCCGAAATTTGGATGTGCAATCTATGAAAAACGAATACCTAGTTCTCAATGACAATCAACGCGCGCGAGCGAGACAGTTGAAACTTCGTAAAGGTCCCTTAGTATTGACAAACATTTTATCCATCGTATGGGGTTAAAACTTATAAAGTAAAGTCACAGCCAGATGGAATTTCTAATTACAGTCAATAACGAACCGTATAATGAATTATGAAATGAAAGCGAGGGGGGAATACAAGAAAGTGCCTATACAAGGTACTGGATTACTGGATCGTATCGACCGGCCTACGACTCGATACAGCATACCAGCACAAAACCAAGCTGATGGTCAGCAGCTCGTATAACAGCATGGCTAGTGTGTGAGTCTGATGATCGAATGGTCTCTAGATCAAGCCCTGCCCATCACACTAATTTTCTGGTACTGATTCCAGGTTTTTGCCAAGCGAAGCAAGCGGAGTGTTCCTCCAAAATTAGCAGTGCTGCTGACTAACGACACCCAGGCATTACTCCTCTACTAACGCGATTTTTGAAATCCTTTTATACTCAACTGAATGCATGTTTATAGTGAAAACACCACATTTACTTAGCAAGAGACTGCGGACGTGCAAAGGCTACAATATTTTAGCCTTAATGGAGTTGCACGTGTCGAGTATGGAATTACGATGTGGACCTCACAAAAGGCCGCCTACAAATATTTGTTGATAATTAACGGCCCTGTTTTCCGTTCGGAGAATAAAGTCTTCACTCACTTTTTTTAATTCCGCGTCTATTCTGAAATGCTTCTTGGAACGGAAGCTTTTAAGTGTGTGTCCGTTCGGGGAGTCGAGCCGTCTTTTTCATTATTCACTGTCACCGAGGCTGAAACTTTTTGAGACGTGGTCTCATTAAAGGGAAGCAAATGTGCGGCGGCAGGGTACGAATGTATTATGTAATTACGAGATAGCTTGAACGAATTACGCGGACAAATTCTAGAAGTGGAAATAACCATTATAACATGCATTTAGTTGTTTTGTATTTCGTGCTACTTTCCAAGTTTATAACGGAAAATTATTGGACACATAATGTGATGCAGTGTATTCGCTTTATTATGTGACTCCGAGCTCAATTTTGCAAGAAATTGAATGTGGAATTATTACAACGACGATCGCAGTTGTCTAGAGATGGTTTGATGTGGTCATCCCCTTAGTTTTTCGAATTAAAAAAATAGTTCGTGAAGTAATTTTTCCCACGGCACCCTAAGAAAGCGGCACCTTGCATACAACTAAGTAGGCGCGAAAGTTGACAATTGCGTTCACCCGTGTGCTATAACACTGAATCCCGAAGACGTGACAGGCTCTTGTTAGAAATACGGAAATGTCAACTAAGATCCTTCAATCACGCATGTTTTTAATATGTAGGGATGAAATCAATGAAATTTCAAAAGAAAAATGAGAAATAGGATCTAATGGAGATGTTCATATTTTTCTGCAATTTATAATAAGTACCGTAACTACAAATAATATTTATTATAAAGACCTAACCAATAATGACGTAACTTAAAAAACGTTCAATACGCTTTTCCATTTCGAATCTTGCCTCGCACACATTTTCATCCACGCAATACAAGTTACATAGGTGGTACAAGTCCTCACATGGTCACCGACCCAGTTATTAACTTCGATTTTCCCCAGTGTTAGGCAGGGTAGGGAAATAGATAAAATCGTAGTCCCAAGCGATAACTTGGCCTACCCACTCTTCTATCACCGTTGCAGTCACCAAAAGCACAATGTTTGGATGCTCCATACTTCTTACTACCGAACTACTACTCATTTTGAACGTTTGCAAATAAAATATTGGTGTATAAACCTAAGAATTTATAAAAACACATGCAAACAAAACGCCATGGTCCGAAACTGTTATGCGCCCCAGAAATTTTCTATAATGAAAAGCCCTATTGCGAAATGTTCAAAATTTAAAAGCCCAGTTGTCAAATTTTTGGCGAAATTGCCAATATTTGTATGCTCGGCGTGACCTTTAGAGCCCGCCCCGACGCGCGTTCTCTTTCGATAAAGTTTACGCGCTCTCTCGAGATTTCATTTCAATATGCACAATGCCGCAACCCCGTGGTTTCACTCAAGGATGAGTGCAAATGTCGGGGTAGATTTCGCGGTTTTAAGAAAATTTTCCGATAAAATTTTTTGGAGTTTAAATATTATCACAAATCGGATATTTCTGTTTGGGTCGACGCCCCGTTACGTTCACTTTATATCTGTGGATTTAGACTTACCGAAAAGGTTACACGGGGGGTTGCAAGACGCCCTTAAAAAGTACCTATGTGTTTTACGGTTTTTTTATGTTGCATTTCTTGCCCCCTTCATTTTGCGAAAACTATTAGGTAAATAATGTAAATCGGTCGGTCCGGCAAATCGGACGTCGGATGATGGAAAATTTGAACGAAATATTTCGAATCTTTAAAATATCGGTATCTTGCAGATACCGATCGGAAATTCTGGATTATTCGTGCCCGAGCATCGATAACGAGATCGCAACATGTCATCTCTCCGATATAACATCTCTTTGCAAAACTCTGCCACTTTTTTGGGTAAATGGTAATTTTCACCGGTTGGGATAAATATTTCCAGAAAATTTCATAATTTCACGAATACCACGCATTCATCCATGGGCAATTTCTGACCGGGGAGATCATTTTGCAATTTAATGGCAGGCGAGCCGTCACGTCGTGGGTATCGCTGTCGCCCTTTTGCGCTGTAATTTGTACCGGCCGTACAAATAAGAAAGGTCGGCGGCCGTATATCCGTAACCGTTTACCCTAGAACTTTCGGAAAAAAATATTTAAGATAAAATTGGCCACGAGAAATTGCTGGAAATTATTTTTAAGTTCGTAGATTGGCCGCTAGGGGGCGTAAGGGCTACACCAAAGGAGAAAAATATTTTTTCCCTGAAAAATCACCAATAAAGGGTTATCACAAATAATTTTGTTGAATTCTACTGAAAATTCTGAATAACTTTCGTTTAGGATTTTTTGCTCTAGCTCGTCAAATAGAGATGGCATGGGCGGACAAACATTGAGATGAAAGAATGCTTCTAACTACGGTTTGGCTCAACGGAATTGGACAAACTTGAGCTTCTTGAGAAGAACTTTCCTTGTTCTATCAAACGAAAGTTAAATAAAGTCATTTCGAATTTCGTGGCCACCGGTAGAGGGCGCGATTTTACATTCAAAGCTATTGTCGCGTTTATCTTGAAAAATTCAAATGGAATAATAGTTTTTTTAATACTGCTAAAAAGAGGTGAAAATTATAAGAAAAATGGCGCAAGCCGCATGGTGATATCTTTTTTAGAACCGAAGATATAAATGAAGGAATATTGAGAATGGCTGCTCTATTAACTTGAACAGAAATTTTGAGTGCAAAATCAAGTAGGCTTCGGTATGACCCATTTTCATTTCGAACAATTCAAAACTATGAGAAAAATATTATTACTTTGTTATTAAAAATAATAAAGAAAAATATTAAAATGTTTCTTTATTATAATACACAAGTTGAAAAAAATAATTAGTAGGCTTGCGCCATTTTTCTTATAATTTTCACCTCTTTTTAGCAGTATTAAAAAAACTATATTATTCCTTTTGAATTTTTCAAGATAAACGCGAAAATAGCTTTGAATGTAAAATCGCGCCCTCTACCGATGGCCACGAAATTCGAAATGACTTTATTTAACTTTCGTTTGATAGAACAAGGAAAGCTCTTCTCAAGAAGCTCAAGTTTGTCCAATTCCGTTGAGCCAAACCGGAGTTAGAAGCATTCTTTCATCTCAATGTTTGTCCGCCCATACCATCTCTATTTGACGAGCTAGAGCAAAAAATCCCAAACGAAAGTTATTCAGAATTTTCAGTAGAATTATTGGAGATTTTTCAGCGGCCAATCTACAAACTTAAAAATAATTTCCAGCAATTTCTCGTGGCCAATTTTATATTTTTTTCCGAAAGTTCTAGGGCAAACGGTTACGGATATACGGCCGCCGACCTTTCTTATTTGTACACCCGGTACTTTTTGTCTTTTTTATACAAGTTTTTACCGTGAACATTTTAACATTGTCTTCCTTAATTTCGTACAATTTTGCTTTCCAAGTTCATAAATGAAGATTATTTTACACATAATTGAATGTAGTATACAGGGTGATTCAGAACGGGCGTGCCAAATTAAAACGGGTGCTAGAAGAACTCCAAATAAGAAGAAAAGTTTATATGAACATACATATGTTCTAAAGTGACTACTAACAGATACAGGGTGTAAAAGTTTTAATATTTTTTAAATATCGTAATGTAATAATTGATGTGTTTTCTCGTTCTTCTTGTTAGTTTTGTTAGTGTTATTCATAATAAGTTATTTTTTCAATTTTCACTTTCCTTGCATATCGGTGAAGCCATTATTGCATCATGGAAAATTTCAGTGCATGTGCATGATTTCACAAAAAGCTAATTCATTCAAAAACTAAGCAAGTTACGAAAAAAATTGATGATACCAATTTCTTCCCAAATTGAACGTAGATTTCATGTACATTCGCCAGTGGCGTAACATTGGATTGGAGAAATAAATAAACGGCCTACCCCGTAGCAACGCTACTGATGGGGCGAGCAGAACAAATTGTTTTGGAAAATTTGAACTTGTTAAATGAAAACGACACCTTAAATTTCAACTCAAGAACTTTCCTAGTTACTAAGATAATAAAAAATATTTAAAAAAATATTAAAATTTTACACCCTATATCTTTGTTATTAGTCACTTTAGAACACATGCTCATATAAATTTTTCTTCTTATTTGGAGTTCCTCTAGCACCCATTTTAATTTGGCACGCCCGTCCTGAATCACCCTGTATACGTGTCATTCTGTACCCTTCGAGCGTAATTTTGTAAGACACTGAGTGTAGAATTATTACAATGGCAAATTTAGCAAATTTAGCAAGGAACAACACACTCATCTGACAAGCAAATATTCTTTTGGCATGATAGAATGCGTGGTAGTTCTTTTGTTTGGCGAACATGTGCTTGATTTGGGCTATTTCTGTTCGTTGTGAGCTATCAATAACATGAAATTTCGAGAATTCGAGTTTGGTAATTAAAATAGCAACAGTTCGAATTCCAATTGCTGTTCCGAATGTTTTTGACGGAACTCTTGCTTTCATCTATTTCAAAGACCGATAGTTTTCAAAGTAAAGAATTTTAAAAAGTTTGTTGCTTTATTTTAAAAGTAATTTTTTTTCATAATGTAGGTATTGAGCTATTTGCTATAGTCATTAAGATATAGTTTTAGTATTTCCATCCGTAATAACGAAATATCGTAAGAAATTTATGTTATTAACGGTGTCAAACGCTGGATCCTTATTTCGTATGATAGAAAAACCAAGATGCCTTTTATTTATAAGAAATTATTTACATTTAGATTTTCTGGGAACATACGAAAATATTTTGGCGTGTTCCCAGATAAACGAATTACATATGCATCGAAAATGGCTTATAAGTAAAAAGTGTTTACATTATTTTGTTTACTACTATACGTCACAGAATGCCACCCCATTTTAAGGCGGTTTTGGGACACTGATAATGTGTACCACGTGTTTACTAGCATGATTCAGATGTCCAGTACCACTGTCATCGCTCGTGGCAATTTTCCTTTATGATTTTCATATTTGTGTCTTGTTCCTCCTGCAGACACTATAGTTTCTAAATTAAATGAAGTTGTTTTAAACCAAAACACACAGCATTCTTATAAACTTAGAAAGGTTGCTACGTTATTATAATTAATTATTCTTGAAAGTCAAATATGTATTCTGACTTCGTTCTGGTTAATTCATTAGAGGACAACCTGCATCAGTTTTCCACCATTCCGCCTCCCATTCCTGGCGAAGCAATTACTTGTAAGATTAGTATTTTCACTGACGCAGAATGTAGCAGAATACCGCATAGCTTTTGCACTTGATTGCATTTAGTTTCAGTAACAATAATTATTATTAGTTATGTCAGCATACGAGAGAATTCCTCTATTATATTAGGTATGTTCCGATTGTTGCAGACTTTGCTTCCTAGACGGCAAGTTTGCTGTGTGTATCTGTTCTGTTTATGAACATTTCTGAGATTTATTTACAGAGTGAATAATTTCGAACCTTAAATTACTGAAGTTTTCAAAAAAAACTTTGTTGAGTTTGTTGCCAATAAATTATAAGCATTACAATTTTGAAAACATAACGCTGATGGGATACTGTGGGTATTTAGTCAAAATTATTAATGGAACAAAATTAATTTATATTTTGTTACGGTGAATATGTGCATCCGGCAGAAATTATCCTCCCTAAGTTTTATTTGCATAATTTAATTTTAAGACTCCTTCTTTGTTAAACTATTTACAAAGGAACTCATCAATGTTGCATGGCTTCCGGCAGAAGCAAAGATGCTAGAAAATATCGGGTCTTCGATGAAATACCGACGCAGTAAATAATGTTATTGAAATTGGAGGTATGTAACAGGGAAGCCCGATCTATTAGATTTAATAATTAGGGTAGAACAAAGCTGGGCAGGAGGCGGGAATTACACGGATCTACGAACAAATTCATTATATTAGCGTAAAATCACTATCACCTAAATTATCACTATGCAGACAATAGAAACCGACGTTCTGCTAATTCTATTAAATCTTTGTGGATTATAGGTAGCGAGGTACGGGAACAGTTGGAAATAAGTAATTGAAATCATATTAGTTTTGCTGCTGACATTTTTTGTTTTATATTAAATGCACCAATCACTGGCAGGTCATCAGTAAATTGATTTTTTTTTTTTAATTTCCCAATTTCAATATTCCACTCCATTTTCAACTCATTCGCATCATTGCTTTCATTATCCGCCAGTTCTAACCTAAAATTCTGACAGTTGACTTGGACATCGGAGTACTAGCAAGATAACGATACTATTATTTTAGCCACTGGTTTTTTCCCTAACGGCGAAGGAGCGGAAATCTTCGAAAGACCCCTGGCAGCCCGGAGTGTGGGATTCCTCCCCTCTTGAGGAGACCTACTCACTAAAGCCCCTCTCCCGCTACTCTGCTTTCAGGGTAATCCCTATGGGAATTTCCTAACGGCCAAGAAGTGAAAGGAAAGTTACAGGTAAATCGCAATGTCCGTGATCTCCTGTTGCTCGTGACCAGCTACTTTGTCCTTCATTTGTTGTCTCCGTTTCTGAGCTCTCTCTCCTAGATCCTCCGCCTAAGGATTTCATTTCTTACACACCAGGGGATATCAAACACTCTCCTGTACATCTTATCTTGACACGTTGTGATTTTCTCCTTAGCTTTCTTGCCCCCTCTGCTCCATATCTCCTCCCCGTAAGTTAGTGTTGGCAGCCCAATATTTTTCAGGGTCCTCATTTTTATCCTTGGGTTGCATCCACTATGGCACCTAGTCAGGCACCAAAACCTTCTAATCCCCTTCTCCGAGCAGTTCTTCCTTATTGTGGCGTGTTGGGCGAAATAAAACTTTCTATAGAATTTTATTCACAGATACTTGGCAGTCTCCTTAACGTCGATTCTGCTTCCTCCTACCCATATCTTCATTATTTTTCCTTTGTCCTCTTTTTGTACAATTGAATGATCTCTGTCTTTCCTTCATTTAAAATTCTATTTTTCAACCAATTACGTATCACCTTAGTTATCCAAGGAGCCACCCCTTCTCTGGACATCTTCAGCTTCCTTCTGAATCCAAATTGATTTATTTTCCACTAATGTCGGGTTATTTTCTTTTTTTTGGATTGTGACCACCAGAGCCTTTTTCCACCTCTTAGCGAAAAAATAAATTTAAAAATTCCATTTAATAGCCTGGTGAAATTTGACAAGCATCCCTCTCCCATCTTCTTCAAGCCGACGGCTTTTATGCCGTCCCCCCAGGTGCCTTCCTGTTCGACATATTTCCGAACTTCCCATTCTCTTGCGCTTTTCCATAGCCTCACTGCCTCCTCCGTCGTTTTCCTTGGTGTTTGAGAACTGTCCATCCAACTTCTCTGCTATCCACTCCGCCTTATCTTTATCTCTGAATAGCCATTGGTCTCCTTTCCTGATCGGTGCATTAGGATCTTTGCTTTTACCCACAACCTTCAAGAATCTCCACATCTTCCCTTTATCCTCTTCTATGTTCTACATCAACTTGCTCCATTCTTCTATTCTCTTTTCTTTCAGCATATTGTCCACCTTTTCTTGCAGCTTCCTATATCGCCTTCTAACTGTGTTATTAAGAGTCATCCTCTATTCCTTCTTAGCCTCATTCTTCTTCTTGATCAATTATTTTTGTCCATGATTTAGTCCAAGCTTATTTCTTGTGTTTCCTCTCACCTCCTCCCTGCTGATTTCCAGCAGAGACTGTATTACTGCCGTAAGCTCTTCCGTTTCCCCCTCTACCTGCTGCCCCTCTATCCCTCCAACTTTAGCCTTCACCTTGGCTGCTTCCTCTTCAAACTTTTTCCAATCTATCTTCTTTTTTGTCCTACTTTCCAGCCACTTTCCCGGTCACTGGGTGTAACAATAATTGTTTATTTAACTTTGATCCAAATCCAATCCATAAGGGAGAGTCAAATCGTGCCATCTGGACATACATTCTGTCAACTTGGAGTCGTTCAATGCGTGGCAAAGTATTTACCCGAGGTTTCAGCGGATGTATTAGTCGACAGTTGTTCCCTTGTATTATTAAAAATTATTTTAATTCTTCAAATTATTATCAATAATTCAAATAGAACCTACAATATTGATATCAGTGAAATAAATACGAACTATACCTACCAAGAAATGAGTTTTGAAGATCCGTTAGCTCGATATGGTAATTTATAAGGTTTTCCGTAATTCTCGAGGAAATTTTAGAATACTTACGCAAAAATTTATAAGGTAAATTGGCAACTTTTGCATTTAACCAAGTTCGTCGAACCGTTATCCCGAATGCAAGCCAAGAGATGACTCATCTTGCACAAAATAATCCAAATTCCACCAAAATATAGCCATTTTATCTACGTTGAAAACTCAATCGAAGTATAGAAACTCTAATTTCCCAGCAAACAAGTTTCTCGGTTCTATTTGAGTTAAAAACATTTAACGCAATTTATTTCAAACCCCACTCCATTATTTATCATCTAGCCTCGAAGAAGATGAACGAGGATAGGAGGCAGTCTTTTATTTCTGTTCGTACATCAGTAGCGGAGCAGCGCGCGTGGCTTCTAATATTAGAATGAGGCGCATCCCAATTATCGTATTCCTAAAGGTGGATATAAAAATAGAATGGATAGAGAAGCTACCGGTACGCGTTATTAAATTTGGATGACGTTGGAACTTAAAGCCTATTAAAGGCATGCTCCAAATTTAAGCGAACTGGCTTCTGTACAAAGCAGTTTATCCTGCAAAAGGAAAACGGCTCGAAAAACTGTCTTAAAAATCAGGAGTCTTTCAGTCTGTGCACTAGAAAGCGCACATGTACCCATTCGCGAATTAAGACCTTGTTCGGTATCTGTCTCTTTGAGAAATCGACAACATTAATTTTCCCAATTTTGCCGGGAATTTGCGAACATTCATGGGTTGCGATGCAGGATTAGCAGCTTCCATCTTTTCGGAGAAAAGCTTGTTTCGGTAATATAATTTAAGAAGATTGAAAGGGTTTAAATCGGCTTTATGTTTTATAATTTCATGAGAACTCTTTGCAAGTGTTTCTCGTTCGCTGCTATGCTCTCGTCTCGAGCGCACGGGGCGACATCTACGTTCGACTTGGTTTCACCGCCGCAGATTATTTCCGCCGAGAAAATGCGAAATAATAAAACATAAGGTGCTGCACGTGCATAAAACCACACAAAAAAGCTTTCTGTACCGCTCTTTCAGACTGTTCTTTTAAGGAATTTGTATAGCACCTATTAGTTCTTTAGAGTTGTTATTCTTTTCATACAGAGGGGTATATTTCTTCTACATTCATAGATTCCTATGAATTTCCGCGTATTTTCGTCGATTTCCATGGATTTCAGTGGATTTCCTTCATTTCTTGGCTATTCGTGCACAAAATTCCATCACTGATTTACCCTTCGGTTCACACTATTAAGAATTATTGGATGGTCCACGTACGGGGAAAAATAACGGGACTTTTCAATGACACTGCAGCTGCCAGTAAACTGATTTAAGAAATTTTAAACCGAAAACACTTTCTCAAACATAATAGGAATTGCTTTCACGTTCCAGTGATTTTTTCCCTATTACTGCTACCCCAGAGGCAAACACGGACGCTTGTTAGATAATCCGGTGCACGAAAAGAGCCGCTTCTAAAAGAAATTGCATATTGCAAAGAAGCTAAAAAAGTGTCTGCAATTTCCTAGGATTAGGTCGCACCTGCAGGTGTCTAAAAAGAGCTTTAGTGGGAGTTGATGAAGGCACCGTCTGTGGTGACCGCTTCTCGACGACCAGTTTATTCTATTATTGCTGAAACTTCAATTTGCACTTCAGGACAATTGCAGATGGCTTGCTATCGCTTTGGCTAAGCTTTCTCGATTGAAGTTTAAAATGTCTCTGGAAATTATGCAGTTAGTACAGTGTTGCTAGTTTTGGTTGTTTTGTGAGAAATTTTTTTTTTTGTTTCCTGGTTTCTGCGAAATATGTCTGTAATGTATAGAGAGTGGTCTAAAATTTACTACTTTGAAGTGTGGTAGTGTGAAAATATGACTGCTTTCTGAAGCCAATATCCAGTAGGGCTGTTCAACAACAGGTTTTGTTGTTTTGCATAATGCAGAAAAATTTGAATACTCGCAGTCAACAAAAAAACATGGTCTTCTCTAAAATATAAAGTAGATCAAAAAACGAATAGTGCAATCTTGAATATATTTTGTATAATTTTGGTTTACCACTTCTTGCTCTAACTCATCAAATAGCAGCGGAGGGGGAAAAGGAGCATCTGGTCGTGGAGATGCTTGTAACTTCGGTTTGATTTAACCGAATTTAGCAAACTTAGTCTCCTTGAAAAGAGCTATCTTCCTTTAATCTGATACTTTTATAATTTAAGTCATTTTTGTTCTGTAGTGGGCGTTGTTTGAAAGATCAGATTTCAGATTTTCTTGAAAATTTTAAATTTTTAAACCCCACACGCCAAAAGACAGTGACACAGTCATTAAACTCGACACATATTTCGCTGACAAAGTCAGTGTCCTCAGGGGTGTGCTGTGTAACTGTCTTTTGGCGTTTGAGATTAACTTATTAAGAATTCATAGTGAATTTACGCCAAAGTTACTGATCCAACCACTGTGTGCGCAATATATTTATGAAAATAAGTATTAACCGACTGGTTAAGTTGAGAACAACAATCATTAATCGGGGAATGCAGTCAAGGGCTGAATAAAAGAACTACTCTTTTTACTCTCTCTAGCTTTCGTTTTTAATTTAAAACTTCATCAGGAGCTACAAAACAAACAGCAATGCCAATAGATTACAGACAATAAGAATTCTAATACTTACAAGTAGGTGAGATTAGAAAATAAGCATGGCACAAAGCAAAAAGCAAAAAGCGGCCTGTCGTCAACGAATATATAAAAATATGGAAAACCACTAATTTTAACACTGATGAACATAGATTAAACAATTATTGTAAGAAACTCCCAAAAAGGAGGACATAAAACGACAAAACGCACTAATACAATAATTAAGACATCATGCATGACAGCCAATTGACAACTGAA
Source organism: Xestobium rufovillosum (assembly GCA_963966045.1). Classification (NCBI taxonomy): domain Eukaryota; kingdom Metazoa; phylum Arthropoda; class Insecta; order Coleoptera; family Ptinidae; genus Xestobium; species Xestobium rufovillosum. Next base: position 6,357,360 of record OZ014499.1, on the reverse strand, counting down.
AAATGACAGTGAGAAACTCAATTTGACAGCGAAAAGCAGATGGCTTCAACGCACGTCCAATAACAATAAAGCGGGAAAGTTCAAAATCAAAAAATCAAAAAAATACAATCAGGCCGTAAACAGCACATCAACCAAACAACCCCCACAACCCCAAAACAGACTAAGCAGGATCATCAATTAGTCTCAACAGATAAGTGTAAAAAGCACTGAGTTCATTGGTGTCAGTTTTAATGTTACAAGTATTGTTGGAAGTAATATGCAACATTTCAAGAAATAACCTCTTATATTTATTCTCCTCAACCTCCAAGACCCTCAGGTCATCAAATGGCATGCTATGATTATTGTTGATGCAGTGTTGAACAAGAGCACAATTACCCAAAACCCTTCTACAATCACTCCTATGACTACGAAGGCGAGCGCAGAGGTGTTGGCAAGTTTGACCTACGTAGCAGAGATCACAATCGTTACAAGGAATCCTGTAGATTACATTTGACTTACACAACAAGGGAACCTTATCTTTCAGTTTACTAAAAACACTATCAACTGTCAAGACCATCGAACTGGCTATTCTGATGTGACGCTCATCACGAAACAATTGACACAACCGAGGAGTCAAGTCAGAAATATACGGGAAGGAAGTAAAACATAACTTCTTCGGAGCATTCATGTCAGTAGGAGGAGGGCGGCTCACACAAGGGGCAGTTGTCAATTGGCTGTCATGCATGATGTCTTAATTATTGTATTAGTGCGTTTTGTCGTTTTATGTCCTCCTTTTTGGGAGTTTCTTACAATAATTGTTTAATCTATGTTCATCAGTGTTAAAATTAGTGGTTTTCCATATTTTTATATATTCTAACATGAAATTTGTTGGTTATTCGTTGACGACAGGCCGCTTTTTGCTTTTTGCTTTGTGCCATGCTTATTTTCTAATCTCACCTACTTGTAAGTATTAGAATTCTTATTGTCTGTAATCTATTGGCATTGCTGTTTGTTTTGTAGGTCCTGATGAAGTTTTAAATTAAAAACGAAAGCTAGAGAGAGTAAAAAGAGTAGTTCTTTTATTCAGCCCTTGACTGCATTGCCCGATTAATGATTGTTGTTCTCAATATATTTATAAAACAAGTTGGCGTTGAAACAAAAAGATTCAGCAGAATGTCAAGTGTTTGATATCTAGGTACAAATGTCTTAAATTTTCGGAAGATGGGAGACTTTCTCCAATAGTAATAGTAATAGTATATTATACATGAGTTTATAATGAATGCTATTATTACCGAGGATGAAGTTTACAACACGAGCGAGTGAAACGAGCGAGTTTTGTAATCATCATTATAACGAGTTGTATACTATACTTTGTCCACGACTATCAAAACAGATTCCCAGAAAGAATTTACCTTCATTTCCCTTCTCTAGTGCAAGAAAGATTCATACATACGCTCTCAGGTATAATTTTCTTGGTTTTTTGGGCAATGAATCTAATGAGTCAAGTTCTGCAGCTTCTTTTATTGCTGGTGCTGTTAAAGGAACCTCGTTTTCACTCTCACTACTCATTATACCTACTTTTTTAGAATATGCATTTCAAATTAAAAGCAAACCATGCTGATTTGACGTTTCAATTTGAAATGACACATCGCGATCGCGGCCTACTAAATAAATGTAAAAAAGGGTCAAAGCGATGTTCCTATTGGTGTAGTGAATAATATTCATTAATCACTGCAGTGATTAATGTATCTAATTATGGTTGAAGAAACACAAGTATAAAGAGTATATTATAAGATAGTTGTGGACAAAAGCTATTTTATCATATTTGTATAATTTTTATATTGGAATCAAAGCATATACAAGTTTATCACTACTACACAATAATTGCAAATGCTGAACTGGATGTTACCCAACAATTTTTGCCCCCATCCTCCCAATCCTAACACTAATTTCTTTATATCTCCGGTTAGAAAAAAGATATCAATGCGTGGTTTTCACTAGTTCTTTCAACATTCTATCCTCTTTTTAACTAGGTTATAATTATTATATTATTCCATTTAAAATTTTCAAGAAATTCTGAAAAGTTTGCTGGCCTTTCAAATAGCGCCCCCTAGCGATCACTACAGAACTAAAAGAACCTAGCTCATAAAAGCATATAATTAACCGAAGAGAACTCTTTTCAACGAGACCAAGTTTGCTAAATTATGTTGAACCAAACCGAAGTTACAAGCATCTTCACGATCAATCGTTCCCCTTCCCCAACCGCTGCTATTTGATGAGCTAGAGCAAGAAGTGGTAAACCAAAATTGTACAAAATATATTCAAGATTGCAATATTCGTATTTTTGATCTACTTTATCTGGGTATATTTTAGAGAAAACCATGTTTTTTTTGTCGGCTATGACTATTACGCCCTCTAGCAGCAAACTTAGAAACTTGAAAATAATTTCCAGCGATTTATCTTGGCCACTTTTATTATTATTTTTTTCCCCGTAGCTGTATCATGAACGGTTCCTTAGATATGGCCGGCATCCTTTCTTATTTAGACACCCGGTACATGTTATAGAAACTTCAATAAATTTCATTTTTCTAATATACTACCCGGCGCCTCCACCATGTCTCGCATCTGGGTCATCCGGGTGGTTAACTGGACTAAATGTCCAGTTTTTAACAGTTTACTTATAAAATTGCCCATTTACAGAATTTAAAATGTTGCAAAGAAAACAATTTTAGAACAATTTTACAATAAACAATAACAAACAATCAAACAATTCTAAGGCCCAGTTTTTCAAAGAATCCAACACCGGATTAAGTCTGACACCGCCCTCGTTGCTATGGAGCCAGCCAATCAGAAAGCCGGTATCATAGCAACGAAGCGAGTGTCAGACTTAATACGGTGTTGGATTCTTTGAAAAACCGGGCCTAAAAGTTACTTACATTTTGAGATGATGTGGAATGTCACATTACCTTTATAACTTTTCGCTGTTGACCCAGTGACACGTGTTTTGCACTTTGCTACATTTAAAGACAATTCCGCAAGTCTTTTGACGGGCTTCAGAAAAATATGTTCTCTCGATCATCGAGGAAGAAAAATATTATTCGAAAATGAACGTTATAATTTCTCCGTGTTCCGCGGAGGCAAACGAATATGAATCTGTGATGTTGTTTGGATTTCTGTAGTGAACGCTGAATATTTATGAAAATTATGCAAATTTCCAGTTTGTTTTTTCGTCCTCCTGCCGCCCGGTCTATCCAGCCTTACGCGAAAATAAAGAAACTTTTACGCAGCAGGAGATTGCGAACAAAAACGAAATTTGCACTCTACTAAATTATCTAACTTAATCTAAAATTTTCTAATTTTTCGTTTGGAAAGAGAACGGTTGTTTGAACGTTTCTGAGACAGAACAAACTAAGTTCCAATTAATTTATTTTAATTGCTTTTGTGCGTAGGCAAACATTAATTATGTAGTTTAAATTAAGTTCAGCTTTTTTATCTCAATAATTAGATTCTTTGTCGGCGCTGCTTGTTTTTCTGTTCAAAATAAGACCCGAAAAATAAAGTCTTCCAAATAAAATGCAATTAAGAAAAAGACGTAATTTGTCTCTGAATATTGCTGGCGGATTAAAAAATAATACGCAAGTTCCAAACAACTTTTTTTGTTTTCACAAAACTGAGTGTTTTCATAAAAGCCCTGATACGTTCTCGGTGCATTTCTGAAACACCCTGTATACTTAGTCTATAATATGTACACAATACTATAGAAATGCAATATCTGCTAACAGTGCGTTCCATGACAAATACGGGGGAGTAAATAAGGAAGTATATTATGAAAACTGAGAAAGCCATCAATAATATATTTTAGAGACATCCGAGCAAACAAAGGAGTGCATATCCAACATAAACCCCCTTAGGCTCTGAGATTATAAACTCGAGGTATATACATTTTCCAGTATTTTATTCCTACCAACACATTCCCCTTTTCAATAATACCGAACAACTTGAAGTCATCAGTCCGCCTCCACCCTCACAAAAACAATTCAATTTCCCTTTTCACAAACAGAATATTAGACACACAAAACATCTGTTACGAAAATTTTAAATCTCGTAAGAACCAAAGGAACAAACTGGTACCTTTCCGAATGGAATGAAAGGATTCAATGACTCGAACTTCCCTTTTTGTATTTATAGGTGCCGCAGATTCTATATTTAAACCCCTGTGTTTCGTGGGTTGGGTGGAATACAGCGGCGGCTCGCGTGGGCCGTTCAAGGTTCCCACCCCACCTATTCCGGAAAATAATTGAAAGTTTAAACTCGAGTAGATACCTGCAACCCACATACTGCGATATTAGACGCAAATTTGAGTTGTGCTTTAGACATAAGTTACACAATTTAATAATCCTAACAGATGGTGCAACGACTACAACCAGCTGATCCTCCACGACGATCGGTACATTCTAGAAATTCAACTAGATCCCTTCTTCTGTAGAAAAATCATTTAGGCTTTCCCAGAATCGCATTTTTTTAAGACAATCTGAATGGTGGCGATAAAACAGCTTGCACCTGAGGAATTCTTAGACGACGTGCAATTAAATGAAAGAAGAAACCTACTTTTCCAACACGATCGTGCACCACCTCACAAAACCAGAATAATTTCGAGACCGATGATTTTGTACTTAGATTCTACACAAGAAAAGCGACGTACTCTTTCTTAGACTAATGCTGGCTGCATATCCATCACTCGACTTAGAATTTTGGCCCGCTTTCAACATATTAATATTTACATTTACATGGTACTACAACTATCAAATGGAAGACCTGTAAAAATATCTCACGAAAACCTCTGCCGCCTCAAAAACACATATTAGAAGAGAAAATGACACCAGATTTGACAAGTAACTTAAAATACGAACATATTTATGGAAACAAAACGATAACCGAATTTGGTTTTCGCACGGTGTTCTTCTCCAAAAAAAAGATCAAAGATGGATGGTCCATTTTCTATATTAAGTGCTTAATATGCTTAAACTATTTATTTTCTGTGTCATGGCCATTGCTTATGCCTCAGCCGCATCCCAAGGCCGTTTCGACCAATTTGGAAGAGGCATTCCGAGTCTATCAGGCAACCAGCCTACTGCAAAACCAGAAGAACCTGCTGCCTCAAGCAATGCCCCTGCTGGAGCTTCCACTGATAAACCCGCCGAAGATAAACCAGTAACCGAGGGTGAAGCTACTGAAGGTGATGCTACTGCCGCTCCAGCAGAGGCAGCTAAGTCAGGAGAGGAAAAGGATGCTGGCGAGGAACAAACGCAAGCAGCTGATGGTGAAGAGAAACCGGCAGGGGGTGAAGAGAAACATGCAGGGGGCGAAGACGCAAGTGAGCAACCAGCTCCTGGTGGTTCTGCTGCACCAGGGCAGGGACAGGCTGGCCAGGGTAGCCAAGGAAGTGACCCTTCGTCTTCTACTAATGATAGACCTTATCTGCGTGGCCGTGATTTCGGCAACTACAACTACTGGAGGAATTAGAGAAGCGAAGAAGTTGAGGTAGTTAAACGTAGACTTTAACTGTAACTAGTTACAGAGTTTCTTCTCACTAACAAGCAATTTTGCCCACCCTGTACAGGTTATACAGCCAATCTTTTCACTGCATCTTCTTCATGGATAACCAGCTTATTTCTTGATACAAATTGATATCTACCAGTAGCATGGAAGAAACGTTAACTAGTGTAATCAAAGACAATAACTACCGCAGAATAAAATAGAAACTTGGAACATTCTCGACTTGCCTCTACTAACCTATATTTATAACTTCAGATTACATTACATTTCAAACTGCTGTAGTTGCTGTTAGTTTCATAAAATAATGTACGATCAATAAAATGCCGGCTGAACTTGAAGATGCGGCTGCAGTTAGACTTCTATTCGACAGTTCTATTATTGATAAAACGAAGCTTGTTGTACAGATTTTCAGTTTCTTTTTAGCACATTTATTTCTGTATGCTTGTATCTGGGTAGGTGTTTATTTTGCAAATAAAGTAGGCGGAATAGAATACAGAAAAATCTTTGTTTTATGTCGAAAGCTCCAGTCGGCAAAGCGGGTTAAGCCGGAGGATTTGAGCATCGTGCAGGTCACAAAATGGAACTAACCTCTTTCCGGGGCGAGTCCGGGGATATTTGTGATTCCGCAATATTACGTTTTTTCTTGCACCTCCTAAACCTGTATCGGTTAAGTTAACGGCTCAAGTCGTTAAGGTGGTACGCCTTTTATGCTACATTCTTATCTCTAATGTTTTACTCTGGGGTCGATTCGATACTAAGGAAGTTCGGGGAAGGTTAAATAAGTTTCCCGTGTAAAAAGTTGGTGGGAACAGTTTTATTATTGTTGGATTGTGTGTTTCGGAGAAAAGAAAGTTGCTAATTAGTTTTAGAAGTGTTGTTTTAATTGCATTGATGTAATTCTATATAACTCGAAAGAAAATTAACTTTTCCTGTTAACGATGAATAGCAACTTTCTATTGTTATACTTGTAATTCTCCCTACGCGAACACAGCCCATACAATTTTCATGGTTTCCCAAGCGATAATCCTTGAAACTTATACCGCAAATCTCTGTAATTCGAAATTATTCCCAATGAATATTTCAAAGTGCTTTGAGAGAAGAGACAACTGAAGTACTGTTACATAACCAAAGAGCAAATCTTTTTTCAGAGGAATTATTGAAACTTCTTCGGTCAGTATTTTATTAGAGCAAAAGTTAATTTAGGGGCGAAGTTCCAGGGCCTAAGATATTTTTAAAATTTTTTTCAAGTACCTGTTTACAGAAAATTTTTGAAGAATGTGCCAGAATTCACTAATAATTTTGTTACGTATTATTCTCCAGCTTGTAGGCCTAAATTTTAATTTTAATTTTAATTTTAATTTTAATTTTAAATTTAAATTTAAATTAAATTTTAATTTTAATTTTATTTTTAATTCTAAATTAAATTTTAATTTTAATTTTAATTTTAATTTTAATTTTAATTTTAATTTTAATTTTAATTTTAATTTTAATTTTAATTTTAATTTTAATTTTAATTTTAATTTTAATTTTAATTTTAATTTTAATTTTAATTAATTGAAAGTACAATTTGAGGAAATGACTTTAGTCTCGACGATGTATATTTTGTCTTTCTTTGTATATCCATGCCTCTGTCCTAATTAATTCTTTTATTTTAAGTGAAGAGTACTTTCAGTAGACTTTCAAAATTAAAACGTATTTTGCGTTCAGACGGCATATGTACCTAGCTGGCGTTAGCAGTCTACAATGCTCCCCAAAGTAAACAATGACCAAGTTTTAACACAAATAATAAACTTTAAGGTTGATGTTCTGCAAACAACCATCATAAAGCTTCAAATTCCACATGTAACAACGTAGTAAGGTTGAATAAACTAAACCTCATAAACGGGGAGATTATGAAATCCGGGAGTGTGTCACTGTGCGTAAGATAAGAAGGGACAAAGTTGAAGCTGTGTGCCCTCGAGCTATTTAATCATACCGCAATTATTACACAGCAACCGTCGTTGATGCCCTTAAACCCCAATTATTATCTTTTGCACAGGCAGTAACCATCTTGTTTGCCGGGCTCTGAATTTCGAAACTGGAACCCAACCAGGAGGCAAATGAATTTTCTGCAACCAGCAGTATGCACGGTATAATTTTGTTGCATGCATTGCACAGTAAAGTTTTTGTAGGGCGTCTGTGATTCGCTTTTGTTACTATGAGAAATCCCTTGAGGGTAACTTCTGTTAATGCAGAATACTGTAAATTTTTGCTTTATACCCTTCGGACTGAAAATTTCGCGCCAGTATGACGGTGATACTCATTGTAATTTGCCTGAAAACTAAATGAAACTGAAAGTGAGTGAGTAAAGGGCGTCGGACTACTTCATTAAAGTTTAATTCAATTAATACCCGTTAAATAAAGAACGTTCACTCTATTTTTCCTCGGAATTAACCTCTCTCCCAGCGAAAGCCCGTAGAAGAGACAGAAAGAAACTGCCTGCATTTACATCGTTTCTCGGTCGTAGCTCTTTTCCTCAATCCGATAACATTTGTCTAGCGCAAGCTTGTTGGTATTTACATAAAGTATTCCGGTGAAAGGCGTCTTCGGCGACGGGCATCTGCAATAAAACTCGAAAAAAGAAGAGAATAGGGTTTTTCTTGGTTTAGCGGATTTGTCCGAGCTAGTTAAGGGGTAAATTGACAGCAGAGGTGCGAGATGGCCGGCTCACTAGACAACAGAATTTTATAAATTGAACTAGTTTCAGTAGATGCAATCGGTGCCGAGCTAGAGCTCCAGGGAAAAGCGGGATTTATTTGTGTCACTGATGAACATTGGGCTATTTTAGAAAGAGGAGACAAATATAGGGACACTAACTATTATAGAATTGTTTTAGTATCTATTGTTTTGTTTTCTATTTCGCATTTCCCAAAAAGCAGAACATCCTACATCCCCAACTATTTGAAGGCAGTAATTTTGATCAAATATCGCATTTCTGATGGTAGAAATTGGAAGTACACCCTTTTTTGACCTATTTGGCAGAGGAAACAGCGAAAGTGCAGCATTTAAATTAAATACGGCCCTGTAACTGGTTCAATTTAAAATACTGGTTTCCTAAATCGAACTTACGGTGCCCTATATTGAACCCCTGCTTAAAGCAACGGGAACACACGCAAAATTTAATTTTATCTTCATCAATACAGGAATTAATACATTTTATGCGTTATCTAAATCATAAAGTAAACACTTTGGGCATTCTGCGTGTATCCACACTTGACACTCCATGCTCTGGATCATCTATTTATCTTCTTTCTTGGACAGAACCATCTCGCGGGTTTATTTCTTCACCACTGCAGGCTTTTGTTGCTTGCCTACTCCTCCGTCAGTCTTTGATTTTTGATAGGCACAGGAACTGGCCAGAGCTCCTCAATAGGTACATTTAACCTCGACTACTTACTTCTATCAGTCGTTTCTTGCCCATTGATTTCAAACGAAGAGGGCTCCTGGTCACGATAGCTTGCATCCGTAGACGCAAAATTAACTTTTTCTTTTCTTCCTCTCCTTTCATTTATTGATCTGTACACTAATACAATTTCTCCACTTCCCCCATCTCTATCTTCACCTAAACCTTCGTCCTCGTTCGCACCTTCATGCTCACCTGCATCATTATACATGCCTATCTATAGGCCAAATGCCAGCTGCCTTAAACCCGTTTACAGCAGTCTGGGCACACTCTGTCATACCATAGGCTTCAGACAACAGCTCACATACCTGGAATACTGTTACTTTCATGCCAGGATTCGCTCGTAACCAGCGTGTTATAAGTTTCTATGGGTTCAAAAAAAGACACTTCAAGTGGTGCGCCCAGGAAGTTGTAATAAAGTAACCCCATTTTCCCGAAGTAGCAACAATGCGTCTAAATTTTCACTATGTACTTATACTATGGCCATCCAGCAGCAAAAGCACTTTTCTCTCTTTGTTTGGCTCCACCATACTGATGAAATGTTGCAGCCATTTAGTAAATAGTCCGGAATTTATATAACCACTTATGTCTAATATGGTCAAAAAACATAATCTCTTCCAATTTTATAATATGTCTCTCCAGTAGTACCTACAGTAGTACCAGTAGTACCTAGTTCCTTTACCAAATTTCTTAGTATCGCCTTTAGTAATTTTATTGCTATTTTCGACATGCAGCATTAGGGTCGCTTTGGGCACACTGTATTGCGCTGCCCATTCATTCAGCTCAATTCCGCCATTCCTGTGGGCATTTACAGCTAATTACAGTTAATTTCGGACCATTTTCCGTATTTCCCTCTGCAAATTGAATTAATTGCAGAACAAAATAGCCCTGAAAAATTATGGTTTCCTAAATTGGACCGGTCTAAATAAGGAAACCGGTGTTGGTCCAATTTGAGAAACTCGTAGCTTTTATAGTTCCCGCTCGTTAAAAACTCCAATATAACCACAAAGTGTTGGTGGCGATACGCTGAAGAAAGAAAAATAGTCGAACATTCCACTTCCCAGACTAGTTATGCGGTCCGACTTGCCGTTTTTCCATGATTTCTTTAGCAAGGTCATCTCTATATTATATCGGAAATTTCGCCCACTGAAACACAACACTGCCGTTTTACCACAAAACAGTAATTCATTCGACAACATGACCAAGTGAGAGGTGCTGAAAGTAGGTAGTGCGAAATATTGTACTAGTGCAATCCTAAAAATATAGGACTTGTCTAATTAAGGAGTTGGTCCAAATATAGCGATTCTGTCCTATTCCTATTCGCTTATTGCTAACCATATACCTATATCCACGGTATCTTCATCATGCGTCTGTAGCACCACATTTCAAACGCTTCTATTTTTTCCGGTCCTCTCCTCATGTGTAGAGCATGGAATTTAGGACGTAAAAAGTAGTAAAAAAGGCACCACTTTTAGGCCTTAAAAACCTCAAATTAGGCGCACTTTATGACAAAAAACTAATGAAAAGGCAGCAATTTTAGATGCTAGAATGGAATATGGAAACGGCCCTGAGCCATATAAAAGTCATAAGATTGGCAAAGATTTATGTGCATTTCACTATTTATACCTAGTTTCTGGCAACGTCTGCCGGTGACGAGTGTGGCGCAATGGTTAGCGCTTTCGTCTCGTGACCCAGTGCGCTCGGGTTCGATCTCAAACTTGACAACTTTTTTTTGTGTTCCACCGTTTATTTTTTCATATAAAAAAACAGTCATGTCAAAAGGAAAATTGAGCGGAGGCCGTTAGGCCGGAGCGAGTCTGTGAAATTTGATATAAAAACAATATTATGTAAGATAACAGACTTTTATTCATTATCTCTTGGAAACCAAAAACCGGCAGTCTGCTCTACCGCTTGGGATCGGTCAATTTTAGGACTTTCACATGGTTCAGGGCCGTTTCCATTTTCGCCTTTTAGGTCCGAACAATTTCAAATTAGGCATGCTTAGGCAAACACCAACAAATTAATATATTGTAAAATCCTTAAATAGTTTTCAAAAACCTTTTTATTTAGTATGGATATACATTAAACATTATTATAATCCAGGCAATTATAATATTATAAACATATTCCATATTGCTTTGTATGGCAGTGGCTAAACTACCGGCTACGGGTACTGGTTCTGCCAGTATAGTGCGGAAGCAAGGTTGTCTCAACTATAGCTACAGTACAGTATTAAATAATGACTTGCCTATTTTAGGCAGATTTATTTCAGCTTTAGGCCTGAAGACTCGGAAATAGGCGTTTAGGCGAAAACAAATAGGTCTCAAAATATTCAGTTTTTTCCCAAACGCATTTTGGTTGACATATTTTCTAATTGCCTAAATATAAATCAAAAAGGCATTTTGCCTAAAATCCACGCTCTTCTACTCATGTGATTCGCCAATAGAAACGTGGCTTAGTAAGCAGTGGGCTCGCTTAGTGACAGAAAGGTTTTGGGTTCAATGCTCGTGCGAGTTCAACCTTTTCCCTTTTTTGTTTTTTCTGACAGGTTCTGCGTCAGATGAAGGATCACCATAACATCAAAGCGGCCCCACTTATTTGATATAAAAAATTACACCCATCAAAACTTATAAATCAGCAATGCGTCTGAAAATTACGTATGTGCTACCCGTATACGTACACATTGAAGAAATTCCAACACTTATTCCAATACTTTTTTACATCTGCAAGTTTAAGTCGTTAACAACAACAAAAGTGGGCAGCAGAAACTTTGAAGTTGTGAATTTCATGGATGTAACTCTTCTCGTAACCCCAGGAAAATAATTCAGTTGTAATGAAGTGAGCGAGACATCATTTTGTCGAAAGAACTACCCCGTGTCAATCAAACAAGCGTGTCGCATCGGATCAAGACAATAAAAAGAACCGCAAAACCAATAAAAAATCTGTGTCGCTTCTACTCGCCTTATCGGAGTTTACACCCTCAGGTGAACGCCGGTGTAAGCAGTAAAACCACAAGGGAGCCTAACCCTCCGTGTCTGCGTCACTACCCTAGTTCTACACACTAAAATAGGGATTCGTTGGTATACACGCACACTTAACCCAATTGAGTTCAGAGGTCACGTCTTTACTGTTGCAATAATTTCACACGTTAGCGTAGTCTCGTGGCAAAATAAATATCCCAAGAAATTTCCGCGGCTTTATCAACAAAGGAAATGGAAGCGTGTAGGATTTGGGGAGTGCAGCGAAAATAAATTGGATTTAACCGATTTCTCGGACGCTAAGTACATGAATTTCTGCTCCATTTGAACATTAATTCCAACTGTTTATCAAACGATCGAAACGTCGCAATTGATAACCGTTCTGTAGAATATTCGCCCATACTAATATAAAATTAGTATGGCCAAAAACAGTGTATAACAGATTATAGTACGGAGCTCAAGGGTACAAATTTTCACCTTGGTAGGGGGATCGTTGTTACAACCTGTAACTTGTTGCAATCTGAAGTTCATGTCTTGACTATAATATATCCAAAAGCTGTCAAAAATCGTAATGTGCAAAAGGGCATTATATCCAAAAACAGAGTTATGCACACTGGCGTAAAGAGCGTAAAAACTGCTTTCGTTTGGTACCAATATCATTAAATTATTTGTGGTGCTTCTACCTCTAACAAACTGCTGAAGAAACAATTTAGTACAGGCCCTTACGGGAGAAAACTTTTTGAAAGCTGAATATCTCTGTTCGAATGCCGAGAAAATTTGCAAGATTTCGACAATTTTTACATCTACATCGCGATAACTTTTAAGTTACCGCTTAAATCGAAAAATTTTGTTCTTTACAAAATCTTGTACGATTCTTTCGGAGTCTAATGGTTCGACATGCAGATTTTTACCTTTTACGTATATTGAGTTGCGTAATTAAGAAGCCCGACCGGTCGGCTCCCGATACCAATACGCGTCCCCACCTCGCTGCGCTGGTTTGCATCTCACTTTTCGCCGTAGCTCCGTCTCCGTCTTGCTAAAAGATATGAAAATACAGTAGTTACTTACAATAAATTTACAAACTAATTTTCTTCCGAAGTATTGGACTGACTTTCGTCCTTCGGCGGCAAAACTGACAGTTGTGTGGTATATGTATTCTTGCACAATTTTTGTGCCCTACACTTACAAGCAGTTATGCAGGTTTGTTTATTTCTCCTGCAAGAACACACTTTGCTTCCACAGTCTGCAATAAATTACGAGATTACGATTAGGAAGTCAAACAACTTTGATCACTCATGCCTTTCTTTTATCCACATTTACTTAAAATAATAGAATCGGTCGGGAAAGGGGGAAGTGTCATTAAAATTGGTTGGATACTGCCGTCATCTTCTAATTTTCATCCGGACTCTTCCAAACTTGGTAGTTCTTGAATTGGTTGCAGGGCATTTGTCCAGATTTTAACTTGAAAGTATGCTCTCAAACAGTGTTGTTTAAGAGCATCCTCGGTCGGTGGTAATTTAGAAACGGGAACAGATGCAGCCATAATTCCTCTTTAAGTTTTTTTTTATTGATATACTACCTATCTATGTTCCTTGAATATAATTTCATGACAAATCGCTCCATTCTGGTGAACATTTCCTTGGAAAGCTCATGTATCCCTATGTCATCCAAGTAATGATAATGCTGCTGATAGATTTTCCAGCACGTTTTCTTCCCAATGCCAGGGAAATGGCTTGAAGTATCATGTAGGTTGCCTTGTTCGGGAATTGAGAAATTATGACAAAAATACAAGAAATGAATTAAGCGCAGTAAAAGAAGCATTTGAAGATGAAATAAACAAAGACTTAGCAATGGAGAAGACTATGCAAATGGTGGAAGCAGGAATGGAAAGATGTAAAGGGTGTACGGTAACTGCTAAATATGACAGGTATTGTGCATTAGGCGGAATCAAATCAAGACGACTATTTGTAGAGCACATGAGAAAACATTTTGGCAGTAATGTCGAAGTAATCAAACCCTCTAAACCAAATGCATCATCGTCAATCATTCCAACTGTTCCCAAATCGGAAATTGTTCATTATTCATGCGTTAACCGGTTGTGATGAACAAGCCATTTCCCTGGCATTGGAAAGAAAACGTGCTGGAAAATCTATCAGCAGCATTATCATTACTTGGATGACATAGGGATAGATGAGCTTTCCAAGGAAATGTTCAACATAATGGAACGATTTGTCATGAAATTATATTCAAGGAACATAGATAGGTAGTACATCAACAAAAAACACTTTGAGAGGAATTGTGACTGCATCTGTTCAAGTTTCTAAATTACCACCGAGCGAGGATGCTCTTAAACAATACTGTTTGAGAGCATACTTTCAAGTTAAAATCTGAACAAATGCCCTGCAACCAATTCAAGAACTACCAAGTTTGGAAGAGTCCAGATGAAAATTAGAAGATGACGGCAGTATCCAACCAATTTTAGTGACACTTCCCCCTTTCCCGACCGATTCTATTATTTTAAGTAAATGTGGATAAAAGAAAGGTATGAGTGATCAAAGTTGTTTGACTTCCTAATCGTAATCTCGTAATTTATTGCAGACTGTGGAAGCAAAGTGTGTTCTTGCAGGAGAAATAAACAAACCTGCATAACTGCTTGTAAGTATAGGGCACAAAAATTGTGCAAGAATACATATACCACAAAACTGTCAGTTTTGTCGCCGAAGGACGAAAGTCAGTCCAATACTTCGGAAAAAAATTAGTTTGTAAATTTATTGGAAGTAACTTCATTTTCATATCTTTTAGCAAGACGGAGACGGAGCTACGGCGAAAAGTGAGATGCAAACCAGCGCAGCGAGGTGCGGACGCGTATTGGTATCGGGAGCCGACCGGTCGGGCTTCTTACATCTTCTTATGTTTAATTACCTACACAACTCAATATATGTAAAAGGTAAAAATTTTCATGTCGAACCATTAGACTCCGAAAGAATCCTACAAGATTTTGTAAAGAACAAAATTTTTCGATTTAAGCAGTAACTTAAAAGTTATCGCGATGTAGATGTAAAAATTGTCGAAATCTTGCAAATTTTCTCGGCATTCGAACGGAGATATTCAGCTTTCAAAAAATTTTCTCCCGTAAGGGCCTGTACTAATTTGTTTCTTCAGCAGTTTTTTAGAGGTAGAAGCGCTACAAATAATTTAATGATCTTGGTGCCAAACGATAGCAATTTTTACGCTCTTTACGCCAGTGTGCATAACTCAGTTTTTGGATATAATGCCCTTTTGCACATTACGATTTTTGACAGCTTTTGGATATATTATAGTAAAGACATGAACTTCAGATTGCAACAAGTTACAGGTTGTAACAACGATCCCCCTACGAAACGCATTTTACTGCGTCATTGCTAGCATTGAGCACTCTACTATTAATAATTTTAACAAAGTTTTATAGAACCGCCGATTCGTAAAACTTAGGCGGCTTTGTTTCTGGCAAAAACAGGTTTGTTTAGTTTATAATAAGTACCAGGGCGTAACAGCAGCAAAACCGACCTGCAAAGCGCATTACATTTCTGCAATATTCATAGCACGAGATGACTGTGGAGCTTTTCAGTAGAACTAATTTGGGAAGGCCGACACCGCTAGGGACCTTCAAAGAGCGTGACTCGGTCCGAAACGACATCTTACAACGCAAAACTGACGTTTTTTGACTACCAGTTTGCCCATTTTACGTGCATATTTAGCATAGAAATTGTGCATCTTATATTGAGAGAAGATAAAAGTCCACGACTTAGTTTAGTGTGTATCTTGGTGGTTATAGCGGTTATAGTTTTCGTAATAATGCTGAAAAACATCTACCTATCACTGCATTTTCTATTTACCAAACAAGAACAGCTTAATTAAATTTTTATGTACCTATATGGACTAACAAGAAACAGTGACTATTTGCCCTGTTCATCAACGAGTCTTCGCAGTAAAGTTGGATATTTTATCAGAATCTGCTTTCATTATACTAAGAACATAACTCAACTTTACACCCTTGTGTGTATTTGGAGTTTTTGTGCTTGTATTTTTGCACTTAGGCACAATACACCATCTGCAATAAGTATTTGTAGATGCGTGTAATTTATTTTCAAGAAGAAACTGCATCAATCAACACATAATTCAAACGTTATTTAGAGAGTTTAACTAATAATATGAAACGAGAAACTTTACGCGGTACTAACCTCTTGAAAATTAAAACGTTAATTTCAAAATGTGTAGTGTAGGTGCGCTTTTCCGCTGTGGAAATTGCTCAATCTCAAGTTCTGAAGTGGCTTTTATCACATTCCCCCAACATAAAATATGAACGTATAGAAAAATCTCGTATACGAGACCATTACGATAAATGGAGGAAGCAGCCAAAACACTAATAGACCCGAAGCATCCTGTTAAAATCTCGACATTGACAAAATGGGGCAGTTAAATAGTCTCACCTTACTCACGTATTCAGAAGGGCCTCTCGACAACCAGGAGGCCGTAAATTGAGCAGCGCCCTCTCATAAAGCAGCCCGAGACACTATCGGCCGCCTATCGGAATATACGTGGCTTACATACAAGCTCCCCTGAAGTAGTTCGTGAATATTAAATGACTACATGTTGCTTTATTTTAAATGCACAATTTAATATAAATCATCGTTTTTTTAGTACCATCCTTAAAAACAATATCAGGACTTTATAAGTTGTTTAGAGCTTAAAAGTTGATTTTTCTCAATAGAAGAAAGATATTGCAGACATGATGTTTATTATATATTTCAGTGGACTGCAAAGGTCCCTCGTCAAAACTGTCATTTTTCGTTCCGAAGAAACCCTCTCTATAGCGGTGACAACCGAGAATTCCATACGTTTTTTCGGGCTTAAATCGTTTTGTCCATGTGGTTTAGTCTTCTTTAGCTACATTTCAAATGAACTTAACTTTTTATGACGCCTTCACCATCTACGAGTATCTTCGTCTTCTCTACCTTTCGCTATCGCTCTTTCTGCTGTCCTGATACTATTTGGAAATTTTAATGTTAACGTTCTTCTCATGTCATTGGACTGCCATTTTCTTTCGTTTCCATTAATTGGTACTGTTGGTAAGCAAGAAAGCTGTGAAGGGATGGTTAGAAACTTGCAGCCAAAAAGAACCTACATGGATGTAAAAACAGCGTATCTGTATGGTGATTTCTCCACAGAAGTATTATGTTGAACCACCACCAGAGTGGAACGAACCAGGTATGGCGACTTAAGAAAGCGATGTATGGTTAAAGCGAGGGGTGACAACTCCACAAAAAAGGGTACAATGGAATTCCAATTCCAATATAATTCCAGTAATTCCATATAATTCCAGTATTTCCACATAATTCCAGTAATTCAATATAATTCCAGTAATTCCATATAATTCCAGTAATTCCACATAATTCCAGTAATTCCATATAATTCCAGTAATTCCACATAATTCCAGTAATTTCATATAATTCCAGTAATTCCATATAATTCCACATAATTCCAGTAATTCCAGTAATTCCAAAGTACTTCCAGTAATTCCAAAGTACTTCCATATAATTCCAGTAATTTCAGTAATTCCAGTAATTCCAAAGTACTTCCATGTAATTCCAGTAATTCCGAAGAACTTCCATATAATTCCAGTAATTCCAAAGTACTTCCATATAATTCCAGAAATTCCGTATAATTCCCGTAATTCCAAACTAATTCCAGGCATATATATAAAGTAATTCCAGAGTTGTTAAAGAAAAAGTGGATGATGTTGGAATCAAAAACTGGACAAAGTTTTATGATCCACAGGTCTTAAAAAGTCCAAGGCTGCTTAATGTGGCTATTATAAAATTGGAGAAAACGTTTCTATAAAAGCAATTTACTTGGACGATTTCCTTATTTTTCCAGATACCGAAGTAACGGGAAACTCTGAAGCTGATTATATTTAAACCATACCAGAGAAGTTCAATTTGGAAAATAGAAGAAGTGACCAGTAAGTACGCCATTGAACTAAAATGCTTAGTTGTTTTTCCATGAATTCTTCAGTTACTTATTTCAGGATATTCAGATTGTGTCCACTTCCAGTCCGTACATCACTATATTGTTCCTACGTTTCTCCTTCGCCATTCATTTTACTGTATTCTCCAATGCTTTCACTCTTCCTCTAATTTCCCTATTTTCATTTTTTACTTCTTCATTTTCCTTCTTCAATTTTTCGTTGTCCCTTCTGATTTCCTTTATTACCTCTTTGATTTTCTTCTGCTGTCCTCTAATATGATGTACTTCCTCTTTTATTTCTGTTTGATCTTCCTTCATTTCTTTCATCATATTGAAAAATCCAGTTTCTCACATCCGCTTCTTTGCTTCACTGGGAATCTAGATACTTTTTTGACTTTCCAAAAACCCGCTCCACTTCATTTCTTGCTTTTCTCTTCCAAGAATTATCTGTAGAACTATCGTCACTTTCCAGGTTTATCGTCTCTGTTTGCTCCTAGTACGGTCCCGTATTTCCTTTTCTTATTCGGTTTGATTGCCCTATACTGCTCAACTTATAAATTATGTGCTACACCTCGCAAATAGTTCAAAATTTCGTTACGATTATAATTTCCTACGAGCGTTTGAAGTCTTCTGACGCATTTCTAAGCCCAAACTTCAAACGTGCTATATCTAATTCCACTTTATCTTGTTTTTTCGAAAGTTGTCGATGAGTTTCCAAAGTGACGGATGAACGCAATCAACAGTTGATTGAAAAGTCCTATTCTAACCTTCAACCGAATTATTCGTGCGTGGGAGTTCTTGCACGATTCGGTTGTACATATTCCCAATTTCAATAGGATTTGTGGTTCAGCTATTCGATTACGCCTATTTTGTAGATACTAAGCTACTATTTTGGTAGACTATTTAATCTGCGGCTGTTTTTTTGGGGGCTAAAAATACCAAGAATATCACTGATCGCTTTGTGATTTGAGCTATCGACGATTCCACACCAACACATGATATTACGGACTATTCCACTCTAAACTGCCGGACCGTTAAAAGATTCCGATAATTTGAATTCCCCAGCATTTAAGACCGAGTGCATTTGAAATTAAAACGAATTATGGAATATTATTCTTCCGTCTATTACTGCCTCTGCTTTCTGGGAATATTTTCGTTGAGTAATCGACAACGTTGCGACCCCATATTTTATGTATGGTGGGGTGAGATATCTTTCTTGCAGGGCTGAATAGCTCGCGACCGGGGCACCTTTTTCTGAGGCGCGTAAATCTTTATATTTTTTACAAGCGCATGATAGATTACGCTCAAGCCAAATCATTTTGTCATGATAAAGGAGATTCCTTATTATACGTTTTATTTTATAATCTGACGTGGCGTATCAGCGGCCGACAGACACTCTCTGTTCAACGAGCTTGATATTTTTAAAAGGGTGAAAACGCGGGTTTAATGGGGAGTGAATGAACTAGGTCAATTTCCTTAAAATAATAAAAGCCGGATTTTAAATTAATATCTAGTTCGCACAAGTTTCAGTGTGTTTATGACAGAAACCCGATACGCGTTGAGATGAGTGAAAGTTGAGGGCAAGCAGGACGACTTGAACATCTAAAAATTCTGGTATTCAACTACCATACATTTATTACGAGTGTTTTATCCAATTGCTTCTTGCATTCAAAGCCCATTTTATAAATTATCAAAATTTTTAACCAATATTCTAACATGGCTTTACAAAATAAATTTTATATCAAATATTACAGGTCTTTTAAAGAAAGAAACTAAAAAAAAAATATCCCCGAAAATTCTAATTAATTGCTTTAATTGGAATAGAATTAACTTTGTATAAAATTAAAAATGGCACACTAAATCAACTTGGTCTGGTCTTTATATTTGTTTTTACTCTCAACAACCCACATGTCACAAAAGGAGTATTGTCATATGTGTCTAGCTGACCGAGCAATTGAACTTTCTAGCCCACAATTTATAAAATCTTCAATAGAAAAAGTTTTAAATTGTTTGATAAAAAAGTAATATCCTAAGAATTTTATTATGAAAATTATAAAAAATGAATCCATCAATTTTTAAGTATTATACCTAATACTGTTATTAAAAACAAAAAGAAAGTAGAAATTACATTTCATTACCATATATTAATTTCTTTTAATTTTGTGAATTTCTGGCTTGTAAATAAATAAGTAACTGTATAACTATATAATAATATCGACGTTTCGCCTCCGTTCGGGGACTTTGTCAAGATTTATTAAAGACGTGTAAAAAGATATATTTGACAATTTTTTTTCAAACAACCAAAAATTATATGGTAACTATGATATAAATATAAAACATTACCACTTTTGATTTTGGAAACATTCGAATTTATGAAAGAGAAAATAGCCATTAATAAGTAAGTAGTAGAGTATGATTTATTTTATTATAGCAGGTCATCTCGCGCGCTACGCGCGCTCACTGCCCTAGTCGAATCATGACTTCAAAGAAACGCATTATTGCATGATTACAGAATAATTCACATCTGATATAATTCCCTGAAAACGTAGTTTTGAACTATACGGCTATTTCTTTGATTTCCTAAATAAATTATCAAACCTTCCCAAGAACGAACTCTTGAAAAAGCCACGCATAATTGTCCCTGAGTAAATATTTCTTTTCGGAGATCAATTCCTATTTGATCAAATGTTTGGCCTTGTGATTTGTTAATAGTCATTGCAAACGCTAGTTTAATGGAAAATTATTGTCGTCTTTTAAAAGTAAAAGGATAAACATTTTCACAGTACAACGCTATACGGTTAACGAAAACTATATCTCCATGTTTATCGCCTGTTAAAATTTTGCACTGTAGGATATTGTCTCCCAATTGTAAAATTAACAATCTCGTACCATTACATAAGCCTTCATTAATGCTGAGATTTCTAACCAACATCACAATACAATATACTCTCAACTTCAAGTCATGCGGAGGAAAATTTGGTGGGTTTAAAGTATTTAAATATTCAGGAAGAATAGCATCGTTTAAATCTCCATTATCACAATTTTCAACACTATCCAAGTTTGTATATATTTTTTCTGTTTTTATATCTAACACTTCTACCACTTTTTTGTTAATGTCTTCAACATCAGAATAGCTGATTAGGTCATATCTATGAATCGCTTCTTTCTAATTAATTCCTCCATTTATACGTTCAACGATATTAGAATTATAAATGCATTTCTGTGGCACTTCTAAATTACTCTTCATATCGTTTAAAACTCTATCTCCCGCATCCAATAAAAACTTGGTGAATTCTTGTTCCTATGGTAGAGCCCGCATATTTTGTGTTTAAGAAAATTTACGGAAATGACTCCAAAGAGAACTAAATTTGATACTTAAATTCACTGTTTCACAGCGGGTAGCATTTATTTTAACTGGTATATGGTCAAAAATCTCCTCGCAACACCATAATTTTTCCACCAAACGGAACATCACAATTCATAAAGTCTCGTAAGGTTCTGTCTATAATGTCTAAAGCGTACCTTGGCGCCACAGGAGCTTCATCCCAAATAAAAACATCTACACTCCTTAAATAATCTGCTTCTTTTGATTTTTTCTTAAAGTTGGAAGATGAATCTAAAAACAGAGGACCAGGTAACCCAAACGTTTTATGAACTGTTCTGCCATGAGGAAGTAGCGCTGCATGCCTGTGAAGGCCATGGTACAAACAATTTTTTTCTTACTCTTCAGTAAGCTGTAAAGGGTTGTATAAACATTACATTAGCCTCCTGGACCGTCTATATAAAAACATGAAGATTCAGAAATTGTTTCATTTATGTTAGCATCACATTTACCCAAAATAATATCTACAATTTCTTTCTGCTTTTCATTTATGTGTTTATATTGTCGTGATCCTATTTCTATTGCTTGTTTTTCATTTGCATATTCAATGTCGTGGCATGGTAGGAAACATTGAAAGATTGTAACCTTTCTCAGAAAGCATGGAACTAATTTGAATATAGGCTTTCTTGTCCTTCAGTATTACTGTAAGGTCTTTCATAATCTTGTGACATTGCTTCTTTAAATTCTTCCCACAATTCTTCCTGATAAATTGGTCGGCAATGCATTAAAATACGAATGAATATCTCAGCTGTCTGGGCATCATCCAAATTTCAGCTTCATTCATGGCTCTTTTCCACTCCTGATGATCTTAAATAAGACCTAATTTTAAACACGCTGCTACATAAGATTCCTGTATTTCTCCGTTTACTGTTTTCAGATCTTGAAATCTGTTTGCTCCTTTAATATGAAGTAATAATAATCGAAAATGAAATAGGTCAATTTGGCTGGGGCTTACGGAGTACATGCGTCCAATAACTTTGAATTGTTTCTGACGGCGTATACTTTTACAACGACAATTAACATGATACCTCCCTGTGATAGTTCAGACGTACGCGCTTTTGGCGATCGGCTCCCGTACGCATTAAAAAGAGACGGAATCGAAAATCTGATCTCGCTAGATAGAAACGGTACGTGTCTATTGCGCATTCTCCACGACTAACATCACTTTTATTAGATAGGATTAAAGTAAATTTGACTTAAATTTGGTATATCAATTCTATCATATTATTATAAATACAGCTATATTTATACAGGGTGGGCCAATAGTGCGTATTCGGTCCATATCTCTGATTCTATTCAAGATATCAACATGAAATTTTACGTGAGTGTGGAGAACCCCACGAAGCTTCTGTTAGAATTATTTTGATGTATACAGGATGTTCACGTGCTACGTAACAAACCAAAGTTATGTTTTTCAAATGGAATGCCCCACATTTGTTTGCATATTTGGATTCCCCATAAAATTTCATGAAAGTTGATATGCTACACGGTGGGGTTTAGAGTAAGTGTTGTTAAGATATGGCTATTTTAGTATCAGTGTGAACCCAAATTTGTGGTGCTACTGGCGTATAACTCTGATTTTTTTTATTGGACTAATTTCAGAGGACACTCTATTTGTAAAATCCATTAACACTTTTTTCAAAATAGTTCATATTGTACAGAGTGGCCAACTTGCGCAAAATGAAGCTTTTCTCAAAAATGTTAAATGGAACACCCCGTATATTATTTGCAGGTTTAATAGCCAGTTTACTAAGCTTTTCACTGATGAAGATATTGGCAGGTCTGCGACTGATAGTTTAGACAGAAATAAAGATTGAACCTTAAGAACTGAGATTTTTGCCGTAATTTTGTACCATTTTTGTGGAATTTCCTCCATTTTGCCACCAAAAACTCATAAAAATGCTTACACTTTGTTTTTACAGAAAATTTAGCGAATAGAGTTTACACCGGCACAAGAAATCTCATTGTAAGTTTACTTCTTGAAAGAACGGTTTTCTTCCATGGCACTCCTGGTTTCAATTTATACATAGGTTTAATAAGTTACCAATTATTTCAGAATATGATCATGAAGAAGCAATCTGGCGATGAAATTTTTGTCTCAATGTGAAATCAACTTCCAAAAACAAAATGGAAATCATATTTTGTGTTTTGGGCACTAAAAATATGGGAGAAACGAATAAAGAACCGGTAAAATTACTACATTTTAAAGTTCAATTTTCAATTCTACCGAAACCGTCAGTCGCAGACCTAACAATATCTACATCAATCGAAAGCTTAGTAAACTGTCTATCAAATATGGAAATAATATGGGTGTTCCATTTGAAATTTTTAAGAAAAAATGCATATTGCGTAAGCTGTCCACCCTGTATGATATTAAGTTTTGTGACAGAAGTACTCAAGAATTTTACAAATAGAGCAGTCTGTGAACCTAGTCCAATAAAGAAATCTTAAATAGCTTCGACCAGTAGACGTCAGCAGCTCCTCAAAGTTGGGTCCACACTGGCACTAAAATGGTAATATCTTAAAATCGCTCACTCTAAACCCCATCGTGTACTACACCATCTTTCATAAAATTTTATTGGGAATTCGAATATGTAAACAAATGTGGGGCTTTCCATTTAAAAATACATAACTTTGGTTTGGTGCTCAGAGTGTGAACACCCTGTATACACCAAAATAATTTTATCAGATGCTTCATGGGATTCTACACATACGTGTAAAGTTTTATTTCGATACCTTGAATAGAACCAGAGATATGGGCCGACTACACACTATTGGCCCACACTGTATATTTACATGCCAAAAATTCACAAAATTAAAAAAATAAAATAAAATTTGAACTGGCACAAATTAAGCAAGAATATATTAAAAATATATCACACCAAAATTATAACAACTTAAAATTTTTGTATTCTAATTTAAAAACACCCATCCCTAAACTAATAAAAAAACACATTTATATTGGTCAATCTAATAATCATTTAGCAACACCAATTCAAAAATTGTAATTCAGCCATAAGTAATCATACTTTTGAATTTAATGACATCACAATTTTAGTGCAAGAAAAAGATATCAAATCTCGACTGTTTTTAGAAATAATTCATATAAAAAGACAAAATTCTATAAATGATAGAACTGACATATAAAATTTGAATCAAATTTACAGTAACATAATGAAATAAATCCTGTGCTCTGCTACTTACTTATTTATTATTATTATTATTAAATTAATATACATATTTCTTTCTATTTTAAAGAACATTGATTGGGATTCAAAATCGAAAGTGCTAAATTATAATTTCGTTTTTCATTTCTACTTAGGTACCTAAAGTCTGAATCATATTACTTGACGTATGATTGAAATAATCTACGCATTATGTTAGTTTGATGACTCTCTCGCACGCAACCAGTTGATATGGCTGCTAATTATTAACGTAAGATGAAATAATCAAGAATTTCCATTGTAACTCTTTATTTCACTCAGTCTCATTTTTAATTTTTAAAATTTCAAGGTCGCGTCACGTTTTCGAGCTTTTCGTTCCACGAGAGAGACGAAAGATATAACGCTGAGAGAAGGCGAAAGAGAGTTATACATGCATGAGTAGCTGAGATACCACGCGTTGTATAATTAATACTTACCATCATGTTTTGTGATTATTTACGTTTTTTACGTTTGTGTCCTGTGAATATTCGATTATATCCGTGAACAGTTATTACGTAAGTATATTTAAAATATTAAAATTTTATTGATAATGACGTTTGTATGCTTATATTGCGTCAAAAAACGACTGAACGTTCCCCTGAAATGCTCTCTCTCTCTCTCTATCTCTCACCGTAAATCTCTCTCAGAAGTTTCACTCCTATCACGTATACGGTGCTATACGCGCAATTTTTTTATACTATATTTATGTAATTTGTCACGTTTTTATGTCTGTTTTTAGGTGCAAATAATAAATCTTTAAAAAGGCCCCAAACTTGATGTCTGACAAGTCGCACCGTTTTGCCGAAAGATAACATTGTGTAAGTCAACATTATTTTTCAGTTCCGGCCCAAGATATTCCGTTAGAATATTCCCATACCGCTCACCGGTGACACGATTTCCATCATCTTCCGATCACGATTTGAGCCCATAAACCGTACCAAAAAACTACTGAAACACTTGAAGATTTTCGTCATCCCAAATCCTACAATAATTACGTTTATTGGCAAGCCCACTGAGCCAGAAATGTTCTGCATAGGAAAATGATAGGTATACTTTTTTCCAAAATGTGAATCGGCTTCCAACTGCTGAAGAGACCAGTTGGCGAAATTTCGACCCAAATGATAATTTGGCTTTAGTTTTTGAATTACTTGGACTTGACGGAAAATAAGAATCATTGCTAAACGCTGTTGTATCTTTTCAAATTAAATTGATACGATGTACTGAACACAACAGTGTTATCAAAATTTGACGTTTAGATTCGAAAGCAATCTGAGAAGAATATTTTGGGTTGCACCATTAGGTAAAAAAACTCATAGCCTGCTAATTCAAAATCCAAAAGCTGTCAAAAATGAGAACGTGCAGAAAGGCACTTAAATCAAAAAATGAGTTATGTACCCGGAAGTTCTTTTATTGTAGGAGTAGGACACTTGACATTTTAGTAATACATATTTTTTAGATTTTTTTAAATAGCGTAACATGGCTAATCTTGAGTATCTTGGTTAGAACACAGTCAAATTTATCAAAATTTTTTTAAGTGTAATACCTTCTTTACCTAAACATGACTTATTTGTTTAAGCGTACGATTTCTATCTACCAAATTTCAGCATTGGGATAAATAAACTCATAAATTCCTTTTATATTATCAATAAAACTATTAGCAGCCTGTTTATTTGGATAATAAAACGCGAAATCTGGAAAGACAGAAGCTAAACGGAATATTTAAAAAAAATGTATCAAATTATTCGGTCGTAATTTTAGAGTGAGAGTTCTTCATTAAATTTCAGCGGCCCAAAATAGAGCGCCTAATAATAGTTTTGAGTAGGGGCGCCCGGCTTTCTCCGAACGTAGATCTGGCGTTCCAGCTGTCAGCATTCCAGCAATCGCACCTCGCATACTAGACATTCGTCATATATAACTAATTGGACAATATCTGTTCTCACACGAGCCTCGGCCATTAAACGCGTGCACCATTGAATAGAAAAAGGCCAATCGATGCCCCGTGCACAGGAGTTTCGCCACCGCTCTCCAGATCAATCGTAATTTAATTGCACTTGGAAAACTTGGGAACGACAAAAAGTGGCGTTTTCGAACCCACGAAGAGAATAACAATGACGCAATTAAAGGGTGAAACACTCAAGTTTTCTAGCTCGTAACTCATTACGCAAGGAGTTACTTTTCGATGCATTCAGTGTAAGAACAATTTAATTTTTTTGTACATCTGCACATTTTCATTATTGTTCTTTTGAGAACGAAACTTTAAAATTCGTCCCGTGTTAAGAATTTTATGTGGGTGGCTGAGGTATTATGCTTAAGAGTCTAGACCCCTAGACTAAAGATGAAAAACGTTTTTTTCTTAAATACGTTGCGTTAAAAATGAAAACAGAAAACTGTAGACCGACCACTGGTTTCGTCCTTGTGGGACTCCTCAGTGCAGTGCTTTCTGCATTCATTTTATAGGCAACTATCTTGTTCCTTATTGCTATCCAAGACCAAGTCATGGCAACGAAGAACTACAGAAAGTAAAGTCGTAGATTGTGCTTTAGGGCCCAAACATACATGCTCATGCGCCCTAGAAATAAAAAGTATGTAGTAGCAGGAGAGGGTATTTATAGTACAACGACTGTTTTCTTTCTGCTTTATTGAGAAGCCAGTTATAGAATGAAGTATTCCAATCTTTAACGGTGCTTCTGGATTCGGTTCTTAAATATGCAACTGTATCCCTTGGTCTCACTTATTGGGATACGTTGTATATTTGGCCGGTCTGAACGGTTTCTTATAAACGATTTCTTGTGTTGTATTTACGGTCTGGTCAGTGGAAGATTTATTCGTTGTCAACCCTTAAGCTTTCAGTCACAGAAGGGTGGGTTCTATTACTATTGCTAAACGACGAGTAAATAATAAAGCATAAACAAAATAAAACGGACTCTATTAATTTAACTATGTACATTAAAAAGAATTGAACAGACAAAACGGAATATATACAAAAATACGAGATATTTACATTGAAATAAAAAGCGGTTTTCGCGGAGTATCCTGATAGTCCGTCGTGTGATCAAAACTGAATTATTTCTGCGGTATCGGAGTCTACGGGGAGCATCGAAAGGTTCCGACTCCTATACGGGTTTCGGTGAGAGATTCTCGTCGCAGCACCAGGGTACAATCTCGTTGGGGGTCACAGCTAGCTTATCCGTAGCAAATAAGTAAATGTCCTTCCTAAAGATTTCACCAAAAGCTGCCCGTTACCCAGATGCGATCGATTTCTCGCGGTATATCGTCCCGTTACAGACACAAGTGCCACAAATCGATCTAATCCTCACAGACAGACACTTTCAATTCCCCAGCTTGAACATATTTAACTTACTTGTTACGAACAAGGTAGGCCAGCCAGGTTGTGACTGGTTAGTGTTTAATGGTGGATATTACTCAATAACCGCAAGTAAACACCGGGCACTGATTCATAATTTCTTACTCAAAATTTACAAGATGGTCACTATCAGTCGATCACACCGCGAAGTTGGAACGGTCGATTAGGTACTTATACTACTACTACTACTACTGTCGGCGGCCAGCATCATCTCGGATGCTGTGAGCACTGGTCCCAGCTGATGGTCGGACGACCAAGTCCTGCCTTCTGTCTTCTGGAGCATCCACTTTTATAAGCTGGGAGGGGGGCTTCGGCGATTTCTTCCATCTCGCTTGACTGCTGTCTCGCCTGGCGCGCGCTTGCTTCTCCCACCTGTGTCTACTAACGCAGGTAACGTATTTCTCTTCTGGATGACGGCGAGACGTCAGAACGTCCAAGGTAAACACTAATCAATTCTTGATTACTTCAAATGTTTACTTTTGCAACGTTACAATAGTATGAATTAATGCCAAGGAAACTAAATTCGAACAAACCTGTCTTGTTTAAATGAAGTAGTATTTATAGTTTATGAAATGATACATTGTAACTTCGACAAGATGCTGGAATGCTGCAGTACGTTGCTATCGACGGAAACTTGTCACGCTTAAAAATACATAAAGATGCTGCTCCGCTACTACCCACACATATCAAAATGCGCAGCAGATCAGGTGGAACACACACCGGACACGAGCTGTGAATTTTAATGGATTTTCTCACGTATTTTCATAACCTAGAATGCCACTGGAGAGTGCTAAAAGTCGCAAGTTTGTTGATTCTCCGTTTAGAGGATTGCATATGTGAGGATCCATATGCGAACACATTTACAGGAAGTCCACAAGGAGATGAGGGAATTGGAAGTTCAAGTAGCGTGTCTTAAAAATATAATAAGAATCTCTTAAAATCGCATAAAGAGACTTTTCTGTCAGTCAATTTTCTGAAATTATTTTTTATAGTTCGTACTGGCTACGAAAAATTTTAGTTTGCAACATTGCAACACAATTCAAAAACACAAACAACTTCTATAAGTTTTTATTAAGTTACTAAACTTGATGTCCTTATTTGAACTAGGACAAAGTCATGTGCAACGTTTATGGTAACACGAACAAAATTATTATTATCTTACCGAGTTCCAAATTCTCTCCAAACTTCCATAACTTATTTTACCATTCTCCGATAAACCATAAAAATTTATGCTGTGCCCAAGCACTGTCATACGCTGTCACGTTTGACGAATGACTTACAATATAACTTGATTACGACAGCGGCCAGAGCGACGCTCACACCGAGTCCTCCGGGGTCTCGTTCCGGGCAATGTCTTTAATCGCCGTCATCTATTTCATGTCTATGGGACGCAGAACTTTTAATCAAGAGGTGCGTGCAGGTGTGATAAATCACTGCTGTCGTTGATGATGATCGAATAAGAAAAAAATGGGGTTGTAATATTTTGTGGGTTCGGGGGAGAGAATTGGCCACGCCCAGGAGTAAATAGCTGCGATTTTGGTTATCTTTCCCCTAGAGGGTGTGGGAATTATTGTTAACTCTTGAGGAAGTAATGGTGTCATCAGATGGTAATAGAGGGGGTTGCAATTCCCGCTTTATTTCTTGCTTGCGGTGCACAAATTGTTATAAATGAGTCGTTTTGCTTAGATATCTGTCTTTCGGTTGTTAAACAACTTGATGAAATGAAACGTAATTGAAATATAATATTTCAACCATTTCCACAATTTATCTTGCCTCATTGGAGTGTACGGTAATAACGGCGATATTTTACAGAAGTTTTCTTTCTCGAATGTAATAAAACGATCACCGTCTTCCTCAATAATTTGATGACAGTGGGTTGTAAGTAGTTTAAAGGAAAATAGGGGCAAAATAAAACCTTACGTGATTAGAAAAAATCCCTTAAACATGCAAACATGCATTTTAGTTTTAGTTCTATGTTTCGCAACATACTAGAGCAGCAGATACCAACAAAGAGAAGTAGAGTAGCCAACTTAAATCATCGCAACAGACCAAAATGTTTAAAGTACTGTGTATATTCCGAAAGTTGGGTATTATTTTAATTCAAATTTGCTACCAGTTTAGATGAAGTTGGTGTAGCAAGAAGAGAATTGAAACATAAACTTTATTTAACCGTTTACACTCGCCTTACATTGTTTTTATGGACGTTTTGAGTTCTTTGATCCTTATTTTGAAACTTCGACCTAAAGTGGTCTCAATTTGTGTATTTTTCTGCTAGCTGTTTACACAAGTTTTTTTATTAACACATCCCTATTGTTAGACTGGATATTTACGTTAGGTTGCCAATTATTTTGATATGGTGATTCACATTTGGCCAATGTTATTTATTATTTCATTTATTTGTTCTTCAGCGAAATGTCATTCCAAATTTTTTTTCTGATTGTTTTCTATGCTCTCAAGGAATTCATGGCGAAACCGCTTTGATGTCTATACAGCAGATCACGGTTATTTCTGGCCTAAAGAATCAGAACTCTGAAAACAAATACACAATCCTTAATGGATTTCCACATAAATTTCCCTCCATCCATCTGCATATTCAATAGAAATAACATTTGACTATATCTGAGAATATGGGCTTTCTACACGTAGGGCCCGCATAATGCTTCCTTTGATTCCCTGCACCCTCGCTCCTCCCCCTCCGTCCTCTTATTCGGAAAGCTATAAAGCCTGAAATGGGAAAATAAGAATTGCAAACGTGCCGCCCTTCAAAGAAACATTAAATCATTTTTTCATCTTTACCCCGTAAATAAGAGGAGTAGCAGACAAGGGTTCTTGATGTTTTCGCGTTTATCAGAGGAGCGCGTCAAAGGCGTCGGGTAAGAGGGGGGCTTTGGAATACAAAAATCAGCTTGGTTCGAACTTTAAATAAGTCTCAGCCATTAAGTGTGCACTCCGTTATTTCCGTCCGACGCTGATGTCAAACAGGAAAGCAACACTAATGCATGGGCGAAATAATTTTCTTTTCCTATCGCTTGGTCGTAAACGTGTACATCATGAGAGTCTCCTATGATGTGTCAGCTCCCAAACGCTAATGGAAGTCCGTCCTAAGTAGGAATCTGAGACTTTAGCCTTCATAAAGCCTTCTCCTGGCGGTTCATCCAGAAATTGATACTGGCGTCTTGCTATATAAACTGTTAGATATCGCCCATCTCTTGCATCTGTAGACTTCTTACGTTCCTGTCCTGGGGTTCCACAGTAACTTCCAAGTTCATTGAAACGTTTAACTGTTCGATTAATCGTTGAATGATTTAAAACTTGGAAAAATTACATGTAATGCGTTAATTTTGTCCAGAAGTGTACATTATAGTATACAACAGTGGCTCCAACACAGATCCCTGCGGAACCCCATAAAATATACTTCTCGAGACCTGGTTGGGAAGTTTAACTATTTGTGATCTGGCAAAAAGATATCCACCCAAGAAATTCGCAGCAGAATAACCTAACCCCCAATACCATAAAATACCCAAAAGAATCTCGAGATTTTTGACACATCTCCATTTGTCTATAGGAACTTTTTTTATTGCTCGGTTCCACAGTCATGCATCTCTCCGTTTGATTAACTGAAGTTCGCCATGTCGATGACAAAACTATTCCAGACTCTCAGGAAATTACTGCAATATACCCCATGAGCCCTTCACTCGGTGACATGCCAACAGATCGGTATTTCTTTGAATTTAGTTCCGACTGAATATTGGAAATATTCCGAATCTATTGTTAGTCCTTTAAGTTAACTCATGCCGTGAGGTGCAAAGCTGCATTATTTCCCCATACTTGATATTGATTACCTACCCCTAACACTCTGTCTAGCGTTTTCCATTCGGGCTCTCGATGATAATGTTCGAAAAGACAGTACCAAGCAACGTTCTGCTTTTCATACATCCCACTTCTGATGTAAAAAAATATGAGATGAATGGTTTTTGGCGCCTTATGAAGACGACACAGATTTAACCATCAACCAGCTTATCACTGGATATGAAACGTGAGTTCACCATTATGACCCTGTATCGAAATAGGGGCCGATGCAGGAAAAATAAAGTGCTTTTGGACGCCACTGATCCGTTCCTTTTTATCTGCTTTCATTTAACCCTAGTTTATTACAAGCCTCGCACTCGCAGTCAAAAGAACAAGTCAAACTCGCCATGAAAAGCATAATTCTGATGGAAATCCGTTTTATGTGATAAATTCCTTTTTGATGTTCATTCCACTTCAGCACGTTTCATTGCCTTTAATATCGTTCATAGCTACCAGAGACATGCATATATGCAGAAGTCGTAAAGTGGGAATAATGCAACTTGAGTTTTCTCAAAGAAGTGGTAATAAGTTTTCCGACTTCCTCGGTATAATATTGATCCCAACTTCGATGACATAGTTGCGGGAAAAGCTCAGAGATGGCGCGGAAGCGTTTCGGTATCTGGCGGAAAGTGGCTGAACTGTACGTTGTTTTAAGTTGGTTAGTTACAGGTTTCTAGAGGAGGCTCAAATGATAACTAAGAGGAAGCGCAATTGTTTCTATCTATTCCTTTGATCTTGAAACTAACTCGTACTTTTCTCTTTGCAGACGGTTCAGTAACGGAGTTGTATCCTGTAATGGTCTACATCCACGGAGAATCCTATGAATGGAACTCGGGAAATCCGTACGACGGAAGCATTTTAGCTGGTACTCGCAAAGTCGTGGTGGTCACAATAAATTATAGGCTCGGTATATTAGGTGAGTATATAGTAGAATAAAATTAGATTACTAAAAAATATGTTTTATGCGAAAAGTTTTTCTTGATGAAGATTGTCTTTTATATTAAAGGAAATGTGAAATCGGTTTCGTTTGATGTTCCTGCGATCCCAAGAGTACCGATCTTTTATGTTTCATTACCCCTAGGGTCTATTTAAAGATATCGATTCTCCCATGGAAACCCAGATGAAAATAGAACAAAATATGAAGTCTTTAAGAGTTTTTACTTACATCGACCTTGTTAGATATCTTATTTAAACACAATATTTTTGAGAATCATTTTACCATTCATCAGTAATTTAATTTGTTAATCAAACAGCTCGGGTCCAGTGTCTAATAGGTTCAGGGGTAATGGTCCTGTTGTGATGAACATGACAATTTACTACTTCTAGAATATTATTAAAGTACCCATATACAATCAATATTATTGTCAGTATAAATGTTGCCAATATCATCTCATTTTGGATTCCTGGATTTTTATATACAAAAATCATTGTTTCACAATTGCAGGAAATAAAAAGCAGAATTGAGCAAAAATAATATACAACTTTCACAGTTGTAGATCAAGTTTTACCTTATACAATCACTGATATTGATTCTGCCAACGATTATGTACCATCAGAAGAAGGTGGCGAATGAGGAATGAGGAAGAAGATGAATCTGGAAAAGATGAAGAGTTGGGAGAAGAACGAGCAAATGAAAGGGGGGAGACAAAAAAGAAGATCCTGAAGTTGACCATAATGGAGAATTGGTAAGTGATAGAGAAGATTGTAGAAAACGCAAAAGCAAAAGACAATGGAAGACAATGGAAGAGGGTAAAGAATTCCCAACCTCGGCTGTATGGTGATGCTTATGAAGGAATTGAAAAGAATGTTACAAGAAAGTACCAACAACCAGCTCATAAAGGAACGTGCCTGTTGAAGTCGCTATGCATAGGTCATATGGCTGCTTTGAGGGGACCACAACAGATATTCGAGTGTGTATTTTTAACAATTTATGGAAGTTAAAAACGTGGGAAGCCAAGAAAATTTTCATATCAATTCTTGTTTTGAATGTGCAGCCGAAATATAGAAGACTTGGTATTGAAAAATGAAGAAATAAAAAGGCGTGTTTGTAAAAATATGCTTCTTACAACGTTAGGAGTGTAAAATCTGTAACATCTGATGTGCACCATCATGGGTGTTAGGAAGTTCTACACCAGAGACTCCAGATGGTGTCGAGGAGTAGCCTAAATTGCGTCGTGAATTTCTTGGCTATTGTCAACGCGAAAATAAAACAAAACATATTCTTAGAGAAAGATAATGGAAAAATAGTTAGTGCATATACTATGAACTTGCAAGCAGTGTTTACTGTGTCCCCATACTCAAGCCTCGGCTATATATTATAAGCAAAAATTGAAGATACATAACCTTACTTATGATCTTATATGATCTTTCAGAATTGGCTATTAAAAGGAAAACTACTAAAAAACAAAAAAGTTTGGAGGTAGGACAGATGGAAGTGGATTCTTTACAGAGCGTAATAGAAAGAAAGTTGGGGAAAAGAAGGGAAATGTCCCTACCTGCAGATTATATCAAAGTAATAAGATCTGCAAGAGAAAATCTATCACCCTATAAGGTTGTATCTCTGAGATATATCGACTTTTTTTAAATATAACAACGGAATTTATGCAAGCATTCGACCTGAAAATAAGAAAGGGGATCCTTGCATTACTGATGCTTGGAGCGGGGCATGGTATGGATCACCGGGGCAGCGTTCCCCTCGCTGTCAGTTTGTACCTGAAACGGTCACATCTCCTGCCGGACAGATACGATTGAGACTTCCAACGCTCCGCTTGCTCCGCTTGACCTTAACCTGACAGATTTTTGAATAAAAAAGCTTAACTTAACAACTAATAAACGTATTCAGATTTTTGAATTAAAAAAATGTGCACTCAACAACTAATACCTAAGCGTATTCAGATTTTGAATTGCTGAAGTACCACACTAATGCACAGCTGGAGCTTCAATGTAGAATGTGGGCTCATAAAACCATAAAAATATTATGAAATTGTTCGAGTTTTATTACTACAGCGTTTTTTGTCCTCCTGAAAAGTTACTGAATTTTGACATATGACGTATTGGAGTATCTACGATGATTACATATCATTCTGAAGTTGTGATGTGTTGATGAATGATTCCCGTTTTACCTAGTGCACTAGGTAGAAGCAACGAAAAAACTTGGGGACTCAAGAAACGCGCTGTCTCAAAAACACTATCGCGTTACTAAATATAAATTTCCCTCTGCGGAAATCTAGTCAGGACCGGCGAAATGCGTTTACCACAACAAAGAAAATGCCGTCAACGAATAAAAAGATGAAATCTCGCGTCATATATATAACCCGCCCATAAAACTGGCAGGTTTTTGGCGAATATTCTCACAATATACACGCGATCCATAATATTCTTTATTTGCCCCGTGGGGTCGGCCACCCGGCCAGCTGAGCGATGTATGTCTGTAGCAGATTTACGACGTCTCATCCCTCAGGGCATTTTTCTGAGACGCTGCAGCCGCATATAAAATATTGCAATCGAAGAAATGCAAACTTTTCTCTGGCTATGCGCATTGCGAGTTTATTGAAGTTATCGTCGGTACATTCGGATGACGGGGCTGTAAATGGGGTGCCGCATATTCTCATCGGATTCTCCAAACTTCATATACGAATATATTTTATTTGTTACTTTATTTCCAGACGAGCCATTTTTTAAATTTCTCGGATACATGGGGTGTATCTCGTTTCGGAGAATCGGGCGTGATACATGAGTCATTTTAGCTTCGGCATATTTGTCACTTTCATTTGCCAACGTCTGGTTTCACTTCTGATTCAGATGTCAAAACGGCAAGCAAGTAGTAAACAAGGTTATGCAAAAATCGTATGTGGCAACTGAGGTTTTACACATTACATTTACATTTTAGACTACTAACTAATAAAATGCAAATTATACCTGCTTTCGGTGAAATAGATGCTCGAGTAATTATTAAACTTTGTTTAACGAACTTTCAGCAATTTCAAATGAAAATGTTAGCTATTTTAGCTTATTCCGTGGGCAAATTCTTCAATCTTCCAGAGAATGCTTCAATTGAGCAGGCACATCTGGGTTTAGCCTCGTAATGAGAAAGATAAACCGTTTTTCTTTGTAACTATTAATTTCAGTAGCCTTAAATCTTAACGTCTTACTAAGCCGACGTTCAGACAAACACTTGTATAATCTGCACTAGACTAGAGTTTGAATCTCATTTTACAACAAAGAATGCTCGTTTTTAATACCTAGCAAAAACATTCTTGTAAAATATATCCTGGAACAAGAGCGGGGTATGGCGGGAGGTGTCCCATTACATTCTAAATAGATCCAGCGTATACTTTTGCACCGGAAGAGCACCGGGATTACTCTTTGTCTGAGGAGGAAGAATTAATTATACAGTCCTTCTTTTTCAAGAGAAACTAAGGCTAGACTTTTATAACTTGAGTGTTATTCTAGACGGCGAAAAGAAATTAGGTACATCAAGTGCTACGACCCGGACAAATTGCAGCATTTTATACTATGGTGGCAATGTCTAATTACAAAATCTGACATGCAGTTTGACGGTGGAATGGATGCTAACTGAAAAGACGATGTCTTGCACGACATACAAGAGCTTGTATCTTATTTTATATTAACATAATTATTATTTATTATTTAAAATTATTGAGTGCTATTTTTTCTCCATATTTGCGAGAGTAACTTAAGCGATTAATTTTTGCACCAAAAATTATTTCAACAGATTGACTAGGGTTAAGATTCGATGAGAAAGAGAGTTAATTAGTTCAGTGTCACTCACAGAGGAGAACGTTAATAATTAATTATTTATTTTCAATTGTTCTTTAAAATCGATAAATATCGAAATCCCAATCAACATGACTTTTTCAAGGACAGATCAGTGATGGCAACTGATTGAGTTACATTTGTGTAGTATGTATTTGGCAACATGGACAAACGTTTTCAGGTACAGACTTAGGGAGTTACAAGCACTTGAAGGGGTTCAGATTAAATTAATTTTTTTCTATTAGAAGAAGAAAAGGTAAACCGACACAATTTTAAGCATTTACTCAGTTTTTCAAGTTTACTAATATATGCTAGTTCATTCTTGGCTATCAAAATCATTGGCGTCACTTTTAGGGCAAGGTAAGTGTGTCTCACCCTATAACTCTTTTTTCATTTTAGGCCAAGTACTACACGCTGCAAAAATGTTCGACATTATTCTTTAACATCCTCTATTTCTACGTCAACTGTTGGCGCGCCTGCAAAATCGCGTCGCTTTATTTCAGTGATGCGCATAATCCAACCGTTCAATAATCGGATTATTTCTTACCGAATTAATGATTTATAGGTGTCTGGTTGTGCAATTGCTAACAATTTTGATCGTAAAGAGGACTGAAATTTTTGCATGTAATATTATACGTAAAATTGAACCTTACGTTACAGTACGTAATATTACAGGGAATATTACATGTAACATTGGATTGTAATAGTACGCAAAAACAATGCTACACGTAATTTTAAAATACTAATAATGTGTCATCGAAAAATAAATTTAAAAAACTCAAGCTTGTGTCTGTGTTGTCAATATGGAAATGGAAAGTCGGTTGTGCAGTGATCGGAAATCTCGGAGGGGCCATACCTGGATTATCTATGTTTATTCGTGCCCACTGACGGGCAGTGATTCACCTGTAGTATTTGCTTCTGACTCTCACTCGCTTATAGACTCGAAATCGCCATCCCAGGAACTTCTAGATTCTTCAAGACACAAGCTTTCATCATCATTATGCTAGGAATCCGAAGTAAGGAGATCAAGAAAGAATGAAACGAGATAGCTCGTTAAAATCTGTTTTTGATCGGTTGGGCTTCCCCGATTTATTTCAGTTTTGCCAGTTAAGAGGCATCATGCCATATTCCTCCGATTTAATATTCTTTTATTAAATTGCTAAACTCCAGAAACTTGCATCATAATTGTACCAACGTAAATTACAGATAATATACCACTCGAGCCAATTTCCAACTGTCGAAAATGCCCTCTCTCTTGTTCCATCAAGTCTTCTATGTTAATATGTTTAAATATGGGGTTTCTTTTTTGAAATAACGATGTTTTCCTTTCAGGTTTTCTTCAGGCCAGCACCGGTGAAACCCCAACTGGCAACTTCGGCCTTGTCGACCAAATCGCAGCTTTACTGTGGGTTCAAGAAAACATAGAACAATTCGGAGGAGATCCCGATAGAGTAACAATATTTGGACAAGGTACAGGCGCTGCCTGTGCTAATTTACTCATGCTATCTCCTATGGTTCAACTCGGAAATAAGGATAAGCGTGCGTGGCTTATTTTGCTTTTAAAACACTTTTACTGACTGAACTAAATTTCAGTGTTATTTAGAAGAGTAATCCTGATGGGAGGATCTGCTCTCTCCGACTGGGCCATGGCTGGTAGTCCGCTCCAAGTTACGCACCAAGTATCCCAAGCACTCAATTGTCCTTTAACAGACGATTTTTTGGACTGTTTAAGAAACAAAAACATCACGGACATCATGAATATTTCAGTACAAACACCACCATACACGACCCCTTTTGGTCCAATAGTGGATGGAAGGGTAGTTCCAAATGAACCTAGGAAAGCTATGACTGCTTACACTGACCTCTTCAGCAGATTTGAAGTTATGTTTGGAGCTGATGAGGCGGAAGGAATGCAGTGGATGGATGTGATTGAGCTTACTCAAGGGTTGCTAGAGAGGGAGTTGCAGCATGAACTTGACAATTACTTTAAAATGAAATGTGAGGGGCATACCCTTACCTGCAAGATACGTGCTTACGCGGAATATACGAATCCTTCTTTTAGAGGACCTTACGAAGATGACAGAGATATTTTTAGTAAGGAGCTGGATAGCGTTATCGTTAACAGAAATGTCCTATTGGCCATTCTGTCTGACGGGAGAACATTAGCTCCGCTTTTACAAACAGCTCTTTATCACACTGCCTTAAAATCGAAACCAAAATCATATTGTTACATTTTTGGATACAGAACTAAATCCCACCATCACGTGGTGAGTATTTTTTTACAGTTACCGACCTAAATGGAAATAGGGGAATTAATAATTCATTTTCTGTCATTGTGTAGTGATTTTAGCACTCACCTTCATCTACCGTCTACCAATTAAAACGAAATTAAATTCAGAATTGCTTTTAGGTATATATTAAAATTCTTTTATAATTGGACGATTCAGCGTTTTAAATTCGTTTTATTTAAGCTGCAACAGGAAGCAGTGTGTAATTGTATTCCATGTTGTAAAAGGATTTGAGTCACAGGCTTTCATTGGCATTAATTTGGGAGACATTTGAAAAAACAATTTGCTCATTCATTTTTTTAATCGCGGAAGAAGGCGAGGTTGCGATCCTGTCAGGTGAAATGGTATTACTCTAATTCTGTGTCAAATTAATAAGCAAGGATTATTCGGGTAAACAAGGCATGTATTTTGGGGGCAAAAAATAACCTCAAGAAATGTGACAGAAGAGAAATATTTATAGGCTTATTGATACTGTGTCGATTCATATAAAACTCAAATCGAGAATTTGAATGACGATATTTTCCTGATATTACGTGGGGCAGCAGCTCTTTCAGTAATCATAGTGGCAGAGATCGTGAGGGTCGGTATGGCACTGTGATAAACACTACTGCGATGTGGAAGGCAACGGGAACCCACCACATTATTATATCCCTGGTACAGCGTACTTCGAATTTATGATGATGGCACTTTCTGGAGTAAAATATTCCGGAGGTAAAATAGTCCCACATTCGGATCTCCGGGCGGGGACTGCTTCGGGGGGAGTCATCAGAAATGATAAGTGTAACATCTCACGAGTCGGAGCGTGGAATGTTAGAAGCATGAAACAAGTAGGAAAGTTAGAGAATTTGAAAATTGAGATGGATAGGTTAGCATTAGACGTAGTAGGTATTAGTGAAGTGCGATGGCCAGAAGCCGGAGACTTCTGGAGCGGAGATTTTAGAGTAATACACACAGGATCTGTAGGAGGAAATTCGGGAGTAGGAATTGTTATGCGGAAAAAAGTAGGGCAGAGTGTAGAAAATTTCTTACAGCAAAGTGACAGGGTAGTTATGGTTAGGTTAGATTCGAAACCTGTAAAAACAGTAATAATACAGGTATATATGCCCACTTCTAACTACAGTGATGAGGTCGTAGAGGCAGTTTATAGTGATATTGAACATGTGCTAGATTTTGTGAGAGGACACGAAAATTTAATAATTATAGGAGATTTCAATGCAGTCGTAGGCACAGGGCGAGAGGGCGGAATAGTTGGTCCCTTTGGATTAGGCAACAGGAACGATAGGGGAGTGAGACTGATAGAGTTCTGCGATAAACATAACTTAACGGTCGCGAACACTCTATTTCACCATCATGTTAGGAGACGCTACACGTGGAAGATGCCAGGAGACCTAGGGAGATATCAAATAGATTACATTCTTGTTAGGCAAAGATTTAGAAATCAAGTTAGGGATTGTAGAAGTTATCCAGGAGCAGATATAGATAGTGATCACAATATAGTCGTTATGAAGGCCAATCTTAAATTTAAGATTTTGAAAAAACGAAGCGGAAGAAGGTATCTTGACCCAGAGAAACTAAAAGATGATGATACGCGCGATAAGTTCGAGAAAAAGACAAACGAAGTACTAAAGGGCGCGGGCGAAAATATTGTTAGGGACATAGAGGAAGAATGGAATTGCATTAAAAATAGTTTAGTTTCCTCAGCTAGGGATATTTTGGGTCATAAACAGAATGAAAGTAGGAAACCCTGGATAACAAAACATATTGTGAGTCTAATAGAGGAAAGGCGCAAATATAAAAATAGGTTAGATGAAATAGGGAAACAAAGATATAAGGCGATCAAGTGGGAAATTATTCGGAAATGTAGGAAAGCGAAAGAGCAATGGATCGATGATAAGTGCAAAGAAGTGGAAAATAAGTTCGAAATAGGAAAGACTGATGAAGCATATAAAATAATTAGGAGAAATTTTAGAGAAATTGGATCTAGTACCAAAAGCATTAGGAATGAGGCAGGAGATATCCTAATCGAAAGCGGGGAGAAGGCAGATAGGTGGAAAGAATATTTAGGAAACTTATATGCGGGACAGGAAGTGCAAGATATATTAGAAAGTGAAAGCAGTGTAGAAGGGGATAACCTAGGGAGTCCTATAATGAGAGAAGAGTTTGAGCTAGCACTAAAAAGTTTAAGGAATAATAAAGCACCAGGTATAGATGGCTTGCAGGCAGAAATCTTAAAGTGCGCAGGTCAAGAGGTAATAGATCGTTTATTTAAATTAGTTAGTCGCATATACCTGACAGGCGAGATTCCAGAGGATTACAAACTGAATATCATGGTAGCTTTGCCAAAAAGGAAAGGCGCGGATAGATGCGAAAATTTTAGAACTATCAGTTTAACTTCCCATGCGTCAAAAATTTTAACTAGAATTGTGCAAAGAAGGATGGAGAAAAAGGCGGAAGAGATATTACGAGAAGATCAGTTCGGATTTAGACGAAATAGAGGAACGCGCGAGGCCATTCTAGCTTTACGAGTAATTATAGAAAAAACGATAGAAAAGAGAAAGAGCGTATATATAGGATTTGTAGATTTAGAAAAAGCCTTCGACAACGTAAAATGGGGGAAGATGTTCGAAGTGCTGAGAAAGGTAGGGATGAAATACAGGGACAGAAGAATAATACATAATCTCTACAAAGAGCAAAAGGCAGTTATAGAATGTGAGCAGGAACGAAGGGAAGTAGATATCCGGAAGGGAGTGAGACAGGGATGTGCATTGTCACCTATAGTTTTCAACTTATATATCGAAGATGCGATTAATATTGTTAAGGAAAGAACAGCCTCAGGGATCAATGTACAGGGCCAAACTATTAACATGCTCAGATTTGCGGATGATATAGCAGTGTTAGCATCTAGTAAAGAAGAATTAGGAGCGGCTTTGAATGAAATGGAAGCAGTTTTGACACAGGGCTACGGCATGAAAATCAATAAAAAGAAAACTAAAATTTTGGTATGTAGATGGAGTGAAAATAGAACTAAAATTGAAATACAAATAGGAAATGAGAAGATAGAGGAGGTCGCGGATTTCTGCTACTTAGGAAGTAAAATAACCCAAGACGGTAGGAGCACTAAAGATATAAAACAAAGAATGACGCAGGGACGAGTTGCGTTTAACAAAAAGAAACAACTGTTATGTTCGAGAACGGTTAATATAGAGACTAGGAAGAGACTCTTAAAGTCGTATGTATGGAGTACGGCATTATACGGGTGCGAAACTTGGACAATAGGAGAAGCGGATAGAAAAAGAGTAGAAGCGTTTGAACTGTGGTGTTACAGACGCATGATGAAGATACCGTGGATAGATAAGGTTAGCAATAGGGAAGTATTAGAAAGAGTTGGGGAAAGGCGAGAGGTATGGAAAACAATAAAGAGTAGGAGAGATAGGATGGTAGGACACCTTCTAAGACACGAAGGAATAGTTCGCGACATACTAGAGTCAGAGATAGGAATAAAAAGAGGTAGGGGTAGGCCTAGATTAGACTACTGCTCTCAAATAGTTAGGGATGTAGGATGTTCTACTTTTAGGGAAATGCGTAGGTTAGCTCAGGATAGAAAAGAATGGAGGTACGCGTCCAACCAGTCTTCGGACTGAGAACCTTATGATGATGACGTGTGGTTTATTCATGCGGACTTTTTTCATGTTGTTTGTGTTGAATGTGAGGCAGAAATAGTTAGATGCTTCAGTTTCCCTGATTGACATGTACACATTTTCACACGTAGTTTAAAGTTCTTTCATGCCGTCAATAACGAACGCACATCATACATACCTTTACTTGTTCGAATGATTTGTAACGATTCCCTTTCAGAATATTTGTGCATTTTCGTCGAAGGCTTATCACTTTCTCCTGTAGCTATAGTTATATAAACCGAGTAGGGTTAAATCAGGTGAACGTGGTGGCCATCTTGTATACATATTGTTTGACGTGAGTGTCCTTAAAGAATTTAACATTTTTGTAGTGTTTAAAACGTAAATATCTCCATTCCAAATTAATGCTCAAAGTTCGCTTTAAGCGCTAATTCAGGGTTACCTTACGGGTTTTTTGAAACAAGATAACAGATCTTGAGCATTTTGTGAATTCGAAAATGCTAAAAAAAATTAATTAAGTATTTGAGTTTATCTACTCTGCTTTTTACAATCTAACATACAGGAGGCGGCCTGTTAGAAGTTTCTGGAGAACGAAAAATGGGATAAATTTGAAACTTTGCATGGAATTATAGTTGGTAGTGATCCACTTTTCTGAAATATTTTCTGACTTCTAGCACTTCCGATTATACCGGAAGTTGACATAGAGTTCAGTTTTTTAAACAGGACAACCCCCAAATATGTCAACAT
The DNA here is from genome assembly GCA_963966045.1 of Xestobium rufovillosum. Taxonomy (NCBI): domain Eukaryota; kingdom Metazoa; phylum Arthropoda; class Insecta; order Coleoptera; family Ptinidae; genus Xestobium; species Xestobium rufovillosum. The sequence continues at coordinate 6,314,155 of OZ014499.1, read as the reverse complement.
TTGGTTTTATCACATGAGTTTGAATTGTCTTTACTCAGAAATTTTTTTTTTATCTCTTCTCTTTTTTGAGATAAAAATTATTTTTCGAAATTTTTAGACATTTCCTCCACAAACTTCAAACGCCTAAAAGTCACTGACTTAAATGCATTTTCCGATATTGCTTCTCGTTAGCCGGGGAGCAGCCACCTCAAAAAGCGCTTATTTAAAGAGTTCGCCCGAAGTCGAGGACACACTTGTTTTGAAAACCGTTTTCTATGTAAAATCTCCCGCTGAATCAGAATCCGGAGGGCTCTCGTTCATTTGGGACGGCCTTGACCTTGGAAAATGCATTTTTAAGTAAAATTTCGAAAAATTTCAAACTCTGAACTTTTAAGTTTACATCGTCATATCTTCGTTCTGGAGACAGCTAGGAAGCTAATTTTGTTTTCGAAATGTTCTCCAGGCATTTTGGATTGAAAAACTCTATAGACAATTAACTTTTGAAAAATAACTACGTCAGAAATAATTTGTAATTTTGTACTCCGCGTCATTTTTGTGCCCCTTAATTTTCACCACGCGAGAAGTGACCGAGTTACAGCGATTAACAAAAAATTCCTTTTTACGCTCTGGCATAGTGGCTCTATCTACTCTGGGCGTCTATCTCCTCTACTGGTGCATCTCCGGCTAATCTCTGTCATACAATATACGCGAGAAACTCATGCAAATACCTATAATAACCTAGACTTTTCTTTGACAAAGTGATAAAACAGTTTCCGATGTAATGAAGTTTATGTTTAATTGTTTACAAATAACAATAACCATGTATAATATTTATGTGGAATTGTTTTGGAATCACTGTTTGTGCGATTTTGATTGAAGACTGAGGTTAAGTCAACACAAGTGTGTCCTCGACTTCGGACGACGACTTTGAATTTAAGCAGGCTGCTCCCCGACTACGTCTTCAGAAGAAATTTGGTTGTTCTTGAAAATGAATAAACAGAATTCCAAAAGAATAAACTCGATGTTTCGGCCCCAATGGGGGCTTTCGTCAAAATTTATTAAAATATAAGTGCAGATAAAAATGACGAGCCGGAGCCAGAGCTACATTCATATAATTTAATTTACATCAAATTTTTGAGAAATATTAATGAACCGTTTGATTCACAGATTGACAAAACCGCATCTGGGGATGAACTTCCTTACATTTTCGGCGTCCCTCTTGACAGCCCGAAATTTCACTACACTGACATATACACACCAGAAGAGAGGAGATTGTCAGAAAAAATCATGACTTATTGGGCAAACTTCGCTTACAAAGGGTAAGGTCCATCCTCCTAAATGATTCAATATTTTGAAGTTTTTATAATGTTATCCAGAGATCCAGAAGGCGGTAACTTCACCCCCATGACGATGAAGGAAAAATTCTATTTCTCCGGTCCTAGATACAAACGCGAATGGCACGAATTCAACAATGGAAGTCAAAATTGTTTATACATAGGTAAATTTTATGTCGGTACACATTTTCAGTAAAATTAAAACATCTGCTTGTTACAGACGACGTCCCGGTGGAAATTTATAGATACAGGGAAACGAAAATGGTGTTCTGGAATGACGAATTCTATAATTTAACGCAAGGAATAAGACCTCCTGAGCTGAAGAGAACCACACCTTCACCTCCTGAAATGGAACCATTTCCATTCCCTTTCGCTCGACCAACTCCTCCAGTAGTATATGGCATCCCAATATATACACCCCCTCCTTCTTCTGACGAGACGGGAAATGCCGAAGACCCTGTGGATGGTTTAGTCATGACTCCACCGGATCCACCCCACAAAGGATACATGAACGTTTTCATAATCATCGGAGGCATATTTCTCGTTGTAAACATGCTACTCTTTATCGGTCTTTACTACAAATGTACCAGAGTAAAGAAGAGAAGTGAAAATAAAGACAGAAACGAAATTCCTTCGGATGCCGAAGATGCCTCAGAAAAATGTGCGAAACTAAACCAAAATGGTTTCATAGTGGATGGTTGCAACTTCATAAAATCTTTGAGCAAAACTTCAAGAGGCGACCTCTACGAGCCTGTTAGGATAAGTGGTTCCGCCTCTAGTTCCAAGCAGAAACTGACTAGACAAATGTCAAACAGTACAATTGATCCACATATGAAAGTAAGGGAGTGGATAGCTCAAGAAATCGTCCAAAAATGCAGCCCTAGAATCTTACGGCGACCCAGAGACACAACTGATGAAAGTCCTACCAAAAACGGAAAATTTTTTAAGCGTAAAAGAAGTCTTAAACCACCACTGCAAAGGAGTGATTCCAAAACAGTTGCAGAATCACCTTCCTTAGGTCGTAGTCCAACTAGACCTGTCACTCCAATAGAAACTTTAATTGTCCAAAAACCGCAGCAGAAAAAGAAAGCCGAGAAAGTGTCGGTGGCAGTTGATGCTACACCAGCTGGAAGGGGTAGCAGTGTGTTAAGGCAACAGCCAATAGAACTAACCAAATCTTTAGATTGTCCACCTTGTCAAAAAGATGTGGAAGTTCCTCTGAGAAGATCACTAACTTTAGATAATGTTAGTGTTACTCCAAAAGTTCAGAAACCTGATAATCTGAGGAAAAGTTCTGCAAATATTAACATGAACTGTCGAGAGATCGAAGCACCAGTAATTTTTAAAATACAGCATGGTTATTCAAAATCTGATCCAGTTGAAGACTTGTATGCCTACACAAGACCCAAGAAATTGAAGACCTTTGAACCTAATGCTGATGTGAATGTAACTTCCCGTGATGAAAATGCGGATGCTCAACCATTAACACCTGAAGAATCCTTGTTGACAATAAAACGAAGAAATTTCCCAAAAGTTCTCCCTGATTATCCAGCAAAAGAAGCTTTGGCAAGGAAGCGTAGGTCAATGCCAGCTGGCCACCACGGATTTTCTCCAATACCAGAAGGTTCATCAATTTCTTCGCGCATCCCTCCAGCTCCACCAGTACGAACTTCTTCTACTTTAGGACGTAATGTTAGTCCTTCAGTAATGTGTCAGTCAGCTCCTGTAGTGGCTAAAGAACCACCGGTTCCTGAAGAAATGGAAGTAATTTGCAACAATTTGTATGTCGGCCCATTAATACCATCGAGGAAACCAGAACCAATTTATGATAGCTTGGTGAAACTACAAGATAAGATGAGACCAAAAGTTGTGGTGACTGCAGATCCTGATCATCCAATAAGAAAAGTCGAGCCTAAGATTATTATCAGGCCAGGAATGAATTATAGGAGTGAGCAAAAAAATAAGTATATTCCCAGAGTCACTGCTAGTGACAATCAGCCTAACAGGCAAGAGGAAAAATTGAGTGATGTTAAAGAAGAGGAAGCGGATAAGGAAACGAAGGTGGTTAATAAATTGAAACCTAGGCCCTCGCAAATCCCCACTTTAGTCAAAAATTCTTCTTCTTCTTCTAAAGATTCTTCTGGTTCTGATTCAACTTCCCCTTCTTCTGAAGATTCAGATACAGGAACTGTAGTGAAAAGAGTGTAGGTATAGAAGCAGTGATGATTTTAATCTCAGACTGATTTAGGTGAATTAATATTAGACTGATGAAATATATAGATTTAGGGAAGCAAAAGACAGATTAATTAAATAGGTGATGTTTTTGATATTTTAAAAAGTGGGCTGGAAGGAGTCTTGATGCATACCGCAGTATTTATTTTTACAGTATTTATGGTTGATTAATGTTTTGTAACAAAGAGTTAACAAGACTATGTACTTTGACAGTTTAATACATACTTAATTTATTATTTATTTATTTTATTTATTTAGTTTTGCGCCAGTGAAACTAATCGGGTTACGCCACTGGAAGTGTTTGACAGTTGAGGTAAGTAGTAATTTTTGTCCCGTACGTTACGTCAGAAATTGATGGCGTCACTGGTATTTTCTTATTGTGAATGGACCTTACTATATCTAATACCAACCTATCCATTTCAATTTGTAAGTTCTAGTTCTATAATTACTCTGATTAAATTGTAAAATGTTTTTTTCTTAATTTCGGTGAATTTCGATACTTTATGGCATAAAATATCAAATCGAATATGAAGGGAAAATAAAAGTCATATGAACTATGATCTTCGAACTTTGTGTTACATTGGAGTGGAGTAGTTTTCAATTTCCTTTAAATTTAGCTTACGTGCATTCAAAACTCGTAAGTCACAAGCTTATCTATGAAACCACCTTATAGAAAATGACTTCGTATTGCAAGTTTTATGCGTTCGAAATATATCATAGATACACCTATCTGAGCAATAAAATGAAATATACAAACACCATTTATGTATTCTGTAAATTCTTTACGATATATAGACATAAAATAAACAGTGTTGCAATAAAAGCAAATGCAATTTTCGAACAGTTTATTGAAATATTTCAATTAACCACAATGTTTGTTGGGTGCTGGAAATGAAACGCAAAATTATTTAATAATTCATATTTATTTTAGATAATGTGTCACATTATTTTAGACATCTCTTAACAAACCCAAAAAATACAATTCTTCCGTCTTCAAGCCCAGCTTCTCTATTTAATTTAACATAATTTATAGACGGAGGGTACCTTCAGCCAATGCACGTCCCAATTCTAAGTACCTACTATAGTTTTTGTCCCTAGCAATTATCCGTTCAAATTTGACGCTCTTCTCCTTTATACATTACATACAATGTGCAGATTGTCCTTTTCGAGAGAGATGAAATTATTTTTGTTTTTAAGTTTGTGTACAGGTCCACCCTTTTGGCACACTTTAAAAATATTAAAAAGTCGTGGTTTAACGCTTAAACTGTATCAAATCAAACATGCTTAACATTCATTAATGCGTTTCTACGGAAAATGAGTTTGATTTTGTCGTAAAATGCATTAGTAATATCTAATTGATATTGGGATCACGTGGAGTAATTGTTAAACGAGGATAAAAAATTTCCTGCTCATAGCTTAGATGGTACCAGGCACCCCCCACTCCTACTATCCGAAGGTCGTTGAAGTCATTGAACTTCCGGTCATTGAACCGAGATCAGAGGTCATTCCAGACCGGCATAGGATTTTATGCGTAGATTTTAGGAAAAAAGGCATACAGCTGTATGAGCCCATTTTAAGGTTATTTAAAATTCGGGGGTCATTGAGCAGAGGTCAGGTCATTCCAGAACGGCATATAGCTATAAAGCTACATGCCGTTATGCATAAGCAGAGATTTTAGAAAATGACGTTTATAGGAAGAGACATACAGCTATATGAGCTCATTTTAAGGTTATTTAAAATTCGTGAGTTCATAGAACCGAGGTCAGACGTTATTTCAGATCGGGGTAGGGCATTATGGATAGATACTTGGATAAAATGCGACGTGCATAGGAAGAGGCATACAGCTGTATGAGCTCTATTCAAGATTATTTAAAATATTCATTCAAGTTTTTTTCCAAAAATCTACGCATGAAACCCTGTGCCGGTCTGTAATGACCTCTGACCTCAGTTCAATGACACTCGAATTTGAATAACCTCAGATTTAGAGAGAGGGGTATCTGGAGAACAAGCAAAAATGTCAGAACTTGAGAACGTCACATAATCGATGTTGTTCTAGCAGAGACGAGTTCGATAGTCAACAAACGTCGTTGGACCTTAGACTGGTGATGAAACGATATTTGGATGCATCGGGGAGAAACGTAAAGAAATTTCATAACAATTTACCTGAGAAAGAATGAGTGCCGAATTTTATAGAAAGACATAAAGACAGAGACTTTGGAAGGCGTGCCGAAGGAGAACTTGTTGAACTATGATGAAACTGACCTGTTCGACGATTCGAGTTCAACCAAATGTATCTTCAGACGGTGAATGAAGTAACCGGAAAGTGTTATGATTACGAGTAAAGCATCCACATCGATAATGTTTGCCGTTATTGGTGCCCCTTATATTATTTTTAAGGCAGCTCACTAAATCAATTATCCGAAATCACCAGTAAGGAGGACAACTGGAAAATCTTTGGAAAAGTAGGAAAAGATCAAATGTTGGGCACGAACTGGAAATTTTATGATTGGAAAGAACTTTCACTTTCGAAATTCAAGAAGTGTTGTGGAGAAGAAGCATCAAGGTTACGAAAATTGAACTGGATAATGACATCAAAAATATTAAACGGCAAAAATATTGGAACACTGTTAAAGCATTATCAGGGAAAGTGGGAGGAAATCGAGGATCTTGCTTGGTACAAGAATTTGTTAGACGAACGTCTACGACACAAGACTGGAGATGGTGCAGATGAAAGAAAAGAAGGATATGGTGCTGGCGACGAAGAAATGGAAGATGAAACTGAAGATATGTGTGGCTGCCAGGAGGAGACCATAGGCTTGCAAATTTAAATTGGTTTGAGGAGAATGTTTTTCAGGTCATCAGAAACTCCGAAGGCGAGCGAATTGGAATTTCGGGCGGGATTGTTCTTCGTCTACTTTTGCTTTCCAAGATTTTTTTGAATTTTGCTTTTGGAAGTGTCAGGGAACCGTTTAATAGGTTTAGTAATATAGAACATTAGGTATATTACAATTATGCCACGTGATCCTAGATCCAGTCAAAGAAGACCAACCTACATATTAATGCATTTATGTGGAAATGGTATTTTGCATTTTCCGGGAAATTCATTAATAACAACTTCACTGGATATTTCATTGCAATAATTATAACGAAAGACAAAGAAAAAACAATTCATTTGCAAAACTCGTGTCCCACTTTTCTTATAGTCAGCGAACGTCGAGCAATCTCCGTGCCAATTGCCAAGACTGCCAACTACACTTTCCAAAGAAACAAGTGATTAAACAAATTAAATGGGTCGTCTCACCACCACAGTTCAAAAGATGCTATAGTCTGCAAGAAATTTATGCGAAAATGAGTATCGATTTCCCCGTTCATGAACGTTGTAAAACACGCAAACATTGATAATAAATTCTCGTGTAATTCATTTACTTTATATTTACATAAATACGTGGATATAGGCCTTTTCCCCTCAGGCAAATACGCACTTGTAAGTTCAAATAGACGAATTCGGTCCTTATCCTACACTCAAAAGTATCACACCCTCATCTCACTCATTGCCGCCTGAGGAACCCTTATGTTGTTCTTGTTACCCTGGTTGTTATGATGTCCCGTCGAGAGCAACGGTTGACTCTCCGGGGGACTCTTCGCTCTAGGCGGGGGCGGCGGCCTTGGTACACTCATATGCATCGTTGCGTTACCGTTCGGGGGTTGTACAATCCCTTGCTGCTGCATCTCGGCGATCACACATGCGGTGTTGTTCATAAGGGTGGAGTTTTTTGGAAGAGTCATGCAACCCTGGCTGTAATTCTGGTTACACATTGAAGTGTTCTTAGGAAGTGTCATGCAGTTACCTTGTTGCATCATCATCGCAGGACTGGGAGGGGGCACTTTTAGAGTATTTGCACCTTGAATATTGGAAGGACATAAATGCTGCATCTTGTTTACTTCTTGTTGAGCATTCGCTGCCAATATCATAGCAGAAGTATCTTGTTCCACATCTACTATAACATTAGCACTCTGAGAATGACCCATGTGATAATGGCTGTGTTTAGAAATAGTTTCAAAATTCGCTTGATTCCTATTTTGTTGTTGTTGTAAACTCTTCACTTCCATCCTAGTTTTGTCCCTCTGGTAATACACCCCAGCAAATATAAGAACGTTCAGGATCAACAAGGAACATCCAATAGCAATCGTAACACTTAATGCTGTGCTATAAGCAGCGTAACCAGCAGCTTCCAAACTCGCCAAAGTATCCGATGAAGCATTTTGACTCTGAAATGTTTGATGGTTGAAATTCCCCGTTGCACCCACATTCACACAAGTAGTAACAATTGTGTCGATGGTTGTTGGTGGATCTAGACTAGCCAAGGTTGAATTAACTCGTCTTCTGATCAATTCCATGGTGGGATCATAGTAGCTGACCCTAGATAAAGGGTCAGGACGTACAGCTCCGTCGTAGAGATCCGCGTTGTTGTGATTCCTGAAGAGGTTATGTCTTGCAACGACATCCTCCATTCCAGCTCGATGAAGCTCAGGGATCAGGCGCAACCAGACACTCAGTTGGTGCGCTCGGAAATGGTTTTTCATGCGTGGTTTCATGCCTGTAACAAGAAAACTGTTTGTAGAGATATGTACTTCGTGACCTTCCTGAAACAAAGTTATAAAATTAGAACCAACCCAGTTTACTTCCCTAAATTTAAGGAAGCTTATAGTAGAATGCTTGAGTGGTTTTATCTGCCGAATTACATGCATGATTAGTCGTGGTTATTGCTATTTCAACTTGAAACCCACGGTAATTCAACATAACCTAAATTCACTAACTTCTTTGAAGTTCAAAGTTTCCCTCATTATCCTGAGTCCCCAACGCGCATTAAATACCAGACTTTAATTTTTAAAAACAGTATCCTTTAACGAGTTCAATAATTTTTCGCCCCCTGAAAAGGATCTTAGGGACGAACATAAAACCGAACGACTTTCAGTTAATAATTCTACGAAGTTGGCGCCGAATAAAACTGAAGTGGCCCGCATTCATTTGTTTTGGTGAGTGAGCGAGGGAAGAAGTGTATCGATGTGTTTGTGGATTAGGTAAGACGGTCGGACGATAGATGGGGTGATAACAGGGGCGTGCAAGCAAACACCGCACGGCGTAGAACTAATGGCTAACAAATCAGCCGTGAAATGACTCCCTGCCTCTAGACTCTATTCCGTTCCTTCACTTATCAAATCCCCTCAACCGTTTAACGTATTCGCCTAAAGCTGCCGCTTCATCATGAATATTTTAGTTTCTACGAAGATCCTATCTCTAGGTCTAACGTCTATTTCGGTATTCATATACAAGGACCGTGCCATGAATTTTTCCAAGATAAAACAAGTATAGGTCTAAGCACAGTCCAGCAGATTTAAGTTGGCGAGCGGTAAGCATAATTTAAGGATGCAGTAAAATGTCTTGTAGTGCCAGGGGAGCAGGTAAAATATTAAGTTACCGGTGAGCTTTTGAAAAGGTAAGATGGCGGGTTGCGAACGGAAAAGTGTTTTACGTAGTCAAGCATGGGAAATAGTGTACAGAGTGTTTTGTTAAATGGTAAGTGAGAAAAGTGAAACAGAAAGAAACATTGGAAAATGTGAAAACGAAGACGTCTGTTGTAACGGGCGTGTCTATTATTTACTGTATTTTTATTATTTAATATTTATTCCCAAGACTGTTGCGCTGATTTAGATGCAGGCTGTAGCAGATGCCAGAGCGTCGCCAACTTAAATCTGTCTGACTATATATAACAGCACTTGTCCAATTACTTCATTAATTTTTTTGGTGTAATTAGTGGTACTGGATCGTATAAAATTAAAGCAAAGAGCACTGCACTGACGAGTCCCACAAGGACGAAACCAGTAGTCTGCAGTTTTCTGTAATCATTTTGGAAGTAACATATTTGGCTAACCTATAAAACGAATCTTGTTCGTTGAAGTAAGTAATTAATGTACATTAGGTCACACGTTATGAATGTTTCAGTACCAACTAGCTGGAGTAGCATTTCTGATTTGTGTGATATGAATTTTAGAATTAATACTTAGGAGATTGTCATGACTTATTTGATTGTTATGACTTATTTGAGCACTAACATCGTCGCATAATTACTATTATGAAACCAATGAAAAATTTACTAATGTCCGAGGACCCAGTTATTAACTTCGATTTTCCTCAATGCTAGGTAGGGTTTGGGAAATGGATAAAATCGTCGCAAGCAATAACTTGGTCTACCCACTCTGCTGTCACCGTCGCAGTTCCGAACTACTACTCATTTGGCACGTTTGCAATAAAATATTGTTGTATAGACCAAAGAAAAATAATAAATTATATGAAAATAAGCAAACAGAACGTTATCGTCAGAAACTGTCATGGCGGGATCGCGCAAGCGCCTCAGCATTTTTTTATAATGAAAAACCCTATTGACATTATGAATATATTCTTGTTGTAATAGTTAGGACTAACTTTTTCTGATGTGAAACTGACAAAAACGTCACGGCTTACGAGATTATATGCATAGGAATTAAATTATCAAAATAATGGGGCCACTGTGTGACCTCAGATACAGATATAGGTATCTAACGTCTTACATGAAATTGTGTGGAGGTGACAGGTTAAGAGAAGGGCCTGACCCAGGAGCTTTTAATCATCTTCAAGGCTGTAACATTTATCTATGTGTAGGTATTTTATTATTCTCGTTTCCAAAAAGAATACGAAAAATAATGAAGACCAGTATCGTGGCTCTATTGAGATACGCCTATTTTATAATTTATTCTAACTAGTTGCCACCGAATTGAATATAAAAGAGTAGACATCACGGAAGAAAAATGTTTCGTAACAATGTAATAATTAAAGTCCTTTTCATTGGATCACAAAAAGCAATCACATTTTAGTACATAGTATGCAGTCAGCTCTATTAGTAAAGTACTATTTCTAAAAAGCTCTAATGCACAACTGCATGTTTATTATACCGAATCTCTGTGAGCTTCAAAAAAGGCTGTTTTTGCTTCATTTCCAGCGCGGTCGTCCACTAGATAAAATAGACTCCAACTTACACCTGCAATGTTACGGTTCGCTCGCCGCGTTCAATTATGTGCGGATCAGGCCAGCGCTCCCGGGCTCCAGCTTTACTCATAGTTCCAACAACAAAGCTCCTTGTAGTTTCACGGAATCCCGCATCTAAAATTCCCCAAAGTCCCACCTAAAACTTCTTTCTACTAACACTATTTATAAACATGGTACCGACCAGTGGCGGCTCGTGGGTCAGTAACCAGGGAGGTCGATTTGATTTTGGAACTTATAATTAATACTAAAAATATATACGTCTGTATAGTAGGTTGCAAGATAATTGGGCCTGCCTTTCTACTGTTATACCAGTACACCATAACATGTTATACCATACCATAGCCATAAAATTATTGGAAATTCTCAAACAGTGTAAATATATGTGTATAATACTAATAAATTTAATTATATTTTGTTACACTGTGATTTTTTTTAAAGCAGAAATATCTGTGATCCGGACCTGTTTTCTTGGATGTTTACATTACCCACCATTAAAAGGGGTCAGTGATTACGTATCACAAATGCATTGTAAAGTACTTAATCTGGAGTTAGGGCCAAATATCTTGCAACCTTCTATACACATCTTCAAATTTCAAATTCGCTAAAAGCATCAAAGTAAAAGTTAAGGGGTGAAAAGCATTTGGGGTGTTCCACCCCCGGCTTCCTAGATAATATATACGGAAGATGTCATGCCACTCGATCACAGATACTTTCCTTACTATGTCTACCGTCCAAATTTTATAACATTCGATACAGTCACCAGCAAAAACACAAGACGCTAGCCATACCAATTGTACTTTGCTTCCCTGACTTCCGCATGCGGAAACTTTTTAAAACAGACCCGCATTTTAAACGAAGACCTTAGCTGCCCTCTCGCACCAGACACACGCATTTTTTGCAAAAAAGATAATGTAAAAACCTAACCTCAAAACTAAACCTCTACGGGAGCCGATCCACCCGGGCCGAAAATATCGAATTACCAGCTCTATGCGATAGCTTCCTACCTGCCGTCGCCGCTGAATCAGTGATGACTAACGAAGTCCTTAAACCTAAGTATGACGTATAACTATAATGTAATGCTGTGACGCATGCGGAAGTCAGGGAAGCAAAGTACAATTGGTATGGCTAGCCGCTTATGCAAAAAACCTTCTTCAGGACTTGACCTTCAAGGGTGATTAGCTTCGAAGGGCTGCGTCCTAGAAAATAAGTTATACATACTTTAAGTGTTATTTTGAACTAAACCATATAATATGCTCCAGAAATATTGCCCTGTTATTCTGGGACATCCTGAATACACGATCTTTCCCTTTTATATTGTTTTTTCTACAATTACTCGTAAAGCTAGAATGGCTTCGCGCGTTCCTCTATTTCGTCTAAATCCGAACTGATCTCTTAATATTTATTCCGCCCTTTTCTCCATCCTTCTTTGCACAATTCTAGTTAAACTGATAGTTCTAAAATTCTCGCACCTATCCGCGCTTTTCCTTTTTGGCAAAGCTAGTATGATGTTCCGTGTGTAATCTTCTGGAATCTCGTCTGTCAGGTATATGCGTCTAACTAATTTAAATAAACGATCTACTACCTCTTGACCTGCGTACTTTAAGATTTCTGCCTGCAAGCCATCTATTTTATATTACATTATATATTTTATATGCTTCATCAGACTTTCCCACTTAGAAGATATCTTCCACTTCTTTGCATTTATTATCGATCCATTGCTCTTTTGCTTACCTACATTTCTGAATAAATTCCCACTTGATCGCCTTAAATCTTTGTTTCCCTCTTTCATTTAACCTATTTTTTATTTTAGCCTTTCCTCTATTAGACTCACCATATGTTTTGTTATCCAGGGTTTTCTACTTTCATTCTGCTTATGACCCAAAATATCTCTAGCTGCGGAATCTGAACTATTTTTAATGCTGCTGAAACAATTTTATGTTTTATTATTTTATGTTAGGTATCTGTACGAGGTACGAGGGAATACTGTTATCCAAGGCTCCAGATTTCAACAAATATGTTTGTTCACAAATATTCCAGCTCATTGAATCCGAGAAGCGTATAACAGAGAATCAAAAGTCAACAAGTTTCTTATTCAATATTTTTCTGTAAAGTGTATAATAAAGGAAAAAATGTGCAACAGAAGAAATATATACGTTTAGGTGGTGCACCCTGTATAGGATAGGCAGGTACCTATTTTTTAGACTACTTGCATAAACAATATAATTTCCGAAAAGAGGACATTTTTAACCACTTAATAACCTAATAATTTCATGTTTTACACCCAGTTCTTGGAATAAATCTGAATCTTCCTCCCAGAAGCCTATCAATTTAAATTAGTATTCAAGTTGGTAATTTTTTTTCCTTGACTACTGGCAGAAATATTTCCTTTTCTTTTAGCATAAAATGTACAAAAACTGCATGAGTGAGCCCACCAATTATTTCAATTGTTTTTATACAAAAACGTTCTCATTTATTTTAAACATAATGCACCTTCAGTTTATCGTCTACTGTGATTGTGTGCGAACGTCTGAATTATGCGGTTTGTATATAATATTATAACAAATAATAATTAATAATTATTGTGTGTTGTAAATAATAACTTTCGCGCAATTTCAACGATCGCATGTTCTTGCGTCTGCGTGCATTAATTTAAGTTTTCGAATCAACTGCCGTTTGCTCGGAAATTACAAACGAAGTTTTCTGCCGAAAAGTGAATAATGGTGCCAGATTCTAACGAAATTACGTATCGAAAATCGAAATAATTTATTATATAAGTGTGGACAGTGTGCTTAGTGACCGAAATGGAGTGGAAATTGGATATGGACGGCTTGGTGTGATGTAAGAATTTTTATCTACTAAAAATCATCAGCCACTTTTTGTTTTGAAAATGACGCATTCTTTTCGAGCAAATATTTTCAATGTTTTCTGCATCAAATCACATTGTTTGAATTTTTTGTGTTTGTCTGGAAAGGATTGCGTTTTTTTCAGTTCTAAATAAATTTAGATAAAAGTTGCGTAATTTTACTTAGCTCAATAATCTGAAAAGAAATATTTTGACCTGTACAGGGTGGGCCAATATAATGCTCAGTCGGTTCATATCTCTGATTCTATTCAAGATACAAACATGAAATTTTACGTGTATATTACGGAGAACCCCGCGAAGCTTCTGATAAAATTATTTTGATGTGCCTATACAGGATGTTCACGTTCACAAACCGCACATTTGTTTACATATTCCACCTTCAAAATTCGGATTTTTGCTGTAATTTCATACCATTTTTAGAGAATTTCTCTTATTTTGCCATCCAGAATTTAGAAAAATGCCCAAACTTTGTTTTTACAGAAAATTACCTGCATGTAAATAATTTTACCTTTTGATAGGTAACCGATAAGACATAGGTGCCAGGTATTCTCAAAATTACATATTGGGCAAATTTGTATTTTATTGGCTTTTTAATGCGTCTGTTTATAATTCCCTGCACTTTAAGAATAAACACCATCAGTGCCCTAATCGAATGTTTAATTTTTTTCTTTTGTTACAGCTGTATCTCGTGGAGGGAATGAGATCATATCTGGCAAGGTCAGGGATATTTTTTTATTTTTTTATTAACATAAATATTACAATATTGTAATTTAATTTTGTCACGGTACAAATTCGAGGACCACCATTAAAATCTTGCTTAATTTTGAAAAATCGATGCTAATTAATGTACCAGTGCAAAAACCAATCCATCTCAAAGGGTTATTATGAAAAATATAAAAATCATATTTTTTTGCGGCATAACTAATTTATCCATTTATCAAGTATACAGTGGGTGTTACCAGTTAGTGCTGAGAAAACAGGTAGATATTAAATGAAATGAATGCAAATATTTAAAAAATCAAAAGTGGGTGCGTGAATCCGGTATTCGGGAAAGCAAACGGCTCGGTTTCGCGTAGAGATTAGAGAAATCGCGATTTAATCTAAAATTAAGTGCCCCCTCCTGGAACTGGATTTTGGATCGTAACGTAAGCTGGTTACCATGTAAGTGTCTTCTTAAATTTTGTATTATATTTACAACACTTTTTGTATTGATTTTTTAAAAAACTGCCATATTTATATCTTACCTATTATATTTTGTTTTTTTCTTGTTACAGCTTGTCTCATCGGAGCGTCGGATCGTAGCTGGCAAGGTCAGTCATTATTCTTTTGTATCGCTAATATTTTTCTTTATTTCTATTATTGCGCATTTATTAAAAATTGTGGGAAAATGTTATGCAGTATGTTCTCTCCAAAAATATCGGTTTTTCAGTGAATCGGGTACCAAATTATTCTAAATGTGTGTTGTGTTATTCGAGTGTGTGTCACCCTTTCAGGATAAATTCAAGGTACGCATGTAGTAATTTTTGGCATGGATTTATTTTATTTATCTATTTTTTGTTTCAGAAAACATGATAGTTTTTCCGTACATTTTTCTTTTGTATATTAATTCATTTCACTGGATTAACTTTTGTTTGTTTCAGAATTAATATTATCCTTTTTTTCAGTGTTTGTTTATGACATGCAAAAACTATAGTATGTACTCAATTCTGCCTTTTGTTTCAGGAGATGCAAATAGGTACTTATTTTGTTTATTTTTCAACATACGAATTATTTTTATTTCAAAAGTATGTCGTTACATTACCAATCAACATATTTTACTGTTTCAGGAAAATGATTTTCATTTCTAAAGTTTGGTATTTATTTTGTTTATATATCAGCATTAAAGGTTACTTTTATTTCTGAGGTATGCACCTATTTTTTTCTGTTTCAGGAAAATAATGGGTATGTTGCTTGCAATTATCTTGTTTTTTCTTTTTTCTCGTTTAATGAAGTTTTCAGCATTAATTTTGTATTTTATTTTTTTCAGGATTATTGTGTAACATTTACAAAAGTATTGATGTTTTTCTTTGTTTTAAGAGGATATATAAAAGTACAGGGTCGATTCTTTTTCGAGGGCCATCATGGGAAGGATATCGCACTTATTAGAAAAGTTAACAGCACTTAAATTTTATACGAGTTATGGCCAAAAAACACCTTTATGGATTTACAAAAAAACTTTTTGTTTTTGGGATTTAGGTAAGGTCATCAACTTTACTTTTCTTATGCACGCCATTTTAAGTTTATATTTTGTTAAATAGAGCATTTATTTCGATTCAATTGACATACAATTTGCTATATTATAGGTACCTATAATATTTAATTTGTTTGATATCTGTTTTTGCTTCTAGGGTCTGATACATTTCATTTAACTTTAATTTGTTTCAGCTTTAATGTTTACTTTCATTCCAGAGGTTTATTTAATATATTTTTCTTCTGCTTTATGAAAAGGGAGGTTTTGCTTTCGTTTTTATTGCTTTTAATTGTTTTATCCAATAACCTTTTATTTGTTTCAGCATTACATTATATGAATTTTCTTTCAGTTTATCGTTTTTTTATTTGTTTGTTTAATTAACTTCTTTTTTATTTCAGAATTACAGTTTACTTTTATGTCATGTTTTGTGTTTGAAATTTCAGGAGAAGAACGCAGCTGTCCATTTTTATTTAAGTGTTTTGTTTATAGATCTATAAACAAGGCTAATATTATTTTGAACTACATATATTCTTATCTTTAGTTATCGCTTAAGTATCTTATATTAATTAATTTTAGTGGCATGCAGGTACCTGCATAGTTCTTAAGTTTGCAATAATTATTTCCCTTCCCATAGTTATTGGAAACCTTCCCCATACCATCCCCAGCAAGACAACACTCTTGACCTCCTCGCGGTTCTTGCTGGGCTGTTCGATTTGTCAGAGAAATTCTGGACAAACCGAGCAGACCAACGAAGAGTGAATTCTGGGTTGCTTTCAAACAGGGTTGCCAACACTTTGTTAATTCGGTTGGGTTCGTTCTAGGGATGTAACGTTTAAAGTTTAGCGATTTTTCGTAAACGCTTAAACGCATATATTAAACGTTTAAACGGCGTTTAAACGCGCACCCTACGCGAAACTTACTAATATTGCAATATTGTTTTGAAACTTCAATAATTATAAAAAAATCAAACGTCGTTTGAAAGTTGGGTTATAAATCATAAAATAACACATATTTCGTTGAATGATGGTCGCGGCGATGGCGGAGAAAGTCCTCAAAGGGATGCAAACAATAAATTTGAAAAGTACATGACGGCTTTGCAATATTTAAGCGGCCGCATTGCTTTTGCTCTTATACGCGGTGCGCGCCCAGCACTAGCCACGGCTTTGTTTATCTGAAATTTAATGATATCTAAATTTTACCTGCTTTGCGTTTAAACGTTCCCCTAAATGGGTAGTGTCCACACGGGCGGTTAAACGTTTAAACGTTGCATCCCTAGTTCGTACGAAGTCATTTAATTCGATCTAAGCTGCTTCGGCTAATCAATCAGTGGCAGACCGGCTTGGAAGACACCTATTGCTTACTTCCTTTTTGACGTCGGATGTAAATATTTTTTGTTTTAGGGCAGAAAGGAATGCAACTTTTAATTTTTTATTTATGAATTGAACATTAACTAGAAAGAATCGAGAAGCAACACTGTTAGCGCCGCATAGTATTTATTTTTAAACTGGAACATTTTTGGATGCCTTAAGAATGATCGCCTTTTTAATATTTTTCTTATTCCAGATCATTTTTTATTGATATTTTTAGTATTATTATTTTACTGGTTTGCCTCATTTTTATTAATTTTTTTAGGTACAATAACAGTTCTTGTAGAATTATTTGCTAGTCTTAAATGCTTCATGTTTTTTCATTTAGTAGCACAAGATATATAGTAAAAATTCACAGCGTATACAAATTTTATAATAAATAAAAACATAAAAAAGAGATAGTAACAAATTACACATAGGTACACAAAAAATCACTGGATAAGGTTACTCGCATAAGAACTACCCTGTGTGATTAACTCAAATCTGTCACAAAACATTCATCGGGTCGTCGACCGTATTAGCGATATAAGAGTAAAAGGTGACTCTCACTTTCACTTGTAAGAATTCGCTATCTGCTGTCACTGTTCTTCTTTACATGCATTTCTCCATAAGCCATAAGAACTGTGCAGGGTCAATTTGAATTACGGCCCGGCTTGCAGGCGAGCGCAGCATGACTATTTTTAATATTGCTGCGAATGCACACCGCTGAAGATTTTAAATTTGAGATTGTTGGACAAAACATATTTTTATTAAAATTATTATGATTAGAATATTTTAGGAGGGTCATTGACCAATTGACCTTAAGGAGAAGCCGCCACTGGTACCGACCCTTAAAACGTTTTCGTGAGGGATGCATACGTGATTTAATTTCGTGCGCCAGCACCAACTGTCGATCAAGTTTGAAACTTGCCGGTATCCCGGGTTGTCTAATTTCAATTTAAGGAACGGCCGATTGCGCCGCCATCTGTGTGATGCGGTGTCAGCTCGGAATGCGGGAAGTGGCTGCTCCGACGCCCAGATATAAATTTACTAGGGTAGCTGATGCTTGCAGTGTTTTAAAGTACGTGCAAGGTCCAGCGGGAACAATAACATTTAAAATGAGAAAGCTATCGATTCGTGACCCGCTTGTCTCTCACATAAAATACGGGGAGCGGCGAATTAAAAGCAACTGAAGCGTGACGCAATTTTGATAATGAATTTTGGAATTCCGGGTAGCAGTTCTCTTGACCCAGATCTTTGTTGATAACAATTTCCAACTGCCTTTTACATTTCTCAGTTTCTTGATAAATGTCTATCCTTTCGCGAACGTGTCGTTGGAGTAAACTTTTTATATCAGATATCTGAGATCCACACCTAGCTGACGGGGAACCAGAAAGAACGCAATAAAAATTAATCCCTGCGAGTTCGTAAATTTATTTTGTTAAATACAGGATATGTACATGCTGTGAGTACCAAACCAAAATTTGTAATACTTTTTGAAAATTTTTGAAGTTTTGACTAAATATTCATGTATTAGTGTCGTTGTGTACCCAATTTTGTGACGTTAGTGACCCCTATACTGAATAAAGCTATCTAAAGTTTTTTATTGGAATAGATTTACAGACTACTGATGTATTTGTAAAATTTATTACCTAATATTTTTGCCACAGTACGTCATATTATACAGGATGGCTGACTTATGCAAAATGGAATTTTTATAACAAATTTCAATTACTGTATATTATTTGCACAATAATTGCTAACAAGTTTATTCATATTTTATTGCCAAGTCTGTTACTTATAGTTTCGGTACCTAGATAGATATTACGTTAAAACACCATCAATTTAGAATTTCCTTATAATTTTAAACTATTTTTGGTGGATTTTCCCAATTTTGTCACCCAAAACTGCAAAAAATATGTCTACATGGTGTCATAATTATTGAGGTCACAAATCTTTATTTGCTGAATATTCTACATATAGTAACAAAAATATAGCCCCGTTTAATATGAAGTTGCAAGAAAAAAGTCGATAACACGCAGCTGGGACTCGAACTCAGCTTTCTCACTTTCCGGGCAGGCGTTGTGACACTCGTTCTGACAACTAAACTAAGTAGGTACCTCTTAAGGGAGTTTGATGCTGACGCAAACCCACCGGCAGAGACCCATGTAGGATAATATGCTGGTGCTTGGGTTCGATTGCAAAAGTTCGATTAATTTCTGACGTTAATCCGATGGCACGTATGAGATTTAGGGTGGTCGTTAAGAAAATTTCGGCTGGCGTGGCAGATTATGCTCCAAGGGGACGCTCAAATTTCCTCTTCATCACATAATATTATAATTTCGTGCAAGAGATCCCCATCTTTGGAAAGTTCTGCAGTTTGAGACTCGATAATAATGACTTCGAAAGTTTCAAGGGGCACATATATCACAACTGAAATTACAAAATGCAAAAGTTCTCTAATAAAGAAGCTGCGCAATTTAGGATAAGGCCGTTTACGGACTAAATGGTTCCGAACGTGTTGCAATAAATATGCACCCCCCTCCACCCTTTCTGACATTATCTAAACATGAATCGAAGTGTACACCAAAAATCGAATTCAATCTCGAAGTTTGATTCACATCTTACGTTAATGAACGAGCCATGTTTTCCTCCGTTACTGAAGATTTAATGGCGAAATATATAATCTACCGTGTCAGCCGGAGCCATCTCTGCTGCAATTAACGCTCATCTTGACGTGACTCACACAAATACCCCTAGATACCCGGAGATATATGCCAATGAACGGAACGCGTCTTCGACCATAAATTCTGAGTCCTTTCACAGCACCCGCGCGACGTCTATGTTATTCGCTGCAAAATGTTCCATTACCGAACTTGGTAACAAGTGCAAGGGCGTCTCATTTCAGCATTGTCAAATGTTAAAAATGGGGAAAGGAATATAGTAGCAGGTTTTGATTTTGGCAGCAATCCCACGTCTTTATCACTAGTGTTAGGATTGTGAGGGATATCAGCTTGAAAGAAGAACCACAGTACATTATATATGTTTTTAGGTGCAACGAATACTTTTAGTATGGTCTGAATGCCTTGAAATTCTTAAACTGACTCACCACTGAGAAGCATGAGTAAATATCAGCACAGTTTTTTGTAACATTCCCATTTTAATTATGTTCGTCAATAAATCAATAAATACATCAAGCAACAATATATTGTCCTGTGTGTACGGAACTGTCAAGTACTATGACAGTTAGAGGTGGCCAACAATCGATATAGAAACATCTATGTTCTGTAAAAAATGACCTATCGATATTTTGACGACCATCTACACGTAAAACATCGCGTGGTGAAATTTCTCCCACAATTTAAGTACCTATATCGTATCTTCCGTGTATCTTATCATTGGAATTGTTTAAAATTAGTATTTTTGATATATATATATTATTCCGATTATTTCGATGTTTCTTACTGATCAACATGGAAACATCGATAGTTTCCCACCACTACTACTGATAATCGGCAGTGAGAAGTAGAATAAAAAATGGAACACTTTGACATTTAATCCGCCAAACATTTTGCGCAGAAGCAGATGAAATTTCAGTGGAGTACATCCGGGGAGTAAACCGCTGGGGATTTATGGTGTACACTATGTAGAAATTATAGGATTTATAATGAATTATGGGGATTTATAAGGAATTATGGGGATTTATGGGGAATTATGGAGAATTATTGGGATTTATTGGGAATTATAGAGGATTTATTAGGAATTATAAGTGAAATAACCGTTGTGCTTGCACAGCAAGTTGCCAGAAAAGTTAGTACGAGGGTACTATTTTTTACAAAAAGGAAGAAAGCAGAACCAAGTATTTACTTGGCCGAAAATTAAGCAAGACGTAGCAGTTGTTGAATGCCAGTACGTTTTCTATGGGCCAATAAAATTTGCAACGGAATCACTGTGCAAAAAATTGCTATGCAAATTTTAAAACCCCAATAAGGATTTAATAATTATTAGTAATATTATAATTTTAATTCAATTACTGTCCCACTAAATTAGTTGTATGTGAGTTCGCGCCAGAAGACAACAGCGTTGTAAAATTGGCACTCGTCTTTAGAGTAACAAATCTACTCTAAATTAGAAGGAAGTCTGATTTTATTGGAATCAGACCAATTTATCTTGACGATCTTCTTTTCATTCAGGACGGCAGTCCTGCAGAGGATTCTTTAAAGGTTCGAGAATGTATCAAGAGATAGAAAACTGTTTAATAGCTATTGGACCGTTAAAATTGCCTGTAGTTAGGGCAGACGCTCTGTCGGGACATATAATAAATGATCTTGCCGGGACAAACTTTGAATATTGATGTTCCGGACTCTCTGCGAACTCCGCTGAAGCCGCTGGCAATCCATATGAACTACGTTCGATTTAAGAAGATTCCGGTATTACCATAGGAAGTTTGCTCTTACGAGAATTGAGGATTTTTAGGAAAGAAAAGCAGAAACGCTATTCATAGCTTCCGCTTAAAGGATTCGGCGTATAAAATAGCAATTGCATAGTTTTGTTGTCAGAAAATCTCAAGAAAGCTCAAAAATGCTTTATTTACGGACAGTGCAGTGTATTCCGCGATGAGCAATCGTTTCTTTCAAATTAAAATGTGTGTTTCGAAATAGGCAGATGTTATCATGAACATCAAACAGGTCTTGAAAAATTAGGTACCTAGTAGAAGTTTCGAAGATTCTAAAATACCAAGAAAATTCTCCATGAGTGTTACCTTTTGAATAGGAAGGAAGAAGGTCATGAGAAAAGTAGATAGTGTGGGGGGTGGGGGTGACGTTTGTGAAATAAAATATGGGATAGCAATTTTCGACTTTCTTTCCTCAGTAAAGTACCTACCCTTATTTGGAGGAATAGAACGAAAAGAAAAACTCAGTGAGGAATCCCCTAAAAATTTCGTTACGTCCCTGCACATACGGGCAAAGCATTGATGAAATTTGTCAAAATCTCGACTAAGTAAAATTCATAAAATTAGTTCCAATTCAATACTAAAACATTCTACTAAATTTTTTAAGTTCCAAGAGTACCTGTGTCAAAGTGCCTAATTGGGAGTGACTACTGCTCCGGCCGACGGTCCCCTCAAATATTGTTCCAATACGGTCGGACGTGCGCATTACTTAATGTCGGTAAAATGACGTTTAAGTATATCGTTATCGGCTAGTAACGCTAACGGCCTTGGTGGGTGTGCGGGTATCGTACAGAACTGCCATTTTGTTCTCCTACGGCTAGACGAGCTCTGATCCCGTAGGGGTTTGATATATTTTGTTTGTTTTTACATAATCTTTTTTCCAAAAAATGGTCTGTTTCAAAAATGCGTTCTCTCAGCTTTAGTTTTTTTACACCTCCAAAATGCAAATTGTGTTGACATTCTGTAATGCGCTTGCCCGACCGTGTTTGAACAAAATTTCAGGGGACCGTCGGCCGGAGCAGTAGTCACACACGCATTTTTTGGAAAAAATATGATGTAAAAACAAGCAAAATATATCAAACCGCTGCGGGGTCAGAACTCGTCTAGCCGTAGGAGAACAAAATGGCAGTTCTGTACGATATCCGAACACCCACCGAGACCGTTGGCGTCACTAGCCGATAACGATATTCTTAAACGTCATTTTACGGACATTAAGTAATGCGCGCGTCCGACCGTATTGGAATAAAATTTCAGGGGGCCGGCGGCCGGAGCAGTAGTCACTCCCTTCAGATGAAACAACGGACTTGAAAAATTGAGGTTAGGTTCAATATTATTCGCGAGTGACAAGCCATTGTCTGCAATAAATCAAACTATTCAATTCCCTCTCATGTAGCCCTCTGAATAAACCGGGAATGCCCTCGTAAATATTCCAAACCTACTCGGACTGGATTCACCGCTTGACGGAGAGAGACACAGATAAAATAAGTGAGTGCATGTTAAAAATACATCAAGTACTCTCTCACCGTGGTTAAAAGCTTTCGGACGGACGGGGATATCGGTGACCTGCAAAAACAGTATTTACGATTATGAACTTAGCAATGGCTAATTTTGGAATGTACTATAAACAAGGGCTCCGCTTTTTATTTGGATGAGTTTTTAGGTAGGTAATCTACATTTGAAAGCTGTTAAGCGTTAGGGGCGACGGCTTAACACATTAATATTAAATTGTAACAAGGATTATCGAGAAATAAAACATTTCGTATTTTAAGCATATTGGTACGTTTTTGTTTAAGGATTGTGCCATGCCTAGTAAGTGAGCCATGGAAAGGATAACAATTCGTTCTTGTTTTACGTATGGCACCTGTCAAACAGTTTTCAAGTCATGACACTCTATCTAACGAAAATTAGGGCGCTTAAAGCAACTTTTCAAGATTTTCGATTTGCACTAAGTTTTGAATATAGTGTGTAGTCGGCCCATATCTATGGTTCTATTCTTCTTCTTCTTCTTCTTCTTCCTCTTCTTCTTCTTCTTCTTCTTCCCATATTACTGTTCTCCGAATTGAGTCGAAGGCAGCTCGTATGTCTATGAAGATTAGGAATAGTTCTTCTCCCTTTTCTTCTTTCTTTTCAATTAGGTTTCTTAATATGTGTATATTGTCATTTGTTTGTCTACCTCTCCTATATGCTGCTTGTTCCTCTTCCAAATTATTATCAATGATTATGATTATGATATTATTTTCGTGTACACTGGTACTAAAATGGTCATATCTTAACATCGATTATTTTAAACCCCACCGTGTAGCATATCAACTTTCATGAAATTTTATGGGGATTCCAAATATGTAAACAAATGTGGGGATTCAATTTAAAAAAACATAACTTTGGTTTGGTACGTAGCACGTGAATATCCTGTATACATCAACATAATTTTAACAGAAACTTCGTGGGGTTCTACACACACACGTCAAATTTCATGTTGATATCTTGAATAGAATCAGAGATATGGACCGACTACGCACTATTGGCCCACCATGTATAGGTACGTTTGTTATATCCCCAAATAAGATGATTTTTCGTAAATTTTCTTAAATTCTCGTAAATTCTGGCCTTCATTCCTTTTATCAGTAGGCTATATTTTGAATTTAGACTAGGTAATTTGATTGAAACTCCTAGGTTGCGTTTTTAATTCTCTACAATCTCAATTTTTTTTTTTTAAATTCACAGATTAATATAAAAGTTGCAGTGTTGTTGTCACTAATACATTTCATTAAGAAAGTAGGTAACTATGAACCTTGTATCGCTCTAATCCGTCTTTAGTAGATCATAAATTTGAAATTTGTGAAGCACAGTAGTGGCCAGAAAGTTTGTTAGAGTATTTAAAAATTTACCCAGAATTCTAACGGGAAATTCTTCTAAAGATAGGAAGAAAATTTTCCATTACTTTTTGTCCAGATGTTGCAGAAAACATGTTATTATTTTTTATGCATTTTTTGGACCTAGAAAACTAAAATACGTACCTACATATTGTTAATTTCAAAAAACTTTTTCATTAATATTCGTGTTTAAATAGCGAACCATCTACATCAAATAGAAGCAGCAGCATTTTCTAGCCACTGAAATAAATTAAATTAAATTTATTTCAGTGGTTCTAGCAGAACTCATTTGTAGAAAAAATATACCTACCAATTTCCGTACCGACATGAAAAAACTACTCTTCCTTTTTCCCTCTTTATAATCCCACCCGGAGACATAAGGTATATCAAGAAGCAGAGTAGGTATCCAATTCACCAACTCAAAAGTAAAATAGGGGTTCCAAGATGAATCCCACTATACAGAGTGCCCCCGAAATTAGCGTGCAATATTTTACCAGCGTGTTCTGTGGTCAAAAATAAGACAAAATGATCCTATAAGCGTATACCGAAATATTCTTCGCAAGGGAGCTATTAGCTTTCTAAAAGAGAAAACCTGAGGACGTTTTCTTCTAAATATATTCGAAACAAGTCCAGTTAAAATCACGAAATCACGAAAGTACCAAATGCTGAATCTTTTGCTGTAAACATACTTTTTAAAATTTAACAGGGGCGTCTCAAAGCTGAGGGTGGCGGAGGTAAGATTTACCCCAAATTTTTTTAGAGCATGTCGTTTTCAATTTTTCCGTAAACATTTGCAACATCGGTTTTTTTTGCAAAAAATGTGATCCTGTCTCGTTTAAGTATACAAACGAAGTTCTCCACTTCTTGTAGGAATTTTTTGAGCATGCAGCGAAATTTTTGAATCGATTGTGCTCGATAACGGTGCCTCCTATCAAAACGAAAGAGGAGCACTATTTTTACAAAAAACTCTGAAGTTGCAAATTTTTATGGAAAAATTGAAAATGACATGCTCTGAAAAAAGTTGGGGTAAATCTTACTTCCGCCACCCGAAGATTTGAGACGTCCCTGTTAAATTCTAAAAATTATGTTTACATCAAAAGATTCAGCATTTGGTACTTACACATTCCATCAAATTTCATAATTTTAACTGGACTTGTTTCGAAGTTACTCAGAAGAAAACGTCTTCAGGCCTTCTCTTTTAGAAAGCTATAGCTCCCTTGGGAAGCATATTTCGGTATACGCTTATAGGAATTTCTTGTCTTAATTTTGACAACAGAACACGCTGGTGAAATATTGCACGCTAATTTCCGGTTACCCTGTATAACTGCCGTTATTGTTACCTTAGGATCCAATTTTTATTTCTAATAAAACAGCGAAATTTGTATACGTACCAATTTCTAAATATTTCTGATGCACCGAGTCGTATTCGTCCCAGACTATTGATCGGAATCGATTCCGTTCCCTGGACGCTGCTAGAACAGGTTCTTGTTTGTGGTGTTCATTGGGGTTCCTGCAAATAAAAAAATAATGTAAATATAATGCTTCAAAAGGTTACGATTAAATGACTCAGACTCACTCCGGCCTAACCGCCTCCTCTTTATTAACGAAAATTTAACATACTTTTTGTTTAAAAATATAAAATAGAAGAATTCAATTTAAAACACCTGCTGCGAGCATCGATCGCGACCTCAGCGTATTACCAGCCCTATGTATATATGAACTCCCCACCTCCCCAGTCTGTTGAAGGCGATGCCCAACCGATACTGCAAATAATACTATTTACTTGGAAATTGGTGATAAATCGGCAAGAGTGAATTATATCCGAATACCTAATTATTGAACCCACAACTACTCCTCGGACAAGTACCCCGCCAGGTATGATATAATAATGGTGTAACTGGTAATTTCATAGCTTTCATAGCTAATAGGAGAGAAAATTGTAAGAAAGTGAACCACAAACACAGAATTATAACCCAAACAAATTATTCATGGCCTACTACTCGGATATTCCCAGCTTTTGACACTCGAATATCCGCCTAGAATTTTACGACGATGTTTTAAATTTGAATATCTAATTTAATCAAGGAATTTCTATATCTCCATTGTTTTTACGGTTCTGCCCGACAATAATTAAATTTCGAGACTTTTATGCGCATTCCGGTAGTCTTTTTCATTAAAGAAATGGGACAGAGACAATGTACATGTTGAGAGTATCAAAGCTGGAGTTCATGCCCGACAAACGTAACTGTCTCTCGGTTAGTTTTATATCCCTCCCTATTGCACAAAAGCTGCCTGGTAAAGCGGCTACGCCCGCATAAGCTGCTTCTGTTAAATTAAGCTCGCTGCTGCTCTCTTCTTAGTTTCCTCTTCGTACCTCTAAATGGAGGCGTTACGATGGATATAAATAGGATATGTGATTATTGTACTGTAGCGAAATCCCTGCGCCACGTGCACGTTTTTAGGGGGACTTAATAAAATCAAGGAGAAACGTTCACCCACTCGCCATTTACTTTGAATATGTGAATTACCTTGCGCTCAGAACGTATGCAATGAATACTGAGAAGGGAGATTGATTTCAATTTATATCTTTAATCCTGATTTGTAATTGGATTATAGCGTTCCCTTGATGGTGTTGCTCGTTTACCTGGAATTGCTACGAATGTCTATTCTGTGGCTGCGTAATGGTACAATTACGCGAAAATTTCTCTCAACCTCATCTAGTAGTAAAACCTATTTTATTGTGTTCTCTAGTTTTAATTGTCGAGGTTCACTCGGCCAGATCTCAAACAAGAATGAGCTCCGCCCGACAAACTTCATTTATATACCCAAAGTGACGTCGCACGCGTGTGACGTGAATGCGACGTCAGTTCTACGTGAGATGCAAGAATGGCCTATTTTCAGTGGTTGGCAGATCTGCTGTATAGAGAACATAGAGTGTCCTATGACACTGCTTTCTACTTTGAGAACTCCTATTTAATGAGAAAGTTGTTAGATTCAAGAATTTAGTTTCATTGTGGATTTCTTTCGGGGTAAAATCTTTGAATCGTGGTATGTTTGTGGAGCATTTGGGTATCCATTTTACAAAGGCATTTTTCATGTCCAAATATAAATGAAATTTTGAAATTTTCCAATGGAGAACCCAAAACTACTTGTTTTTTGACGTCAATGACACGAATATGGTGACTGCTGTCTTCCACAATATATGTATTTATAAAATAAACATGTCACGCATGCCTAGAGCTAATAAATGTTATTTTCCTAGTCTTTTATTTGCTTAATTCCATCCAATGCAATTTTCCAGTTGGCATACGCTTGCAAACTAACATCCAATGCGATTATAGATTCCGATACGTTCTCGACTGCAACTGATGTATCTATCCTTCTTCGTTTTTATTAACATTTTATTGAGGTACACACTTTTCCCAAGTATTAATCGAGTCAAACCCTTGTTCTCGTACCGTTGCCTACGGCAACATTCTAACAAGGCCGAGGTGAATAGGCATTTAAATTGGCGATAGTCGCGTCTCGAAGAACGGAAGGAGCTGTTCTGAATGAGAATATAATTGATGGAGGGATATAACTCGCCTATATGTTTATCTTCTGAAAAGTTTTCCAGGGAATGAGGAGAAAAAACGAGAAGTTGTAAACGGTAAACAAGCTCAACTTTTCGTGTAGATATCCTTGAAATTAAATTAGGTTTTTACCTTCGGCTTTCCGTCTTTCAACTCCCCTGGCGTTTAAAAACAAATAAACAAGAGAGATTACAAACTTGTATCACCATAGCTGTCAGAGTTGTCTTCATGGAAATCTTCTTAAAGGATAATTAAACTTGTTTTGTTGCTCCCCCAGATTATATTATGGATTTGTTTTTGGCAGGGTTGGAACTGAACTAGCCATTAAATAAAATTAATCTATTTCTATACCGATCGTCACCACATCAGGTCTTCAATAAGGTGAAATGCAGAAGGAAAATTCTAAAGCTTAGGCGGAAAAAATTTTCAACTTCTCATGCTTCCAACTGCGCTCAGATGAGATATTAAGATATGGTTTTCATACTACTCCTCGGGCAAGAACCTCGCCAGGCATTGAATAGGCAGGTTCGGTAATTTTCAAATTTCATTAAAATTGATAGAGTTTATTATACTGAAGGCAGTTATGTTGTCAATTTTTGTTAAAAAAAAATTTCTTCGCCTGTGAAGCCGTTGCCAACTTTTCCGTCGGTGCGAGGCTAGAAATCGTACCTTGCAGCGAGAGTAGGCCGCGTGATGTCAGAACTTAGTATAACGTACAAGTCCCAGCTTCAGCGCGCAGCAGTCCCATAAGTATTATGCATATGCATGTGTAGTTAAATTGTTAAATATTATTAACTGGTTCTAACTGGTGTTTTCTGTTTTGTACCCAGACTAATACATCGTACAGCACACCAATAAAACGGAAAAAGTGGTTCGTTGGAACCAGAAGGAAAATCGGTCAGCATTATCGATATTTTCGCGAGTTAGTTTATCATTGCAAAAGTTTATAAAATTATCGGCTGCCCCATTGCAGCCACTCTAAATAAAATCGAACATAATGTAATTTATCGACAGTTTTCTGGGACCCCTTGGTACTTGGTAACGTGTTACGGTTAGCATAATTTGAAACAGGATGCTAGGAGCATGACGGAGCCAAATACTGAATCGCCGTAGCGTTCCCTCCCTGAACTAAAAAAGGAAATTTTATTAACTACTTTACAATAATAATTAAATAGTACGTCATCATAAAGTTCTCTTTTGAAGACTGGTAGGACGCGTACCTCCATCCTTTCCCTGAGCTAGCCTACGCATTTCCGTAAAAGTAGAACATTCCACATCCCCAACTATTTGAGAGCAGTAGTCTAATCTGCTCCAACCTCTACCTCTTTATTCCTATCTCTGACTCTAGTATGTCGCGAACTATTCCTTTGTGTCTCAGAAGGTGTCCTACCATCCTACGATCCTATCCCCTATTCTTTATTGTCATCCATACTTTTCTCTTTTCCCCAACTCTTTCTAATTCTTCCTTATTGCTAACTTGTCTATCCACGGTATCGTCAACACCCGTCTGTAGCATCACATTTCAAACGCTTCTACTCTTTTTCAATCCGCTTCTCCCATTGTCCAAGTTTCGCACCCATAGGTATAATTTCGTACTCCATACATGCGTCTTTAAGAGTCTCTTCCGAGTTTCTACATTAACCGTTCCAGAATATAGCAGTTGTTTCTTTTTGTTAAACAAGTACCTAGTACCTACGTAGCGTAGTTTTTTGATTCGCGTGAGTTGTATTTGTTTCCGTGTTTTTAAACAATTTCCAATCCGTTATAAAACTGTTAACTGGATAACTTATCAATCACTTAGGTATACACACCTACATAAATGAGTAGGTATGTATTGTATTGTATTAGAGAATATAGGTAGGTACCTATTTTACAAACAGAAGTAAGCAGGTATCTACAATCTACATACCTACTTATACTGAATTATAAAATACAGTTAATAAATTGTTGACTTTGTTTTACTTATACCGGTCTGCCTTTACACTACTGTTTTGAGGTTGAATGAAATTGGGGTTAGATGCAAGAATCACACACCATTTCCACATTTACCGGGACATTTACCTACCTACTACATAAATATGGCAAATTATGTGAATCGGACTTTTGATACCCTTGTTGCATCATTATATCGATTATGTTGTCTTTGTTTTATGTTTCCTTGACACCTTACTTTAAAAATTCACGCTCGAAATAGTCCCAATAAGTATGTTATGAGATAGGTACCGCTTCACGGGCACTTCAAGAGAAGTGGGAGGAGCGCCTTACGAATGTCTGACGTCAAACCAATAACAAAGCGAACTAGCATGTGGGCGTGATAAGCTAATTTCTTTCGCTTATTACGCCGCAAAAAAATTTTGTAGAAAACAAAATTTCGCCGTAAATCAATTACAATAACAATTTTCTGTCATTTTCATGCCAAAAATAGATATCTTATTTTTCTCCGAACACTGAATTCAAATTTTGCATACTACCAGAAGTCACAGAATGCTACCCCAATTAATCTGGCAATGAGACTTTCATAACGTCTCCATACGTCTTGCCAGCTTACTAGAAGGTCATGTAAAACGTGTTATGATTCGTTGTAGGATGTTCCATTCAAATAAATGTTATTCTTGATTTAAGATACCTATACTGCCGAGTTTTTTCATTATCCCATCATCAACATCCTCCTAGGAGATAGTGTCTTCTTCAGGCATATCTTTCTGAAGACGCTACAGTTCCTCATAAGGAACTGTATTTTATCACCTGCTTTTTATAATATTCTGTCTGGCTTTTGTCGTTCTCTTCTTTTGTGAATAACTTCCACCTCAATTTGTTCCTCCATTTCAGTCTTTCAATGGTCGATCCTCAAAATCTATATGAGTAGTCGCTTTTTCCTCTTTCTGGCTTCATTATCAGATTTTCCCTACCCTATTACGTCATGTCTGGTACTCCAAAGGGTTCTACTTGTTTCGTTATCATCCTTTTCCTGTGCTAGCAGTAATACCTACTCGATAGAAATTTATATCGAACAGAAAGTTGGAATATTCTCGAAAAATGTACCTATCAAGAAAGTTACAAAAACAAATAAAATAACAAATGAAATTTGCCATTTCCACCAGGAGATCAATAACACTTTTATGCATTCTGCATCTGTAGCAAATGCGCATAACTCCGAGAAGTTTTCTGTCTGAACTTTTTAGAACCTCTTGAAATTTATAGTTTGTACGAATACGTATATGTTTTGTTATATCATGATATCGAGGTACAGAGTGCACTTTAGCTTTCCTGTCTCCTGAGACGAGGAATATCCTCGCAGGCGATTCTCTTAAACGGAAAATTGTGTATGGGTGAGTTTCATGATGTGAACATAAACCTCAGCGACAATCTCTTTAAAGTGCAATGAGAGTCCGGAATGGAGGTCACTGTGGGCTTTACACCTTCGTGACCTCTCCTGAAGCGTTTCAACTCGGATGCTGTTATGGATTACAGGTGTCTGGTTTCATTAAAGTTGACAGCTCAATTTATATCGATGTGTGTATAGTTTCGGTTGGCAATTTAGTTGTTTTTGTAAGTTATTTAGGGCGATCAATTTGGTGTACGTTGAACTCTTAGGGGAACGTTGAATGCACTGTCATTTCAGCGTTCAATTTCTAGAGGAATGAGGAAAATTGCAGCAGTATTTTTAAACATAATAAACCTACATGGAAATATTTCCTGGTGTTATGCATATTTCTTTTATTGCGATGGATATTGCAGAATTTCCATTTATTTCAAAAAGAACATTCATTCTCTGAAAGAGTTATTCAAGGAAAAAAGTAGCGACAGAAATATGTCAAAGAGACTCGAGACTCGAACTCGCTGCCTCTTCTTCCTTAATTTTTCTATCTTTGCAATTTAAATTTCTTAGTTCTATTATAATGCTATATGCATTGTTTTTCCATTTGAGGTGTAGCATTAGTAGATTAAAGTGGATAGTTCTGGGTACACCCCCACCACTCGAACTTGACCTTGACCCCGGTCAATGACCTTCAGCCTTCGCCGAGTTCGAGGTCCCTCCTGGTGAACAATGCAAAAAGTTTTTCGGTCATCCTTCCTCTGCGATTCCTCTTGGATAATCTTGGATGCATTGTTCTTTTGACGCAATTTCTTTCCTGTTACATTCTTTAGAGGCTATGTGGTATTGATGGTGTTTTGTAATATCGAAGGATGTGCAAGTAAAGATGTACCCAATGAACACTTTTCATCACTTCAAGTAACTGATAGGTTTTATAAGGGTTTTATTAAGGCTGCGAGTTTATATTGGATGTTTATAAGGTTAATTCTTGGTTGTCAAGTTTTGTAGTGAGAACGTAAAATTTAATAATTATTAATTGGTCCAAGAACTACAGGTTTTATAAAACTGTAACAGAAACGCTTCCATCACCAATTTAAATCACATATGGTAACGGTTACTAAAGGTTCTATATTGAGCTGTTACCAATTTATAAAACCACTAGCTTTGAGTTCCCATATAGGTGTTTGCTGCGATAAATATAAAACTGCTGTCCTTACAGTAACAACAGTTACCTTTATAAAACAAAAATTGATCATTAGACCAATAGAAATTGATTGCCGACGGTGTTAGATCTAGGAAGCTGTACCACAGACTCTCACTCCGAAGCACGGACAGCTGCAAAATGTTTCTACGGTAAGATCACAATTCATCCAAGTATGTACCAAGTATTTTATTGTCCTTAGTTCGAATCTTAACCACATTTTCTGTCATGTTTTCTATGGTGGACCCACAAATGTCAAATATGAACTAGTTTCTCTAAAAAATCTCCCATTGACAAGAGTAATTCTCGCCATGCTAACTTATGAGCGAAAAAGACGAAAGCTCCTGAAGCGCTACGGACTGCGAGTCAGTTTTTTTCTACGGTTATGGCCGATACTTTCAGTTTAACTGCGTACTAGCTCCGCCATATGAAAATAATAATAAAAGTGGATGACGGCGCGAGCGTGAACATTGATCGATCAAGATTTCCTTGTTTTAGCTCCAGAAACTTTCCAATTCAACAAGGAATTTAGGGAAAATTCTGTGTACAATTTTGTTCTCTTGTGAATTCCACTCGCGAGAATGCTATTCATTTTGGGAAATAAATGGCTACATTATCTTCCATCGAAAGCGCTAGCTAATTAGAACAGACGATAAGAAGTAAAATAAATTTTCCTCTACCCGCAATCCTTCAGATTAAGGATACAGGATAAGACGAATCCCCCTGACCGTCTCCTTACGATAATTACATGTTCAACGAGTGGCATTAAGAGAATTTATTCGTTTAATAAACGTCCTCGCTTATGAACAATACCATTTGAATTTGGAAGTTCGCGTTGTGACACGCCCTCTTTGGCGCGACTGAATATCCTTCCCAGCAGGCAGTACATCAAGTCGCCTTTGTCCGAACCGAAGACCGTGAAATGCGTAATTGAATTTGCAAGCCGGGATTCGGCTTCCGTTTACTTACCCGGTCCTGGCGAAGTTGGCAATGTAGATGATTACTGCTTCCGCGAGTGCCAGTTCCGAACGGGTGTAGTTCTTCGGGAAGTGGCTGAAGCCGTCCACCAGCGGCGCGCCGAATATGTACGGGAGTTCCTCGCCGTGAACCGTGCCCATTCGCTGAAACAGGAAATGCAAAAAATTACCTAAACACAATATGTAAAACATGGAGTTGTCTGGGTCCTACTGGAAGTCTGTTATTTATTTTCAATAATAGAAACGTCTTCTGATGACAGAAAGAAATATCCTAAAATGCATTAAAGACAGTGGCGATAAACTCAGTTATGTACATAGACTACCAAAGTGATTGTGTTAAAGGAAGAATTGATTTGAAAATTTGCATACGCATATAAGCAAGGTTCCACTCTCCCACATTTGGGGCAAAGTGTTAACGCCAGGTGCTTTTTGTGTTTCTGGCAAAGTTAACTTCAAGACACGGTTCTTTTCGGTTATTTGCCTGACATTAAGCTTAAATGATCTCTTGGTGGATAGCTTCATTAACATCCAGTCGCCAACCTCAACTCTAGTTACGGTTTTCCAATCTTCTCTTCTAAATCAAAATCTTCGGAAGAGTCACTGGGCCATCATCATCAGATTCCTCTTCAGTTTGCAATTTCTTCTATGTTTCCTTCTCCATCGCCTTTGACTTTTTCAGTTTCTTTATTTTTTCTTGTTGGATCAGTTGCTGAAGGAGATGCATCTGGCCCAAGTTTTTGCTTTGGAATATTATCATCGTCAAAAAAACATATAGAGGCTTTTCCAAATTCATTCATCAGATGAAGTGGATCTAGTTTCGGCCAAATTGTTGAAATAATGATGGAGAACAAGTTCTTACCATTAAACAACATACAGAGCTAACTTTTCTGCTAATCTATTTGTTCCCAAAAAACTGCTATGTTTTCCTTACCGAGATCACCGATAGCTCCATAGTTCTTAGTTTTTATTTTATTCGCGACATTGTGCTCTACTTTGGGGGAAAGAGCTCTTGGTCTACCCATTATTTTGCGTTTGGGTTAAATTTTGTTTCTTTTTGTTGTCATATTTCATGCATGATGCGTTGTTGTAAGAATTGTACCGGATTTGATGGTTCAGGTAAAATTGGGATTTTTAGGAAATATAGTTTGTCACGATATTGTGCTTTCAACATCTGCAACAGTGACCATGAGGAAAAGGCGACGAGAAATAATTAATAGATCAAACAAACTTACCTGTGAAGTTCGATACCTATTAATTATATTAGCCGCCTTTTTGACAGAGGTGACCTCCCAATCATCGCGACAGCAATCTTTAAACTGCTGAAGTCTGTTACGAAACTGTAGCTCATATAATTAATATCTAACTTAACAGATAAGTTAGGTTGATCTACTAATTATCATAGTCCATAGTTTCTTTAAATCAAAAGTTTTTTGAATATTCATCCACATCAAAAAGATCATGACGATTTTATATTCAGTTCTGCAGAAATGAAACGTTACAGCAATACAGGCTTCATATCTTTTGATGTAACGTATTACCAATTTATAGTATTTCAATCCGAGAGTCTTGCGATACACGACCCAGCAGAGAAACTTGAAATTCACCTTTTCGCTTGGCTCGTAAATTCCTCGATAAAATTCTATTTGCTCCAGTCGAAGCCTTTAACCGCAAAGGAATGATCTCATTTGACAAATGGCGGCGTACTGTTCATCCGAAAAGTGTTAAGTCGTGCTCGGATTGGAAACAGTCTTCATTGTTCCACAAGTCCGAAAGCAGCAGCTGTTGTAGCCGCAGCTCTACGACATTTTAATGCACATGTCATGCGCTGTCTCGTTAAAAAGCAGTTCCCATTAGTGTTTGGAGCGGGAACTCTAACTGATTACTCTCAAAGTACAAATTTCTCAAAATGAGCTTCTGCAGCTGACGAGGCCAGGACATACTGTATGCTAACTTTTCCAATCAAATGTTGCAGCAATTACGAATTGCTAAACTGAAATTTCATTGGGTCTTTTTGGTTAACTTTCATTCATA
This sequence comes from Xestobium rufovillosum, assembly GCA_963966045.1. Taxonomy (NCBI): domain Eukaryota; kingdom Metazoa; phylum Arthropoda; class Insecta; order Coleoptera; family Ptinidae; genus Xestobium; species Xestobium rufovillosum. Next base: position 6,278,664 of record OZ014499.1, on the reverse strand, counting down.
TAGTGAGGTTCCAACCCTCGCCGATTGACTTAATATGTAAAATTATTTTATAGACAGTTATTGATATTTTAGTGATAATATTCCACTTCTGCGACCGACTGCGCCATTTAACTGACAACATTTGCTTTCTGACTAATTTAAACTTGGTGCTGTACCATCGGAAATCAGTTTGTTAACTGTATATTTAGCACCCTGGAACAACTGTGCGAATTTAAATAGGGGAAGTTCCGTAGCAGTTCTGATGGCGTATGCAAATGTTTGTAGGGAATTCTCCGGCTGCTGTTCAAATCTTTGGTTTTAAAATTAAAAGCATTTGCTAGATATGAATTAATGGTTTCATCTAAAAGTGGATTAGTCTACGTGTATAGTCTGCAAAATTATTCTGGTGTTATAGTACCTCTCGCGTAATTACAAAATACGGGAATTTAATAAATGGCACGGTAAAGAGAATCTTGTGCTACATTATTGGACATCTTCCGTAGTTATCTAAAATTACTTACTTTTGGAAATTTTCGATATTAATAAAGTCGTGGGAATGTCTACTATTTGGGTACTACTCATCTAACGCGTCCCATAGTGTATTCTTGGATCTCTATAAAAACTGGTTTGAGGATATGATAACAGAAACTAAGTAAATCGTAATAGTAGGTGACTGCTAGAAAAGAGAAAATTGGATGAAAATAAAATTGATAAAGTTAGAGAAAATTTCAAAGAAATATGGAAAACGCTGAAAACTATTGTAGGTCAAGTAAATCTATCGGAAAATCAGTCGGGATTTTCGGGCAAATATGTATAGTTGCAAGGCGACTGTGCAATATTTTAAGGTGCAATATTTTAAGATCTAAAACATTTCAAACTGAAAACTCTGGAGATATATGGGATACTCGATGTGTAAGTGGTTGGAAAATTATTTAAAAGGCAGGAGACGAATAGCGAGATATGGTAATATAGTGACGCAGGCATAAATGTACCTAGGTGTGCCTCAAGGGAGTATAGTAGGACCATTACTGTTTATAATGTTATTAATAATTGTCTAATGGTGTGCAATTATTATTTGTTTGCTGATGATACTGTAATTTACATATGCATATTGGAAAAATTCAGTATTTATCGCAAAAAAGATTAATGGTGAAGTGGATGCAGGAATGCGAAAATGACCAGTGCTGTGATTTTTGATAATGAATATAAAAAAATTAAATTTAGTGGAATGAAATTTGTCATCGAAAAATGTTAAAAAGAATTAGTTGATGAAGTTAAGAATTTGGGGGTTATTATTGATAGAAAATAAAAATTTAATCTGCAAGAAAATATCGAATAATACATATTGTTCTACCACACTTCACATAATGCGGAAGTTAAGAATTTGGGGGTTATTATTGATAGAAAATAAAAATTTAATCTGCAAGAAAATATCGAATAATACATATTGTTCTACCACACTTCACATAATGCGCATCAATTTTATTTATGGTCAATAAAACAATTAAGGAAAGGTTGCGAGTTTTACAAAACTAAGCAATGAGAATAATATTTATGTTCAGTGAGTGACATGTTGGAAATAAGAGGGTGGAAAATTACAGGAATGTGAGTAGTAGGGATTCTTTATCAAATTTACTCAAAATAGGGGCTTGACCGCCAGGTTTTCCGGATGGAGACAGGGGCGACTGCCCGATGGGGACAAGGCCGGATTGGATCTTCAAGTTGGTAACAGAACTGTACCTAAAGCTGTTAATAGCTTGAATAGCTCTTTCGATGAACACGAACAACGGCTGGAACGGCTCTGTTAATAGCTTGAATAGCCCTTCTCATCACCACGAACAGCTACTGGAACGGCTCTGTTAACACCCTGATGTCCCAAGCCCTGCCCCAGCCCTACCCCCATTGGGGAGCCGCCCATTTTTCGTCCGGGAGCCCTGGCGGCCTCGCCCCGATTTTAACTAAATTTGATACAGAATCCCCATATCCCTACTACTAATGTACAAGCAACTAATTATTAATTATAATTCTTAATTGTTACATGTTCCGGGCTGGCTGTCACATTGTCTAATAGATACACTAAAATACATACAAGTGTGAATGTGGCAGCCAGCCCGGAACATATAACAATTAAGAATTATAATTAATAATTAGTTGCGTACACATTAGTAGTATGGATATGGGGATTCTGTATCAAATTTAGTTAAAATCTGGGCGAGGCCGCCAGAGCTACCGGACAGGAAAAGGGGCGGCTCCCCAATGGGGACAGTATGTATTTTAGTGTATCTATTAGATGACGTGGCAGCCATCCCGGAAGATATAATAATATTTTTGTTTCAGACATCGGTCACGGAAGCGTACAAACAAAAATAATTCTTAATTAGTATACTGCATGTTCTAGGTTGCTTGCCCGTTAGGGTAACGTAGAAGTTTAAATTTTTACTTATAGTTACCTGAGGATAATCTCCATCTTTGGTTTGATAGTCGAACACATAAAAGAAAGTCTTTGGCCCCGTGACGGGCTGTCCCGGTTGCGGAGGCTTCGCACTGAGCAAGTCTCCGGTCTGCACTAAAGGTGCTACGAATTGAGCGTCACTTAAAGCCGCCACCGCAGCGTCTCTAGTATTAATAGGATGCAAGACTGTCCTCTCCCAGTCCGTGTACTCGTTAACTACAGTAAAGAAAATTTCACTTAAATGATAAGTATACGCATTACGCACATAAGTCCGAATTATTTTATCCCTTCGCTCCCCTTCGAATCCCGCTTGAATATCCGCCGCGGAGAACCGCCACAGAGCTTCACTGGTAACCACCCCGAACAGTAAGTCATAAGGGTTGTTGCCTTTTGGGGTTAAAGAAGCTTCGCTGCGTTTCATGTTGGCATTAACCGCCGGACCGACGAAACTTTGTAAATCCGATGGTTTAAAGTAAGTCACTAGTTCTTTGGCGAAATCTGTTTTAATAACTACACCGTCTACACTAGGCCCGAACGCACTGAGGTAAGCAGGAGGAACCACGTCCGCCTGCAGCAAATTTTCTAAAGATGTCTCTCGGAGACAATCGACTATAGCTTCGTGGTCCTTCGACACATCCTCAGGGATGCTGCAGTTTACTTCTCTAGCTAATTTAACGGCGTAGTTAACGGGGTCTTCCACCAAAGCCCACGACGATAAGGCAGAACCTGAGAGGAGAATTGTGCGGTGGAAGAGTCCTGGCATCACAGTCGGAGATATCATTAAGAAGTTGATGCATGCGGCTCCGGATCCGTGACCTACTAAGGTCACATTTCCCGGATCTCCTCCAAATAGGGCTATGTTCTGCTGAATCCAGTGCAGAGCTGCTATTTGGTCCATTAGTCCGTAGTTGGCTACTCTGGCTTTCAAGTGGGGGGCAGGATTTGCGTTCAAAAAACCTGAATAAAAAACAAACTTATAAAATCAGCCCATTCTACATGTAGCAGTAACAGTAATAGTACTATGATACCAAAACCAAATATATTCGTAATAGTCCTAGGATTATAATATTAAGTATATTATAATACAAATAGAATAACAAACATTCCTAATGGAAAATATTGCCATTGTGCCGTATTTTAATTTATACTGACACGCTATAATCGAATTAGGAATATTTGGACACTTAGTTTTTTACTTGTTCCGAATTACGAATTAATTCGTGGATATTGACAACTAGTTGTTATGCCTACATCGGATGGAAGTTCTGCTATTACCTACTTCTTGGGAAACTACGACAAAGTTAAACAAATAACTTAAGTACATCCAAGATAGCTGTGATTTTATGTTAACAGCTGAATAATTATCTGTTGACATACATTAGCAAAAGTTGCGTGCAGCTAGTTTTATTAATAGATACTTAGTATACCCTGTGACAAACTTCCATGTATACATGGGGAAATAACATGGGCAATTACATTTTTGGGGATTCCTGCTCCCCATGTGTAGTTACAGTGGTGGTAAAGGTAGCAATCGAAAGACTATTTTTTTCTGCGTATGAGGATATCAATTTTCCAATTTATTAAAGCATTAAAAGCAAAAATTACACTAATAATTTTCAAATTAAAACACGGATATTCATCAGATTACCTACGACAATTTAATTTCTTCTAATCAAAGACTCCCTTAATTCTAATTTCTAATTCGTCTGAACTGTCAACATTATTTATCGACAATTTAAATTTTGGGTTTCAAAATGAACAAAAATATTTATTCAGTTGAAGAAAAGGTTTTCATTGTGAAAACATTTTACGGCGGCAATAGTCTGCGGGTAGTCCGTGACTTATTTTCTGTAAAATTCAATAACAGTCCTATTCCTTCGGTAACAACAATAAAAAATTTAGTTAAGAAATTTGAAGATACTGGGAATCTTTCATTGAAAGAAGGTAATTTTTACTAATAAATTTACTTGGTTTTTATTTAGATAATTCTGATTCGCTTATTATTATTACCTAGTTGCTAATTCCTTATTGTTCGCTAACTTAAATTTTACTGGGATTATGAGAAATTTAACAAGTGATAACGTGGAGTGAAACAAAACTAAAATTAATCTTATCATTTATTTTTTTAGTCATTCCAAGAAATCTAAATGTTGAGGTAGAGGAAATGGTAATAGGCCTGATAACTGCTAGTCCACAATCTAGTTTAAGGTCTATTGCCCTAGAATGTAATGTTTCAAGAGAAACTGTCCGTAGCATATTAGAAAAAAACAAATATCATCCCTTTAAATTCCAATGTCACCAAGAGTTACTTCCTTTTGACGAAGAATCAAGACAAACATTCTGTGAAGAAATGCAAGAACGGGCTAATCAGGAACGCAGCTTCCTCTCATCAATTTGTTTTACCGATGAGTGTACCTTCACTTTAAATCAAGAGCCAAATTCACAAAACGTTAGGCATTGGGCCCAGGAAAATCCCAGGATAAATCTAGCCACTACAACGCAATACCCTCAAAAAATCAATATTTGGGCAGGCATTTTTAATAATCGCATTATAGGACCATTTGAAATACAGGGAAATTTAAATTCAGAAGCTTATTTAGATCTTTTAAGTAACCATATTGGCCCTGCATTAGAAGAAGTTGCACATGCGAATTGGGAGGTCTGGTTTCAACATCACGGATGCCCAGCACATTTTGGAGCACAAGTGAGGGAATTATTAAATGAAATATTTCCAGAGAGCTGGATTGGTCGAGGTGGTGCTATAAACTGGCCAGCTAGATCTCCCGATTTGGCACCGTGTGACTTTTTCTTGTGGGGTCATTTAAAAAATAAGATTTATAAAACTCGTCACCCAAATATTGATTCTTTAAGGAATGCTATTTTTGCGGAATGCAACTTAATAAACGATCGGCAACTTGCGAATGTGAGAAATTCTTTCTATAATAGGCTGGGATACTGTCTGATACAGAATGGGGGTTTATTTGAATATTTGTTATAGTTATTTTTCTTTTTTTATGTTACTTTAATTTCATTGTATATTAATAAGTTTTTGTCCTTACCTAGATATGAAATAAACAAGTATTAAATTGCCAGATTACAAAATTCATTAGAGCAAAATAAACAAATGTTGCCGCTTGTTAAATTTTTCATAATTGCAGTAAAATTAAAGTAATTTAATTTTTATTATTTCATTTTACTGCTTTAACATTTTCCCAAAAACTTTTTAATAGGTTAGACGACACCTACAATTGACCCTAAACTATGGACCAGCATTCACCAACGAAACATCCACACCAGTAATCAATTAATTGTCAACTATAGGTAATGACAATAATAATGTGAATGAGAATTATCTAAATAAAAAAACAAGTTTATGTATTAGTAAAAATTAACTTCTTTCGATGAAAGATTCCCAGCCTTCAAATTTCTTACTAAATTATTTGTTGTTATACCCAAGGAATTGGACCGTTTTTGAATTTTACAGAAAATAAAGCACGGACTACGCGTAAACTATTGCCGCCGTAAAATATTTTCGCAATGAAAACCTTTTCTTGAACTGAATAAATATTTTTTTCATACCTATATTGTGGACTGCAAGATCACCGGATCTGAGTATATTAGACTTTTTTGTTTGTGCATTTTTAAAAGAAAAAATATACTTACGAAGATACAACAATCAAGGCGAGCTAGCAGAGGCAACACATGCAGCTTTCCGATATTTGCAAGCCCATCCTATTTTTTTAATTAATGCCATCAATCTATTAACTAATAGAACTTTTCTGATACGAATATATTTGGGCTCGACTATTAGACTATTAGAAACTTAGTACTTACCAAGAATTCCCAATCTGTAGTTGAGGGTTACTACGACGAGGTCCGCATATGCAGCGAGAACGCTGCCATCATATGGGTTACCAGAGTTCCACTCAAACGACTCCCCGTGGATGTATACGATGACAGGGTGGCGAGATTCTGAACCACCTGAAACAGATAGGATTCATGAATATTTAATCGGAAAGCACAACTTTCGTTGGATTGTCTCTCGAATAGCGGCCGTAAACATGAGTATTTTAATTCCTTTTGCCCCGAGATGTGCGGATTGAGGCTTTCGCGAAAAGGAAATTATGCTACCGTCTGCGCCAACTAGTTTAATCTACCGTATTTAGCGAGGTGAACATTAAATTTCCTGTTTTGCTGAACGTGAAATTGTCTGTTATGAATGAAAACAAGATTGATTTTCGCCATTAACCAAATGTATTCTCAATTCATCTGGAAAATTTCTCGGATCAGCTCAGAATTTAATTTTATTAACCTTTAGGACTAATGTATTAATTTATGTCCGCCCACAAATTTTGGATATTAATTATTCATTGTTGCTATCTCTCCTTTTCTCAATATTGCACGGGGATTTTAATATTAAATGCGTGGGTTGCGAAAGGATTTACTTTAAGAAGGCAGGAACTTCTTAAGTTTAGGGTAGAAATATTTCACTGAACAAAATCGCATTCTTAGAACATTCATGGAGGCTTTTATACATAGGCTCCCTGCTTATTAAAATTTGATGATGTTTAACTTGGGAAATAATATTTAACATGGAGGAACAATAATAGGAGTTACTGATGCCAGTTTAATTAATTAGTAAATTATTAAAAATTGTTCACATATCATAATAATTATTTAATTAAAAACCAATTTGATTGCAAAATGAAATTATGTATGTACTGCTTCAAAACAATAGGGAGGTTCGGAGAAAAATAAGATATCTATTTTTGGCATGAACATGACAGAAAATTGTTATTGTAATTGATTTACGGCGAATTTTTTTTTCTACAAAAATTTTTTGCGCATGTATGGAGTACGAAATTATACCTATGGGTGCGAAACTTGGACAATGGGAGAAGCGGATTGAAAAAGAGTAGAAGCGTTTGAAATGTGATGCTACAGACGGGTGTTGAAGATACCGTGGATAGACAAGTTAGCAATAAGGAGGAATTAGAAAGAGTTGGGGAAAAGAGAAAAGTATGGAAGACAATAAAGAATAGGGGATAGGATCATAGGATGGTAGGACACCTTCTGAGACACAAAGGAATAGTTCGCGACATACTAGAGTCAGAGATAGGAATAGAGAGGTAGAGGTTGGAGCAGATTAGACTACTGCTCTCAAATAGTTGAGGATGTAGAATGTTCTACTTTTACGGAAATGCGTAGGCTAGCTCAGGGAAAGGATGGAGATACGCGTCCTACCAGTCTTCAAAAGAGAACTTTATGATGACGTACTATTTAATTATTATTGTAAAATAGTTAATAAAATTTTCTTTTTTAGTTCAGGGAGGGAACGCTACGGTGATTCAGTATTTGGCTCCGTCATGCTCCTAGCATCCTGTTTCAAATTATGCTAACCGTGACACGTTACCAAGTACCAATGGGTCCCAGAAAACTGTCGATAAATTACATTATGTTCGATTTTATTTAGAGTGGCTGCAATGGGGCAGCCGATAATTTTATAAACTTTTGCAATGTTCAACTAACTCGCGAAAATATCGATAATGCTGACCGATTTTCCTTCTGGCTCCAAAGAACCACTTTTTCCGTTTTATTGGTGTGCTGTACGATGTATTAGTCTGGGTACAAAACAGAAAACACCAGTTAGAACCAGTTAATAATATTTAACAATTTAACTACACATGCATATGCATAATACTTATGGGACTGCTGCGCGCTGAAGCTGGGACTTGTACGTTATAGTAAGTTCTGACGTCACGCGGCCTACTCTCGCTGCAAGGTACGATTTCTACCCTCGCACCGACGGAAAACTTTGCAACGGCTTCACAGGCGAAATAATTTTTTTTTAACAAAAATTAACAACATAACTGCCTTCAGTATAATAAACTATCAATTTTAATGAAATTTGAAAATTACCGAACCTGCCTATTGTTAGAATTTGTTACAATAAATTTGTAACAGGTTCAGTTTTCCGCGTAAATTTTATTGTTGGATCACAAAATAGTCACTATGGATTGGTACAAGTATTATAATATACCAAAGAAATGCATGGATTCTACTATGCGGCAAAGTCAAGATGTTCGGCGACCAATACTTTTGATACACTGTGGAATACAGTCCAATCGAAAAATGCCGACGAATAGTTTGTTGAGGTTAAGTTTGCTAGGCGGTTTGCAAACTCTTATTACCAACTTATAAAGGGTGATTCAGGAGGATACAGTAATATTTTGGCAGATGATATAGTGTCAATAATTCTGAAGAAAAAAAATATGTAAATGTATCTCCCGAACGTTTTCGTTCGTGGAATAAGGTCTTCGAAATTTCATACTAGAGAAGCGCTTTTTAATGAATAGACCTTTTCATATCGTTAGTGCGCATGCGTAGAAGTACACTGACAATCAGCTGTTCTTAGTTTTTCGGACGAATGTCACTGTCAGGTTGTTCTTCGTAAGTAAAAAGTAAATAGTAGAATACCAAACAAGGAGGGTGTTAGAAAGCCGGAAAATTACAAATGTTAGTTCCCCAGAGACATCCCTCGTAATATTGTGAGGGTGAATGCCGAAGACGTGCCTTGGAGCAAATTATTCCTCATCAAAGATATGTAGGGCTGAAATCGTAATACATGAGAACTTTTTTGTTGAGCTTCAGAGAAAAATCCCAATTTTGCTGAACTATGTACAAGTTTGTAATTTCGTTACGGGAAGGTTAAGATTAGTTTTCATAACTACAGGTAATGGAATTCGAGAGATAGTGGTAACTCTGGAATAAATGAGTCTCTCACGGGGTGCTTCTGTCGAACCCTTTGAAAATCCAATTAAAACGGGAGATATTGACCAGAGCACCGAAAATTATAAATCAGCTGTTGAGTGATCGACAAGCACGAGGTCCCGGTGGGCACCAAACCCTCTGCCTTTCCGAAATCGTCTCGTATCGATCAAATCGAGTCGAGCCGTTCAAACCGTAAATTAGATTCGCATGCCCGAGGTGAGGTCCGCGCCAAATCGGAAATGCGTCAGTGACCGGCCGACCGATTGATTCTAAATTTCCATATAAATTTAAACTTTGAGGCTGAAGGCTACTTTTCAGCAGTGTTCACTCTTATCTGAATCGACAAGTAGAGGAAAGTGCATTTTAAGCTTAGATGGTATCGATTTATGCAACGGGGTGGTCGTTTATAAACGTAAAATAGGTCTCCGGTGGATCGTCCTAAGCGGAAAATCGATGTAAACTATTCCTAAATACATTCTTCACAATCTTGCTGCGGATATGAATAAAACATTTCTGTGCCTATCTTTACGTTCAACCTAATTTTAGCACAACGAAGAGTAAAAACTCCCAAAGTACGAGTCCCACATTCTATATTAGGTTATCTGAATATAAATGTAGTGGTTCTAACATAGTTTTCTTAATGTTATGAAATAATAAAAATAAGAGACATACTATCGATGAACAACTTAAGAAGTCGGACTGGATTTATTAACAAATGCTGAAGGCAATTCAAGTTAGTTTGTCATACCGTATTGGGTTTGTGAATTTTTTATTTGTAATGGGCTTGATGCTCCTTGAAGCGAGTTAAAATAGACCGAGTTGACTGCCCGATATATTTTTCCTAGCGATTTCCGCATGCTATTTCGTAAATTCCCGCTTTATGAATGGGTTCCGTTTTATCTTTCGTATTTCCAAGTAGATTTTGTAAATTGTTGCTCGAAGTGTGAACCACTTTGAAGCCTGCTTTCCCGAAAATAGTATTCATGCCTCTAGTTATCTGCGGTACATATATGGTATTTTTATAAATTTAGTAATTTTATTATCCCCAATTAAAGTTGTAGAATTTCGCAATAGCATTTTACATTTACGTTTGCTAATTAACCTATTGACAATTTCTGGATCGAAACCGTTACATCTCGTTATATCTTTAATAAATTGTGTTTACTTCCTTGCGGTATCTTTCAACGGATAATGGTAGACTCAACAGTCTATTAACTAAAAAACCAAAACTAGCCTCTTTGTGCTGACTGCAGTGGTTCGAATCTGCAGTTATGTAGCGAGTTGTACTGGTTTCTTTCCTAAAGATGTCAAATTCTAACTTACTGTTATTGCTATTTACCAAAATTTCCAAAAATGGAAGCTGTCCTTCTCTTCCTATTTCGTGGGTAAATTTGATTCAATTGAATCTACTATTTAAGTCGCTCAAAAAATCTTCAACGTTACATTTACTAGTGTCAAAAATAGCAAATATATCGTCAACATATCTCACCCACATCTTTGGAAAATATGGGAGCTAATCTTTCAGTTGGGTTTCAAATTTTCCCATGAAAATTTCTGCAATGAAAGGAGAGAGGCAATTTCCCATAGCCGTACCTTCACTTTGTTGAAAGAATGATCCACTGACTTTGAAATAATTCTGCTGCATACATAGATTGGTTAAATTAATGTATTCTTTGACAGTTTGTTAATCAATGTTATTTTTATTAAGGAGTTCATGCAAATACTCCGAAGCCTTTGGTACAGGTACACAAAAAGTGAGCTGACGTCGAATGAAATTAATAATTCGTTATCATGCAATGTGATGTTTGCATTTTGTTTATAAACTCTAAAGAGTTCTTTACTGAAAAACTAGACTGCTTGATCTCGAGGTTATTAAATTCATTGACTTATTGTCTTCTGTTTCACTTATTAGTTGTGTGTTGTTTGTGTTTTAAAGCCTAGAATAGTGTTATACCTTCTAAGTTAGTCATGGAATAAACAAACAAACAAAGAAAAACACCAAAATCCCCAATTATAACCTCAAAATTTGAGGCCCGTGTGAATCAAGCAACTAACCGCATTTTACTTAACCGATGGGTGTGGAGCATACACAACTGAATTATTTTATTGGTGATTCCGCTTAACACGTCACAGACAGACACTACATTTAAAACGTAATTACCCTAAAACTAATATTGTCGCCTAAATAATTATATCAACATATTTTGATTTTAATAAGCAGATATAACTTAAATGCGATAGACTATAGGTTATATAGGTGACACTATGAAAGTCTATCACTAAACGACCCTATTGAGTCGATAAGGTAGTGAGCAATCACAATGTGACATTAACAGCGATCAGTTGTTTTGGCATTGTTATTTTTATATATTAATATGATTAATCTATTTATTTATTTTTATTTACATATTTATTTTTTCAATTTTCGTGAATTACCGGCATTTATGTAAGTAAAAACTGAAAAGTCGACGAATCTGTAACTTTACATGTGAAGACATCAAAACTTCAAAGATTTTATTTTTCTTGAAAAACCTCACACCCATCCAAAATTATGAGTTTTTCTCTACAACAATTTACTGTTAATGAGATATGGCCTTTCAAAACTCTTATTTTTTGACTTTTCTGTTGCCCTTTCAATATTTGAAGAAAATAATATTATAAACTCTAAAGACTAACACCTTTTTATTGAAAAATCTGTCAGGTTAAGGTCAAGCGTAGCGAAGCGAAGCGAAGCGAAGCGAGTGGAGCGTTGTAAATCTCAGTCGTTATAGCCTTTCATAATATTATTCTATTCAAAGATCGAATCCGACAGCCCTGGCAGCAAAGTGGAATTCCTGTCCGTAGACGCTAGTGACACATCCTACTATTCTTACTCCTTTTAAGTGTCCTAAATGTATGGGCTACCATAAAATATATATATACTGGATATCGTTATAATCCATGAAATGAGGAAATCTAAAGTTTTATTTCTGAGGATCTACCCTGTCTTACATCCCCGAATGGAAGATTTTTTCGTCACATAAGAAATATGAAATGGTGTTATGACTGAACTTTTTTACTGTTGTGAAGACCCAGCTTTGGATGCCGAAGGAGTTGACTTAAAATCCTAACGGAGTAAATATGGAAGGCATTGTAGGTTCTGCGAGTGTTTTGCAAAAGCTGCTTGTAGGAACGGAAGATGAAGCGGCATCAGGTTGCATATTAGATCCTGTTGGGATAGAAGCAGGTGTTGAGTATGATATTGGAAGTGGAGTTATCCTAATTTAGAACAACTTCGCCGTTTGAGGTCTCCTGCACCTGATTGTCACTGTTCTGTTGCCAAAGAGCTCTTCCAATGTAGTCAGTGGACGGTCATTTTGGTGTAACCAGAACACGTCAATGGAACTTTTGAAAATGCACCAGCAAATATGTTTTGAATGGGAAAATATTCTTAAAAGTGCATTGTCGATGTGTGACGTGATAAGAAATTAAAGTCGTCAGTCTAAATATTCTTAGATGCCGACTGAACCAAGCAAATATTGATAGATTACAGAGCGCGAGCTGAGCGGAGAGTGCAGTTAGACCATAAATGTTAAATAATCTAGGATAGGAGAATTAAAATTTTCCAGACTGACACGCACCCCTACAAAATTATACTTTTCGCAACTCAAGTAATAGGTAATTCTTTGCGAATACTTCGTTTTTAAAGGGGATTTTTCCTTTTGTACAAAGTCCCACGCACACATCAAACTTTTATTCGTTTGCAGAAATTACTTTTTCTTATTCCTCTGGCGTCCAAGGCGCCGCGCCTTTCGACAGCCTACGCTAGACATTCCTTCCTTTGATATTCCGATAACAAGGGCTTTCTTCATTTTATAATGATTTTGAATTCTACCGTTTTTCTCCGTGCGAACGAAACAAACTTTTTTATGAAATTCAGGAAGGATTGGTACAGTCTTGACCAAGGATCAAAAATAGAAAGTAGATAATTTTTTGATTTTTTGATTTCCCTAATAAGAATTATTAGAGTAAACCTGAAAAAATCGCCAGGGTTCTTGGCAGCCTTGTTTGTGTTGTTGTGGACGAGAATGGGCTTTCATTTATTTATTTAAATGCATTTGGAACCGTTTCAAATTGAATTCTAAAGGACTCCCACTTTCTCAGATGCCCCTCATAGTCCGCGGAATCTCATAACTCACAAATCCGAATCGGCATGAATAAAACATTTTTAAAACTAACTTAAGCACCGAAGTTAATTATTTCGAGGCTGCTGTATTTATACATAAACTAGAGAGAGCGGTTATACGCGCGAAAGATAAATTTGTGGATTTATGAAGGATCTTTTGCGGAACTCCTCGGGCCCTGTTTGGTTCCCATGTTAACATAACCGACATGCAGTCAGGTGTATGTTTATCCAACACGAGCCGATGAATAATGCATTCTTACCCTCAGAGACCCTTTTTTATAGCCCATCTGCAAACTATTACGGGGTTAGTAATAAAAAAGGAATGCAAACTACATCATATTTTTAGGAGTTTGTACCTTAATTTTGAAATTAAATTGAGTAGTTTTTGCTGAAACAGAGGGACGTTGATGGATGGTGGTTTATGAGGAGAACACAAAACTTATTTATACTGTTTTCCTAGAATTGATACAAGGGAAATTAATATGGGGATAGACGTTTGCTTTATAAAGATCTGCTCTCTTAAAATAAGCTCATACAGCTGTATGCCTCTTCCTATGAACATCACATTCCAAATCTACGCATAAAGCCATATTTGCCGTTCTCGAACAGTTCAATGACCTCGGTTCAATGATCCCCGAATTTCAATGACCTTGAAATGTGCTCATATAGCTGTATGCCTCTTCCTTTGCACGTCACATTTTCCAATGTGGAGTATTTCTTACGGAAAGTCAGCTGGCTATATAGCGGTAAACTTACTTTTATTGTCTGTCATAATTATATTCTGCTTCTAAGTCGATTATGAAGGAAGTTTTGCGAATTATTTTCAGTGTCTATATTTAATAGTTTTCGAGATCTATTAAATAATTTTTGACATAAATAATTTTGCTTCAAACGAAATAATATATTTTCCAATAATTCCTTACCAACTTGGAGTTAAAATAGCTTAGACAAGACATGGGGCTCTTATAAAAATATGCATGAATATGGTCCAGATACAGGGTGATTATTAAGAAGAGAATTGGGCTCTGTATATGTAGATGATTATTATTTGTAACTGCCGTAGAAGCAGGAGACTCATGCACGTTTGGTCAAAGCGTTCACTCAACGTCCCGCGTAGTTAAACGCACATCCCATAACCGACAGAATTTGTTATTTCTGTCACGTGCTATTTTACAGCAGTGAGGGCAGTTTGTTTTATTTCTCGTCAGCTATGCGATATGCTTTTGATGGACTACTTCACATTGTCTCTAATTCCACTATTATATTATTCATGTAGCAACACTTGCGTTCAATGTTTTAAATTATTAGTGGAAATCATAATTATTGACCAAATAAGTAGTTTAATTAAATAAGAAAACGAAAAATATGAAAAATATGAAAACGAAAAATATGAACATGCGCCTAATGGGAATTGAACGTAGGTCTTCCAATTACTGGTTGGCTGCACCCAACTGAGCTACCATGACAAATTAATTAATTATCAATCGTCTGCTGTTAGTGTTAGCTCCAGAAGAAGGGAATTAATTCCCGAAAATGCATTTAAGACAGTGACTATATGTTATATTGTAATTGGTAGAAAGCATAGTAGTGATAAACTCAATTATTTTTATTATCATTATCTTGTTTTTTCTTGGGTGCCTGGGTTCGATGCGAATAACAATAATTAGTAAATTGAACTCTCAATTTCCCCAAATCGATATTAAACTGCTGTTGGTCCTATTAAACTCCAATCGGGCAATAGACTCTAGTTCCAGCAACGAACTTTTCTCTGCCCCATTTAAAACTTTCCCAATTATTAAATTTACAATGAGCAGATTCGAGCGTTTAAAAACATGTTCTAACAGATAATGAAATAGCAATTTCGACACTGAAATATTACGAACCTGTATCGCATAATAACTACAATTGATCCAAGAAACTTAATAAGACTTTATAGGAAAAATATAAGTCTGGCAAAACGAGCAATCAGAAGATTTATTACTGAAGTTGCGAATAACCTACATGCAACGTTCTACTATCGACTGCGCCAATACTATTATATTTGTTTTCGCGAGTGTAGCGCCCACGTTTCCTCGACCCCTTTCCAGGGAAATCTGTGTTTCCTTGATTTTGTATTCAACGCGCAAACCACCATCCATCAACGTCCCAGTGTATCAGCAAAAACTATTCAATTTAGTTTTAAAATTAAGTACAAACTCGTCGAAATGTGATCTTTGTCGGGTCCTTTTCTGCTACTGAACTGCTTCATATTCTTGCAGATGGGATATAAGTAAAAAAATATAAGTACTACAAGTCACTATGTTCGAATATAAAGAAAGTTACTTAATAGTAGGTAATTAGTCATCTTCCGTTAAAAATTTTTCACAAATAAAAATTTGCCTATATTTATGATCCTATAGGGTCTCGGGATGCTTTTTACTCAAAACGTTCAAGTGTGTCTTTTTTTCAACCTAATTAGTGCATTTGTCTAGTCCCAACAATTTTAATTTTACTGGGGTAAGTACTTTTGGAAATATTCACCACCGTGACCCAATGAAACCTTTTGACAGTTAAGCTTTCCCCTTAGAATCGATTTGCTTGAACTGTCACCCTATTAACAACTATGCGATATGTTGTTTCAATACCCCCTCGTACACATTTTTACTGACAAAAATAAATTAATATTAAATGTGTAATTGTGATAAATCCAATTTATTTAGCACTTCTCATAGACCAACACCTCGTATATTATGTTATATTTTTAAACTGCTGTGTAGATGCGGATCTTCCAAGTATAACATATTATTATGTGTGTGCTGCGTGGGCGCGTTTGTTGTGCTTTCGTAATAATTTCAACAAGGCTGCGAATGATGATGCAATCTGCTGTGGAACATGACGGTCGGCTGTGTAAGATGCTGTGGAATGCTGTGAGATGCTGTGGGATTACTGGTTGCGTACTTACCGACCCACATGACGTTTTCTATTTCCAATAAGAAATACATTGCAAGTATGTATTGCCAACACACAAAAAGTCCCTAGATTTTTCACCAAGTTCCTAAAAGTGTCTGGCAGTAGTGTCACATTATCTACTGTTTTATATCATATTATTCAATGGAAATATAGTTCCTAGTGACCTACAGGTACCTACCTATCCGCCCAAGGATATTCCTATCTAATAAAAGTGATATTAGTCGTGGAGAATGTGCAATAGACACGTACGGTTTCGATCTAGCGAGGTCAGATTTTTCGTTTCCGTCTCTTTTTAATACTTACGGGAGCCGATCGCCAACAGTGCGTACGTCACAGGTAGGTATCATGTTTGTTGTCGTTGTATACGCCGTCAGAAACAATTCAAAGTTATTGAACGCATGTAGTCTGTAAGCCCCAGCCAAATTGAACTATTTCATTTTCGATTATTATTACTTCATATTAAAGGAGCAAACATATTTGAAAAATACAGGAATCTTGTGTAGCAGCGTGTTTAAAATTAGGTCTTATTTAAGATCATCACGAGTGGAAAAGAGCCATGAATGAAGCTGAAATTTGGATGATCCCCAGACAGCTGAGATATTTATTCATTCGTATTTTAATGCATTGCCGACCAATTTATCAGGAAGAATTGTGGGAAGAATTTAAAGAAGCAATGTCACAAGATTATGAAAGACGTTACAGCAATACTGAAGGACAAAAAAGCCTATATTCAAATTAGTTCCATGCTTTCTGCGGAAGGTTACAATCTTTCAATGTTTCGTACCATGCCACGACATTGAATATGCAAATGAAGAACAAGCAATAGAAATAGGATCACGACAATATAAACACCTAAATGAAAAGCAGAAAGAAATTGTAGATATTATTTTGGGTAAATGTGATTGCTAACATAAATGAATCAATTTCTGAATCTTCATGTTTTTATATAGACGGTCCAGGAGGCTCCTGTAAGACTTCTGTTTATACAACCCTTTACAGCTTACTGAAGAGTAAGAATAAAATTGTTTGTACCATGGCCTTCACGGGCATAGCAGCAACATTACTTCTTCCTCATGGCAGAACAGTTCATAAAACGTTTGGGTTACCCGTTCCTCTGTTTTTAGATTCATCTTCCAACTTTAAAAAAAAATCAAAAGGAGCAGATTATTTAAGGAGTGTAGATGTTTTTATTTGGGATGAAGCTCCTGTGGCGCCAAGGTATGCTTTAGACATTATAGACAGCACCTTACGAGACTATGAATAATTGTGATGTTCCGTTTGGTGGAAAAATTATGGTGTTGCGAGGATATTTTCGACAATTGTTACCAGTTAAAATAAATGCTACCCGCTGTGTAACAGTGAATTTAAGTATCAAATTTAGTTCTCTTTGGGAGTTATTTCCGAAAATTTTCTTAACCACAAAATATGCGGGCTCTACCACAGGAACAGGAATTCACCAAGTTTTTATTGGATGTTGGAGATTGAGTTTTGAACGATATGGATAGCAATTTAGAATTACCACAGAGATGTAGTTATAATTCGGATATCGTTGAACGTATATATGGAGGAATCAATTAGAGAAAAGCGATTCATAGATATGACCTAATCAGTTATTCTGATGTTGAAGACATTAACAAAAAAGTAGTAGAACTGTTAGATATAAAAACAGAAAAAATATATACAAACTTGGATAGTGTTGAAAATTGTGATAATGGAGATTTAAACGATGCTATTCTTCCTGAATATTTAAATACTTCAAACCCGCCAAATTTTCCTCCGCATGAATTGAAGTTGAGAGTATATTGTATTGTGATGTTGGTTAGAAATCTCAGCATTAATGAATGCTTATGTAATGGTACGAGATTGTGAATTTTACAATTGGGAGACAATATCCTACAGTGCAAAATTTTAACAGGCGATAAACATGGAGATATAGTTTTCGTTAACCGTATAACGTTGTTCTGTGAAAATGTTTATCGTTTTACTTTTAAAAGACGACAATAATTTCCCATTAAACTAGAGTTTGCAATGACAATTAACAAATCACAAGACCAAACATTTGATCAAATAGGAATTGATTCCCGAAAATAAATATTTGCTCACGGACAATTATGCGTGGCTATTTCAAGAGTTCGTTCTTGGGAAGGTTTGATAATTTATCTAGGAAATCAAAGAAATAGCCGTATAGTTCAAAACTACGTTTTCGGGGAATTATATCAGATGTAAATTATTCTGTAATCAGGCAATAATGCGTTTCTTTGAAGTCATGATTCGACTAGGGAAGTGAGCGCGCGTAGCGCGCAAGATGACCTAGTTATAATAAATTGGAAGTTTAACACCCGTTATAGGCATACAGGAAGGTTGAAGTCTATATTTTACACAAGAGTTTTATTATCAGAATTGTGGAAAAAATTAATAATTATATAATTAAAATAAATTTTCTTAAAATTCGTAAGAATGTCAGAAAAGCCGCTGCCTATAAAATATGACAAGCAAATGAGAGCAGTACCGGTAAAACAAAATTGCAGAAAAATTTATTAAAGGGTGAGTGAATACTAAAGTAATTTATAAGGCGAGAAATAAGTGAATAGGTAAAACAAAAATATCGCAGTAAATAAACGTGTTGTTCTATAAGGAAAACAGTGAACTATGCTATATAAACAAACTTACTAAAAGATAAAAAATGTGATAGAATAAAGTCGAAGTTGTTTTATTAATTTTTAACGTTACATATTTAAATCCCTATTTACCAACGTCCATACTTTGGAATTCATCACCCAAAGTTGTACCTTCATCAGATTTCAGAAGCCCAGAAAGTTGTCTGCCTAAAGATTTAATATTACTTTCAATATTTTATTTTTCTCTGCGAGATCATTTCTCATTTCAGAAAATATTTATAAATTCCGTCGCTAAAAATACACCTTTTCAATGGCTGTTCCAATATTATGTTATCCCACGCGATCATTTCCGAATTTATATCACCCCTACTAAAGATTCAATCTTTAAATTTGACAGTTTACTGACACTTTGTTGGTATACCTATTAAAATTAGACCCACGCAAACAAAACAGGAACTTTCAATTGAGAAGTTTTCAAAGCTGTTTAGCCGCAAATTTGTCATAGAGTATAAAAGGATGGAAAGAGGTCGGAGCTTAGGCAAACTAACGGTCACGTACGAGCCTGTCTTTCCAGACTAAATAAGAAACCAACATCGAACTAAACGAGAACAGAATCGGCACCAGTCGCCGCAATATACTCAGTTCCTTCGAGTAAAATAAGAAAATACTGTCCAGACTTCGATAGTTGTTCGTATTTAACTGAGATTTTCCGTTCCCTTGCAATAAGCCGCCCGTTCCCAGATGCAATCTCAACTCGATCCCTTTTTATTTCATCCCCAATTCCGCCCAATTAATATATAATTCAGCAACTTCCAGGCTGGAATTAATAACACAATCGGAACGAATTAATTATTTGCATTTGTTACCATCTAATTTATAACTGGAAAGTTAATTGACTAATAAATTAATTAGCGTTGTTATTGCAGACTGTCAGTGATCAATAATATCGGCCGCGGGGTGTGTAATTTATGTGTCTGTTCCAGCTGCCTTCATGGGCTGTATCGCAAGATCCATCAGGAAACCGCAGAGCACAGGTTGGGAAAATGGACGGGCTCCGGTCAAGGATGATGCGTTATTTATAGGGGGTAGTCGTTAATAAATCGATTATCACCGTCTAACAATCCTCGCCGAGATAATCTTTAAGTTACGTTCGGGGGGAAATCCCAGCATCCCTCCTGATCAGATTACAAATAAGAATGTAGAAGCGAGAATTTGATTTGGGACATTCTGTTTCAATATAAGTTTATCACAATCACAGTCCTTGCAACTATCGGAGGATGTTGAAAACAAATATAATATTTAAAATGAACATGGCGAAGCATAAATGTGAAAAAACTTCCTCGCCAACAACATTGAAAGTGAGCGATCTAAGGAAATATAAATATAGGTAACTCAAATTGAGAAAAAATACTTAAACAAATTTACAGAGATTTATGAGATTTTGAAAACTTTTCATTCATGCTCTTTTTTAGTTATCTTTTAAAATTGAAGACTACATATAGTGAATTTCCCGTGGTCAACAATAGGGAGGTACGGAGAAAAATAAGATATCTATTTTTGGCATGAAAATGACAGAAAATTGTTATTGTAATTGATTTAAGGCGAAATTTTTTTCCTGAAATTTTTTTTTGCGGCATAATAAGCGAAAGAAATTAGCTTATCACGCCCACATGCTAGTTCGCTTTGTTATTGGTTTGACGTCAGAGATTCGTAAGGCGCTCCTCCCACTTCTCTTGAAGTGCCCGTGAAGCGGTACCTATCTCATAACATACTTATTGGGACCATTTCGAGCGTGAATTTTTAAAGTATGGTGTCAAGGAAACATAAAACAAAGACAACATAATCGATATAATGATGCAACAAGGGTATCAAAAGTCCGATTCACATAATTTGCCATATTTATGAAGTAGGTAGGTAAATGTCCCGGTAAATGTGGAAATGGTGTGTGATTCTTGCATCTAACCCCAATTTCATTCAACCTCAAAACAGTAGTGTAAAGGCAGACAGGTATAAATAAAACAAAGTCAACAATTTATTAACTGTACATGCCTTTTATAATTCAGTATAAGTAGGTATGTAGATTGTAGATACCTGCTTACTTCTGTTTGTAAAATAGGTACCTACCTATATTCTCTAATACAGTACAATACATACCTACTCATTTATGTAGGTATGTATACCTAAGTGATTGACAGTTTTATAACGGATTGGAAATTTTTAAAAAAACGGAAACAAATACAACTCACGCGAATGAACAAACTACGCTATGTAGGTACTAGGTACTTGTTTAACAAAAAGAAACAACTGCTATATTCTGGAACGGTTAATCTAGAAACTCGGAAGAGACTCTTAAAGACGCATGTATGGAGTATGAAATTATACCTATGGGTGCGAAACTTGGACAATGGGAGAAGCGGATTGAAAAAGAGTAGAAGCGTTTGAAATGTGATGCTACAGACGGGCGTTGAAGATACCGTGGATACACAAGTTAGCAATAAGGAGGAATTAGAAAGAGTTGGAGAAAAGAGAAAAGTATGGAAGACAATAAAGAATAGGGGATAGGATCGTAGGATGGTAGGACACCTTCTGAGACACAAAGGATTAGTTCGCGACATACTAGAGACAGAGATAGGAATAAAGAGGTAGAGGTTGGAGCAGATTAGACTACTGCTCTCAAATAGTTGGGGATGTAGAATGTTCTACTTTTACTGAAATGCGTAGGCTAGCTCAGGGAAAGGATGGAGGTACGCGTCCTCCCAGTCTTCAAAAGAGAACTTTATGATGACGTACTATTTAATTATTATTGTAAAATAGTTAATAAAATTTCCTTTTTTAGTTTAGGGAGGGAACGCTACGGCCATTCAGTATTTGACTCCGTCATGCTCCTAGCATCCTGTTTCAAATTATGCTAACAGTAACACGTTACCAACTACCATGGGGTCCCAAAAAACTGTCGATAAATTACAACATGTTCGATTTTATTTAGAGTGGCTGCAATGGGGCAGCCGATAATTTTATAAACTTTTGCAATGATAAACTAACTCGCGAAAATACCGATAATGCTGACCGATTTTCCTTCTGGCTCCAACGAACCACTTTTTCCGTTTTATTGATGTGCTGTACGATGTATTAGTCTGGGTACAAAACAGAAAACACCAGTTAGAACCAGTTAATAATATTTAACAATTTAACTATACATGCATATTATACATTATACTTATGGGACTGCTGCGCGCTGAAGCTGGGACTTGTACGTTATACTAAGTTCTGACGTCACGCGGCCTACTCTCGCTGCAAGGTACGATTTCTAGCCTCGCACCGACGGAAAACTTTGCAACGGCTTCACAAGCGAAGGATTTTTTTTAAACAAAAATTAACAACATAACTGCCTTCAGTATAATAAGCTCTATCAATTTTAATGAAATTTGAAAATTACCGAACCTGCCTATTCCTCACTTACATATATTCAAAAGATATTTTTTTGAAAAAAAAATAAAGTGTTATCTCAAAAAGAACTTGAAGACTTAGCATCTCGTTTCTAGGAAGATAGTAATATTGAAGACCTAAATGTTAATGAGTTGAGCAGAAGTTGACGACAGCAACCAGTATGTAACAAAGTCGAAGCGTATTTGGAACTCTGAAAGTCATGGTCGTTCGCGCGGTCCATCGAGAAATTTTGCCACTATCGACGGATGTTCGAAATCTGCAGGTTTACACTAGTAAACAGGGTTTTCTAAGTGGTTACAGATTTAGTTTTATGATGATGATCTTGAAGTTTTAACAACTACAGTCGCACGCGCAATTTTCTTGACCAAAAGAGACTAAAAGAGAAAAATCAAACGAGAATAAATGGAACTGCTCTAAACGATAATACTCCAAGCATCGAGTTAAAAGGAAAAGAGAAACGACAAGTAAATCAAAGTCGAAATGAAAAACGCACTGCAGATTCAACTTGTGAATTTTCAGATTACGAAGAACCAGATCCACCGATGACGATGTGGATCTGGAATATCTGTGAAGAAGTTGCACATATAGATCCCGAATCTGATGACTCGGAAAAGATGTCATTGGGCAAATTGAAGAAGATAAATAAAGAAGACACGCCTGACGTTGAAATTATTGTAGGCACATACATAAAAGGTTTATTAAAATCAGAAAAATGTAAATATATTTGTTGGATTAGTAACTGAAATATTTGATTCTCTGAATAACATTTATAATTGTTCTTTTATGAAACCTGCTGTTGGACAAGAACATCCCAAAAACACCTTTGTCTTTCCAGAAATAGAAGATAATTCAATGGTGTATAAGACCGAGATATTAGAATGCCTAACTAAAGACTTGGGCGCCGATATTATACCTTTCCTTTTCCTTCTTCCTACATTTTTACCTAGATAATCTAGGCTAGATACATTTTTACATTTTTGATAAAAAGTTTTTTATATAGCAATTGGATTTAATTTTAACTAAAGAACAATATAAATTTTATTTAGTTTTTTAAGACTATTTTTACAACTTCAAAATACTTATTCTTTCATTTTTGAGTCCCTTGAAAATGTGATGCTCTTACCCGATTTTATTTTAACAAAGTTTCATGCAAGATTTTAAAGTTATTTAGGTAAAAATAGAGCAGTCCCTTACGGGGTAACCGGCTATCGTTGAACACAATTTTATTTCAGAAATTGCTAAGGCAAATAATTATACTTTAAAGTGGTGTGCTGAGTTTGATTTCCTTTGAAAAACCTATGACGTGTGTTTAGGGCGTGTAGTAGCAGTTTATATTTAGTAAAAACGCTTACCGGCAAAACTGGTGTGCATGGACTCCACCTACACCATCGTCTTCAGGCTTGTAAATTTAATTTTTGGGCCTTTACCGTTATGAATATTTGAATATTTATGAAAATATTTCAGTATGAAACATAACCGACGGCCATTCAGATTTAACGTTGCATTTTCCGCCCCATTCGTCATATTACACAACAAAACTCGAAATCTCCGAGAAGGGAGTTTGGGAAACGCAAACATTTGACAAACGCAAAAATCCTCCTGAGGGCTTTCAAGTCCGAAGGAGAGCTTGGGAGTTTTAAAGATAAAGCGCTGCGGAATTTCTATTTCCGGAATCCTCCACGCACAATATTATTCCGTGATGACCCCGGTGATGCTGAAAGATACGGACAGTCGCGAGAACGGCCGGAGCACCACGAAAACTCCACCCTTCTAATCGACTCACGAACAACAGAAAACTCATGGAATTTTAAAGGACGGGGAGACGTTCTGCATCGGTTTTTTTAGGACAATCATTCACATTTACATCTTTAGATTTTCAATGGAAAACCTCAGAAATTACCTTAGGTTTAAACTTAAACACGATGCGTGAACGGACTTTCACCTTTGAGAGCCCCAACAAGGAAATTTAAGAATCTCTTACAGCGTGAGTTCTAATTCGATTCCCTTTCAGAAAGAGCCATTTCCGGGTTCTTTCAGAGCGTGGGATGCGATGAAAACACTACCCAACAATAGAATCGTACCTACTTATCGAATTTTCGCAGTTGATGCGACAAAAAACCTTCGATCAGAAAGTGATTTATAACAGCAACCGCTGAAATGTTTGTGACAGTGAAATTGATGGCGACGCAACTTTAGTTATTATTTTAAGAGCCCAGATTTGTAGCTGTTCACGAATATTTCTTTTTCTGGCCAAACCGAACAGATACCGCTTATTATTTAGCGATCTCGTTCTGAAACAAATTCCTCCTCTACCCTTTCGTCGATAGATAGATGTTATTAAAGGGAAGTGCGATAGATACGGCTGCGGACTTCATTTATTTAACGGCGCGTTCTCTCTCTCTCTCATTTTTATGTTAACAGCGCCCGAGGGAAAAAACTGCCAAAATTAATCTTACCCCCGATCAGATTGCTAATTAATCGTTTTTGATTTTTGGGTTGTATATCCATTAGGCACTGCAATTTCACGTTTGTTTTATTGCCCTTAAGATTATTAGCTACCAGTTTTTAATTGCATTTGCGCATTCTGTTACAAACGTAAGCTGTTTAGAAATAGGTATAGTCAAATGCACCCTAGTTAGGCGGGTTTGTCAATTGATCGAAGATAAACTTGGCTATTTCACTCAACTTTGATCAATTTATAAAAAAAACTTATGTCAAATGAAACAACTTATAGGTTTTTTAAATCAGAACAGAAATACATACATGATTTCCAGAGGTTTCCAAGTCTAGAAAGAAAGAGGATGAAAGAGCCAGAAAAAAGAAAAGAAAAACGAAGAAGGAAATGCACGAAAACCAAGGATTTAAGTGATACCGAAAAAACGGAAGTAAGATTAATAATTTATATGAAGCAAAAGTGAATGTTACTCTAGTAAGTTTACAAGAAACCTTAAGAGAAAAGGGTGTTTTGGAAATTGGATCACGTTTCTTGTCAAAATTAATGAATATACTGGGTTGTCGATATAAAAAAGATTGCAATAGGAGATTCCTCTGTGAACAGACGCACCTAGTTCACCAAAGAGTTAATTTTTTTAAGAAAGTGACTTTTTGGACGAGACATGAATATTTTCGAACGGCAGTGGGCCAGAGTTTTGGCAAGATGATTCGGTGAAGCCAGTAAAGAGAAAGAAAGGATGTGGACCGGGAAAACGTTTTATAATTTTCTATAGGTGAACCGATTTTGATGATTTTTTTATTTGAAAGCTGGTACTTCTCATGTGGTCCCATATAAATTTGATCAAGATCTGACCAGTAGTTTTTGAGTTATCCTTAATAGGTAATGCGTATTTAATTGACTTCGACTACCTGGATGATGTTCTCATTGTATATTGAAGTCGGTTTTCTATTAATATTATTGTCGATCGTTATTGTCAGTGAACAAACTATTGGGTATTTGGGTGTTTAAAGAATGGGATCGTTCACCATTTTCTGGAAACCGGCTTAAATATAAGATTTTGCCATAAAAAAGATGCCGTGTTTTTTATTTTTTGAGTATTTCTTAAACAAAATACTGAAGACAATACATATTCTTCATACTGTCAACTGACGATAACCGCGAACGCCCCTGATGGAATAAATTGGGTTTGTGAATTTTTATACTTGTTTTAGGATTCAATGTTTAACGGAATGATTATAACTATTTTCGAAGTACCTTTTAAATTAAGTAGGTATATTCAGAAAATAAGTTACTGAATCTTATCAACTTTTAACAACCAAAAACACCAAAATCCCATATTATAATCATTATAACGCTTTATAACGCATTATAACGCATTTTAACGCATTATAAAGCATTTTGCGTGAGAAGTGCATGCAAGAAAATTATTTTATCTGCTTAACACGTCTTAAAATGCAAGTACCCTGTAAGTACTCTAAAATTAATATTGCAGCCTAAATATATGAAAATATTTGGATTTTCTTATGTAGGTATACCTTAAATGCGATAAACTGTAAGTTACACAAAGAGTCTATAACACTAGACGACCCCATTGGAATTGTGACGTTAATATGGTGGTTCAAGTAACGATTTCTACGACGCCTGGAAATTTCGCAGGGTTCTACGTATGCCAGGTCAATGTTTCTGGTGTCATTTTGAAGATTTCGTCAAAAGCGAACTTTAGCAAGAGGGGCATAAAATGAAAGTTCGAGGGGGTGAAAAAGAATTTCTGGACACAGAAGCGTTCGGCGCTGTTACATCGCATAGGTAGTTTCTTTAACATCTAAAAATATTTCGTGCGAATGATATAATCGCCTCGCGGCACCCTTGATGGCAGGCGTCCATTGGCGACGTGCAGTAAGCTACGTTTCACTGAGTCTCGCTGTATCAGTCCAGTCAGGCAGTCAAATTAACAAAAACGAAATTATAGTTGGGATCCATTATGTTTACTTTAAATTTATCTAACTTTTTGGAAAAATCCGTACAAATTCCGGGGACAAAGGATTAGTCCATACCCAAGAGTTGGGTATTTTGTCCCGCGCAGTCAAGCGAAGTTCCAATTGCACTAACGCAGGTCCGAGCCTGTCGCGATGGAATCATTTAGAAGAAACGAACGACACAATCTCCAGGAATATAATACTAGAGGGACCATGTACCGGGGAGAGAGTAAAAGTCGATCGATAATTCTAGAGAAGCGATCTATAATATTTTAGGTTTCTATTGACAACTGCAGTAAAGATAATACTAAGTAGTGGGCTACTTTAAATAACGAACTCTAAGACAAATTCTGTCTGTAACAAGTTTTAGACTTCCTCACTTCTTCCATAATTCTCTCGCTTCATTATACACTTGTCACTCTACAATTTTGCTGTCATTATCATTCTTCTTTCATGCAATATGCAAACACTGTTCAGCCTTCAATAAGTGGTCCTGTTGTAGTAAAAACGAAACAGTGTATAGTAACCATTATAATTTTGCTTTCGATGTGCAGAGCAATTATTTTCATTGCGGTCGTATTATGTCGGTACTCGGTACAGCACACGTAATAAAATAGAGGAATTGTTCCCCATTACACTTCCTCTTTGTTCTCCCATTTATTCCGCCGAGGATCGTTTGTTCGATACTCGAACACATTTTAAGGTAGCGCCGTTTGCCGTCTGAGAATAAAACAAAATTAGTTTTGTTGCTCGTACCTGCTGCTATTTGGAAACCTATATGTAATCCCAGAGCTTTTAATTTTAAAAGAGGTGATTATTCAAAACCTCTGGAAATTTGCGAGTGTTTACTTGAACCTTTAAAATTTTGCGTATTAAACTTTGCAATTTTCTGAGCTATGTGAAGCGATTTAAACTTACTTTCGGTAGAATAAAACGGTTAATAAAAGTCAAAGGGAATCATAATTTACGAGTCCATAAAATATTCAGTTAAGGTACGCTAAAATCTGCAAAAACAACTCGCTTTCTAGGAAGGCATTTAATGTGCCCTCCAGAGTATTAAAATATAAACTGAGAGAAAAATAAGCATCGGCAAGTAATGTCGATAAGACAAAAGCTGCACTGAAATAATAATAGGCAGGTTCGGTAATTTTCAAATTTCATTAAAATTAATAGAGTTCATTATACTGAAGGCAGTTATGTTGCTAATTTTTGTTAAAAAAAAATCCTTCGCCTGTGAAGCCGTTGCAAAGTTTTCCGTCGGTGCGAAGCTAGAAATCGTACCTTGCAGCGAGAGTAGGCCGCGTGACGTCAGAACTTAGTATAACGTACAAGTCCCAGCTTCAGCGCGCAGCAGTCCCATAAGTATTATGCATATGCATGTGTAGTTAAATTGTTAAATATTATTAACTGGTTCCAACTGGTGTTTTCTGTTTTGTACCCAGAATAATACATCTTACAGCACACCAATAAAACGGAAAAAGTGGTTCGTTGGAGCCAGAAGGAAAATCGGTCAGCATTATCAATATTTTCCCGAGTTAGTTTATCATTGCAAAAGTTTATAAAATTATCGGCTGCCCCATTGCAGCCACTCTAAATAAAATCGAACATAATGTAATTTATCGACAGTTTTCTAGGACCCATTGGTACTTGGTAACGTGTTACGGTTAGCATAATTTGAAACAGGATACTAGGAGTATGACGGAGGCAAATACTGAATCGCCGTAGCGTTCCCTCCCTGAACTAAAAAAGAAAATTTTATTAACTATTTTACAATAATAATTAAATAGTACGTCATCATAAAGTTCTCTTTTGAAGACTGGTAGGACGCGTATCTCCATCCTTTCCCTGAGCTAGCCTACGCATTTCCGTAAAAGTAGAACATACTACATCCTCAACTATTTGAGAGCAGTAGTCTAATCTGCTCCAACCTCTACCTCTTTATTCCTATCTCTGACTCTAGTATGTCGCGAACTATTCCTTTGTGTCTCAGAAGGTGTCCTACCATCCTACGATCCTATCCCCTATTCTTTATTGTCTTCCATACTTTTCTCTTTTCTCTTTTCCCCAACTCTTTCTAATTCCTCCTTATTGCTAACTTGTCTATCCACGGTATCTTCAACACCCGTTTGTAGCATCACATTTCAAATGCTTCTACTCTTTTTCAATCCGCTTCTCCCATTGTCCAAGTTTCGCACCCATAGGTATAAATTCGTACTCCATACATGCGTCTTTAAGAGTCGCTTCCGAGTTTCTACATTAACCGTTCCAGAATATAGCAGTTGTTTGGTTTTGTTAAACAAGTACCCAGTACCTACGTAGCGTAGTTTTTTGATTCGCGTGAGTTGTATTTGTTTCCGTTTTTTGAAAAAAATTCCAATCCGTTATAAAACTGTCAACTTGATAACTTGTCAATCACTTAGGTATACATACCTACATAAAAGAGTAGGTCTGTATTGTATTGTATTAGAGAATATAGGTAGGTACCTATTTTACAAACAGAAGTAAGCAGGTATCTACAATCTACATACCTACTTATACTGAATTATAAAAGGCATGTACAGTTAATAAATTGTTGACTTTGTTTTACTTATACCGGTCTGCCTTTACACTTATGTTTTGAGGTTGAATGAAATTGGGATTAGATGCAAGAATCACACACCATTTCCACATTTATCGGGACATTTACCTACCTATTTTAACAGTCCTCGTACACTATTTCCCGTGTTTGACTACGTAAAACACCTTTCCGTTCGCAGCCCGCGATCTTACCTTTTCAAAAGCTCTCCGGTAGCTGAAAATTTTACCTGCACCACTGGTACTGCAAGACATTTTATTGCATCCGTAAAGTAAGCTAATGCGCAACCCCACCGCTCGCTAACTTAAATCTGTTGGACTGTATTCTTTTATACATTTTTTATAACTGCATACATTACCTATATTTAATGGAACTGTTGTGAATTCTGAACTGACACTTGTTACCGGCTTCGATTCCCCAATCTTGAGATAGGTACTTCACTAAGCGTCAAATTACAGCCAGTCTTGTGCTTAATCAGAGCATTTATCTTGGACGGAATTGTTATTGAGCATGTCACCTGAGGCGACAATTTAGAAGAGAGAATAACAGTCAGACGTGCGAGATTCCAAAGATCAATTTTGTTTGTAAACAGTACTTTCTACAAATTTCTTTACAGGGCATAAGAACGACTTTCAGTTTTAAATATTTGACCGTGCCGAACTTCAGACAATAGTCTATTGTGTTGTGTTCGTTCTTAGCGACTCCACTCTCGCTCCACCTTTGCATTATTTAGTTGGATGTTACTTTGCGCAGTTCAAATAATTCTCCCAACTTATACAAAATACAAGACCTATTATTCTTGTTTTAACTTTTCCCCTGCACCAATTATCCACTTTATAAGAAGCATTTAAATTTTCAAAGGAACATGAATCGGTTAGACGACTAATTGCAATATAAAACTTAGAAAACGGAGCAGCAGCTGAGTTCCAAAACTACAAAGTTCAAAACTAGTCCCGCGGTTAATTAAGAGCATTTTCCGCTTCATCGCAAGACCCTGAGGCACTTGGAAATTAAATATGCCGTTTTGCAAGGGGCCTCCTTATTTTTTATGCGCTTTGTGATATAAAGAAGCAATTTAAGAGCGGGTTATTAAAAGGCCAGTGTTGACACGATATTCCGGGCAGCAATAGGAAAATTTCATTTCTATCCATGCATAAGCAATTCTTGCTTTCATACAGATGCTCTTTGAGTGGAACTCGTTAGAGATTTAAGCACAAGAACTAGCGAATTTAGGTACAAAGGAATAAAGCCGCTGGAATAAAGAAGGAATTTGTTAGGCTTACTATTTTATTAACGAGTAGTCCTGAGTTCATTGACCAAAGTTAAGAGCACTCTTATAAGCAGTTGCTATAGTTTTATCAGTGACAAACTTTTCTCTAGTGTGATTATTTGCGGGTAAGTCTATTTGAAAATTATTATTAATTCTTGTTAGCTTCTCTAGTCTAATAGAGTTTGTTTCACTTACTGCTATTTTTGAGTCCTCTTGTTGGCTCTGCACCTGGTAGTTTGACTGTTGATGTTGCTGCTCATTTTCAGTCTTGAAACTGTTCATCTTTCATATTTATCATTTGCTGAGCCTACTTTAGGGGGATAGTCGTACGATTTTCAAGATTTTCTCGTATAGTTATTCAGTTAATCGCATCCAATTTTTTGTTCTTTTGTTGTCAATTTTTTTGAGGTTATTTCGATCAGGTACTTTCGTTACTGACATCTGTGAAGGACCTCCTCTTTACTTGCCTAGTTCACTGGTTCAGTGGCGAGCCCATCTAATTTCCTTTACCGTGTCGTATCTTTCGATTCTTTATGAATTTTATTATCTTCTTCTGTCTCTTGAGGTCCTTTTATGACTTTTTCTTATTACTATCTTCTTTTCTTTTGGGTCTGCAAGTCCTTTTAAGCTCTATTCTTTCCTTCAGTTAACTTCTCCTGGAAGATGGTGCTACCTTGTATTATAATCGACGGTTTTTTGGAAATTTCGATTAACTTTCGTCTGAATGGTTTTGGTGACGTCAAGTTTTGTGGAAAAGATTTACTAGTCAGTTTCTGGGATTTTCTTGGGTTTCTAACTCTTGAAGACGTCGATTTGGTTGCAGTGTACGAATTTTGGGATCGTCATCTGAGCCTTTTTGAGACTTTACTCACATTTGAGGTCCAGTTGGTTTTGTTGGGAAAAAATCCCACTAGGTGAGTGTCTTATTTTTCGTCCTTTATTTAAATCTTTAGTAATCATGGTTGTTGTTTCCTTTCCTTTTTCTTATTTTCTTTTCTAATTTTTCCTTTCGGCATTTTAAGGGTTTTTTGGGGTGCGAATTTCGGTTTTGGTGCACTTTCCCCAAATTATAAGAAGCGCCGATCACCTGGTGATGAGCTACAAGAGCCTATAGATTTTCTGTAGCAGCTGACCTGCACCTCCTACGCCTGGAAGGTCAGATATAAATTTTGATTATTGCGTGCCCTGTCCGTCTGGAACACCGCTTGTTGTAGTCACCTATTAAATTTAATTCGTTACTTTGCCATATAATTTCGGCAGTTTTTTTGAAATTTTCATTCATAGTTTGATCATTTTGCCAGTAATTCTTAATTCTTAATTTGTTTAGATGTAATAGTTGTTTGGTTAGAGAAACTTAATAAAGTTTGCTTAGTTTTCTTGTCGTTTATTCAACTTTGGCTCCACCAGCTTATAGTGTAATATATATTTTTGTAACGGGATTTAGTAACAGCGATACTGCCGGTTGCGTCTAATTTATTGCGTTTGTGGGTAGAGTGCGTGCGATTTATCCGTTGGTGCACTGCGCGTGCGGATCTCCAAAGTTTTATTGTATTTACCGTGGTTTTCCTTTTTTTGGCTCAACGTAAGTACCGGGCGCCTAAATTTTCCGCAGTTTTGTTGTTATACAATATTATTTCATACTCTTTAATAGCTGTTTTGATTTGCCACTGTTTTGTACTTTTTATTGTATGCTCATTAGGGGTTATATTCATTTTCATATTATTATGTGCTGGCTTTACTATTTGACTATTTTTTTGTTTAATTTTTTTGCGACCGCCTTGTGTACCAGCGGTTTTTAGGAGCTGCAGCCACTGTGTTCGCATAAGTACATCAGAGGATCAGCCAACAACTCCATGGCGCCCATTTCCTGTTGTTAACCCACTTCCAACAAAGCCTGCTGCCGAAACACTTCAGTTTTTACAAGACAAATCATTAAATAGTATAATTATTTTAATAGCAGGCTATAACGTAGAAAGGAATTTAAAGTAGCTTTAGGACATGTCTTCTACGTTTCTGATATTGATTAGGTTAAAAGAGCAAAGAACTTATTCTCCTGCACGATCGCAGAATGCTGTGCAATGGCGCTAATCCTGAGAAACTGTGTCATATAACGTCTGAATCTTCGTCGACGACGCTATTAGAGTCGCGATAGTTGGCTTCCTGTTCCTGATTTGATAAGTGAATGCTGCCCGCTCATTTATTCCACTGTCCGAATGCACGATACGAATTTAAAAACTAATTTCGGAATAGAACAACAAACCGAGCAGATGTGAGGGTGAATAGATTTGCTACACCGTATTTCACGAGATGAATTTTATTGAAACATTATATTGAGATATTTCAAATGAACTAAGTGCAAAGATCTTATGTCCTTTGCAAAAAGAGATCCATTCTGCCTATAGGGGTACAACTATTTTAGGACAAAGGTATGACTTTCTTTCCTGGAATTCAAATTTAGCGTGGTGGGGATTTTGGTGGGGACCAGCAGAACTCGCCGAAACACACTACTCGTGTCTATAGTAAGAAAAAGAGTGTCGCTGCTTCATTCACAAAACAAGAGCTTATTTTAAAATTCATTACCGTGAGACTCTATGAAAATTATTCCAGCGAATGAAATGAAATATTTAAAGTGGTGCTAACGAGGAGTGCAAACAAAAACCGTTCTACCCAATAATATGTTTAATGGAAAAACATAATACTCATTTACGTAAAAGTCGGTTTGCAAAATTCATTATGTATCCGCTGGTGTTGAAACACGGTCCTGTGAAGCAGCAGTTTTTAATTTCGGGAATTCGCCGCTTAATTCAAACAGTATTGTCATCAGGCAGAATCGATTGGACAAACACAATTAATTTTTGGTAATTACATTACGAAAATAGAAAAAATCGTAAACAATCGAAAGTTCCGCTCAATAAAACCCGGCCACCTCGAAATGTTCTATTAGTTACATACCTAACTTGACCTTAGTTGAACAAAATTTATTTGAAATATTTAAGGAACATTACTGCAATATGTGATGGTTTATCGTAATTTATGGGTACTGGAAGTCTTTTGAATGACATATAAAATAAGATGTAAAATAACAAAACCCTATGTACACTATTTCCCATGTTTGACTACGTAAAACACCTTCGCGACCCGCCACCTTACCTTTTCAAAAGCTCACCGGTAACGGAAAATTTTACCTGCGCCAGTAAAGTATGCTAATGCGATGTTGGTAATAAATATGCCTCAGTTTCGAGCGCAAATGGGTCAGTGCAGGTCAGAAGAGGCAAGTGAAACTCAACGCTATCTTTCTGGTTCGAGAGTGCATGCGATATAACTTGGTTCCGAATGCGAGACTAATTGAACGAAATGACGATAACGTTCTGGCCGTAAACGACCTGCGACATTCGCAAATTAAACATTTTTATGGAGCATAAACTGGGCGAGAATTTAATTTCATTTCTGTACTTTATAGATTTTTCTCCGTCTTTCCGTTGATATCATATGACACATCATTTCCTCCCCTAATATACATTGTGAGCCCGTAAAAGCCTTCACTCACAATCCAGCGGTTTAAAGGGAAAGTATTCACTCATTGTTACTTTTTATAGGAGGGTGTTCGAGTTCGCACATTACGATAAGCGCCCCCGTCTGCCCGGGTCGCATTATTGTCACCTATTTATTTGAGTTATTTGCGTATACACAGACGCTCGCATCGTCGGTGCATTAAGTCGTCATCTACTCAGCTACTAAGAATATTATTTAGAGCTTTGTTACAAATTGTGAGCTTCCCTCAGATATGGGTCATGAAATCAGAAACAGTGTCAAGTCTCATTTCAGAAAATAAAAATTGATACCATCTTGTCATCTGCTGTCAGTGTTGGTTATGGCGTGCCCCAGGGCTCTGTTTTGGATCCACTTCTCTCTATAATTTATATTGCAGATATATCGACGTCCACTTTAAGTGATTTAGTTTCTACTGAGCGAAAACTAATGAAGACCTTGAACCCATTAGAAATCTTAGTTTAGTGTATAACTTAAAACTTAGTCCAGGCAAGCCCGAACAAGATGGTTATGATCCCATATCATTCTACTCCGAAAAAAATTTTTTGTGAGCTACGACGTTCTAGCCGCTCCACTAAAATTACAGCTCCACCAGTTTAATAAATTACTCAAACAAGGCAATAATGAAAATCCATCACAACAAGTCGTTAAGGGATAGATATAGGAAATGCTTATAATTTTTGAAGTAATATACCATTCTGTTTTAGATATCGAAATAATATACAGGGTGTTCCATTTAAGAAAATTGACAGATCAGATTAACAACACCCTGTATATATCTGAAGCAAATTAGAGGCGTCCTGGGAAAGGTACCTACTAGTGGTACCTCGAGATGTTGTGTATATCGTTCCTTAAATTCGAAATACTTATCAAAAATATTTTTTCGAAAAATAATTAAGTAATATTTCGAAAATGGCTGACTTCTTGAATTTCATTGTAGGCGTTTATGTACGAATCCAAATTTTCAGAATCGTAATTGCATTGCATCAGGAAATATCCATAGACAACGATTTCCGTGAATTACCCTAGCCCCCAAATAAGAACAAAATTGAAAAGAAGGAAGAAAGGGCAAAGTTCAGGAAGCGGTCCGCACAGGAAGGCCGCTACCTACATTTGTCATTTAATACCCGACCGCTAGCGGATTAATAAGTACCTTGTTAGCTGCAAACCGAACCAGCAGTGTCCGTGGTCAGTAGGTATCGCACAGAGCTTGTGGTTTGATGCTCTCGGGCTGGGTGGGGTCGACTCCCGTAAAACATGTTTTGTTTTTCTTATGTTCCTGCACTATCTTTTTTATAAAAAATGCGTGTGTCTGGTGCGATGACAGCTAAGGGGTCTGTTTAAGGAGAAATCACGTTATAAGAAAACAATTTTAACCCTAGTAATAAATCACTGTAGGTGGCGCTCTCGTCGCGGCCTTCCTGTGCGAAACGCTTCGTGTATACTGTAAAGTTCGAAGTGAGGACGCTGAATTTGACTAACCAGATTAGGAAGTTAAAGGTGTTATAAAAAGTAATAGGAATTTGAAGGTCACCACGTGATGTATAAAAATATTCTATAAATTGGGTCTCAATACACTACAAGCGTCAAATCTCGAAAACAATGTGGTAATAGAGGAGTGCAGGAGGGAGCGCAAAAATGAAAAGTGGAAATAAAGTACAAATCTATAATTGGCCCAGCAAAACGCAATAACTAGTAAGCGTGTTCCAAATACCATAGGAAGACTTTTTCAGATTTTAGTCGCAAAATTGTGTCATCTAAAATGCGACCTACGATGGCAAATGTGCCAAAGTATTTATTAGAGTAAAAGGAATGGCGTAAATCCAATATTTATACCTACACTTTAAATGATTTCCGACTTTACACCATTTATACCGGAAATGGCTATAAACTTTCTTATTTTAAATGGACCAACCTGTATATGAATCTATGTTAAATTCTAATAGCATTTCATCTGGTACAATCTCTATCTAAAATTAAGAGTTTTTGAGATATTTATTTTTTTAATTCATGATTTTGTACGCCCTTGTTAAAATGTTTTAACACTGACTTTCTTAATTTATTCTTAATTATGTTGACCATTTCTTTTGTCTCACTGCACAAACCAGGGTTTACGTACCTACTCGTATGGGTACATAATAATAATAATTCAATTTGCGATTCATAAATTATATTCCACGATGAATAAAAATGTTAAAAATGTTGGGTTTAGACAGTAATAAATTGCTGGCAAGTTTTTAATACTCAGACGTACTGAGGCCGACCCTGGCGCAAATATATCCAGATTCCGGCCGGAGAGATAAAATGATTATTTATTCTAACAGCTGAAGCTAGAAAATATATATTTGATACGTATGCGCCATCTATGAAATATGTCAATTACTATTAACTGTATTGAGTTTTTCAGTTTACGGTACTAATCGAACTTTTAATAATAAATTATTGTGCATCACTTGAAAGCGACAATTTAATCATTATTATGAAAAATCATGCAAAGGAACTAATGAACAAACTATTCAATGGCATAGGTACATAAAGGGCTATTCTATTTTTCCTTTGTTTACTGACGATTTGCCTTCGGTATAATTATTAAAAGCTAAGCGAATAGCCAAAAAGCAGTAGTGACCTTCTACATCCTCCCAAACCGCAAAACTGAAAGAGATTGTTCCGGGCGTTTAACCCCGAATACCGCTTGTTCCGGACCAGCATTCCTTTCCCTCCGCCCCGCAATGGACGCGAGAAATACGACCCTTGCTCATGTGAATTTATTAGGAGGATTTCAAGTTTGCGACCTGCTCGGTGAAAAATAAAAGCAATAAAAGTTGCAGCCGTTCCTCTTATTGTTTTTACTTTGTTAGAGACAATGAAATGATCTCCGAATGAGTCTCTTTCTTTTCTCGATCGGTTTTATTCGGGGGTGTCTGGAAATGCGTTTACGGCGTCGTAAAAATATCGTCGATTTCGGCAGTTTTCCACTGCAGCCTAAAGGGAAGTTATTAGGTTATTTTTATTGAAAGCACATTCGTATGCAAGAAAATTATGTTGTCAAAATTGCTGTTGCTGTTTGACACACTTTTCAGTTTTATTGGTTTCTTTACAGTGCCTTCACATTGAAATTTAGAGATATAATAATAAATCAGTGAAGTATTACATCAATAGCAACCTAGTTAACCAATTCGTCAGTAGGGCCTTACTGAAATATTTATTCAGGATATATCACCACCAAGAACGTAGAAGTTTCCGGCTAAAACGACAAGTTTCTGTGGTATGTCAAGTTTATGGAACTTCGGTCGGTGGGATCTCTGACGGTCGTAACCTTAGCTTTAAGTCGCAAAAGGACTCTCTGAAACTATTTGCTAAACAAATAAAATAATAATATTACTCCCGCATAAGTGAAACGAAAACTAGAGAATTCTACTGTTACTACTCCTTTCGTCTTCTTTCACAATCATTTCCTAAAAGATCTAAATGACTATTGCAGTCACTTACAAGCCTTTTATACCTTCATCGTAAATTCTGGACATCGAACTTTTCTAAACACATCTGATTCATTATAAAAACAGTCGTTAAAACATGCTTCTGCTTGTTTACAAATATTGAAGTAAACACTGCCACCTCCTTATAAGAATGATCACCCTCGATCAAAAATGATCATCTTCTCTCTCATGGTACGAAGAAAACCGGTCTAGATGAACCACCTTAATCCTCGAATGCGGAGATCGCTGAATCTGATAAATGACTTCATTGAATCCGTTCACTACTCGATACGACTTTTCCCAATTCTTCCAGATGACTCGTGCACCGCTGATCGATACGTCATTAGGGACAATGGAATAAATGCAGATCCCAGTCTGTCAGGTTTTCGTTCACCATGATCATCAGATGGTTGTTCACCGTTCTGTTGAGTCACTCAACCGCAGCATCTGACTGATCGCAACCCTCTCGAAAGAACTCCTACATTGCACTGATGCATTCTACCACGGTTCATTGTTTTGTGTCCCTTATTCAAAGCACAGTCAACGCCCAACCAAGAGTATCTCTTCCTGATTAATCTTAGAAGATCATATGAAAACTAAAAGGTTTTGTAAAATATTCTGAAAATCTACAAAAAAGCTATAATAAAACTATTTAATGACAAAGTCAAACTGGTTTTGTAATGAAGTTTTGTAGCGCTCTCCAAGGCTATTTCATAAATCATTATACCCTACAAAAACATTGCAAATTAGATAAACCTACATTAAATCTACTAGATCTTAAAATATCCGCAATAAGACCATTATAAAACTTTAATGAGACTTAAAAATAGGTTAGATGAAATAGGGAAACAAAGATATAAGGCGATCAAGTGGGAAATTATTCGGAAATGTAGGAAAGCGAAAGAGCAATGGATCGATGATAAGTGCAAAGAAGTGGAAAGTAAGTTCGAAATAGGAAAGACTGATGAAGCATATAAAATAATTAGGAGAAATTTTAGAGAAATTGGATCTAGTACCAAAAGCATTAGGAATGAGGCAGGAGATATCCTAATCGAAAGCGGGGAGAAGGCAGATAGGTGGAAAGAATATTTAGGAAACTTATATGCGGGACAGGAAGTGCAAGATATATTAGAAAGTGAAAGCAGTGTAGAAGGGGATAACCTAGGGAGTCCTATAATGAGAGAAGAGTTTGAGCTAGCACTAAAAAGTTTAAGGAATAATAAAGCACCAGGTATAGATGGCTTGCAGGCAGAAATCTTAAAGTGCGCAGGTCAAGAGGTAATAGATCGTTTATTTAAATTAGTTAGTCGCATATACCTGACAGGCGAGATTCCAGAGGATTACAAACTGAACATCATGGTAGCTTTGCCAAAAAGGAAAGGCGCGGATAGATGCGAAAATTTTAGAACTATCAGTTTAACTTCCCATGCGTCAAAAATTTTAACTAGAATTGTGCAAAGAAGGATGGAGAAAAAGGCGGAAGAAATATTAGGAGAAGATCAGTTCGGATTTAGACGACATAGAGGAACGCGCGAGGCCATTCTAGCTTTACGAGTAATTATAGAAAAAACGATAGAAAAGAGAAAGAGCGTATATATAGGATTTGTAGATTTAGAAAAAGCCTTCGACAACGTAAAATGGGGGAAGATGTTCGAAGTGCTGAGAAAGGTAGGGATGAAATACAGGGACAGAAGAATAATACATAATCTCTACAAAGAGCAAAAGGCAGTTATAGAATGTGAGCAGGAACGAAGGGAAGTAGATATCCGGAAGGGAGTGAGACAGGGATGTGCATTGTCACCTCTAGTTTTCAACTTATATATCGAAGATGCGATTAATATTGTTAAGGAAAGAACAGCCTCAGGGATCAATGTACAGGGCCAAACTATTAACATGCTCAGATTTGCGGATGATATAGCAGTGTTAGCATCTAGCAAAGAAGAATTAGGAGCGGCTTTGAATGAAATGGAAGCAGTTTTGACACAGGGCTACGGCATGAAAATCAATAAAAAGAAAACTAAAATTTTGGTATGTAGATGGAGTGAAAATAGAACTAAAATTGAAATACAAATAGGAAATGAGAAGATAGAGGAGGTCGCGGATTTCTGCTACTTAGGAAGTAAAATAACCCAAGACGGTAGGAGCACTAAAGATATAAAACAAAGAATGGCGCAGGGACGAGTTGCGTTTAACAAAAAGAAACAACTGTTATGTTCGAGAACGGTTAATATAGAGACTAGGAAGAGACTCTTAAAGTCGTATGTATGGAGTACGGCATTATACGGGTGCGAAACTTGGACAGTAGGAGAAGCGGATAGAAAAAGAGTAGAAGCGTTTGAACTGTGGTGTTACAGACGCATGATGAAGATACCGTGGATAGATAAGGTTAGCAATAGGGAAGTATTAGAAAGAGTTGGGGAAAGGCGAAAGGTATGGAAAACAATAAAGAGTAGGAGAGATAGGATGGTAGGACACCTTCTAAGACACGAAGGAATAGTTCGCGACATACTAGAGTCAGAGATAGGAATAAAAAGAGGTAGGGGTAGGCCTAGATTAGACTACTGCTCTCAAATAGTTAGGGATGTAGGATGTTCTACTTTTAGGGAAATGCGTAGGTTAGCTCAGGATAGAAAAGAATGGAGGTACGCGTCCAACCAGTCTTCGGACTGAGAACCTTATGATGATGATGATGAGACTTAATAGCATTTACATTGTTACTTGGGGAGCAGAAAGAAGGATTTTGTTCCTTGTATCTGTGTGCTTATAGGTACCTACTATTGCAGTGTTTATATTAAACAACCAATAACTGTATAATTTGGACTGATGTTTCTTCTCCTCATCTAGACGTCTCGCTCGCAAAACGACTACAAATCAGTCCACGCGTGTGCGACGTACGATCACCTGTTAATATACCATCATGATTTTAAGCAAAAGTATTAAACTCTTCCCTTGTTATTATATTGTTATATTGTTATATTGCCACATTTTGTCGTTGCTAATATTGTTCGGCAAAATCAAACAGAATTTTTCCATGTTGCGGTGCTCAACATCCCCCTATCCACTGATAAATAGGCGTATATATTCGCTGAGCGTGCAGCACTGGGGTAGTGCCCGGTGAATAAATTCTGCAAATGAAAATGCATACGTCCGAACGCAAAGTAATGGCCAATAAAAATGTACAATCACCGTTATTAAACTTCACTTAGATCACGCGCAATTTAAATGGACGAAAATTCCGGGGATTTCTGCAAATGGAAATGTATCGACTTCGTTCCGCAGAGATTTAATGGAAAAATAATATTGTTTGTGTTCGCCATGTTTCCGGTGCTTTTTTCTGGATCACGGAGAAAAATTCTGCGCCGAGTGAAAATACGCCGGTTTATAAATTGTTTGTGTTCCGTTGAGAACTCATAAAAGTGTATATAGCAGAGTCAATAAACGTTTTCCTTACAATAACACCAGTCTCGTGGTGAAACATTTTAGTCTTGTGTGTTTTTCTGGGCACAAAAATCATTTTCGCAGCCAGCTTAATTTGAAGATTACGATTTTCTTAAGTTGCCGCAGTATTTATACAGGTATACAGGTAGGTATACAGACAAATAGCAGATCCTTTTAAAGGATAAACGAATTCTCCTAAATCATAAATCACAGTGTCGTATATCACCAACTATACTTTCCATACTTCCACGAGAACTTATACCAAGATTCGGAAGTGAGATAATCTGTGCCCAAACACTAATTTTCGTATTAGTGTTGAAATTCCTAGAGATTACCATTTTACGACTGAAACAAACTTTGGCAGGCCACATTGCAGTCTGTTACCGGGGTGCGAACTGAATCGGAGCGCTATCGCTGCGTCTGTAATTAGAATTTAAAGTGAATTCGTTAGAGAACTTTTTTATTTCGCGTCTCCGACAGTCGCGAAACCCCGCAATCGGTTTTCTTTGTTACAGAAGTTTATCGGAGAAAGTTGATCGGAAACCGGACAAGAAGTTTCGAAGCCAGTTTGTTAAATTTCCTCTCTGAGAAAAATTAGGGCCCCTTTTGTAATTTCCGAGGAAAATATTTGAAAGAAACGTCAATTACAAACGGAGTATTTAAGTATATGCCGTGAGAAACATTAAGGAATAAATTCGATTTCACAAAAATGCTCGAATGCATTCAGAGTTGCTTTTTCTTCAAAATAAAACCTTTAGTGCCTATAGTTTTGAAAAAAAATCATAATGCAAAAATATTTACAGAAAATTAATATTGAGCTTTTCGCGCTAAAATTTAATGAATATTTATTCACTTGAGCGAGTAGCAAACGAGCACTGGGTATTGAACCATGTTTCGCAACAATTTTACCCTGGGCAACCAGAAATAATTTTTAAGACTATTTTTCTTTCTCCTGATACATTTTTGTAACTTTAGTTGAAACCTCACGTGGAATGTCTCTTGTAGTAGTCGCTATTTGCTACCCGGCTTTTCCCGAGTAAAATCAATCGAACACGTAGTCGGAAGCCAGTAAGTATAGCTATACCAAATGAATAGCCCTAGTATTACCATCTTAAAACACTTTAGCAGATTTACTGTTAGCTCATGAATGTTGCTTGCCGCTCACACACAGGTTATGTTAATAGCAAGCAAAAAGGTTGTACGACAAGACGCGGGCATTTCCCGTACATGTGGCAGAGACACCCGACAGAAAACTGTGCGATTTATAGGTGGCGCTCTAGGCAACGTTGAAAAACTTTGCCGGAGCCATTTGCATACAGAGTGCCACACTTTATGGAAGAGTTCGTGGCTGCAGCGACTCTCTGAAATATTACAGACGGTACGCTCTAGTTTTTCGAGCTACTTTCTACTCTCCACATATTTTGCTGAAGGAGCTTTTTTCTTTTTCATAACGATCAGACCCTAAAGTTTTGGACACTAAAAAACATTGCAGCTGGTCGTTCGTAGCAGATTTTGTTGAAGCGCCGGAGTAGGCTCAGTTTGAATATTTTCTGTTAGTGATAGTAATAGAACCTGTCATTAAGACTGTGTAAAATAAAAACACAGTGTCTTGGAATAAGCAGTTTGAATAATTTCTTGACGAAATGTCCACAGGTTTAGATATTGAAATTTCTGTTACAACGTCTCGTAGCTCAAGATCACCGCTACTAAACATCGAAATACTTTACTTTTTTCCAGTTCCTAAAATTCCAACAGAAATTACAGACAGCAATATAGTAAATCATGACAAATGAACATACCCGGTAGTTAAATATCGCTGCTCAATAATAAAATACTTCAATAAAAATATTATGAACTTAGTTTCATGTCGGAAGGAACGCCGCAGCTCTTAGACAGTTCAAACCTGCAGCTCAGTTAGGCAATCAAATATTATACACTATTTCGAATCCCTTTAATTTCAGATTTGCATTTCTTAAATATTATGCACTTAAAAGAAGAACTGAAACTTTTAAGTAACCCAAAATTAATGTTCTTTATTCGTCATTACGGATAAAGAAAATTCGGCCCCACTGCGCGCAGGAATGAAGTAAGTAAAGTTTTCATGAGTCATAATGAGTTCATTACGCTCAACCCTAATGAAAATTAAGCGGATCCTCGCCGGGGAGGAACCGTCGAATCCGTACCTGTACCTTTCCACCGGTATAATGCGGGTAGCAACAGGAGAATCTGTGCTTTTCTCGCACAGGATGCCACCCTTATAAT
Organism: Xestobium rufovillosum; assembly: GCA_963966045.1. NCBI lineage: Eukaryota > Metazoa > Arthropoda > Insecta > Coleoptera > Ptinidae > Xestobium > Xestobium rufovillosum. The sequence continues at coordinate 6,235,282 of OZ014499.1, read as the reverse complement.
TACGGGCAGCACTAAACACATGATTGCTTTTATTGCCCGGTGGCAAATGCATGCTTCAGTATGTGCCTCTGTAATTAATTATTTTGGGTCACTTCTATTCACGAGTTAATTAGAAAATGTAACAGTTGGAAGGTCGGCACACTTTTAGCGATTTTGTATTTTGTAACCTCGAACCCGTTTTATACCTGGACAAATTCGATGGGCGCGTGATTAACCGTTCTTACTAAGCTCAATAAACTTTTTTCGGACGAACGCACAAGACGAAGTATTTTCTGCATAATACTTACCTGCAAAGGGTGGTCACTGTTCGGGAGCCAAAATATGTAGCGGTATGATGATCTGATGGTCTCTACAAGTTGTAGGGGTGCTCTATAACACAACTTCCACATTGCTCCCGTTATTGTGTTACACATTTTGGTATATATTATAGAGAATTTCCAACATGCCTTGAAATGTGAGTAGAAGAAATGAGATCGGCTTTCACTTGTGAAAACAGTGTATATGAGAAGGTGCTCGCCTGCATATCGCGTAGAGTTGCAATTTTAATCTCTTACGAAGTTCAACTTAAACCTTTTAAATATATCATACGTACCTGAAAACAATGTCTCGTAGCTATGAATTCGTCTGCAGGAAGTGCCAAGATTATACGAGCAGTATCTCCTTGAGCGCCGGTTGAACTTCAAGACGTCATAAATCTTCCGCCCTTTTCAAGTGTGAAAAAGAAAGAAGAGATAATTTCACAATTTTCTTTGTGCCCAATATGAATATTTCTGGGGTAGCGACAGATAACAATTGTATGGAACTCGTGTGTGCAGAGAACGTGTTATAACAAAGACAGATAGACCCACTTACTTCATACATGCCTCGTCTTTTTATTCCATTTAATATGCACCATTTATTATGTTTATCCAACTACTTTACCGTTTCTGTTATCTGGAACTAACGTCCTGTCGCCGGGCCAAATTAGATTTATTACTACCTTCTCAAATAGTTAGGGGAAAATACAAAAATCTGCTCAACAGTAATATAATTCAAGAATTATTTATATGATTCCATAAATAGATCTTTTCATTTCGTTAGTGCGCAAAGTACACTGACAATCAGCTGTTCTTAGTTTTTCGGATTAGTGCCACTGACAGTCCTTGAACTTCCTGCAGAATATTCTGTGAAAATCAATCAATTTTTAAAAGTAAAAGAAGAAAAAGGATCTAATAGACTGTCACCGTTGCAGTCACCAAAGGCACAATGCTTGGATGCTCCATACTATTTTATTTCCGAAATACTACTCATTTGGCATGTTTGCAATATCAATTCCTATTTGCGGTAGTATAGACAGAAACTCCCGGGCTGTAGCGAAATTTTCACGTCATCTGGTTTCGAATAACATTAATTTATTTGTATACAGGATTATTCCGGCAAGAGTCAATTTCCAATGAGTTGAATCAGCTGAATTCATTCAGCAAAATCGGAACTAAACTGAAGAGTGTCACAAGTATTTAAATGGATTAGCACGCCTATTTCAATTGTACTCGAGCTTAATTAAATTTGATAATTAAACTAATCGACGGAGCATGTTTCTGACTTTTCCCAGTTCTACGTGCCGCCAAATACAACAGTTGTTCGTTACTGCTCAACGACAGCCGTTATGAAATATTTATTTGTAGTAAAGGGAGGGTGGTATTATTAAATTTTTGGTGATATTTTACTTAATACAATGGAGCCAGTAGAAAAATTTTATCTCCGAAAATTACACTCCATTCGAGTTGTTTTCATTGTTAGAATGATTAGATCGTCTGCCCGGAAAGTGGAAGACCTGGGATCAACTCCCATTTGGAACCTATCGTATGTGGTATCGATGGTATTATCGAAGTATGGGGAGAATACTGTGGCACAAATCCCCTTGAGAATTAGCTGCTAAAAGAATAACAAGGCTAGGTATAATAGTGAAAATATGATGTTACTTGCAGAGAAATATTTTCTTAGAGATAAATACAATTCGGCGCAGTAAATCCTTGTGCAATTTCCGGTACGTCCCTCACAAATAATTATTAAAAGACTGACGGGCAAACGTCTGAAAGGGCCGACGTATCTCCATTTCCCTTCTGTAAACAAAGTTAATTAATATTTGCTGCTGTGTAGCGGCGATTACAAGTTTTATTTATTTGATTTTCTGTAACTGAAATTCCAGTGTTTGATGCTCTTACAAGAATGTTTGAAACGTCGATTTATGAAATTTCAGTGCCATCTGGAGTGGGTGTATTGGCATTTATGTCATGCGAACACTTGTACGTTCGTTTAATTGGGCATGCTTGTTATTAATTATTACATTGTTTGTGTTGACAGTTCTGAGGTTTTCGATTGCGATGATTATGCTCGTACAGTTCTTCGTAGAAATCATGATTATGTTGTTACGTAGACGTCTTAAGTGTTGAATACATGATGGTTAAAAAACGAGCTTTATTTTAATGATTTCAAAGTCTGTGAAGCATTTTCGAAACTTTGTATCTGTTTATAAACCTGCAAATACACGTTCGTCAGTTATTGATCATGCATTGTCAGCTCCATAAAAATCCTTAAGTCATATCGATTGAGGACGAAATAAGTGACGAAATTAATAAAAGTCATAAATAAGTGATCTGGTCCTGATGGTTGCCATCCGATTTTATTAAATCGTGTTCTGTGAAAACTCCTCCAAAACAACACTTCTTCAAAAATTTCACCCTCATCAAAAATCATTTGTTCGTCAAATTTATTGCCTGGTAAAAAAATTTCGTTCAAAACAGAAATTTATCCGGCAAAATAAAAAGTACCTACTCGTCAAATTACTGTTGACAATTTTGATGATGTATGACAATTTCAACTTTTTATTCGCATATTCGACATTATTAACAGCCCGAGTACATTACTTGATATTAAATCTTCTTTTGTAGTGCACATTTTGAGTCTATTGTCAGGAAATCGCTTAAAATCTTGGTTTGCTCACTAAAATCGAGTAACTGGCAATTTATTCTCTTATATTTTCTTTTTATTTACTCCTTATTTACATATTTCATTGGTGTTAATATATTGCTTTCTCCCTGTTTTTCGTATTGTTCTTTTACTTGTTCTTTTTCTTTTTCTTTTTCCTTTTCTTTTTCTTTTTCTTTTTCCTTTTCTTTTTCTTTTTCTTTTTCTTTTTCTTTTTCTTTTTTTTTAATTTTATTATTTTTTCGTTTGTACCAATAAAATAATTCAGTTTTATAATTAGCATGTAAATTTCAATTGAACGAAGTTATTAGTAAATAAGCAAAAAAAATATAATTCACATGGCGGACTACAATTTTATTATACACACAAAGTAATTTTGCCAAAATATTTAGATTACGCCACTGGAAAATATTCGCAAATTTCTTAATGAACTGTAACGGGGTATGTTCGTAATATCACATGACCAAGTGCGTTTCACTAAAGTTAAATTTATTTAAAAGAACCGAGACTTCCAATATTTTCTACTGTGGTAAACAGTTTGTATAACCTTGATACGAAACGACCTCGATAACTAAAAACTGTATCGCTCTGAGTAATAAGACAACAAAAATATTGTCGTCGTGACAGCAGAAGAAAAATCTCCATCTATGGATGTAATTCCATTATCAGAATCCCTTCAATCCGAGGGTCGCATATGATGGAACCCCAACACATAAACGAATGCGTATATCTTCCGTTCATTACTTTAGTCTCTGGTGGATGACATCAGTTGTCCCGGAGTTGCGCCTCTACCCAGCTTTCCCTTCTCCGGCTCAATAAACTCCATCCAGAATGAAATATAGATTGTTTTTTACTAGAAGATTTCAGCGCGCCCGAGCGCAATTCCATAAGTTGGCAATTCTGGGGAGGATTTTATTTCTTGTGCGGGTAGGTGATAAGCCTGGAGAGGGGTTGCGTTCTCCCCCGGTTACATTCAATTATAGTCGCTAAAATCATGTGGATTTTTTGCAACATATGGAAGGATTTCTATTCAATTAACGCGACAATCGAGGAGATTTTCGACAAGTACGTTTTCCCTACCTCCTTGGGGTTGTAAAACGGCGAGAAGACATTAATACTAACGTCCGTTGTCATAGTTCAAATTCCAGCGACAGCTTAAGTGAAATTTGGTGCAGCGGACAAGGAGGAGGGAAGAGTGGGAACCGGAACGCCCGGCTGGGGTTTAACATTAACGTTTTCCGTGTCTTGCAGATAAAAGCATCACAAATTAGTCGAGTTGGCATGTCTTGAAGCGAATTTCTGGGCTTTCTGGCGTCTACAATGACCGCAGCACGCTACACTACTTCCACAACGTACCAATTGGTAATTTTGGCTTCAAATGAAGCTGCTCTAAACGAGTGGAGTAATATAATAGACTCGGTCTTAGTATTTCTTATAATATACTCGTTAGGTCGCCTCTGAAATTTAAATGGAACCATATTTCATAATATTTTATAGCTGTTGTTCTCATTAAATATTATATACACTGTTTTATCACTTTGTCAAAGAAAAGTAATAGGTATTTGCACGAGTTTCCCGCATATGACGGAGATTAGCCGCCCGCAGGCGCAGATGCACGGAGTAGGTAGATGCGTAGAGTAGAGATAGAACACTATGCCGCAGCGCAAAAAGCAATATTTTGTTAATTGTTGTAACTCTGTCAGTATTGCAGATATCGAGATGATTTTTTCACTAAAAGCTTCTGCATACTTTTCACGACATATTGTTTCGATTGAATAGGTATCTATCTTTTACAATAAAAATTTTCTCGCGTGGTGAAAATTAAGGTGCACAAAAATGACGCGGTGTACAAACTTAATAATTTCCGACTTAGTTATTTTCCAAAAGTTAATTGTGTATAGAGGTTTGCAATAAAAAATGCCTGCAGAACATTTCAAAAAAAAATAGCTTCCTAACTGTCTCCAAAACAGTTTTCAAAACTAGTGTGTCCTCGACTTCGGACGAACTCTTTAAATAGGTAAGCGCTTTTTGAGATGGCTGCTCCCCAACTAGCATTTTCCACTACTTGTAGAATATAAACTTGTGTCGCAAAGTATACAAACCAGAGGCTATTGTTTGTTTACGTTTTCTTTTCAATCAGAACGTGCCGCCTGCGTTTTATTTTGTGATACTGACGTTTAAAAAACAAACAATCGGCTTTATAATGGTCCGGCAGTAAGAGGTGTACAAGAAACTGAACAGTCAATCCCGGAATTTCTCGTTTCTCGGGCGAGTTAAATTGAGGTTAGGTTGTATTTAATCCGTGTGTCATTGGCATACGGTATCGTTGCGTGTTTCATGTGTAATTACGGAGAATTATGAACATATACGCCAATAAATTATAAATAAATATTAATAGTGAATCGTATTTTATTTGTTAATTTATACATAATCTAAACGTTTTCTATATTATGTAAAATATAAACGATAACCCAACACATTGTGGTGCAGCAGTGATACCGCACGTGCGCCCGCCAAAACCATGAAAAGAACTGGCTACCACAATTATTATTCCGTCAGTGGTAGAAGAGACAACTTGTAACTTTTATTCCTAGTGCAATGGAGTCATCGTATTTCACAACAAACACTTGGGGCAGTAACCGTGGAAGATTTTTCAAGTATGAACGTGTTGTCAGTTGCAGCATATGCACATTTGCACACTTTGGCAGGTATTTACGAAAGTTGCGGAGAACTTCTCGCATCATCATCATAAGGTTCTCAGTCCGAAGACTGGTTGGACGCGTACCTCCATTCTTTTCTATCCTGAGCTAACCTACGCATTTCCCTAAAAGTAGAACATCCTACATCCCTAACTATTTGAGAGCAGTAGTCTAATCTAGGCCTACCCCTACCTCTTTTTATTCCTATCTCTGACTCTAGTATGTCACGAACTATTCCTTCGTGTCTTAGAAGGTGTCCTACCATCCTATCTCTCCTACTCTTTATTGTTTTCCATACCTTTCGCTTTTCCCCAACTCTTTCTAATACTTCCCTATTGCTAACCTTATCTATCCACGGTATCTTCATCATGCGTCTGTAGCACCACATTTCAAACGCTTCTACTCTTTTTCTATCCGCTTCTCCTATTGTCCAAGTTTCGCACCCGTATAATGCCGTACTCCATACATACGACGTTAAGAGTCTCTTCCTAGAACTTCTCGCATTAATAATGAATTCTAGGAAACCTGTGACTTTCATCGCAAACTTCCAGCTTTCCTGAACTTTGTTTAGTGAGACAAACTGGAAAATAAAGCGAACGACCGTTCGCTTCGCTGCATCTTGAGATTTTAAGTCGGGGCATATTTACATTTCTTGTATTCGAAATTAAGCGAGACATCGTCTTCCAGCGAACTTGGCGGAATTATTTCCATTTTATATAGCGACGTTTTATGACATGAATATTTAAGCAGCAACACATTGCACACATAGTAAGAAGAAAATGTGTTTTGTTCGGAATGTTTGCCCTCTTGAAATGCCGCTTCAAAGTGACGTCTGCGTTTGAATTTTATGGTGATACCAGAGTCTGTACCATTAACAAGTTTATTGCAGGACTGAATGATTCAGATTACTATTGGAAATTCCATAAACCGTACAAGAATAAAGCGGTACGTGGAACACAAGAGCATCCTGTTGTCCTCTTTGTCCTGTTTGTCAAACTTACGTTTTACGACAAAAACAATTTCATTCTGGTTTATTCAGATTGATTGAGAGGAATCATATTCAAGGTCAGCCATGATCCAGAACCGGCTCTACATGTCTACTCGGAGCAGACAATATATTGCTGTTTGGTACATAAAACTCGTCTACAGTCCAGGTGACGATACAATAACCTGGTCACTAATATTCTATGAGTGATATAACTTGGCTTTCCAACAAATTCCATTGATACTTTTCCGACTGACAAAAAGATATGTGAGCCTTCGAAAGCCTCCCCTTTAATTTAATCTAGCCACCATAAAAGCATGCGTGGTTAAGCAAATCAAATCAGCGGGAACAGATTTATTTACCCACATAAAATACGGCGCTTGTTATAAATCCCACCGGGAGTGCTACGTTATATATATATCTATATATTATAAGAACGTGTTTCTTTATTCTTTGGCGATACTCAGCGAAAAAACCATCTTGTTATTGTCCACAGCAAATTCGGTTTCTGGGAAATAGATTGCCTTGTTTTTGAGCGTCCGTAATACGGGATATTACGAGGACAGCATTCGGCACTCTTGGCGGTGTAAGTGCGAGGTGAATGGCAATGGCGGACCTGTTGCTGAGGAAATTAATTATGAGGCTTCTATTAGGCGAACTTACGCAATTTAAAATTGAAATTCTTCGTGGGAAAAATCGCAGGCGGCCGCGTAAACGTGAAGCGATTTTCATTAAGGACGAATATAATTTTAGCCGAAATCGGGCCATGTTGAGGTTTTTAGAAAGTGGTAGAGGCGTTAATTTTCGTCAGATTTTGTTTAAATATTTTAAAGGTAACTGATGAAATCTTGCGAATAACCTAATTCACTCGAAATTATATTTTAATATTTATTTTCAAATATAATACAAACGTATATTTACCTATAGTAATTTAATATTTGTGTTCTAAATATTAAATAAATATATATGTTTAATATACCATATTTCCAAATTCGTTTTAAAATATTGAATTCATATTGTATTTAATATACAGGTTTAATATTTATTTACTAATAACAAGAAAATATAATATGATTATATGCATTATTTTCATATTTGTCTATAAAAGATTAAACATAATTTAATATATGTTATTTTAATATTCATTTTCAAATATTAAATAAATATGTATTTGCATACATAAATTTAATATTTGCGTTCAAATGTTAGTTACACATACCGTGTGACAAACTTCCATGTGTACATCGGGACATAACATGAGCAATTACATTTTTGGAGATTCCTGCTCCCCATGTGTAGTTACAGTGGTGGTAAAGGTAGCAATCGAAAGATTATTTTTTTCTGCGTATGAGGATATCAAAAACTCTACAACTTTCCAATTTATTAAAGCATTAAAAGCAAAAATTACATTAATAATTTTCTAACTAAAACACAGAAATTTATCAGATTATCCATGACAACTTAATTTATTCTAATCACGGACGTCTTTGATTTTTATGGATTTTCTGAACTGTCAACATTTAAAAATGAACAAAAATAGTTATTCAGTTCAAGAAAAGGTTTTCATCGTGAAAATATTTTACGGCGGCAATAGTTTGCGCGTAGTCCGTGCCTTATTTTCTGTAAAATTCAATAACGGTCCTATTCCTTCGGTATAACAACAAATAATTTAGTAAGAAATTTGAAGGCTGGGAATCTTTCATCGAAAGAAGTTAATTTATACTAATACATAAACTTGTTTTTTTATTTAGATAATTCTCATTCACATTATAATAATAATAATAATAATAATAATATCTCTACTCACTCCTACTAACCCTAAGGTTAGCCCCAGAAGCTAACTATATAGCTTGTGCGGGACGGAGAAGGCGGCATATTACTATTGGCCGCAGGTGCGTCACAGGAACGACCTACAGTTGTTAGTACTCTACCCACCATTTAGTGCGAGAATGAGGAAAACCTGGAAAACCTCATTAGGTAAAGCTGGATAGGCGATCCAAGGCGCGCCCTAGCCACAGCGCAGAAATGGGTCACCCATCCATAGCCAAACCGCGGGCACTGTTGCTGAGCATTAACGACTACTCACTCGCGCATGCCAGGAAGATCCCACGGCTCATTGTTATTACCTATTATAGTTGACAATCAATTGATTACTGGTGTGGATGTTTCGTTGGCGAATGCTGGTCCATAGTTTAGGGTAAATTGTAGGTGTCGTCTAACCTATTAAAAAGTTTTTGGGAAAATGTTAAAGCAGTAAAATGAAATAATAAAAATTAAATTACTTTAATTTTACTGCAATTATGAAAAATTTAACAAGCGGCAACATTTGTTTATTTTGCTCTAATGAATTTTGTAATCTGGCAATTTAATACTTATTTATTTCATATCTAGGTAAGGACAAAAACTTATTAATATACAATGAAATTAAAGTAACATAAAAAAGAAAAATAACTATAACAAATATTCAAATAAACCCCCACTCTGTATCAGACAGTATCAAAGCCTATTATAGAAAGAATTTCTCACATTCGCAAGTTGCCGATCGTTTACTAAGTTGCATACCGCAAAAATAGCATTCCTTAAAGAATCAATATTTGGGTGAGGAGTGTTATAAATCTTATTTTTTAAATGACCCCACAAGAAAAAGTCACACGGTGCCAAATCGGGAGATCTAGCTGGCCAGTTTATAGCACCACCTCGACCAATCCAGCTCTCTGGAAATATTTCATTTAATAATTCCCTCACTTGTGCTCCAAAATGTGCTGGGCATCCGTCATGTTGAAACCAGACCTCCCGATTCACATGTGCAACTTCTTCTAATGCAGGGCCAATATGGTTAATTAAAAGATCTAAATAAGCTTCTGAATTTAAATTTCCCTGTATTTCAAATGGTCCTATAATGCGATTATTAAAAATGCCTGCCCAAATATTGATTTTTTGAGGGTATTGCGTTGTAGTGGCTAGATTTATTCTGGGATTTTGCTGGGCCCAATGCCTAACGTTTTGTGAATTTGGCTCTTGATTTAAAGTGAAGGTACACTCATCGGTAAACCAAATTGATGAGAGGAAGCTGCGATCCCGATTAGCCCGTTCTTGCATTTCTTCACAGAAATTTTGCCTTGATTCTTCGTCAAAAGGAAGTAACTCTTGGTGACATTGAAATTTAAAGGGATGATATTTATTTTTTTTAATATGTTACGGACAGTTTCTCTTGAAACATTACATTCTAGGGCAATAGACCTTATCTGGCCTATTACCATTTCCTCTACCTCAACATTTAGATTTCTTGGAACGACTAAAAAAATAAATGATAAGATTAATTTTAGTTTTGTTTCACTCCACGTTATCACTTGTTAAATTTCTCATAATCCCAGCAAAATTTAAGTTAGCGAACAATAAGGAATTAGCAACTAGGTAATAATAATACCTAAGCGAATCAGAATTATCTAAATAAAAACCAAGTAAATTTATTACTTAGTAGCATTTTAAATTGACTCAGAAAGTGAATACTGTGAATCTACAGACCCCCAAATATACATAATGTATACGTTTTTTTCGTTCGTGAGATTGCCCCACTTGCTTCGCTCGTGGACAAATTCTCACCTCACGAAAAAAGCAGTATTTTCATCTCTTGTTGTAAAATATACTATTGTTCATTTTGAAACCCAAATTTTAAATTGTCGATAAATAATGTTGACAGTTCAGACGAATTAGAAATTAGAATCAAGGGAGTCTTTGATTAGAATAAATTAAATTGTCATAGGTAATCTGATGAATATCCGTGTTTTAATTTGAAAATTATTAGTGTAATTGAACCATATAACTTCAAAAGGATCTAAGTGCCATTTTCTGTTAAGTGAAATATTAAGAAAAAACTTTCTTAAAGGAAAATTAAAAGAGATATTTTAATGCACTATTTTTTATTTCAAAGAGGAAAACAATCTTCTGTTTAAGTGCATAACAAACTAATTAAAAAATTAAAATTTCCAGAACAATAAAAATAAAACTTTCCTATTTGGTAAAACGATACAAGTGACAGTACTAATCAAGGTAAAAAAGGTTCGAAGTCCAAGCAGAGTCTAAGTGCCATCAAGAGTATTAAGGCTAATTTGAGCAAATGTTTTCATAAAATTGGCGAAGTTCTTCTGGTAGATAAGGTATCATGCCTTTTAAATTCTTTTTCTTTTCGTTAAAAACGTCCCAGACCGAAGTCACACGGGATTGCCAAATCGATCAAGTCTTTACAAGCAGACACCCCTAATTCCCCGGCATGAACACATTACTCCTCATTAGGTACGAATAAGATAGACCAAGTCAGTTTGTGACTGGGTAATGTTTGATTGTTGATATTTCATCAATAAGAGTAATTAAACACCGGGCACTTACTCAAATTTATAAGACGGTGACTATCAGGTGAAAACAGGAGCGTTCAATCAGGTACTTCTAGTTCTGATGTGAGAAGAAGAATCCTCATCTTCAGTGGTGCGGTCTTCTATTTTATAGTCCAGGGGAGGGGCTATTGGAGGCGGTGTAACATCGCATTTTCCTACGTCACCTTGGTGCCGTGTACAGAGATTCATCGGGAATTCTTGCTATTTCGCAAAGGTGCAGCATCAAGATCTTCTATGTCATGTTGCAGCCGTGTGCAGAGATTAATTTGGGGACTCCTATACTCTCGCGTGGCGTCCATCGCCTCTGGAGCTTGCTCACTTCTTTCAACGGTGCATGCATATACGGACGGATCTATTCAGTATTTCTTTCTCTTTTGATTTGCAGGTAGCGGTCTCGTAGAACAATTACGGAATGCCAATCTAAATTTGTTAGAGTTTTTAGGCATTATCTCTATGCATTGTTACAACTTGGACATTCTTTTGCAGGGATAAGCCTGTTTTTATATGAAGTATGCGCCGTACCGTAAGTCTTACAACACTTTCTTTCCCTTATTAATGACTCTTCACTCCTTTTCCTCCTTTTTCGTTCTTCTATTGCTGCACGAAGAGCACTAGACCACCGAGTTCTTGAAAGATCCTTTTATAATAACCAGACACAAAATAACGTTTGATGTATTGCAGTAGGCACTTAGATCTTTTTTACTTAAATACCCCAAGCGCTTAGACCTATCACCACTTTTGAAAATATTCAAAAGCCATTTGCAGTGTGTTTGGGCACTTAAAACCATTTCTACTACATTGGGCTTGGCACATAGATTGTTTTGATACCAAAAACGCAAAATCTAGTTTTTTGGCACTTAGATCCTTTTGAATTTTGAATTTTTGCTTTTAATGCTTTAATAAATTGGAAAATTGCAGAGTTTTTGATATCCTCATACGCAGAACAAAATAGTCTTTCGAGTGCTACCTTTACCACCACTGTAACTACACATGGGAAGCAGGAATCCCAAAAAATGTAATTGCCCATGTTATTTCCCCATGTACACATGGAAGTTTGTCACACGGTATGTGCAATACTTAACAAGCAATGTAAAAATGCGAAATTTTGGGATTCTATTAAATGACCCTATTCCGTTATACCACATTTTTATAAGACACAGTTGAGTGTTTATTTTCATTTTACTTGTTCGGCGTGTTTGAAGCCCGTTGGATCAAAGTTAACTCAATAATTAGCATTATAACCACACCGGCGTTGTGATAAGCGTCGCAAATTATATAGCCTTAGACAACACGCAAACATACTATGTTTGACGACTAGTGTTGTCTGATTAATTTAGCGTGCTTAATGGCGCAAACTGGGCACCATCTGCCCCAAAATTGATCTAGCTTTGATATCGATTTCATTATGAGACAAACCATGAGTGTCAATGTAACTCTTTTTATACAAGGGTCCTAAAATGGTTTCGACAATTAAGTAAATTTTACCAATCTACAGTATGTTCCACTTTGGATGAAAACATCTGAATATCGTCTTTGTTTTTAGTTCACATTCCTGACACGAAAGCAAAAACGGAACGTCAGTTTGTTATTGGAGTAATTTCTACAATACCTGCAAGAAATACATAGAACTTCGACCTCCAAAGCTGACAAATAATACCCGATTTTTCTTAAACTCCAGCGAGGAAAATGTACAAAGCAGCTCATTGGAATTAATAAATTTGGCAGCCTCTCTAGTGTAGTAGAAAAATTTTTAAAATTGCCTGACCCTGCTGCTTACACTGGCCATTGCCTAAAAAGGTCCTCAGCCACGATTTTAGTGGACTCAGGTGCGGACATCACAGCTTTAAAGCGATATGGAGGATGGCGATCAACAGCTGTTGCAGAGAGTTATATTGACCACACGTTAAACGATAATATCGAGACAGCTACTAAAATCATGGATACTTTTCTAAATAATGTTTTGCAAAAGAATTGTGAGAATATTTATATTGCAATTGCTCAAAGTTAAAGCTTTGATGAAAATGAAAATGGATCAGTTGACTATCCTGTAAACTGCTTTTTATATTAGACGTAGTTATACAGAAACGCACAAATAAATTAAGTCAAATGATAATTCCAGGAAGGTAGCAAAGAAGTTAACGAAAGAACAATTACAGGAACAGTGTAACTTAAGAGATAGAATCAAAGCTCTTCTACAATTGAATTCCTTTCTTAACTTTGACTGTGCACGCGAGAAAAGTTTCTTCGCTAATCTCAATTCCTTATCATTTAAAGTTCCCTAATTGCTGTAGCGTGTACCAAATAATTATTGTTATCAAATTGTAAGGCAACTTCAACATGTGTAGATTAAATTCATTCCATCATCCAATGTAACTTTCACCTGATCTTTATTATGACTGAATACAGTTAGAGCTACAGCTCGGTGAATAATTCATTACCAACTTGATCAGTTAACGCGGTATTCATCAACCACTCAGTAATTCCACGTAAACATGGAATAAATCGATACGAAGACAAAGAATGTTTCATTAAGTCGCAGCAGTAAAACCAGCGAGCACAAGGAAGCGCTAAAGGAAAACGAACGATCGCCGTGATATAATGTAACAGTCTCAAAGGATTAATCCTTCCGAATCTCTATCGGATCCTCTACAAATGACTCTTCACACCCTTGATGTATTTACGGTGTTAAAGCGTAGTTTTAAGCTAAGTAGAGCCTTCTACAGCCCGAACAATTCGCCACTTGTTTTCACGCTTTGATAACAACAAAACTGGCGAGGCAGAAAAGGGAAAGTATCACGTTTCATTCCTCCATTTATTTTGACGCCAGAAAGATGCTCTCTCTTACCTTAGACTCTCCAGTAAATACATAATATATTTCTAACGGTCCAGTATACAGTAGAGGAGGTGGGTGCAAATGTGAAAACCCAGTGAAAACGTTAGCTTATGATTCATTGAAATCCAACAATACCTTCCCTATAACTCCCTTTCCCAATACTCTGATACGCATTACGCTACCTCTATGATAAGTTAGACTAAATAATACCACAAATTTACCTCGAAAAACTTCATGAATAGGAATGAGAGTGGCTGTTTACGGCAATCGCCGCTAGAGTGAAGCTCTCTGCAGTAGAAATACTTGCCGTTTCCACATTACCCTCATGTTTCCACATTTGCACCCCCTCCTCTATAATAATTTAGTTTCTTCAACAATATGAATTATTTTCGAAAAAATGGTTTGCAAAATTTGAATCGTTATTCCTCAACCGAAATGATTTTAAGGGTGGCATAGAGTAGATATGACAGTTGGCGTTGTAAAGTCAGCATTTGCAGTGTTTGTTCGTTCTCAAATTTGTTGAATCTTTTGATTTAATATGGAAAAACCTAATATTAAATACTCCAAATATTGCTTAGTGCCGAAATGTGAATCAACGCCTATTCGAACACCAGGAAAAGTATTTATTTCATTGCCAGTGGGATCGACGTTTAGCAGATTGTCACTTAATTACTGAATTTACTATTTTATATTTAAGTTTTGTGTCTTGCTATTTTTCCGTAATATAAAATAATATAAAAAGATATAACCAAGATCCAGAGGATTGAACCAAAGCAATAGAAATTTAATTCTCCAGTTTCTACTGTCAGAATAAATGAAGTCTGACCACCTCCCGAAAACATCAAAACAAGTTCAATAATCTCATCGCACATTTTTATCCGCAGAATTGGACGAAATGGACAGATAAGATTACAACTACCGATCAAGCTGAAAGCATATCACATGTACCGGTTACTTGATAGATCTCTCCAAACATCAAGTTTGTCCTACACATCCACAAGACAAAAGTGCGTCACTTATTTCCGATTCGACACTCGCGTCATGTTAGAAGACAAGGGAAATGTTTACAGAACGCTGAATCAAGAATAGCAGTCAAATACTCTAAAATATAACTGCGGGATATTACACTACGAGTATAAGTATAAGTACTGCGAACACCATGCAGATGGGTGTGCTCCGGAGGGCACGTTAGGTCGATTATTTCGATTGCTGGGATGTGCTTCATCAGCTATTTGATCAAGTCGATGTATTAAGTAATATATTCACACAGTAATACTACTTTCAAGGTTGAGTCACAACTGACTAGGTTAGTTCCATAAAATGCATAAATTTGGCAGATTTAAATTGCAGAACTTTTGGATTCGGTCGAAGAATTACAAACGCAGTCGAAATAAACACTTTGCTCGTTTCCATATGCGCAGGGGGTGGGATTCGGTCACAGTCTACGGAGTTTTAGTCAAAGTTTACGTTCTCCAAGGACGTATTTGAAAGTTTCCGGCATTTTATCGGCGTATATAAATAGGAGAAATTCTCGCCCTACAGCTAATTCTTTTAGATGTGACTTTTGGTGTGGTATTTCGACGTTTCCCCTCACAAGAAAATAAGGATTTCATTAAATGCCAGTCATAGTTTGCATTTAAATTTGGATTTTCACGGGGAAGCGGAACGTCGCCGGACAGACAAGACGGGAGACGAATAACGAATTTTGTGAATCTGTCAGGGTGATTCTTAACTGCGAGATTAAACTGGGAAAATTAAATTAAAGCTCGTCAGAAATTGCAAGTATTTTTAGTTTTACGCTCTTTCTGATAATAAAGTGAAAAAAATAAAACAAGATTCCATAAATTTACTTTTTTAACAATAACTCAAAAACGAAAAAAATTTGGATTTTTTAAAGACCGTTTTAATAGCCCTATAACTTTGCAAACTTTTTTGCTCGAATATTTGTGGTGAATACATTATTATACAGGGTGATTCAGAACGGGCGTGCCAAATTAAAATGGGTGCTAGAGGAACTCCAAATAAGACGAAAAGTTTATATGAAAATATCTTCTAAAGTGACTACTAACAAAGATACAGGGTGTAAAAGCTTTAATATTTTTTTATTATCTTAGTAACTAGGAAAGTTATCGAGTTGAAATTTAAGGTATCGTTTTCATTTGCCAAGTTATAATTTTCAAAAAAAAATTGCTCTGCTAACCCCATCAGTAGCGTTGCTACGGGGTAGGCCGTTTATTTATTTCCCCAATCCAATGTTACGCCACTGGCGAATGCAGGTGATATTAATGTATTTGTAATCTATGTTCAATTTGAGAAGAATTTGCTATCTTCAAAATTTTTCGTAAAATGCTTAGTTTTTGAATGAAATAGCTTTTTGTGAAATCGTGTACATGCACTGAAATTTTCCATAATGCAATAGTGGCTTCACCGATATGCAAGGAAAGTTAAAATTGAAAAAAATGGTTTATTAAGAATAACACTAACAAAACTAACAAGAAGAACGAGAAAACACATCAATTATTACATTACGATAATTAAAAAAAACATTAAAACTTTTACACCCTGTATCTTTGTTAGTAGTCACTTTAGAACATATGTTCATATAAACTTTTCGTCTTATTTGGAGTTCCTCTAGCACCCATTTTAATTTGGCACGCCCGTTCTGAATCGCCCTGTATATCCATTTCTTTCATGTTGATAATTATTATGAAATTTGTGTTTTTGTAGAAATAAAATACTGTAATTTTCAAGCAGGTAATTTTAAGTTCTAAATTTTTAAGTTTTCCTTTATTCTTGTATAGTATACATACAGGGTGTCCCGGTGAAGGTGAGAAATCTCTCGGGTGCGTATAGATTACACAAAAATAACACCCCAAGTTCATCTAAAATTTTCTCCTACGACCTTCCCCTGACGAGATATTCTCCCTTAAAATGGAAAAATAAAAATAGTTTTTTTACATAAACTTTTTATTGTTAATTGTATTTCGATAATTTTTTTGGTGGCGTACATAGTAATTGAATGTCTATAAAATAATGCGACCCGTTTTTGATAGTGCATCAGGGGAGCAAGGGGTGACCTACCCCTTACCTTCTTAACTTCATATTTTTTAAGGGGCAGGATATTTTTAATTTTTAACCGCATTTTTTGTTTCCCCGAACATTTTACTAATAAAAAGTCACTCTTGTTAGGTTTCGATAAAATGAAGTGTTCTCGAGAAAATAAAACTCAACGAGCAAGAGGTACCGTGTTTCTACGATTTTCGTTTTCATTTTTTCTGGCATTCGAAAAACCCAAAGCAATTATTTTAACGTGAATTTTCACTACCTTTCCCAAACTGTTAAGGTTATTTTTGTACGACGTTTCGTCTGTTGTCTACATCATCAATTTTTATTTTTTCTTAATACGGACCTGGACAATTTTTAATGAATTTCAAAAGAAATAGCTAATGTAGGGTCAAATCATATTTAAAAAATTGCTAAGAAATAATTTATTGAAAGAGCTTTCGATGTTTTGATATCTTTGAAAATAATGCCAGAAAAAAAATAAAGACGAAAATCGTAGAAACACCGTACCTCTTGCTCGTTGAGTTTCATTTTCTCAAAAACGCTTCATTTTATCGAAACCTAACAAGAGCAACTTTTTATTATCAAAATGTCCGAGGAAACAAAAAATGCGGTTAAAAATTAAAAATATCCAGCCCCTTAAAAAATATGAAGTTAAGAAGATTAAAAATAACAATTTTATGTAAAAAAAAATATTTTCATTTCTCCCATTTAAGGGAGAATATCTCGGCAGGGGAAGGTCGTAGGAGAAAACTTTATATGAACTTGGGGTGTTATTTTCTTGTAATCTATACGCACCCGAGAGATTTCCCACCTTCACCGGGACACCCTGTATACCGGGTGGCGATTTAGTGTGTAATCGGTTCATATCTCTGGTTCTATTTAATATATCAAAATGAAATTTTACACGAATGTGGGGAAACACATAGAGTATTTCGAAAATTATTTAGGCATATATAGGATGTTCACATTCTGAGTACCAGAACAAAGTTTTATTTCTTTAAATGGAAACCCCACGTGTTCTTACATAATTTGGTTTCCCCATAAAATTCCATAAAAATTGATATACTACATGATGTGGCTTTGACTAAAGAATGTTAAAATATCGACATTTTTGTGCCATTATGGCTGTCAGTTTTATTCGTCAAAATGCCTGGCAACAAAATTTCGTTCAAAGCAGAAATTTATCCGGCAAAATAAAAAGTACTCGTCAAATTACTGTTGGAAATAAATTAATTTTCTTAAAAATGCAATTTTATTAACTTCACATAATTTTTAATAAAATAAGAGGATAAGATTTGTTTTACTTTATTCTCTTGAAAATGGTTATTTTTTTAAAACATTAAAGAGCCTTTCTTTGTGTTATTTAATACTGGATTTATAAAAAACAATTTCACATTTTTAAAAACTCAGTGGCCCACGAATTTTTCTCTAAAAGAATACAATAGTCACCTCTTGCCCCCCCCCCCACTGTGTAAGGAAATGTTGCATCAAAAGTTGATCCTTTGTGTAGTAATCAAAAACATTTTATTTCCATGGTCATATGAAATATTCGACTAAAAATAACGTAAAGAACCACCTCTTAAAAAACTTTTAGAATAGGTACTTAAAGACCACACTGTAAATAACTTTTATTGTTTAAAAATTGTATTAGACATAAAATAATTTGTAATTTTTACGCATTTTACATTTCTATATATAAATCTTGACAAGGGCCACGGACGGGGACTTTTATTATAGTATTTATTATACGTGCCAGCAATTCACCAAATTAGAAAATTATTTAAAAGAAACTGGGGCAAATTGGATAATAATTTAGAACGTACTAGTTTCAATCATTAATTATTATGAGAGGCAAATAGAATGTCAATATTGGGAGGCGAGAACGAGGTGTGTGTTTAGCGCTGAATTTTGAACAATGATTAACTCAGATTCCGCACGCACATACGAGCAGATGCCACCCCGGCGTGTTTATCTAAGGTTCCTTAATTAAATCCTTGTTTGAAACACTCACGGCAGACAAACAATCCGTAATAATCAATTTTCGAATAGGAACACTGAAGTGAACTGTGGAGATATAATAACCCCAACAAAAAACAAACTTGTCAAGGGCCAATCAGAGCAGGAAAATCGGCACAATTGGCGCAATACCGTTCCCTGAATGGAACCATCTCGGCGAGACGGAGCGGGGTATGCGACACCAAGATAAGTGCGAAATACAACTCCCCATCAGCTTATACACACACTCTGCACTGAACAAACACGTCCACTATTTCACAGTTCAACTACTCTCGCAGATTTCTCTTTGTGTGGCGCACCCGCTGTACTCCTGGTGCCGATCCGGGGCTCCGGAACATAAGCCGACACTTGTCTGGCCGACTGCTTCACGAATAGGATTCTGAATACGGCTTAGGCTAATCCGATACGCTGAAATCTTAAATCAGAAGTTACGACATTCCATTGTGTTTCATGTTATTGTCCGCCATCTTGTTTATTCCTGCTGATTTATAGTTTCGGTGGAAATAAACCCGGACGTATATGAACCTCTTAATTTGTGTTTATTGGAATGATCTGGCCAGATTGTCTCAAAAAAATCTTAATTTGGAGATGCGGAAAGTTGGATGAACTCGACAATTTCCTTCGGCATTTCTGCAGTCTCTAACGAAGCGAGAGAACGAATCAATATTGAAATCACTCGACGAGCGGAAAGCAAACATAGTGCTTTGAACAGTCGAATGGCCAAACACTGGGTAATAATATTTTTCTGAAGGAACACTGAATATTCAATGTTTAAATGTGTTAGGTCGGTTCTATTTTATCTTTCATTGGGAAGCAATTGCAATCCGAGTCAATATCTTCAACCCTTTCAAGACTGTAAATCCTATTGTAGGTTTTTATCATTAAATTAAATCATAATGCTGATTTTTTCTACGCAAAACTATATATTTTGATTCCTCTTCACTCCTACTTTTCTTGCTCCCTTTTCTAACTGTATGATTTTGCTGTTAAGTTATTCCTTTATCCTTGCTAGCAATGTTAGGTCACTTGCACATACCAAGTCTCGTCAAGGCCCTCTACAAATATTTATTTTTGAGAGTCCAATCCAAAATTAGATTAAAGAGAGTAGTTGATGGTGGGTCTTCCTGGTCAGCCCTGTTGATCTATCGAATTCTTTGACTAACCTTCCATTGGCTCTAATTTGTGCAGTTGCTTCCCTTAATATCATCGTCTGTCTGTTTACTTGGACAATTCGATTCTACTAACGCACTTTTAGCTGTTTCTTTGTTAAGATATTGTCGTTGGCTTGTTCGTAGTCAACAAACTCCACACGTTCTGTTCTTCAGTTCATTTAACTTTACATCCAGAGTTGGAGGGTTGACTTCTTCCTGGTTATCACGTCTCCTTGATGACAGATCTTCCTTATGGCATGCTTACCTTTGCATGATCTCTTGGAAATCCTGCTGCCACCTGTCGATCACTTCTTCCTCATTCACCAACATGTGACCTTTCCTATATTTCTTTATATTTCTCTATTTCTTTATACTCCTGAAAATTCTTCTGAATTATATTCTCTAACTTAGTTTCATTTATTCTTGTTCTTTATCGATTTTAGGGTTTTTATTATTGAGCTTTTTTATTGTTATACTTACGCTAATACATTAATGCATAAATTAAAAGTTGTATTGCCAGACCGATTCCCCTTCCACTCCATTATCTCGAAAAGGTGAGATTTCTCCCGAATACAAAATCGAAGACGATTTCATACATTAATTTCGTGCTAATTAAGTAAATTATGTTCCAGAATCATTGTCTCGTAACAGAGTTGTCTCCTGCCCTTAATAATTTAGAGACATTAACGTTATCTCAGCCGAGTATATATAATATGCTCCGAAATTGCAGATTTAATAGTTGCGTATTTATGCCTCCTGGAATATGGCGCAATTATTGATTGCCTTCGAGGTTACGCGAGGTAGACGTTGCCATTTGTGAAGCGTAATGTTCGTGAGGTAACTGACAGGAGATCGTTTATTCGCACGTGATTATTAGGTTTAGGTTAGGATTATTAGTTTAGTTTTTCGTTGCAATTCTAGATATATAGATGTATGTATAGATGTATCGATTTACGTCCTGCCAACCTTCGCGCTGATTGCCTTACGGTGACGCGGCGAACTAAACTATATCAAACTAGCAGTCAAGTCAAGACAAACAAGTCAAGAATTCTGCCCTTTGTTGTAAGTTATTATTTGTTTCCTATCCATAACAACTAGTGGAATTATTATGCAATACAATATTGGATTTCAACCCCTGGAAAATAATGAGCAGGGATGTTGTTGGAAACTAAATGTGGCACCACTTGTATCTATCTAGGACCTCTAGAAGTACAGCAGCAATTTTTTGCTCATTATAAGTTGGTAGAGAAAGTTTGCCATTCAAATTAAATCAATCAGAACAGCTCAAAAACACGTTAACTTTAGAGGAGATAACGTCACTCAAGAGCAACTTGAATGAATATTACTTAGCAATTTGTCGTTTTCCCAGATTGCAATTTGATTTCGGGGGTTGAAGATCCCAATTAAAAAATTATTTCCGCTGCACACAAGGAGACAAATGTTCAATAAAAGTGTTTAAAAATCAATGAAAATAGGAAGTGTTTGACTATCATTTTGAAAGAAAATATTGAAATTTTCCAATTTTAAAAACACAGTTGTTGAAGATACATCTTTTTTCCAAATTCCAGCGAAAACCGCGTGTCTGTAACTGTTAAAGTGACAGAAATGGTTCCTCTGCAACATGTACAAGCGGATGCCTAAGGTAGCCGCCTGGTATTTGGGAAAGCAACGGATCGAACTTCGATGGCTGCGGAATTTTTACTTCGTTGATTCAGTTTGAAATTTATTTAAACGAATAATCTGTTCCAATAGAGTCGTGCCATAAAGCCTTTCTACAAACTAACTGACTGATTAAGGAGTAACATCACTTAATTTTCAATTGCATATTCCAAATTTATGAAACATAACACTTTATCGGACATCCTGTGTCACTCGCAGATTTTCGCAAATTCAAAAGTCTACGCTTCCGATGCTTTCTAACCATAGAGTAAAATATTGGTATGAAGGAGGCGCCCCTTGGCGTTTTTAATGACAATTTGAATTTCATTTCGCAGCAACCGCAGCGTGCGCGAAGTGAACTTGTTTTCAATATTGTGTTACACGAAGAATACGCCGTGTGGGGTGAATTACGGATTTAATCGCTTCTTAGATTGGGTTTATTGCGGCAAGAATGGAAGCATAGATGGCATCTTTCAAAGCGGCATTCGTATAGGATTTCCGGTATAATAAAAGTATAGTAGAAAGTGCGATAAATTACGCGGTACGAATGCAGCAGAAGATATAGCAATACACATTTCTCCATTGTTATTCTAGACGCAGCTACCCTCTGGCGCTTTATCATCTTATGTACCGGATTATAACTAAGTTTTTCGCGTCAGTTCTGCCAGATTTATAGTTCTGTGTGTTACTGGTAATTACCAGAATTTGCAGTTTACTCAAATTAATTGCTTTTGGAGCGGGGAATTTTTATCTGGCTCCTAATAGACCACAATCGGGTAATTTACTGTTAGTGTTGCGCTTAAGAACTTTTTAAAGCGACTTAATTCCCAGTACATCTCCTAATACTTCATCCTTAAAAATATAAAGCGAATTAGGTGCTTCTTCAGTGTTTCTTAATGGGTTTTAAAAAGCTTTTCAGCAAATAGGTTTATCTACTCCAAATGCTCTCATAATATGCCAGGCGATTAAGTATACCCTATAACATTTTAGTTTCTTCTGGGCCAATTCCAGTTTCATTGGAAAAGAAACGAATTCAAATTTTTGAACATGAAAATCTGCAAATTGAAATACCTTTTAATGGTTGCTCCTTCAAGACGAACAACATTGTGCGTTTCTTATTTTGGATAAAAACGAAATGCGAGTTGCCATCAAATTTTTTAATCTGGAGGGAAAAACCGCGATGAAAATGAAATCCAGGTTAGATGTTGTTCTAGGAGATTCATCAAATTGAGTTTCTGGGTTTCGGAATTTGCGCGATACCGCAAGCACACTTGTGACAAACCACGTTCAGGACGTTCAGAAGCAGCTAACACACCAGAAATTGTGGAAAAAGTCCATTGCATGGTTTTGGCAGATGGCTGAATAAAATATTTCTGGATGGAAAGGGATTTCGATGGAATGAAGAGGCGATAGAGGCTGTAGACGAATATTTTGGGAGTCCCGAGGAAACTCACTTCCGGGAGGGCATCGAGAAGTTGGAGGAACGTTGGACCAAGTGTGTTCAGCTCCAAGGGGATTACGTCAATCTGCCCTCGTACAAACTGGAAAATGAAGTTATCAAAAAGGGCTCTCCTGATGTAGGAGACCCGAATAACATATTTCTTTATTTGGATTTGAAAATCGATGAAGAAAAAATAGTCGACTAAGAACTGAAATATACAAGGACGTACCTAAGACAGCAGAAATTTTTTTCATTAGTAAAAAACCGCTCCAATACAAAAAATTGTTCTTTCCACAGAGTTGTTGTTTTTTACAGTCCGAAGATATCACTGAAGGTAGCATTCCAACTAAAGATGAAACCTCCTTGGAGACATTTATAATTCATAATTGCGGAGAACTCAGACCAAGTGAGCAAATGAAACCGAATTAAAAACTGCAACAAAAAAGTACAAAAAAGCACTGTTAATTGATTTGGCCCTTATTGTTTGCTACACTCTGTATAGTCCAACAGTTTTAAGTTGGCAAGCGGTTGGGTTGCGTACTGTTGCGTTGAGTTAGATGCAGGCTGTGGCAGGCGCTTTCCGACTTAAATCTGTTGGGCTGTATATTGTACAAGTCCCAGTGATTAGTTAATTATTGAACATTATCCTGGAGGAACTGTACGATGCAACAAAATCGTTGAGACTTCAGTCATATTCTCTGAAGTGGGGAGTGTGAAGTGCTGAGAGCTTATAGTTGGTTAGAGCAGAAGACATGGGTTCGACTCCCAGTCGATGCTGGTTCAATTTCTCACAAACGTGACCTCAGGCTGTTGCTAAAATTTGATTGCGATATAATAAAAGTCTCGCTTTTATACTGACTGACGACAGCGTATGAGCAGAGGTGCTTAATTTAGCCTCGACACCTATTATTGTCCTAGGTTTTTACTCTAGGTACTTATTTCCTTAGGCTGAGTCGACCCAGAGGCAGAAAAAGGTCAGATATAGTGACTGCGGACACTGGGAATTGAACCCATGCCCGCTGTATTTGTAGCCCAATGCTCTAAGCACTAGACTAAAGCATCGCGATTTCCAGTTTAAACAAATTTGTCAACTTGGAGGTAAGTATTTCTGAAATGCAAAAACCTAAAAGCATTTCTCATACAATATTGATCTCATCATCATAAGGTTCTCAGTCTGAAGACTGGTTGGATGCGTACCTCCACTGAGCTAACCTTCGCATTTCCCTAAAAGTAGAACATCCTACATCCCTAACTATTTGAGAGCAGTAGTCTAATCTAGGCCTACCCCTACCTCTTTTTATTCCTATCTCTGCCTCTAGTATGTCGCGAACTATTCCTTCGTGTCTTAGAAGGTGTCCTACCATCCTATCTCTCCTACTCTTTATTGTCTTCCATTCCTTTCGCTTTTCCCCAACTCTTTCTAATACTTCCCTATTGCTAACCTTATCTATCCACGGTATCTTCATCATGCGCAAATCTGAGCATGTTAATAGTTTGACCCTGTACGTTAATCCCTGAGGCTGTTCTGTCCTTAACAATATTAATAGCATCTTCGATAATATATAAGTTGAAAACTAGAGGTGACAATGCACATCCCTGTCTCACTCCCTTCCGGATATCTACTTCCCTTCGTTCCTGCTCACATTCTATAACTGCCTTTTGCTCTTCGTAGAGATTATGTATTATTCTTCTGTCCCTATATTTCATCCCTACCTTTCTCAGCACTTCGAACATCTTCCCCCATTTTACGTTGTCGAAGGCCGTTTCTAAATCTACAAATCCTATATAGACGCTCTTTCTCTTTTCTATCGTTTTTTATATAATTATTCGCAAAGCTAGGATGGCCTCGCGCGTTCCTCTATTTCGTCTAAATCCGAACTGATCTTCTCCTAATATTTCTTCCGCCTTTTTCTCCATCCTTCTTTGCACAATTCTAGTTAAAATTTTTGACGCATGGGAAGTTAAACTGATAGTTCTGAAATTTTCGCACCTATCCGCGCCTTTCCTTTTTGGCAAAGCTACCATGATGTTCCGTTTGTAATCCTCTGGAATCTCGCCTGTCAGGTATATACGACTAACTAATTTACCTCTTGACCTGCGCACTTTAAGATTTCTGCCTGCAAGCCATCTATACCTGGCGCTTTATTATTCCTTAAACTTTTTAGTGCTAGCTCAAACTCTTCTCTCATTATAGGATTCCCTAGGTTATCCCCCTCTACACTGCTTTCGCTTTCTAATATATCTTGCACTTCCTGTCCCGCATATAAGTTTCCTAAATATTCTTTCCACCTATCTGCCTTCTCCCCGCTTTCGATTAGGATATCTCCTGCCTCATTCCTAATGCTTTTGGTACTAGATCCAATTTCTCTAAAATTTCTCCTAATTATTTTATATGCTTCATCAGTCTTTCCTACTTCGAACTTATTTTCCACTTCTTTGCACTTCTTATCGATCAATTGCTCTTTCGCTTTCCTACATTTCCGAATAATTTCCCACTTGATCGCCTTATATCATTGTTTCCCTATTTCATCTAACCTATTGATCTAAAAATGGAATAAAAAAAATTGGTTGTTGCATTTCAGACATCTTACAACGCGTTGTAGGTAGGAATTTTTGTTAAAAAACGAAAATATATCTGAATTCGTATCGATTAGGAAAAATTATTTTTCAATCAACCTGATATAAATTCAAGAGTAAATTTTAAAAACGACATAAAAATTTGGCATTCCATTTAAAATTGGTCTGTAATTCTAGAATTTATTCATGTTCCGCAATTTAAGAAGAATTTGAGTAAATGTCGATCTGAAATGTACTGTAGAATTTAAAAATGGGATGAAACAGAGAGCGCATTGAGTCCATTTAAAATTTCGGAAGTGACGAAAGGATGAAAAGATTTTCTTTGAAAACGTGAGTTACAAATTTTCACAACAGTGTTTGCTTAAACTGGAAGTCTGTACCTATACTTAATCCAAATTCAGATTTTTTGAACGGGATAATCCGCCCACATTTTTATGTTTTTGGATACATTGAGTCATTTTAGACGATGGTAGATATGGTACAGAAATACTTCCTGTATATATTATTTATAAATTTATTTTAGTTTACTGTAAATAAGCAGATATGTTGTATAGGTATGGTGACCATAATTTTTCAAGGAAAAAAAAGGACAGGAAATAATAATGATAATAACACATAGAGGGGCGCGCTGCTGCGCCATCACAATGTGAGATGCACCTAAATCCTGAGCTTCAATCCAGATCAAGGTCACATTTACTCATGCGCGCTTCTATTTGGGAATGAAAGACTGACACAACGCTTTTAAACAGACCCCTTAGCGACGGGCCACCAGATACACACATTTTTTGTAAAACAGGATAGTATAGAAACATAAGAAAAACAAAACAACCCTTACGGGAGTCGACCCCACCCAACCCGATAATACCAAACCACAAACTTTATGCGTTACCTACCTAACCACGGACTTAAACTGCCCTATTATTAATCCGCCGGCAGTCGGGTATCAAAAAATATGCAAATGACAAATGTGACCTTGATCTGGATCGAAGCTCAGGATTTAGGTGCAATTCACAATGTGGCACTTGATTGCTCTGCAAATAAACGAACGTTCAGTGGCGTGGAAGATTTAGTGTTTCTATTATTAGGCGGGATCGGAAAACAAAAAGCGATTATTTAATATGTCTGATTACTGAATCAAAAAAGTGCATTTTAACGTACTTTAACTGCCATTAAGGACAGTAGGACATCGTTCCCAAAGAAAGTACTGTCCTACTAAAATAAGTACATATGGTCACCATATGTATAGGTAACTTAAATACTTAACGCTATGTTCACGCAGGTTACACGAAAGAGTCTTTATAATTTTGTTTAAAAACATAACCTCAAAATCTGGTCTGACATTCGTAATGTGATCAAATAAAAGAAAGCTACGAGATAACTTTATAAAAGCTTTGAATTAGATATAATTACAATACACTTTTTGGATATCTTATCGAATTTCTGCCAGTTTCATTTATTTGTTGTGACGTTCTGTCAAGCTAAAATAATACGCGGAATGACCTTGAAGATCTCTGAGGTCAAATTATTTGCATGGGAAATATGGACAGCCGGCTATCTATCTCTTTGCTCTCAACCAACGTAACCTAAGTCACTAAAAGCACTGCAGCAAGAAAATTCCCTTTGAGCATGAGAAGTCATTAAAATTTGATGTAGAGCGCAGTTTATAAGGGCCGTAGCGTTGCTGACCTGTCCGCTACCTGCACCACGTGTTAGTTCTGTATGCTAAGTGGCGGCAAGCTAAAAGCAAATCTAATTTCGTGAAGCAGACATTGACGGTAGCCTTTTTGTGAAGAGAGACATAGAGAGGGAACGAAAATTGCACAGTTTATACTTAAACGTTTTTGCGAAGAACGTTTAGCTTGGCGGGTATGTTAATATTTGCCCTGTCCCCGAGTGCGCCCGGCAGGAAATGAACTACTTCATGAACTTTTAGAGTTGCACCAATGAATTCCAAAGGCACTCTTCATTTGAAACTTTAAATTCCGCGAAGCTCCTCCACTGTAATTTAATTATAAGATTAGAGTCAAAAGGAATAAGTTTTATCTATACATTTAGCAGTTTTTGAATTTGAATTTCTAATGAAGCAATATAAATTCAAATTGTTTTGGATACAAGAAAGTTTCTGGTATAAAATTTTACAATTGATGGCTTAGATAAATACGGAATAGGCCTCGAACAATGAGGGCGGGGGATCGTAAAGAAAGGGAAGTTTGGGCTTTAGAGCCGTCATAAAACGGGAGCCTGTAATTTCCTAAAATCGAGAATACGTACCATACACTCTTTGCTAATCGGTTTACGACGACTTGGTTTTTGTTTTGGTCCCGTTTATGCCCTCCGTCAAGAAAATGTACCCTACTTAAATCGAATCACCTTCCAGCCTTCCAAAGCTTTCGCCGGATATATTCCATAAACGCTATCTCATTCGCCAGCTAAGACTTATTCAGGACTAACAGACTGGGTCAAGGAAAATTTTTACGTGCTATGTTATGAGCACATCTTTACGCGGAATAGGTCTTTTCGCAAAAAAATAAACAAAAATTTTCCGCTTTACAGGATGATGTAGTAGTTTAAGCTTTTGTATTACCTTATTGTGCATACAACTCAGCGAGAGAAGACAAATACGTACCTGAAAAAATAAAAAAAATATTAAAAATCTATATGTAATGATTAGAGTAGGAAATCATACGAAAAACATGTCCTTAAGGGAAATGTAGGTATGAGACAAGTAGATGATCAATGCTACTTCTGCGCCAAAATCCCCTGTATTTCCTTACGGGAATTTATTT
Source organism: Xestobium rufovillosum (assembly GCA_963966045.1). Taxonomy (NCBI): domain Eukaryota; kingdom Metazoa; phylum Arthropoda; class Insecta; order Coleoptera; family Ptinidae; genus Xestobium; species Xestobium rufovillosum. The sequence goes on along the minus strand of OZ014499.1, from coordinate 6,206,711 downwards.
TACCGTTCATATGCCTTTCGCTTGATATCACGGTTTCCTGTTTTGGAAGAATGCATTTAAAATTCTTGACAAACCCTAAATTATTAATTGGAAATTGCGGAGGGTGTTCCGCAAGTAGGAAAAGTCAACAGTGGTTTTTATAGTAAATTAGAAATTAGAAACCTTCAAACTGCCAAAACTTCTTTTTTTGCCAAAACTGTATTAATAAAACAGAGAGGGGTGAAAACATAATTCCAAAATAGCTTATTTACATTCTTCTCAGATGTAAAACAGGCTTTCTGAGCTGCAATCGAACATAATTTGTTATCATGAAAATTAACAATTACAATGAACATGTTTTTGCAACCTCCCGGCGGTCCATCCATAATTTGCATAAAATAGTGCGTACCTAATCAATCAGGATATCGTGAATTCTCGAAGATTTTAAGGTCGGTATAAATGTTGGTTGATTAGAGACAATAAGGTAATGAAGTGTGCGTTCTGGCCAGGGTACACATAATTGATGTGTCTACAAAATAGAGCCTGACGTCTATTGAAACAGGCCTCCCCGGCAGTGGAGGCTCCATTTGTCAACGGCCCCAGTTGTTGGCTCATAGAATTAGCCCTCAAACAAGTAAATGCACGCAGTTCCTGTTTTGAATACCTGAATTTGATTAATCCTGATTACAGCCAATTTTGAACGGGCACTATTAATCGATCCTGTCACTGGTCAAGGACACCCCCATACTACTATACTACCAATTATTATAATGCACTTCTGGGGAGAATTGAAGAGTGAAAGTTGTAACAATGACCGACATATTTATTGCAAATAAGTATCTGCAGTAATGACAGGTCATAAGCAGACAATGTGCCATTCCACACGAAATAACAAAATGCATTAGTAACATGAAACTGCAAACAAAAATAAATCGGCCGATAAATCTCTGGAAATATCAACCCTGATGCGCGCCCCCATCTACACCAAGTCTCTGTGAGATATATTTTCAAATATACACCTGAGCAAAGAAAACAAGTTAAGCTACAGAGACAGGGCTATATTTTATTATTATTTTCATGTCCTGGATCTCCTTTCGCCACCGTCTTTCATTACACACAATTTTTTTGACACCGAAATGAAACCTCTGCTATTCTTTTTTGTTATTAAGGAATTGCGTCGAGTTCTTTCTTATCTAGCTTTTCATCTTAATCCATTTGTGACCACGTTTGACACATCACGTGCAGCTAACCGAATCCAACATGAAATCCCCAAGAAGATCTTCGACTTCTAAAAGTAAATAATAGTGTATAGTTTTACGGGAAACGCACATGGCACAGTCGGTAGGAGAGTAGTAAAATTTTGGGTATTCTGTGAGAGTTAGCGCTACAGGATTCGAGGAAACTGTTATAAGATAAGGGTTGTGGGGTTCCCTGTAGCATTTTGGGTCGACGAGGGGTCAAGGGTCACTTACGTTCCAGCCAGGTAATGTTCTAATTATGTTACTTCCCCATAGAGGTTTCGTATTTATTAAACTCAGTTTTAGAGGTTTATAGCTCTCCCGTAGTAATATATTCAGCAAGAGGATGGGCGATAAAGTTACATTTTTAATTAAAGTTATCTCTCCGTGCCGGTGCGTCCTGACACAAGATACTCTATAGTGAAAGTGAATTAAATGGTCAATTTTTTACTGAAATCTGTAAACCTTGAGTGGGTGGAGTGTCCGATGCCGTTTTGACACTTCCAAATACAATAAATAACAGATTTACTTGTTGTGAATCGACCGCGGCCATAATTTCAATTTAATGTAACAGCGTCAGGGGCGCTGAAAACATCAACCCTTTTCGAGTGACCTGCACATGACAAAATAATGATAAATGACCGGTTTCACGACCCTAGAGGGTGTTTTACTAACGTCGAGAAGCTCTGGAATCGTAACACATACCAATGATTAAACATTTTGGTCGCTGGCATTCAAGCTTAACACTCTCTCGTGATGTTGATTAGTTCTTTGTCCCTTCTTAGGGTTAAAGTAATTTGCTTCGGCCTACAAATAACTATACAATATCAAGATAAGCCGAAACTGCTTTGCCTAATTTGTTTTGCGGGATAATAATTTACTAAAATCGGTCCCTGAAATACAGAGAGCAGGCAAATGAGTTTAGAAGTAATAAACTGGGAGGCACAAGTTAAGAGTCAAATTGGAAAGGTATCAATTCAAGGTATGTTAGACTAAAAATAACAAATTTGTTCAAACATTTAAATATAATGCTAAATTACAACTGTTTATAAATATAGGAAAATCGATAATTACATAAAAAATAGAAAAAACATAGTTATCCACTAAATCATTCAGTATCTCTTCTTGTAGCCCAGGCAATAAAACGCTCAAATACTGATTGTTCAGGAGGTGCATGACGATTTTTCAGCAATTTCTGAAACATGTTTCAGGGATGTTGGGCAAAGTTATGGTTGTAAGGTAAGGTGGACCAAACCCTCCATCTCAATGGTTTCTTCACCACCAGAGCATGGAATTGTCATTCTGCCATTAGAAAGTATCCGAACACATCAAATGAAGATTCCCTGTACTGGATCTTCGTCTTCCACAACGGAACGGGTGTTGGTGTTTGATGGAATTTTTTTCTTGACCAGATGTAATTATTTCTTCTATGTGGGTTGGTATCATGAAGTTGCTCGCTGAGGATTTTTTTCCAAAACATTCTAAAAGACGGAAAGGATATGGATCGGGCATGAACAAACTTCGAAGTTGTGGTAACCTTAGGAAGAGGACTTACATGTTCACTTTTCCAAAATCTCGGCAAAGCAACAATGAACGGGCTTATTGAAATTGTCACCGCCGTTACCTCATGGACTTGTTCTCTCGTCATGTACTCGTAGTTGTGGAAATGGAATAATTTTCTTTAAATCTAAACCTGGATTACATGTTGGACGAAAAGACTATTAACCACTGTTAGTTAATGAAATAAACAGTAAGAATTGTCATCATTTTCAAAACAGTGTACGTGTAAATTATTAATTGATGAGTTCAGTGATAATTAGAAATTGAGGAGGGTGTTCCACCCTTATAATTCGGTTAGCATATTCTTACGTCGGAATTTGGAAGGCAGATGGCGCGAACGACGCGTCAGCCGCCCGCGTGCTCGATAACTACTTGCGAAACTAAACGTTTGCGAGGAGACGAACGAGCATCCCAATTATCGGCAAAATTACGTCTAGCTTATACAATTTCGCACGCGACACACCGAAATTATCAGCATAATACCAGCAGCGGACCAGAATTAAGTATCCTGAAAGGTTCCGGGGTAGTCGCTTAATAAATTGAGTTGGGTGTAGCGAGTGGTCCTTATGACCCTATATTAATGCTTACAATTTACGTGCCATTATTACGGGGGACGAAATCTAATAACAGTAAAAGCGTACGCAATGAACTTTAACCTGGACGAAGGCTAGACAAGGTCGGGAGACGGCAAACGCTCGCGTAATCTGCTATCAGATTGCTAAGTCCCGGAATCGGGCATAGAGATTGGAATTAATTGCATCAAGATAAACAGACGTAAGCTGATTTGGACTATTAAAGTCATTTTCTGTCAAATACGTCAAGATATCGACTATAAGCCACAGAGTTGTTGTACAGTCAGTTGAGTGAGTTTCTTTGTTTACGGCAAATTGATTGCTCTTCGTTATGTAAATTTACATGGTAATTTACTTCATATTTATAAAATCTCATAAGCTGTGATGTTTTTGTCAGAATGACAGCGAGAAAAGTGAGCCCTAACTAGTACAGGGATAATTATGTTATTTACCTTTTGCTACTATGACGACGTTGCAAATTTCGTATTTTTGATTGCAAAATGTCTAAAAATCGAGTATCCCATATGCGTATTCTCGTATTCATTAAATTATCTAAATAGCCGAATTAGACTCGTTTTATTTCGTCGGGATAAATTCCTGTTTTGCAAATTCAATTTTGTTGTCTGAAGGCAATTTGATTAATGAAACTGACGTCCAAATTTTCAAAAATATTCGAGGCCTCAAAAAAATTTTCGGAAATAAGAGCACTAGGGAAATTACCAGTGAAAATTTCAAAAAAACATGCAACTTTACAATAGTCGGAGAGCAAGAGCTCTGAATTCGACACATGGTATGCAACTTTCGAACATACAAAAACAGACGATGAGCTCTTACGTAAAAACACCTGACAAAACATATTTTTGAGGTCGCGATTCGATTTGAAATTGCCAAATTGAAGAAAATGGCATTTTTTCATTTTTCTTCTGAAATATGCTATTTTCGCACTTTTATTGTTTCTCCTTCTGTATATCTGTCACCCATTGTCGTACAAATTTGAAATTTTAGCATTAGGATAATGAAACTATCCGCTTTCTAACGCTGTACGAGAAAATAGTAATTGTTGTCATTTGACTGAAAAATTAATAAATATTCGAGGAAGAGTTGCCACTTTTGTGTCATTTACAGCGAAAAAGTGTGTATCGGGGTAACTTTTTTATTTTTGAAGATATACTTATACTATAAACGAGTAAATTGTAGCGCATAAAATGAGGATGTTTTTTTATTTTGAGTATTTTTTCATAAAATGCATAGTAAGTCAGAAAAAGTGTGTTAAACGTGAGTCATATGTTGCGCCCTGCGCGCGTTGTCGCGGACAAAAGCTGACTGCCGTGCCAACGCCGACGGAGTTTAGAGTTTTCATTTATTAAATGTGTGTAGGGCATTTTTCTTAAATCATCATATGGTCATTTCAATAAAACAAAACTTTTTAGTGTTTTGCACAGGTTTAATCGTTACCCACAATATTGTTTCGTCTTATTATAGGTCATTAACAAAGGTTCTTACAAAACAAATCTTAAAACTAAAGCAGTGCCTTATACCTATACAGTATTCCATTTTATTTTCGTGTGGTGGGGTAAGATTGCTTCTATGATTGATGAATGGTTAAATTCCAACTGGTCATTTGTTATCTGTTGATCTAATTTAATGGCTTTGCAAATTTCAGAACTTTCCACTTAATTTAATTTTCTACCTTTAGATCCTTTGTATAATATTTTAAAATCACTTTCGACAAAATTATGATTGTTTACACTATGTACAATGTTCCCAAAAACCCGTCCTGTTTGAATTGTTGGCAACAGACTTTATGTTCTTTCAGTATGGTATTGAAATCCCTCCCGGTTTGACCTATGTAAATCGCGCTGCAATCATTGCAATTTAACTGAGAAACACCACTTTTATCTCCTGTGTTTCTTTTTTCTTTATTATTGACCAATAATGAACATAAATTTCTTTTATTTAAGCAAACCGGGTTTTGATAAAGTTTGCTTAGAAATTAGATCAACAGATAACAAATGACCAGTTGGAATTTAACCATTCACCAATCATAGAAGCAGTCTTACCCCACCACACGAAAATAAAATAGAATACTGTATGTAAGGCACTGTTTTAGTTTTAAGATTTGTTTTGTAAGAACCTTTGATGATGACCTAGTAAGTCGAAACAATATTGTCGATAACGATTAAACTCGTTGAAAACACTAAAAAAAATTGTTTTATTGAAATATTCAATATGTTCCACCAAATGCCAAGCGAGAACAGAGTGAAATTCATTACATATATGGTCGTCCAGAATTTACCGGCAGTATGGACCATTTAAGAGCACATTTGTTCCAACATGCAAAACAGACATTAGGTAAGTAAGCAAACGAATATCAGTAAGGTACCTATTTATTACAAAACAAACTTCGCTTTTTAGGGATTTACCACCCACCGAAAACACGTTTCGTTTTCACGTCCTCAGGACGTATGTATTTGCAGTCCGTCGTTTACAAAACTGCATACCTAGTTCGACCAAAACTATCAAGGTCCGGTTTTTTCAAAGAATCCAACACCGGATTAAGTCTGACACCGGCTTCGTTGCTATGATACCGGCTTTCTGACTGATTGAATCATAGCAACGAAGCCGGTGTCAGACTTAATTCGGTGTTGGATTCTTTGAAAAACCGGGCCCAAATCTTTTGGAATTTGGGTGGTGCATGAAAGAAAACGGTAGCGTAATGCCAATCATGACCACAATAAGTGCGAAACCAGATTTTGTAAACATAACACCATTTTGCAAATGTGAATATTTCAATAAATTGTAGCACAACCTGTATTTGTTTAAAAGTTAATGTACTGTGTTCCATAAGCTGTTTCTGTGAAGGAAAATGTACGTATATCGGATAATAAAAATGTATTTATTCTGTAAGCACAAATTTAAAAAAATAAGAACAGTTCTCCTTGAAGTTCTCCACGCGGTCCGCTTCGGTGCAACCCAGGAGACAACGTAGCGCTTACAACGCTCGACTTTATTAACCTTTTATGACCACCAAACTTTTACCAACAACATTTTTTTGTTTTTTATAAATTAATTCAGACCTTAAACTATATTTGTCTCGCTTATACTATTACTCTATCTCCAATAATAAAAAAGTTACCTCGATACCAACTTTCTCAATGCAGTTACTGAAAAATCCATGGGATCTGCGACGAAAATACTATTTTTCTACCATATCTTTACACATTAGTGCACATTTATGTATGGCAACGGATTCGGCATATTTCAGATTATATGTATGCAAAGTTTTAAACTGATCCAATTTTTACAGACAAAGATATAGAATGGGAAATATAAAATAATGTATTTCCGAGAAATTTAGTAAAAATATGATAAAGTTCGATTTTTTTCAATTTCGCAATCCCGAATCGATTCGCGACCTCCAGAATCGAATTCAGCAGGTCATTTTACATAAGAATACGACATCAGTTTTTGTATGTTCGCGAGTTGCATACCCCACTTTTATTTTGCATATTTCGAAAGTCCTGCTCTCCGACTACAAATAGCAAGATCTAATATTTCCAATTCACCTACCAAATAATGGAATATTACGTTGTGTTATTACATAGTAATTTAACTAGTAATTTTACAACGGATCTTATTTTCCGAGTTCTAAGTTATTTTACCGTATAAAATACACGTATTGCGCCTTTCTTGCACAAGGAATGTGCGATATTGCTATGATAAATTCCAAGTCACTCACCTTTAATATTGTAAGATTACATCAGGATTGTAATAACTATTAAATGGTAGTACATCAAACATCAATACCATCGATATAACTAAACAAAGATATCCATATTTGATAGATAAATAGATAGATTTAAAAAATAAAGCTGGCCAGTGATCAAATTATTATTATTAGTCTCAAATTTATGAATACCTTATGAAACATAACTCCTATAAATGAGATTGATAAGATAGTTTATATTTTTACAATGTTATAAAATTCAGAACATAATAATAAGTATTAAGTACTATCACAGAATACTATTTATTCTCTGGTACTACTGAGAGTATTAAATCAGTAGAAAACTAAAACTTAAAAAATAAAAAAATAATATTAATATTTCATAAGGTGGGTTACAGTCTGGAAATATAGCGAAATAATATGAAACGCAACTATATCAATTCCAATATTTATTTAGAATTTATTGTAAGAATAACAATTTAGCAATAATTATTACAGCTAAAGTAGAGTTTCAAAATTTATAGATGCTTGTAGTGATATCTAGGAACAAGCAACTATATAAATTCGTCTAAATTTTTTACCTAATAGCGATAGTTCATATAACGGATGTGCCAACACCCTTTGTATGGATCTATTGTGGTGCATAAAATAGTTTAGGCGCAAATCTACTTCCTCGTTTAAACTAGACACTCTGTATAAATATCTGCAAGAATAATTTAAAATGTGATTTCAGTGATCTGTTGAAGTTTTCTCTAATTCATGGAACTGCAGCGGGTTCTGACGGTCCTGCAATGCACAAGATAAGGAAATGTGTCTTTTTCTAATACAACTTTTGGTGCACATTGTTAATAGCTGTATTCTGGAAAGGTACTATCCGTGTACTCTACCCTCTGAATGTTGGCGCTCTTTGTTTTTAACATTTACACTAGTAACCTCTTCTAATATCTTAAAGTTGCCAAAGTTCATTGGTATGCTGACTGATGACGCTCAGATTTATATATATAAGTAAGTTTTCTTTTAATCTCATACGAAGGGAAGCGTATCCTGAACCAGGTTCCTACCAATTAGTTCAATCCTCTCAGTCACCAAGCAGCACTGTTGCAAGAGTCTAAACGGTACAGGTGAATCGGGCTAGTGAGACGATAGTTTGTTATTGTGTTTCTCGATCTAATCTTTTTAAACAAGAAATCTCTCAGTTGCGTTATCCCTAGCATAGTGTTTAGCAAATATTTAATCGTTTCAGTCGCCTGTGGAGTGTGTAGCGAAAATAGGCAAATAATTAACTGCACAATAGCTAACAGCAAGGAGCACCGATAATTTTCGAATCTAAAATGTGTCACAAAGGAGGAATTCCAAGACTAGGTAATCAGTAATTAGTAAATAGAAGCAACGCCGTCTTGAGTACTAGGATTATGCACTTCTGACTATTCAGATATCTTGCAGTATTTGCTATTTACAAACTACGAGAGAACTTAAATTGTCACCTGAATCTCATTTGGATGCAGCAGTCTGACAGTAACTACAATTTAGCAAAATCCTCGAGGATTAAAAGATAACCCCCCCAATGTAACTGATGGATACATACATTAGCGGGTATGCAGGGTGCAATTAAGGTTAGAGATCCATTCCCAGTGCATCAATCTACGTATAAACGTATTATAAAATGAGCCTCACAATATTTTTCAGATTTAAAATGATGAATGCAAAATCGATACCAGTCAAAATCGTCCATAATTAATGACCAGACAATAAATAATATTTTAACTCGGGCGCAGAATTTATGTTTCCTGTCTCTGGACGTAAGTAGCGAATTCATTAACGGAAGTAAAGAAGGCACTCGTAAATTTTGCCTTTATTGATCGTTACAGTTAATTGTTAATCCCTACAGAATAGGGGAAAGGCGAGATTATGATTTGCTTAGGGTTTTTTAACCACCCCTCTTCGAAGAAGATAGCATCTGCAGAGACGTATTATATTTTAATCAACAAAGTCAGCAGATGGGAATGCGTTCGTCGATTATACGTCCAAGTCCCGTCACCATCCTCTGTCCTTGCCAACAAAAGTGTATAGTATCGGCAGAAACCGTAGTTGTTACGACTTTTAGTAAATAAAACGGTCCAGTACCACTTAAAATTATAATATGTTTATATTTGTTGTAAGTACCAAATCCATTAATTAGCCCAAGAATCTATTAAATGCAGTTGTTAAATGCAGCTCATTACCATCTTTATTTTTATGAGACTAAAGGGTCACAATATTGGAACAATTCTTTGTGGATGCTTGGTTTAAAATACGATAATATAGTATGTACCTATTATATTGTATAGTTCACTAACGGAATGACATATACACACGGACCGAAAACAGAGCAAAGTTTTCTTTATAACTCCAAGTTGAAAAACTAACCCTTAATCCAATCCAATACCAAGCTGACGGTTAATTCTTTAAGTATTAATTAAAATATACTCATTATGTGTTTCAGTGATTATAGTAAATCTAGCACTTTTGTGACTGCTTATACATTTCATAGAATAATAATCTGTATAGCCAATCAAAAAATTCATCTTGCAACGTACCGTGTGACAAACTTCCATGTGTACATGGGGAAATAACATGGGCAATTACATTTTTGGGGATTCCTGCTCCCCATGTGTAGTTACAGTGGTGGTAAAGGTAGCAATCGAAAGACTATGAGGATATCAAAAACTCTGCAATTTTCCAATTTATTAAAGCATTAAAAGCAAAAATTACACTAATAATTTTCAAATTAAAACACGGATATTCATCAGATTACCTATGACAATTTAATTTATTCTAATCAAAGACTCCCTTAATTCTAATTTCTAATTTATCTGAACTGTCAACATTAATCAAGGCAAACTTTCTGTGGAGAAATGCAAGAACGGGCTAATCGGGATCGCAGCTTCCTCTCATCAATTTGTTTTACCGATGAGTGTACCTTCACTTTAAATCAAGAGCCAAATTCACAAAACGTTAGGCATTGGGCCCAGGAAAATCCCAGAATAAATCTAGCCACTACAATGCAATACCCTCAAAAAATCAATATTTGGGCAGGCATTTTTAATAATCGCATTATAGGACCATTTGAAATACAGGGAAATTTAAATTCAGAAGCTTATTTAGATCTTTTAATTAACCATATTGGCCCTGCATTAGAAGAAGTTGCACATGCGAATCGGGAGGTCTGGTTTCAACATGACGGATGCCCGGCACATTTTGGAGCACAAGTGAGGGAATTGTTGAATGAAATATTTTCAGAGAGCTGGATTGGTCGAGGTGGTGCTATAAACTGGCCAGCTAGATCTCCCGATTTGGCACCGTGTGACTTTTTCTTGTGGAGACATTTAAAAAATAAGATTTATAAAACTCGTCACCCAAATATTGATTCTTTAAGGAATGCTATTTTTGCGGAATGCAACTTAATAAACTATCGGCAACTTGCGAATGTGAGAAATTCTTTCTATAATAGGCTGGGATACCGTCTGATACTTAATGGGGGTTTATTTGAATATTTGTTATAGTTATTTTTCTTTTTTTATGTTACTTTAATTTCATTGTGTATTAATAAGTTTTTGTCCTTACCTAGATATGAAAAAAATAGGTATTAAATTGCCAGATTACAAAATTCATTAGAGCAAAATACGTAAAATGGGGGAAGATGTTCGAAGTGCTGAGAAAGGTAGGGATGAAATACAGGGACAGAAGAATAATACATAATCTCTACAAAGAGCAAAAGGCAGTTATAGAATGTGAGCAGGAACAAAGGGAAGTAGATATCCGGAAGGGAGTGAGACAGGGATGTGCATTGTCACCTCTAGTTTTCAACTTATATATCGAAGATGCGATTAATATTGTTAAGGAAAGAACAGCCTCAGGGATCAATGTACAGGGCCAAACTATTAACATGCTCAGATTTGCGGATGATATAGCAGTGTTAGCATCTAGCAAAGAAGAATTAGGAGCGGCTCTGAATGAAATGGAAGCAGTTTTGACACAGGGCTTCGGCATGAAAATCAATAAAAAGAAAACTAAAATTTTGGTATGTAGGGGATGTGAAAATAGAACTAAAATGGAAATACAAATTGGAAATGAGAAGATAGAGGAGGTCGCGGATTTCTGCTACTTAGGAAGTAAAATAACTCAAGACGGTAGGAGCACTAAAGATATAAAACAAAGAATGGCGCAGGGCCGAGTTGCGTTTAACAAAAAGAAACAACTGTTATGCTCGAGAACGGTTAATATAGAGACTAGGAAGAGACTCTTAACGTCGTATGTATGGAGTACGGCATTATACGGGTGCGAAACTTGGACAATAGGAGAAGCGGATAGAAAAAGAGTAGAAGCGTTTGAAATGTGGTGCTACAGACGCTTGATGAAGATACCGTGGATAGATAAGGTTAGCAATAGGGAAGTATTAGAAAGAGTTGGGGAAAAGCGAAAGGTATGGAAAACAATAAAGAGTAGGAGAGATAGGATGGTAGGACACCTTCTAAGACACGAAGGAATAGTTCGTAACATACTAGAGTCAGAGATAGGAATAAAAAGAGGTAGGGGTAGGCCTAGATTAGACTACTGCTCTCAAATAGTTAGGGATGTAGGATGTTCTACTTTTAGGGAAATGCGTAGGTTAGCTCAGGATAGAAAAGAATGGAGGTACGCGTCCAAGCAGTCTTCGGACTGAGAACCTTATGATGATGATAGAGCAAAATAAACAAATGTTGCCGCTTGTTAAATTTTTCGTAATTGCAGTAAAATTAAAGTAATTTTTATTATTTCATTTTACTGCTTTAACATTTTCCCAAAAACTTTTTAATAGGTTAGACGACACCTACAATTTACCCTAAACTATGGACCATCATTCACCAACGAAACATCCACACCAGTAATCAATTAATTGTCAACTATAGGTAATGACAATAATAATGTGAATGAGAATTATCTAAATAAAAAAGCAAGTTTATGTATTAGTAAAAATTAACTTCTTTCGATGAAAGATTCCCAGCCTTCAAATTTCTTACTAAAGTATTTGTTGTTATACCGAAGGAATAGGACCGTTATTGAATTTTACAGAAAATGAGGCACGGACTACGCGCAAACTATTGCCGCCGTAAAATATTTTCACAATGAAAACCTTTTCTTGAACTGAATAAATATTTTTGTTCATTTTTAAATGTTGACAGTTCAGAAAATCCATAAAAATCAAAGACGTCCGTGATTAGAATAAATTAAGTTGTCATGGATAATCTGATAAATTTCTGTGTTTTAGTTAGAAAATTATTAATGCAATTTTTGCATTTAATGCTTTAATAAATTGGAAAATTGCAGAGTTTTTGATATCCTCATGCGCAGAAAAAAATAGTCTTTCGATTGCTACCTTTACCACCACTTTAACTACACATGGGGAGCAGGAATCCCCAAAAATGTAATTGCCCATGTTATTTCCCCATGTACACATTTAAGTTTGTCACACGGTATATTGCTGTGAGGAGGAAAACGCAAAAATTATGTTCATAGTATAAAATAAAACTATATATTTTTAAAAATATTTGTAAGAAATCTCCTGGAGCTCTGCCCATTCCATCAATTTAACCGAGTCTCTAATACCTCCCGCCTGAAAGAAATTATTACTCTAATACAAAGCAAGGTATTGGAAAAGTTGTACAGTTTACGTCATTTTCTTTTTCCGAGTTGAGCAGCAAAATCTCTCCAATAACAATTTCGAACAAAACTAATCGAAACAATTAAGGACGAACGTCCATGCTATTTTTCCGGGATACTACTAATCACCGCTGCTCAAACTTAGAACCAATTTAACCCATAGATATATCGTTAGTCCCGAGATAGATTGAAACGTGCTGGATGGCGGGTGCATATCAAGCAGTGAGAGACAAACAGGCAGTAAAGCTGTCAGAAGGGCCCGGTTCAATTGAATTATCCGCGCAGATGTATTTACCTTGCATTTAGTTCCGGCATTCGTATAGTAAACACGGGGTAGGAAAGGGGGTGTAAAGGTTTTTTCGCCCGGATTAGGTCCGGGGCTCGAAAGATGTTTTTCCTGGGACAATTCTTTCCGGCACTTAATTCGATTTGGCGGCGACATTTTGACGGAAATGTGGCGCTAAATAAAAGGACTTGCTTACGCTCCCTCTTAAGAAGGATGATGCAAATAATGCCGCATCCAACAACCGTGCGTTTACTTGCCATGACACATGTCAAGTGAGAACACATTCGCAAATAAGAATAACAGGTCATTGTGGTAATGGAACTTCTCCGTTTTACTCCTCGAGACGTAGGTCGCCTTAAACGTAGAAATGGAACCCAAATAAACTCGCAGGTGTATTTTTGGTAAACAAACCTAACCTTCATTGAAATTCAAGAGGCCCAAAGTGTATTTATCTACGCTAGATTGAGCTTTGAGAATTGCAGGATGTTTATTCTGCTTAGAATGCGTATTATATCCATCTCCCTAAACCTCTGACGCATGGAATGCGAGTTGAGGCTCTGTTAAAATTGGTAAAACGAAGAACAGAAGTAACACATAAATTATCTTGTTGTAACAGTCGATCAATTTTGAAACCACCTTTGGAACTGCTTGGTTTTCATGCTGCTTGAAGCTTGAAGCTTATGTTCTATTTCGAGTTCCCTCATTTTTTCAATTATCATTTTTCAAGCGCTGCATGTGACGGTATGGTGTCCTATTACAATAATAATGTCAACAACACGTTTGATCAGGTGCGGGGCATCATGCATAAGCTCAAATCTGACGCCCGATTTGTAGATGAAATCTTTGCCATTATGCTGAAGCACTGCAGTCCCATCATTGACCAATATGTGACGCACTTGGTCAACTGTGCAATTGAGCATGCTTACTTTCCAAACTCATGGAAGGTCGCTATCGGTATTCCTATTCCCAAAGTAGCTAATCCTCAAAATCTTTCGGATTTGAGAATTATCAGTATTTTGCCGTGTTTATCTAAAGTTTTGGAACATGTTATGTTTGAGCAAATGTATCTACCGTGTGACAAACTTCCATGTGTACATGGGGAAATAACATGGGCAATTACATTTTTGGGAATTCCTGCTCCCCATGTGTAGTTACAGTGGTGGTAAAGGTAGCAATCGAAATATTATTTTTTTCTGCGTATGAGGATATCAAAAACTCTACAACTTTCCAATTTATTAAAGCATTAAAAGCAAAAATTACATTAATAATTTTCTAACTAAAACACAGAAATTTATCAGATTATCCATGACAACTTAATTTATTCTAATCACGGACGCCTTTGATTTTTATGGATTTTCTGTAAAATTCAATAACGGTCCTATTCCTTCGGTATTACAACAAATAATTTAGTAAGAAATTTGAAGACTAGGAATATTTCATCGAAAGAAGTTAATTTTTACTAATACATAAACTTGTTTTTTTATTTAGATAATTCTCATTCACATTATTATTGTCATTACCTATAGTTGACAATTAATTGATTACTGGTGTGGATGTTTCGTTGGTGAATGCGGGTCCATAGTTTAGGGTAAATTGTAGGTGTCGTCTAACCTATTAAAAAGTTTTTGGGAAAATGTTAAAGCAGTAAAATGAAATAATCAAAATTAAATTACTTTAATTTTACTGCAATTATGAAAAATTTAACAAGCGGCAACATTTGTTTATTTTGCTCTAATGAATTTTGTAATCTGGCAATTTAATACTTATTTATTTCATATCTAGGTAAGGACAAAAACTTATTAATATACCTACAATGAAATTAAAGTAACATGAAAAAGAAAAATAACTATAACAAATATTCAACTAAACACCCATTCTGTATCAGACAGTATCCCAGCCTATTATACATACAAAGAATTTCTCACATTCGCAAGTTGCCGATAGTTTATTAAGTTGCATTCCGCAAAAATAGCATTCCTTAGATAATCAATATTCAGGCGACGAGTTTTATAAATCTTATTTTTTAAATGACCCCACAAGAAAAAGTCACAAGGTGCCAAATCGGAAGATATAGCTGGCCAGTTTATAGCACCACCTCGACCAATCCAGCTCTCTGGAAATATTTCATTTTATAATTCCCTCACTTGTGCTCCAAAATATGCTGGGCATCCGTCATGTTGAAACCAGACCTCCCGATTCACATGTGCAACTTCTTCTAATGCAGGGACAATATGGTTAATTAAAAGATCTAAATAAGCTTCTGAATTTAAATTTCCCTGTATTTCAAATGGTCCTATAATGCGATTATTAAAAATGCCTGCCCAAATATTGATTTTTTGAGGGTTTTGCGTTGTAGTGGCTAGATTTATTCTGGGATTTTTCTGGGCCCAATGCCTAACGTTTTGTGAATTTGGCTCTTGATTTAAAGTGAAGGTACACTAATCGGTAAAACAAATTGATGAGAGGAAGCTGCGATGCCGATTAGCCCGTTCTTGCATTTCTTCACAGAAAGCTTGCCTTGATTCTTCGTCAAAAGGAAATAACTCTTCGTGACATTTGAATTTAAAGGGATGATATTTGTTTTTTTTTTAATATGTTACGGACAGTTTCTCTTGAAACATTACATTCTAGTGCAATAGACCTTAAAATAGATGTTGGACTAGCAGTTATCAGGCCTATTACCATTTCCTCCACCTCAACATTTAGATTTCTTGGAACGACTAAAAAAATAAATTATAAGATTAATTTTAGTTTTGTTTCACTCCACGTTATCACTTGTTAAATTTCTCATAATCCCAGTAAAATTTAAGTTAGCGAACAATAAGGAATTAGCAACTAGGTAATAATAATAAGCGAATCAGAATTATCTAAATAAAAACCAGGTAAATTTATTAGTAAAAATTACCTTCTTTCAATGAAAGATTCCCAGTATCTTCAAATTTCTGAACTAAATTTTTTATTGTTGTTACCGAAGGAATAGGACTGTTATTGAATTTTACAGAAAATAAGTCACGGACTACCCGCAGTCTATTGCCGCGTAAAATGTTTTCACAACGAAAACCTATTCTTCAACTGAATAAATATTTTTGTTCATTTTGAAACCCAAATTTTAAATTGTCGATAAATAATGTTGACAGTTCAGACGAATTATAAATTAGAATCAAGGGAGTCTTTGATTAGAATAAATTAAATTGTCATAGGTAATCTGATTAATATCCGTGTTTTAATTTGAAAATTATTATTGTAATTTTTGCTTTTAATACTTTAATAAATTGGAAAATTGCAGAGTTTTTGATATCCTCATACGCAGAAAAAAATAGTATTTCGATTGCTACCTTTACGACCACTGTAACTACACATGGGGAGCAGGAATCCCCAAAAATTTAATTGCCCATGTTATTTCCCCATGTAAGTACACATGGAAGTTTGTCACACGGTATACGTTAGTGAGAACTCTTTACTGCCTGGTTCAGAATATGGGTTTCGTAGAAACAGCAGTACATCTTTGGCTTTGGCATAGGTTACTGATGATATTATCACTGCTTGCGGCCAGCGTCGGATGAGCGTCTTGGTCTTGCTGGATTTTTCTAGGGTATTTGATACGATTAACCACACACTGCTGTGTTCAAAACTTGAATACTATGGGTTCTCTGATTCCGCTATTGCTTTTTTGTTCAAATTTCTTTGTGACAGAAAAATAACTGATGAGGTGGGTGGCGTGTTTAAGTTATTCGAATATCGCAAGCGGGGTTCCCCAGGGTTCTAGAGTACAGAGGGTGCAGAATTCTTGTTGCAGGTTTCTATTGGGTTTGCGCAAATTTGATCACATCTCTCACGGGTTTAGAGAACTGGGCTGGCTTAATATGTTTAATCGAAGAAAACAACATTTTGGTGTTTTTTTGCATAATATTCTTGTACCCTGAATTATTATTTTATTCGCGACATACTAGAGTCGGAGATAGGAATAAAAAGAGGTGTGGGTAGGTTCAGATTAGACTGCTGCTCTCAAATAGTGTTAGTTTAGGATGTTACAGCATGTTTCAGAGATGTTACTTGTCGACTTGCGCCTAGTTATTAATTCCTAAAGGAGTTTAACGTCAATAACTGCTTTATAGAATATAGGTAATGCATTTTTCCCGATTTTGCAAACATTTATAAAAATTCAGGTTAGCAATGTATGTCTTAAGATGAACATTTGTGGTTAACTACAGTTGCAAACACATACAATTTACACTTACGTAACAATATCGTAGTTAAAGTTTAGGAACCGCGTATCCACTTACTTCCAGACGATAATTTTAACGAGCATTTAAACTGAATTTAAGTTTCTCATGGTGAAGGGGTGTAAAAGTTATTATAAAAATATATTATACCGCACACATTTATATTTCTGTTCTCTTGATGGTGTTGTTTGGATAAGGGGTACCTAAATCGTTCAATTCCATAGTAATGTCTGGATCATTTCGAATTTTATGGCCAAATAAATAATAAGGAAATGTAGGTTTTATGAAAATTTACGACAGTAAACTGAAATTACCCCATGAAATATTAAGCTCTACTTCTACTAAGGAAAATAAATATATTTTCTTAACTTCAATAGTTTCTGTTGTTGTTAACTCGATGTATAGTCTTTCTCGACCGTCAATGCAAGCTATCGTGTTAGCGCGAATAACGCAGTTTGGTATTTCAATCCAAAAAAGATTAAAACTTGTCTCTCGACTTACTTGAGCTGATAAGAGCAGACGCGACCAACTTTTTAAATTAAATACTTTATCCTGCCACACCGAATAACCCGAAGAAAACTCCCAAGAAGCATCAAGTTACTACAGAACATCACTTAGAGAGTAACTCCTCCTCGATCTGTTAATAATTAAAGTGCTGGTAAAAAGTTGCAGTATTAAATACTTCCGCGGCAATCCGAGGAACTTTATCCGAAATTCAATAGTAAATTGAGCAGCAATTAGGTACTTAAAAAATAACCCATCATAAAGTCCGTTAAGAATTGTGTAACTACAGATTACCCATTAATTACTACAATTTACTACATTAAAATAATTGGATTGACAAGTACCAATACTGTCAAAGAAATTGTTAATATTAGGCGGTAAAAATTTTGAAAATAAGAAACCACATATTCATAAATTTAGACGTCATAGTAATAGACCCAAATGAGTATCCTGCGGTACACCAAAATCCATTACAGAAATGTACATACAATGTTTCTAATAAATTTATATAAATTAACTCCTGTTCTTATAGAAATCAATAAAGAACAACTAATATTGACACAACGCTACCTACTATACAAAAAAGAAACTAACAAACTGTGTTCGTACTTTTGTTTCGCAGTGCAATCCAAACTGTTTAATTAATAATGGAATTCAGCAGCGCTTAAAATAATTTAGCTAATGCATCCGTTTATTGTTCAGTCTCAACTTGGGCTGTTCCATGTTCAATTACAGAACTTCTCCCTGTCATAATTAGTGAAATTTTTACCCCTCATTAATCTATGTTTCACAAAGGGTAAACTCGCTAACTGATCAAAAAAGAACTTCAAACGCTAGGAAATTAAGCGATTGCTTTATTAAAATTGAACTTCGTTATGCACTTTGCAAACTTCCTAACTGTTTTAAATGAGTGGGGGTTCAATTTACATTTTCATGTTACAGCGACCAGATGGTCACTTTAGTATTTTATTAAGCGATTAAAAGTAAACAACCAGTTTGAATAAATGACGGGAAGCAAAACAGAAGTTGAGGCAAAAAGCTCTAGAGAATGTATGGGTACTACAGATAATTTATTATTAATTATGCGTGAATTTAGTTTCGACGCTCAACTTTTTTCAGTAAAATGCTTTGGTTTTGTTTACATGTTTATATAAAGTAAAAATGTAAATAAATTAATGACTTAGGTAAAAGTTGACAAGGAAACTTAAATTGACCAAACAATAAAAATAATAATATTCATGAGATCTTGACAGTAAGAAATAAGCTAACTAGATAACTGAATTTCAATATTTATCTACGAGGCATTAGAAAAACTAAAAATAGAAATTCGAATACTTTGTAGCTTGAAGGGAAAAATCAATGAATGAGAAAAAACCTCCAAGTGAAATATCAGTGTACATAAAAATAACTAAATACAACAAAACATCCATGGAATCTTGACAATTGTTAACATCAAGGTAATCTTGTAATAAACTAGAAACAAGAGAGAAATTAGTCAATTAGTGTCATAATGGCAATAAAGAGGGGTTAGAACTTCTATAAAAAGTATATAAGAGAAACATTTACAAAAGTTTAAATAAACTAGATTGTATTAAATCAATTAAATCAATTAAATCAATTAAGTCATTAAGATATATTTTTTTATCATTTTTATGTTTATAAATTTCTATAGACTCTAATATAATTTTGTAAGAAAAGTAAAAACTCGGCAGCATTTACATGGGGTGGTAAAATAGCCGGGCCTAAAAGAAAATTGCCAACTATTCCCGCCCATACGTTTACTTTAAAATTTACTTGATGATGTGCCTCTATAATGGCTCTTGCATTTTCTTCCGCCCATACGTGGGTGTTATGAATATTCGTTACTCCATTACGAGTAAACATGGCTTCATCGGAGAACAAAATGGATCTCGTAAAACGAAGATCGCGATTATTTTCTTGGCAAAGTCAATGGCAAAATGCGACTCTTGCTTCAAAGTCTTGTGGTAGAAGCTCCTACACGGGTGTAACAATTGCTGTTTCAAGACTCGATGCACATCAGAAGAGTTAATATTGCCCCTTTCGTTATTTCCCATCTGTCTGGCTATAGTACTTGTACCGTAGATAGCGTCTACCATTTGTAAAATTTGCTCCTCCTGATTTGGACGAAGCTTATTTTGCCTTCCACATTGACCCACCCTCTGTTGCTTAAATTGCCCAGATTCTCTCAGGCGACGAATTAAGCTTAAGAAAAATCTCCTCTTTGGATGGTACCGATTCGGATATTTTTGCACATAACTCCGAGCAGCTAAATTAGCATTGGAATTACATTCTCCTATGAAGTATGGGAAATTATTTAGTTAAAAATATTAAAATAGTTATTAATTTTCAAACCCATCATTAACAGCATACCTGTCATATGTGAAAATGGCAAAAAATTTTCCCTATTTGCCATTTTCTTTCTTTAAATTCGCTAGATACAATATCAAGAATAATAGCTTTTACTTATACTTGGGCCGTCCAACAGACGGAGTGATCACTCTGCAATCATGAGCTCTAGACAGGACCACAATCAATTTAGGACGACCGAACCGCAGTGATGCGCTTTCTTTGGACCCAATTCGGTCGTCATAAATTAATATTGGCCCCACTAGAGCACGTTCTTGCAGGGTGATCACTCCGTCTGTTCGGCGGCCCAAGTATAGATGCCTTTTTTGTTAATCATTATTTTGACAACTAAACGCCTACTTGTTTTTCTTTCCAATGTTACTTTGACTGTTAGATGTTATGCATGAATGTATGTATGTATGTATGAATCTTTCTTACACTGGAGAAGGGAAATGAAGGTAAATTCTTTCTGGGAATCTGTTTTGATAGTCGTGGACAAAGTATAGTATACAACTCGTTATAATGATGCTATTATTACCTCGGTAATAATAGCATTCATTATAAACTCGTGTATATAATATACTATAGTTCATATAAATACCTGTGTGATCAAGTTTATGTGTTCTGTCTTTACTGTTAAATAAAATAGGTTATAATATAATTGAAGGTTTAAAAATGTGACTTGCATGTTGTTTTTTCTTAAAATACTGGCAATCTTTTCAGAAATATTTC
The DNA here is from genome assembly GCA_963966045.1 of Xestobium rufovillosum. Taxonomy (NCBI): domain Eukaryota; kingdom Metazoa; phylum Arthropoda; class Insecta; order Coleoptera; family Ptinidae; genus Xestobium; species Xestobium rufovillosum. Next base: position 6,185,844 of record OZ014499.1, on the reverse strand, counting down.
CAAAATAAGTAATTCTGCAAAATTATAGGTGTACTTATTAATTTTATCGTTTTTGGATTAGTCCATATAATTATAATTATTACTGCTTTTCAGCTTTGTATTGAATCAAATTATTTCCAACTCAATAATAGATATTATGCTCAAAATTTAGGTCTTGCTATGGGTTCACCGATTAGTCCTTTCGGTGACAAAAGTTAAGCAACTGTCGTCGCGGTTTGCGTTTGGATGGGTGGGACGTGAATTAATTAATGAAATCTGTAATCAAGGTTAATAAATAAATTAATGTGCAAGGAAACTCAAAATACAAATGTTACATCCGGTCGAATATTTTAGCTTCTATCAACACAGTCTGAAACGTTACAGATATTTCCGCTAACGAAACAAAATTATAAAAATAATCCTGAGCAAACAAGGAATCAAATCGCCTTCGTGCCGCGAGACTGCTTTTAATGAATTGATTACAGAAAAAATTTTTAATGTTAAAGCAATTATTTTCTCCGAGGCTTGCTTTTATAACTTTATTTTCTCCGCATTTTCTACCCTGTAATTATCAAGACACAGATATAATGCAGAATGGTGCTTTTCGCGTTTACAAATTGTTACTGCAACCAATTAACTTGTAAAATTAGGGAAAACGAGCAAAATCGCCAGCAATTTTGCAATAAACGAATAATGAACATGAACAACATGAAACCATTATTTATGAACAACTAGCACGCAAGTCTGCACCAACAATTTGTTCCTGAGTTTTACCTGTTGGCCATGGATTTACATAACCCACAACGTTAACTCGTTTTGACTCATGGAGATTCATTTTAGCGTGAATTACGTTATCGCAATGGGCAATAAAGTGCTGAGATTGCAATTATTATGAGAATTACCTCCTAATCTTTTCAGCTTAACATGCTTAACATGCAATTTCGTTACTGTAATTCCTATCGCCCACATCTTTTTACTTGTCATAATAGTTACTTTATAAAAGCTGAATTTAACTGGCGCAGTTGGTAGGATTTTCCAGAGCGAACGTAGTCAAAATTTGTTACAACTTTCATTTTTGGACATTCTGGTAATTGGGAAAGATAGCAAGTTAGAATTTGATATCTACAGAAAAGAAACTTGTACAGCAGGGTAAGATTCCTTTCTTTATTTTTGGTTGTTAGTTCCTCTCTGTTTATCATCTCAAACCCAACTAAAATCTATTTTACAGAGCAATCTACGCGTACGCTGAATTAAGTCCTACATTCTGCGAAATCGCTGTAGTGCCCAGTGTTCCGTGGACAATAGACGCGATAAATAAATAAATTGCTTCCCCCGAGTCCGTCCTTGGCCGGAAGAGGAGCAGCAAACAACGGCGTCACTCGTTACATTTATTTAATCCGCTGCAATTGTAAATTTCCAGACAATCCTTCATTTTGCTTCTTGTTAGTTCAGCAAACAGTGAGGACGGCGTTCTTGAGCCAGCAAATAAAGTATGTCAAGTACGTGGTCCGCGGCCGTTATTACAGAGTGCTGATACAGCAGGCGCTAATTGGTAATCGGATATAGAGTGCAGACATTACGCCAGAAAATTACTGGTTTATATTGATAATGTGTTTGTTGTGTGTTATCTGATATCGGAAGCTCGTTTTAAATTTATTAATCCCTGTTACGTTACTTTATTACTTTGGGGAATGTTCTGAGGCGTTAGAGGTTTAATTAGTTATCTTGGCGGCTCAACTTTACTTTAATAATAAGACAGACGGTGGAAGTTCAAGCACCTTAGGATCAGTCGCCCAGCTTTCGAGATTAATAGACTCATTTCGCACTTGATCAAGTTCCACTAAAACAATTTAGAAGAAAGTGCAAATGGGGTTACGGTATCCGATCTAGAACTTTTTGTTATCTGTCTGTCGATAAATCGACTAGCGTAGAAAATTTCGTAGGCCCACACCGACCCTTTGTACTCTAATGAACCTCACCCCAACGAATATAATTATATTAAATAAAGACTAAAAGTAGTTAACTTCATTACTGATGACGTTTCAGCATTTTCCAACGAGATACCAGATATCTTACAGCTTAAAACAAAAAACCCTTTGAATTTGTGTTATGCCCCCAAACATACACCCAGGAAAGGAACTGTACAGCATGCGGTTTGCAGGTATTGGACATTTTAAAACTTCGAGAAGTCTGAAGTTAGAAACACACTTGCGGAAATTTCACTTATTTTACTATTTTTCCTGACGTTAGCCCGATGCAGTAAGTATAAAACTTGCCCTTTGAGGTGTGCTCTCTTTGAAATATGCAATCACTGTAATGCACTGCTAAACTCGATTCACTTTTGACAAGCACCAGTTGCTCTTCTATACTTTAACTTACGGGAATTTTCCTACTTGCCCTGGAGTTCTTAAACTATGATTATTTTTGCATATCTGTGGGTAATTTAAGTATTTTCTCTTAATCCTCAAATAACAGTTTTATGATGTTTACCGTTACTTCAAGGGGGTTATAAAGTAAAGATACGGGTAACTTGGAATGGTTTAGAAACAATGTTGAGTCGTAAAGGAATGTTCTGTCGTTAAACGCAATGGATGAAATTAAAGCTTCAGTGCTAAGGACTGAGGGTATTACTCGTACCTATAAGGCGAGTAATATTAGTAGTAGTATAAACATATGTCGAAACATTCTTCCTAAGGGCGCTACTCCCTTCCAAAGAGGGTCTTCAAAAAGTTTTCTTTTTTGTATGAACACTGAAGTTTCTTGTTGTAAATCAATTATACAGTCTGTCCTAAACAAAATGATTTCTTTTTGTCGTAGGTTGCCATAGGAAAAAATGATATGTCTGTGGTGAACAAAATTGTTAGTTTTCTTGCAAAGAAGTATGTTTTTCTCGGAGGGTGCTATGGAAAAACAATTATCTGTATTGCAAGTTAGCAATCTGTCAGGGTTCTTGCAAAGAAGTTTCAGTTCAGAGTTAAGCATGCCATTTAATTATTCTAGTGCAGAATATGCCGATATTCACTTTGTTGAAATAGGTAACAGAATAAGTTTACGAAGGGCAGCCAGGCAGGCAAATGTACCAAGAAATATCATTTTTAGAACTTAAAAAACAACAACTACAGAGCATATCATGTGCATCAAGTTCAAGGGTTACATCCAGGCGATGAGGATAAAAGACTTGAATATTGCAGATTTTTAAACCAAAAACTAAGTGAAGATCGTAATTATTTTAAAGTTTTGTGGAGTGGCGCGTCGTGCTTCACCAGAAGAGGGATTCTCAACTACCATAATTCACGGGTTTGGTCCACTGAAAATCCTCATGTTGTGCGTGCTAGAAGTTTTCAGAGGGAATTCAGCGTTAATGTATGGATGGGTATAGTGGACAACAACGTTTTGGGACCATATTTTTTGCCACACAGGGTTACTGGTAATTTTTTTTTAATTTCAAGAAGAACACCACGAAGGTTGTGTTGAGAACGTACCGCTAAATTTAAGAAATCAATTTTTCTTTCAACTCGGCGGGTGTCCAGCACACTATTTTCGCCCTGTGCAAAATTGGTTGAATAAAAATTATGGTCAAAGATGGATTGGCAGAGGTGGACCTGTGGCAAGATTCTTTTATCTGGGGATAAATTAAGGACATTGTCTATGCAACGCCTGTAAATACTCGTGAAGAAATGATAGAAAGAGTAGAAAATGCTGCAGAAAGTATTACTCCACGGCATCTGTCAAATGCACAGGTGTCACTTACTCGTAGAAGCCAATTATGTGTCAATTAAAAAGGTCGCTATTTTGAATTGAAATTTATTTGTGTGCTATTTAAAAATTAAAGTATTATTTATTTTTTATAAAACATTGTTAATTAAATAGTTACCTTTGCTTATATTGTTTCATTACTACTTCAAAAATGTTTCAATTTTTTTCAGAATCTAAAATAAGTGTAATTACCAAAAATTAACGTAAGTTAAAATAGATTTGAAATAAAATTTCATTATTTTGTGTTAAATAATTTTAGAGAAATAAAGAAAGATAATTTTTGGAGTCCCTCTTTGGAAGGGCCTAGCTCCCTTAGGAAGATTATTTCGACATATATAATTATTTTCATATTATGTATACTTGCTGCAGGTGCTCTCTCATGATTTCGTTATAACGTAAACCTTAGGAGAAACGAGAATTGTGCCATGGAAGGCAAACAGTGTGTCACTGCAAACAGTATTAATATTTGCTCTGCGAAGTGGATGATGCATTCTACTTTGGAGTGCTGCGGAATTATTGTATGTGAAAGCCGTGTCGCATATTGCATTTAGATTTCCATACCGGAGTACGGTACGAATTTTTTTTCTGTAAGTTAAACGATACTAAATAACATTTCGGTGCAATTTGTTTTTCGTCCCCTACACAGATGATATTAAATTCGGATTTGCAGACGATGATCGAAAAATGGTTTCGTAATGCGGTACATGAAAATATGGGGTTGCGAAAAATATAAAAATCATCTAAAGAAATAACTGATTGTTTAAGATTTCAATTTTTTGTGAAATGCTGGCATATCATATAATTAAAACACTGGATAAATCGACGTTTCGCCCCTGTTCGGGGGCTTTATCAAGATTTATTGGTATAAATATAAAATATAAATTTGTCAGTAAAAATTTCTGACAAGAACAGAATTTTTCTCAAACAATAAAAATTATTTATGTAGGTAACTATGATGTAAATATAAAAAAGTTTAGCGCTTTTGATTTTGAATACAATTGAAATTATGAAAGAGAAAAATGTTTATGTATTTAATTTAACAATAATAATAGTAAGTAGCAGAGAGAATGATTTATTTTATTATATTACAGTAAATTTGACTTAAATTTTGTATATCAGTTCTATCATTAATAGAGTTTTGTTCTTTTTTTATATAGATCATTTCTAAAAATAGTCGAGATTTTAAATTTTTTTCTTGTTCTAAAATTTTGGTGTCGTTAAATTCAAAGGTATGATTGCTGTCTTTCATGTGTTTACTAGTTGCTGAATTACTGTTTCTGTATTTGTGTTGTTTTAGTCTGGTTTCTAAATGATTTTTAGATTGGCCAATATATGTTTTTTCACAGTCTTTACATTTAATTTTGTATACAGTATGAGTTTTCATCAATTTAGGAATGGGTGTTTTTAAATTAGAATACAAAAATTTTAAGTTATTATAATTTTGGTGCGATACTTGTAAGTTGTGTTTTACTAATAATTTATTAATATTTTCTGACGAAAAAAACTTAATCAGACATCAAATTTGTCAAATTATTAAAAAATACACTAATTCTAATTCAAAAACAAATAAAAAAGAAAAAGAAATTTTAAATAACATTAAAACTACAAAAACCTTCCTCAAAAATAACCCACAAATAATTGTATTAAAACCTGATAAAAGCAATAAGACAGTAATAATGAACTCCATAGATTACGAAAATAAACTTTATGAACTATTAAATGATAGATCAACATATTCAATTATCCCTAAAGATCCTACTATCAGCTTACAAAACAAAAATAATAATTTTGTTTCTAAATTACTTGATGAAGGTAACATTCTTCCAAAACTTAGTAGCAAACTTAAAATTCAAAATTCTCTACCTCCACGGATATATGGCTTACCAAAATTACATAAAACTAATATTCCTCTCAGACCAATTGTTTCTTGCATTCAAAGCCCATTTTTTAAGTTATCAAAATTTTTAGCTAACATTCTTTCTAACATCATAGGGCAAAATGAATTTTATATCAAAGACTCCTGGTCTTTTAAAGAAAAAACTAAAAATTTCTATATCCCTGAAAACTTCAATTTCATTTCCCGAGATGTAGTTTCACTTTACACAAATATACCATTAGATCTTGCAATTTCCACTGTCAAAAAAAATTGGAATAGAATCGAACCTTACACATCTCTCACTCTAAATAATTTCATCACTGCAATTGAACTTACTCTAACATTTACGTATTTTAAATTTAAAGATTCAATTTACAAACAAACAAATGGCTGTGCCATGAGCTCCCCAATTTCTAGCCCCATTGCTCAGTTAGTTTTAGAAGATTTAGAGACAACAGTTATTCCTAAATTATCTTTCAATTTACCATTTTTTGTTAGATATGTGGATGATTGTTTAACTGCTGTTCCTCCAGAAAAATATAACGAAATTCTTAATAAATTTAATAACTATCATCCTAAATTACAATTCACTATTGAAATTTCAACAAAAAATCAAATATATTTTTTAGATTTAACTTTATATAAAATGAAAAATTCAATAGAAACTGAAGGGTACACTAAACCAACTTGGTCTGGCCGTTATATTTGTTTTAATTCTGAACAACCCACTTCCCACAAAAAGAGTATTGTTATGTGTCTAGCTGACCGTGCGATTAAACTCTCCAGCCCACAATTTAGAAAATCCGCAATAGAAAAAGTGTTAAATTGTTTAATAAAAAATAATTATCCTAAAAATTTCATTATGAAAATTATAAAAAATAGAACCCATCAATTTTACAATAATAATACCGATAGTAAAAAACCGAAATAAAATAAAAATTACATTTCGTTACCATATATTAAAGGCATGTCACAAAATATTAATAAATTATTAGTAAAACACAACTTACAAGTATCGCACCAAAATTATAATAACTTAAAATTTTTGTATTCTAATTTAAAAACACCCATTCCTAAATTGATGAAAACTCATACTGTATACAAAATTAAATGTAAAGACTGTGAAAAAACATATATTGGCCAATCTAAAAATCATTTAGAAACCAGACTAAAACAACACAAATACAGAAACAGTAATTCAGCAATTAGTAAACACATGAAAGACAGCAATCATACCTTTGAATTTAACGACACCAAAATTTTAGAACAAGAAAAAAATTTAAAATCTCGACTATTTTTAGAAATGATCTATATAAAAAAAGAACAAAACTCTATTAATGATAGAACTGATATACAAAATTTAAGTCAAATTTACTGTAATATAATAAAATAAATCATTCTCTCTGCTACTTACTATTATTATTGTTAAATTAAATACATAAACATTTTTCTCTTTCATAATTTCAATTGTATTCAAAATCAAAAGCGCTAAACTTTTTTATATTTACATCATAGTTACCTACATAAATAATTTTTATTGTTTGAGAAAAATTCTGTTCTTGTCAGAAATTTTTACTGACAAATTTATATTTTATATTTATACCAATAAATCTTGATAAAGCCCCCGAACGGGGGCGAAACGTCGATTTATCCAGTGTTTTAATTATATGATATGCCAGCATTTCACAAAAAATTGAAATCTTAAAATATAACTGGCACAAAATATACCAAAATTTCTAATTGTTTAACTATGTCCAAGTAACAATAATTGCAATATACGTGATGTTGTGCCCTTAATTAAATCACTTTTACCCCAATATATACCCCAATATTCGTTATACATAATTTTATAACACACTCTAGGTTAAATACCTGACAGCAGAGGGTTAATTATTATTTCCGTTTAAGGGTATTGAGTGACATTAGTTAAATCAAGCGCAGTAAAGTTGCTGACAAGAAAACAGTCGTTGGCAGTTGGCACCTGTTCAAATGAAGTTCTTTTGCGAGCGGTGAAAACAAAAGGACCCGGTTCTGACTTCGCCGAACATTCTAAGTGAAATAAACGCGGATTCTTTTATGGCGATGCAAAAATATTTCCGCGTTGAAGTTTATGAATTATGGGTCCTTTATTTGTCATTACGTTGGGAAACTTTTCAGGTTGTCAGAGCCCAAGAACGCGTATAAATGTCTATTCGCTAAACAATCCAGCTCTCGAACATAATAACTTTCAAGACGATTGTATTCGAAGAAGTCGTGTTTTATTGCGTTTTATTGGCTTTTTTCAATATTCGCAAACTTTGCTCAAGACAACCACCAGCACCACCCGTCGCTGATTGATTACTTTTCAATATGTTCCCCGCTGGGGGGACGATCGCTATTTTTCCGGGAAAACTCAAACTCAACTTTTAATAACGTCTGTTCAATATTCATACTTTTTCCTCATTAAAAGGGTTTCCTTAAAATAAACATTTTTCGACGCCCAAGGTCACTTGTCACTTCCTTTTAAAGAGTAATTAGTTATGTGTCGACCTTAATTACATCCTGCGCTTTATTAAAACGAAATTAAGATTCAGTGGACAGATGTACGGCCGGTGCTTTATACATCTTATGTTTCTCACAGAGCGAGCGCTTGAAAGATCTCTTTCCTAATTAGCTTTACATAATTAAGGCTTCGATGGCGACCCACTTTGCACACTGAAATACAAGGAGTATAAGACTGCATATAAAGACAGCGAAAGCATTAATTACTCGACTTTCGTGCATCTTAACAAAAATATACGGCGCAGTTCTTTCGTAAAAGAAAAGGCTCCTTCGCCAGCTATGGTGAGTATTGAATTAATTTCTTCTGCCTTTGTTCTGATGGAGTATTCGCCTTAGCCCTTATTTTAGTATCTCCACCCTTCTATGTGTCTTGTATAAACCAGAGAAGGATTCGCATCCTAATGCGTTCTGGCGTACTGACAGGAATCGCAGCCTACTCAACTGGTGTATGATTGGTTGCATAACCTAGCTTTAGAAATGCACGTTGGGTTGCCTAGTTCGTTTCGTTAAATAGATAGCCAAAAGCCAATAAAGGGTTAGGTACTTAGACACTGACCATTTCACTTGAAGGTTTTCTCCTAATAAAGATAAATGGGTTGTAATTCAAGTAATTATAAATTCGATTTGATTCTGAACACAGTAATTAATTACTAATTATACTTAGTGTAATCAGTGCTTAATAATACAATTTTATTATTTTGCTTATTTTCTCTAATTAAAGACAAAGGATGCATTGTTGTTTAAATTTGAATCGACAAATTTAATATTGTCGACCCTTATCTATTGACGCCTAACTGACCAGTTTTCTATAACTGCCATAGTTACCGAGTTGCCCCATACAAGCAATTTTGCCCACCCTTACAGTAATTTAGTTTCTTCAAGAATAGGAAATTGGTGAATTTTTTTGAGAAAAATTGATTGCAAAATTTGAATCGCTATTCCTCAACTGAAATGATCATGAAATGTTCATTATATCTTATACGAATAGGTCTACCAGTTTGGCCAATATAAACACTGTTACAATCAGAGCACTTTAGTTGGTACCTATATTCCTGTTCTACAAAATTTATTAGTTTTTTCTAGGTGCGTGAAGTTGGATTGACCCATCTCTTAAAGCTAAGTTTTCTCATTTGCAGCATTTAGTGCTCAATTTGTGCTAATTTGTGCTGCGGTTCCCGTAATTTGTGCTCGTCAATTTTCCAAGGAATTAATAAAACTCTAAGGGTTAATCCAACTTCACGCTGATTAACCCATCTCTAATATTCCATTTTGGTTAGTGCAGTCATTTAGTGCTCAATTTGTGCTGCAGTTCCCGTAATTTGTGCTCGCTAACTTTCCGAGTTATTAATAAAACTCTATGGGTTAATCCAACTTCACGCTGATTAACCCATCTCTAATATTCAATTTTGGTTAGTGCAGTCATTTAGAGCTCAATTTGTGCTAATTTGTGCTGCAGTTCCCGCAATTTGTGCTCGCCAATTTTCCGAGTTATTAATAAAAATCTATGGGTTAATCCAACTTCACGCTGATTAACCCATCTCTAATATTCCAGTTTGGTTGGCGCAGTCATTTAGTGCTCAATTTGTGCTAATTTGTGCTACAAGTCCGGAAATTTGTGCTCGTAAATTTTCCGAGTTATTAATATAAATCTGTGGGGCAATCCAACTTCACGCTGATTAACCCATCTCTAATATTTCAGTTTGGTTGGTGATGTAATTTAGTGTAGAGCTGGGCTAAACCGTTCCTTCTTAGCAGTCGAGTCATCGGAATCAATCCTTTTTTCGGAATCGATTCCTTCGATTCGTTCACGAATCACGATTCTCGTTCCTTTTATCGTTGTAAAATACAAAACCCTGCCTCGCAAATTCTGACTCCGAAAATATCGAATTTTGTGAAATTATATTCGGAGAGCTCTCACGTCATCCTTCTCAGTTAACACTCTTCTGTTGTTTTGGGTTCGTCGCCATTTGAATCCCATTTTACCCAAAATTGCATACCTTCCAACCTAATTCTTCTTTTAATTTCTGGTTTAACCGTCTTAATGTCACACGACACCCTTCCGTTTTGTGGAATTCGTAAATTATTTGTCGAATATTGCACAATTCGTACTCTGGCAAATCTGTAATAAATTAATCTTTTTCTTGGACGATTCTTCCTTGGAGTTGAAAACTTTGCTTCACCATTGTTTCGTGCACTACCTACCTTCACCTTCTTTCGATGCCCCTTACCGAAATACCCATCACTTCCCATGTCTTAATTTTAATATCTGCCAATGTGTCCGTCTCACTTTTTAAATTCTTAAAGTAATTGAACACACGATAAACAAATATTCTCGTGCTTGACTGTGAATAACAGAGTTAGTAGTGAATGACATTTTACAAATTTCCGTAAACACGAGCAGAACCGTAAACTAGACGCTACGCCACACATGGGTACCTTATTATAAATCTAAACGAAGGCGGTGATGCAGAGTGCAACTACGTCTAGTGCGCATCCCCACCGCTCGCCATCACTCGATCGGTTTACTATAACTTCTTATTGATTGCAAATGTCAAATTTTCAAAGATTACATCATCTGTACAGACATTTCGTGAAATGTCCGATTACACCATGTGGCCACGACATATATAACTCCGGCGTAGGTAGCTATAAACAATAAGCAGTAAGTTGTTTGTGGTTTGCATTAGGTTTAAGCTAATATGCATATTTCTATTTATTTGAATGCCAAATGTGAGAGAACCTTTTAATTATTTATCTGGAAATAATACTTTAAAATTGTCTTAAGGGTTCGTTTATAGCGTTCAAATCTCGGTTCAAATTAAATCATTATTTATAGGGAGTGACTACTGCTCCGGCCGACGCGACGGTCCCCTGAAATTTTGTTCGAAGACGGTCGGGAATGCGCATTACAGAATGTCAACACAATTTGCATTTTGGAGGTGTAGAAAAACTAAAACTGAGAGAACGGATTTTTGAAACAGACCATTTAGTTGTCCTCGCACCAGACACACGCATTTTTTGGAAAAAAGATGATGTAAAAACAAGCAAAATATATCAAACCCGTACGGGAGGCATTTAAACATTATGACCCTGGATCTAGCAAAGATACTTAAACTGCCGTTAAGTGGTCGGCTTGTATACTAGTTTCATAGACGTTCTTACCACCACATGTTGGTGGTTCACTGGTTGTGATCTCATCCTACCATGTCGTCACGCTGAGGGTTCGCACCTCACCGCAGTTCTTCTAGTTTTGTTATGATCTTTCTTTTGAACAAGAAAAGGGTTTCTGCTCCAAAAGGACAAATAAGGATCGCCATTACGCCAGTCAGACATCCACTCATTTGAGTCTTATTGTTATTTTTTGCGCAAAGTATCGATTAACGGCATTTTAGTAGGCGAGGTTGGCTTGATCCAGGTTCATAATGTTTTAATGCGTACGAGTGTACGGGAGCAGAACTCGTCTAGCCGTAGGAGAACTAAATGGCAGTTCTGTACGATACCCGCACACCCACCGAAACCGTTGGCGTCACTAGCCGATAACGATGTACTTAAACGCCATTTTACCGACATTAAGTAATGCGCACGTCCGACCGTATTGGAACAAAATTTCAGAGGACTTGCAGCACAAATTAGCACAAATTGAGCACTAAATGACTGCATCAATCAAACTGGAATATTAGAGGAGGGTTAAGGGTGCGGAATTTGAGAACTAAAAATGAGACATGTAGACACATTTTTATTCCAACACTATTCTGAAATTAAAGTAGATAGAGCGTTAAATAAAAAGAAATTATCAATAAAGGAGCAACTTAGAGACTCGCACTACTTTTATAGTCCCTAATATTTTTCGTTCGCTTTAAATAAATCTCCCTCAAATTATTGAAAACTCCGTCATAAATCCGTCATAAACTCGACGCCTTTTTACTATTTGTACACATATTTGTCGTAATTAGAAAGGAGAGTTGTTTAAGTTAATTATTCCTTATTAATTTCGACCAAGAACGTTTTGATACGTTACTTCGTTAAACGTGCATGTTTGAATGAAAATTATATTGCAATCTCTTCATATTGTGCATATTTGGCCGATACGCACAGCAAACTGGACGTTTGACAATAGTAGTAGTGGCCACTGCCATACAGATGGCGGTGGCGCTTCAGTTTATTCTCATATTTATAAATAGAAAATAATAATTTAAAGATAGGACCGCCGACTAATCCTCCCAGATTTATCCGGTTGCCGCTAAAGCAAAAAACCTTGAAAATTCCAAGCTGTAGAGGTTCCGTCTGAAGAGTTTGCAGCTGTGATAGAAGTCAATTGACTGTATTTTGCATAATCCTAATCACACTTTTGGGCGATAGGTGGCAGCACTTTATAGACTAGAAGCTGATATATCCCAGCCATAATCAGCGTGAAGTTGGATTAACCCATAGATTTTTATTAATAACTCGGAAAATTGACGAGCACAAATTACGAGAAATGCAGCACAAATTAGCACCAATTGAGCACTAAATGACTGCACTAACCAAAATGGAATATTAGAGATGGGTTAATCAGCGTGAAGTTGGATTAACCCATAGAGTTTGATTAATAACTCGGAAAATTAGCGAGCACAAATTACGGGAACTGCAGCACAAATTAGCACAAATTGAGCACTAAATGACTGCACCAACCAAACTGGAATATTAAAGTTGGGTTAATCAGCGTGAAGTTGGATTAACCCATAGATTTTATTAATAACTCGCAAAATTGGAGAGCACAAATTACGGGAACTGCAGCACAAATTAGCACCAATTGAGCACTAAATGACTGCACTAACCAAAATGGAATATTAGAGATGGGTTAATCAGCGTGAAGTTGGATTAACCCATAGAGTTTGATTAATAACTCGGAAAATTAGCGAGCACAAATTACGGGAACTGCAGCACAAATTAGCACAAATTGAGCACTAAATGACTGCACTAACCAAAATGGAATATTAGAGATGGGTTAATCAGCGTGAAGTTGGATTAACCCTTAGAGTTTTATTAATACCTTGGAAAATTGACGAGCACAAATTACGGGAACCTCAGCACAAATTAGCACAAATTGAGCACTAAATGCTGCAAATGAGAAAACTTAGCTTTGAGAGATGGGTCAATCCAACTTCACGCACCTGTTTTTTCTTCTGTAGTAAACAGACTATACTATAAATATTGGAAGGTTTATTTATATGTTACATGTATATTGTTTTTTGATAAAATACTGGCAATTCTTCCGGAAAAATTTAGTTTCTTTTGATGCAACAAATATATTTTCCAATGTTCCACCTAAAGAATGATTAAAATTTTTAGCAGATATTTTACAAAAGTCTGGTACAAATATTGTAATTAAAAATGAATTGAAGACTGCATTTGAAATCTGTATTGAACCAAATTATTTTCAGTTTAATAATAAATAATATTATTGTCAAAATGCAGGTCTAGCGATGAGATCACTTAAAATAAGTCCATTATAATAACAGACATTTTTATGTCTAATATTGAAGAAAAAAATATTAATTCAGATTATTTTGATACAGACATTTTAGCTTGTCTGACCGCTTTGTACCTCCTCTCATTATCTTTCACAGAAAAAATATGAGTATGCAGCTTATTAGAGGCGCTCCTCCGTCGGAGTTGCGCACCCATCCAGTTGGGTGTGGTCATTCATGGGTCCACTGAAAATTTATTTCGAGTTTCTAGCAGCTGAACGAGGAGCAGCAAAGAGAGGAATCACTATCCATCAGAGCGACAAAGCCCTATCTCCTCAAAGATCACTTAGTGTCACCACAGAGCAATTAACTATTCAAGGACTACCGCCATCTTGCTTCAACATTGTTAGGTCTCATATTCCCAACTCAATCATCATGTTCTGAATCAGCCAATTCAGATACTGCAGCAGCTCCAAGTCATATTCGTAATCACCTTTTGACATATATCACCTTTTGACATCAGTCCAATTCCAGATATGAAACGCAAGAATTCCATTAGAGCACGGAAGGCAGTTGGAGCTTCATTGATTACCTCATCTCCGTATAAAGAATAAATTGTACGAATCAAATAAGCGAAAAAATGAGAAGGAGGTAAGTTTTCAAGACAAAAAAAATATGTCTCTTGGAAAACAGAAAGACATTGGAACAAGAAACGAACATCCTTAAATGCAGCAAAAACCTAAACGGAAACGCCCAACAGAAGAGGTCTCTTCTGATGAAGAAGACAGTCAGAATGGGAATTTAAAATTGGATGATTCCAATGACGATTTGAACATTTCACCGGGACATTCCACCGGGACGCTCTAACCCGACGCAGAAGACTGCATATTTTGTGGAAAAAAAATTCAGCAAGCCGATGAGGAGAGTTGTGGGGAGTTTATGTTATTAGGTTTCGATTTGCTCGATTTAATGGGAATCTGCGAGTAATTAATAAAATTGTATTCTACGTGGGAAGGGGAAAAAGTTTTGCCGTCCTCCAGAAATTCTGAAAACAGCCATACAGCTTATGTATGGCTTAATTTGGCCTTAATTTCCACCCGCAATTTGCACAGAAGGTCACAGTAATATGCACCATTGATTGTACGACCATGTTCAAGAAAGTCAACAAGCAAAAAGAAACGTGCATCGCAGAAAACCGAGAGCATCACCTTGCCTGCTAATGGTTTGGTTCTGAACTTTCTTGGAGGCGGAGAATTGGAATGTCGCCACTCCATGCTTGCTTGTTTGGTAAGGGGATCGTAGTAATGGACTCAGCTTTCGTCCATAGTGACAATCCTGTCAAAAAAATTGTCCGGATCGGCATCTGAACGGGCCAAAAGCTCACGACAAATGTTGACGCGGCCCTGCTTGTGAACGTCAGCATTTGAGGCACCCATCGGTCTGAGACCTTATTCATGTGCAAAATGTCACGAAGAATAGATCTTAATTGTTTGAGCCACCTTGCTGACAGTAATGCGCCTGCCTTCCAACATTAGTGTTTCCACTTTCCTATAACAGTTTCGGCGTTTAGAGCTGTTGCAGGTCTTGCGGTCCTTGGATCGTCTTCGAGACCCTCTCTACCACGCTTAAACTCATTTACCCAGCGGCGAACAGTCGTTTCTGATGGAAAAGGTTCCTGGTAACATGCCCGTCAACATTGCTGCGATTTCAGAATAGTGAACACCCTTTCTGGTCAAGAATTTGATGATCGGTGTTCCAATTTTTTCAATGTCTGTTGCACCTCTACTAAATTAGTTATCAAATTGATCGTTTTCTATGAAATTCGGCGAAATTTTACAGACTGACTGATAACAGAATGCGGAATGACATACTCGATATTTTTGTTTCCAACGCACACTAGACCGAGAACGGCATAACTTTTTCCCCTTCCCACTTATATTTGCACCTTCTCGTCTACAATGAATTGCTAAATTCGTATACATTCAGTCTCGTCATTTAGTTTCTAATGAGCTGCCTAAAAGCTTCTGAAATAGACCCCATCAATACTGATTTACGTTAGCCATAAAACGCCGGCTGTCAAAAGAGTAATCATATGACATACGAGTTCGGTTCGATTAGATCCGCGGGCTCATTCGCTGTTTACGTATTTTTTTACGGCGCAACTTTTTCCAGCGGCATCAAGTGGAATCCCGCACAAAATTGGATACCGGGCCCGGCTTGCAATTGCGGCAGAGCATTTCTCATCTGGCCAACTAATTGATGGCGCGATTTTATCTACATCAGACTGTTTTCATTTCAACAAAATTACGAAGCCGGCCGCAAATGTGATTAACAAGCTTATTTGGGATTCTGGCCGTGACGTGACTATCGCTCTCGTGGGGAAACAGAGACAGAAAGAAATGGACCACCCCCACCGCGACGCTTTATCATAAGGCACCTCATATACCTGTGAAAAATTGGTGGCGTTACTCATAGCTCTCTTGATCCCGGACTCTGCCGCGGCTGTATAGTGTAAACGTTTTAATTATTTAAAGCTCGTCATTTTTCCTAGTGCACGTACTGATGCCGCTCTCCTTTTGCTGAGGTGATAAACCCCCATGATTCGTCTAGCCATATAATATCCGCGCGTCGCGAGAATTTGTCGTCCTCGCGGAGAGCGCCTGCAATTTGGATTATTCCGAGTGAACTTACGAGCGAAAGGATGAATGAGCAGTTGGAAATTTTTGATATCAAAAGGATTCTTAAGACCATGAAGTCAATTATTTCTTAGTTCTTTTAGTTGAGTTTTCAACCTCCTAAAATATTAATCAAGCCCTTTTATTCCCAACAGCAATTCTCTTACAATTAGTTTTTTACGAAAGGGTACTTAAAATGGCTGTGTAGCAGGATGTAGATAATACAATTTGAGGAGGAATTGCTCGCTGAATTACTTCGACTTATAGCCGCTTTCTCGGATATTAAAAATTGATCAGGTCTGTCCCTTAATCGGAGCTATTTCCAGATTGATTAAATTTTTTTACCCTCCATCCGTTCGCGAGAGCCTCATTTGTTAATTCGAAATCTTATCTAAGGAGCAAACACAAATATTTGTTCACTAGTTTCATTACTTTTTTTGCTCTCCTCTCGAAGAAAATTGGAGTAATTTCCTACTGACGTTATTGTGCTTACAACACGAGTCCTGGAAAATGAAACAGCAATCAATTTCAGCGACGGATTCGTATAAATTATTGCATGCACCTACAATTGCATCAATGCTGGACTGTTGGGATATTTATTATTCAACTTGTGATGAATTATCCGTCAAAATTGAACGCTGAGCGGCGATCTTTGTTTTATTTCGTTTTTACAAACCAACAAAAACGACTCAGAGGATTCCCTCGTTTTTATACACGCAAAGAAAGTAATGCTGTAACTAAATCCCTCTTTGAATGAGGGTTTTCGTCATAATCTGGTGGTGTAGACTAAACAGTGGTTAGTGCAGCGTCAAATTAAATATAACACTCGATTTGTTTCCGTTTTTAATTCGTTCATTTTTTGGAAAATGGGTAAATTAAGGTAGTATTTAAAGGGTGCCAGAGAATATATTTTCAATGGACTTTAAAGAAAATTGAAATTTGTAAAGCACACCTTGAAAATTTGAATCCAAACAACTGAATATCTAATGCAACATCGAAAGAGCTACCCCTTTTCTCGTCGAGACAGAGTATCTACTAAAATGGAACTGATGCATTTTTTATGAAGAGGACAAAGCGGCATTTCGGTCATAAAGCGAGGAATAATGAATTTCAAAGAGATAGAAGAATGTCGGAAATTGCAGTTTAAGTTATTGCATTACGAGTGTTATTTGATCCAAGTATGAATAATACATAAACCTCGAAATTCTTCCGTTCTTTGATGTCTCTCCATTTTCTTAAGCTGCAGTTTGCACTTCTCAGATATTCAGTGGAGTCATACTTGGAATGTAGTAATCCACAGCGTATTAACTTCTATTCATAGAATAAGGTTTGACAGTTTGATAGACTAGGTTTACACTGATGAAGTAGTTAATGTAAGAATGGGAATAAAACGTCTTGTTTTTGTATAGAATAATGGTATTAAATCCCACTTCAGTGCATGTTTAAATAATATAACTGACCATTTTCTCACTACCTTATATGCTCTCGTTAACGACGTAGGTAACATAATAGTTTGTCAATAATTTGTCAATATAAAAATTATTTTCTTTGTCATGAACAAGCCTGAAGAATTGATCAAATCGCGACGGGTGTTGCATCTGGTAAAGTCGGTGGGAGTTCCATCTGTCGATATGCTCAGAGCTTACTCAACAAAACTATTAATGTAACTATTTCTACACAACAATTAGGTAACAAGTGCTTTGTTCCCTTCCAACATTGAAATCGCGATTAGGTGAATGACTCGGCCGTTTCTTCAGATTTAGTTCCAACCTCCCAGGGCAAATTCACAAAACATCGACGAAAACAAAGACTGATTTATTTCCGAAAGGAGGTCTATTGAATAACTAAATTCGTATCAATGTATTTCTTTCTTGTGAGCCGGAGTAGTGCATCCAGAAAAATCCGGGTTCTTTAGCTCGCTTCCCGATACGAGCAATCAATCACTAGTAGACATCTTCGACTCAAGCACAATTTCCTCCCTGCCTCTCTGCCTCGTTACATTTCTCATCGCCGGGAGAACATCGCACTGCTTTATTTGTACGACTGCTTTCTATCTATAATTGTTGTCGAGATCTCGCCGCCCACTCTTTTGCACGCTACAGATTACTACGGATTACGAGTCTGATTTTAGTAATACTTGTCTCCTGCAGGACAATAGCGTCGCAGAAATTGATTATAACGATTCTTCGACACTTTTTCTGAACCAATTAATAATAATTAGCGGCATGTGGAAACATAATCGAAGGTACAAAAATTAGTCATTGTTCTATCAGAGAAATTTAATTTAAATTTAAATTTAAATAAATTTTCTTTCTTTACTAGCAGATACCGGTACCTAAAGTGGGAGCTCTTGCATCTCACTTGCATTAGTGATTTTGCAGAGGCGAAGTGGGTATGACATTAAATACAGGTATACAAGCATCGCAGATGTTTAGTAGTTTTTACTTATACTTTATAAACTATGAAGTTAAAGCAGTTGCAATATTTTTAGTGTAAATTTTTATAGAAATCCCCAAAATTTGTGTTCAGCTATAAAATTATAATCACGCCTAGTCTAGTTCTACATTTTTAATGAAAGTAAATCCCATGTGTGGGTAATCTACTGTAAAAAATTTAGCTGCCAGTATTTTAAAGGTATTGATTTTTTTTGTTGTGGTGGACGAGATTTGACGCACCTTCCTTTTTAATGAACAAAAAGGATGGCTTTTTTCAAAATAACTCAAAAAGAGAAACTCTTATCAAGGATTTCTAGGCACCATTTTGTTGGTCATTTAATTACACAACTTTTTTCCCACTTAACCAAATCCGTATCTCTTGTCATTTCCAATATCCCCATACTGGCCCTCTTTATCTTGGACAGAGTGTATAAAAATAAATGTAGTTGTCTTAACAGTAATTACTATGGTCCGATTCCAAACTCAACAAAAAAGGATTAGGAAGGGCTAAATACTTACCTTCCAATTCTAAGGAACCAATTTTATTGCTCTTTTGTTCCAAAAGTTCTAAGTTCTATGGATTATTTCAGTAGTGGGGGTTTGGTATTTATGGCAACGTAGTGTAAGTTTAGATTTATATTAATCTTCAACTCCTGAGGATGCTGAAGTTGTAAGCGAAATACGTGTCGAGATATTTTTTGTGGATAAATCCCTGTTCTCACATGCTGCTGAAGGCCAATACAAGTCTTGACGTTGACAGCAGCCACTTTCTGTTAATTTATACATATTACAGCGTTAGGGAACACGCACCTTAAGACGCTATTTACTTTTATAGCTTGTAATCTAGTAACCTCATATGCAGGAGCAACTTTACTGGTATTATGTCCTTATCACTGTGCGAAAACTTCAAACATAGGAAATACGCTGAGACAGTTATAACTGCCGATTAAGATGTCTATTCGATAAGGCGAAATACTCCCCAGTGCGCCTGTGTTACCCACAACAACTTAATACCGCCCCTTCTCGTTGATATTTTAATAAATCAACAAAAAGGTCTCCTATCTCGTGAAAACACTAAAATTACATAATTACTCAGAGTCTGCTGCTTCCTCGATATCCCTGAAAACTCGCCAAAGTTTTGAAAGGAGATCGATCACAGTTCTCGAGTTTGAATTAAAAATTCAGCTTCCTGGAAAAGGAGGAAAAACAACAGTTAAAACAAACCCGAGGTCAGTTTTTAATTAAAATAGTTTGTTCAGTAGTGGCAGCTGAAAATGCTGAAGTATTGTTACAGCGGGTAAACTTTGAATCCGGGAAAATTGCTAGGTTATTACGATGAAGATGAGCGGTCGGGAAGCTGGCAGACGAAAACAAACTTCCCAAACACCGCAATTATTCAGAGATTTTATAATTTATTAGAATTACTCACAATCTTATAAACTTGAACTCGATCTTGGTTGTTCACAGAGCACTTGGCAG
Organism: Xestobium rufovillosum; assembly: GCA_963966045.1. Lineage (NCBI taxonomy): Eukaryota > Metazoa > Arthropoda > Insecta > Coleoptera > Ptinidae > Xestobium > Xestobium rufovillosum. The sequence goes on along the minus strand of OZ014499.1, from coordinate 6,165,653 downwards.
AAATAACGGAATATGTAGTTGAAAGTTAGGATACAGATTCAAAGTGACGTTAACTATATCCATCAATTAATAAGTATTATTTACCCCATACCTACTATTAAAATTATATTTAACATTATCACCGTGGAATCGATAATTTACTACGAATGAAGGCTCGACCACAAATAATTTCTTTATTGTGCACCCCAGTAGTGCGCAGGATAATAAGGTATAATCATGATGTAAATGAGATCAGTGTAATTGGTTAATACAATTATTCCCGAAAATATATGTCAGATACAATAATGCCAAAAGGACTTTTTAAAGGTATATTTCTTACGGCTAGTACAACTTTACTCTACAAACGATAATATTAAACTGAGCCAAGTATTCAAACGAGATTCCTGCGACAGTCATCAGTAACTTAAACATAAACAAAGTGCCACGGGTCTCGTCGCGAGGTCAGCCCATCAATAAATATCTGTAGACGGCCGCTCTCTTTCTTTATTCATAACATTTTCTTACATTCGGCCATCCTGACCTAAGCGGGCTGTCCTCAGACCGCATTTCTTTATATGACCCTAAACTCTAACAAAACAAAGTCATAAAATATATGCATCACTGCCCAGTCGGCCACCAACGTCACAGTCATGGGCCCAGTCGGCCATCGAGAACTTTAGCCCAGTCGGCTAGTCAAACACCTTCTGTACCTCCTGCCCAGTCGGCCTTTAGGTACTTCTAGCCCAGTCGGCTATAAAAAACACCTGAGGCCCAGTCGGCCATTGTTAACTCAAGCCCAGTCGGCTCTGTTGTCAACTTTCCACCTGAGGCCCAGTCGGCCATTGTTAACCCAAGCCCAGTCGGCTTTCTTATTACATTTCAAAATATCTCTTATTCAATCAAGTTCAGTTGGCTTGTAACTTGACCCAAACGGCCGGACCGCCACTGTCTCAAGCTAGTCACTTCTCTTCAAAACATTTTCTTACACTACAGTTTACAAATACTTATTTGGTAGCTCTTACTCATAAGTTCTAAAGACTAAATAAACTATTCTTAGCCTACATGGGTATCCTTACATCGATTTATTGCCGTAATTAGTTAGCTTACACGACCTAGCCTACACCAACTGTTCACTCATAAAGTCGAGCGCCGATCGCACACTACAAAAACAAACACTAATAACAAATTCGTCACTTCACATCTGCACTGTAATCCATTTTTTCATGTTGTCCACGGCAATTATTGCAGTTGCACTTCTATGACCTTCTCGCAAGTCTTCCACAACATATCGATCATTGGGCAATGCACATTTCACTCTGTACGGTCCTTTAAATTTAGGATTTAATTTTTTACTAACTCCAGTGTTTTGTGCGCTAGTAATTCGTACTGACACCAGGTCTCCTACCACATACACATCTGCTTCTCTTCTGTTTTTGTCATACCGCTCCTTTTGTTTCCGTTGTTCTTCACTGATATGGCCTTTAATTTTCTCCCGTAATTGTTGCAAATCCACCCGTTCAATGTCAGTTCGGATAGAATTTAATAACGCGGCTTCCGCTGTTGTGCGAGCCTGATAACCAAACAAGGCCGTAGATGGTGTTGTGTTTATGCTGCTGTTAAAAGAGGTATTTAACGCACTTTGAAGTTTCTTAATATGCTTGTCCCATTTGTCACTTTGATCGGTGACACTTGTCGTTGCCAACATGTCTACAATTGTGAAATTATACCGTTCACACTGCCCATTCGCTCGTGGTGTGGCCACCGCATTTAACACATGTTTTATGGCATAAGATTCACAAAACAGTCGGAAGGTCTTGGAAGTAAAAGCCGTTCCTTGATCACTAATAATTCGAGTTGGTACTCCAAAAATATTCATCACGTTTTGTAAAACTCGTATAACTGCTTTTGCTTTTGTAGATTTGACAGGCTCAATCAATGTAAATTTAGTAAACGCATCCACAATCACAAACAGATACTTGTTCCCAGATTTACTGGTCTCAAATGGGCCGACATGGTCTATGTGAACCGTGTGAAAAGGAACTGTTACCTTTTCAATAGGATGTAATTTACCTTGTTTTTTCCTATTACAATGTTTGTAGTACTGGCAACTCAAACACGCTCGAACATACTTGGTTACGAAATGACGCATTTTTGCAAACCAATAATACATCATAATTCGTCGTATAGTTTGTTCTATACCCTGATGACCAGCTTCATCATGACACAATCGTACTATCTGCCATCGTGCAGCTTTCGGTACAACCCATAGTTTCTTTCCGTTGGTCATAATTCGGTAAACCTTGCCGTTTTTGAGTACATAATCTTCAAAGTATTGTCGCGTATCGCGGTTCAATGCTCCCTCTTCAAGTATCGTTCGGATTCTTCCTAACTGGTCATCTTGCAACTGAGCGGCTAAGATCCAGTCTCCTTCTGTTATATCCACCTGGACTACAGCTACTGTTTCAAATGGATACCGGCTTAAAGCATCCACGTGTGTCATACGAGCACCAGGTCTATATTTAACATCAAACGTGAAATCTTGTACTTGCAACCACCATCTTCCCACGCGGGGAACTAAATCTTTTTTTGTAAACGTTGTGCGTAGTGCACTGCAGTCTGTGATTACGGTAAATTCCAGTCCCACAAGATAAACCCGAAAATGTTGTAATGCTAAAACCACAGCCATTGTCTCTAATTCGTAAGAGTGATAGAGTCTTTGCTCTGGACTGTTCTTTTTACTAAAATAAGCAACAACTCGTTGTACGCCGTCATGTACTTGGAATAATATTGCACCCACAGCGACCGCACTAGCGTCTGTATGTAACTCGGTAGGCAATGATCTATCAAAAATTGCTAACACTGGTCTCGACGTTATCACTGTTTTTACAGTCTCAAATGCTGTCTGTTGCTCGCTTGTCCAACACCACACACTGTCCCGACGCGTCAATCGAGTTAATGGTTCCATTAATTTCGAATAGTTTTCAACAAACTTACGAAAATAACAACATAATCCTAAAAACTGTCTCATCTGTTTTACATTGGTCGGTGGTTGCAATTTGAGTACTGCTTCTACCTTTCTTTTCCCGGGTCGAACCCCTACTTCACTTATTTCTCGTCCTAGATAGTCAATTTCTGTACGAAAAAATGCGCACTTACTAAGTTTCAAAGTGAGATTGTATTTGCGGAAAATTTGTAACACTAGCTTTAATCGTTCTAATCCCTCTTGGATTGTGTTTGAAGGTATGATGATGTCATCAATATACGGGAGCGCTATGTTATTCTTTAGCGGTCCCAAAACAGTATTCATCAAACGCTGAAAACATGCTGGAGCATTGCAAAGTCCGAAAGGCATTCTTAAAAATTCGTAGTGACCATCACATGTAATGAACGCTGTTTTGGCAATAGAACTTTCATCAACCGCAACTTGATAATAACCTGATGCTAAATCCAACCCAGTAAAATACTTTTGATTACCAAGTCGGTCCAATTGGTCGTCGATTAAAGGTAATGGATACTTATCTTTTACTGTAATTGCATTCAGGCGCCTATAGTCTACCACCATTCGATAATCGCCTGTTTTCTTTTTTACAAGCAACACTGGACTTGCATACGGTGAACTCGAATGACGAATAATGTTATTTTCTAACAGATCGTTGATAATGCCCTGCAAGATTTCCTTTTCTACTTGGGGCATTCTGTATGGTTGGTACGACACTGGGTCGTCTGTCTTACAGTTAATCACCAATTTTATAGCGTCAGTTTTTCCTAAATTCGACATTGAAGTCGCAATTTGCCCCTTGAACTCCGTCAGCAACTGTAAACATTCCTCCCGCGCAGCACTTGGAATGTTTTCTCCAAAGTTTACATCTTTTATATGAGTTAGTATTTCACAACATTCAACTTCGGCTATTTGTTTTTCTTTCGCGTTAGTCGAACGCACACATAAATTTCGTCCCGTTTTCACTAACACCACATGCGGCAGATTTAAGAAGTCGCAGCCTATTATACAATCATGAATCAAGTCTTTGTCGTCCATAACTATAGCTTGAATGTCCGCACTGGCGTCCCCAACACACACGTGCACTTTCGCAATTTGTCCACTTGTTACTGCCCTTCCGGCAAAACTTCGCAATACCGAATCTTTTCGTTCTATTGTTATTCCTAACCTATTGACTACACTACGTTTAATTAAAGTATTTGAACTCCCTGAACACTCCACGTCCGCACAGTAATTTAGAGTAGCAGCCACAAGGCACGCATTCGTTTTAACCGTATCATCGCAATCCCGTTGTAGTCAGGATTTTACCTTCCAATCTCGTGTTCCTCGTTTCGAATTTTCGGCTGTGCAGGTATTTCGTTTATGCCCTAAACGTCCACATTTGAAACATTCAATTTTAGGTTTCGGGCATTCCAAAACTCGATGGGGACCTTGACAATTAAAACACCGTATTTGGCGATGCTCTCTCTTTTCAACCGGTAGTTGCGTTACTTCTCCCCTGCGAACAATTTTTGCGCGAACTTGACTACCTTTCACAGGCATGCGGCCCATTGTACTTAAGAAAGAATAGAGTTCATTGGTATCCTCAAACCGCGATGAACGTGCTGATCTTGCTATGCTGAGATCAGTTATTCCTTCGATGATAGCATCAATTTGGTGTTCTTGTGGAATGTTCAATTGTAAGGCACGGAGCTTGTCCATTTTGATAAAACAATACTCTGCTAAATCTTGGCCTTCCGTAGCCTCATACAATGCAGCATCCCGGAGTAGTTTAGAAAACGGTAACGGCTTATGAAACTGTTTCACTACTAACTTCTTCATCTTCTTCCAACTCATTCGTGCTTGCTCTTGTGAATCATACCAACGCCTTGCCATTCCTGCAAGTCGTGTGGCGGCTAACTTACTCGTCGTTACATCATTCCATTTATAGAAGTCAGCCAGTTCGTCGACACGTCGCACCCAGGTATCCACTGATTGAAACGTTTGTTGCGGATCAAACATAGGGATCACTTTCTCATCACCTAGATGATGAGAGTATATGGGGCGGTGTTCCATCTCAAATACTCGCTGCTCCAATCGTTTAAGTTTTTTCCGTTCCTGTTTTCTCTTCCTGCGTTCTTCATACGAAGAACTTGAAGAAGTCGATGATGACGACGACGTGGAACTGCTGCTGGAAGGGTGGTCTTTCCGTTTTCTTTCAATGCGACGTCTACCCTTGTTTCCAGAAGTAGACGGTTCTGGTTCAGGAGTATGTCTTGCACTACAGTCCGACATAATTCAACTTCTAGGGCAATTTGGAGTAAATCCCACTTCTGAATTGTCAGATACAATAATGCCAAAAGGACTTTTTAAAGGTATATTTCTTACGGCTAGTACAACTTTACTCTACAAACGATAATATTAAACTGAGCCAAGTATTCAAACGAGATTCCTGCGACAGTCATCAGTAACTTAAACATAAACAAAGTGCCACGGGTCTCGTCGCGAGGTCAGCCCATCAATAAATATCTGTAGACGGCCGCTCTCTTTCTTTATTCATAACATTTTCTTACATATAACTTGGTAATACTGAATAATGAAACGCTGGACTCGCTATAGAGGTAAAACAGTAATTATAAGGTTCATTATTTTAATGAAATGCGCCCCTTTTTGAAAGGGTACAACAACATGAACGCCGCCGACTGAACCGTGTTTTTAGTTCCAGCGCATTCAAAAACTTCAATAAACAAAGTGCTGTGGATATGAGCAGACTTGTTCGCACTGAATAGCATCATCAGCAAAGTTAAAATATTTAATTAAGGACAGCTGCAAAAAATATTAGGTGCTGTCGAAACCTCTAAATATAGATGTCATTTTTATTCACTGAGTACTATTATACATGTTCTTATTTTCGCTTTCTATCGTTTTATTCTTAAAAGTTCACCAATATTATAATATCGTCTACAGCAGCCCCATTATAGGTCAATACATACCAACCTTACCTGCCATCTTTATCTCCAAATAAAGACACGTGTGTCAGTAAAAATAAATTGTATCTTTTGCTATGAATCTGCGCTCACAATTTTACAAATTACGGAAAACAAATTCCAAATTAGAATTTAATTAACATTATCGTTCTTCTGAATAAACGGGAACAAAAAGAACGCGAGTGAAAGTTTACATATGAGCGAATTCAGAAAAACAAATTAAAAGTTCAAGGATTTTTCTCGTCGAAATCAAACAGATTTCGTTGGGCGACACATACGTTTCAACAATGGCAAGTTCTGTAAAAATATCACTCTGGAAGCAAGCATCGTATTCATATTCTGAGTATAAACAAGATATTTATAGGTAAGATTATACATGCCACATTTTCTAAATATAGTAGGTAAGGCGCTCCTCCCACTTCTCTTGAAGTGCCCGTGAAGCGGCACCTATCTCATAACATACTTATTGGGACTATTTCGAGCGTGAATTTTTAAAGTAAGGTGTCAAGGAAATAAAATAAAGACAACATAATCGATATAATGATGCAACAAGGGTATCAAAAGTCCGATTCACATAATTTGCCATATTTATGTAGTAGGTAGGTAAATGTCCCGGTAAATGTGGAAATGGTGTGTGATTCTTGCATATAAACCCAATTTCATTCAACCTCAAAACAGTAGTGTAAAGGCAGACCGGCATAAGTAAAACAAAGTCAACAATTTATTAACTGTACATGCCTTTTACAATTCAGTATAAGTAGGTATGTAGATAGTAGATACCTGCTTACTTCTGTTTGTAAAATAGGTACCTACCTATATTTTCTAATGCAATACAATACATACCTACTCATTTATGTAGGTATGTATACCTAAGTGATTGACAAGTTATCAAGTTAACAGTTTTATAACGGATTGGAAATTTTAAAAAAAAACGGAAACAAATACAACTCATGCGAATCAAAAAACTACGCTACGTAGGTACTAGGTACTTATTTAACAAAAAGAAACAACTGCTATATTCTGGAACGGTTAATGTAGAAACTCGGAAGAGACTCTTAAAGACGCATGTATGGAGTACGAAATTATACCTATGGGTGCGAAACTTGGACAATGGGAGAAGCGGATTGAAAAAGAGTAGAAGCGTTTGAAATGTGGTGCTACAGACGGGTGTCGAAGATACCGTGGACAGACAAGTTAGCAATAAGGAGGAATTAAAAAGAGTTGGGGAAAAGAGAAAAGTATGGAAGACAATAAAGAATAGGGGATAGGATCGTAGGATGGTAGGACACCTTCTGAGACACAAAGGAATAGTTCGCGACATACTAGAGTCAGAGATAGGAATAAAGAGGTAGAGGTTGGAGCAGATTAGACTACTGCTCTCAAATAGTTGGGGATGTAGAATGTTCTACTTTTACGGAAATGCTAGCTCAGGGAAAGGATGGAGGTACGCGTCCTACCGGTCTTCAAAAGAGAACTTTATGATGACGTACTATTTAATTATTATTGTAAAATAGTTAATAAAATTTCTTTTTCGCTACGGCGATTCAGTATTTGGCTCCGTCATGCTCCTAGCATCCTGTTTCAAATTATGCTAACCGTAAAGGCACGTATCCACCAAAGCAACATAGAGCAACTTTTGTGTTTCTGTTGCATGTTTCCTTAAAATGTTCCACTAAGTTGCTGCAAGTTGCAGCGTGTTGCTGCTTGTTGCGGCAACAAAAACTAAATGTTGCTCCGCGTTCCGTGTTTCCATTCGAAGCGGTAAACATCAAAGAAATAGTAAGAACACGCGGAAACAAATTTAGGTTGCGACGCTTTGTTTCCCCGGTGGAGACAGGCAGTCACTGCTTGTTAAAGTTCCAAGTAAACAGGGTGCATTATTATTAAAATAAGTGATATAGCGACTTATTAATACAGTTAATAGAAACGTACAGATGCTTAGAATGTCTTTGGGACCCAAGGCACCCAAAATATAAATGTAAAGATGCCAAACAAGATGCATGGACATAAGTCATCTTGCTTCAAGGAGTTCAAAAGCTGCAACCCGCCGCCATATTGATTCCTCTCTTGAAGACTGGGGCGCACCCAATATTTGTGTTTCCTTTTCTTCTTTTTGCTTAAAATAATGTAAAATGCTGCTGCTAGTGCAAGACGCCCTTCATCAGTCGACATTTTGTCACTTCAATGGAGACACTATGTTCCTTCTATTGCCGCAAAAGCAACAAAACTGAATAATAATAATAATAATAATAAGAAGAAATGGTCTTTATTGCCACAATCAAAGTACAAAATAAACAAAAAAAAAAACTAATTGTGGCTGGGCGAAGTTTAGTCTAAGCGACTATTCTACCACTTAACCCAATTACCTAGACAAAATTATCATTTGAGGCACCGGCATGACCGAAAACACAAAAAAAAAGAGGAAAAACAAAGGACAAACTGCAAAACTCACACAACTGCCCTAAGTTACAAAAACTAATCATAATCAAACAAAATAAAGAAAGAAACAAAAATATATATACTTATATCTATCTGTGTATGGGCATCATGATGTAGGATGTGTAACAAATTCTATATCGCTGCTGACTGACGCTTGAAAAAATATTGCTTAGATTTCAACTTAAATTGCCCTGGCGATAAAATCCTCATGTCAGATGGCAAACTATTAAAAAGCTTCACAGAACTGTAAATAAATGACCTCCGGAATAGTGATGTCCGATGTCGAGGCAAATGCAAAGAACAAACATGTCTCAAATTTACACCATGGAGAGATTTGCGAAATGTCAAGCATTCCGCCAGATAAACAGGCGTACCCGTAATTAACAATTTATTCACGAATACAGCCAAATGATGCTTTCTTCTGTTAGACATATTCAACCAGAACAACTGAGCAAACTTAGCAGATATGTGATCAAATTTCCTTAAACCAAAAATGAAGCGACAGCAAGCGTTCTGAAGACACTGAATACGCCTGGAATCCAGCGAATCAAGGCAAGGCCCATAAACAAAATCTCCATAATTGAAGTGCGATAGAACTAAAGACTCGCAGAGATGTTTTTTCAATTTTGTGTTAATAATGTCTTTATTGACATATAGTAATTTCAACGATATAAATGCTTTCTGAGTTAACTTATTAATATGAGGTGTAAACCTAAGATTCTCATCAATGATGAAACCCAAATCCTTAGCACAATCAACATGAGGCAATGCTCCCGAGTTCAATGAGACTGTAAAATTTTGTTTAAGTGAATCAATTTTATTTCTATTACCAAAGAGGATAACTTGAGATTTATCAGAATTCAACTTTAAATTATGAACCTTGGACAGTTGGTGCAATTTTTTTAAATCAGAATTTATTGTACTTAACATATACTGATGATCGGAAGGATGAAATGTATATAATAACTGTGTGTCATCCGCATACGCCTGTACATGGCAGTTTCTTCCAAGAGAATTTATGATGTCGGCAGTATATATAATAAACAGCAGAGGGCCCAAAATAGAACCCTGAGGAACTCCTGAATTTAACGTTACAGAGCTAGACAAAACATTATTGAATTTAACTATTTGTTGACGGTTACTCGAATAAGAAGAAATTAGATCAAGGGCAGATGATTCAAAGCCGTAATATTTAAGTTTGGCCAGAAGTACATCATGATTGATGGTATCAAAGGCCTTTGAATAATCCAGTAGTATTAAGGCAGAAATCATACCATCATCACGCGCACATATAATTTTATTCAGAATATCCGCAATCGCAGAACTAGTACTAAAACCTTTTCTAAAGCCGGACTGGTAAACCGGAAGGATATCATTTCTTGAGACATAATTGTTAATTTGCTTAAAAATTATCTTTTCAAAAATTTTTGACATCGTAGGCAGAATACTTATCGGTCTAAGATCAGCCAGCGAAGTGGGACTCGATTTTTTAGCCAAAGGATTCACAACAGCCTGTTTCCAAGATTCTGGGAAATAGTTATTCATTATACAGCAGTTGATGATATGCGTGATGTACTTACTGATAAAAGGACTACAGTATTTAAGCATTATGCCCGAAATATTGTCTATACCAGCAGATGTTAATTTTAAATTATTAATGAGTTCTGTCACGGTTACATTTTCGTTGCTCTAGTGGAGACAAAATGTTTATCTATGTTGCTTCCTGTTTCTAAACTTTGGAACAAACTGCAACATATGGCAACACAAAAGTTGCTCTATGTTGCTTTGGTGAATACGTACCTTAACACGTTACCAAGTTCCAAGGGGTTCCAGAAAACTGTCGATAAATTACATTATGTTCGATTTTATTTAGAGTGGCTTCAATGGGGCAGCCGATAATTTTATAAACTTTTGCAATGATAAACTAATTCGCGAAAATATCGATAATGCTGACCGATTTTCCTTCTGGGCTCCAAAGAACCACTTTTTTCGTTTTATTCGTGTGCTGTACGATGTATTAGTCTGGGTACAAAAGAGAAAACACCAGTTAGAACCAGTTAATAATATTTAACAATTTAACTACACATGCATATGCATAATACTTATGGGACTGCTGCGCGCTGAAGCTGGGACTTGTACGTTATACTAAGTTCTGACGTCACGCGGCCTACTCTCGCTGCAAGGTACGATTTCTAGCCTCGCACCGACGGAAAACTTTGCAACGGCTTCACAGGCGAAGGAATTTGTGCCCTACAAAGTTTTACAACTACACTAAATAAATTTGAGTGTACCTCTTCAAGTCATATGTTTTATGGATCTTGGAAATAAAAATATGCAACAAGGGACAGCCTGTACCTATGCTTACACTAAAAATTTAATTCCAATATGTATATGCATATCCATAAAAGTTTAATACTACACCTGGGAACTTTACGAGACAAGAAAATGGATAGTTCCTGTACTACAAAGCATCTGGCTAATACAGTAAATACCTTTAATGCACTGAATTTTCCTGCAATAGCCATACCGCTGAAAACAAACGTAAAGTTCTCGTGAGTCTAGGACTCAAGAGTAACGTCGGATGCAGAGTAGTTTGGAAAGTTTAAAGTAGGTGCCCATTTCTTTTTAACTTCAAAAAGGAAATGTCGACGCTCAAGTGTGGCATACAACGACTCTACTACACCAATTATTATAATACACCGGTTGCCGCAGTCTTAATTTTGTTTAATTTGCAATTATAATTTCTTACGTAATAATGCGGCGGAATTAAAACAGCGGAAAAAGTTTGTTCTCTCTTTTGTAGCCAGACTTAATGCGGTTTATTATCTACTCGTTAAGAGAGTCCTGCTTCTTTCTGAAATGAGTTTATTGCTTCATGTGTTTCAACTATACATTTAGGTAATTTTAGTTTCTGAAGAAAACCGGAATTATGTAGCTATTGTTTCTGGTTTTACTGACTTATCTATTTGTTTACAATGTCATATTCAAGTAACTTACAAATAAGCCTGACTGTCGGAATTCCACTGTAAAGAAATGGAAAAAACGAAATAATTCAAGTAGGCAGTGGAAGGTGATTGGTGAGTATAGATCTACCAAGGAGTAAACAGTGATAGCATATAAAATTTCAAATTTATCAGCAAACCCATCACATTAAGGCTCTGTGTACAGAAAACATATTACACACGTTGAAAGTGATGTCGAATATTACACAACCTTTTGCTTTCTTAATGGTCCTTTATCAATTATGCAAAAAGGGAACTCAACCACATCGGATCCATAAATCTTTTTTGTGTTATTAAGACGTCAGTGGTCGATTTAATTGGCCCAATCCGCGCGTTGCGCGGGGACTTTAAATTGTCGCCAGAAGCGAGGAATTGTCTTTTTGTTCATCTATTAAGAACGACTGCTCTTTGGGCCTTCGGGGCGCAGGCGACAATTGGGCCGACTTGAGTTAACCGAACGTAACCGTGGAAATCACCCAATAACACACAGACGGGCTTACTGGCGCCATCTGCTAAACTCCGCGTGATTCTTTCGCAATTACGGACGTTATCTAAATCGTCGCTTAAGAAACGCAACACGCGGAGAACAAGTAAATAATTTCGGTGTAACGGCATAGATTAAAATAATGATTGTAATCATAGCTTAGACAGTCGGAAACGGCTCTAAAATCAGGAAGCAACGTTTCAAAGCTTATCAGAGAAATGAACAGTTGTAACGAAACTCCCACCCGAAGTTAGAGGCGCTACAAAGCTGAATTTAATTCAGACCAAGTCGTTTCAAGTTTGAACTTTCTGGCTGTTGGAAAATACGTCTAGGCTCCGCGGCCTCGTAAGATTCCGGGACTAATTGGTCATAGCATGAACTCATTCGGTATCATTATTCCTCGAGAATCACACTTAAAACACGCGTTTCATCTCTGCCGTACGTCTGCAGATAAAATGTTAATTTTCCTTTAAACTTTCAAGTCTCCGATCCGCTCCGCAGCATTTCCGAGGGGTAAGTCGTGTCTTTACGTTTTATTTTACCCCGCGACATATTATATTATTACTCTTGGGGTGACATGAAAAGGTAACAAAAGCCGCGATACCAGCTTTTATTTTACCTCTTTGTGGAAATTTCAATTAGCGTTTTATTTCCACATTTTCTTTTACTGTTCCAGGCATCCACCTCAATAACTGAATAAAGTTAATTGCTCGAGATGTGGGAGTGTACAGATTAACATTTAAACTTTAAGGAGGGCGCAAATTCAAGTAAATCAATTTTGTTTTCATTGATAAATGTTGCGGTTCTGAACTTAAGGTCCTCATAGTTGTAAGAGTGGTATTTGTAAGGAAGAAAAAGGGCTGAACTACTATAATTGCTGTTGGCTATTTAACGATTACTTAACCCAATCAAGAACTGAGTAAGTGGTCGGACGCGTCTTTGTTGCCTAGAAACCGCGGTACGTCCAGGAAAACTCGTTTGTTCGCACACTACGTCACTGTCCGTCCTCCTGTGAAAGGACTAATACTTTACTTCTTAGTAGATGCTGTGCCCGTAGACAACTATATTATTGATAACTAACAAAACTCTGCATTATAGGAATCTTATTTCAGAAACAAGCTTCTCTGTACAGAACATCAAAAACTAAGCAGGATGAACACTAAACTAAATAACAACAGTAAATTTTAATACGGTTCCTGTAATATTACCAGCAAATTTGTACTGATCTTATTAAAAGTAGTAAAACTATAAGAGGTTTATTATCACCCGATGTTACAGATTTAAACAGTATCGTTTTAAATTTGTTGGGATATAATAATAAAAGTCTGAAATATTTTGGTATTTGACCGACAAACCCTGTAAGTTAATTTTTCAATATTAAACAATATTATGTGGATATGAATTTGCAATATATCCCAATTTAATCTCAACTTTGTAGGAAAGTTGCAAGGGACAAAACTCCATTCTTATATCCATTAATTACTTATTATCGAGCTCAGTTCATAATAGCCCATCCATTAATCTTTTAATGGACGGCCGTCTTACAAAGTCCTATACAGTGTTTCAGTCACCTATAAATAATAATATTATGACCTTCTAAGATCTCTAAAAGTAATTTTCCACACAGAGTTGCAACAAATTATATTTTAATATAACACCTAAAAAAATGTTTAATGTTCGCGTTCATGGACCATCAGAAGGTTTTTGAGACTTGTAACGGCAACTTAAACTTTATTCTTATTAACACACTAATTATTTACAAATCGGAAAACTATGTACAATATTTACAATTAAAATTATGAACACTACCGGGCACGCAATCTCACGCCCCTTACTTGTCAGATATGACTTGGGTATAGTGGCCAAATTTAGACTTAATTGCCACTACCTGGAATGCAGTCTCACATGCCGTTCTCTGAACTTGTGAATAGTGGCTTGAGTCGAATACTGAATTGCTGAGATCTTCCCGCCTTTTATATTAAACTGGAAAGTCCCCAAGTTCACTTCGCCTAATCGGAGTTCTTGTCCAACTCAACTTATAGTTTAACCTCCGCTGAATAATTATGGAAAGAAGATTGTCAGTTGTATTTTCTGATACAGCGTAGTATGTTTTCAATACTCTAACTTGAATGGCATCCGAGGGACTGTATCTACATTTAAGCAAGCAATCTGCCAATAGTAGACAGTCGAGGGACCACGAACTCGTCCAATACAAGGGTACTCGTGCCGTTGGGAATTTAAATTTCAGGAGTCAACCAAGGGACGATTAGAGCGTAATTTAGGCGTTGCTCGGAAGATTTCCAGCCGTCCACTTTAATATTTTAAAGGGAGCTCCGGGCGCAAATCTTAATAAATCCGCTCAGATTTTTTATCGCTCGCAATCGAGTAATAATCGCGACAATTATTAATTTCGTCGGCCGTAAGACCGAGATGAACAAAGCCGAGTTTAGTGAAATAAATCGCAGCGTGCTTTTCTTTTACTTCGCGCCCGGTTTCTCTGAATGAGTTTGCGTTAGTGGGATTTTGTTTTTCTCTCTAATTATATCTTGATGATTGATTGTATGCCGTTTCATGCGCACGACTGTATCAAGGGTCCTTTATTATCCGTTACGGCAAAAACCGAGATGTATTGATCGCAACAACACGTGTCTAAAACGGCGGATTAGAGAAGTGTCACGACGAGATCAAGTCATCTGCGTCTAGCTCGCCGTTAGCCGATCCCCGAAACACTGCCATATCTCTATTGGCAGCCCGACTAGCTGCCTGCAAAAAGTATATTGCTCGGGTGATATATGGACAACAGAGGCGATTTGTAGGACGGATTTTGTCATTTTTTGCGGCTACCCTGTCGATATTGTGCAGATTGTTACTGCTGCCGCGGTTTTTCCTAGTCTGCCGTCCCAGATTACGATCAGGATTTTATTGCACCTAGCACGTGACGCACCTACTCATCATAGGTTGAACGGCCCAATCAATATTGCAACAGTTTAAAGTTGATATATGCTTCCCAGACACTGTCTGAGTTTTAAATAAGGTCGCTAGCCAATTTAATCGACTTTGGCACAGTTTTAGTACGTTTAGTCTATTCGAGCACAAATTATTGATTCCGTCGACGTCGCTGCAGAAGTTTGTTGCATCGCAATATTTCATCCCAAGCTTACATTATGCCGAAAACTAGTCTATGCACACATGGTCAGACAATTAGTACGTGTCGGTTCGATGCCTTACGGAGCAGAAGGCCTGCATACGTAAAAACTTCCTTCGCAAAATTTCAAACAAAACCTGATCAGTGGCTTGAACCACATTTATAAATGTTAGAAATTGTGTAATGACATCAATTCTTTTTTGAAAATAATACTTTGTGTTTGTGTCGATTCATCAACGATGATGGAAAATGAAGAATTTCCAACGCCTTAAATAAATTCGTGCAATAAGGATGGAGGTATAACATAGCAGAACACTTTGTTCGGTGTAAATGAAATTTCTCTTTGAGGCTGAGATGAGGTTTACTGTTCATTAAAGCGGTTGATGACATCTGCAAGATGGTCAACACTTCTAAATGTGGCATGAGTAGCTACATAAGACGATATGATTATTTATTTTCTCTTAATTGAATTGTTCGCTACAGACACACCTAACACCTAAAAATTTATTATAAATATTACGAACAAAATACCTATAATAATCAACTAATTAATAAACATACCAAAATAATTGACAAGGGGCCTATCCTCCAAGTTTTTTTTCTGTTTAATAGAAATGACTGTGCATGTTTCTTCAGGTCAGTGTTGTGCGCCCTCAATCCAGTTTCACACACTTTGCAATAGCTAGAACCATCTGCGTTGGGATTAGACGCGAACCGTGCTATAATAAAAATAATTCTATTCCACCACCACCAACCAAACACCATCACCAATGTGAAGTTACAAATAATAAGAATATGTACCTTGAAACAAAAATTTACGTTCCCATTCATTTTTGTGTTTTTTTCATACCTTCCCCATTTCCCCATAATACACCTAAGACGAGGTACGACGGTTACGAGGCGTCAAACTAAGGAAAGTGAAAAGCCTAGATAAGTCAAGTAATATACATAGATGGCGAACTAACATGTAATATTTTGAATCTACGTTCACAAAAGACATCTAGTATCACTATCTCCTACTTTTATGTCTATAAAGTAGAAAACTTCGCTTGACGGCTTTCAGCGCCACCTGTTACATGAATTATTTAGTAATAGTAAATAATTTCTTGCTACATTATGTTTAACAGTAAATATTACGCAGTTTCTTGGAATTCTCAAATTCTCTTAAAGTGTCGTGTCGACCATCAGGGGGCCTTGATTTTTTTAGTTTTTTTTCTGAAATATACAGAGCATGTGCTAAATAAGGTATAACTACTGCTTTATACATAAAATTATGTTAGGAAACGTTATTTCAAGATAGGTGTTCTGGTAAAAGTCGCGTGCAATTTTAATTTTACTTTGACAATACTTTTACTCACAAACCCAGTTAAAGGCTTGCTCACAAGGGCTAATGAAAGGCTGCAGTGCATGATTCTACATGCCATCAAATGGCATATTATGTGTATGCATTTAAAGTGCTCCAATAAATAGCTTGATGCAAGTAAATGCACAATTCACTAGCACAGTGTTTTAGCGCGACTGAAATCAACGAACCATGTCCTGAATGAAATCCATTCGTCCTGTCACATATGTCTACTGCTGAACCACCCAAAACGTAGTGGAGGAAATCCAACCCGATCACGACACAATCGACCGAATAAATCTCATTTCGCTTTACTTATTCTGTTTTACATTTCCCTATTCGTTTGTACCCCGTGTTTCGATGTTTGTTAGATTTGTATTATTTGTTCTAGTTGTTTATCGTTGTCGACGAAACAGTGGTTCGTTCACGCCGGGTTAGATATATTTATTCGTTTGATTGCATGTCTGTGATAACAGAAATTTTCTGTTTGAATGCTGAAATACAGTAATTAAAGCCAACGGCACTCTTATAAGTCTCTACTGTCGTTTTATCACCGAGAGAGAGAGGGCCAAACATAATGTACAGTGAAATTTTTATGTTGTCTACTATAGAGAATTTTTGAAAATGCAATTTAAAACATTTTTTCGTTATAGTAAAATTTAACCAAACAGTTGTCACATTTTCTATATATTTTATCAGTGTAAAAGACAACAGTAAAATTAAGAGCGAAAAAACGTTTTGCGGACTTTTTAAATCCCCAAGCGAAGAAAATTGTACTTAATTTAATAACCTATTTTGAAGAGGGGCAAAGAAAATCTACAGAAAGCGGTGACCTAAAAATCCAGAATTTGTATATAAAAAAAGTATCAGAAACGCTAAATGTGGCCATAAGAACCGCACAAAGGATTCTTAAAGATAAATGCAACAACATTCCGATGAAAAAAGGTGGAAAAATAAAAACAGGACACTTGTCGGAAATTGAACGAAAAGTTAATTAGTGAATGGTGGGAACGAAAAAGTTTTAGATGCCCAAGTCAATCGAATAATGGCAACTGGACGACTTTTTTTATTTCAAATATTGAAAATTTGGATGAAAATATTTGACCCCTATTTTTGCGTTCTTATCTGTGCTGCATTTTAAGGCACAAAAAAATAACTAAAAATTTTGCCTGGCGCAATGCACGTCACGCGTGCACCCACTATTGTAATAATATATATGTAACTTTAATGCATTATTTCTACTTTTATAATAAATAGGTAGTATACCTATTTTACTACCTAGTCCATATTCAGGTTCACCAACAAAAATTATGCATAATTTAAGATTTTTTGGAAAACCTTCATTTTTCAAACAATCTGACAGCTCAGAAACTCTGAAATTGAGGTTGGGCTCATTTCAAAAACAGAAATGAAATAATGCTTTGACAGATGACAACCAAATATGCCACACACAATGTGGCGAAACTGGCAATATTTAATATTTAGGTGAAACTATTATTCTAATTATTGTGCGCTCTCTTATTAAAAGAGATCAGTTACATTCCTTAGGCTCGCCAAGTTAACTTGGTCGGAGAGTACATACTAAATGAATAATTCATTTTAGAATGTCGTCACACAATTGACAGCTGGAGGGCAAACAAAGCAGATGTTTGTGTTACCATTTGGCACCAAAAACTTCTTCTTAAAATGATATGACTGGTTGCACTATTGCAAACGTTGTTCCGTTATTTTGAGTTAAATTACATGAACTCTAAACAGTAACCTGGTTTCACAACTTTGTTTGGCACCAAACCTGCTCAAATTTTGGTAACACTCACGTGCATAACGTTGTGTATCCATACTCTGCCCTCCAACAGAAAATGGCGGCATGTCAAAATCAGGCCATTCTAAAACAGTCTATAGCATGGAAGTGGTTATGTTTCAACTTAACCAAACTCTTTGAACAGATGTCATGTCTGATAGCTTCATGCCAATCACTTTCAAGACCAAAAACATATTTTTCCGTCATGATTATTCAGCAATACATTCAATACAAAATGGAACATAGCGAGGGGATTGATCACATCGTTTCAAGCAACAACAGCTGTTGCTCTACCTACGCTTTGGCAGATTTGCGTACGAGACCACTTTTACCCGAAAGCGTTTCAATATCTGCATTGACCAGCTTGTGTTGCAAACGTCAAATCACTAATATGAGTTTCAACCTTCAAACGAAGCGAAAGCAATGGAAAATAGCCAGGTTACATATTGTAAAGTTGCTTTTAGGTCAAAACAGGGGACATAATATTCTTTAAACATGTCTACCTGTCATATGAGGCGCAGATATACCTATGTGTATATCAAGCTCCCAAACTTTATTAGGAAAATCTTGTAATATCAGTAATAAGTAAACGAACCGCTAGATGTACTCAACCAATAAACAGATTCAAAATACTAAAAATTACTTTCTAGCAACACTTTTGAATTCTCCTATAGTGGCGACCCTAGGTAGCAAATCTTTAAAGCTCTAAAGACTGCCAGGTGCACTGTCGAGGTGGGGGGGTTAGGGTGAAGTTGGAATCAAAGTTCGAGAAACAATTATTTTCCCCAATAGCTAAAATTAATAATAGTTTTGTTCTCCTCCTGGTACTCCGAGTCGGAATTTTAGGTTAGAAGTAACGGTTAATTAAAAAAATGGTGAGAATGAGAAAATGGAATAAAATATTGAAAGCCGGAAATAATATTTAACAGATGGGAGTGAAAAGTTGCGATGAATTACCAGTTAAAGGGAAATGGAAATAAAATGAAGTTTATTAAAAGTTTTCTTGACGGTTATGACTAACGCCTCTTGTTCGTCTCGGTTATTTTGTTATCTGTTAGTTTGTTAGCTTTGCTTTCTCTCGTATTCTTTTATCTGATGTGGTGATGTGTCTTCGTAGCAGAATCTTTGTGTCGAATACTTCTTATGTAACATGTGGAAAAAATTTGAGGAAACATACCCCATAGGCCACAAAACTATACGTTTAAAAACTTTCTCGCGCACAATTGCAGTGAAATTAACATTTGCTTCCAAATGAAGGATAAAATGGTGGAAAGTTCCCGATTAACTTTTATCTTCCGCGATGTCGGGCTAAAGTGTATGGAAACTGAATTGAATCGCTTGTTTGCTCTATGTCTGGGTAACAGTTGCCTGTGAATTTCTCTATTTCAGGCGACGGGAAAGTTGAAGAAGAGACTGATGCGTTTGCGGCCATTCTGCTCGGAGTAAAGTGCATTAATTTGCATCGTAATTAAACGAAATCTTGTGCGAGATAACTCCTCCAGTCATAATCAAAGTAGCGAATGCACCAAAGTACAGAGAAGTGTTAATTTCCAAGCTGAATTCATACAACTCCATTCCAGCATAATATAGCTCTCTCAATATTTACAGAACGTTAATTATTGTGTTTTTGTGAGTCGGAACAGATAATACGTTTTCATATTTGTTACAGCCGTATAGAATACATACATAATTTGGTGCAACGCAATACTGGCATTGAAACCGCCACTCTACTATCATTCGTGAATTATATCGTACATTTAGTGCTTAAAAATCCAAGTTTCAGAAAGTGCTAAGCTGAACAGACACCATGTTTAGAGGCCATTTGGTGAGGTGAACTCGTGAGAGTGAAAATTTGTGATTGCTTTTTCTGAATGGGATCGAGAATGAAAGACTTTGGGAAAGCAAGAGGAATGGAAACAATGGAAATCCATCCATCTACCGTGGGACATAAGAGACTTTGAAAAACGAGTAGGACATATTGCTACAATAGCTAACAGGGGTCGATTTCCCCTTTATTCCGTTCGGGGATTTAAGAGTAAGAACATCGGCTTTAATTTATTCCTACATTGTCTGAAATGAAAGCCCGAGTCAGACGCGAGAAGAATCAATCAACTTACAACAAGAATCTTTCCGAGTTCCGGAGGAACAACAATAAACCGAGAAATACATATTTACACCGAGGTATTTGAACTTGAGAGATTGGGATTTAATGGGAAGTCTCTGAAAATTCTAGAACAAGTGCAGCAAACTTCAAATCACGATCTGTCGAGTACATTTTTCTATTTTACTTATTTTACCAGACGGTTTCAGGAATGGAGCATATTAATATTAATACCCATCGAGCTGAATGATTTAGCTTCATTACTAGGAGATTTAAAAGAAAACTTTGTTCGCAGAGAACTCTTTGAGTAGCCACTATTTTCCTTGAACTCGCTCAGGAAGTCAATACCTTGCCTCTTTATTTCATAATTGCTTTACGATAAACTGCATAAAGAAAAAGAAATATGTACTCCTCAAAAGACTACAACGTACGTAAAAGATGGTATTTCGTATTAAACTACTTGGTTTATGCATTTATATTATTTATTTAGATAAAACTTTTATTCAAAGCAAGATTAAAGATAGTTTAAAACTTTATTGATTAAGTCTTTAAAAGCTGCAGCTTCTTAACTGGAGTTGAAATTCCTTGAATTAGGTAAGATATATTATCGAGTGATTTTTCAACGTCACCAACAAAATTGTCAATTTAAGCAGCGTTTAGAATGTTTAGAATGTGCGTGGAAAACCATAGACCACTAGTTTCGTCCTTTTGGGACTCATCAGTACGGTGCTTTGCCCTACACACTCTGTAACGATGCAAAAGAAAATGCAGCAATTAGTCAAATAAATGAATAATCATTTTCTCCGTTCGTATGAAAATATGTTCGCGCCGCGCGCCGTGGTGCTCCCGACCAGATAAGCTTCTCCCACTGGGGACTGGCTTCTGAATAAGGCCAGCGTTGACGCGTAGCAGAACTGTTTGTGGTACACTCCGAAGATGATAACCCCGACGATAACATTTATGAGATTAAATACACGCTGGGTGCAAGTATTAGCAAGAGCTAATTATTAGCCGAATTATGCGGCGGCAATGAGTGGTACTGGACCGTTCGAACTACTACTCCTTGGGAAAAGCCACTAATGTTAATTAATTAATTATGGGAAGTATTGGAAGCTAATACTCGAAAGATTAGAAGATTGTCACAGGGCAGATCTGGTTTAAAAAGGCTTCGTTAACGTAATATGCAGCTGATCCTGGATGCGACCTACTAACCACTAAACTGCGACTAGTTACAGGCTTTAGCATATTTGCTTTAACCTCAACGGTCTTATTCTGGTCATGAATTACCCTCTTCATAAGAAACTCGATGCTCGTTAGGTGGACGAATTTTACTGACCCGCAATTACAGTTTATCAAAATAATCTAATCGACAATACGTTAGGTCCGGGCTACCGTACAGCAATATTCCCGTAACGACCGTCCTATGTATATAACTAAATACGATTTGAATGAACGTTGGCTCCTGTCCAACGAACATTACGAGTCAATCGATTCGAGTAAATTTACAGCACTAAAAATTCGCCCTGTACAAGGTGGAGCTTTATAGACTGCAATAACCTAGTGTTTCTGAATTCCTGGTTAGGGAAATAAATGCATCGCTCCAGTCCAGTTAGATTTCCATAATATAGCGCTACGAGGTATGGGCACTATCTGGCCCTGTGCACTCATGCAAAATCGAAATGCAGGTACCACATTTCACTGCTAAATGGACAAAAGGCGCTGATATTTATTATTATTGCTGTCGAATATATGTAAAGTCCCACGGGTTTTATATGAGGCAGTTAACGAAGAAAGATCGGCGGGGTAAAATGGAAAATCATAGAGATTTTCCTTGGGGCGACTACAAATATTATAAAAATAACAAAAATTATCTCCCGCTTTATCATTCGAGCTTAGATTCGAGCAGAACATTTCGTGGTGACTCCGAAGACGATCGCGTTTATGAGATTAAACACTAATAGGCAGGTTCGGTAATTTTCAAATTTCATTAAAATTGATAGAATTTATTATACTGAAGGCAGTTATGTTGTTAATTTTTGTTTAAAAAAATTATTTCGCCTGTGTAGCCGTTGCAAAGTTTTCCGTCGGTGCGAGGCTAGAAATCGTACCTTGCAGCGAGAGTAGGCCGCGTGACGTCAGAACTTAGTATAACGTACAAGTCCCAGCTTCAGCGCGCAGCAGTCCCATAAGTATTATGCATATGCATGTGTAGTTAAATGTTATTAACTGGTTCTAACTGGTGTTTTCTGTTTTTTACCCAGACTAATACATCGTACAGCACACCAATAAAATGGAAAAAGTGGTTCGATGGAGCCAGAAGGAAAATCGGTCAGCATTATCGATATTTTCGAGAGTTAGTTTTATCATTGCAAAAG
This sequence comes from Xestobium rufovillosum, assembly GCA_963966045.1. Lineage (NCBI taxonomy): Eukaryota > Metazoa > Arthropoda > Insecta > Coleoptera > Ptinidae > Xestobium > Xestobium rufovillosum. Next base: position 6,143,021 of record OZ014499.1, on the reverse strand, counting down.
TTTATAAAATTATCGGCTGCCTCATTGCATCCACTCTAAATAAAATCGAACATAATGTAATTTATCGACAGTTTTCTGGGACCCCTTGGTACTTGGTAACGTGTTACGGTTAGCATAATTTGAAACAGGATGCTAGGAGCATGACGGAGCCAAATACTGAATCGCCGTAGCGTTCCCTCCGTGAACTAAAAAAGGAAATTTTATTAACTATTTTACAATAATAATTAAATAGTACGTCATCATAAAGTTCTCTTTTGAAGACTGGTAGGACGCGCACCTCCATCCTTTCCCTGAGCTAGCCTACGCATTTCCGTAAAAGTAGAACATTCTACATCCCCAACTATTTGAGAGCAGTAGTCTAATCTGCTCCAACCTCTACCTCTTTATTCCTATCTCTGACTCTAGTATGTCGCGAACTATTCCTTTGTGTCTCAGATGGTGTCCTAGTATCCTGCGATCCTATCCCCTATTCTTTATTGACTTCCATACTTTTCTCTTTTCCCCAACTCTTTCTAATTGCTCCTTATTGCTAACTTGTCTATCCACGGTATCTTCAACACCCATCTGTAGCATCAAATTTCAAACGCTTCTACTCTTTTTCAATCCGCTTCTCCCATTGGCCAAGTTTCGCACCCATAGATATAATTTCGTACTCCATTCATGCGTCTTTAAGAGTCTCTTCCGAGTTTCTACATTAACCGTTCCAGAATATAGCAGTTGTTTCTTTTTGTTACACAAGTACCTAGTACCTACGTAGCGTAGTTTTTTGATTCGCGTGAGTTGTATTCGTTTCCGTTTTTTTAAAAAAATTCGAATCCGTTATAAAACTGTTAACTTGATAACTTGTCAATCACTTAGGTATACATACCTACATAAATGAGTAGGTATGTATTGTATTGTATTGTATTAGAGAATATAGGTAGGTACCTATTTTACAAACAGAAGTAAGCAGGTATCTACAATCTACATACCTACTTATACTGAATTATAAAAGGCACGTGCAGTTAATAAATTGTTGACTTTGTTTTACTTATACCGGTCTGCCTTTACACTACTGTTTTGAGGTTGAATGAAATTGGGCTTAAATGCAAGAATCACATACCATTTCCACATTTACCGGGACATTTACCTATCTACTACATAAATATGGCAAATTATGTGAATCGGACTTTTGATACCCTTGTTGCATTATTAATCAATTATATTGTCTTTGTTTTATGTTTTCTTGACACCTTACTTTAAAAATTCACGCTCGAAATAGTCCCAATAAGTATGTTACGAGATAGGTACCTACCGCTTCGCGGGCATTCAAGAGAAGTGGGAGGAGTGCCTTACGAATCTCCGACGTCAAACCAATAACAAAGCGAACTAGCATGTGGGCGTGATAAGCTAATTTCTTTCGCTTATTACGCGGCAAAAAAATTTTTTAGAAAAAAAAATTCGCCGTAAATCAATTACAATAACAATTTTCTGCCATTTTCATGCCAAAAATAGATATCTTATTTTTCTCCGAACCTCCCTATTGTTAAATACTTGATATTTACTAACCGAAACCGCCGCTAGTGTGTCATCGTAATACCTAAGGTTTTATAGAATCGAGTACTAGATTGGAGGTGGACCTAAACATACGTGATGGGACATTTTCCAATAATACGTAAAAGCAGGTAATGGGTATGATAGGCAGTGGAATACCGCCGCTCTTGGGGTTAATTTCCATGCAGAGTTCTTTAGCACAAAAATTTCGGAGCTAGAATTCCCATAAACCTTCTACGTATTGGATTATGTCACATACCTATAATATAGTTTCTACTGTTTAGGTGTGTTTGTATTAAATTTAATTATTTACCGAAGTTGTGTTACATTATTTGTACTACATATTTGTGTAACAGAGTTAAATCGTGTTCCTACCTTGAGTCGGTGCGTAAATATTGAGGTAAAGGCAGTCCTCGCTTTGGTTCCTCAAGTAGGGCAGCAGCCTTTTCAAGTATTCTAATCTCCCCTTTGGCATCTTCTCGAGGGCCGCGGTTTCATTCGATATGTCGGGTAGTTTTTGTGGACAAACCGGGCCGACTTTATCAGATACCCGCACTCCATCCCAAGGACTCGGCGTCCTCGTAGGACTGAACCGGTTCGACTGCACCGGAGGGGTGGCGTACGGGACCCCCAAGAAAGCCTCGACTTTTTTAAGGTATCTATGCTGGTCCATCGGAAATATAAGACCTTGCAAGCGACCGTAACGGGTTTGGACGATGCGCGTGCTAATTTTCGCGTTCTTCGTAAAAGCACTGCCCCGATTTAGACACGCCAGTATTGCGAAAATTAAAAGTTTCAACATTCCTGCCCCTTTGACTTTCATCTTTGTCTTCTAAGGAGGAAACATTCCGTGCGAATTTAATCGGATTAATGCGTATTTCAATTTCACCGGAGCCCTTTCAGAGTCTCGACTTTGTGTAAAACGAGGCCCGGTTTTTCGTTTGCGAAAAAACGCGCGCGCCGGGAGAAAACATTGCGGAAATAATTGCCGAAATTAATTGTTGTTGCTTGATAGTTAAGTTTCCGGCGCGCTCTTATTCGGGGGCGAAGTGCAGGCAGAACTACGCGCTCGAGGTGTAAACACTGAAGACAATAGGAGTTCTTTCATTGTTGGTTCCCGCTGAATACCATCTGAAACAAAACATTTAATTAATTTTCTTCTCAATTAAGCTGACAGCAGCATGTGTGTTTGATAGTGGCTGAAAGCTCTGAATAGATCTTCTACCCCGCCAAACAAATCACTCGCTGCAACGCAAATTAGAAATTACTCCAAGAATAGTATCATTTCATTTTGGAACGTTTGAACAGTTGGAAAATTCAATTTCATAGTCTCAGCATTTTTGTATCAATGCGAAAATGAATAAATTTGTATACATTTTGTTTTCTCTAATTTATTTCATGTAATAGGGATGGAAACTGATGGGACAGAAAAGCCACCGTCGTTAACACAAGACAAGCAATCAAACAAATATGTAGCTTGCATGACAGTAGCACAAAAAGGCTGATTCCAATTTTCTAAAATAAGAAATATTTTTCTTGGAAAGCTCTGAAATTCTATACGTTGGAACTCTGGGGTTCAATTTTAACTTATTATTAATTTCTGTTGCTGCATTACCAGATAAATGACAAGTTTAACTTTCCATGCTTCAAAAATGTTAACGAGAATCGTGAAAGGGAGAAATGGGAAATATGGGGAGCGAACTAATAAAAGAGGTAAAATATGTCCGAATTTGTAGATGACATTCAGAAACAAAGAGTAAATTAGAAATAGCTTTTGAAAACTTGTGTGTGTCAGCTCCGACGCACTACTAGAGTTTACTCCTTACGAACGATTATTTTAACTTCAATCACTTGATAAATAATTTTCTAGTAAGTCCATTTCCAGTTTAATTAAAAATTATAAAACGTTTAATTATGCATCTTTACTGATAGAAATCAATCGCCGTTTATTCAAAATAGCGATAAAAGTAAAAAAAGAAAACTAACCGCCATTGGATTTGAACCTCCGTATGCCGGATTCAACATCGGCGGCGTGCGATTGAACTCACTAATCCATTGCGACACGGCTCTCGTCTTCTTTACACTTTTATTTAAATGAAGTTGATTCCCACGCGATATATTTTTGGAAATATTTTTGATATTTTTTCTTAAACTTAGAAAAATATTGCACAAAAACGTTCTCTGGTGCACATTGTATGTGTCCTGATACTCGGAATATCCTTAAAACACTTTGGGGATATAAAAATCGCTTTACTTTTAGTTAACGCGAAATGTAACGCTTAATTTTAGTTAACGCGAAATGTAACGCTTGATTTTACTACTCATAAAATTTCCGTACCGCGGGCTATAACTGAAAATCGATTCTTAAGGAGTAAAGTCCAATAACTTCTCCTACCTCAACTTATCCTTAGTGGTTATCGTTTCTTATTATACCTACATCAGTTTATTACGATTTCTGGTTGGTGTTCTGCGGTTTATGTGCCTAGTGATGAACAAAACTGATGGCAGATGACAAAGTTAAGAATTCCCCAGAAAGTTCAAGCTTGAACAACTTACTGACTTTTGAAGTTAAGTTAAGTAAGGATACGGCTGTTTATGTCTGACTGCATAAAGCATGGAAATAGTGAAAATAGAGTGGCATAGAGTAGATATGACAGTTGGCGTTGTAAAGTCAGCATTTGCAGTGTTTGTTCGTTCCTAAATTTGTTGAATCTTTTGATTTAATATAGAAAAACCTAATATTAAATACTCCAAATATTGCTTAGTGCCGAAATGTGAATCAACGCCTATTCGAACACCAGGAAAAGTATTTATTTCACTGCCAGCAGTGTTGTGAAATATCTAGATATTTTTATCTAGATAAATAATCTAGATAATAATAATTATAACATCTATCATCTCATCTAGATGATGCCATTTCATCATTATCTTTATCTCATCTTAGATAAAATTAGTAGTTATCTCCGGAAAGTTATCTAGATAATTCGACTTGCATATAACCGTAGACGACATAACTTTCCAGTTTTACATTCTTGGAATGACACAATGGCAAAAATGACATCACTCTAATGTTTACAAAGTTTATTTATTTTGTGGTTTGTAAAAATGCCTGATTTTGATTTTTAGTTCTCCAATTTAATATCTCGGCAGGGGAAGGTCGCAGGAGAAAACTTTATATGAACTTGGGGTGCTATTTTTGTGTAATCTATACGCACCCGAGATTTCCCACCTTCACCGGGACACCCTGTATGTACAATGTACACTTCTAGTTAAATAAAAATGTATCATATCGTTTAATGCAATCAAACATGTTTCAAATTTACACAGCAGATTTTTCATATTATCTGACATTTATCTTAGATAAATTTTAAATAAAATTATCTATTAGCTAGATGAAATTTGTCAAAAATATCTATGATCTCATCTAGATTAATAAATGGTCATTTATCTATTATCTCATCTAGATCAAAGTTAGGTTATCTGAGACCAACACTGACTGCCAGTGGGATCGACGTTCAGCAGATTGTCACTTAATTACTGAATTTATAAACAATTTAAATTTTGATGTAGTTGGACATTTTTGAACATAAACCATCTGATAAGTACACATTTGGGTATAAAACTGACACTCGCGTGTACCCTATTATCAAGCGATTGAAGATAAAATAATCGTTCGTAAGGAGTAAACTAAACTAAATTAAATTGTCGCATACCTACTTCATACAGAAATCACCTTACCTATATATAAAATAATGTTGGGAATTGTAGAAACGCTATACAAAGAAGCAATCTCTCTGCCTTGCCACTTTGTCAACAATTCTTTTATGACAGCTCTCTGTTTTCCCAATTTCCTACCAAATACATTTTTAAATCTGTGTATACTGCGTAGGTACCTGCCACACGTGTACAAATTGCAGACTCTGACGGTTCCAATCTGTTTGCGAAATTCACAATATAACAACTACTGTTTTAAAAGTATTTTTTCACAGAGAACGAGACGAGCATATCCAATTTTTTCGAGCGTGATTTTCTTAATGCGTCGAGAGTTCCGTTACTCAAGGATCCTCCGCGCGCGTTTCTAAATTCGCAAATACATCACTCCGGGACGCTAAATGGGGCGTACGGAAAAAAGACAGAGTTATTGCTATTGCTCTCGCACAGAATGAGGTCTGTTTAAAAATTTGGGAGTTCGTAAATAAAACATTGAGTAGGTAGTTTTACCTGGTAACAGAACAGTTACTTATCATAACATTCAATCCAAATTGCCCTGTTGAGAAATTATCAAAATTAGCTGCAAATTAAGATAAAGTCATTTCGCATGGATTTTTTTAAGTAGGTAGTAAACTAAATATTTCTAACAGAAAGTACTGTTCTCCAGAACGTTTTCCTATTATTGTGACGTCATTCCGTTCGAAGAGGAGGAAAATGCGAAAGGTAATCCAGGATAGGAAAGGCTGGAGGTACGCCTCCAACCAGTCTTCGGACTGAGAACTTTATGATGATGACTTTAAAACAGTATAATTCAGATTTTCTTCAATATCGACGTCAAAATTTTATGATACCCGTAAGTAGGTTTATTTCTAAATGTTGTTCTCATATATCTTCCAGAAATATGCGAATTGCTTATTTCAAACATCATCATGTTAAAAGTGTGCCACCAGCTGCTGTCACCTAGCAGTATATAAACTCGAATTTTTCTTCACGGCCTACTCTATTCTTTCTCATGCATATTTCACTCAAATATCTATTGAACGAATGTCCTTAAGGGATCGGGCAAAGGGACATCATGATATACACCCTCTGGCTGGTAGTATTTTATGTCAGCTTCCTAAATGGATATTGAACTACCCCATAAATCATGCCTCCGAATATGATCCACTTACTTAGTAAAACGCGAGTGTACATACTATTGCAGAGTATCACTTTCATGTATCTCTATCATAAAATTGTTTTCTATAACGTGTTGTCTACTAAGACTTTGTTGAATTAAGCCTGGGGTTATTATGTTCTTCTCGTGGATAATGGGACGTCAAAGGGAAGTTTTTCAGCGTCTGCAAGCATTAATATGAGTTGATTTTTTTCATTGAACGGTCAACGTGAGGCGACTGAACTGGTGAAAAAATAACTCTTATTTACTAGTCTCATGTCTCTTTGAAATCCGTCGTTATCAAAGTATATTTCTATTCAAGAGGTATCATCATCATAAGGTTCTCAGTCCGAAGACTGGTTGGACGCGTACCTCCATTCTTTTCTATCCTGAGCTAACCTACGCATTTCCCTAAAAGTAGAACATCCTACATCCCTAACTATTTGAGAGCAGTAGTCTAATCTAGGCCTACCCCTACCTCTTTTTATTCCTATCTCTGACTCTAGTATGTCACGAACTATTCCTTCGTGTCTTAGAAGGTGTCCTACCATCCTATCTCTCCTACTCTTTATTGTTTTCCATACCTTTCGCTTTTCCCCAACTCTTTCTAATACTTCCCTATTGCTAACCTTATCTATCCACGGTATCTTCATCATGCGTCTGTAGCACCACATTTCAAACGCTTCTACTCTTTTTCTATCCGCTTCTCCTATTGTCCAAGTTTCGCACCCGTATAATGCCGTACTCCATACATACGACGTTAAGAGTCTCTTCCTAGTCTCTATATTAACCGTTCTCGAGCATAACAGTTGTTTCTTTTTGTTAAACGCAACTCGGCCCTGCGCCATTCTTTGTTTTATATCTTTAGTGCTCCTACCGTCTTGAGTTATTTTACTTCCTAAGTAGCAGAAATCCGCAACCTCCTCTATCTTCTCATTTCCAATTTGTATTTCCATTTTAGTTCTATTTTCACATCCCCTACATACCAAAATTTTAGTTTTCTTTTTATTGATTTTCATGCCGAAGCCCTGTGTCAAAACTGCTTCCATTTCATTCAAAGCCGCTCCTAATTCTTCTTTGCTAGATGCTAACACTGCTATATCATCCGCAAATCTGAGCATGTTAATAGTTTGGCCCTGTACATTGATCCCTGAGGCTGTTCTTTCCTTAACAATATTAATCGCATCTTCGATATATAAGTTGAAAACTAGAGGTGACAATGCATATCCCTGTCTCACTCCCTTCCGGATATCTACTTCCCTTTGTTCCTGCTCACATTCTATAACTGCCTTTTGCTCTTCGTAGAGATTATGTATTATTCTTCTGTCCCTGTATTTCATCCCTACCTTTCTCAGCACTTCGAACATCTTCCCCCATTTTACGTTGTCGAAGGCTTTTTCTAAATCTACAAATCCTATATAGACGCTCTTTCTCTTTTCTATCGTTTTTTCTATAATTACTCGTAAAGCTAGAATGGCCTCGCGCGTTCCTCTATTTCGTCTAAATCCGAACTGATCTTCTCCTAATATTTCTTCCGCCTTTTTCTCCATCCTTCTTTGCACAATTCTAGTTAAAATTTTTGACGCATGGGAAGTTAAACTGATAGTTCTAAAATTTTCGCATCAAGAGGTATATTCGGTGTTAATTTATTTGGCTTCCTCTGGGTATTTAGCATGAAACAAAATTGAACTTTAGTCTTGAGCAGGACAATCGGAGAATAGTTTTATTATTGGTTTACGCTGTGTTCCTCTTATGGTACGTTTACCTCATCTAATCATGAACCAATACCAGTTTTCCAAAAGTAAAGGCTCTATGTAACATTGAGTTGTAAGCAGAATTTTTTTGAGAATAAGGATGTAATGAATTTGACGAAAGTGTATTGTATGTGTACGTAGGTTTTCTAAAAATATCGAAATGAATTTTTGATTATTGTTTCATCATCATAAAGTTGGACAGGTACCTCTATCCTTTCCTATCATGAGCTAACCTACGTATTTCCCCAAAAGCTGAACATCCTTCGTGCCTCAGAAGGTGTCCTATTTCTAATATTCCTTACTGCCTTCTATAAATTTCGCTTTTCTCTAACTCTTTCTAATACCTCTCTGTTGCTAAACTTATCTATCCACGGTATCTTCATCATGCGTCTGTAGCACCACATTTTAAATGCTTCTAACTTTTCCTATCCGCTTCTCTTATCGTCCAGGTTTCGCACCAGTACAATGCCATACTCCACACATACGTATTCAAGAACCTCTTCCGAGTTTCTACATTTATCATTCCCGAGCATAATAGTTCTTTCTTTTTATTAAATGCAACTCGGCCTTGCGCTATTCTTTGTTTTATATCTCGCGAGTTATTTAACTTCCTAAATAACAGAAATCTGAGACTTCCTCTATCTTCTCGTTTCCAATTTGTATTTTAGTTTTAGTCCTATTTTCACGCTCCCTACACATCAAAATTTTTTACAAAAGTTGGTCATCGCATAATATCCAAAAAACAATCTTTTCGCCTGATGGACTGACACCCATTCCTTCTGCACTGGGTTCTTTTATGCCTTTGCAAGGACTGCTTATTATTTACAAAGCCTTCCCAACTCCTCCGATTCTTTTGTTGGGAACATTTCATCTTGGTGCCTTCAAGGGTACAATTTTCTCTGCACGAACAGATAAGGAAATAAAGATACATATTATGAAACACAGTTGCCCGAGATTGAGAAGAAAAAGAATTTGTTGAATAGAAAAACATGGAAGAACTTAGACTTGAAAAGGTTAGTAACACCTTAAATTAAAACTTGACCTTGAAAGATCTTAAATCCATCTTTTACATTAACTTGAAAATGACCTTGAATGGATAACGTGGACACTTCTCGATACACACCTCAACATTCGACCTTGGACGAAGGTCGTATGGTGGTGGGCATACAGAAGTGTCCACTTTACTCTACTATTTTACATAAATATATTTTTCCACTAAAAGAAATCATTTAATTCACTATGTAGGCTAGCCTAGGTTGTCCCTCCTCAATACTGATATAGTTTTTTAATAAGTTTTCTCATTCTTGCCCCGCATAAATATTTCTGATACCTATTTGCCTTTTCATTGTTGCCGATTGAATTTGCTTGCCCGCTTTTTGTTGTTTTTGCAATTAGGTTTGGTTTCTTTGAAATTTCTCCTGATTATTTTATGTGCTTCTATTGCATTGTTCTTTCTTGCTTTTAACTTACAGTCCACTTCTTTGCATATTACTCTTTAAATAGTGTAACCTAAGCACTTTGCTGCAAGACATTTCCCACATTCTGCTGTACTTTCTTTTGTCTAAAATTCCTGTCCAAATCTTCTGGTTAGCTTCTCGTCACCATGTCTATGTCATCAATTCCAATGCATCAACAATTAAAAGATTAAAACCAACCTACTGATATTTAATATTTCACGGTAATTTTCAAGCCATATTTACAATTTCTTTGTTTTTTCAAAGAAATTTAACTCACTTTAAAGCGAAGTTATGAAGTTATAAATTGCAGCTTGCAATTAAAGACGAGACAAATTTTAATTTACATTTTTCAATAAGTCGCTTCCTTGCGCAAAAGTTGCAAACAAAGAGGCGCCCTGGTTAAAACTGGAGCACGAGATAATTAATAATTACACCCGGTGGTTAGCAGACGCAACATAACGGGCATTTCGTTAAGTGCAGCGTCTGTTCAAGCTTCCCTCTTTTACTTACTTATTTACAGCTGATGTTAAAACGCCTCCTTCCTTAAGCCAGACCCATAATTCAACCAGCCGCGGGCGGACCATGAGTTCCATACATTGTACCGGGAAATTTAAGAGCCCTCTCCCACATTTTAAAGGCAGTAAACAACTTTAATTACGCACTTTTCCCCTATCAACAAATCAACCCTAGGAAGTAATATTTTAGGGAAAATACATTTTGACCCTTTTAAAATAGACTGTTACTCGATAACCTAAAGCAACATTCCGAACAAAGCATGTATCCAATGTAAATACCCTTATCTTCGATTCCGGATCTGCCCCGGGGCGAAATAATTTTATTACCCATAAAATCATACGTTTTTTACGCAGCAGTTAGGATTTCTGGCATATATTTACCGAAAACAATTTTATTTACAGAGCACGGACCGGTCATATAAAACTGACCAGCTACTTAAGCCCCATAAATTTCGGGGAGCAGACCGCTCAGTTTTCTTTATGAATCCAACCAGCGTCCCGCCATCCCTCATATTTATGACAGCGAAATTCGATTCATATCAAGATTGTTTACACAAGCTTGGGAAATTGTAGTACTTTCTGTTTTTTAACGGAAAGTTCAATGACTGCAACTAGCAGAGGTGATATTGGAACTAATAAACGGTATAATACGAGGGAGTCCTTATTAGCAAAAGTATATAACGATGCAAGTCTCTTTATTTCTTTGGGACGCCAATTTATAATGACGTTTCTCAATCCTCGGCGGTGCCTCTGGATTCAGAGTGCAATCTCCTTTTATACGCCACTGGCTTATACGTCTCTCTAAATTTCACCAAAGGCCGCCGATTCAACCAGGTGCGATCGATTTCTGCCGTAATCGTCCCGTCATAGACTGAAGTCAAACGGGATTGCCAAATCGATCTAACCCTCACCAGCAGCCACCTTCAATTCCTGCTGCATTTACTCCCTCGCTACGCATAAGATGGACCACGCCCACTTGTGACTAGGTAGTGCTTGATTGTTAATATTTCAACAATAATAACTATCATACACCTGGCACTTACTCAAATTTATCTTACGTTGAATATCAGGCACATTCAATCAAGTACTTCTATTTTGGATCGGAGAAGAATGGCCAGCATCATCTCGGATCCCGACTGATGGTCGGACGACCATCATCCACTTTTATAAGCTGTGAGTGGGGGCTAGCTTCGGCGGTTCATTTCGAGATTTCAAGCGGGGAGGAGTAGTGCCAGGTGAAAATACATGACCACATTGATGTCGCGTACAACTACTGTCTGCAATGCCTCATCATCAATTTCAATAATGCATCAAAACAAAAATGCGTTTCTTTTAGATTTCCCAGATAATTCCATCTCCAGGATTACCACAAGTGGTTTGTTGTTCACTGAAATGCATGACCCACATTTTTGTTTACAATGACGTATCCGTGTCCCATTTATTTTTCAGAGTTGCTCTTGAAATTGAGTTTTATATAGACTCGGCCACTTGTACCGCTCTTATCTTCAGACTGCTTCAGAGAACACTCATCAAACCCCCTGTTTTTCAGCAGTTTATTCTCTAAGAGTGTATTGTGTTTTCTCGGGCGCAAGTGGCTTCTCAGAGTACGATTGTTAATAAATTTATTTCAATGGCGCACTCTGGTGGCAGCTCTTCAAGTTGCCTCCGCTCAGATTCAGCATAAAATGTAATATTACATGGAGACTTGTTTAATGAGGCATCCTTATGAATGTGTAATCCCATAGCTAACAAATAATTTCGCTAAATCATTTTATACTGGGTAATTCAGGAGGTCTTACTTTTCTTGTGCTAGAAATTTATGCTCTCGATTGTTTTATGAAAAATAACTGTACGCAAGATGACGGATGAGACATATCCATCCAATATTCAATCAGGACTGCGGAATAGGAACATCTTCCAGGAATGAATAATGTGTTCATTTTATCGTTTACACAAAATCGAACGAATCCACACGAGAGCTTAAACGAATGATCCAACCATAACAGTAAAAACCCCCCAAATATAAACTACAATACGTAACTTTGTTATACAGATGTATTCCCGCCCGGCTCTCGGTTTCAGTCTCAGGACACTGCAGATATGTTGCTTGGGGAATAGAAGCGGAAGTGGGGAGGGGTAAGCGAGCGAGATTCTGGGGATGTGGGGACCGGCCGACAGATGAGAATTAATGGAGAGTATTTTTCTTGCTCTAAACTGATGGTGAGATGCGGCAGGCTCTGAATGCAAAAGTTTGCAGGTAGTAAAGTCGACAGATAATGCTTCTGAAGCGACATTTTCGCCACAAATGGGACGTGCGACGTCGTTATAATCTATAAACAGCAACCGGAGTAATTGAGGTTGATGTCCGTCGCACGTTTTCCCCCTTAGGCCGTTTTTCTTGTGAAACTTTCGGGTGCCACTAAATGTTTGCTGAGAAGCTATGTTGCGGTGCGACCAATCATAATTCACCTTAAGTATCTATAAGTTCAAAACCTAACCTTAAAAAATTGAATTTGCTAGCTTTACGTGTACGTCACCTCAGTAGTCAATGTTCTGACACAAGTTAGTTATAAACTTACGTTATTTATCAAAAGCAGTCATCTGCTTTTAACTGAAATTCACACCATGACGCAGTCGATAGGATATAAATGTACGTTAGTTGTTAGATGGAAAATCCTCACCAGATCTACCCTTAAAATATACCAGTTGCTCCCGGCACCAATGCGACGTCACGTATTTTTCATTCGGCACTACTCCTATTGCTAGAAATCTCGAAGTGAACCGCCGAAGCTAGCCCCCACTCACCGCTTATAAAGTGGGTGATCCAGAGAAGAAAAGGCAGTACCTGGTCGTCCGGCCATCAGTTGGGCCCGGTACTCCCAGCATCGGAGGCGCTACTAGCCATTCTCCTCCGATCCGAAATAGAAGTACTTGATTGAACTTGCCTGAGTTCGCCGTGTGATTAATTGATATTCAACGTAAAATAAATTTGAGTAAGTGTCCGTGGTATGATAGTTATTGTTGTCGAAATATTAACAATCAAACACTACCTAGTCACAAGTGGACTGGATCCATCTTATGCGTAGCGAGGGAGTAAATGCAGCAGGAATGAAAGGTGTCTGCTGGTTTGGGTTAGATCGATTTGGCAATCTCTTGTGACTTTTGTCAGTAACGATACATGTGTTGTTATTTTAACCGTTGTTTAGCAATAGTGAAACAATCCACCCCTCTGCGACTGAACGCTAAGAGTTTATCGACGAATAAGAAAGTCTCACACCGACCAGAGTATCCAGATACAAGGAAGTAATACGTTCATAAGCGAACGACCAGATTCCCATAAATATACTCGCCGAAAGATTGATGTAGTTATAGAATGCCATTCCTTATGTTATTGAAAGTACCATATTTTGAAATTTTTACCAGGAAGCCTACTTCATTACCAATTATCGTCGTTCTTAAATTCTACTGCAAGGCGATTTCTTGTTGTAATAATAGTCCCACGTTCCAGTCCCCGTTCTCTCCATTACTTAATCAATTAACGCCCTCGAAATTATCTCTAAATCTTTTTTCCCGGGGCGTCTTTCAGGAGCGGCGGCGACCGAAGTTTCAGTGTTTATATGAAAGATTTTGAATCCTCCTATTATGAGCGTACAGCCGCAATCTCACAGGATTAGTTGTATGTGAATGTTTGTTAAGAGGGTTTTTAGATTAGCAATATAATTAAATCTCCGGGACCGTGTGAGGGAAACAGCGGTTTCAGCGGTTTGCTCCCTTAATCCTCGCAGAATAGTGTGGGCACATCCTAAACGAAAATTATTTCTTAAATAAGTTTTGAGTCCGCTAAGCACAAAAGAGCTTAATAAATAATAAATATTTATTGCAAATTGTGTTCTCTGAGAGCTACCAGTTTGAAGGAACGACCCTTAAAACGAAGGATGCAGCTTAAGAGATTATAAGATTAGATTCGGGAGGTGTGCTTCTACCCCTGCAGAAGCGGAAAACACCCTGCGTGCAAAGCTTGGAAACTTCGCCATTATTTTAGCCAAAACGCTGGGAAACGATGCGAATACATATCGATGTTTACGTGTACGATATCTGGAATGATATCTAGAATCAGATTCAACTTCCCGGAACAAAATCTGTTGCAAGCAGCACCGGAATCGCATTGTATAGGTTTCTATTGACTTTTATGGAATTTGAACAGGAAGAGGAGCGTGTTTTAAATTTATTACGAGAGAAAAATACGCTTCTGCACCAGGAAAGTAACCGCACGCTTGATTTCAAACAATATTCCGCTGTGTCGATCAAATCATTGTGGTATATACAGGCTGGGTCAAAGGTAACGATACTCTAGGAGGCAGCGGTGTGTGTGGGGTGCCGCAAGGTTCCGTACTTGGACAGCTATTGTTCACTTTACATATATTTCTGTTTTTGTATCAATTGATAGATTCTGTGGAAGCCACTTCTATGCTGACGACACCCCAGTTATGCTACTACTTTTATGGAGGAGATCTGGATCTTGCTTCTCACAGAATCAATTGGGATTTGAAAACTTTTTCTGATGCTGCCGAAAATCATTCATTTATCATCAACCCTAGTAAGTCTAAAAGATTAATGCTTGGAAACACCTCAAGTGGTGTTAGTCCAAATGGAGTGTTAGATCATCTCCATACGTGGCCAAGCATTGCAACTTTTATCGTTTTCCGAGCAGACGCGGAAATATTTAAATAACTCCCGTAACATAAATGAAAACCGAACGTATCGGGTGTCAGAATGGAGGAACTCATTTAAAATAAATAGCCTCTGTGCCAAGCGTAAGCTGGATTGTCAACTCGATTGTGCATGAAACGTAAACCGATGCGAAGTGTCACCAGGGGAGGTAAAGGTGCTGGTCCCATCTGCGGCTTGTGGTAACTTTATTAATGATGTCCTTCATTTTGATTAGGCTTCACGTTCTCCGAGAAATTTAAGCTTACTCGTTTCTGACTCCTACGCCCTATTAAATAATGAAAGTATTCGCGGGAACTTGCAGCTGAGTGAAATCAGGGATGGGTTTATTAAATTTCGCTGAGGTTTTGTTGAGTTTGAGACTGTGTAACGACACAACAGGTGGTTCGTACTTCATTATCTGTTTGTTGTTTCAAGGAAGTTAGCATTTGCTTAATAGTATCACTACGAATGGTGTAAGAGTAAAATTCATCGAAGTCAGTTGAAAACTTGCACTGTCAATGCTAAAGTAAACACCTAAAAGGAAATACTCGTACGTGAGATCCTGAGCCAGAACTCCCATAGTTTATCTACTTGGCTCTTGAATGAAAGTAGCGTTATTCTACTTGATCTAATATGAAAACAACACTACTGTTTTTAAGTATCCTCTGTGCTACTTCTAAAACTTGGATAGGTGATCCACGTACTTGTTGCCTGTGAATTATTTTGGTTAATGTTCAGCATCCAGCAGAGTTGGAACGCGGTAGGAAATGCATAATTTGAGTAAATTCTCTACTGGGATTTTCCACGAAGCTCAATTTCCTGAGGGACTCGGAGCACGGCAGGACTGACGTAGAAATTAAAATAAAAATAATTTATACTTTTTAATGCGGTCTTAAAAATTGGGAAAATGTTATCGAATAATAATTTTGAGTATTATTCATATATATTGGTTAAGTATTTTTGATCTATGATTTCATTAACATGGCTTGTAAGTTGTCAAATTCTAAGGAATGTAGTTTATAAGACAGTTCAGAAGATAAACTCAATATTTAATTTTAGTTTAATTTTACTATTTCAAGCTCTAATATTGTATGTTTCTATCTTTATTTTAAAATCACAATGTCCATAGTAACATTTATTTCAACTCTTACCGTGACGAATTTTTCTAGAAATAGGTTACCCTCGATGAAACATATTCTGATGCAAAAATAGCATGCGTTTTATAAATGGGAAAAGCCAATTTCACCCCTGCTGGATATTAATTTACTACTGAAATTCGCTACCCCCTGGATTTTCAATCGGTGGATGGCTGCACCACTTGATCGTCTATTTTATCGCTACTAATTACAGAGATAACGGTAACTGACTGTCAGTTGCAATAGAAAACCACCTCTGGTTCACTGAAAACTGTCCAGTCGATAAAATATAACGATTTTGCATCTTTTAATTATTTACGTTAATTGCTAGCAATTTAAAGCAGTAGAGCACATTTGAATAAATAATGTGTCGCACAGGATGAATCTTCTAAGTGAATTCTTATCGACTTAACGTACTTTTACCTATTTTAAACCAGTTAAGATTCTTGTCTATAATCAACATTTACTATTAGAGCAAATTAGTTGAACTGTGGACGTCCACACTTCCGCGTATTAATGACCCCCAAGTGTGACTGGAGAATTAAAATTTCCCATTAGTAGAGAGCTTTTTACATGAACCTGCTTGCGTATTACACCCACTAAAGCATGTTGAATCCACAGTGCTGCAAACATTTGTATGAAGACAATAACGTAGCAGATTTTATGGATGGAGTGATGCGTTCGTGGCATCGCCTACGCAGAAGTATTTTTTTAAAGCTCCCCTAGGAATATTAATCCGCATTAACTGAAAAGCACGTACTGTATGGGGTATTATAAGGGTTTTATGTTGTGGCAGCTTCCGTTTTCAACGGGTGTGGTTTATATCAGTTCCAGAATCAAAATAGGAACCTTCGTTTGCTACACGAAACATTTTAATTCCTTCGTTCGCTTGGATTCCTTCAAATTCCGGTCATGGTACTGCAAACCCTTAGGCAGTTAAAGAAAGAATTATAATATAACATATAGTCACTCCCTAAATGCATTTTCGGAAAATTTCACTTAGTAGGTATGTAGTATTTTACCTACCCCAAAATAATCTTTAAGACTTCGAAGTACGCATTTACTAATAAAACAGCTAATGCTCTAAAATTCCCTCGTACTTATGGCAAAAAGCGATTTTGGTTTCACTCTAAGTGGCAATTCCACGCATGGCCGGAGGAAAAGAAAAACTCGAGGCGTAATCACGGCCGTAGCGTTTATTTGAGCTCTAGCTGTAACGGAGCAAATCATAAAAAACCCTCTTCGGTGAATGGACATCATGGAAAGGCATATCCGACCCGCTAAGCGTTATCGGTACGGCCTAATCGACCCATTGAAATATCCACCTCGTTAGCACAAACATTTAGAGTGATGGGGGCTAATACGGATTCACGCTTAATAGATCCGAGCGGTTAAGCCTACATAGTCCTTCACTGTATAATTCACACTTTGCAGTGAAACCTCCAGCTGGTGAGACATCTACTGCTGTCATCAGATGCACTTCATTCCGTTTAGTTAAGTTTAAAAATGGAATAAATAAATAATAACTATCATAATCATATCATATCATATATCATAATATATCATATATCATATCATATCATCTAGTAATACGCAATGATAATATTACACTAATGAATTGGACGCGCCGACGAAAATATTAGCACCGTAAATGAACGATTCATCGCACGGACCGAAAACGCAGCAGTAGTGTGCGCGATTCTCAGGGTGTAAACGCCATAATAAACTGCCTCGTCATCGTTTCTTTTCGTAACTGGCAATTTAAAGTGATTCCGCAGCAAAGACGTCTTTGTACCTCGGAGGCACTTAAAAGGATATAAATTGTTCTGGGTAGGAAATGGTCCCCAAGGGCGCTCGCTAGACAACAAAATACAACAAAACCAACTTTACCAGAACTTGGACGACCGGCTCCGCGTAACGATTCCACTCCGGGAGAGTGCCAAGGAGGAAATATAAACTTAAATTTTCTGGTGGGCATGTAATACAAAAGTTTCGGATATTTTATTAAGTTAGGCAGTGTTTTCAGGGGGGAACTGCGGAAAAATATCTCGAGATACATGAGAGCAATAAAAACTTTACGATTTTCGGGTTTAAATGAAATTATGGATTTCACCCCTTTCCATCTCAAGTACTTTCCATTTTATGGTTAGCGTACAATGCGGTTCAAAAGTAGGTAGTGAATAAATGCATTACAACATTCAGGGTGCATTTTTCTTGGAGATTTTTAGAAGTTATTTAACAAAAAGGAAGCAGTTTATTAAGATGGGTATAAGTATATCCCCAAACGGTGTCCTTGAGTTGCGGTGTAACACAGGGTTCTATCTTCGGATCCCTCCATCACCTCCATTAGCCTTTAGATTATTCGTTCATTAGAATGGCGGCACTCCCATGTAAAATAAATAATCTGTAATTTTATTGAGTTTTCTCCAGGAGGATATGAGTAGGTACACTTTGTTTGACTTTGTGAATCGATTAAACAGTTCCTGGTCTCAAATACCCTGGGCGTATGTTCGTATCAAACCAATGCAAATATTCATTGCGGCTAACTGTAACACCTGTAATATTGCAGGAAACACATCGTTGCAGGAACTTTATCGCCTCTGAAACACAAACCGCTACTATTGTCTCGTTGAATTTAATCGCAATTACAGTTTTATTATACAACGTGAGCAAGATCCCCCAACCTATTAATAATACAATTTGAGCTTTATTTTAGCTTAAAGTTGAAATTATTATTCTGGCTCCGGGCGCACCACAGCGTGCTTTGCGAGGAGATATTCAGCCTCTGTAACTCTTAGGATAACGTTGAGGTTTCGCTGTTGGTTAGTCTCGCTACGAACAACAATAATTTAATTAGGGGATAAAAGCGTTTACAGGCAGAACTGCATGTTGCAAACAAGCACGAAAACTGTTTGGGTTTGTGTTATTCTTCAAAGAGTACACTCACCGAGAGGCTTCAGTTGCATTTGTTTCACATCTATCGAAGATAATAATAATAATAATAACAATAACAGGCGCATTAAACAGGAAGAAAGTCTCAAAAATTCAAAAGGTCGAAAAGATTTCTTCGACAATACGAAAGGAAATAATATGTGACTTTCCTATTAATCAACAGATGGCGGCAAAAGATATTTACAAGATATTTACACAAAACATTCTGCGCAAATTAAAAGTTATCTTTTGCCTAATATTGCTTTAAATAAAATTTAAAGTCGTTGTTAAACAGTCTGGAATGTGAATTAGAATAAATTAATTTTTAGAAAAGGCTATCAGAACATCTCATCGCATCTAAATAAATTTTGTATGTTCATGATATAACTGGTATTTCTCCGAACAAGTTTTTAGATGAATATTCAATCTGTTATTCGCGTTGTATAGTGCGAATAAAATCCTGTAGTTAAAGTGCAAAATGATTTACGCGAAGCGGGAATCGGTGAGGTTGAATAATAGTGAATACAGTAAAATCAATGCATCTGCTAATTTGTGGGAACAAACTACCACAGACTTTGAAGATTTTGGGCTCCAAATAGAATTTCTGGAAGCGTTCTCTAATTTGAACGATACGTTAATTGATTACGTCCTCACAAATATTGTTGTCGTGCTCTACGACCACCCTGAGATATATCAACATCTTGTAGAGGGAAATCCAAGAGCTCAGTGCGTTAAGTGGTGGACTGACAATTTATATGAATATTTCAAACAATTACCTTTCAAAGAATTTAGGGTATTCAGTTACATATACTGTGATCCCAAGTCCCAAATAATTGAGGATACATTTGGATTGTACTGGGCTTGGTTGAGCTCTTCGAGGGTTTATATAGTGTATCCGTGGCGACAGTGGCTAGAACTGGACATTTTTCTACGCATAATAATAATAGTTGGGCTCGTTGGCAATTCTCTGGCGTGCTGTGTGTTTATTCTAACAAAAATGAATAAACTTAGTTCAAGCGTTTAGGTGTGTGCACTGGCAATGACTGACTTCTTATTTCTTTCGTTGCTTTGTGGAATTACTTACTTCGACGCCCCATTGGAATGGTACACAACATTTCCCTTGGATTTTTGCAGAGTACTTAGTATTTGGTTGGTAGTTGTCTTCTCATTCGAGCGCTTGGTAGTCATAAAGTTTCCTTTCCGAAGCATTTACCTTTGTACTAAGAAGAGAGCTAGGATAGCAGTTGCTGCAGTAATAATAGGTGTTTTTCTGTTCAAGATTTGCCTGGTATTGGGTTTTAAGGCACTTTTACACAAGACCTATTCTGTACATGATTCAAACATTTATAGAATATTAGGCTCAATCGATACATTAATTGCCATCGTATTGCCTATGATCCTTATTATTGCAATTAATGGGTATATAAGCAAGCAATTTTTGAAC
This sequence comes from Xestobium rufovillosum, assembly GCA_963966045.1. Classification (NCBI taxonomy): domain Eukaryota; kingdom Metazoa; phylum Arthropoda; class Insecta; order Coleoptera; family Ptinidae; genus Xestobium; species Xestobium rufovillosum. The sequence goes on along the minus strand of OZ014499.1, from coordinate 6,122,674 downwards.
ACCAACAAGGATATTTCTAAAATAGTAAGTATATTACATATGAATAGCAACTTTCTTAAATAAGCGAGATCCCAAAGGTTGCCGTCGAATCTGAATCACCCTGTATAGTGTCGTTGATAGCGTCTGAAGTGTTGTGTATTAGCTTTCCAAAATGCCTTGATAAATTTTCCAATTAGATTTTTTCACTTAAGTAGCTGAAAATAGGAAATAGGGGGGTATTATAAGATAATATGTATTTAAGGGGATATTGGAAATTTGCTAAAAATTGGATCGCTAGGTCAGAAGATATTACAAATCAGAAAGCACTTGTTTTTAACTATCATAATTTCAGCGAATATAAAATACATCAAAACTTACTGTAACATTATTAACCAATTAACAAGTTAAATGTCAAAATTCAAAGTTAAAATTTTACAGCAAACGTAATAGAAACGTAATAGAAACGACGTGAAAATTCGACTTTTGCCACAAAGAAAGCAAACAAAGATAGCTAACGATAGAGAAATATTTTATGTGGGTCCAGTAAAAAAAATGTGATTAAATTCAGTACCGATATGAAAAACTTTTCTACTCACAGAACGTTTCATAACAAGACGTTCTCTGATGATGGAAATAAATTTTTCGAAAATGTATTCAAGAAAGTACCTAACTGTATGTTATATTAGGTACAATTGGTAGTGCGCATAGTAGTGACAAATTCGATTATATATTACTTCCTAGTCTCATCTATTTTATTTTAAGGAAAAAAGATCTCGTTCGAACGTCGCTAGAAACAATGCCCCGCACGTTTTTGCAATAGGTAAGTTTCGTATTTTTTTCAATAATTGATTAACCCCAACGTATACGTCTCTTATACAGAGGAAAACAATTATTCGTGCACAGCCAACAGACCGTCATTACAGAAAAAAGTTCATATGATGAAACTGTTACTCGTTATAGACGTAGCCTTCGTCGTTTTGAATTTACCGAGGTAGGTATGAGTTTCATATTTCCAGAAACACGATTTCTGCCTTCATTTTAAAAGTATCTATACGATGTATATGGTGTATATGGTGTATACGATTCATGGTTCCTATACGTGTTGAAAAACATATTTTATGAGACATGCCATTCATTCGTCTATCTGTTCAACGGATGGAAACTAAATTTTAAAATACCAGTTTTTGGGAAATTCACCAGAATTTTCTTACAATTTTTTCTTTCGATTTTCTGGAAAACTGCTCAAATAGCTTTGCTTTTTCTTACATAAATATGACATCATTGATGACCCTGACCATGACTCATTAATTTGTCTCACACCAATCACGAAATCCGAAAATGATGGCCAGGAAAGTCAGTGTTGTTAATTTATTGACTATTATCTACAGATCTGTTTACTTTTATTTCTATTTCAGGCAAGTACTCAATATTTACGTTACAACATTAGAGAAAGTAACACCACCGTACTTCACTAGACTTGATTCGACACTAAGGATAGTATACTACAGTAGTTTTAGTATTAACTTCATTCTATATGCTTTTTGCGGCTCCATGTTTCGAAACTGTTTGCTTGAACTGTGGAATAAACGCGTTAAGAAAACAATAACAGGCTGGTGTGACTTCTTAAATTATTACAAATGAAATTCTGAGAAAAGGTAAATTAGTGTTTTTTATAAATAATTTTGTGTCTTTCTTGTGCCTAAACATTTGAACATAAAATTTAAAAAAATTTAAAATCTCCGCTAATTTTTGGAAATATTACATAAAAAAGACAAAAATTCTATAAACGATAGAACTGATATTCAATATTTAAGCCAATTTTGTAGTAATATAATTATATAATAACCCAAATGTTATCAAAATCAAATGTGCTAAATTATACTTTCTATTACCTACGTTACACTTCTTATTGGTTGAAAATTTTATTATAGACAAAATAATTTGTCATTTTCATACTTTCTATAATTTTTAATAAACCTTGACAAAGGCCTCAAACAACATGTGTTTATTGCATGCCAGATATTCACAAAATTGGAATAATATAAGGCTGCATTTAATTTTTGAAATTTATAAAATAAACTAGCGGCCCGGCAGACGTTGTCCTGCCTAAAATTACTTTTCGTATTGAACTTTTGATTCATTAACCAAATCGTTTATTCAATGTGATACATTTTTCTGATTACGTTTATGTTCAACCAAATATGTCGTTCCTATCGTCAGTTATGATAGCGAGCGCATACAAAAAATTATGATTTTAACAGTTTGTCCGAATTTCCCGATTTACGCCTATCCATATCATACAAAAATCCAATAGAAAAAAGCACTTTCAGTTTTTCCGAATTTTCCAATTTTCCGGGCAACTTTTCCAATTTTTCGTTCCCTAAAAACCTTATTTTTGAAAAGAATTAGCCAAATCGGTCCAACCGTTAAGCACTTTCAGTTTTTCCCGAATCTACACATTTTCCGGTGGATTCTCCAAAAATTTTCTTTCATACAAACCTTGTCCTGACAATTACGATCACAACAAAAAAAAATCAGCCAAATCGGTTCAGCCGTTAAGCACTTTTAGTTTTTCCCGAATTTTCAAATTTTCCGTTCGATTTTCCAAAATTATGATTTTTACAGTTTGTTCGAATTTCCCGACTTACGCATATCCATATCATACAAAAATCCCATAGAAAAAAGCACTTTCAGTTTTTCCCGAATTTTCCAATTTTCCGGGCAACTTTTCCAATTTCTCGTTCCCTAATGCCATGTTTGGCCTCTATTTTTTGTCGACGTTCCAAATTATTTTGTGCGTAAGCTCCAACTGAGCGCGTCGAACTCGGCTGTATCCGTTGTTCCAGAGTTATAATGGATCGCGCTTGAGGCTTGAGAAATTCTTATTCGACTTGGCTCCAAACGCTGTCTACGCTCTTCGCGTACGCCGACCGATATTTCGACGCCTCACTGGTGGCATTTTTTCGAAAGAACCACCAAATACATGATCACCACCCTTGGTTTAGTATAAAACCTGGTTGGCCATTACGCAGCTTTTGGGGGCCACTGGTATGGGACATACTGACGTCAGTATGTGGAACTCTGTGGTCAGGGATCAGGGAGGAGAAGATAGGAAGCGCAGCGACTGCGTCGATACTAGCACCTTCTATAGGCTCAAATGTTAACTAAACCTCTCGATCACGTTACAGATCACCGATTTTACCGTCAGCGTTCAAACTGTCAACCGCTGTGTCAACTGTCAGTGCTTGGAGCATATTGTTCATGAGTTTTACGTGTTCCGTAATATTGTTTGATTTTGATATTCTTTATTCTTTGGAGTACCTATTTCTGTTCTGTGAGATAAAAGTTTAAAATAATATGAGTCGTGGTTCATATTGTATGAGTAATTCATGTTATATGAATAAATTCGATAACCCGGATGTGGCATTCTTTAATTTGCCAAAGGATCCTTTGCTGTAAGTGAAAATACATACAATCCCACTAAATTAAAATTAAATTAAAATAAATGTGTACCTAATTTTCTTTGCAGAGCTAAACAATGGATTGAAAGTGTTGGCAGAAATGAATTATTGCTGGATGGTAAATATTTGAAATCCCATTACCAAATATGCAGTAAACATTTTTGTTATGATCAATTCAAAACAAGCTATCCCAGAATTACTCTGAAAAAAGGAACAGTACCAATTACAAGTAATAATGTTGCTGCATCTAGTGCAAGTATTACACAAGAACATAACTATTGTAGAACAACAGTAATTGGAAATGAGAATGAAAATTGGCAGAAAAAAATTATAATTCATGAAAATATTGTTATTAAACCAATCAGCAACAATGAATTAGGTAGGTTATGTTTTAAGCCGAGCACTCATTAGCGAACTGTTGCATGTAACGTAACAGTTTTTGCTGCGAACACAAAGGGGCTCGCAGTACGCTAGATGACGCAGACGGTGCACATGATTGTGTATTTTTAGAGATGGGAAATTTATGTGAATGAATGGGTACTACTAGTGCCAACTGGTTGCAGTAGGTACCTATCGATTATGTTACATCCAACAGCTCGCTAATGAATGCCCAGCTTCACCCTTCATTTGATGAGTCTCTCTTTCAAAAGTTACCAACGGTGTTATGTACTTCTTTTTATGGGATAAATTTTCCTATTGTCTGCTGCCACAGAAAGACAACATTGTTATGTAACATTACGCATTTTGGGGGGAGAGTGCAGCCGATTATCTTGTTAAGAGGGTTATTTATTAGAAATGTTATTTCATATTATATTTTATAGTTGCAGAAAACATGGAAATTAACGAAAGCAGTATCCAAAATACAGCTAAGAATGTTGGTGCATAAGATCGTATCAAAAAATGTATATCCCAGGGAAGCGACATAATTAATGGCATGAATATGTTGGATAACAGTAATAGTAAGCTTTTAATTTTATGATTATTGTATTCTAATATACATGAATTTGAAATTTATAGATTCGCAAATATCAGATAAAGTATCATCGCCTAGTAACTCCTTAAGAACTCCTGTCAAAAAAACAAGATCTATTAAACAATACACCCCGAAAACGAAGAAGAGGTTGGAACAATTTAAAGTAGATCGAAACAAAATTAGGTGTAAGTTGTTTCGGAGGGCCAAGTTATCTACATGCTTTTGTGCTTCAAACACAAAAAGCAGTAAAACTGCTAGTCAAGCAAGAGTGTGCTATTTAATTAAGGAATCCAAGAATTTCTTATCAAAGGATGCGCACATATTATTTGCTAACGAATTGAAATCTGCGTTTGTTAATAAATATAATCGAAGATATACCGACGAGATGAAACAGTTATGCTTAAGTTGGTACTATTCATCCCCAAAAGGGTACAGAAATGCTGCTACAGCATTGCATTTGCCAACTCCTCGAAGCATAAGAAATTGGCAGTCTATGCTTCAAATACGTCCAGGACTGAATAAAGCAGTGCTTACGTCCATTAAGGGCCACCTAAATAATAGTAAAATTGAAAATGAAAAACTAACATCATTATTGTTTGATGAGGTGAGCATTAAAGAAGAAATACATTACAGTGTCAGCCAAGATAAAATCATTGGTGTTGTGGACGATGGGGAAAGCCGCACAAATGAGAGAGCTACATCGGCTTTGGTATGCATGGCAACTGGGACCACACATGGTTGGAAACATGTCCTTGGTTACTGGCTTTTAGGTGCCAAACAGTCTTCAGCGCAAATTAAAAATGTTGTTTTAAGCTGTGTTGATGCTGCCGCAGACGCAGGATTGGTTGTAAAAACCATTATCTGTGATCAGGGTCCATTGAACCAAGGACTGGCCAAAGAACTAAAAATATGTAAAGAGAAGCCTTATTTTCTCCAGCACAACAAAAAGATTTATTTTATTTACGATGCACCTCATTTGATAAAGTCAATGAGAAATAATCTACGTAAATACAATTCAATATGGGATGGCAAAACTATTAGTTGGCAGCATATAAAGACCACAGTTGAATCGGCACATCCAATTCACGTAAGATTATTACCAAAGATTGGTCAGCAACATCTTAATGTGAATAATTTTAATAGCATGAAAGTGAAGTACGCAACACAAATTTTTAGTGACACAATGAGTGTTGCTCTTTTAGTAATGAAACACTTTCAAATTGTTGATTCACATTCTGCAGCTACTTCTGCCTTTGTTAAAGATATGGACACTATATTTGATTGTCTTAACAGCAGTCAGTTAAGAATCAACAAAATCAAAATGCGATATGCGATTTCTGAGAATTCTCCTCATGAGAAATACATGAAAGATATGTATAATAAATTTGATAATGCTTATTTTCTGGGTGCTAGAAGACAAAGACCTCCTTGCCTAAATGGTTGGCAAATTACAATAAAGAGTGTTTTACTATTGGCAAAAGAACTGAGGGAAGATTATGGCGTTTCCAGTTTATTGACAAGACACCTAAATCAAGATCCACTTGAGAATTTCTTTTCCATTGTGCGACAGCAACATGGTTGCTGTAAGAATCCAAGTGCCCAACAATTTGAATACGGACTAAGACATACTTATATTACAAGCATTTCCAAATTGTCTTCGAATTCTAATTGTGAAAACGATTATAATATAATGTTCACTAATTTGAAAAGTATGTCCAATAATCAAAAAAAAAATGATACTGTAGCATATAAACCTTCTCATATAACATCTAATGCTGATTCAATTGAAATTATCGAGTTGGTAGAAAGTGTGTCGGTTTTAGATGAAAATGCTATATATTATGTGTCAGGTTATTTTTGCCGAAAATTTTTAAAACAACACAATTGTGACACTTGCAGATCCATTATTGTGGATAAAGAAAAAGTCTTGGTTGGGGAGCATCAACTTTTTACATATTTTCGGCAAAGTGATTTTCTGGATTATATCAAAGAAGGTTTGTTGTTCCCTTCAAATAATATTTATGAATATTTAAAAATTGTTGAAGTGATACATAATCAAAATTTTGGTACTTTATTGAAAAGCAACTCGTTGACTCAAGATTTTATTAATATTATTCGTGGTGTAAGTATTGCCCCTGTTATTAATTTATGTTGTGAAGAAATATTTAATTTATTTTTAACAACATATTTAAAAATGAGACATCATTGGGGCGCTCGCCTAGAAAATATAAATAAAAGTAGCAAAGTTACCAATAACAATCAAAAATTAAAAAATATTTGTCATGAATGAATAATTTTGTATTCAATTAAAGTTTTCATCTTGTAATATCAATTTGTCAAAATAAATAGTTTACAATACTGCTTTGTGTTTACTTATTCCTTCTTTCTCGCAACAAAATAAATAGGTATATGAAAATTTGTATAGGTAATAGTGACAATATGAAAGTGAAACATTTGAATTTCAAATTTACCGCCATGTCATATTCATCAAGTCGACTAGAGTGCCGCATACGGGTCAAAAGTTAACTAGATAAAAGCTGGTCGACTTTTTGTATGGGTTGCATATGGCCGTTTCCTATCTTCTCCCTCCCTGATCCCTGGCAATAGATTTATTGTTAGGTACCTATCCGCTTCCATAGAACGCGTTTCACACTTCTCAAGACTTCTCAATATTTTTGGCAACCAAAATACATTTTATTGAGAAATTTAGAGGTGTATAATTTTGGGACGTGTATTTTCTATACCTGTAATATTTAATGCTTCATTTTCTCTGAAATTGGCTTTGACTGATACTGGAGCATAGAAGTATGTTATTACTAGAATATGGAATAAATTACTATTTGCTTTCTAATTTTTCATATTTTGTTTCAAGGCAAAAGTATCTCGTTTGAGTGCTGCTAGGAACAATATCCAACGTAAGTTTATTTTCTTTTCCATTTGATAGGTACTATAACCAATATCTCTTAATATCAGAGGAGAATTATTCATCCACAATGAATCGACCGTCATTACAGAAGAAAGCACGTATGATGAAATTGCTACTCGTTATAGACATAGTCTTCGTCGTTTTGAATTTACCAAGGTAGGAGCTGTGAGTATGAGTGGGACAGTTTCATATTTTCATAAACACAACCTCTACCGTTTTTCTATAAAAGTGTTTTATTTTTGCTGCTTCACGGATTTATACCTTGCCTCACATTTTTCTTTTTCTTTTCGCCCTGCTCCTCCGAATAGGGGCAGTTTATTGATAAATTTCTCGAAAACGCCTCAAACGGTTTCGTTCATTTTTCAATCAACAGATGTCACTCATGACCATACAATATGCCACCATTCATTTGTTTCCGAAGAACTAAAAATCTATAAGCCTTTTAATTTGTTAATAATTAACCGCAGATCTTTTTACGTCTATTTCTGTTCTAGGCAAATACTCAATATTTACTCGATAACTTTCGACGATGCAACACCGCCGTACTTCAACAGACTTGATTCGACACTGAGGATAGTTTACTACAGTAGTTTTAGTGTTAACTTCATACTGTATGCCCTGTGCGGTTCCCTGTTTCGAAGCTGCTTGCTTGAATTGTGGAGTAAATGCATCAAGAAATTAACAAGAGGCTGTCGTGCCTTCATGAATTATTGCAACTGGAAATTTCTGTAAACACTAATTTGTAATAGATGGAAAATTATCTGATATTTTTGATATTGATTTCCACGCTATGTGGTCGTCGCAAACTGCGATTGGTTGTTTCAGTCTAACCACCAATCATCAATGAAATACTAGGTCCTCTGTAGGCATACTGATCAACAGGCTGAAATACAAACCAATATTCACAACTTTTATTTATTTTTTTTGATGCCAGCAACCATGTGAAGAACACATTTAATGAGATAAGCCACTTCTTCAAGTAATTTAAGATTTTTGTTATTCAATAACCTTACAGCAAAAAAAAAACATTAACAACAATTTTGACTTGGCTGCTTTACCACCGATCAGTGAAGCAGAAAATATCATATTTTTCGGATATATCTACAAGTACAGGAGTGGCTGGGATCTTTCCACGATCCCATGAAATGGGGTTGGAAAAATGACGGCAATAGACTTACACCGGTCACGATGGAGTCAAATATTGCTCCAAGTTTTATTTTAAAGATGATTTATTGCAACTGTCAAAACCAATTGCAAAAAAATTGCAGTAGTTTTATGTCATGATAATTCCTGCGAAAACTCCGGAATTGCCATTACAAGAGCCAGATTCTGATGAGGAGGAAAATTAAATAGGCTGTTCATGTTGCTTATACGTTATACCTGTTATATTTTCTTTATTATTATTTATTTATATTTTTATCCTAATCAAGCCAAATTTTATTTCTAAGCTGTAAAAGCACAAGTTTAATTTTAACTCCAAATACACATACCTATTTGTTTGCCAAACTTTGTAGGCATATATATGTAATATAGACTTTTCCAAAATAAGTCCGAAACTATTTTTATTGTATCTCCAAAACTATAAAGGATACGAACTTCAAACATACACCATTTTATTTGTTACTTAGTTCTCAACATTTTCTTTGTTGTAAGTTTTCTTCGAAAAACGCTTAGTTTTGGAGTTATTAACAAAAAATGAAGAAACGTGCAATGGCGGCGCCATTTTGACAATGTTCCCAGGGTGGAGGGGTCAGGACTTTTACTATGTTTAATAGGACGCCAGTGCCTATCAATTAGGCCTAGTCCCAGCTTTATGTTATTTAGTTCCCAATAGACCCCCTTAGGTTCCCGTACTATGACCAAATAATTCACAATGTATTCAGAACGGCCGTGCTAAATTAAAATGGGTGCTAGAGAAACTCCAAATAAGACGAAAAGTTTATATGAACATAATATGTTCTAAAGTGACTACTAACAAAGATACAGGGTGTAAAAGTTTTAATATTTTTTTTTAATATCGTAATGTAATAATTGATGTGTTTTCTCGTTCTTCTTGTTAGTTTTGTTAGTGTTTAATAAACTATTTTTGTTAATTTTCACTTCCCTTGCATATCGGGGAAGCCATTATTGCATTATAGAAAATTTCAGTGCATGTGCACGATTTCACAAAAAGCTATTTCATTTAAAAACTAAGCATTTTACGAAAAATTTTGAAGATACCAATTTCTTCCCAAATTGAACGTATATTTCAAATACATTAATATCACCTGCATTCGCCAGTGGCGTAACACTGGATTGGGGAAATAAATAAACGGCCTACCCCGTAGCAACGCTACTGATGGGACTAGCAGAGCAATTTTTTTTGGAAAATTACAACTTGGCAAATGAAAACGACACCTTAAATTTCAACTCAATAACTTTTCTAGTTACTAAGATAATAAAAAAATTTTAAAAAAACATTGAAACTTTTACACCCTGTATCTTTGTTAGTAGTTACTTTAGAACATATATGTTCATACATATAAACTTTTCGTCTTATTTGGAGTTCCTCTAGCACCCATTTTATTTTGGTACACCCGTTCTGAATCACCCTGCATATTTGAAGACAGAAATAATAGTACAATAATTATACGACAACAAAAAACCAATACCCATTAGAAGAGTGGTGACTCCATGGGCCCAAAAATTGTTCATAACAACTTTAGAGGAAGTATTTAAAAAGTTAGAATGGTATAAGAAAAGTAATACGATAAATGAAAGAATGCTCAATCATCAGAGATTTGCGGACGATATCATGTTTGTGTCACAAAGCTTTGACGAACTACAGTCGATGACCTGTGAGCCAGAACAAGGAGCAGAACAAGTAGGTCTCACAATGAATGCGCTAAAAACTATAATAATGACCAACCAAGTGGAATAGACAATCACAAAATAGAATATGTATGCGAGAATAACGAAGCACGAAACGAGGCCGTATGTTTTTATTCTAATTTTATTTATTTTTTATTTACAATCAATTTTTTGGTAGCCAGTGCCCTACTCATCACTGGTTAGGGTTAATATCGTTTCGTGGACCTTAAAACTTTTATATCTACTAGCTTGATATTCTATTTATATCTGCGCGAGAACTACTTAAGTCAAGATCAGTTTTGATGGTCACTAAAATACTTTTTGCTGATACAAAAGCATTTAATCGCCTATAACTCGGCTCTAGTATCGTACATAAATAAAAGCTCGTAAATATGCTCTGATTTAGGGCTTTCATTGGAATTGGTTGTACGTTTTTACATGTTTACAGTCTCAGAGGAAATAAATCAAACGGCAAAGCATTTCCGTCGAACTCTCAAGTATCTCCACTTAGCAGCAATTAAATTAAGGTTATTGTACCCCTTCCAAGCGGATACCTAATGATTTTCGTAAAAGCACAGCTCAGGAGTGAGGGATGATCACCCTGGATGCACCATTATTACCCAAATGTCTCCCCTAAGAGTTGTCGTAAACACAAAACAATGCAATGTGCTGGGGGGGAGAGTAAAGTTTGACGTTGATGGGGCAGATATTAAATTACAAACATATTTCAAAAGCGGACAACCTCAGTACGCAAGAAACTAGAACATAATGAAGTTTGCTGTTAAATGCAGTCATAATGGCGGGGTAAGTGCAACGGGTAGTGAAAAGCTGCTACGACACACTGTCAGCTCGGACAAAAGACTAATGGTCCCATTAGACTCGAAAAGACACTCTGTTTAAAACGTGCCACGCTTCTACTCGAAATGTTTATTTAAAAAGCTCACACTGAGAAATATATGGTGTTAATGGTTCGTCAGAAAATTTTCAGAGAATAAACGTTAATATTAAAGACATTCGTCCTCCTACTAACGTTGGCGTCAATTTTTATATATTTTTGCCTTGAAAAACTTTAATTATTCTAGACTCTGGACCACTACTTTATGCCATACCCATGTCTCTCTCATTAAATTGCGTTTCATAATTTAACCCTCATATTTTAATTCTCATATTTTGAAGTTGTTAACACAATCACTGATTACTCTTTGGTAGTTTACTGTACATACTGAGTTTATAACACTACTCTGCGCACTACCAATAACTATATCATAACATATAGACAATTTCTAAATGCATTTTCGGAAATTTTCTTTCCATTATGGAAAACAAATAATATAATTCCAGTAGAACCCAGGCGACTTCAAAAACGTCAAAAAAAACCAAGGCACTCCAGAAAGACTGCAAAAAACTATTAGTAACTTTGACATCATTATTGACAGACGTTCAAAGAAACCTAAAACATCAAAATTACCCCGACTACTTACCAAATGATTACGATATTTTTCAAAATGAGCAGTCTACTGGAGAAAACGAAAATAATATTGCTAAAGAAGAAAATATAAATGAAGGAATCATAAACAAAGAAAGATAACGTGGAAAGAATGAAAATTGCAGAACCAGAAAAATTGATTTAAAATATAAGAAAGAAGAAAAGAACCTTATGGGACGAATATATTTGAATACATATATTTGAAAAGCTTTGGTCAATGAATTGGAACCAAGAAATCATTCGTTTTGCACAGAAGAACATCTGCACAAACACTCCGTCCAGAAGAAGAGTGGTTCCTTGGATTATTTTCTTAAGGTTGAGTCAGGAAAACATCAAGTGCGTAAAAAGCTATTTCTAGCAGCACTAGGAATAAAAGAAAAGATGGTAGGGCTGGGAGTTACCGATGGAAATAAGTTTGGAATGACCGATTCACAAGAAAATAAAAATGAATAGATAGCTGAAAGAAACTCTTGAAACCTTTAAAAATGATTTGCCCAAAATGGAAAGTAATTGCTGTAGAAAGAAATCTAGCAAACTATATTTGGAACACAACTTGAAATTTTTTTTCTGGTACAAAAACTCCAGTCTGTTGAACTCCTATTAAAACTTTTTTTTATTATGCGTATAATATTTATTAATGATTCAGTTCTTTGTTCAGGAGTACATAAATTGAGTTTCAATTTTAATTTCCCGCGAGTACCGGGTCTAATTATAAATTCAGAATTTGCTAAACCAAAACAAAGTTTTAATCGGGGTTCTGGATAAAAAAATACGCTTAAAAAGCATTAAATTATTTCCCTGATATTTTATGAAGACCAGCCCCTATAGGACGAATTCGTCCACAATATTTCGGAAATGTAATGAATTCAGGATTGACGCGATTCCTGTTCTCGTTATACAGAGTGTTCCATTGGCATTAAATAAATTTTAATAGTACACTTTTCTTTTTATTAAGCGGAGGTCGTTAGGCCGAAACGAGTCTCACTCATTTGATAAATAAGTAGTAAAACCCATGGCGTAAATATATATGGTGCGTGCATAGGCAGACGCTATTCGGTCGGGAGCGCGCAATGACGTTGCTTGGGAGCGCCAAACCCTCGAATACATACGGTCCGCTATGCACGGCAAAGCGTATCTATGCCTTTCTCGTTTATATTAGAATGATTTTGTACACCTACCAAGAAAAAATTAAACGTATTTGTTGCAATAATTAATTTATTATAGAGTGACTCAAAATAAAATAAAATTAGTTAAAGATGTTTGAAAGAAATAAATCAAAACTAAATAAATGATGAATTTGGAAGACTTATGGTTCGTGCAATATTGTAAAACGTGATTAATTATTCAAATATGAAGCATAACTTTGATTTTCGAGTAAACTTAAACTTGTATTTATTAATTACAAAACCAATTCGGTAATAATGATCAGAAGACTACCTTACTGTATTCGAGAAAAATATTTTCTAAACTTGAGAACAAAGTTAACGCGAAGGGTGTCCTAAAAGCAACACTAATTTTGTTAGAAAAAGGAGAAAAAGTATTTGAATACTTACTACTACATACTAATACATACTAGGAAGGTCGAATGATATTGCAGTATATTATATTTATAATTTCCCTCATCTAATAAGCAATATAAACATATTATGCAAGATAACTTTACTAAATCTAGCCTCCTGATTGATCGATATCGGTGCAAAAAAATTAATACAAAATGACTAATTAACTCACATACATTATACAGGGTGGCCCACTGAAAACCGTAAGTGAGATTTTATACCATTTGGCATAATTTTTACGCAAAAAGCTCAGACACGTCGATTTTGGTTGTGAGGGGGGCATCTGAATTCGATGTTTTCATTCATGTAACTTCAACCCCAAAGCTGGAGGGGACAGCACCCTTAAATTATTAAATGGAAGGTGGTATCAAGATACACACCGTTTGAAAGCCTTTCATCTTTCAATTCTCTTTATAACAGTTTTCCATTTTTTTTAAAACGGACTACTGACTTCTGAGAAAATGTGCTTCAAATGGTATAAAATCGCACTTACTGGTGTTAAAAGGTGCCTTAATTAATGTTATTTTTAAAGTGCATTTTCTTGGAGGTTAGTGATCCAATTTTAAAAAATGAAAAACTGTTATAAAGAGAATTTAAAGGCCTTTCATACGGTGTGCATCTTGACACTACCTCCTATTTAAAAATTTAAGGGTGCTTTCCCCTTCCGCTTTGGGGTTGAAGTTACATGAATGAAAACATCGAAGTCAGATGTCCCCCTTACAACCAAATTCGACATGCCCCAGCTTTTTTCGTGAAAATGATGCTAAATGGCATAAAATCGCACTTACTGTTTTCAGTGGGCCACCCCATACAACGATAATTCACATGACAACTGTTATTTCAATCGGTGAATTACTTTAACAGAATCGATTATTTGTGAAAGGAGCTAACTAAATATTTAAATTTAATAGGTGGCAAGAAAACATTGCATTTTCCGAAAGCGAGTTTTTTTCAGAGGAATTTTAGTACATTGACAGAGATACCTATCTGTAAACATTTCTGATTACTTTAGTTCAACTTATTAGTTTTTGTATATTTAAGGTATTTTTGTCCAGTCTAAAATTTGTTAAAATGCTTAGTCCCTTTCAACAATAACCGATTTTAGCTCTTGCTTGGTGATTTTGTTTTACAAAATACTTAATGCATGCGTTAAAAAATACGGCGCGAATCACAATCACAACAAAGTTAATTTTAGTTTGCTATTTTTCGCATTTTCTTCACAATTTTACCCTTATCAGTTTCTGATAAACCCTGAAATCGTAAACTTAATTGTTTGATTCTCAAATTACGTGCGCGTCCGAACTAGACAACGCAGTACTTTGTCTGCACGTTTACATAGTTGAGCTAGCTAGTTGCTAGGGAAGAATTCTGCGGAAATCTAAAAAAGTTAACGTCATTTGTATTTCAGTTATTGTTATAACAACCCACGATAGCACAATTAGGCATTATAAACTTGTCAAAGATACTGGCAAGTTAGTAAAGTCTGTAAAGTCTTCGGGCGATAACGCCGCTGCCGTAAAGATAAATGCCCGGCTCCCAGGTTCGCGCTCCCAATTGACGTCACGTTCCCCCACTTACGTGCGCACTAGATTCTATCGGCACGGCCTGGTAAAACCAACAAAAGCAAGAAATTATAGTCAGTCTAAGGGCGTTTGGCTCAAGATGACTGAATAGAAATTTGAAACCGATCACGTGTCAAATAACAACACGAAATGCCTAAATGTCACGAAAAGTTTTAATAATTCGCCTGCGTCCCCAGAGCGTATAAATTGCATTGTTTTCTGGAACAAGTAATAATGACCCATTGTATAATTTTTGAAGCTCTAAACCAAGTTTAGTCTGAACGTTCTTGGAAACAGCTAAGAAAACAAATTATTGCGCAGCTTTTAAGATCTGAGTGGGGTTTAGTGTGCGAGAATTCTTAATTGTAATTAAATAAGACTCCAGCAACTATAAATTAGATTTAAATTACAATCCACCAAAATGAATATTAAAACAGCACCAGGCAGCATTTTAATTGGGGCGACGTTCGAGCTCCTTTAATTCCGAATGTATATAATATACACTTACATCCTGAAAGGACGTTTATAATTTTAATACCCCCTATTCGCCGTATGACTTTATATACTGGAATAAATTAAGCCACGACGCCTCGACTTCTTCAAAGCCTTACGCAGAAATGTTAAAATGAATTTTAATTAAATAATTGCTCCAACGATTGGCAAACAATCTTGTCCAAAGGTTTTTGTCAGTACATACCCTAAGTGGTGTTGCACTATACGTATCAATTTAAATGAACCAAAAACAACGCGCAAGGAAATTTACCTAGTCGTCTAATGATTCCTGCTCGGGCGCCAAATTAGGTAACGAAATCTGCCTGGTAGTACATACTCTCATTGCTGTTGCACTGTAATACGAATCAGTTTAAGTCATTGCGTAGCTGTCTCTCTCTAGAATGCTTCCAGGCCGATCACTATATTTTTGTTAAGTTTGGGGTGGAAGTCTAAGTACATGTATGCAATCCTGTCGCATACGAGACGTTAATTATCAAATTTTCTTCACAAAACATTAAAGTGCGTGTTTAAACCACATGGCGGATAATACTCACCGCTTTGGGTTAGTTTCTCAAACTTCGGCATTGTTCGCAGCAAATTATATCGAGAGGAAAGTTTAGTTTATGTTAGACTTGTAACCTTAGGTTATTGACGCTAAAATATAGGAGAAGAACAGCGGTCCAGGTAAAATAATATTTTCCCCGGGATGATAAATTAATTTGCTTGAGGAGAAGCTTTGGCGGTATTGAGAAAATCCTAACAAAAAAAGGATTTCCTCTCTGACGTTGACATATATTCGCTCAATCTGTTTCGCTATTGTGCTCCCCGCACGTTAAATATCTTGCAAGTGGGGTGGGATATAAATGGATGTGTGCATTTCATTCGGATCTCTGACGCGCAGGGTGGATTCTTAGCACAAAAATGGACCAAAGTTCTTTATTAATACTATCTCAAACTGTTATTTTAGGGGTAAATTGCATTAATTTAATATTCCTATGTAATTTAAACAAAAGCTTTTTATTTTGACGAATAAATTTCTTTTTTAATTTTAATTTTAATTTTAATAGTATTTTAATTTTTAATTTAAATTTAAATTTAATTTATTTTTTTAATTTTAATTTTAATTTTAATTTTAATTTTAATTTTAATTTTAATTATAATTTTAATTTTAATTTTAATTTTAATTTTAATTTTAATTTTAATTTTAATTTTAATTTTAATTTTAATTTTTTTTTAAATTTTAATTCCAATTTCTATTTTATTTTTAATTTCAATTTTATTTTAATTTTTAATCATTTCATTGTCTGATGCAACAAATAATAAAATAACATCTACCTACACAGCTCTTCGCTTAAAACAATCCACGGTATTTTCCACAAAGCATTCTGTTTTTATACTGTTCAGATTTTGCGAGAAGTGTTGCTTCAAACAATGCTGCAGCCTTCCTTATACAATCAAAAGCCAAGATACCGCCGGAAACCTTCTGTTCTCTAATTAGGTAAATAAGCGAAAATGTATAAATTCCCCTTTTCTTTGTATTCTCAAGTATTTCATCAAAGGAAACTTATTTTATTTCACGGAATCAGTTTTCTCCCAATTTGAAGCCTTTATTTCACAAAGATTTCGAGGTATACGTAATTTATCTTTTTATGTACCTATCTACATTTTAAGTGCGCCCCAAATGACAAGCCGGCTCGAAGGACCACATCCACATATAGTGAACAAGAAGCAAAGACACCTTCTAAATAATTGAATGTCCTTTGTTAATAATCCAGATTATTTAGCTTATTCATAACGAGTAATAACATGTGTTGCTCAAAATGCGGCCGCTGTGGGT
Source organism: Xestobium rufovillosum (assembly GCA_963966045.1). Lineage (NCBI taxonomy): Eukaryota > Metazoa > Arthropoda > Insecta > Coleoptera > Ptinidae > Xestobium > Xestobium rufovillosum. The sequence goes on along the minus strand of OZ014499.1, from coordinate 6,105,549 downwards.
ATTAAAATTGAAAATGTATTTCCCTGGCTAGAAGTTGAAAAGTAAAAACGGGCGAACGACAGAAATTTGTTGACCCAATAAATATCAATAACTGTCAAAAGCACTGGGTTCCTTCTGCCGTAAGTCTTCGGATAGTTCAAAACACCCGTATATCTTAGTTAAATCAATTTCGTTTAAAAACTTTCCCGTATAGCCTAATTGAAATATCTGTTGGGTTGGCTGTAATCCCGCTAGCAAACGTGCCGAGGTTTTTACGAGAATTAGGTGCTGTTTTGTAGTAGTTTCTCTGGCTCATTCTATTGTGGTTTGTTCACATACAAATGGACGTGATTTCCATCAGCTTTAAAAATACGTCGAATGTGTTTCAGTCAGGGGTATTTTCACTCAAATCCACATTATTCAAACGTAAAAGGTGCTATGTCGTCTACAGTTAAATAAAAGGAAACAAAGGACCCAAGCATGCCGTGACTTTTTATAATCCCATTGTTCTAAGAGCTTTCCAAGAAAGGTGGCATGACATCGTGACTTATTAAAACTCAAAATATTCTAATAAACTCGGAATACTTTCAGGCACATCGTGCAAAAGAAATATACTCTCTGTACTATCTGAATGTTCGGTAAAATTAATATTCAACTTGAGCTATAATAACGTCAGAAACGGAAACTCCTGGGCTGAATCATCTGTGTATTCAATTCATAATAACAATTTTATTTGCTTTAATGTGCACCTGGAGCTTCTCGCTCAGGGGATGCTGAAGTTACTATGGTTACTACATAGAAGTGGTCAAAGTGAGTGGGGTCATAAGCTTTTGTGAAATTACGGGAGATATGGAGGAGTTTGGTTATACTAGAAATTCATAGGTAACACGATTATGTGCTTCCATGTTTGCTAAAAGTTATTAGAAGAAATACGCAACTTAGTATTTTCTGAAGAGGAAAGGGATTGCAAAAATGACCGAAAATAGTCTGATAAGTATTTCATGAAGATGAAGACTATACAGGGAGCCCAGTGAGCTAAATAATAATACGTATTTTTTTAGTAAAATATAGTAATCGCCAACTTTCACCCAACATCTTCTTTTGTATTTGTCGAATTTTGTTCGTGGTTACAAATTTTAAAACAATTACCTACTAGTTTTAGCGCTACAACTTACCGTTTTAGAGAAGAATGAATTCAAAGTTAATGTTAATTTGGTATACATTCGGAAAATCACAAACCGAAATCAACGAAGGCATGTAAATCGTACTACCTTGTGGTTATTCACGGAGAGTAAATGTTGTTTCGATGTGATGTAACGGTTAGGGACCCTCGCAGCCTTTCGACGCAAGCTTTCCCTAATGAGTGAGCGGAGAAGAGAATTATTCCGTCTTTCGATTGTCACAATTCCCTTCAGGGTAAATGATGGCTGTGTTGCGTTATGTAATTGCAACCCAAATACTATGCTAAAGAACTCTGCACCGTATTTAACCACAAGAGCGGCTGATATTTCACCGACTGCAACTTAGGTTTGTAATAAATTAGGCATGCCTTGCGACTAGCTCTAATCGATTACCTGCCTTAACGTATTATTGGTAAATGTGTCTTCGGAGTGTACCCTGAACAAGTCTGCTACCCGGCAATGCTAGCAGAGAATTGCTGTCGAGGCCTCGGCGCGGTCGGTCTATATCGAGAGGCCAGCGATAGGAGATTTTGGAAGGAGACTGCGGGGCGTGGCGCGACCATATTTTCCCAGAATGGTTCTTGAAGGAAACTTGGCCCTCTGTGCCTTTGTTAATAGTCGCTTTTGCGCACTTGTTCATAGAACCTTTAGGTTAGGTTATTTTGAGTTTCTCTATTTTCTATGAAGTTTGACGCATATGTTCTGAATCACACTGCATTTATAATGTATTTAAAATAATTTTATGAGATGCCACATGGAGTTCTCTATTCCTACAACATGTCAAATTCAATATCTGGAAGTCCACGTGGATTTTTTTAAACTTTTTAAGAAACAGTCATTGAAGACGAATCTTTCACCTAAACCCCAGTTTCTCCAACTGTAAGATAACAGCAATATTTGACTTCTTATAAATAAATAAATTGCGGTATAATAATCCATAATGAGGAAACAATCATAGTTTTTTTAAAATGCAATATAAAAAATGAGATTAGTGTACGTATACTTTTCAGGCTCACCCTTGAGGACAAATGAAACAGCGATATTTTAAAAACTGTCACTCTATGTGTATCCAAGGAGTACTAACTCTTTCGGGCCGAACATGTGCAGGGAATACTTACGCGCTGTCTGGGGCGGACTGATAAACGGTTCTACAAATGCAGAATCTACCCGCACGTTTAACAAATTCCCCTTTTCTTGCACGGATCTCGGTTTAACCTGCAAACTCTTGAAGTGCGAAAGATCGCCAGGCAAACAAATTGACGGATCTGAAACGGGCGACTTACATTATGCATGTTGGTTAGTGTACCTAAGGGCGAGGAGACGGGAGACGTATAGCTGCCACTTATTATCTGACTCTACTTGGAAGAAAATTACACCAAGGGGAAATTTCCTGGAATTCCAGGACCTCGAGAAAATATAGGACTGTCGGTGACAAGATTTAAAATAATCTTGCCAGATAATCACGGTTATTAGGTTTGTGTTTTCTGTAACTTCGCTTAACAGGTCCATTAGTCAAACAAGAATTGTCAGACGGATTCATATTGCATATCATATTATATTGTGTCCCGTTAGGAAGCCTGTTACGATTCTAATTTGCACCCTACTAAGGTAAAGTAGTTCTGAGCATCTTTTCCTGCAAGGTCCCTTTATATACGACTTGCTATGCCTGTGTCCTGGAATCATGTTCCAGTAATTGTGATGTTGAGCGCGAATCCATCCGTTTACTTGGTGTCTGACTGCACTCTTAGTTATGCCTAGGGCAGGTTCCGGTCCAACGAAAGGGTCGTTGGAACCTCGCTTTGCTAGTTTATCGGCTTTCTCGTTCCCTGTCAGCTCACAGTGACCTCGAATCCAAAGCAGTCTCACTGCGTTCCGCATGGCTAGGGTATTAAGTTACTTGAAGCATTCCCACACCAGTCTGGAAGATATCTTTGGGCTCATAAGAGCCTTCAAAGCTGTCTGATAAGATAAAGATCCGCTGATTTTTGTAGCCCCTCTTAATGTACGCACATTGTAGTATCGCGTAGACCTCTGCTTGAAAGACAGAGGCATATTTGCCCAGAGAGGAGCTGAGTTTCACTCTTGGTTTATCTCCAAACAGTCCTGACCCAGCACCTGTGTCGGTCTTAGAACCGTCGGTGTACCAGATCAGACTGCCGGAAGGAATGCTGTTCAGAGTTTGGTTTTCCACTCTAGGGTCATCGATTGTGACCTGAAAGAGTGGTTGTGCGGTGTTCTTGTGGACCATGTAATCCGTCCTCATGTCAAGCATGGGATCCTTTATGTCCTCAATAATGCTAGTGTGCTCTGTACCCAGACGGACATGGTAAAAAGAGTTTTGCAGTCTGTATAGTGCCAGTCTCGCCTCCCCCTGTACCACGAAGTGGGGAGGTGGAAGGTCCAGAAGAGTCTCTATGGCTGCAGTCCGCATCGCCCCTGTTATCCCTAGGCAAGCAAGCCTCTGAATTTTGCTTAGCCTTAGCTTAGTAGTTACCTGTTTGACTTTGGGTCACCATGCCAAAGCTGCGTACATTATTCCAGGTCTGACCACTCTGGTGTACAGCCAGTTGCATTCCTGGCCTTAGACCCCATTTTTTGCTATATAAACCTTACTTTTAACACTACTTAAGCGACCCATCTAGTTCTTCCAGCAGGCATATTATTCTCCGACGTTTTTAATTCAGTAGGTATCGACCGTCGCGAAGTTTTTTAACTATACAACTCCAATTTGCCAAGTTTTAATAACGCAGAGCAAGAAACAAACAAAACCAGCCGCCCTGAAATTTCTAAGTAGATTTGCAGGGGAGAGCTCCAAAAATTACAGAAGCTGACAGTTGAATAATTACTACTGGCGTAAATTAGAGGACTTCGTGGCGTGAATACAATAATTCCCGCATCCGTAAATGTCAATTAACATTTAAAGAAGGGTTTTTTAAATTATTGCGTGCTACGTAACAGTGTTGTTCCTACAGTAAAAATTCTTGTACTGGTTTATGGGGGAATAGTGTACTCAAAATAACTAAAGTGTACTGTCTACTGTTTGTAAACCGTAGATTCTTCAGCGCAGGGTGGGGAGTTAATTTTTATCCCAACTAGGTTTAGCCAATGCAACGTTTTAGCATGCTATTATTCCCTTGGTTTCATTATAGTAATTGCAGATTTTCTTTAAAAAAATACCTTTCGTGACGGGAAACCGGAACAACACATTGAATGCAAAATTCTGCAAATTACAATAAACTTTAGAAGAAAAAAATAAAAAGGATTCGCTTGGATTCGAACAAAAACTCCCTGCACGTTTTGGTACTGAGCCAAAAACCTACTACTTGCATAGTAAGAAGTTTAACAGTCTACTAAGTCACTTGAAAGTGGAAGTGGTCTACTTGGCAAAACCTAATTGGGATATCAATAAACGCCAGTGTGGAACATGGCAGGGGGCGGCTTTAGAAGCCCCTCCAAAGGTGACTAATAGGGTCATGATTTTTAAAAATCCCGTTGTTGTGTGACAATTTGTCTTTCAATTTCTTACTTAGGAGAGGAAGATTCTTTCGAAAAAGATCATTTCCCTTCCATAATATACCTTAATGCATTCTGTAGTGTATTAATTATTAATACATATGTGTTTTTCTGTTTCAACTGTGTTTTATTATATGCATTTATATTTTTTCGGGGATGCAGTCGTGGTAGGTAAATAAAAACTCTTTGTCTTTTCAAGCTTTCGGAAATTTTTAATATATTCTTCAGGAACTACAAAAATGTAACAGTGGTTTTGTAGTTCCTGAATAACGGACGTGGTATATCGTATTATGTGAATTAAGCTTTAAACAGGTCGCAGCTAATCATTGAATGCAGCCAACAGTTGCCACCCACAGAACACCAAATACTGATAAATTTGACATCTCTGAGCCCGTGAGTGTGTCCTGTTTTACCAACTTGCTGTAAAATTTTAAACTTCATAGAGCATAAAAAATTATTTGCATTTTTTGTGGAAATACGACGAAATTGTACTGAAATTTGAATTGAGGTACTTGTGTACTTCTATTTAGTCAATTGTACTAAAATAGTACAATTGTATGGTCTGGAACAACCCTGCTACGTAATGGATTAAAAAAAATGCCACACGTGCTTAACCTAGATGTACAGAGAACGGATCTAATAGAAAATTCCACCTTGTTAAAATCGTATTACAGTCTAGGTTTAAATTGGCCGAAGTTGGAAAGTTGCACACCCGGATTCTCGCTGAATTTAGATAATTCCGGATGCCCCAGGACGATAAGGACAAATAAAATAGAGAAAACTTATCCACGTCCGTAATGACCACAACAATACTAATACGTGTATCGAATTTAATAAGTACCCAGTACAATAAAAATAAGCAGTCTCTCAAGTAATATTTTTCTCTAAAATGCATAGTTAAGGCGCAAAACTCCGCTGCTGAAATGGCTATAAATAAAAAAAATCGAACATTTTCACTTGAATGTTATTGCATTCTGTAAACTTGAATTTCCAACTTGACCTTTCCTGTTGTGTTTTCGGCTTCTTTCCCACCAATAAGTCTCCGATATCAGCAAGAAAAGCGTTAAATAAATCAGTTAATGTCACACAGACGAAAATCTCGTGCAAATCCTGGGCCTAACTTCTTATCTCAAATTGCTTTAGCAATGCTGTATATCCGGACAGTCGTAGGAGCAGATAGAGAGGAACATGCAGTGTGAAAAAAGATAAGACCCGCCAGTCTCACTATCGGTTTTTATTTAAAAGAGGTTATGCGTGGGGTTATAGATTTATTTATTTTTATTTGCTTGTTTGCCACAACCGAAGAGTCTATAACTGTAAAATCGAGAATAAATTCTGAAATATTTATCAACTAAACGACTGCTCTTTTCTCGCACTGTTTTGTGACGTTAGAGCACATACTGTAAGGAGAACTTGCATCAGGGCATGTTTTATGAGAGTCCTATAAAATTATGAAAAAGGACCAAAGAAATAGTTTAAAGAATTGAGAGCTGATTTTTACAATGTGATCTATCAACCCAGCATAAGATAAATAAACGTTGTCAGTAACTGAAATAACACAAAATGATTAGTAAAACGCATGCAGGGCAATCAATTACCTACAAATAAATTGTGAGTAACGTGACTTGTCAAATTCAAATAAATTAATGGCTTGTACAATTTACATCGAAGGCCAATGATATATGGTATGCTAATACCATTATTTATTACTGAATTTGTCGTTTGTTCGGGGAAAAATCGCAAAGAGTATGTATTATTTCAACTTTCAGCCGGACGTTCCTTGTGGAGTGGAATTTCTTGGGAAATGAAGTCTACAAAACTTCTATTAGGGGGTTCGGATTTAACAGGGGGTTGCTTGTAAAGATAAAAATTCTTTTAGTGTGAGAAGAGGAGTGTGCAAGTTTTTAATAAATTCTTTTGAACGCTCTAGAAATGTTTACTAGCATAATGTCTCTATTACAGTGATGACATAGTGTCGAGGAAGCATATTTTGTTGCTTGTGAATAATTACCAATTAGGTTTATAGTAAACTAAAACAAAATAATAATTTTGTGTGCCAAAAAGTATATTACAATAAATATCACAAATATCCCTGGAATAATGTGGACAAGCATCGACTGGGGGTCGAGCCCAAAGCTATTGTAAGTATGGAAGTTGTGATCGTTCGGAAATGTGACTGGACGTTTTCAGTGTCTCTGTCCAATGGAAATCATACACCGACGAATTTATTTCTTATTGAATCAAACGTAATTTTTTTAAAGATCTATTGGCAATCAAAATATTTTACATTTTTTTTTGCTACATTTCTTATTTATCTATGTTGTCAAGACAACGAAACAACATATATGAATTTACATTACAGATTAGAAAGAACATGCCGCCGCCCTTGAAATGCTGGCCTTTCAAAATTAAATGGTGAAGAAAATACTATAGAACTTAGACAACTGGCAATAAACATAGTTTAAGTACTGTTTTTTTTACCAAACCACTTCGTGTTTTTTACACTTACAACACGCACTATCCCGTCTAACCCTATATGCAGTTCGACAATTCGTCCCATGTGCCCGTGGAATGAATGCAAGTTGTTGTCTATAAGACTCACCAAGGAGCCTAATAGAATCTTTGGATAATTTTTAATTTCCATTTTATGCGCTGTTGTAAATGATGCAGATAGTCTTGAGTCCAACGCGTCCAAAAATGTTGAGACATTTGTTGAACACGCCGATATCGTAGGCCATATTATACAGGGGAGTCGATTAGATTTCTTTTAGGAATGGTTGTTAATTGTTGGCCGATAAGGAAGTGCGCGGGAGTGATGATTTCCAGGTCATCCGGCTCGAAGGACCATGGATGTTTTCAGTGTCCATTTTCAATGAAAATCGTACACCGACGAGTTTTCTTATTGAATCAAACGTGTTTTTTTAAAGATCTATTGACAATCAAAATATTTTACAATTTTTTTTTCCTACATTTCTTATTTATCTATGTTGACAAGACAACCAAACAACAAAACATAAATGTGCGTAACACAATAATATATATGAATTTACATTACAGACTAGAAAGAACAATGACGCTGCCGCATCTTCATATTATAGTGTACTTATTATACAAACATGGCGATACGATAACCGCGAATGTCAGCAACACTGCCGTGGAATAAATGCCAACATAATTATTAACCTAAATTGGGTTTGTGAATTTTTATACTTGTCTTTGGATTGAAAGTTTAAAGCAATGATTATAACTGCTTCTCGAAGTATTTTTAGGTTTAGATATAAGTGTTTTGCGGTTTAAACAGTTGTTTTCTTGTGTTCAGCTCTAAAACTTATTGTGTTCCGTTTCATTTATTATTTGTGTGTTGTTTGTGTTTTAAAGCCTAGAATCTGGTCTAATTTAACATCATATAAACCAACAAACACACGAAAATCCCAAATTATAACCTCAAAATTTGAGAACTAATTTCTCAGACGTTTTCGAGACCATAAATAAATACTATTAGTTACCCTGTTGATTCTGAATATCTTCTTGTTGCTACCAACCTTTTATCAATGAAAAATTTTTATCAATGAAAAACACAAAGTAAAACTTTTAACCTCATTTTTTGTTTCCCCGGATATTTTGCTAATAAAAAGTTACTCTTGTTAGGTTTCGATAAAATGAAGCGTTTTCGAGAAAATAAAACTCAACGAGCAAGAGGTACCGTGTTTCTACGATTTTCGTTTTCATTTTTTCTGGCATTCGAAAAACCGAAAGCAATTTTTTAATGTAAATTTTCACTACTTTTCGGAAACTGTTAAGTTTCGTCTGTTGTCTACATCGTCAATTTTATTTTTTTCTTAATACGGACCTGGAAATTTTTTAATGAATTTCAAAAGAAAAGCTAATGTAGGGTCAAATCATATTAAAAAAATTCCTAAGAAATAATTGATTGAAAGAGCTTTCGAATTTTTGATATCTTTGAAAATAATACCAGAAAAAATAAAGACGAAAATCGTAGAAACACTGTACCTCTTGCTGGTCGAGTTTAATTTTCTCGTAAACGCTTCATTTTATCGAAACCTAACAAGAGTAACTTTTTATTAGAAAAATGTCCGGGGAAACAAAAAATGCGGTTAAAACTTAAAAGTATCCATCCCCTTAAAATATGAAGTTAAGAAGGTAAGGGGTAGTTCACTCTTCGCTTCCCTGATGCACTATCAAAAACGGGCTGCATTATTTTATCGACATTCAATCACTACGTACGTCACCAAGAAAATTATGGAAATACAATTAAAAATTAAAAAAAAAATTATGTTAAAAAAATGATTTTTATTTCTCCAACTTAGGGGAGAATATCTCGGCAGGGGAAGGTCGTAGGAGAAAACTTTATATGAACTTGGGGTGTTATTTTCGTGTAATCTATACACACCCGAGAGATATACCACCTTCACCGGGACACCCTGTATATTTCTTAATAATTTTAAAATACGGTAAAATTACAAATGTAACTAACAATTTTAGGAATGAGATAAATTAAAATTTGCGAGGGAAATGTGTCGCAGCACCGCGAACATTTCTCTCGTTTAATGAAAAGCAAGCTACAATGCATTTTTAAGAGTAGAATGCAGAAATAAAAACAGTCCGCGTGAACGTGTAAATATTCATGAGTTCCAATTTAACAAACCAAATTCCGAATCACAACGCAATTCGCCTCCTTAATATTCCACCAGGGGGTGAATTGAAATCGACAGTTTTATTTTTTCGCTTTCCTGTCGCTGGCGTTTTTATGCTAATTCCCCATCCGGCATAAGAGGCATGCTCGTTATTCCAAAACTGACCGGTTGTGTTTACAGAAGTGCGTTGTTTCGAGAATACGTAATTTTTTCGCCTCTACAACTCAATTTCCACTAACTTCTGGCCGAATTGTTTGCCTTACATTCCATAATACAGTTCCACAATTCGCAACGGAAATTACAAAAGTTCCCGGAAGCCAGTACCCCGTTAAAAATGCTTTTCAATAAACGGTCTCTTGCATTCTAATTTCTACATGTGCCCAAAGATGAAGTTAGAGTGAACATATCCACAAAACTGCTAACAATCAAACGCTGACGTTTTCAAATTTTGAATACGGCCTGTGCTTGAGAGGAACCAGCAATAGTCTACACATAGCATGTGTGTGATAGAGAAATGATTGCCCAAACGTGTTCTAACAAAAGTCAAAAACTCTATACCACAATTTTATACAACCCTCCCTTAGTAACCAAGTCAACTCAGAATGATGCACAACCTGTATATAAAACTAATATTCAATTTAACCTCAACACGTTGTCCAATGCCAAGAAAGCTGCCTGTAATTCCGCTGGAACTGTGTCAACAAACAGAAAGGATAAATCCGGCTGATTCCTTTTGTTTATCCCACAAAGAACCGTCAGATTATTTACTCACCTGTCAATTATGTTCATTCCCCTTTATTTTCATACACTCAATTCTCGGAGTGTATCAAGGTCCGAGTGTTTGCCACCCGCACGAAATAACACAAACTTTCTGGATTTAATAGAGAGTTCCGCAACTAAAAGAACACAAGGAACGTTACAAGACTGTCGCTTTAGAGCAATTGTCACATCGTCTCCTGTTTCCCGAGGGACGGCTCCTTTTGTCAGGTATAATTGGTAGTTTGAGTTACTCATAACGCAATTTTTGTCATCGCTTCCCTTTGGATAAAAGGCTGTCTTAATCCCTCTCCTGATGACATAATGTGATTTATTTTTATTTTCCTTTTGTTGATTACGACCACTTAAAATGTGCATGTGGCAGATGGCGAAATTGAAAAGAAATTAGAGCTTACTTCTCTCTTCGTGTATTGATTTTGTGTTTTAACAGTGAACATGAAATTCACCGGGGAATTTATAAGAATTTGCTGCATAAACGGCTGCGCCTCTTGAATGTTGAATAGACATCAGTTACACGATTCTAGAAATTGCGTTGGTAACAGAAATTCTGACCATGCAGGACAGGTATCCATAAATCACTGAAATGTGTGAGCTTCATTATATAACCCAAAAGTACAGATTTAAAAAATATATAGATCTCAATTTACCAACACAAAATGACTGGGGTATGCAGGCCGCCATACTAAGCCCAGTTCTGATTCGTTACCGTCGACCAATAGAAAGTTATTCTGCGCAATATTCATTGGTCAACTGCTTAGCCTATTTCCTATATCTACACCCAAAATAATGATGCTAAAGTATTTTGACGGTAACATAATAGTAAAACAATATTATCCTATACTTTCTTCTAAATTAGTAAAACCCAAAAATATATATATATATATATATAAAAAATTAATTTAATCAAAAGCACTGCTCTGGGATTGGACAAATTTCTATACAAATGGTACTGTATTGTGTACACCGTACATACTGCCCTATGTGACAAATATAGTAAATACTTGCCTTATAAATAATATTTTTCCTAATCTGTGGAAAACTTTTTATGCGTTGTCTCTGTGGCCAAGGTTGCTCAACCAAGTAAGTTTAGGGATTTAAGACCTATAAGCATACCCCTATGCTGACCAAGGTGCTGTAAAGGGTGGTTTATTCCCAAACAAATCAGAACCTTAAAATTTATGGTACTTTACCTCCTTTTCAGTCAGGTTCAGAATTAATTTTAGTTGTACTGCTGCTTTGACCCATATTATTGATTATGTTCTGGGAGCAACTGATAGGGGTTATCCACTGTCCTTTCATTACTTGATTATTCAAAGGTTTTTGATTGCTTAAACTTAAACCATGATATTTTGATTTCAATATTCTCTTTTTGGGTTTTGATTAGAGTGCAATACAATTTTTTAAAATATATTTAAATTGAACAGTCAATTTTCTATTGAAGGCACCTTGGGTAGAGGAGTACCTCGGGGCTCTATTCTGGGCTCTCTCCTATTTTCACTCTATATATCATATAGTATGCATCATTGCATTCGATCCTATTGATGTTTTAGAAGCCAATGCCTTAATCAATTCAGATTTACTGGCATTAGTAGAAGAATCTCGATCATGGTTCCCAGCAGGCACACATACGTTGAATAAACGAATAAAAACAGACCATAACCACATGTTGCATTAACGTCGAGGTGTAGCGAAAATCAACCACTTTTTCAACGTTATCTGGTTCATTGTACGTTATTTTATAATGGCCTTTTCACGTTAATATTATTACTAAATAATAACGTTATTTTTAAAACGTTTAATACCTTTACAAAACACGTGGCTCTTCAACAAACAGATTTCAATTTTCACATCATATCAACGTAGTTAATCGTAAAAATTATGTATAGTTAACATTAAATTCACGTTTATGTTATATTTTTAAACGTTGCAATAACGTCTACAGTTTGACCAAGAGGTTGGTTAGTTCTTCAACGTTGAAACAACGTGAGTTTTTAGACTACTTATTTTACTTGTGTGGGGAAAATTAAGAAACTGCTAGAAGACAAAGTAGGCAATTTATTAAAATTCTTCATCATACATTTTTACGAAAACTACAAAATAAAAGTAATTCTAATGGAATGCAGAAAATAAAGACGTGTTAAATACGTAAAGATATTAGGTAGCATACACGTTTAAATGCACACACCAAATCAGCGTAGGTTATCTGACTTTAATTGCCTGCTTTTCGGATAACGTCATATTTCAACGTCACTCTAACGACCAGCCAAGGACATAATATTAACGTTTTTCCTAGCACGTCGATTTAACGTTTAATCCTGACCATTCAGTCAATATGTTACACATTTTCAACGTCATTATAATTCGTGGTAACTCACAGTGACGAATACTTTCAACTAAAGGTTAAAAATACCCTTTAAACCAACGTAATATCTGCTTTATACAAAGACATTTTTTAACGTTAGATGTACAACGTTTGATCAACATTAGACTTTCGTCACTAAGAATTAACGTTTATTTAAGGTGTATAAAACTGACGTTATATTTTCAACCAAAATAAAACGTTCAATTTTCAAGGAGCAACGACTTTTCAACGACGCTTACGTCTTTTTAACGTCAATAAAACGTACGTGTGCCTACTGGGTTTAATTATTACTGAATAAATCTGTCTTACTTGTTTTTTGTAAATCGTCTTTAAGAAGCACCCTTTTAAATAATTTAAATACCAAATTAATTACACCAAGTTGGCTTATGTTAATGAGGTTAAATATCTGCGTTTCGCGAAGCATATTATCAATTGTTACAAGAAATCTGATTTTCTCTTACAAGTATATTTTGGGCAAGCAGGAAAAACGTATTCTTTTTGACTCGTTAGTGTTTTCAAAAAAAACCTTCATTAGAACCAAATTTAAGAAAAAAACTTATTCGTAGATTTAGCCTTTTCTCCTTCCAGGAACTTTTCTATCATCTTAAGCAAACAAATAAGCAAATACGGGAAGGCCTTAATTATTCACTGTCAATATACACTGTACAATGTACGTAGGGTATACCAATGAGGTTGTGTGCGGAAAAGCATACCTAGTGATTTATAGCAGGCGATGAAGGAATTAAGCCCGTATAGATTATCTGGAGCGGCCCCTAATGTACGAGCGTTTCTATTCATGAAGGAAAATCCCGGAAGCGAACGCAGTCCTTGGAGCACCGTGAAAATTTCCATTCTGTATGTGGCCACTGAAAAGTAAACAGCGAATCTCTTTCTTTCGGTCGGTTCTCCGCCACTTCTGGTTCCGCAAATGCAATAATTTTAAAAAGCGCACTTCCCGCACAAAGCGGACACCGAGGCTGACGTAAATCAAGATCCATTGTTTCAGCAGAAGTGGGGTCGTATATTTTTGAACAAAGCTCGCCGCTCGTAGGACGTCGCGGTTTTGTTTTATTGAATCTGTGTCAGTGTCTCCGTGCTTCAGCTGCGTTATTATATTGTGCTCTTTAACTCTTCCGGTATTCCGGGTCGCTTTGTTAACCCTGACGTATTTGGCCGTAATTGTCCTTTATTGCGGACACAATTTTTATTTTATTGGATCGCGCATTTCTCGTCTGGACACTAAATATCAACTCCCAACTGGACCCCACAAATAGCACTCTTTTGGCTCTTATTCCAACGGCGCTGTAAATCATCTCTACACGATATTACGTAATTACTGACCGGTAAAGCTAATTGAGCTGCGGAGAGCCGCTCCCACGGGATAGGAATTTACACGGTCGAAGGTTTATTTACTGAAGACAGAAGAGTGGTAAAATGATCAAAGGACTCGTGTGCTTTTGAGCAAGTAAATATTGTAGGGATCATTTAGCGTTCAGGTCGTCAAAATGAGTAGGTTTGCAGACTTCAGCAAAGAAAGGGGACTTAACTTTTCGTTCACTTTAGGTAGAGAGGGATGTTGGTTGTGGAAGACTATGGTACACACCACAGAAAACCAAATAAGTAGAAATTCCAACGTACTCAGATGTCAAAACGAAAAAGTAAATAATTTACATTGTGTTAGAAATACGTAAATATCAATCCTAACGAAAACGCAAATCCTCATTTTACTTCGAAACAAAGCAGAGAATACAGAAGTAAAGTTCGCTTCCCGCTTTCGTTATACCAAGCTTTGCACCGTTCACTAATACCTCAGTGTAAAGCTTACGTAATTCGCACAATTTAATCTTGGCACTGCATCGGTAGCAAAATTTAACATACTATGACTTAATATACACCCCCATGCTATGAAAATCCTCCTAGCTCAGAACAATTAATTTTTTCAGGTGACTCGTTTAAGTCCAATAATTGTACGTCACTACCAACCCTCGCCAAAACCACGGCGCTAATCCTTCCAAGTGCTAAAGGATTAACACGAATATAAAAAAACACTTCAGAGCTCTGTACAAAATCCTCTTCATTGTCCTCTGGTTGTGAGGAAAAAGCAAACGCCCCGGGCGGTTATAAAACAATTCCAAAATCCATCCTGTAATCCTATTATTATTCCGAATGTGTAATAGTTTTTCGCGAGTCGCAGTTTCCCAATGTGTGGCACGAATTTACAATTTGGGACGTAAACAATTGCTGCACTGTACACGGAGACCGGTCGAGCAGTTGAACAAAATGTAATTGACTTAATTTGCATACCGATTTTTATCGCCAGAAAGCTTGTTGTACGAGTTCTGCGATGCTTTATAAAATGTGCATTTAAATGCATATGGGATAACAGACGGCGGCAGGCAAATGGACAATTAGTTTAGGCACCCTTTGGGGCTGACCCTCCACAAATTCATAGGTGGTATTTGAAATTACCCATGTGCGTTTAACATAGGTAACCTCTAAACGCTTTCTGAAGTATAACATGATTATTTCAGTGATTATTTTTTTCATCGTCAAATTGACCAATAGGAACATTTCATTTGGGTCTATAAGCGTGTATTATTTCGGTTAATACACGCCTATTCTAATGATATTTCTTCAATTTCTTGAAATTGACCAATCAACTGTCATTGTAAACGATAAAAACCTACCTAGCTTTCCCAATAACTGATAAATAAGCGCCTTACTTTTAATCAACTATGCTGTGAATGATAGTTTTGAAATTTCTACCTTGGCAACTATCACTGTCATATTATTTTCGAGTTTTCTTGCAACATCGTCGTTTTGAAATGGCAAGATTTGGCCAAGAATCTTTGGAAGATATTCAAAAAACTGTACAGAGTGTTACTCCGAGGAGTACAGTTAAAAATCAAAAGTCAATATGGAAACAGTTCGAAATATTTTTAAAAGAGAAGCATTCTAGAAATTACTTCAAATCAAGAGCTTGGACTGATAATGAATGATTGGGCTTTTAATATGAAGAGAGCTGATGGTGAAGATTATAAAGAATGCGTTATAAAGACCATGTGGAATGTTACTGCAAAACTCCTTCAAGAAAAATACTACAAAGAGTGCGCCCGAAAATTTAATCCATTTACAGACATTGAATTCAAACAAGCAAGGGATGCAAAAAACGCGAAACGAAAGCAGCTTCAGTCTATTCTCGGAAAGAGGAAGCAAAGTTCGACTGCTCTGAGCAAGAAAGAAATATATACAATAATGAATCTGTGGAACGAAGATTGTCCAGAAGGACTTCAAAAAAAACTGTAATATATTATAAAATGCATTCGAACTAGCCTGAAGAGGGGGAGAGGCAGCAAAATGCAGTGCATTTTTTAAAGAGGAAAAGAAATCAAATGGTAACGCAACCGGAAGAATTGAATACAACCAGATTTTTTCCAAAACATGCCAGGGTGGAGCTCAAAAATTATCAGACAGTAAGTGGTTAGTGCCTAATTACAATAATCTCGATATGTGCCCGGTAAGGTTATTTAAAAATCTTATTTCTAAACGCACTAATAGAATTACGTCAGATCGACTATTTCTGACTGTAAATCCTTACTGGAATAAAAGCAATTCTGAATGGTACAAAAATATGCCTTATGGAGTAAATGAGATTGGAAAATGGACCAAACAATCTGCTGAAAGAATAGGGCTTGATACTCTGACAAACAAAATCACGAATCATTCAAATCGATCAAGTGCTGTATCAAATCTTGCTAAATCAGGTGTCCCGGAAGAACAGCTCATCAAAATGACTGGACATGTAAATGCTAAGTCATTAGGCAAGCAAGCAAACAAACATGCAAGTCTCATGTAAATACAATTCTGTAATGAAAACGTTAAAAATATAGAGAATATATCTTGTTGAGTAAAATTTGACGTTACACTATGAAGTTGTAACACAGTACACGTCCCGAAAACAAAGCTATTCCACAAGTAAATTCACCGAGCGTGAAAGTCATAGAAATATTCCCTGCCCAAGACAGATTACCCCACATTATAATTTGTGGGCTTTTTCGGGAAGTTGCTGGAACTTCGGTAATGCTATTAAGTTAGCATTGTTACAATATAAGAACGTATTCCCGCATCAAAGTTTTTCGCATAATTCAAGCAACTTGTATAATTGAAACTGCGGGACCGGCGACGACGGCAGCGCAATTAGTGGCTAAATTAACGCCTGTAAACCTGACACCGACAGTTTTTCAGTCGCCAACTTCGCGAAGCCACGACTAACCCCTAGCAATAACCCGGCCATCTTACGCTCCATTTGCTTTGGTTTCTATAAGGAGCCTCAAGAAGGGAAAATTAAAATATCTGCAGTAATTTAATCGACACAACATTTTAGGTGTCATTTTGATCATAATGCACTGCTCTATGATAAGTAAAAATTACAACCATACACTTTCCTGATTGGATTTACATTCAGAGGTTTATAAACAATATATCTGTTAACTGCAAGTTCGTCGGCGTCGATTAAGTGTAAAAAAACGTCATGTCACGGTGAAAGTTTCAGTGGATCCATCAATTTTCGAAAGCGTACAATAGAGCTCGCTGAACCGCGTTAATTACAAAGTTCGGTTTCTGTCGGTTCCAAAATGAAGTAAATGATAATTCACTGTGTGCTACGGAAGAATGGTGAGCTGTAAAGAATCGCATATCTAACACTCACAGATGACTACACATTACCGACCGAAACAATATAAAGGCATCGCCTAATATTATTAGTGAAAGGAAAGAAGGAAACGAGGGAAAAGGCGCAGATTTTGTTACCTTTGTTAATGACTGACTCACCGTCGTCCGCACAGCATCTGAAACAAGGAGAGGAACATTTATTTGTTATGGTGAAAAAAACTTAAATTGTTTCAGTCAATGGCTCGTAGCAATTACATCAATGTGTTCAGAAATTTTCACAAGAGAAAAGGGGAAAGTCTAAAATAACAAGGACAGGCAAAATCCCCGATTCGTGATCTTAAAATATCATCTGCGCTGTAATTATAGACTCCTATACTAAATGTTAAGTGAGTGAACAATAATATTAAGGAGTTTGGGTCATATAAGTATCAACATCTTTAAAATCCAGAGCAGCTGTACTTTATTTATATTCTGAGTACCAGACCAAAGTTCTATTTCTTTAAATGGAAAACCCACAAGTATGTGCGTGATTTCGATTCCCCATAAAATTTCATGAAAATTGACATATTACATGATGTGGTTTTGAGTAAGGACTGTTAAGATATTGACATTTTTGTGTCATTATGGTCCCAAATTTATGACGCTACTGACGTCTACTGACCAAAGCCACCTAATTATTTTTTATTGAAAGGGGTTTACACACTGCTGTATTTGTGAAATCTATAAATACTTTCACCATAATACTTAGGATTATACAAGGTGGTTAAGTTATGCAAAAGGGAATTTTTCTCAAAAATTTCAAATGGAATACCATGTATATTATTTGCACAACTGACAGTTAACTAAGCTTTTAATTGATGTAGATATTGCCAGGTCTACTACTGATAGTTTTGGCAGATATTACGACTGAACTTCAAAATTTTTGAATTTCATTATTAGTTTATACTCTTTTTGGCGAATTACCCCTATTCTGTTGCTCAAAACTCACAATAATGTTTATATTTTGTATTTGCAAATTGGTATCAATATAAAGACAATAAATTGGGTGCCAAAATATGGGAGATCGTCAAAAATAATGTAAAATACTAACGAAACTACATTTTTATAATTCAATTGTACATTTTGTCGAAACTTTTACTGGTAGACTTGACAATATCCACATCAATAAAAAGCTTTGTGAAATGACCATCAATTGTACAAACAATTTATTCTATAAAAAACTCATATCAGTTAATAGATGAAATTCCAGATATCCACATACATACCTACTAATGCAAGACTTACTTCCTTTGGTGTACAAAATTTACTTCCTCCTCAAAGTACCTACCTTTCAATTAGTCAAAAACTTATTAAAACATAACCACAATAGAAACCCAGTACATAATTTTGAAATTTTAAACTTGCTAACCATATGTTTAGATCAAAACTAGTTTCAATTTGATAACAAAGTTTACAGTTGCAAAGAAGGTCTTATTTTGGGAAATCCCCTGAGCCTATTATTAGCTGAAATATTTTATGAATCATTATGAACATCCACGTATAGCTCAATAATATTCTGTAGACATTAGGGACGGTATGTTAGGCACAAGTGAATTCTACTGACCAGGCCAGTTGGATCCAGTTGCAGATTACGCAGTTTGAAATGAATAAATGTGTAGGAAGTGGTTACTTCTGTTTCCAGTTGCTTGCGTCCGCGTTAAAAACAATTAATTTTCACATCCCACTCGTGAAATAGCCACGCCCGAATGTTGCAAATGTGTTCAGATCATTTATAATCTCACATACCACAGCACAATGTCATTTTCATTGCGTATATATCATTCTAAAATTAATTTTGGGGTTCACTATCTACATTTAGAGGAGCCCTCTGTCGCCTCAACTTCGCAGCCAAACTCTTGATTCCAATCTAAATAATCGCGTCAAAACGCGAGCGTCGAACGCCAGGTGAAATATAATAAGATCAATCAGACTGATGCCGCCCGACCAGACATAATGGCGCTAATGATTTTGCTCTAACTTAATTGCTCTGCTTCTGGAGGTCTAACACTTCAAGGACGCAGTCACACAGCACACCTAGTCCCTGCCTTTGTCAAGATACAGACTGCCCTTACCACACAGACAGTAAAATACAATGACCTGGGTTCATTGGAGATTCCTTCTTCTCAAGCAAAATAGCTGTTTCCTTTTCCTATATTCTAAATAGAGAACACTACTTCTAAAAACTGCAGCAAAATGTACATTTTATCTACATTTAGCTGAATAGCTGCGCACATTCGTCTGTCTATAAAAACAGAAAATCCGGGAAAATGAATGTTTTCTTTTCCCCCTTTTACTGTTTCCAATAACCTCGGGCCAACAAAAAATTTAATCGCGTCAAATTGAAATGTTTGGAGCGTCCAATATAGGCCCCTCATTTTTCTGAAATACGATTCTAACAACGCAGTTACAAGGTTCTTTCCTAGAATCAAATGAGAACAATATTTTAATTATGTCGGAATAGCAGAGATAATTCATTTAGCGGTTTAGCGAAGAAGTAGTAGGGCGGGGAGCAGCGGGGGTAATATTTGGTTGGAAACGCTCTGGGAAGCGCTGTGATGAAATAAATCTACCGCTAATTAGCCTGCAATGGAATTTACATTCGGTGTAACATTTGTCACATTCAATTTTGCGTGGTTCTACCGCTGTTTCACTTGCGCCCTCTGTTGCTCAACTAGACCAATTTCATTAATGATGAAGACTAATGTGCAGCCTTTTCTACTGCGCTTTGTTTCACATATTGAAGACTCCGTAATTTCAATTTGAGTTAAATATTTATCTACTACATTTAGATAATTGTATAAAATAATATTTACAACTTTTCCAAATATTAAAATAAGTGTCCCTTATAGCTTTAGTACAATTCAAAAGTTCAATAACAAATGCCTTAGGGATGAGTTTTCCAAATAAAATAAAATAATATAGAGAGCACTAAATTCAAAGTCTAAAGCGAATGTAAACTGTAAATTTCATTTTCTAGTTCGTTCGCCGAGTTCTAGAGATTAAGCGGCCATTTTTTATGCAGTCGATACCATTATACCGTGTGACAAACTTCCATGTGTACATGGGGAAATAACATGGGCAATTACATTTTTGGGGATTCCTGCTCCCCATGTGTAGTTACAGTGGTGGTAAAGGTAGCAATCGAAAGACTATTTTTTTCTGCGTATGAGGATATCAAAAACTCTGCAATTTTCCAATTTATTAAAGCATTAAAAGCAAAAATTACACTAATAATTTTCAAATTAAAACACGGATATTCATCAGATTATACCTATGACAATTTAATTTATTCTAATCAAAGATTCTCTTGATTCTAATTTCTAATTCGTCTTTACTGTCAACATAATTTATCGACAATTTAAAATTTGGGTTTCAAAATGAACAAAAATATTTATTCAGTTGAAGAAAAGGTTTTCATTGCGAAAACATTTTACGGCAGCAATAGTCTGCGGGTAGTCCGTGACTTATTTTCTGTAAAATTCAATAACAGTCCTATTCCTTCGGTAACAACAATAAAAAAATTAATTAAGAAATTTGAAGATACTGGGAATCTTTCAATTGAAAGAAGGTAAAATTGTTGAAAGAAGGTAATTTTTACTAATAAATTTACTTGGTTTTTATTTAGATAATTCTGATTCGCTTATTATTATTACCTAGTTGCTAATTCCTTATTGTTCGCTAACTTAAATTTTACTGGGATTATGAGAAATTTAACAAGTGATAAGGTGGAGTGAAACAAAACTAAAATTAATCTTATCATTTATTTTTTTAGTCGTTCCAAGAAATCTAAATGTTGAGGTAGAGGAAATGGTAATAGGCCTGATAACTGCTAGTCCAACATCTAGTGTCTATTGCCCTAGAATGTAATGTTTCAGGAGAAACTGTCCGTAACATATTAAAAAAAAAACAAATATCATCCCTTTAAATTCCAATGTCACCAAGAGTTACTTCCTTTTGACGAAGAATCAAGGCAAAGTTTCTGTGAAGAAATGCAAGAACGGGCTAATCGGGATCGCAGCTTCCTCTCATCAATTTGTTTTACCGATGAGTGTACCTTCACTTTAAATCAAGAGTCAAATTCACAAAACGTTAGGCATTGGGCCCAGGAAAATCCCAGAATAAATCTAGCCACTACAACGCAATACCCTCAAAAAATCAATATTTGGGCAGGCATTTTTAATAATCGCATTATAGGACCATTTGAAATACAGGGCAATTTAAATTCAGAAGCTTATTTAGATCTTTTAATTAACCATATTGGCCCTGCGTTAGAAGAAGTTGCACATGCGAATCGGGAGGTCTCGTTTCAACATGACGGATGCCTGGCACATTTTGGAGCACAAGTGAGGGAATTATTAAATGAAATATATCCAAAGAGCTGGATTGGTCGAGGTGGTGCTATAAACTGGCCAGCTAGATCTCCCGATTTGGCACCGTGTGACTTTTTCTTGTGGGGTCATTTAAAAAATATGATTTATAAAACTCGTCACCCAAATATTGATTCTTTAAGGAATGCTGTTGAGGCGTAATAATATTTTTAAATTCAAAACTTTCCCGGTGCTCGACAAATCTCCCCATATTCTTCCAATAACTCCCCACTTCCCCGTATTATCCAATACGAGGCACAGAAGATCGAAGAGAGGGACGATCTCGCGAACGAACCGAAGAAAAGAAGGAGTCGGTCGGAGATGTATCGCAAAATAGCCGTGCAAGATGAGACATAATTAATTAATTAGTGTTAAGAACAATCGTTAAAAAATAGTTGTGCTAGCTTTTCGTGTTGTGGCAATTGACATAATTCTCAAATAGAAGAATCAACACCTTCAGGGACGGATAAACCAAAGGTTAGTTGTGCCAAGTTTTCCTCCCTTTCTTAGTACTACTTCCTAGCAATTTTCGGCCCATTTTGCATTGAAATCAATCATTTGTTTGGTCCGTTCGTCGCCGGGATAGTTTTTTTGTTGCAGATAGATAGTTTTGTCGTATTTGATTAATTGCGTCATTTGCTTAGAAAAGAAAAATTCGTAGTTTTTTGACCATAGTCGCGGTACTTACTGTAGAATACTTTTATGTAATCGTTTTGTGTATTTTTTCATACTTACACATTCTCATTTTGTTGTAGATTATCTGCAAATCAAATAGATTTACGTTTGCATTAAAATAATGTTTGCATTCATTCATTCCCCAGTGGAAAAGTTACAGCGTTTCGGCTTTCGATTGTCGCCGTTTGTTTAGACGCTTGCGGTGACCGCGACAGCATTGTTTAGTCTTTCTTTAAAATTTATTAGTTTGCAAAGCGAACGCGGTATTAGTTTTCGCGTATTAATATAATCTTTGTTTAAGGACAATTTATTAAAGGTTGCTTTGTTCTAATCATGGCCCCTAAAAAAGAACTTATTGCAAAGCGTGTAATATTGATGAACCGTATTCAGGAAATATTTGATATTTCACAAAATGCAATACATGATCAGTTGCTTCGGTCTTTATTTAGAATAAAATATCGAGATTTAGAATCACTTTTTACAGAATTTTGCGATATTCATTTACAAATAGTTTGCCAAACTCCGGACACTGATTTGAATAGCCAAGAGAATGTGCGCAAAAATGTAGATAACAATTATTATATTACAATTGCGACATTTGAGGATTTATTTCCTCCAACTTTATCGCCTGGAATCCCATCGCAGTCTCCTACTGAATCGGTCGGCACCTCGAATGCCCGGCTTCCAAAATTAGATTTGCCTAAATTTGCAGGCAACTTGAAAGAATGGCAAAATTTCATAGATCTCTTTAATACAATGGTACATAGGAAATCTTTGGATCCAGTTGAGAAATTTAATTATCTTTCTTTGTCCCTCATGGGTGAAGCTTTAGCTGTTATTAAGCCAATTCCTAGGTCATCAGCTAACTATCAAGTTGCGTATGACACCTTAGTTTCTCGGTACTCGAATAAAAGATTGATGGCAACAACGCACTGGACTGCTCTAAAATCGTACCCCCCTCTACGCACTGATGGAGTTAAGGATCTTAGAACTTTGCTAAATACTTTTGCTGAAAATTTAACTATCTTGGAAAATTTAGGCTTCAATGTAATAGCTTGGGATTTCATTTTGGTTGATTTGGTGCTGGAAAAAATAGATCCAGCCACTCGTAAACGCTTCGAACTTCAGCTAAATGACACAGAATTGCCCAGTTACAAGGAACTTACGGATTTTCTATTTAAACAGTGTACGGCTTTAGAAAACATTTCTCACTCTCGTTCTATAAAAGCTTCGGAATTCGGAAGCTCTGTCAAGCAAGTTAAATCAAGTTTGGATAGCACTCACTCTCGCCCTTCAACTGTTGTTAGACACCCCCAGCATAAGGTAATGGTGGCGAGCACTGGCTCGGCTCCCACTATTCCGGCTAGTGGTTCCTCGGGTGTTAATCGTGCCTTAGTTGTAAAATGTCCTATCTGTAGTGACACGTCTCATAACATCCAGCGTTGCCAAAAATTCTTGGACATGAATCCATACGATCGTTACACATCTGTTAGAGGATGTCATTTATGCCTTAATTGTTTGCGACCCGCTCATAGTGTCTCTCGTTGCTTATCCACGTCGTCATGTTATACTTGTAATGCAAGACATCATAGTCTCTTGCATTTTGACTCGTCTCGCACATCTCGCCTCTCGTCTCAGTCCAATGACCCAGTTACCGCCTCGGTTACCGCTGTGGTTACAACTGATGAAACTCCTTCGCCTAGTGTAAGTGCTTGCACTACAACCTTTTCGCAACCTCATCATTCTACTAAGGTTCTCTTAGCAACTTGTTGTGTTGAAATAAGGGATAGCCTAGGGAATTATCGACACGCCCGAGCATTAGTCGATTGTGGTTCTCAAGCATCATTTATAACTGATAGTCTTTCTCGCAAATTGAACTTGGCTCGTTCTCGAGCCAATATTCCTGTTTATGGTCTAGGTGCTGAATCGTCGACTACCTCTCGTGGAGTTGTTTTATCGCACATTCGTCCTTTAGCTTCTGGCCAACCTGTCCTTGAACTTAACTTGATAGTTTTGCCTCGAATTTGTTCTCGATTGCCGGAAACTTTCTTGAATTCGAACTCACTTCCTTATAGTGATGACATCAAACTAGCTGATCCTTTGTGGTATAAACCAGATGAAATAGATTTGTTATTGGGAGCTGACATCTATCCTACCATTCTTAAGGAGGGTATCATTAGTGGTGAATCAGACAAACCCATCGCCATTAATACCATTTTTGGTTGGATATTAATGGGTCCTACGTCGCATTTTTCGACTCAGGCTGTTAATTCTCTCTTTGTTTCGTTTGAACCGTCAGTAGATAGCATTTTGAAGGATTTTTGGACTTTGGAAGAAGTTCCAAATAAGTTACATGTTTCTGAGGAAGATCAGCAGGCAGAGTTGATTTTTCAGAACAATAGTTTTAGAGATACCAATGGTCGTTTCGGTGTTACTCTCCCATTCAAGGTGTCGGAAGCGCCATCTTTTGAAAATTCTAGACAGATAGCAGATAGTCGATTGACATCGCTGGAGCGGCGATTAGTTCGTGACCCTGATCTTAATAAACTTTATTTGGAGTTTATGACTGATTATCTCTCGCTTGGACATATGTCATTGGTGGCTGACATCGATTCTCTAAATTCATACTACATCCCTCACCATGGAGTGTTGAAACTTGATTCGACACCTCCTAAGTTACGTGTGGTTTTCGACGCCTCGTGCAAGACTTCTAATAATTTGTCGTTGAATGATGTTTTGCACGTTGGTCCAAAGTTGCAGAATAACATTGTTTCGATCTTGTTTAGATTTCGGTTGAAACCCATTGCCTTCACATGCGATATAAAACAGATGTATCGCCAAATATTGGTACATTCCGATCATCGGAAGTATCAGTTAATTCGCTTTCGATTTGCTCTGGAAGATCCCATCTCCACATTCCAACTAAACACAGTTACTTATGGAGTGTCATCGTCGCCTTTCCAGGCCATTCGCGTTTTGCAGCAGTTAGCTGAAGAAGGCAAAGATGTCTACCCGCTGGCTTCCCAAGCCATCAAATCTGATCTTTATGTAGATGATTTCGCTTGTGTTAGTAATTCCGTTGAGGAAGCACTTGAGCTTCAGTCTCAGCTTTGCGATTTATTGAAAGCTGGATGCTTTGAACTACGAAAGTGGAGTAGTAATAGGCAAGAACTTCTTGAACACATTCCACCGGAACATCGCCAACAATCCAATTTAGAATTCGATAAATATGACACCGTTGTCAAGATTCTTGGTCTCCAATGGCAATCAGCAACTGATTCCTTTTCGTTTTCGGTTAAATATGGTAATACCTCTTGTTCTAAACGAGCTATTCTTTCGGATATTGCACGTATCTATGACCCGTTAGGTTTCTTGAGTCCAGTTACTTTATTCGCTAAACGTCTTATGCAACATTTGTGGTCTTTGGGAATTGATTGGGATGATTTGCCTCCTAGTGACGTACGCCAGCAATGGCAGCGTTTTAAGGATGAATTAGTAGAAATAAATTCTTTGAAAATACCTCGTTTGTTACCCTCGTCCGGGTCTGCATGTGAGATACATGTATTTTGCGATGCTTCAGATGTAGGATACGCATCTGTCATCTACTTTCGAGTCGCAACTTCTGATAGTTTTGATGTTTGTTTTGCTATTGCCAGATCAAAGGTCGCTCCTTTGAAAAGGATCTCGATTCCTCGTTTAGAACTTTGTGCTGCAGTATTGGCTGCAGATTTAGTCGCCTTCGTTGTTGAAACAGTTGCTACCTCTTTTAGCGTTTCTCGCATCGTCGCTTGGAGTGATTCCACCGTCGCCCTTACATGGATTAGGTCTTCTCCTCACCGATGGAAGACGTTCGTTGCAAACCGGGTGAGTCATATCCAAGACATAATAGCTCCTTCGTGTTGGCATCACATAAGCTCTCAAGATAACCCCGCGGACGTGGCTTCAAGGGGAACTTTCCCGATATGTCTTATTTCTAGCTTGTCATGGTGGGCGGGACCTGAATGGTTAGCTTCACCTCATGATTGTTGGCCTTGCGCTGATGAAAATTTACCTCCTCCGGAGGAAGATTTAGAGGAGAGAAAGGTCGTGCTTGTAGCTCATACTCCTAGCAGTATCATTAGTGATTTACTAGTTTACCACTCGTCACTCCGAAAGGTACAGCGGGTTGTTGCTTACATCTTACGTTTCGCATACAATTCATCCCACCGTGAGTCTCGTCGTCATGGTCATTTAGTATTGAAAGAACTGTTTCAGGCACTTCTCACTATTATAAAATCAATTCAATCACAAGTCTTCAGTGACATCTTCGATAAATTGCATCGCAACGAGCAACTTCCGAAGCCATTTAGGAAACTTAATTTATTCATAGATCGGCTAGGTTTCTTGAGGGTGGGCGGACGTCTGAGACATTCAGATTTATCGTTTGATCAGAAATTCCCTTTGTTGATACCAAGTAACAATCGCTTTACGACTCTCCTAATTGAATGCGTCCACCGAGAAAATCTACATGTTGGTTTGCAGACTCTTCATTATTTGTTACTTCAAAACTTTTGGATTTTGTCTGGGAAGCGTTGTATTCGCTCCGTTATTGCAAAATGTAATCGTTGTTTTCGAGTTGACCCAAAGCCTTTACAACCTCCCATGGGTGACCTACCCTCTGCTCGTGTTACACGAACAAAACCTTTTCTCTACACAGGCGTGGATTTCGCTGGGCCTCTGCCCATAATCATGAGCAGACTTCGTAAGGCTCCTATACTAAAATCGTACATTTGTCTCTTTGTTTGCTTCTGCACCAAGGCCGTTCATCTGGAATTGGTATCCGATTTAACTTCAGATGCATTTCTCGCGGCTTTGAGGCGCTTTATCGCTCGTCGGGGTCGTTGTACCCATTTATTTTCTGATTGTGGAACCAACTTCGTTGGTGCAAACAGACAACTTCGTGAATTGGCTCAGCAGGCTTCTGCTGAGGAATCTATCGAATGGAGTTTTAACCCTCCGTCCGCACCTCACTTTGGAGGGTTATGGGAAGCGGGAGTTAAATCTACAAAAACACATCTTAAACGCGTCATAGGTGACCAATTGCTAACTTTTGAAGAATTGTATACGGTCTTGGTTCAGATCGAAGCTTTGTTGAATTCGCGGCCACTGTGTCCATTAAGTTCCGATCCGTCTGATTTGATCGCACTGACACCAGGTCACTTACTGACTTTAGAACCTCTTACAAACGTACCTGACGTTGACCTTACAACGCAATCCATTAGTCGCCTAAAACGTTGGAAGTTGGTGCAACGTATTCAGCAAGATTTTTGGCGGAGATGGCACAACGAATATCTCCACACGTTGCAGCAACGACAAAAATGGACAAGACAGAGCGTACCTCTTGACGTGGGCACTCTAGTACTCATTAAAAATGAATTAGCTCCGCCCTTGCACTGGCATCTGGGTCGGGTTACTCAGTTGCATATCGGCAAAGATGGCGTATGTCGTGTAGCTACCGTCGCAACTGATAAAGGTACCATGCAGAGACCATTAATAAAACTTTGTCCGTTACCGACACAATAATAGTTTTATACAGTCCACATCCATTTGTAAAATTTGTTGTTCGTTTTGTTAACTTAGCTTTGGTTAGTTTAGTTTTAGCGTAAAAATGAAATTTAGAAAACCCGCTTCGGGAGTTTTGGTGGGCGGTATGTTGAGGCGTAATAATATTTTTAAATTCAAAACTTTCCCGGTGCTCGACAAATCTCCCCATATTCTTCCAATAACTCCCCACTTCCCCGTATTATCCAATACGAGGCACAGAAGATCGAAGAGAGGGACGATCTCGCGAACGAACCGAAGAAAAGAAGGAGTCGGTCGGAGATGTATCGCAAAATAGCCGTGCAAGATGAGACATAATTAATTAATTAGTGTTAAGAACAATCGTTAAAAAATAGTTGTGCTAGCTTTTCGTGTTGTGGCAATTGACATAATTCTCAAATAGAAGAATCAACACCTTCAGGGACGGATAAACCAAAGGTTAGTTGTGCCAAGTTTTCCTCCCTTTCTTAGTACTACTTCCTAGCAATTTTCGGCCCATTTTGCATTGAAATCAATCAAATGCTATTTTTGCGAAATGCAACTTAATAAACGATCGGCAACTTGCGAATGTGAGAAATTCTTTCTATAATAGGTTGGAATACTGTCTGATACAGAATGGGGGTTTATTTGAATATTTGTTATAGTTATGTTTCTTTTTTTATGTTACTTTAATTTCATTGTATATTAATAAGTTTTTGTCCTTACCTAGATATGAAATAAATAAGTATTAAATTGCCAGATTACAAAATCCATTAGAGCAAAATAAACAAATGTTGCCGCTTGTTAAATTTTTAATAATTGCAGTAAAATTAAAGCAATTTAATTTTTATTATTTCATTTTACTGCTTTAACATTTTCCCAAAAACTAAATTATTTGTTGTTATACCGAAGAAATAGGACCGTTATTGAATTTTACAGAAAATAAGGCATGGACTACGCGCAAACTATTGCCGCCGTAAAATATTTTCACAATGAAAACCTTTTCTTGAACTGAATAAATATTTTTGTTTATTTTTAAATGTTGACTGTTCAGAAAATCCATAAAAATCAAAGACGTCCGTGATTAGAATAAATTAAGTTGTCATGGATAATCTGATAAATTTCTGTGTTTTAGTTAGAAAATTATTAATGTAATTTTTGCTTTTAATGCTTTAATAAATTGGAAAGTTGTAGAGCTTTCCATATCCTCATACGCAGAAAAAAATAATCTTTCGATTGCTACCTTTACCATCACTGTAACTACACATGGGGAGCAGGAATCCCCAAAAATGTAATTGCCCATGTTATTTCCCCATGTACACATGGAATTTTGTCACACGGTATAAATATATGCCATAAGTTAAAAGAAAGCAAGGGCGGCAAAACTTTGGCAGCTGGCCGACCAATAAGGCATCAGCTTAGATCGAAACTGTGACAAAATAAAGCAAAGGCAGCTCATATTATAAGATGAAGAAAATAATAACTTGGTAAATAGTAAATTGCTTCTATAAATAACTAAAACCCTAAAGCGGCACTTAAAATTGCAAAATACTGTTCTACCTGCCCCAAAAATAGGTCATTTTGTAACACCCTGGTTTAGAAATCACTGAAAGGTAGAGGGAATAGTAATATTAGTATTTTCAAAAGTTTAAATAAAATGTAATTTCAGACACAAATAAATTTTGGCAAAATTATAAAACGAAAGAAAAACGCAACCCAAACTCAATACAGAAAATCAATAAACAATAAAATATGGTTACGAAATTATGAATGTTATACCTAGTTATTTAATAAATGGTCTCAAATTAGTATTATCTTAGAATTTGAGGCCATTTATTACTAGAAATTTATAGTAATAAATTGCCTATAAATAGTAATACATTTCAGGTCATTTATTACTTTTAATTTATAGTAATAAATTGCCTATAAATTTTAATATATTTGAGGTCATTTATTACTATAAATTTAATATAAATTCGTAATTCGCCCTAACTTCGGACGAAATTTGGGTATACCATAGAATTCTGGAGTGGTTTAGAGGTAAATATTTTTATAAAGACTAGATGCTGCCAGTGTACCTGTTGTAGCCAATCACATTTCACATAACTGGCTCATCATTAAATTATTGATTTCAATAAATAAAAAAAATCAGGTGTCCTAAATTAGGCCACAATAAATTGTCCTAATTTCGGACAAAGCTGTTTTAATACAAATTATAGAAAATATCAAATTTGGACATTTGAGAACCCCTCTCCAAAACTTCGGACACCACATTAGATCTGTTCAGAAATAGATCAATGTTATTTAATTTGTTATTATATGTTCAATTATTTCGGACACTTAAGGCAACAAAACATGTAAATTATGAAGCGAAAAATGTTTTATTGCCTAATAATAACAACCTTAGAATATAAACCGAAAAAACTTAAAAAGTTATGTATTCCTTTATTTCTTTTCCCAATTATTATTTCAACTTATAATAAATTATATTTGGGTCAAGTTTTAAAAAACTTGAATTTCCCTAGTTTTCCTCTGGTGGTGGTTGAACGATCTAGATAAAGATAAAGTCGTAAAAATCCGTAAAATACCTTATCATTAAGGTGTCCTAATTTCAGACAATTGGCCGAATTTAGGCACAATTTTCACCGTTGCCATTAAAAAATTATTCGAGAGAAAACTAGAGAGTTCTTTAAGCAAAAAAACGCTTATTCTAGAATCACAAGGCATAATTCTGAACAATACATGCAATTTTTTAAATAAAATTATAGATTTTTCTGGTACTTTCCGGTAAAGTGTGCGCACCACAGAGTATGCTAGATTTAGCCGCTTGTTTTGAATGTGCCATCTGTGGCAGAATAGTGAGTCTAAACTTGTAGTATTGTTATTAATGGTGTCTTTCATATATTCAAACTGTTTATTCGCAAACGTATTTTTAAACACGGCGGTCAGTAATAGATGGTGCAACATACCTATAATTTGACCCGTGGAACGTCCGAAGTATAAGATAATGTCCGAATTTAAGGCAAATTAAGGCAAATTACGGTAATAAATAGCCTCAAATTTGCATTTTTGAGGTTAGTTTCGATGGTTCGAGTCTTACCTGTCTAAGTGATCTCTTTGTACCTGTAGTTCTGCGTGGTCATAGATGGAGAATCGCAAGGATCTCTATTTAGACCCTTATTGTTTGCCTCTATTACAGACACAGGAAACTCCTTTGAGAGCATTTATTGAACATTAACCCATTTAATCGAAGGGTGATTAACGGGTAAATAAGAAATCCTTACCCAATCCTGCAATTGGCAACCAATAAAGAGATAATAGTACAGCACAGATTATTATCGATTAATATCCGGGTTCATAGATTTTATTAAATCATATTTCAAATAACTTTTCCTTCGGCTCCAGTCAAACCAACCCTTAGCCACCACTAATGCCCCGAACAACTTTATATATACATATTTCATCAGGATTAACTGCTTCTTTACGTTCCAAAGTGAAAGCCATTGTGCGTATGGATTTTCAATTTGAGGAGACCTTTCGCTATATCACCTACAACATGCTATCTACCCCGGAAGTTCCAGACCGGAACTGAACCAACTGATAGCGGTCACTTCCGCTCGGTGTAATCTGCTGTTTGGCCGCTTCAATGTCGGGCATTACGAAAAAATTTGTTTTAATAATAATGAGATTCCCGCGGAAAATTTTTGTGAAGGACACAGCGGAGGGCAAGATAAAGAGTCATATTTTATGGCCGTGATAGGTAGGGGAAACTTAAGGAATTTACAGAATTTCCCGGAATTTATGGCGGGAAGTGTGTAAGTCAAGAATGTTTCATCTTACCACAGTGTAATATATCATCTGGAAATAACTTTCCTGTTTATACGTATAATGAAAGTATAAAACACGCGAGGTTTTCGTATTATTAAGCTGGGAAGTTCAACTTTTCTTTTGCTGTAACGGGCCTTGTATCAGACGGACCTAAAGTCTGTTAAACACTGGAAAAAATCCATATTCTTCATTACAATTTGACGATACTGAGACAAGTGTTCGGAGTGCGATTTGAAAATATTCAGAGGTCCACAAAAATGGATGAATGCTGCATTCTTACCACTTATCTTATCTAGGAAATTAAGAAGTTTTCCAGTACTTAACAGAAAATTAATAACAAGATTTTTTGCAGTTTCTACATCTTCATTTAACTACTCTATACTTTCAGCTGCTTTATTAGCATGGCAGAAAATGTATAACTGAACATCGTATGCATGCAAATGAACAGTGCAATGTTTAACAGAGCAGGCCGTGCCGATAGAATCTAGTGCGCACGTAAGTGGGGGAACGTGACGTCAATTGGGAGCGCGAACCTGGGAGCCGGGCATTTATCTTTACGGCAGCGGCGTTATCCCCCGAAGACTTTACAGACTTTACTAACTTGCCAGTATCTTTGACAAGTTTATAATGCCTAATTGTGCTATCGTTGGTTGTTACAACAATAACTGAAATACAAATGACGTTAACTTTTTAGATTTCCGTAGAATTCTTCGCTAGCAACTAGCTAGCTCAACTATGTAAACGTGCGGACAAAGTACTGCGTTGTCTAGTTCGGACGCGCACGTAATTTGAGAATCAAACAATGAAGTTTACGATTTCAGGGTTTATCAGAAACTGATAAGGGTAAAATTGTGAAGAAAATGGGAAAAATAGCAAACTAAAATTAACTTTGTTGTGATTGTGATTCGCGCCGTATTTTTTAACGCAAGCATTAAGTATTTTGTAAAACAAAATCACCAAGCAAGAGCTAAAATCGGTTATTGTTGAAAGGGACTAAGCATTTTAACAAATTTTAGACTGGACAAAAATACCTTAAATATACAAAACCTAATAAGTTGAACTAAAGAAATGTTTACAGATAGGTATCTCTGTTAATGTACTAAAATTCCTCTGAAAAAAACTCGCTTTCGGAAAATGCAATGTTTTCTTGTCACCTATTAAATTTATTGAATATTTAGTTAGCTCCTTTCACAAATAATCGATTCTGTTAAAGTAATTCACCGATTGAAATAACAGTTGTCATGTGAATTATCGTTGTATGGGGTGGTCCACTGAAAACAGTAAGTGCGATTTTATGCCATTTAGCATCATTTTCACGAAAAAAGCTGGGGCACATCGAATTTGGTTGTAAGGGGGACATATGACTTCGATGTTTTCATTCATGTAACTTCAACCCCAAAGCGGAAGGGGAAAGCACCCTTAAATTTTTAAATAGGAGGTAGTGTCAAGATGCACACCGTATGAAAGGCCTGTAAATTATCTTTATAACAGTTTTTCGTTTTTTAAAATTGGATCACTAACCTCCAAGAAAATGCACTTTAAAAATAACATTAATTAAGGCACCTTTTAACACCAGTAAGTGCGATTTTATACCATTTGAAGCACATTTTCTCAGAAGTCAGTGGTCCGTTTTAAAAAAATGGAATACTGTTATAAAGAGAATTGAAAGATGAAAGGCTTTCAAACGGTGTGTATCTTGATACCACCTTCCATTTAACAATTTAAGGGTGCTGTCCCCTCCAGCTTTGGGGTTGAAGTTACATGAATGAAAACATCGAATTCAGATGTATCCCTTACAACCAAAATCGACGTGTCTGAGCTTTTTGCGTAAAAATTATGCCAAATGGTATAAAATCTCCTTTACTGTTTTCAGTGGGCCACCCTGTATAATGTATGTGAGTTAATTAGTCATTTTGTATTAATTTTTTTGCACCGATGTCGTTCAATCAGGAGGCTAGATTTAGTAAAGTTATCTTGCATAATATGTTTCTATTGCTTATTAGATGAGGGAAATTATAAATATAATATACAGCAATATCATTCGACCTTCCTAGTATGTATATTCAAATAT
Source organism: Xestobium rufovillosum (assembly GCA_963966045.1). Taxonomy (NCBI): domain Eukaryota; kingdom Metazoa; phylum Arthropoda; class Insecta; order Coleoptera; family Ptinidae; genus Xestobium; species Xestobium rufovillosum. Next base: position 6,071,872 of record OZ014499.1, on the reverse strand, counting down.
TTTTTCTCCTTTTCTAACAAAATTAGTGTTGCTTTTAGGAAACACCCCTCGCGTTAACTTTGTTCTCAAGTTTAGAAAATATTTTTCTCGAATACAGTAAGGTAGTCTTCTGATAATTATTACCGAATTGGTTTTGTAATTAATAAATACAAGTTTAAGATTACTCGAAAATCAAAGTTATGCTTCATATTTGAATAATTAACCACGTTTTACAATATTGCACGAACCATAAGCCTTCCAAATTCATCATTTATTTAGTTTTGATTTATTTCTTTCAAACATCTTTAACTAATTTTATTTTATTTTGAGTCACTCTACAATAAATTAATTATTGCAACAAATATGTTTAATTTTTTCTTGGTAGGTGTACAAAATCATTCTAATATAAACGAGAAAGGCATAGACACGCTTTGCCGTGCATAGCGGACCGTATATATTCGAGGGTTTGGCGCTCCCAAGCAACGTCATTGCGCGCTCCCGACCGAATAGCGTCTGCCTATGCACTCACCGTATATATTTACGCCATGTAACAGAGCCTGGTACATCATATGTATAAATGGAGAATAAAAGCGGTCCTATTATGCTACCTTGAGGTACACCGCTTGAAGTAATTTTAAATTGCAAGTATGAGTCTCTAACTCTCTGCTGTCGTCTTTTATGAAAGTAGTTATTATCGTATGTGTTTTTTATTTTGGCGGATAAATTTGTTTTGAACATTAATTCATAAGTAAATAAAAAATAAAAATTTCGAGTCCAATTCGGCTAGATAAATTAATGAATATCAGAATACGCTTACAATCAAAAATACGAAATTTGCAACGTCGTCATGGTAGCAAAAGGGAAATGCACGCCACCAAATAAATTTCTGTCTCTCATCTTGTCCATTTATTTGGAGGCCGCTCGCTAAAGTCCCGCGTCCGTCAGTTTGAGAACCATTGCATTATGGATTGAATTACTAGAATTCTATGTAATGCACCCACATTGCGTGAAGTGATTGATCTAGACTCACTATATCGAGGCATTAATTGTGGTATAAATGGGAAATTGAAACCGATATTGACTGGTAATATTATACGTTTGACAGAACCCCTGCTCAGAGGGATGTTATTACGCTAACACGGAATTCCTAAATCTACCGTAAACCTATCCTAACTAGACTAATTATTATACTACACTGCACGAGTTTTCATTATTAAAGGCTGTAATAGTTTGTTGCTGGATCCAGGGTTGAGAGCCTGTTTGGTAAAACTGTCACACAGATGCTTTATCCAGACAATAAAAAACGCGTGGACTAAAAGACAGACATGCAAAATTAGGTCCCATTATTAAAGTATCATAATAAAAATTAACTGCATTTTTCTCCAAATCCCAGCTTATCAGGGTAAGTAAACGCAAATGGGGCGCAATGGAAACGTTAAAAATTCTCAAAATCGATTCTGTTCCAACAACTCTATTTCCTCCGTTTTATAACAGCACCTGTTTTCTCGGAATTATCTTATTCTAACCGGAACCCTCAAGGCGTCTTAAAATTGTTATTGTCTTTTTATTTTGTTAACGGCGGATATTTTATACGCCGCCTGGCTGGAGCTGAAGTGTTGTAAAACTGCGCCAGAGTGCTTGTATATAACAATTATTTTCACTTGCTTCTACCATATATTGTGTCTTATAGAATGTGGTCGTAGGAATATGCAGAAATTTATAAACTCAGTGAATTGTATATAGAGATCAACAATTACTTGAACCAAGATGGCTGTTTTATAACATTTTTCCACTTGATTGTTAAATAACCAGGGTATGCCCCTTCCGTTTGTTGTGCGTACGAAGCTTCGAGCGCGTAAGCGAACACTCGCGTTTCTAAATCGATCGTGAAACTCAGTACGGATTAATGCGTTCAAGACTAATGATTCGGTCATTGTCGTGAAGCATCAGAATCAAAGAACTGTTACCGAACTTCTTGCGCTCATTTATCTTACTTAGAGGACATGTCCGCAAATTTTAGGGATGGGCTATCAAATTTCGATGCAAGAACTGTCCTCGAACAGTAAAATTATTGATTTATCTTCCGCCAGAAAAGTGCACTGTGCAAATGCGGCTGTCGGTTTAAGTCCTGAGAATGACAAATTTCCAGTTGCTGCATTCGGAATCGGTCTTGACCTATTTCTCGACTGCAAATTGCCAGAATCTCGAATTTCTTGCTGCATTTATAGCCCAATATTATTTACATCTTACGCGAGTCGGTCTCGCAATTGCGATATACTTTTCAGATTCTTATTGTCATTGTCGCGTTGGGATTTCGCTCGATCGCCAGAGAATGGGATAACGCTCGGTTTTATGGCTCTTGTTGTTTCCGGAGAAAATCGAACTGTTTATACGTTTCAAATTCCACAACAAAAAGTTTTATTGGAGTGAATTAGCAAATGCGAATTATTATCGCCAAGACGTAAAGAAAATCAATAGGCACTTAATGGCAATAAATTAGACTTCTCTTGTAAATGTTTTGGATGTACGAAACGTGCAATGCACTTCAAATATTGTAATTACCTAACAAAAGCCGATTTTCTGGTGATATCGTTTGTTCCTGGCTTTGAATCGTCTTGAGATTGAACGGAATGCATTTTCAGTCTCAGTAAGACTCTAGAAATTTGCTCTTAATGGTTATGCGACTGATTGGTCCTTCTTTCACTGTAGGATTTGATTGTAGAGGGTGCTTTTCCGGGTGCTCACGAGATGTTCTTACCTAAAACTTTTTTGTTCTAATCTGAAGTTAAGTTTAGCTATAAGAATTAGTATTTTCATCGGGGATGCAGTCTTTAGATTAGAACGTTCAGGATGTCTAGAAATTGTTTTCTCGAGTTTTTAAAAAAGCATATATTTTTTGACACTTTTATTAATCATGGTTGATTCCGCAAGAAGAACTAGTCTGCACACAGAGAAAAAGTTTCTCTTTATTTTAACAAATCATTAGTTTACTCGACTTTTTGCTTGATGCAAATAAAGTTCTTTTCTTTCAAGAAAAATATGTTTCTATCAAGTTAACGAAATTCTTTGCAACAATAAATTCATTTATTTGCATTGAATTTCTGATATTTGTTTGATGTAATAAAACTGTTGTTAATTTCAAGCAATTAACAGTTTGCATTTTGTAAAAAAATATTTGTTTGAATGAAACACGAAGTTCATATGTCAGTATTATTTTTGGTGTAAAAATTTCACCAATCAAGACTTGTCAGGATAGGTCACCTGATATACCGTGTGACAAACTTCCATGTGTACCATGGGGAAATAACATGGGCAATTACCTTTTTGGGGATTCCTGCTAACCATGTGTAGTTACAGTGGTGGTAAAGGTAGCAATCGAAATACTATTTTTTTCTGCGTATGGGGATATATAAAACTCTGCAATTTTCCAATTTATTAAAGCATTAAAAGCAAAAATTACACTAATAATTTTCAAATTAAAACACGGATATTCATCAGATTACCTATGACAATTTAATTTATTCTAATCAAAGACTCCCTTGATTCTAATTTCTAATTCGTCTGAACTGTCAACATTATTTATCGACAATTTAAAATTTGGGTTTCAAAATGAACAAAAATATTTATTCAGTTGAAGAAAAGGTTTTCATTGTGAAAACATTTTGAAGATACTGGGAATCTTTCATCGAAAGAAGGTAATTTTTACTAATAAATTTACTTGGTTTTTATTTAGATAATTCTGATTCGCTTATTATTATTACCTAGTTGCTAATTCCTTATTGTTCGCTAACTTAAATTTTACTGGGATTATGAGAAATTTAACAAGTGATAACGTGGAGTGAAACAAAACTAAAATTAATCTTATCATTTATTTTTTTAGTCGTTCCAAGAAATCTAAATGTTGAGGGAGAGGAAATGGCAATAGGCCTGATAACTGCTAGTCCAACATCTAGTTTAAGGTCTATTGCCCTAGAATGTAATGTTTCAAGAGAAACTGTCCGTAACATATTAAAAAAAAACAAATATCATCCCTTTAAATTCTAATGTCACCAAGAGTTACTTCCTTTCGAAGAAGAATCAAAGCAAACTTTCTGTGAAGAAATGCAAGAACGGGCTAATCGGGATCGCAGCTTCCTCTCATCAATTTGTTTTACCGATGAGTGTACCTTCACTTTAAATCAAGAGCCAAATTCACAAAACGTTAGGCATTGGGCCCAGGAAAATCCCAGAATAAATCTAGCCACTACAACGCAATACCCTCAAAAAATCAATATTTGGGCAGGCATTTTTAATAATGGCATTATAGGACCATTTGAAATACAGGGAAATTTACATTCAGAAGCTTATTTAGATCTTTTAATTAACCATATTGTCCCTGCATTAGAAGAAGTTGCACATGCGAATCGGGAGGTCTGGTTTCAGCATGACGGATGCCCAGCACATTTTGGAGTACAAGTGAGGGAATTATTAAATGAAATATTTCCAGAGAGCTGGATTGGTCGAGGTGGTGCTATAAACTGGCCAGCTAGATCTCCCGATTTGGCACCGTGTGTCTTTTTCTTGTGGGGTCATTTAAAAAATAAGATTTATAAAACTCGTCATCCAAATATTGATTCTTTAAGGAATGCTATTTTTGCGAAATGCAACTTAATAAACGATCGGCAACTTGCGAATGCGAGAAATTCTTTCTATAATAGGCTGGGATACTGTCTGATACAGAATGGGGATTTATTTGAATATTTGTTATAGTTATTTTTCTTTTTTTTATGTTACTTTAATTTCATTGTATATTAATAAGTTTTTGTCCTTACCTAGATATGAAATAAATAAGTATTAAATTGCCAGATTACAAAATTCATTAGAGCAAAATAAACAAATGTTGCCGCTTGTTAAATTTTTCATAATTGGAGTAAAATTAAAGTAATTTAAATTTTATTATTATTTCATTTTACTGCTTTAACATTTTCCCAAAAACTTCTTAATAGGTTAGACGACACCTACAATTTAACCTAAACTATGGACCAGCATTCACCAACGAAATATCCACATCAGTAATCAATTAATTGTCAACTATAGGTAATGACAATAATAATGTGAATGAGAATTAGGTATCTAAATAAAAAAACAATTTTATGTATTAGTAAAAATTAACTTCTTTCGATGAAAGATTCCCAGCCTTCAAATTTCTTACTAAATTATTTGTTGTTATACCGAAGGAATAGGACCGTTATTGAATTTTACAGAAAATAAGGCACGGACTACGCGCAAACTATTGCCGCCGTAAAATATTTTCACAATGAAAACCTTTTCTTGAACTGAATAAATATTTTTGTTCATTTTTAAATGTTGACAGTTCAGAAAATCCATAAAAATCAAAGACGTCCGTGATTAGAATAAATTAAGTTGTCATTGATAATCTGATAAATTTCTGTGTTTTAGTTAGAAAATTATTCATGTAATTTTTGCTTTTAATGCTTTAATAAATTGGAAAGTTGTAGAGTTTTTGATATCCTCATAGGCAGAAAGAAATAATCTTTCGATTGCTACCTTTACCACCACTGTAACTACACATGGGGAGCAGGAATCCCCAAAAATGTAATTGCCCATGTTATATCCCCATGTACACATGGAAGTTTGTCACACGGTATATTTATTTACACACCAATCCAGAGGCTGATATGAATGTAGAAAATTCGAACAGTAGTTAGGCACGGGCAGGAAGAATCAAACAAACTGCGGTTCGTGTCATTTCGATGTTACATTTGTCAAGCATTATGTTGTGATTTGAGTGGGTATCTGGGATAAGAAACTGCTAATATTAAGGGAAGGTGCGCATTATTTTGCGAGTTCTGCATGTTGGAAGTGTCCTTCAAGAACAAAATTGTGCACTTGGCAGGTCTGGTCGAATACTTAGAAAATGTATATGTTTGCTTAATGTTGTGTTGAGGTTGGTATTATTACTTTTTTTGTTATTGCATACCTTATCAGAAAGTGACTTATCATAATACCGTAGTATTACGATAAAAAAGGAATTGATTTCTTAGTTTTACTTATCCACCTTTTTTAAAAAAAAGGAAGAGCCCAATTTGAATCAATCTGTATAAGTTAAAGTATTAATTTTATTTTCAGAACAACAAATATTGCCTTTTTGCTTGAAAATAGAAAAAATAAAATTACTTTTAGTAGTTATTGTTCAATCTGCTGAATTTCCCAGACACCTAAACCCCCACAATCCGCCCACATCTCGAATTTCACATGTGTTCCTTAAATTACACGGATCGACATCTCCCACAAGTATTTCCATATCCAATAGTTCAATTTTGTTCTGAGAGAAGTGATGTGTGCATAGACGCGGCTCGGGAGCTTCCGCTATAATACTACAGCCCCTTCACAATGTGCTAGGTAAACACCAAATGATTGATTTGCATCCTATCTACCCCACGTTACGGAAACGATTATCTTAGGCCGTAATGCAATATGCATGATGGCTTCTGTTAACCGAGCGAGAAATATGAACGAAATTATTAAGGTCTGTTTGTATTGGGGGGTGTAGTTTAGGGGGTTACATGTCCGCTTTCTGAACTTCAACCTTTCCGGGAGGTGAGCGTCTCGCATCCCCCCCTCTCAGATGTTTCGTAATCATAAGCTTCTGTTTATTAGAAATGGTAATACAGAGCGGGGTATACACAAGGAATAAGTATTAGTTGAACATGCCGATGTAACTATAAGAAAACATTTTTAATAAGACCCTTAAACACGTATATTATATTTACTACCGAAACTTTACATTCCCTAATTTCCCCCGAGAAACCGTTGCCATTGAGGGCGCAGTTAGATTACAAAATATTCCTCCACTTTAGTAGAATATAAAGTATCAGCGTTTTTCAAGATGAAACTTATACAAAAATCCAAACATTTCCCCACTATAGTCTGACAGTCAAGTTGCGATAAAAGCACTAAAAGCCAATAGCTTTGAGTCTTTATCCACCTGGAAATGCAGACAATCTCTCAAGAAACTGGCTAAAGTCAATAAAGTTGCCCTGCTTTGGGTGCCAGGTCATGAGGGAATTGATGGGAATGAAATAGCTGACGAACTAGCTAGACCAGGTTCAAATAAGGCATTCTCGACTGGACCCGAACCGTTCTGTGGGCTATCTAGAGCACACAGAAAGGCAGAGACTCAAAAATGGGAAACGGAGAACAAAAAATCTCTCTGGCGTAACATACCAGGACATAGACAGGCGAAGAAATTCATTGAGTACTCGACTTCGAATACAAAAAGCTTCTTCTTTTATCAAAGAATGAAACCAGACTCATTACAGGTCTGTTTACTGGACACTGCCCAGTGAGGTACCACCTCAAAAAACTGGGACTGATAGACAGTGACAAAGACAAACTTTGTGAATTCGCCAAACACATCATCTGCAATTGCGACTGACGCCTGGGTGTCAACCTTCAATAAGACGTACTTCAAAACATGGTTGAGTTTATTATTAAATGTGTTGATAATATTACAAATATTTGCACCCTCATATTTTTTGAAGGAGTCAGCAATCCCGTTTCTCGTCCTGAATATTCCAAACAGTCTTCCAAGAACGAGACTATAACAACGTTAGTCCCGATTCTCATTTTCTCCTGCGTAAAGTGGTCTTGCGAAAGCAGATTCCAACAAACGTTACTCGCCGTATCGGCATAATTTAAGGGTTGTAGTTTATAGACGCGACGATTCCTTTTCTCCGTTTCTGATCGTCGACCAGTCCATATCTATGTAAATGATTTTTCCTCTCCTATCCCAATAATGTTTTATTCATATTGGCTGCTGTAACTGTGTCAAGTTGTCGGTGAACACAGGAGTGTAATTCCTGTTAAGCAAATTGAAAGCCCTCGAGCTGAGGGCTTCTGCATAGAGCGATCGATTTCTTATTACATTAACATAATATTGTTGCACAGGACTGGTACTCTTGGCGGTTCACTGTTTCGCAAAGGAATGATACGGTTAATTTGATTGTTCCCGTTGTATTCTTTATTCTTATTGCTGAATTAATTTACTTTGATTCGTCAAAACTAAAATGTCTCAAATTTCTTGCCCACAAATTTATTTCAAAATGATGAATTTTTTGCACAGCCAACTGGCCCGACCGTGCTAAAAATAAAGTAGATGTTCTAACCGAAGTAGAATTATGGAGAAGCAACCGAGATCCGCTTTCAATAAGTAACACGAGTCGCGTATTCCGCCGAGAAGATACACAAAAGTATATCCAAGGATTTACCATTTGTGTATCGAATTTTCAGCTATGAAAGAGGTTTTTGTATTCCGTACAAACAAGGCGGGGGTAATAGAGGACGGGATGAAAGAGAGACATTTCGCGGACAGTTCAACAAAAGTTCGGCCGTAATTTATAATATCCTTCCAGAAAATGACAATGCAAACTCTGAGTTGTGACGAGTTTCGGCTTCATTTCTAGGAAAACTGAACGCGAATCATTGCGGCTGAAAGAAGAATGATCGGCGGGGGAGGTGAAAGCCCGATGGACTATTTCCTAAAGCGCCGCTCGATATAATCGCACGCACTAGGGATGACGTTTCCGATTAGTTTTATTGTGGTCTATAAGCTTTGCATTAATTTAAACTGAGGGCTTCTCTAATGTTAGACCATGTTAGACCATGTTTTTTGCTGCGCCCGTTCATAATATCGTCTTCCAAGCAGTGCTTAATTAGAAAGACTAAACATGAACTTTATAATGATATAAAGTAATTTCTGTGGAACGGCATTATGCGAGTCATTAACTCAAGATGTCAGGAAAGATCAGGTGTACATCAACTCGGTAGAATTTATGCATAAAGTGTTCTTTAACTTTTGCCTCGAGGGATGTCTCTAGAGGGGAAGCTATCGGGCGTGAAGTGTATTGTAGGTTTTGATTTATTTACATTGGAGTGTATACCTTGGAATTGAATATCAGACGCTGCGAAAGTTTCGAGTAAATTGACAGTTTCAGTGAAAACGCGATAAACATGGAAGTTTTGATGAGGGCGATACGATGAAGGGGTGCAAATTATTATGAATATAACATCAGATTTGTTTCATTGCGCTCTGGTTTGACAGTTTCGAGTGATTAAACCACTGGAAAGCGGGTCGATGGCGGTCAAACTAAACTATAGAACTAGATAAACAGTGAGGTTTCTGTCTCAGAGTCAGAACTCGTAACAGTTTTTAACGGAGGTCGTTGAACTGGATAACATTGATGTGGTCCAGAACCGGCCCATAGTTTTACGAAGTCATTTCAAGGTCATTCAACAGAGGTCTTTGAACCTAAGATCATCGAACTGGTCCAGAAATGTCATCTATGTAGTTTTACGAAAGGTGATTGAATTGGTCCAGAATGGGCTGTATACTCTTAAGTCTCTGGAGTGGTCCCGAATTGGTTGTGTAGTTTTACGGTTTCATATTATTATAGGAGTGGAGCACAAATATGTATATACCCCGCATGCCTTTTTATTTTGGAAGTACAGTGTGCTCAATTTTCAGATCGAGTGAGCAATCAGTGGACGATTTGACAGTAGTCTTGACATTTTTATGTTTTGAACGTATGGAAATAGGGTCCCTGTATTTAGAGAGTACCGCAATCGATAGCTCCACTATGTTTCAGAACTGTGAGTAAACATGGCGGACTGCCGTGTCAGCAGCAAAATGTCGTATGTCAGTCAAAGTCCAGCTGAAATGTTGGTTTGTTTGGTGTTTATATTTTATCGTCTTTTGTGAATCAGTGATATATATTTCCACAATCTGGTCTGTAGTATTATTCCTGAACGTATTACAGTCAAATTTTATTTGTTTATGGATCAAAAATCAGAAGGTGAATCCTCAATTTGTAACACATGTCAAATATAAAATCTGACGTTCCGGCACAATTCAAATTTGGCGCCTGTTATTGTGAGTAAACATGGCGGATATTGCGGTACTCTCTCAATACAGGGACCTCTAGTTTGAAAGCTGCACTACATTTCATTTAAACGCCATTGTATTTGCGTTAAACGTCTATAAGTGTCGAGTTTATGAATATAGCAATAATATTAGCATGTGGTGTCATGAACTACCGTGTCGTATATCTGGTAACTAATTCTAAATATAGCATCAAATTTAAATGTAGGTGCCTATTTGTGATCCCGTTTATAAAATGAACTTCTCCTGTGATAAACTCCGCCCTGAGCGGGGCCAAAGGTGAAGAAGGGCCTAGCGTTTCTCACTATCGGAACACGTTAGAAGATAATCGTTCAAATCCCCTAAAATAAATTATATACCGAACACGAAAATGACATTAGGTGTCATGTTGTTGAGGTATAATGTACACATCAAGGGGATCTGTCTCGATACACATCGCGCGCTCGAGCATTTTGTGCATGATTCTATCTCTCTGTTGCTCGACACCTCAACCTCGGGGCAATCAATACGACAGATGGATATATATGTTTGTAAAGATTATTGATGGAAGAAACCGCACGCGTATGGAACTCAGGATCGCATTAGGGATATGAAAATTCAAAGGAAAATAGTTTTTCACTTCGGGACACAATACGACGCGTTCCACTCCTTTTACTGGTTTCCATATTATTCTTTATACAACACCGGGCCATAAACATTTTTTACAATCGTACATTTTCCTTCGCGTAAGGTCTCTTGCGATGAAATACAGAATGTTCAATGGAGAAATAACATTCTACAATGGCGCATTTTTACTCTTACATTTTTTGTTCACGTTTACGTTTACAAATTTTTCCTGTAGTCTCTCCACCTAAGCTATGTCTTCCCACCCCCAAATCGCTTCTACATACATCTATGCTGCTTGCCAATACATCAAATAATCTTATCTGACCTGAACTTTCCCACTATCCTACAAGTTATTGTTCCCTATTTCCCATACTTGTTTCATGACTGTTATCGCCCTTCTTGTTCATCATAAGGTTCTCAGTCTGAAGACTGGTTGGATGCGTACCTCCACTCTTTTCTATCCTGAGCTAACCTACGCATTTCCCTAAAAGTAGAACATCCTACATCCCTAACTATTTGAGAGCAGTAGTCTAATCTAGGCCTACCCCTACCTCTTTTTATTCCTATCTCTGCCTCTAGTATGTCGCGAACTATTCCTTCATGTCTTAGAAGGTGTCCTACCATCCTATCTCTCCTACTCTTTATTGTCTTCCATACCTTTCGCTTTTCCCCAACTCTTTCTAATACTTCCCTATTGCTAACCTTATCTATCCAAGGTATCTTCATCATGCGTCTGTAACACCACAGTTCAAACGCTTCTACTCTTTTTCTATCCGCTTCTCCTATTGTCCAAGTTTCGCACCCGTATAATGCCGTACTCCATACATACGACTTTAAGAGTCTCTTCCTAGTCTCTATATTAACCGTTCTCGAACATAACAGTTGTTTCTTTTTGTTAAACGCAACTCGTCCCTGCGCCATTCTTTGTTTTATATCTTTAGTGCTCCTACCGTCTTGGGTTATTTTACTTCCTAAGTAGCAGAAATCCGCGACCTCCTCTATCTTCTCATTTCCTATTTGTATTTCAATTTCAGTTCTATTTTCACTCCATCTACATACCAAAATTTTAGTTTTCTTTTTATTGATTTTCATGCCGTAGCCCTGTGTCAAAACTGCTTCCATTTCATTCAAAGCCGCTCCTAATTCTTCTTTGCTAGATGCTAACACTGCTATATCATCCGCAAATCTGAGCATGTTAATAGTTTGGCCCTGTACATTGATCCCTGAGGCTGTTCTTTCCTTAACAATATTAATCGCATCTTCGATATATAAGTTGAAAACTAGAGGTGACAATGCACATCCCTGTCTCACTCCCTTCCGGATATCTACTTCCCTTCGTTCCTGCTCACATTCTATAACTGCCTTTTGCTCTTTGTAGAGATTATGTATTATTCTTCTGTCCCTGTATTTCATCCCTACCTTTCTCAGCACTTCGAACATCTTCCCCCATTTTACGTTGTCGAAGGCTTTTTCTAAATCTACAAATCCTATATATACGCTCTTTCTCTTTTCTATCGTTTTTTCTATAATTACTCGTAAAGCTAGAATGGCCTCGCGCGTTCCTCTATTTCGTCTAAATCCGAACTGATCTTCTCCTAATATTTCTTCCGCCTTTTTCTCCATCCTTCTTTGCACAATTCTAGTTAAAATTTTTGACGCATGGGAAGTTAAACTGATAGTTCTAAAATTTTCGCATCTATCCGCGCCTTTCCTTTTTGGCAAAGCTACCATGATGTTCAGTTTGTAATCCTCTGGAATCTCGCCTGTCAGGTATATGCGACTAACTAATTTAAATAAACGATCTATTACCTCTTGACCTGCGCACTTTAAGATTTCTGCCTGCAAGCCATCTATACCTGGTGCTTTATTATTCCTTAAACTTTTTAGTGCTAGCTCAAACTCTTCTCTCATTATAGGACTCCCTAGGTTATCCCCTTCTACACTGCTTTCACTTTCTAATATATCTTGCACTTCCTGTCCCGCATATAAGTTTCCTAAATATTCTTTCCACCTATCTGCCTTCTCCCCGCTTTCGATTAGGATATCTCCTGCCTCATTCCTAATGCTTTTGGTACTAGATCCAATTTCTCTAAAATTTCTCCTAATTATTTTATATGCTTCATCAGTCTTTCCTATTTCGAACTTATTTTCCACTTCTTTGCACTTATCATCGATCCATTGCTCTTTCGCTTTCCTACATTTCCGAATAATTTCCCACTTGATCGCCTTATATCTTTGTTTCCCTATTTCATCTAACCTATTTTTATATTTGCGCCTTTCCTCTATTAGACTCACAATATGTTTTGTTATCCAGGGTTTCCTACTTTCATTCTGTTTATGACCCAAAATATCCCTAGCTGAGGAAACTACACTATTTTTAATGCAATTCCATTCTTCCTCTATGTCCCTAACAATATTTTCGCCCGCGCCCTTTAGTACTTCGTTTGTCTTTTTCTCGAACTTATCGCGCGTATCATCATCTTTTAGTTTCTCTGGGTCAAGATACCTTCTTCCGCTTCGTTTTTTCAAAATCTTAAATTTAAGATTGGCCTTCATAACGACTATATTGTGATCACTATCTATATCTGCTCCTGGATAACTTCTACAATCCCTAACTTGATTTCTAAATCTTTGCCTAACAAGAATGTAATCTATTTGATATCTCCCTAGGTCTCCTGGCATCTTCCACGTGTAGCGTCTCCTAACATGATGGTGAAATAGAGTGTTCGCGACCGTTAAGTTATGTTTACCGCAGAACTCTATCAGTCTCACTCCCCTATCGTTCCTATTGCCTAATCCAAATGGACCAACTATTCCGCCCTCTCGCCCTGTGCCTACGACTGCATTGAAATCTCCTATAATTATTACCTACTACGTCTAATGCTAACCTATCCATCTCAATTTTCAAATTCTCTAACTTTCCTACTTGTTTCATGCTTCTAACATTCCACGCTCCGACTCGTGAGATGTTACACTTATCATTTCTGATGACTCCCCCCGAAGCAGTCCCCGCCCGGAGATCCGAATGTGGGACTATTTTACCTCCGGAATATTTTACTCCAGAAAGTGCCATCATCATAAATTCGAAGTACGCTGTACCAGGGATATAATAATGTGGTGGTTTCCCGTTGCCTTCCACATCGCAGTAGTGTGTATCACAGTGCCATACCGACCCTCACGATCTCTGCCACTATGATTACTGAAAGAGCTGCTGCCCCCTTTCAGGGACTTGATTTAGTCTGGCTTCTCAAATAAAAACCCCTCCAATATGGTTAAACCTATGGTTCGGCTCTTTAGATCATTGAAGCGCGCAAGCCATCCCACCCGTCCCAGTATGACTAGAACTGCGTCAAGGTACACGGAACTAAAAAATATTCTTATATTGAGAATGGCATGCTTGAATGCAACTGAAAGTTGTTGAACGCGCCTTGCACTCCTGACCCACATATTTCGAAAAAGAAAGTTCACCTACCTATATTTTATATCAGGGCGTCTCATAAAGCTGTGCAAAGTGCATAACCACGTTCTACCCGTCTACATTTCAATATTCTAGACTGCCGGAAACAATAAATTGACAATAACTGAAGGTTTCTTATTAAATTGCGTTCAATGTATCAATTTAAACTAGGATGCTCTGACAGTCACAGGGTGCCTTATTGTCTACCCAAGCAAATTATTGATCGTAAATTATGCTTTATTGTGTTTTTAATTGATTTAACGTTGTGCACCAGGTAAATGGCGCTAGACCTCAAAAAGAAACGAGCTTTGTAGATCAAACACAAGAGGGGGTACGAATGAGTTATGGGGTGATGTTATATCAAAGGATACGTCTAGGTTCTAACGTTCGCTAAGTTTCGCGCTTCCGGTACATGTCCTTCCTTTGTTAAATTTAAACTCGTGGAGGTGAGATGGTTAAATGAATCGCTTGCGGTTGGGATTGTAACTGGATTGTTGAGGGAAAGATGAGGATGGTTAAAAGAACTAACCGCAGACAATGTTTCACTTATTTACTTACTTACTTAGTCCTAGGCCTTTCTACCTTTAGGTATTCTCTTTGGATTGTGTCAAATGCTTTTTCTAGATCTATAAAGCATTTATGTGCATTTCTTTGTTCGTATTGATTAATTCCTTACTCGCTTGTCTTATTATGAATATGGGATACTGTGTAGGTACTGTGTTTTGTTTCTTATTTCTGGTTTCTTGGAAATACGTTCCCAGGGACACTTGAAAGCATCCTTCCTCTGCCGTTACTCTTTTAGCACGTCGTTCATCAGTTCTGTTAGTTTTTTATTCCCTCTCCTCCCAAGTACTTCAACATTTACGGGGTGATGTTGTCTTCTTCGTCTTCTTCTTCTTCTCCCTCTTGGTCTTGCATATTCGTATATGCCAACTCTTCAAAATACTATTTCTACTATTTTATCTTCGTTTGTTATAAGTAATCCTTTTTCTGCCTAAGTTGTTTTAATAAACCATAAAATAGCTTTTGGTTTTCCGTCATTTTATGTCCAAATATCTCCCATGATTTTTTGCCTCTTTGATTGCTATTTTGACTTTTCTTTTTTCCTTATCTACTTCATAATCTTCGGCTCTTTATGTATTTTTTCGACTAGCCTTTTTTGTTCCTTTTTTGTACGCATTTCATGTGTTGACCACTCGATTTTCCTCGTTGATTGTTATTTTCGTCTTACCACAGCTCTCCTCATCTGAGTTTATTATACCGTTCTTGAGGTGCTCCCATTATTCCTCTATACTTGCGGCTTTTCCTTCTTTTCCTTCTTGTATGACGTTTCTTAATCTATTCGGCGCGATTATTATTAGTCTCACTCCTTCCTCTGCCCCTTCTTTTTCGTTTCTGTGATCCCAAGTATTCCTATGTTTTGTCGTATCATCTCCTCCCCCAGTTCTTCTTTTCTCATATTACTTCTCACGTTCCATGATTCCTTTTGATCTCATTCAGTTTTTTTGGGGTTCTTCATTTCTTATATCCTTCTTTTTTGTTTTTCCCCCATTCCCTTGTTTATTTCCTTTCTCATGTCTTTTTCTTAGCCTTAGTCGTCTTCCCCTTTTGTTTGTCTTCCCTTTTTTCAGTTTTTCGGCAGCTGCTGGTTTATTATTGTTTTATTTTCCCTCAGACCTTCCTATTCGCTGTCCTATCTCCGTTCCCTTCCATCAGTTGTAATCTTTTGGTATCCTACGACGTCGAAGTCCAAAATACTTTCAGTGCAACATAAAAGCCAGTAGATGGTGAATTATGCTCGTTTTATTATCCTAAATATTATCAGCTGATGCACACAAAGATAAAACGGCAGAGATGTTTTCACAACAGTTTTCCTGCTTCATATTTTGGATAAAGACATATATTAAACTAAATGGCTGTATAATTTGCATTATGGATTCGAAAATTTAGCTATTAAACTAGGGTGTATAGCGCTATCGCCGGGCGCCGTTGCAGGTCTGAACGGGCATTGTCTTCAGATTTAGTGCACCGTGCATTAAGCAGTCTTGAGGGGGATAATAGGAATCTTTGTTCACGGCCAACTGCGAATGATCGATTTTCAAGTAGGTGTACCACATAATGCCTGGAAATTATGCATTATTACTGCAGTTATATCAGAGTTATAGATATTATAAAGCCTGCAAATGTTTGAGTAGAATCAGAGTTCTATGGAGAATTTATTATTTCAAGAGGTACATTCCGAGCTTAAAATAACTTAAGTTATTAACTTTATTGCTGTCCCGGGACTACCCCTTTCTATTAGGGAAATTAAGTCTTAAACGAAACTTCCCCAATTATTTGCAAAAATTTAATTGCTGTCGACAAAGGACACGCGAGGAAGAGGGCTAAGTTTCACTTCACGCCCTTGCTCAAAATTAAGCTACGGTGTTGACGCTTGACACACGAAGTGCTTTTAGAAAGATTACTGGCACTTTCATTCAAATCGTGTTACCATATAACCTTCTATAATTAGCAACGAAGAGGGAAAGAAAAAATAACATTATACTAGTGTAATTCAAATATAAATCAGATTCTTTTCCGTTCTGTCCACTTACATATTGCAGGACCAAATTACAATAGCTGGATTAAAAACGTAACCACATGCACCGAAATAATTTAGTAGTCCTCATGTGAAATTAGTTTTTAGACTAATCTTTTGATATTCTACTCTAGAAATCTGAGCAACAAAGTAAATGATTTCGAAAATCTCTAGAGCCCCACCTCAAACTGCGTTTCTAAAAACCCTTTATTCTATTGATCTACACGTTATTTTCCAGAGGTCAGAGACTACAGGATTCAAACCGATTCAAATATTTAACTACAGCAGCGACCAAATCATCATTATCTAGTACTCTTTGTCATTGTACTACACCACCCAGGAGACCCTGCGATTATCATATTTGCATTCAGTGAACGGCGAATATAATCGAATTCATTATGTGCTCAATTTCGAATGTTGCCTTGAACTGTGTTTTAATAGTGAGTGTTACTCCTGGGATGGTTACAGCGTTGGAACATACGTTAGTTAACATGACACAGAGGACATTTGCTGTAAATTCAGCACGCGATGTAAACACGCTGTTATCGAGGCTGTAAGTGTCGAGTAGAGAAAGACGAAGAACCTGTCTACACACTAAACAACATATGTATAATATATCAATTGTAGCACTTTAGATAAAGCAAAGTTCCTCACTAGTTAGTCCGAATTTTCAGAAATATCTTGTTTAATGGCTTTCACAGAGCTGGTGTAGTTTTAGCCTACCTTCTAATTAATAAATAATAATCATTTATGAAACGCACAAGTAAAAGGTTTACTCATTTTCAGTATTAACTTTGTCGCCCCGACAAGATCCCATTTCCATGAAGATTACCGACGCTTCGGTGACCTACCTGCCGTAACGTACCTCTTCCTGTTCCTTTATGGTTTCCATTAAATTTTCATTCTCACTCGCAAATTCGCCTTGACGCATATTGCATATCTGAAACGTTACGTCAGATCCGAGCATAAATTTCCGACCGACTTACTAGTACCGAACTCCCCCTCGCTCTCGCTTGATTTATTAAACCAGATCGGCTGAAATTATTGGCCCCGGTATCTGAATATATCAGCAGGATGTACGTAACACTCGTTGCAGGGCGTGCTGTCATTTTTGGCGCCTATCGCCAGTCAACGCGGTTTTATGGGGATTATCGCCATAACTCCCTGGCCAATAAACACTCAACGATTGCAAATTACAGCAGTGCCACATGCTTCGTTCTAGAACACCATGCAGTTCAGTGGTTAAATTGCCTGTTCAGGCTAGACCTAAACAAAATGCTTTATTATAATATAAAACTCTTGAATGTGATAACTTCCACTTTATTCTTGTGATATTCTAGTCGGTTTTTGTCTCTAGTCCATCAAGTGATTAAGTATAACGGGGACAGGCAGTAATCTGGAACTGGCGGAACTCTTGCTCGATGATGCGATCCTGATAGACCGTCGATTGTCTGTCGTACGCCCTGAGCGTATTCCTTCAGAGTTTCTCCTGCGCTGCAGCACCAGAGTGCAAACCCGCCGGAGGAGGTCACTGGCCAATCATTACAGATAAGTGTCTAGACCGCGGGTTGCTCTGGTGGGAACCAATCCATTGAATACAAACTGAAGATGAATCTAACGAAAACTAAGAAGGAAATTGATTGTTTCCAATCATGTAATAATTTATGACTTGACCAAACTGAGGATTAAGCTAAAGAAAGAACAACTGTTAGGTTAGGAACTTTCAAAGAGAATTGTAATGTGACGCTCCTTAGATCCCACTTTTCTAAAAATTCATGGTCCCTTCTGAAACTTCCTGTATTACTTCTTGTTCCTAAAATGTTCGGGTCTGTTAAAAACTTCTGGTGGATGCAGTTTAAACCCTGTATACTGGCTTGACTAAATAACGATAAAAGTTTTATCTAAATATGCATATAAATTCTATGTTCTCCGTAATGGCTTCTATTAAAAAAGATGCTAGTGCATACAACATCCAGATGGGCCATTACTGGTGCTCGTTCTTAGAAAATTCCTTGAGGGAGTCGGCCGTCTTTTGATGTTAAGGGCTCCTTCCCGCATTATCGTTTAATAATCGCAGTACAGGGACAATTCCGGCGGCAAATTGCGTTACCATGTTAATGTCCTAGGGTACGTCAATTTGTGACCGAGAAATTTATGCCGGTGTTCCTCTTCCACCGCATTCTCGGGCGGTTGGCTCTGCCATAAAGGTCTCAAACGACGTTAAGTGATGGGGACAGGGATGTTTTTACATTTTTCCTTTCCCATTACGCGCCGGTTACGCTCTAATTATCATTTTTTATCCAGCTCAATTAGCCGAGTGGTTGCTGCAGTTTATGGGGTTCGATAAGAGATTTTTACTTGATTTCGGACAACGCCTTCTTCACTTATAAGCCATGCCACTGTAAGTAGCCAATCAAAAAATTCTTAATGTACCATATCGAGGTTGCCGTGACGCGAAAAACGTCAAGTTTATAATTACTTGTCAAGAAATCATGTATTATGTATTGCATGTTTCTATAGCAACTTTCGTTCAAGGGTTGCTTTCTGTGAACACTTTTATAAACTAGTGGTTTAAGTGGCCTTAAAAGAGCGACTTCTTTATGATGAACATTCGACAGTTATTCATATTTTACCTTTACAAAATTATGCTAAGATATTGAAAGAATCAATGAGCCTCCGACTCGTTTATACTTGCATATTATATCATTATAAAACCATAATAATCTACTAACAATAACAACTAGCAATTGGAAAGTTGTGTAGATGCAGGAAAGGTCTATGTAACATTCGGTAAAAAGTATGGTATAGTCTTCATCACAATTATCTTGATTATTTGGACCAAATGTTCCTCCATGGGTTATAAATCACATTCATCCTCGACGTCAACGTTGCCTAAATAAACCTTTTTATAACCCGTTGTAATCTGCTGCCTAAGTGACAGTATTGCTGCAATTTCCAATCTATAGGCCACTGCAAACAGACGGGCTTTGATGAAATTCGGTATTACTGCATTTTTCATAATGGGCAACTCTACTTCAAACGTCTTGTTAGTCCTGGCTTCAATTTCACCAGACATCATTTCGAGCAAAAGAAACGTTTCGAATGACCCACCAATATTAGCAGCCACATGCACATCTCTAAACAACCTGTACACAAATCTTTTGATTCTCAAGAAACTTGAGTTCTTCACTTCCATTTGTATACGAACAAACTGCCCAGGATTGAACGCTTTAAATGGTATTCTTGCAGTGAAGGTCACGCGAAATATACTAAAAGGACAGAAAACATGGCAACAAACCATTTTCTTTGACTTCATGATAATTGGTTCATTGATGTCTGGACCGTAGCTACTGAGATCTATTGGCGAAAATACGATGAAAACTTTTGTGCCTGACACACTACCAACGTTTAATGATACTGTACACGTTATTGTATATTCTATACACCCATATAATCCGCGGAAAGAGGATGGGATGTCTTTTGGTAATACGTATGAGAACGGGAAAGATTTGTGTCCAATGGGGATTATCTTTTCTTGACTGTAAAGCTTAATACTCTCCTTGAAGATCTCAATTATAGATTCCTCGGAATAATTAGGTACATAGTCCCATTGGTGTCTAGTAAATAATCTTCGAGTATAAGTACTAACATAAGTAGTTTTTGACTCCCTTTCGTTAGCAAGAGTTCTCTCGCATCCTAATATTGATAGGCTTATTTCCTCAACTTGGACAGTTGAACTAAAATCATAAATTATTTTACCGGTAATCGTACTACCTGGACGAAATCTCTTTTCCGAACTGTCCAAAACTATTTTCGGTACAGGTGCTCTAGCTCTTTTCAAGATGTTCATTTTGACATTTGAAACACTTCGGTGGACATACTTCAAAACAATTACCACAGACTACTATTTTTTTCTCATTACCGATTGTGTTGGGCATTTCGATATAAGGGTCTTGAACGCCATACTAGCATTTGGCACGGTGTAAAACATTGTGAATTTTTGTGTCCCACGCAAGACTTAATTTTGGTTCTGCAATTAACCATGCGGACAGTGTTTTTTTCGTTTTTCGCATGTTGTGGAGCCACCACCTTCCAGTTTAAGATCCGAGTACAAGTTCTTCCAAGTTGTTTATGATTGATACCTACCTTCTACCAAGCAGTCATGTTGGGGAAACGCCATTCAATATATTAGATGACCTCTTGGAGTTGACTCACAAAATCCATTTTCCAGCCGACAAACGGGTCAAGCTTGTGTGCATCGGTTCGTGCCGATACAGCGAATTCGGTAGTTGACAAATCTAAATCGAAAACGGTAGAACGCAAGCACACGGCAACAAGCTGACGTAGGAAAACTTGATATTAACCGCCGCCGAAGCCTCCCCTCCCAGCTTATAAAAGTGGATGCTCCAGAAGGCAGAAAGCAGTAGGTACCTGGCCATCAGATGGGACCAGTGCTCCCAGCATCCGAGATGATGCTGGCCGCCGACATCCGAACTAGTAGTACCTGATGGACCGTTCCGACTTCGCCGTGTTATCAACTGATAGTAACCGTCCTGTAAATTTTGAGTATAAGTGCCCGGTTTTTACTTGAGGTTATTGAGAAATATCCACAACTAAACACTAACCAGCTACAACCTGACTGGCTTACCTTGTTCGTAACAAATGGGTAAAATATGTTCAAGCTGGGGAATAGAAAGTGTCTGTCTCTGAAGATTAGATCGATTTGGCAATCTCGTGTGGTACTTGTGCCTGTAACTGAGACGATATACCGGCAGAAATCGATCGCATCTGAGTAACGGGCGGCTTTTGGTGAAATCTTAAGGAAGGACATTTACGTTTGCGAAGGATAAGCTAGTGGCGTTCCCTCAACGAGATTGTACCCTGGTGCTGCGACGAGAATCTCTCACCGAAACCCGTATAGGAGTCGGCACCTTTTGATGCTCCCACGTAGACTCCGATACCGCAGTAATAATTCAGTTTTGTTCACACCTCGGGCCACAAACGTACTATCAGGAGACTCCGCGAGAACCGCTTTTTATGTCAATGTAAATATCTCGTATTTTTGTATACCTATGTTCCGTTTTATCTATTCAATTCTTTTTAATCTACCTACCTACAGTAGTTAGTTAGTATCACTAACTACCTACAGAGTTAAATTAATAGAGTCCGTTTTATTTTGTTTTATGTTTTATTATTTACTCGTCGTTTAGCAATTAATAGTAGTAAAACCCACCCTTCTGCGACTGAAAGCTTAAGGGTTGTCAACGAATAAATCTTCCACCGACCAGACCGTAAAAACAACACATAAGAGAACGACCCGACCTGCCTAAATATACAGCGCGTCCCAATACATGAGACCGAGGGATACAGCTGCATATTTAAGGGACCGCACCGAGAACGTCAGTCCATGATTGACGTCTGAATAAATCAGGAAGAGTAACGTCGTTGTAAACTTGCTCCTAGTAGATTGTTTCTGGTAACTGACATATCTGTTTCTTAGTAATACGCTACTGGTTATTCTCATTGTAGACGGATAACTAGCGAACTATCCAAGAAAGTTCAGAAATTATTACTAATAAGTAGATGGTTGTCCTTAGTCCATTTGTAAATAATTATCAGTTTCTATTTGCTATCTTAAAGAATCTGCTGCAGCGTAAATCTGGTTTCAGTTAGACAACATATGTAGTAAGTCAGCAGGAACTAAAGAGGACCCAGGTTGGAGACCTGAGGCACGCCAGAATTTACTTCGTACTTTATTTTCATCTCTCTAGTTCCAACAGGAGCCGAGATAGTGCAAAAGTAGGCCCAAAAGTTCAAGAAAATTGTCATTGAGCATGTAGCTTGGTTGACGAAGGCGCTTCCGATGCCGCAATCGGCGGTTTCTTTTATAAATGCTCTTCTGGCAATTTCCATCAGCGATGTTCTTTCTTTCGCCCGATTCTTACTTACAATTACCTACCTCCACCTCGACTAATTGTGCAGCATTCCTTTTGGTAGAACCAAAGAATGCAAACACATAACGACCAAACAAGAGCGGGACAACACTGGGATGAACCAACGACATTAGATAAACCGTAGAGCGAGGTCAGGTAGGGCCGAAATGGAAATTGCTCCAGATGTCTTTCTCCAAAATGTGACGACTGAGGATTTAGAGGAGATGAACCATGAAGAATGTATGGGATAGTACTGCAATAGGCAAAATTGTGTCTAAGCGAAGAAGGAGGAGAGGAAAAGGAAGAAGAAGAGGATATCTTAAACAGTCCAACAGAGCTTAATCTGAATTGAGTATTTTATTATAAAATTTAACATCTAAGTACTTATATTCGAATATGCGTTTATTACACGGGACTATTTTTTAATTGGATGAACTAGGGCCGGTTTCAATTCCAGCAATATCTTGATCCGAGATTATTGCTTGCCTGCTGGATTCTGGCCTGCCTACAAAGGGTTCAGCGATGTGATGATCCACTGCAACATTACCGACATACACGTTAGCAGAAGCAGTTAACCGACGGCAGCACGTTAAATTTGTTAACTCCAATATAAACTTACTTAAAAACAGTTGGCTGTTTTGGAAATTCGGTATTTCTCTGTTTTGTGTAATGGGCAATTTCATTACAAAAGTCGCATGTTCGCAAATGTTTTCATTCTCTTGAAGTTCGGATACAGTTCTAAGTAGGATGTATGTCTTGGTTTTCTGCTGGTTGGATGGGTGAGTCGCTCTGTACACAATCTTGTTCTTTAAAGTGCATATAAAGCAATTATTGGTTAAAAAAACTTTGCAATCCACAGTCACTTCAATTGCAACGAATTGGCCGGGGCTAAAAGACCTGAACGGCACTTTCGCAGTAATTTTGACGGGTCTGTACGAAAAGGAATAGGGACCGATGCGCCTTACAGAAAACATCTGGAATGATTGGTTGCAATCTGGTCCCTGCCAGTTAATTGGAGAAAACACTGTGAAACATTTTTCTACTCTCCGAGGTTCTGTTGATTTCTCCAGAACCTCGCCTTCTACTTTATATTCTATTTTCCCATAGTGAGAGCGAAAGGATGATGGTATGGAGTCGGGCAAAACGTAAGAAAAAGGGTAGCTATATTCTCTATTCCGCATAATCTCTTCTCCATTTTGACCACAGAGAACATAATCGCTTCTCAAAATTTCGTGCCATCCAGTAAATTTTATGAAACCTAACTTGTACCACTGCGTACTTTCCGATCCAATAATTTTTAAAGAAATTTTGTTAACCACTGTGTTCGAATCAAAATTGCATATCAACCGTCCGTTGATTGCACTGCCTGCATAAAACACTTCTTGAGAATTGTCTACCAATACTATTCTAACGTCAATTAAAGGCATACTATCTACGAGATATTCTTCACTATTTAACACATTATCTTCTTTCACGAAGGTACAGTTGGGATAATTGGACAACTCCCCCTATTTTCTGGAAAGGGACAAAATTGCCAGATACTGAAAGCAGATAGATTAATAACATGACGTCTGTCAAATTATTTTTAAACTGCTAATGATTTCTATTCGCCATGTGAACCACAAATAAAAACTAATACAGATGGCCAACTTTACCACTATGCCATTTCTTTTGGTGCAACAAGGATGTCGGGATTTTATTCTAGTTTGTTAATGTCAGGATTTTATTCGAGTTCGTTGATGTCATAGAAAATAAAAATAAATCAGAAAAATGTTAGAATATAGAACTGCATAAAAATCTGTACTCGTGTATTTTGGTTCATTAAAATATTTCTTTCCGTTACTGTTAATTGCACTTACAACTACCTACTTCGTTGTTTCCGATGAGTTTTATCCGGATGCAATATTAGTAGCGACCGTGACAGGACTTCTTTTTTTTAAGTTGTTAGTGTAATTTCGGTTCGGAATTTGCAATTTCAATAGCGATTTTTCGGCGAACGGAAACAAACTTTTACGGCATAATCGACAGTATTCGGAACGTGCGTGGTTTTGACCGGGTTTGTAATTTCGGTTCCGGTTAGAGTTCGGAAATTTGCAATAATTTTTCGGCAGGCGGAAACAAACTTTTACGGCGTTGATCGACAGTATTCGAAACGTACGTGGTTTTGACCGAGTTTGTTACTGTACGGAAAAATGGAACAAAAAAGAAAAAATAGAAAAGTATTTCGTGCCGCGTTCACAAAAAGTGCCAATGACTTAGAACAATATTCAGCCACAGAGACTGTGGACAGTCGACAAGTGCAAGTTCTGTGGGACTTACTGCAGCAGAAATTTGAACTACTAGTCACTGGTGATAAAGAAATGTACGAGG
This sequence comes from Xestobium rufovillosum, assembly GCA_963966045.1. Lineage (NCBI taxonomy): Eukaryota > Metazoa > Arthropoda > Insecta > Coleoptera > Ptinidae > Xestobium > Xestobium rufovillosum. Next base: position 6,047,009 of record OZ014499.1, on the reverse strand, counting down.
GGCTTCTTGCTGAAGACGCAAGTGAAGAAATTCTGTTGGCAGAGATTGAATCTTGTGATAGTTACAAGAAAAGGTTCACATATTTAAGACTGTCTCAAGGAAACTTGGTTGAGGGGCAAAAGTTAAATACTGATAATGTTCGTTCGGTGCACTCTAGTGTGTCCGAAGCTTCTGCTACAAGTACTGCAGGTAAGCGTAAATTTCGATTACCTACTATTCAGTTCAAAAAATTTGATGGGAGCATTCGAGACTGGTTATCGTTCTGGGCGCAGTTCAAGAAAGTTGATGAAGATCCTACAATTGATTTGGGACACAAAATTGAATATTTAAATCAGGCCACGGTACCAGGTAGTCGAGCTCGACAACAGGTCGAGAGCTTTCCAGCCATGGGTGAAAATTATCCTAAAATAATAGAAGGTATGAAGTCACGTTTCGGCAGGGAAGATTTGTAAATTGAGGTTTACGTCAGGGAGCTTCTTAAGTTGATTTTAAATAATGCTGCATGTCGGAGTAAGATGGAGTTGTCAGTGTTATATGATAATATTGAAATCCAGATGAGAGCATTAGAAACTCTGGGAATTACATCTGACAAGTGTGCTGCAATGTTGTTTCCCCTCATCGAGTCTTGTTTACCTGAAGATCTTTTGAGAGTGTGGCAACGTTTCGGCCAAAGACCAATTGCAGAGATGGGATCAGCTGATTCAAATGAAAATACTTTAGAAAAGAGGCTTAAACATTTAATGAATTTTCTAAGATGTGAAGTGGAAAATGAACAAAGAATTTCTTTGGCCACGGAGGGTTTTGGTTTGTGTTCTGTTGCTTCTAATAGGAGTGGGAGTTATAGAATGAAACAAAAGTCGTTAGAGCAGAATGTACCCACAGCTGCTGGTCTAGTAAATTGTGGTATGGGTAAATGCATTTTTTGTGAAGGTGAGCATGACAGCGCTACATGTTTCAAGGCCCAAAAATTAACTTTTGATCAGAAGAAGGATATTGTAATGCGAAAGAAGGCATGTTTCCGTTGTCTGAAAGTGGGTCATCAAACGAAGAGATGTCGAGGACGTTTTAGGTGCATTATTTGCGGTAAAGCTCATACAATTTTGGTGTGTCCAGAACTGCCTGCACAAAAAAGAGAGCCAGTTGAGCCAGTAAAAGAAGTTGAGGTTGAACAAGTAGGGATAAAGAGTGATCAAGTTCTTGCTAACAACTCTAGTGCACATGTTTTCCTGCAAACATTAAGAGTCACGGTGAGAGGTGAACGTCGTTCCTTGTCCGTTCGTGCATTAATAGATACTGGTTCGCAGAGGTCTTACATTTTACAGGCTACTGCAGAAAAGTTAAGTTACGTAGCAAAATATAAAGAAAGAATAGCCCACTGCTTATTTGGAGGCTCAGTGTCAGAGAGGACGCATAACTGTTATGACGTGAAAGCAAGTCAAGGCTGTTATAGTTGCACTTTTGAGGCTCTTGATCAGCCCATGATTTGCAATAGCATCGCTCCAGTACCTTTTGGGCAATGGATGGAGGAACTGAGAAGATTGCATATCCAGGTGAGCGATGTCCATGATTCTTCTCCAATTGAATTATTGATAGGTGCTGATATCGCTGCAAAATTGTATACCGGAAGAAAACGTTCACTGTAATGTGGGCTAGTGGCAATTGAAACTTTGTTGGGATGGACCTTAATGGGGAAAATCCCCGTCAATGAAGAGAAACTCACCATGTCAATGACGGTTTTCTCTCTTTTTGTAAACGATGCAAATGTGTCCGAACTATGGAAACTTGATGTCTTGGGAATAACTGATCCGACAGAGAGGAATAATCGAGAACAGTCGGCACTGGAAGCTAAGGAGTTATTCCTACAGACTATAGTTGTAGACGGAGAGGGGCGCTACGAGGTAAGATTGCCCTGGCTCGAGGGGCACCCTCCATTACCAAGCAATTATCTTATTGCAAAGAAAAGACTTGGTAAAACTGTAAGTAAATTAAAGAATGATCAACTTCTTGGCTCATATGATAAAATCTTCAAAGAATGGGCACGAGAAGGTATTATAGAGGAGGTGCCCTCAGCGGGAAGTGACACTAATGTACATTATCTGCCACACAGGGCAGTTGTTAAAGATAGTAGTTTGACTACGAAAATAAGGCCGGTATTTGATGCTTCCGCCCGAGAGAGAGACCAGCCTTCCCTTAACCATTGCTTAGAAACAGGACTTAATCTTATTGAATTAATTCCATCTATACTGCTGAGGTTTCGAGAAGGAAGAATTGGTGTTATCTCTGATATAAGAAAGGCTTTCCTACAGACTGGTATTCGGGAAGATGATCGAGAATTTCTTCGATTCCTCTGGATCGACTTCGCTGGAAATGAGAAAACCTATAGGCACAGAAGAGTAGTATTTGGGATCAACTGCAGTCCATTTCTGTTGGGTGCCACGATTGATTATCACCTGAAACAGTCTCTGGAGAAGTGTAAGGCGATTGATACACCCTATTGTGAGGATACTGTGTTGAAACTTCTTAGAAGTTTCTACGTGGATAATTGTGTCACGAGCGTTCCAAATGAAAACAGTCTTCAGGAATTTATTCGAGAATCTGTGATGATTATGGCTGAAGCAAAGTTTGATTTAAGAGGATGGGAGTGTACTCAACTTTCGAGCACTGGTGACACAGCTGTTACACCCGTACTTGGCCTGATCTGGGATCTAAAAAAGGATACTTTGCGGGTCAAAGAGCAGTGCGTAAAAGGCGTAAAAGATGACGAGATCATCACGAAGAGGCTGATCCTCTCAACAGCGCAAAAGGTTTTCGATCCCATTGGTTTCACATGCCCGGTTGCACTAAGGCCGAAGTTATTACTTCAGCAAATGTGGAAAAAGGGTTTGAAGTGGGATGATCCGGTTGGACCCGAATTTGAGTCTAGTTTTCGCGATTGGGTCAAAGAACTGACGTCGTTATTAGATATAGAAATTCCTCGATTGATCGGTGTGGACGTCGGAAGACACCATATGAGTCTACACACGTTTTGCGATGCAAGCAAGGAAGCTTACGCGGCTGTGGTATTCTTAAGAACTTACTTGAATGGCAACCCATCCGTTTTCTTGTTAGCTGCTAAAACTAGAGTAGCGCCTCTGAAGGAACTTACCATACCGCGGTTGGAACTACTAGCGACGACGATTAGAACAAGACTGTACATGTCTGTACGAGCAAACTTTGATTTTGAAATTCCATCCTTCTTTTGGAGTGACTCCTCCACAGTAATTTCCTGGATTCGCCGAATCGAAGAATGGGGCACTTTTGTGTCGAATCGTGTGAAAGAAATTCGATCTTTCACCTCCGTTGAAAGTTGGAGACACATTCCTGGACCATTAAATCCAGCTGATCTTCCTTCGCGAGGTTGTTCCCCGAAGCAGTTACTGCAGTCAAAATGGTGGGAGGGACCAACATGGCTGTACGATAATCCTCAGGAGTGGCCACAAGATAATTCGGAGTTTGACGAAGAGGAGATTTCAGTGGAAAGGAAGAAGAGGTTGGTTATTACGGTGCTCAATTGTACATCAAACGAATGGCATCTAACTTATTTTCCCAATTATAACAAGATTTTAAGAATGGTGGAGTGGATTTTAAGTGCGGGAGTGTACAAAAGCAGAGTACCCGTTGTGCATGATCTGATAATTACAAGGAGTAGTAGGAGTATCACGTTGCCACAGAAGTTTCTTTAAGTTTTGTATGTTAATCCCTTTATGTTTGAGTCACAGAATTTGTATGTTAATCCCTTTATGTATGAGTCACAGAACGTTATCTGTTCCTCAGGTGGGAGTATGTCGGGATTTTATTCTAGTTTGTTAATGTCAGGATTTTATTCGAGTTCGTTGATGTCATAGAAAATAAAAATAAGTCAGAAAAATGTCAGAATATAGAACTGCATAAAAATCTGTACTCGTGTATTTTGGTTCATTAAAATATTTCTTTCCGTTACTGTTAATTGCACTTACAACTACTTCGTTGTTTCCGATGAGTTTTATCCGGATGTAACAAAGGATACATTCATATTATGTTCTAGACCAACACGTAATTCAACTTGAGGTACATAATTGAACTGGTCCACAATCGCTCCATGGTTCTCAGCCTCTGGAGTGGTCCGGAATCGTTTGTATAGTTTGGACAAACTTCCAGTGGTGGGAGAAACATCTTATAAAATAATATTTCGAAATAATTGAGTTTATCACTATACTGTACGCACTACCAATAGGGCTTTTCACTATAAAAAATTGCTGAAGCGCATGCGCAGTCGCGCCATGACAGTTTCGGGCCATGACGTTTTGTTTGCATGTGTTAATATAAATTCTTTGGTCTATACACCAATAATTTATTGCAAAAGTGCCAAATGAGTAGTAGTTCGGAATTAAGAAAGTATGGAGCGTCCAAACATTGTGCTTTTGGTGACTGCAACGGTGACAGCACACCATTCTTATTCAAACATGAATTCGATCAAGGCAAAGCGTTCAAATAAAATAGTTTGACATAATAATTATGTTTACTGTCATTCATAAGCGTCGAGGAAAATAGGCAATCATTCCAGGTATGCTTTCTTATAATAATGAATTTACGATACGATCAGTTGCTCATCCGATTACTAGATGGTCACACGAACAATACAGGCCATCAGGGTTGTTGCAGATGGTGCTGAACGGTGAGACCGTAGAAGTTAAATAATGTACATATAAATAATAGTAAGACATAAGCTTAACAGAAGATATTTATTGATTGCAGATGTCGTGCATTCCAACTTTCAGCATGTAGATAAGTAATTCCAAAAACATATCACCTTCGAGTGGCAATCTCCTATAGCCAAACTTCTACGCTCCAATGCAGAACTAGATTTCCAACATCCCTTCTAAGATTTAATATTAATTCAAGAGACACTCTACTCAGTTAAACCCCCAACACTAGCTGCAGCTGCTCGAAGGTTACTTGGGGATAATAATTCTTCACTGGGCGACGAGTTGGTCCTAATCCGTGGGTTAATATCGTCCATGTCAACATTGCCTAGATAAACAACTTCTGAGCCTGAAACCTTTTGGAAGAATGGCAAAACTGCTTCTATTTCTAGCATATATTGGACGGCAAACAATTTAGAATCAAAGAAATTCGGTATTAATGCGTTTTGAGTAATGGGCAACTCTACTTCAAATGCCTTGATGGTTCCAGCTTCAATTTCACCAGACATCGTTTCAAGCATTGTTAGTTTCGTGTATTTCACGTGAGTGAGATGATCAGTAGCTTTAGCTTGAATTTCTCTGATCAATCTGTATATCATTCCTTTAATTCTTAATGAGCTCATATTGCTCACTTCCATGTGCACGCGAACAAATTGTCCGGAATTAAAGGCTCTCAATGGTACTTGTGCGGCGAAAGAAATAGGAAGCAAGATCCATGGGAATCGACCAATATTATATTTACTTCCATATATCGTAAAGGGTGTGTTAATAGATGGACCGTACAAACTGAGATCTATCGGAGAATACACGAAGAAATTTTTTTCGATATAAGCAGATTGTGCGCTAACTTTTACTTGATATCTTATTTCACCATAGAAGCTGCTGTAAGACGATGGAAGACACCTTGGTAATACGTACGAGAAAGGGAATGTTTTTCTTCCAACTGGAGTTGCATCCCTTTTACCATCAAAAAGTTCAACATCGTAACTGAGGAGGTTGTTAAAACCTTCACAGTATCGATATTGATTACTACTAGAAGTAATAAGTCCCCATCCTAGCGTATAAGACCACCTAGTCTTCTCCCATCCTATTATTGTTAAATTAATAGTTTGAACTCTAGTTGCTCGAGCGAAATTGAAAGTTACTTTTCCAGAGATGGGGCTTCCAGCGCAAAATTTTTGATCTAAATTGTCTAGCACAACTTTCAAAGTCTCTGCCATTTTGACATAATTTGACAGTTCACAAGCTACTATTAGATTGTGCACTGTGAGTTGAAGTCTTGATGACAAATCGTTTGTGGTTGTATCCTAAGTATTTGCTGGAAATGACTGAAGAAATCGGTGATCGACAGCAACATTACCAATACACACGACTTCAGACAAAGTAATACACCGGAACGAGCTCAAATAAAGTTTAATATCCAATATATACTTGGCTTCGATCAACTTGCAGTTTTGAAGATTATGCATTTCTGTGCTTGTGGGTATGGGAAATTTTACTACAAGTTCGTTGCGTTCAAAATTCTCTTTGTAATCAACATAGTCAAAATCAGATGCAGTCATAAGTAAAACATGGGTTATTGTTTTGAGGGAATTGCTAGGGTTAGTTGCTGTGTACTCAATTTGTTCCTTTAACAAGCATTCAGTTCTTGCAAGGACAACATCAGTTTTATTTTTTATTTTCACTTCTATTGGAACAATATTGCCGGGTCTGAAAGACCTATATGGTACTGTCACGTCCAAGAAGATGCGAAAATCTGAAAATTCACCATACATTTGGAAAGACTCGTCACAATCTGATTTCAGTTGTATAGGAGAGAAAACTGTAAAATAAGTATTTGCACTATAATGTTTTTTCCCTGACTTCTCTGTTATTTCTCCTTTTACATTGTACTCCACTTTCCCATAGTGTGAACGAAAGGATGATGGTAGAGTTTCTGGCAAAACATAAGAGAAGGCACAACTGTGTTCTCCTCTCAACAAAGTTTCTTCATTACTTTCCATGCAGAGTATATCATCAGAGTTAAAAACTTCTCTTTCACCAGTACATCTTGAGAAGCATCTCTTCCACCATTTTGTACTTTCAGTTCCAATTATCCTTACAACAACTCTATTTACTACTATATTTGAATGTACGTAACATATTAATTTTCCATTTATTGGTTTCCCAGCATCAAATACTTTCTGGGAATTTTCCACAAAAGCTATTCTAACGTCTGTCAAAGACATGTCACTTGACAGATGCTGTTAGAACATTCTCGATCCTTAATCTTTAATTACCCCGAAATTATTAGAGAAATGGAACAATCAAAGACAATAAACGAACAGAGGTGATCGTAATCGCAGTTTATTTTACAAACATTTTTCAACTTGCTACACGCCTTCCCGGTGTTTTTTCTTCTGCGAAAATGCAGAACTGCGTTAAACTTCTATTACAATAAAGTTGAAGATAGACAAGGCTGTCTAATTCACTCTAAACATCCATTGCAACATTTTACCCTGACGGACCGACAAACATGTCAAACTTAATAAACGCTTGTAAACAATGAATAATATATCTGCGCAACACTTGCTGACAGACGACCATTGGCGACGTGCAGTCAATTACGTTTCACTGAATCCTTACTGTTTCATTCCAGTTTTCTTCTTGTAGTTTCGGACGTTCGCATTGTTTCTATTTCGATCTCTGGTCCATCAAATTTATTGTTCAGTTCTTAAAAAAATATTACTTTAATTACAGGACGGAAATTCATAGCTGATGATTAAGCAGCTTCTGCGATGAATTTACTGATAGTTGAAAAGACATTAAGCCAAGAGGAAAGACAAAATTGTATAACACATCATCAATAAAACTCCCTTGCCATGTAGTAATAAAGCCCATTAATACATTACAATTGCAAATGATTACACCAGAGTGTAGTATCTTGTCCCGAGATATTTCAAAAGGACCTGAACCATTAAAGGCATACCCTACTTTATGCTGACAGAACATTTACAGCCTCTCAACCCTAACTTCATTGATTCTACTTTTTGTATATCCTCTTTTCAGCGCTAAAATATGTATATACGGAAGAGGAGTTCTTCTGCATGAGAACTCAGTGGGGGTTCCGCGCCACTCACACCGGAGCAAGCGAAAATATACGAGGATATAAAAGATAGATAACCGACAAAATGTTTCTTTTTCATTTCCGCGAATGGGCACTGTGGACGTGCCGTCAAACTAATGGGAATATAAAAATATCTTTCATATTTCCAATGAAACGAATCGATAAACGGAAGTGATCATCGGAACCGACGGATTGTAATTGCAACCTCATAAGCAGGCCTTGAGATCACAACCCCTGGGATAGAACAAATTACTGGCAAGAAAACAGAAAGTTTTCGAAAGGCTGGAGTGTAGGACATATTTTTTCATGCAAGAAATCTAGGAGAAGATAAAATGTTCCTTGTAGTTGAGATCGTTCCCAAGCGGGCAATGCAGAAATCTCCATTTGCTACCACGTCACATTTCCTGCTTAAAGTTTTTCCTGCTCATTCATACTCTAAAAACTCCAGAAACTTTCATTTTACATTTACTAAACTTTTCAGTTACTATATCAAATGAATCGAGTCTTATATTGTAAAAGAATCGGTATGCTGATTAGGAATTGTTAATAATGAATCTCAATCCTAATTGAATTATGTACTGGGTTGTGGAATGAACTGATTCTGATTCAACAGAAAAATTCAATAATAGAAGAGTATTATTTAAGCTCTACTTTATCACAAAATAAATAAAGCAAGAATCATTACCGAACGAATCTTTACGAACAAGTCACTTTTAATGAATGAACCAAAAGAACTGATTCCCGTCAATCAGAGTGAAATGCCTGAATTTAATATAGCTTTGAAAGGATTTAAATATTAATAAAATCTGTTGTTTATTCTCATCTCCTCATTATTAAACGAATGCTAGCATAAAAGATGATATTAATAATCTACACAATTATTAATCCTAGATGCACCACTCACAAACAAAAAATAAAATTCAGGAATAAATATTTTTCGAGATGTGTGCACTAGACTTCCTTCCAATTACGGCCCAGAATAAATTAATCCAGGAGTATGCATCTCGAAGATATCAGAAAGAGATGTTATATTAAAATTTTTACACACGTTCAAGTTTTTGCGAGCGCCAGACTCTAAATCAAAATTAATATTCAAGCCCATCCTGTTATGCAACATCCTTAAGAAGCTACGTCAATATTATTCTGACGCGTCGGACGGATTATAGTCTCGGGCGGTATGTGCAGCCCGGATTCGCAAATTAACGTTACTTCAGACTTGAAACAAACTCCGAGCCCTTTAATTATAAAGAGCGGGCTTTGAGTGCCCCATTTTATTAATGCTATAGACTGTCTAGAATTGATCTAGTATGCGCAAGTTTTTCCAAGGTTAAACTAAATAATTAAATGATCAAACGAAGGAAAGCCAAACTACGGTAGAGGATAAGATGAGATGGTGGCATGAAGTACTGGAAGAACTGACAACAATCAAAATGGAGAACTGTGGTGAAAAATTCGTGTGGGAGAATTTTGTGGCCAGCCACGACTCATCTGAAGCTTTAGGAAAAGGGAAATTGGGGATTAATACACCCAGAAAAAATGATTCTGAAGCTTCAACCAGAAAGAGTTAAATCCCAAATCCTTCCAGAGCAAATTCCTTTCTCTGTTAACCATGTCAACGACTTTCACCTTTAAAGCATATGGAAGCATTTACCATTCATCCAAATCATTCAACCGGTGCCTTTGCTGGATATAACCTGGGTTCACCTTATAATTGTTGACTCCCCTCATTCGCAGTAATTTCCGATAAAATATTGTGTGAGGGGAAAAAGTTTATTTAATATTCAACGAACAAATTATAATCGTATTATCGGTTTCATTGCTTACTATTCATCAATAGATAAACAGACCCCAAAAGCGTTTTGCAACGAGTACCAATACTTTATCTGTTTATTGGAAAATGAATTAGGCACAGTTCGATGATCCCAAAATTAATTAGTGGAACACACAAATTGACAAATTTATGCAATCATTTAACGTCACAATTACAATATTTTTATATAAATTTTGTGAATTTTAGGCAATAAATAACTGTACAAGTATATAATATATCGACGTTGTCAAGATTTATTGAAAAGAAACGTGTAAAAAGATATACCTAATAAAGTATTTGAGAATTTGTTTCTTTCAAACAATCAAAAATTATATGGAAACTATGATATAAATATATTATATACTTGTACAGTTATTTATTGCCAGAAATTCACAAAATTTATATGAAAATATTGAAAATTTAAACTGCCACAAATCAAACAAGAAGCAATAAATCTGCAAAACCGGAAGAGAAGTACGTAATTATATTTTTTGTAATCCAATGTTGTTTTTGTTCACAGCTGGGAACAAACTGTGAAGCGTCACATGGACAAGATTTGCTTCCTCAACACCAAGAAGTTCTAGCTGGTCTTCATCGGGGAATAATATGTCCAATATTTTGTCTTTCGCCATATTTTGCTACGAACCTCTTCCTTTCTTCCTATTTGTAAGTTTTTAATTGCCATTTTTGGACGCATGCACCCTCTCTTCTCTTCCACTTTATCCTATTTTCCACCAGTAGCTAATTCCTTCCAACTTCGTCTATGTCTGCCCAAGAGATCTTCAAATCTTGGATCCCCTTAATAATGTAATTTGTATATTTGGTATACATTGATTTAGATGTTCTCCCTATGACATCCTCAACTTCCGGTCATCCTCCTTACTGGAATGTGCCCGTCCAGTGATTGAACACACGTCTTGATTCCTTCCAATTTTTCTGAAGGTGCCCGTGGCATTCTTATTCCCAAGGTTTTTCATGTTATTCTAGAATCAACAACTGCCTTTCAGTTCTCAAGAGCATGTTTAATTGGGTACTGTGATTCACTATTACATGTTTCGCGTGAAATCACGTAATGCTGATGTAAAGTGCCAATTTGGGTGAACTACGGTCAACCCGGGTCAAAACAGGCAGGTAGGGATATGAATGCCGGTTATAATCGTCTATCATTATTGATTCCGAGTTAGTATTGCATGTGACATGTGCATTATTAACATTCATGTAGTTATTATGACCACAACTCCGTGGCGCTGCGCGATTCAGAAATAAATCGAATCATGGCATGCTGTGCTCCCTATAGAACAGGTGCTCTGCGTCACACGTTAGCTGCAAACGTGACAAAGTCCATCGGTACTCTAGACACTGCTAGTTAGTGGAGAAACTTCCCGACAATTTATGTATTCCCAAACCTCTAGGTAATCAAAGTTTCGAAATCAAATATTGCAGTACCTGCACTGGGGGATCCACTTTTCTTCAATGAACTTATTCGTCTCGGATCGCAGAGCGGTCTATACAGACGTCGGGTTATTAAAGATAGCGGGGGGTTGAAAACCCTCGACTCCGGTGTAATTAAGCTGAAATTTAGCAGCAAAGATAAATGCCATCGAGGATCTAAAAATAAATTAAGAACATATTTTTTGACGAGAAACTTGGGAAAATTCCATTTCTGCGCTCAACCCTTTCAGGGCTTAAAGGTCACATTATCATTAGTCGCGGGGAAATTGATTAAAAGGGCCTCGCAGCCACCTACAAACCCATTTGTACAGTTTGTTTCTGTTTTATAAAACGGGCTTAGATTAACTCTTTTGGAAACCCTCCCGTTTTTCTTTAAATATTAACACAGTTTTAGACTTTCTATATCTTTCAAATTCTTTTGGAAAGTCAAGTTTTCGTGTCAAAGTGGACACCATGAAAGAAATTCCAGAAGTAAGTTATGTGCGTAGCAAATGGAGGATAAGATAATCAAAGACATTATTGTCCCCAAGTCACTTTCACTGTAACAAGAACAGGAACTAACATAACAACAAATTTAATCATAATAAAACTGCTTCTCGTCCCAGTAATGTACGAAACTTAGTCTATAACATTAGGGTAATATTAAGAGCCGCAGTCCTTAGCTAAATTCGTCCCCCCGTAAAAACTTTCTTCGGCAAACTCCCTCCTGGCAGTCACTCAGTTTGTAGTTGCTGTAATTGCGATTTACATAATAGCGCTCATCATCAAATCGTACCCGGAAAGACGCGGGAAATCATAAATTACTCCCCTGCTCGGGCTTCATTAACAGCCTTCAAAGAAAATTCACGAGCAGATTACAGCAATTTCTTTGCTCATATTTATTCATGTATGTTTCAAATTGCAACTCTAGAATACCTACATCATACATACATCAAAGTGCCACAGATCATTAATGTGGCCCACAACTGTGATGTAGACAACGACCATGGACAGATATGGAACTGATTATATTTACAATATATGTTAAAACGAACAAATTCAACGCAGTCGGTAGCAGTTTCCTCGCATCCCCCGTAAAACTAAATCATACCGGAGCTGTCCTATTTGCAAACGCGATACCGCAGTAATATTTATGAACACATACCCTCTTTACGGCATATACACTTGGTGTTATTCGGAACGTTGGCAGTAAAGCGATGCTATATTAAGAAAAGACTCGACTTTATAGATTTAGATATCTGTTCCTGACACTCGGATACCGTTTTATTATAACGGGCATCAAAATCTCTGGGATGCCCATTTTAACGACATGCTTTATGGCATACATGTTCGTGTATTTGAATACAATTCTCTTGGGCTAGTTTTTATCTAGACATGAAATGAGTCGGTATGCTTATCGCAATCAACCCTGTAAATATTTTAACGTTCATTTCATGCGGTTTATTATAATTTTATTATCGGTGAAATGCGCGCTATGACCAATGAAAATGCTTCTGAATTATTTACTTTTAAAAAGGTTTGATTTAATGTTTTCATGTATGAAATGTATCTTGAGTCTCTATTGTCCTTTCGAAGACTATACAGCTCTTGATGGAACTGGTCATCTAAAACCATTACGACAGTGAAATGCATTAGGATGAAATATGTTTAGTTCATTTCTTTGCCATTAGCAGTTTTGAGCGTTGTAGTAGTAGAAAAATGAGAGAACGAGATCAAGCCATCAAGGTCTCCAGGCGCCATCCACTTCTTCAGTTCCGCTTCAACAGCCTCTGGTGTCTTTCAAGGTCATTGGTGAAGAACTGTGGTGGATGTAGCGCTAGCTGTTGAAGAAGTCACAGTATTCGAACATCCACTAGTCATTCACAAAGCCAAAACTTCAAAGGAAAATTAGTTCAAAGCAATATATAATAATAATAATAGTGTCTTTATTGTGTCAGTTACAATTGCATTTTATAAATCAAACTATGTAGATAAACAATAATCATAGTGTATGCAATTTCCACAGATAACTGAAAGAAAGGCTAGCTTAGGGCGAAGTTCAGATGGATGCCAAAGCACCCCCTGCTCTTCCACTTAACCCTACAGATCACATTAAATTAAATTAAATTAAATATTATAATAAACTATACCATTCGGAACAGACAACGACACCTGATACCAGGAATAAGAGTCGCCAAGGGCAAAAGCGATAAAATAGTCCGTGATAGCAACCGTACCAACATCGCAGACCACATAGTGCACCACACAGAATTACAATAAACAATTTTGGTTTTGTAACAGAAACCTATGTAAATGATTTTTAAAGTGAAGATAGGATAAATTTTTGAGATTTTCGGGCAATTCGTTATAGATTTTACAAAAGTAAACAGAGAAGCATCTACTGCACAAAGCAGTTCTGTATTGAGGAGGAGACAATCTGCCCTTAAATCTCACATTAATGTTGTGTACATCAGTTCTAAATTTTAGTTTCTCAAATAAATATAGTGGTGTTTTAAACAAAATAATTTTATTAACAAATATACATGAAAGCTTAAGGAATCTGTCTTCCACATTTAGCCAACCACTAGTAATTAATTTATGTGATATATGGTCAAACTTTCTAATGCCATATATGTATCTCAAACAGGAATTTTGCATTTTTTGAATTTTATATTTGGTGGCTTGATCCAAACATGGAGAAAATACCTCACAACAAAAATTGAAATGTGAAAGCACAAGTGAGTTACAAAGTAATTTTTTTATTCCAATGGAAAGAATGTTTTTGTAAGAGTAAATAAGTTTTAGGTTGGCTAATGCTCGTCTCATGCACAGAGCAATATGTTCCCTATAGCGAAAGCTGTTGTCAAGCACCAGTCCCAGGTCTCTCACTCTTTCAACCACAGGTATGTCAGTATCGTTAATTCTTAACTGAATAGAAGGTAGTACACTTTTACAAAAATTCTTATTGCCAAATAATATAGCCTGTGTTTTACTCGGATTAATCAACAAAGAATGCCTTGCTGACGTGGTCGCAATATTCTGCAAATCCTGGTTTAAATTTTTTATTGCTTCTCGAAAATCATTTACAGGAAAACTGGAATAAATTTGGGTATCGTCTGCATACATGTGGTAGTCAGAATATTTTATGCAATTCACTATGCTACTTGTATACATTGAAAAGAGGAGAGGTCCCAAAATCGACCCTTGCGGAACTCCCGATGTAACCAAAGCACTCCTAGACATCTGATTGTTTACCCTGACAGTTATTTCCCTTTCAGATAAATAGCTAGTTAGAAGTTGTTTAGCATTTTCACTAAAACCGACGTAATGAAATATAGATTTCAAAATATTAAAGTTAATAGTATCAAAAGCTTTGCTAAAGTCAAGTAAGAGAAGGATGGTCAATAAACCCTTATCCGTGGCTCTCATAATATCATCAGTAATATTTGCTAACGCAGTTGTACAACTAAAGTTTTGTCTAAATCCAGACTGTTTTAGAGGTAGAATCTGATAATGGTTCATATGTTCTTCAATTTGGTAAAACATATTTGTTTCCATTATTTTGGAGAAACATGGCAAAATACTAATAGGTCTGAAGTGCCCCAGCTCCAACGGATTACGCACCTTGGGGACCGGCGTGACAACAGCATGCTTCCATGTGATAGGAAAATAGTTTTGCATCAGGCAGCAATTTATAATATGAACAAGAAACTGCAACAAATACGGGCAACACTCCTTTATCATTACAAGGGTGATGTCAACTAGCCCAGGTGCATTCGATTTTATTTCAGTTAAATATTTCATCACTGCGCTAGAATCGACCAATTTGAATTCAAAAAACGAGTCAAAGGAGGTCTTTCTGTTATTGTTGTAGAATGCAATAGTCTCAGAAAAATCCTCGGTGAAAGTAGGCAGCTGTGTGAAAAAGTTTAAAAAACCATCTGCATTAGATATAGATTCTGTGGAAACTGTTTTGGATTTAGTGGAGATGTTCAAGGATCTCAAAAATTTCCATGACTGTGCAGAATTATTCGTTTTCAATTTACTTTCAAAAAATGCTTCCTTTTCTTTCCTAATTACTAGAGTTGTGAAATTTCTTATTGACCTATAATAATTTAAGTCATCCAAATGTTTACTCCTTTTATATCTAGCTTTAGCTTGGTCACGTTGAGACATCAACAGTCGAGTATTGCAAGATATCCATGGAGATGGTTTTCTAGTAGCTCTGAAAGTTCGAAATGGAGCATGTGTGTCAAAGAGAGTTATAAGTGAATTATTCAGTATAGCAACTTTGTCGTCAATATTATTTACATGAAACATTTGTTCCAGTCCACAATCCATCAGATCTTTGTAGAATTCAGATTGTACAAAATACTTGAATGTCCGGGAAGAAATAAAACATGAAGGTTGGCGCCCAGTGTGCACTAACATACGACATTCTATAAGATCATGATCCGAAATATGACAACCAACAACACTCACATTCGACAACTTATCAGGACACGATGTTATGATATGGTCAATGAGACTAAAACTATTGTTAAAAACTCGCGTAGGGGACTCTACTAATTGACATAAGCCAAAACTATCTAAGAAATTGTTTAAAACATGCACAGCATCTAAATTTCTGTTCAGCAGATTGATATTTGTATCACCCAGTAAAATAATATCATCAAATATAGGAGCTAGCTCCAGCATAGTGTTCTCCAACTCACCAATGAAAGATAAGACATTCGTAGTAGGTGGCCTGTAGATCACAGAAACAGCTAATTCATTACTATCCCCGCAGTCAACGCGCAGGCACAGCTGCTCGATGCTATCAGAGGTATTGACAATCGTACACTTAATTCTATCCCTGACAAAAATAGCTACACCGCCGCCCCTGGACCGTCTGCTCCTGGTAAAACACCTGTAGCCATTAATATTGACAAGATTTTCTGTATCCTGAGTTAACCAAGTCTCGGACACAGCCATGATATCGCAATCTGTTCCAAGCAGTACATCCTGAAAATCCGTTAATTTATTCAGTAAGGATCTAACATTCAGATGCGCAAATTTCAAATAAGACATAAAAAGAGAGGAAAAAAATATATATATATTATTTTCAACTACCTATACTTAGGGAAAGTAAGATATTACAAAGAAAGATAAAAAAAAGAAACAATAAAGAAAAGAAAGGAAAATTTAAAAAAAAGGAAAAAAAAAGGTCGGTACTTAAATCAAAATAAGAGCCCCGTGAAATCGCCGCATTTTACAAAAACCAATCCTCTTGTTAAGAGAAAGAAAACAATGAAAACGACGAAAACAAAAGGCAGCAATTCGACTTTAAAGAAATTTAAGAACAATAAAAGTCTACTCAAATTTTTCTTTTTATCCTCTGACAGGTTGTTTGTTTTGCTTGCTGCCAAGTCTAGTCTTCATTCCCGGAAGATTATCGGGACTGGCCTGAAAGTCTTGAGAAGGTAGCGGGAGCTCCTGGCTATTTAACCTCTGACTGCATAGTAATGATGCCTCTTGACCTGCACCATTATACAATAACTCCTGCTTCCTGTTAGTTGAAGGTTCCACCATATCTATAGGAAACCCAGACTTGGCAATCTCCTCACGTGATATCTTTCTCCCAGAGACAGACAACAGGTTTAATGATAAATGCGCCCGATAGCCTTTTGATTTTGCTAGCTGGAGGTATGGTTTTAAAAATTTCCTGTCTTCGACCACTGATTTAGAAAAGTCCTCGGACACTGAAAAACCGCTACCCTTAAGGCACGCAGCACTTTTTATAATAGCGTTTTTCATCTTGAAGTTCACAAACTTAGCTATTATAGGCCTATAGTTCTTCCCAGCTGGTTGTCCAAGACGGTGGGCACGTTCTATTGCTAAGTCTCCGTTAAGGTCTAGTTTAAAAAATCTACTCAACAATTGAAGAACTTTCTTCTCAGACAGATCCCAGCTTTCTGGGGTATCTTCAGAAATTCCATAAAAAATAAGGTTATTACGCCGACTTTGATTTTCGAGCTGGTCCACTTTGCTTCTCAACTTAGAAACATCTGATTTGAGAACTGTATTTTCTGACTCGAGGTCCGTAAATTTTTTATTCATACGTAGAATTTCAATATCGATTTTATCTATCTTGTTTGTCAGCTTCTGCAATTGTAAAAAATGTAATTGGTATATGTATTGAATATAAATGCATTATACCACTACTGAAGCAGATTTAAACATGGTAAACCCAAATGATTCCGGTTTATTTTAGTGCATGTCCTTTTTAACGACATATTAATGAGCACTAAATTCTGATAAAGTGCAGAAAGAAAGAAATTTAATGCAGGTGGATATTTTATAAAATAATAATAATAATTCCTTCTTTGGGAAAATGCATTTTCCGTTCTAATAATACAGAAATAAGAAGTACTGAATTAAAGATGCAGGAAGAGTGCCATGGGACGTCTGTAACTCCTCGTTATTTTCCCTGTTCGCGAGAAATTATGTGCCTATATAAAATATATCCCCATAAGCGTAACAAAAGTATATCCTTAATGGCACCGGTGCCATTTAAAGTATCAAATATTCACCGACCTAATCTATTTGTAACTTTTCTTCAACGAGGAGCTTTCAGCGTATTTTTATATCAAAGAGCGCATCCACCGCCTCTAACCGCAATATATTGGCAATGCGTTCTCCTTAAAAGTTTCGGCGGCTGGAAACTTGGCATCCTCGCAAAAGTGATTTAGGGCACTCAGAGCCGCAGTATCCCCGGCAATCCTTATTAACTGGATTTCCGGAGAGCATCGGCTGCCGAAAACTCCGGGATTATACCCGGAATAATTAATGTAGAACCGTTGCTGCGAAACACGCTTCAATCAAAGTTAAGTTTGCAGACATTACGCGATAGTTGCAACTGATAGGGTAGTAAACAAACAACAACCAATTCAAAAATAGAATATTCAAATATCAGGAGCTTAGCACCTCAACGACTGACCTTCAAGTACTGCAGCAAGCTGCGTACTGTTTCCAAGAGCTGTTGTCCAAAGTCGTTCTCGTCCATTTCGTTGTTCAGTCGACGTATCTCATGGAAGACTACAGCCTTCTGTTATGTAATTCGATTACACGGAAATGTCTGAGATAATGCTTCTTGGTAATTCCAAAATTCTTGGATCCTTGGAATTTTACTATGCTTTTAGCTCTTCTGTATTAACACTCCTTCTACACACCCCCTATTTGTCTATATGGAGTCCCAAAGGCAATTCGCCAAGAATTACTTCTAGTTGAGACGTAACATAAATATTAACCAAGTCCTAACATCTTAACCTTTCATTTCTGTCATATTCTTGATTGATACGTTCATCTCGTGCTGTAAGTTCAGAATTCAAAATGTAATAATGGTTGAAAACAAGAAAGTTATTTCTTGAAACTAACCTGATGTGTTGCAGCTTGGAACAGCGCGATCCATTATAAAGTTTAGTATGTTATTCGAAAATGGAATGGCAGAGTTTATGTTTCACTGTCTATTATACCTGTGAATTTGCACAAACTGTGTTGCAGACAGTGTATCTTGCCACTGGAAGGTAAACACATTTTTTGTGATAACGTCGTTCAAGACATTGCCACCCTTAAGTAAGGAGCTTTCTATTTCACAAAAAGTGTAGTTTGTGGTGTTAAAAGGTATATGTACATAACATACATATTTTCCAATATACAGGGTGAGTCGGGGTTAAACGGCCATACGTAAACCATGCATAGGAAATTTGATTTTTAGAAAAAAAGTTCATATAAATGTATACTCGAAAATGCTTTCTAAGAGCGCTACAGCGTTTAGTAGGCTTGGACAAAAATAAAAAAAAGATTTATAAAAAACGCTTCGATATAACAACAACTTTATTAGAAACAAACAGACAAAGAAAGAGAAGAAAATGCGTCGTCAAACAGCAGTTAATTTTCAAAAATTTATAAAAATGGCTCAAAATGGCAACCATAATTTTCAATGCAAACTTCGCATCTACGGACGACAGATTGTGCAGCTGCGCGGCACTCTGCTGGTGTGATTTCTTGGGCTGCTTCAACAATCCTTTCCCGGAGAGTAGCTTCGTCGTTAACAAGCTCAGAATAAACCTTGCTCTTCATTGTACCCCATACAAAAAATCTAAGGGGGTCTAATCCGGGGAGCGCGCAGGCCAAGGACGGGGGCAGTCTTGACCGCGACCAATCCATCTTTCTGGAAAATTGTCATGCAGCCATCGTCGGACTGGTAGAGTGTAATGAGCGGGACATCCATCTAACTGGAACCATCTGTTTGCTCTAGTAACTAGAGGCATGTCATCTAAGACTGCTTTAAAATCATTTTTCAAGAAAAGAAGTAAAGCTGGACCATTAAGCCGTGGAGGCAGAAAATACGGGCCAAGGAGTGAGTCATCGCATAATCCCATCCAAACGTTGCACGAATATTGATGCTGAAACTTGCTGATTTTTATAGCATGAAGATTTTCGTGTCCCCAAATATGCTGATTAAAAATACCAGCACGAGTAAAAGTTGCCTCGTCAGTCCAAATCACCCTCCGAAAGTAAGAAGCATCATTTCTTATTTGCCCCTAGAACCACTCTGAAAATTCTCTTCTTCGTGGCAAGTCTTCAGGCAGCAAATGCTGAACTTTCTGCAAATGATATGCGTGACGAGCATCTGCTTTCAGAGTCTTGTTCATAATGCTCTGCGAATATCCTAATTGTAAAGAACATCTCCGCGTGCTACTGGAAGGGATTTCATCAAAGTGCTGTAAGATATTTTCTGTTCTTCTAATATTTTGAAAGGGTGCGAAAATACCGTCTGTTCTCGATTGCAATGAAGTTGATCCTGTTTCTCTTAGACGTTGAAACGTACTGGAAAATACTGACCTGTGGGGCAATCTCCTTAGAGGAAATCTGCGGGCGTACTCAGCTACTGCAGCGCGCGCATTACAGTCACAGTACCCATAGACAAACACAATATCCGCGTATTCAGCTTTATTGTAAATTTTTGGCGTTATTCCGCAATCTACGCATAAACGCACCTACAATGCACTAAAATTACTCACTTAATAAACTGACATGTCAAAAACTGTCAAACTTCGACGCAAACAAATCCTCAATTTTTGTCAAAGCCTACTAATTTTGTCAAAACCTACTAAATGCCGTTGTAGCGCTCTTAGAAAGCATTTTCGAGTACACATTTATATGAACTTTTTTTTCTAAAAATCAAATTTCCTATGCATGGTTTACGTATGGCCGTTTAACCCCGACTAACCCTGTATGTATAACCACCAACTCATTGGTCAAATTGAGCTTTAAACGTTGGTCCATAGGTTCTCCTGACCATCCAGATAGGTATAGTAGGTACCTATAGTATTTTCATTTTGAAAATTTGAAGAAATAAAGATTTCTGAAAATTTAATGGCCAAGAATTATATTTACACAAGAATTATATAATATATCTACATCCTGTGTGTTGTTGGACAGTTGAAAGCAAAATGAAATTCCTCATTGACTGAAGCTATGCAGTTAATATTTTCTTCGTTAACTTTTTGGTAGAAATTCATGATGAATTAAAGAAATACTTCGCGTACTACCAATATAACACTTTATTACAATATTTGACCCATAAACTAGACACTATATGTATAGACGTTTAAGGCAAATGCAATGACGTTTAAATTAAAAGTAGTTCACCTGCCAAACTAGAGAGGGCAATGCACGGCCTTCTCATATGTTCAAAATACAAAAATGTCAGAGTTCTGTCAAATCGTCCACTAGCTGCTCACTCGATCTGAAAATTGAGCACAATATTTTAAAATAAAGAAGTATGCGCGGTATATATTATTTGTGCTATAGAATGGCAACATAACACGCACAAATGTCAAACGTCTATTTACAATTTTACATTTTCTGATGATGCGATTGTTTAATTTTGAAACCGGTCAAATACTGTAATGAAGCTATGCTTTCCTATACCAATTTTTCAAAGTGGCCTATTATGGGCCCCATAAACTTCCCTCTTTTTATACGGTTTTAACTGTACTGGTCTGACCGTGTCGTTTAAACTGTCAATGTATTATCAACGAACTGTCAGTGGGAAGCTTAATATCATGTTTAGTGATGGATGGATAAGACGTGTGGGACCATGGAACTGGCCTCCAAAATCTCCGGACCTTACGCCGCTCGGCTTTTACCTCTGAGGAAGAATGGCATCGTTGAATTTATTCGTTTTCTTGAAAAGATCGCACCCTAAGGCCATATCGAAATTTTCAGGAATATATTTGCTTGGGTTTCCAAATAATAGGTCAATCATCCCGCCAATCACCTTGGAGAACCCTGACGACTCCTGTGTTTCTAAAAACTGGTGACGTTTTATGAACATTTTCTGCCGTATGAATTGTACAAATAGTAGGTCAGCATGTTTCTGTAAAAAGTCATGATGCAACGTTCAAAATGCAGCGATTGGAGTCCGTAAAACCCGGGCGTCAGCTGTTTTTTTCCTCGAATCAGAGCACAGACCTCAGTATTGAATTATTCTCGAAAGGACTCTTCGATGTAACAGCCGCCTGTATTCAGTAAAAGTGTTGGTTCGGAAAAGCCGAGGTAAATGGTCCGTTTACAAGTTGTTTTTTCGACTAAGGGCGCTTGTTGTATCCTCAAACAGAAGATGGTAAGATGGGGATCAGGTGAGGGTGAGAGAGACGCTTTATGTGAAAAGTTGGGAACTATTCCTATCGGCGTTTCCCGGATCGATTTGATAGTGGTACTTCGGCCTTTTAGTTACTGTCAGGAATCGGCGACAAGAATAAAGTTTTCTGTCGGTCACAAGACACTTTTATAAATTAGAGCACTTCAACATACCGATTCAATTTAATTGAAAACTACTTGCTTTACATCATGTAATAACGTCAATAGTTCGGTAAGTGTGGAGTACACTATTTGATCTCTTTTCTCCATTATTACGGTCCGTATTAAAGTCATCGATCATACCGCTGCAATTTATATATCGGCGCCCGACATTAAATCTTCGAGGTGAAAGTTTTTGTGCTTGTATGCCCCTATTGAAACCCCCGACATAAAAGAAATGTGTTTTTAATAGAATGAGCCCATTGAACCTTGAGCACACTTAGTTATAATAGTTCGCCAAAATGCTGTTTCAAGAATGGTCTCAGCTTTCACAGTTTGTCCTGTTTTAAGAACATTTACAAAACTTTCAATAAAGCTGCTGTATTAGTCCCAAGAATGTTCTTTCGGCCTATGCTACATAGCATAATTGATTTCCTGTGCAATATTGTTTTATAACGGTGTTATATTTGCTGTCGAATGCTGCTACAAAGAAACCATTTGCTGTTTTATAATTATGCTTTGTAAACAGTTATAAAGCTGTCCGTTAGAAGTAAAATACAGTTCAAAGAACCGCAATATAACCATTATAAAACTGCTATTCCAAAGGACTTGTACCTTGACGCAGTTCTAGTAATACTGGGACGGGTGGGATGGCTTGCGCGCTTCAATGATATAAAGAGCCGAACCATAGGTTTAACCATATTGGAGGGGTTTTTATTTGAGAAGCCAGACTAAATCAAGTCCCTGGAAGGGGGCAGCAGCTCTTTCAGTAATCATAGTGGCAGAGATCGTGAGGGTTGGTATGGCACTGTGATACACACTACTGCGATGTGGAAGGCAACGGGAAACCACCACATTATTTTATCCCTAGTACAGCGTACTTTAATTTATGATGATGGCACCTTCTGGAGTAAAATATTCCGGAGGTAAAATAGTCCCACATTCGGATCTCCGGGCGGGGACTGCTTCGGGGGGAGTCATCAGAAATGATAAGAGTAACATCTCACGAGTCGGAGCGTGGAATGTTAGAAGCATGAAACAAGTAGGGAAGTTAGAGAATTTGAAAATTGAGATGGATAGGTTAGCATTAGACGTAGTAGGTATCAGTGAAGTGCGATGGCCAGAAGCTGGAGACTTCTGGAGCGGAGATTTTAGAGTAATACACACAGGATCTGTAGGAGGAAATTCGGGAGTAGGAATTGTTATGCGGAAAAAAGTAGGACAGAGTGTAGAAAATTTCTTACAGCAAAGTGACAGGGTAGTTATGGTTAGGTTAGATTCGAAACCTGTAAAAACAGTAATAATACAGGTATATATGCCCACTTCTAACTACAGTGATGAGGCCGTAGAGGCAGTTTATAGTGATATTGAATATGTGCTAGATTTTGTGAGAGGGCACGAAAATTTAATAATTACAGGAGATTTCAATGCAGTCGTACGCACAGGGCGAGAGGGCGGAATAGTTGGCCCCTTTGGATTAGGCAATAGGAACGATAGGGGAGTTAGACTGATAGAGTTCTGCGATAAACATAACTTAACGGTCGCGAACACTCTATTTCACCATCATGTTAGGAGATGCTATACGTGGAAGATGCCAGGAGACTTAGGGAGATATCAAATAGATTACATTCTCGTTAGGCAAAGATTTAGAAATCAAGTTAGGGATTGTAGAAGTTATCCAGGAGCAGATATAGATAGTGATCACAACATAGTCGTTATGAAAGCCAATCTTAAATTTAAGATTTTGAAAAAAAGAAGCGGAAGAAGGTATCTTGACCCAGAGAAACTAAAAGATGATGATATGCGCAATAAGTTCGAGAAAAAGACAAACGAAGCACTAAAGGGCACGGGTGGAAATATTGTTAGGGACATAGAGGCAGAATGGAATTGCATTAAAAATAGTTTAGTTTCCTCAGCTAGGGATATTTTGGGTCATAAACAGAATGAAAGTAGGAAACCCTGGATAACAAAACATATTGTGAGTCTAATAGAGGAAAGGCGAAAATATAAAAATAGGTTAGATGAAACAGGGAAACAAAGACATAAGGCGATCAAGTGGGAAATTATTCGGGAATGTAGGAAAGCGAAAGAGCAATGGATCGATAATAAATGCAAAGAAGTGGAAGATAAATTCGAAGTAGGAAAGACTGATGAAGCATATAAAATAATTAGGAGAAATTTTAGAGAAATTGGATCTAGTACCAAAAACATTAGAAATGAGGCAGGAGATATCCTAATCGGAAGTGGGGAGAAGGCAGATAGGTGGAAAGAATATTTAGGAAACTTATATGCGGGACAGGAACTGCAAGATATATTAGAAAGCGAAAGCAGTGTAGAGGGGGATAACCTAGGGAGTCCTATAATGAGAGAAGAGTTTGAGATAGCACTAAAAAGTTTAAGGAATAATAAAGCACCAGGTATAGATGGCTTGCAGGCAGAAATCTTAAAGTGCGCAGGTCAAGAGGTAATAGATCGTTTATTTAAACTAGTTAGTCGCATATACCTGACATGCGAGATTCCAGAAGATTACAAACGGAACATCATAGTAGCTGTGCCAAAAAGAAAAGGCGCGGATAGATGCGAAAATTTTAGAACTATCAGTTTAACTTCCCATGCGTCAAAAATTTTAACTAGAATTGTGCAAAGAAGGATGGAGAAAAAGGCGGAAGAAATATTAGGAGAAGATCAGTTCGGATTTAGACGAAATAGAGGAACGCGCGAGGCCATTCTAGCTTTACGAGTAATTATAGAAAAAACGATAGAAAAGAGAAAGAGCGTCTATATAGGATTTGTAGATTTAGAAAAAGCCTTCGACAACGTAAAATGGGGGAAGATGTTCGAAGTGCTGAGAAAGGTAGGGATGAAATACAGGGACAGAAGAATAATACATAATCTCTACAAAGAGCAAAAGGCAGTTATAGAATGTGAGCAGGAACGAAGGGAAGTAGATATCCGGAAGGGAGTGAGACAGGGATGTGCATTGTCACCTCTAGTTTTCAACTTATATATCGAAGATGCGATTAATATTGTTAAGGAAAGAACAGCCTCAGGGATCAATGTACAGGGCCAAACTATTAACATGCTCAGATTTGCGGATGATATAGCAGTGTTAGCATCTAGCAAAGAAGAATTAGGAGCGGCTCTGAATGAAATGGAAGCAGTTTTGACACAGGGCTTCGGCATGAAAATCAATAAAAAGAAAACTAAAATTTTGGTAGGTAGGGGATGTGAAAATAGAACTAAAATGGAAATACAAATTGGAAATGAGAAGATAGAGGAGGTCGCGGATTTCTGCTACTTAGGAAGTAAAGTAACTCAAGACGGTAGGAGCACTAAAGATATAAAACAAAGAATGGCGCAGGGCCGAGTTGCGTTTAACAAAAAAAAACAACTGCTATGCTCGAGAACGGTTAATATAGAGACTAGGAAGAGACTCTTAACGTCGTATGTATGGAGTACGGCATTATACGGGTGCGAAACTTGGACAATAGGAGAAGCGGATAGAAAAAGAGTAGAAGCGTTTGAAATGTGGTGCTACAGACGCATGATGAAGATACCGTGGATAGATAAGGTTAGCAATAGGGAAGTATTAGAAAGAGTTGGGGAAAAGCGAAAGGTATGGAAAACAATAAAGAGTAGGAGAGATAGGATGGTAGGACACCTTCTAAGACACGAAGGAATAGTTCGTGACATACTGGAGTCAGAGATAGGAATAAAAAGAGGTAGGGGTAGGCCTAGATTAGACTACTGCTCTCAAATAGTTAGGGATGTAGGATGTTCTACTTTTAGGGAAATGCGTAGGTTAGCTCAGGATAGAAAAGAATGGAGGTACGCGTCCAACCAGTCTTCGGACTGAGAACCTTATGATGATGAAAACTGCTTTATGAATGAAGCGCCAATAAAACATTTTCTTTAAAGCTTTTAGTAGTACAAATCTGGCACCGAGAATAAAGTTGCACTATAATTTTTCGATATAGACAATTAATAGACATAATAATACGATAGCTACAAAACATGTATCGTTAGTATTGTAAAAGTCTCATAAAGGTTTCTCACAGCTGTTATAAATCACTTATAGGCCAAATAGTGCTTTGCAACAAAAATTTTTTCTTAGTAAAGCTGTTAAAACGTTCTTGCAACTAAAGTTTGGAATAACTATGAAACTGTTTTATATTTTGTGCACGGAACGTTCTTACAGCTACAAATTGCAACACATATGCTGCAGACATTATACATTGAAAAGCTACTACAAATCATCTATATGAAGGTTCAGTTATTTAATTTAAATTTTTAAGAGAACTGTGCTTGTTGGGAACAATCGCGCGGTCTGCGCGGGAAATTTGCTTAGGTGGGGACTGCTTTATAACTGCTCCGCGATGCTTTTATAAAGCCTTTGTGTTCTTCAGTTGCTTTAATGATGATTCTGACAGCAAATCTGCTCAACAACAGTTTTATAAGAGTGATTTTATAATTTATTCTTAGATAGCATATAGTTATATTAATGTTCCTCGTGTCAATTACTGCGGACGTCTAGTTCTATTGAATGCAATGCGTTTCATTTGCAAGACAAAAATGTTCCAATGCGATTTTATAATTGCTATTAATACTTTCTAGGAAAGCGGCCATATTTTAACAGAAATATTGATGCAGTTTTCGACGGCCATCTTGAACAAAATATAATTCTTCGTAAATCAAAAATTGATAATTTTTTGAAACTTCACAGTACGAAGTAATTCACGCAAACTTTGTAAATGTTTTCAGACAATTATTTTATAGGGAATACAGGCAGCTTGTATGGGATCTTTAAGTAACAGTAAAAAATCAGTTTTATAAAACTCGCTCTAGACTTTAATAAAAACTATAATCGTAAGATAAGTCCGATGAAACTGTTATATATATCAGTTTTATAAGTCACCTATAAGTAGTTACATAACAGTTGTAAGAACATTTCTGAGGCATTCGGTATTTGTTTTATATAGGTGCTTCTGAGAATAGTAATACAACGTTTAGGCAATAGAATTGTTTTATAAACCTGCGCCTATTTCAGTTCTATAAGTGGTATATAGGTATCTAGAGAACGTTTTTAAAGTAAATTTCTGCAGCTAAGGCTTTTGTAAAATATTTTATAAATGTTCTTAAGATACTTATAAAACGATTTTGCGCTTCTTGGGTAAGAAGTTAGGAATAATGCTGACACAAAAATCTATCAGGTCTAGGTCAAGCGGAGCGAAGCAAAGCGAGCGGCGCGTTATAAATGCCAGTCGTTAGCGTTTATAATAATATTATTCGCTTCAAATAGTATTCCCTTGAAAAACATAATGATTATGTTTATTGTTAAACATGCGCTCTTAAGTCATTATAGGGTGCTGTTCATTGCAGGTAAATATGTTGTAAAACCCTTCTAGCAAACTAACGACGAATGCAATAATGGAAACACTAACTACAATATTAGTTTAAATCTAGTCTCTAAACAAACTAAAGAGGATCTTAACTCGAGTTGTAGCAAGTTTGAATAAGCTTAACAAATAAGACATAGTCGCAGACAGGGGGGCTTTCAAATAGTTTAAATGTCTAGGTCTTTGAGTTACCTTTAATTACAAAGTGAAGCTGTATTCAAAACTTGTGCGACGGCATAACTCCACAGAAAACTGGCAGAGTGTATAAGATTCTTGTTCGGGTGGAATTTCATTCACGAAATCGACATTATAACTTGCAAGGAAATATAGATGCTGAAACACTCATCTTCGTTGCTTCTGAACAGTTTAAACACTTGTGTTTCTGAATGGAATACCCTATATATTATAGCATAAAATCAAACTAAATGCTAGATAAATAAATAAATTTTGATGCAAATAAAAAATGGAATTGCTCCTAAAAATTTAAAAACATAATTAGGTACTAAGCATTTAAGAATTAAAAAGAAATATCGATCAGAAAGGAAGAGAAGCGCGGCCACGAGGCACTGATACTGCCAACTAAATACAAATAAATATCCCCGCTCTGGAAATCAGCCAACCAAGGAATTCTAAGCGATTAAAGAACAGAATCTCTGTTTTGATAAAATAAAAACGTGGGACGTTTAATCTAGATGAGAAATGCTCCTCGCAAATAATTTTCATTTATCATCCGTAATTCTTCCTGATTACTTCTACTTCTCGCCAGAGACACTCCCTTAAAAAATTACCCCATCAAAATTTAATCATCGGAGATTGTTGCGTCCATCCGCCAAGAACTCATAAACTCCAATTAGAAACGAGCGAGAATGCCACTCTAAGCGAATCTTACACTACAAAAAGTGGAGTTTTGTTTTCTTTACAGGACCCAAATGGGATTTCTCCGAGGGAGGGAGTGTTTCTACCGTCCAGGTAGCGTGTAATACAAAGGGAACTGCAAAGCTAACTTCCTGTGAAACAGCCGGAGTGTTTTATTGCGACTTTGTCAATTAAATTCTTACGGGGGAAGCCAATGGAACTCATTTGGACCTACGAAATAACACCACTAAACAGCGGGTTTATTCTGGCCCATCGCATTCAACAAACAAACTTTAAAGACAGCTGTGGCACATCCATATGAAGAGAGAGAAGTAGGGAGCGTAAATAAATAAGTAGTGGAGATGGGACCACGCCACTCGCGTCGACCAGTCCGATGGAAGGAAGTTCAAGCCCGACCGCAGAATGCCGACTTTATAAAAGCCAGCATGGAAGAAAGGATAAAACAGAACTTTTTCTCCCTCATCCAAAACACAACTTCTGCTCCAACTATCTTGACAATCCTATCCGAAAAGCAGCTTGAATAATTTTAGTCTACGGCGTGGACCTAAACATACGTGAGGGGACATTTTCCAATAATACGTGAAAGCAGGTAATTGATTAGAGCTAGTCGAAAGGTACGCCTAATTTATTACAATCCTAAGTTGCCTGGCAGTGAGACACCACCGCTCTTGGGGTTACATTCCATGCAGAGTTCTTTAGCACAGAATTTAATTGCCTATACACAAACAAACCTCCATCACCTACACTGAAGGGAATTGTGATAATAATTCTCTTATCCGCTCACTCATTAGGGAATGTTCGCGTCGAAAGACTGTGTGAGTCGCTCGCCGTTACATTACACCGAAAACAACATTTATTCCCAACGAACAACCATACCAGATATTACGATTTTGGTGATTATCCGAACCTTTATACTAGACTTCATAGAATTACATACAATCTCAGCTATTGACAATAATTTGTACGTTTCTGTTTACAAACTTTATGCAAACAAATATTCAGTCACGCTCGAAACTTGGGGTACTAGAGCTCCAGAAATTAATTCCAAGATTCAACTAAAACAACAAGGCCTTCTAGAAATTCCAGATTAATAACAAATAGCGCTAACTACAACTTCAAATGAAGAAGTTACCCGGAGCACGAGTTGAATCGAAAACATGCAAATCCTCTTGAATGAGTCTAGACGACAGATGAAATCGATTTCGCAAATTACATAACTTCGAATAAACATCTTAGAGCCCTTCAGAATCAATTGCTTTGTGGTGAAACCATGTTACCGATCTGTATAAACAGTTTGTTTAATGGCGATAATGGAATGGCTAAAATCATGTTACGACACACTTGGAACGTGGAATTACCACTCTGCTCCAGTCGTCACGATTCGATCCCTTTAGTTCTATCACTAAGGAAAATAACCCATTCGGAAAGTAGTTTCGCGAGCAGATAAAACATACTCGTGCTCAAATTGAAGGTTACGTAAGTTGTGGGTGAAAAACGAAGGAGATAAAAATAAAAGGACACTAACGGGAAAATACTAAAAATTATTATACCCTATGCTTTTAGAAGCTGTTGTTTCTGATTCAGCATTAGGTCATTTAAATTCTTTATTTCAGTCCCATTTTGATGCATTCAGTTTCTTCCAAGTATACAAAGTTTTATTGGCTAGAGAAAGGCGACGGTGAGCTATCTAAGGGTGGTGGATTGCTTTACTTTAAGCAGGATGTGCAGCAATACCTAAGCTGCTTGAGGAACACTTTATCCTTCGCCTTTAAAACCACTTACCGCCGTTCCAGAAAAACGAAAAGTGAAATAGAAGAACTAAATTTATTAGCGCTATCTTCGCGAACAAAACTTAGCAGACCCTTAAGTAATAAAGTAGCACGGATTTGCAGTCCCTCTAGTTTGCACTTCGCGAGTTCTTCGGCAAAGTCACGCAGTAAGTTTTTGCTCGATTTCCTACCTGTACTACACTTTGAAATAATTCGGCTTACCCGGTGCTTACAAGGACTTAGTTTCCGGAGACAAGTTGGCAGCGTTATTAATTTATTCGCGTTCCGACTTCGCACACGCCGGCCGGTTACATCGCAAATTTGAATTTCGCCATAATAATTTCTGGCGTATTCAAATGAACGACAGGTAGGCATCTCGCACCCGGTTTTCTTCAATTATTAATTCCCGGGTAATGTATTCGCAAAGCACGGGGACGGACAGATGAAATAGGGGTAAGTCAAACTAACTTTATGCACATATATTATAGGGAAACCACTGCAACTTCGGAATATATCATTCAAAAGTGAGCACATATAAATCTCGAGAAGCTATTTCTTGGTAATCAGAATAATAATACAGGCTCGAGGATATAATAATAACACTACTTCTGAAGAAAATCAGAATAGTAAAAATGGCCTTATGTTACTTGAAGGTTTCCAAAACTAAAATTAAATTACATACTCCCTCTAGGTATACTCCAGGATCGTTGCTCGTATTGGGATGCTGCTACCTCTAATCTCTTGCTGAGATGATTGAATGCTAGGAGACATAATAGCTGGTGTATGACCAACACTCATGTAAATACTTCTGGGCAGTATGCTTACAGTGCTTTTAGAGATATCACGTTCAAGGTTAGGTCCTGAAAAGGCAGACAGTTTTATGAGTTCATCTGAAGGTTGGATAGAACGCTGAATCATAATTTAATGAGCAGATTTTAAGTACCTATGCATGCAGTAATTTATTTTGGAGGCAGCATAACTTTTTAAGGTATAAATGATAATTTCGAGAATTTCATTCTCAGATGTCCATTGGTATATATTCCAGAGGATTAATAATAATTTGGATAAAGCATGACTTATTTACAAGCAACTGAAATGAAATGTGATGTTTTTAAACAATTACTCAAAACTCCTCGAATTCATTTTAAAAAACGGAAGACTTATAATTAAAAGTTTGAATGGTTTGCTTCAAGCGGACTTAGTAGAAATGCTTTCCTATGCAAAGGAAACTAGAGGACATGAAAACATTCTAGTAGTATTAATCTGCTTTTGAAAATTCGTTTGGAGTGAATCTAAACTAAAATCGTTGTATTGCCATTAATGGTTTCTTTGTTTACAGTACTAAAAAAGATTATATTGTTGAGAGGGTAAATAGAATTTGAAAAATTTCTCCCACCGCTGGAAATTCCTCCATTGAACATGATACTTCTAAAAGCACTACAAACAAACTTCCCTCAAGAATTTACATGTTTTGGTCCAAAACAGGCTCTATAAGTCTACTAATGCTAAAGACTTTCTAGGTGTACAGGTTGTTGCTATCGTATTGCCACATACATATTATATTCGTCTAGTGTCTGATAAGTTCTTGAAGATCTCGGAAAGTTAGCTTCAGTGGCGGCTCGTGACTTGGGGGATGGGAGAAGCAGCTTCGTTTCTAACAGTTCTTCAAAGTTTCTAAGATGCATGAGAATATCCTGCTGCATCTAGTCTTTCATTTGTTCTTTTCTATATTATGTTAATACATTTTTGTGGACAAGCTCGTGGAGCTGGAGATTTTTGTGTTGTGTTTACGTTTTGGTTTCCTTGTCGGCAACCTATACTGATTCGAAATTTGTTGGCAACATCAATCAGCTTTTTCTACTACGTATGGGATGACTTCATCCCAACATATTAAAGGTTCATGGATCTTCTACTCTTGATCTATTATTCATTTCTTTAGCAGCAAAGAAGTGGATTCTGGATGATCAAAATCTCAGGCTATTGGAACCGTTCGGTTGTTTGAAGGGATTTACAATCATCCAAGTTAAAAATCACGGTTTCTATTTGGCAAAATCCCCCCCCCCACACCATATACTTAAAAAATAGATTTAATCTGAATCATTATAATAGTGTATTCCTTTCCAAAAAAGTATGATATAGTTAGAAGAACCACCAGCAACTATTCGCACTGACTTAGCAGTTCTTTCCTAAAATAAAGTGCCTTTTACTAGATGGACAAAAACCGCAGAGCTAAGTAAGATATATGAACAATTCTCTATTCAATCAGTTCTACAGCAACTCAGGAAAAATTAAATTTGGGAAGTGAGCGTTTAGACAAAAAATCGGGAAAAGATTTATGAGGAAAAGCTTTCGGAAAAATAGGAAAAGGATATTATAAAGACGGGCGAAAAACAAAATGGATCAGCATCGCGTGTCGACTTGATGAATTTATACAAAATAAAGAGGGAGTTTTTCGGGTGTATTAGAACGATTGAAAAAGTTTCATCCTCCTAAAATTCGATTTGCTATGTCTTCCACTTGATTTGGTAACGCATAGGCATGTATATTGCAGGAAGCGGCACGGAAAAAATGTAGGGGCGTATTTAGAAACTGATGATCCCTAACATCGTCTTTTATGGAATCACTTACGCCCCGCGAGTAGTCGCACTCGGCCGATTTTGGACGCAAAATCACAAGTTTGCAAATAATTCCATCAGCCTCATCAGTGTACCAAATTTAAATAATGCATTTTTAATTTAAAACAATTTAAGATGAAATTTTTTATGCCTAATCGGCCTAGTTTTGCATTGGCCACCTGCTGTTTTACATTTATCATAAAACGTTACACAACGGTTGCAAGGTCGCCAATTTTCTCCTTTCTCCAAACGTCAGTACACATTTGAGAAAATTATTAATGGAAACCGAGAGGAGTAACTAGTCACGCTGGTGACTCGCGTTTAGAAATTATAATAGGTATACTGTGGCTCCTTGGTTTCCCCAAGGTCAATTAACACGCCAGTGTAATATAAACACACAGTATAATCGCGGATTTCCTTTAAACAAACCAAACAGACACATCGAAAGCAAAATTCTTTCAATTGCAATAAACCTTAGAAGAAAAAAGTAAAAAACGCGTTCCAGGGACCGAACCATCAAGTCGTCGACGTACCTAAATCAAACAAACACACCCATTCTCACTCTGTGCTACGCTGGAAATTATGAAGTGGCAGTTCACAGTATAGGTATCTAAGAGGGAGGAAATGGAAGTACCTACCACTTCGTTTGACCTTGTAAAAGCCAAGAAGTCAGAGTATTTTATCATTTCTAGACCCAAGTGCATAGATATGCCTATGTGTGTGTGTGAGGAGGTGCGCGCGCTCCTTACGCACACGGTAGCGTCTCGATGTTAAAATATTATATTGTTTGGTCCAATATTGTTGATAATGTACACCTTTTTCATTGAAGGTAACTAAAATAGGACTATTGCAAACTGTAAAGTGATCGTTTAAGACCGTTAAAACCATCAGAATCAATCAAGCTAGTAGTTAGGATATGAGATTCCGAGGCCAGTCCATCGGGTGCAACTTCTTCAGCAGCCTCTATCTACCTGTCCGTTTGTACGTTTGGGTCACTGTTGGGGATTGTTGTGTTTGACGGTAGTGTTTAAGGGCTGTTTTAGGGGTGATTTTTAGGATTTGTTTTAGGTCAGGTCAGGTCAGGTTTTGATGGTGGGGGTGGGAGTGGGTTTGGGGGTGATTTTTGGAGGTGGAGTGAAGGGGTGATTCTAGGGATGATCCTTAGGAGTGATCTTGGAGGTGATTCCGGGGGTGGTTTTGGAGGTGGTTTTGGGGGTGGTTTTGGGGGTCGTATCTGCTGAGCTTGATGAGCAATACAACAAAATACCGATGAAACTGGGAAGCAACTTCAATATTAACTTCTCTACAGATGAGGCAGAACCGCTCATTTCATTTTTACCAACAGAAAGGTTCCAACAACACATTCATAACTATAATCACATTGTATTCTCGCGATGTTTGGAAACACTACATCCACAGTTGTATGTATCATATTTTAGTTTTCACAAACCTATCGTTTCTTGTATAAACGAAATTGACGAACATTAAATTTTATTGTATATAAATGTTTCTTATAGTTTCATTATAACACACATTTTCATGCGCGACCTCTATCTCCACATTCCGAACCAATACGAGCTCACTTGTTAGAGGAAAGAACATTATAGACATTGTGCTATCTAACAGCCCTTTGATGTATTTCTTGAAAAAATTTTTGTGGTCGCCAGTGGCGTACAAAATAAAGATTACATTTTTACTCTCCCTACATTTTTAAAAAAAATACGGGGTGAAATTACATTCAGTTCTTCGAATTTACGCACCATGCAAGAGAAAGTGTTTCGCTAAGTATTATATTTCCTACCAAGGACTGTGGCACTTTTGTGGTAGAGGATGCTGTTCTAAGCAATGGCCAATTAGCCAGGTTTGCTGAAAATTACATTGTGAAGTGTTATTTCATTTTCCAGTTATATCCATTACTTTTGGCTGTAGCAGTATGTTTTATTTTATTTT
This sequence comes from Xestobium rufovillosum, assembly GCA_963966045.1. Lineage (NCBI taxonomy): Eukaryota > Metazoa > Arthropoda > Insecta > Coleoptera > Ptinidae > Xestobium > Xestobium rufovillosum. Next base: position 6,012,487 of record OZ014499.1, on the reverse strand, counting down.
AAGACCAAATTACACAATTGAAAATTCAGATAAATAATCCTGTATTATGATGTATAAATATATTTCAAAAGAGAGAGGGCTTAAAACTCCCACGTTCGGAACAGTATTCAGCAAAAGAGCAAAAAATTACGTTCCCCATTCAAACAATTACGTGTTCGGCAATAAGGAAGTCGCGAATAGTATCGCATGAAAACAGGACGCGACGTATTCATAATTTTATTGTCGTCGAATAAGTTGTCGCTTTCAGTAAAGGAAGCAATAATAGCGATCCGACTTTCCTTTTAAGAAAAAACCGTACGGTGGAAAAACCCGGAGCCAATTTCCGTGCAAACTTTCGCGATATATATTTACGAAAATATGAAAAATTCATGAATCTAAAACGGTGAGGTCGTAAGACTAATAAGAAAACGTCAGGTGGGTGGCACAATCTGATACACCCGAGTTCCAACAGATCTTTATCACGATATTCACTGCTGACGGTGCGCTATTATTTTTAAAAGAGAAGACGCGGTCTCAATGCCCCGCTTCGACTCAGCAGGAACCACTGCGAACGTGTCATTTCATCGACAATCTTGAAACGAAGTCAGTGCAGCAACAAAAAATTTTAATAAGGTTTGCATAAGAAACTTGCCTCGTCCTCAATGAAACAAACGAATATCCTCTTGCTATGATATTTTTTGTCACTACGTAATAAAGATGAAACGATTCATTTTGTGTTTCCGCAGAGCTTTTAAATTTTATTATCAAAGAAACGATCTTTTCACGTTAGGGTAACCCAGCACTACCATTAGATCAATTAAAAATTGCCAGGTATACATTACAACTACCTATCCAGTTGCGCCACCTTTTGTGACGATACAACAAACTCTTTTAATTTAACTATATAAAGAAAAATTAGAATAAAATCATACCGAATGTACAGTAAAACGATATATACAAATTTAACCAAAATAGTGACAGCCAGCGGCATCTGGCAGTCAAAGTCGATACAGTTGTATATACGGAGCCTATGACTTATAGATAACGTATTTCGCGCTAGGCGATTTAAGTTATCAATCGGGCACAGTTCGGAAAATCACAAACCAAAATCAACGGATGCATGAAAAGCCTATATTGGGGAAACTGACGCTTGCGCGTCACTGTCCCCATCATATACATAACATCTGAAACCATTTAAGGCCGTTTAAAGGGAAAAAGAAATTTGGTCCCTAGAAAAAGTGGCAGAAGGGGGGACTGGAGGATGAAATCGCATTTTCAGAAAAACGGCATAACCGGAGATCGGAAAGAGATAATCTAATTTTGTTTTCACCAGTGTGTTTCATAGTAGCTTTGCCAAAAAGAAAAGGCGCGGATAGATGCGAAAATTTTAGAACTATCAGTTTAACTTCCCATGCGTCAAAAATTTTAACTAGAATTGTGCAAAGAAGGATGGAGAAAAAGGCGGAAGAAATATTAGGAGAAGATCAGTTCGGATTTAGACGAAATAGAGGAACGCGCGAGGCCATTCTAGCTTTACCAGTAATTATAGAAAAAACGATAGAAAAGAGAAAGAGCGTCTATATAGGATTTGTAGATTTAGAAAAAGCCTTCGACAACGTAAAATGGGGGAAGATGTTCGAAGTGCTGAGAAAGGTAGGGATGAAATACAGGGACAGAAGAATAATACATAATCTCTACAAAGAGCAAAAGGCAGTTATAGAATGTGAGCAGGAACAAAGGGAAGTAGATATCCGGAAGGGAGTGAGACAGGGATGTGCATTGTCACCTCTAGTTTTCAACTTATATATCGAAGATGCGATTAATATTGTTAAGGAAAGAACAGCCTCAGGGATCAATGTACAGGGCCTAACTATTAACATGCTCAGATTTGCGGATGATATAGCAGTGTTAGCATCTAGCAAAGAAGAATTAGGAGCGGCTTTGAATGAAATGGAAGCAGTTTTGACACAGGGCTTCGGCATGAAAATCAATAAAAAGAAAACTAAAATTTTGGTATGTAGGGGATGTGAAAATAGAACTAAAATGGAAATACAAATTGGAAATGAGAAGATAGAGGAGGTCGCGGATTTCTGCTACTTAGGAAGTAAAATAACTCAAGACGGTAGGAGCACTAAAGATATAAAACAAAGAATGGCGCAGGGCCGAGTTGCGTTTAACAAAAAGAAACAACTGTTATGCTCGAGAACGGTTAATTTAGAGACTAGGAAGAGACTCTTAACGTCGTATGTATGGAGTACGGCATTATACGGGTGCGAAACTTGGACAATAGGAGAAGCGGATAGAAAAAGAGTAGAAGCGTTTGAAATGTGGTGCTACAGACGCATGATGAAGATACCGTGGATAGATAAGGTTAGCAATAGGGAAGTATTAGAAAGAGTTGGGGAAAAGCGAAAGGTATGGAAAACAATAAAGAGTAGGAGAGATAGGATGGTAGGACACCTTCTAAGACACGAAGGAATAGTTCGTGACATACTAGAGTCAGAGATAGGAATAAAAAGAGGTAGGGGTAGGCCTAGATTAGACTACTGCTCTCAAATAGTTAGGGATGTAGGATGTTCTACTTTTAGGGAAATGCGTAGGTTAGCTCAGGATAGAAAAGAATGGAGGTACGCGTCCAACCAGTCTTCGGACTGAGAACCTTATGATGAGTGTGTTTGGGGCGCCGAGCTGCTTCAGATAGACTACTTTCCACTCAAATAATTCTCGCCTGGGACATACGGGACCTTCGAGAAGAAACGTTCAAAGATGGATAAAATGCCCTAGTTTTCTCACAGAGCTGTTGACGGTATTTTAATGTAAAAATTTGAGATCAACGCGAAATTCCTAAACCAATGCCACTTGGTTCATCTCGCTAGCTCCAGCTGGAGCCGAGATAGGATGAAATCGCATTTTCAGAAAAAACGGCATAACCGGAAATCGGAAAGAGATAATCTAATTTTGTTTTCACCAGTGTGTTTGGGGCGTCGAGCTGCTTCAGATAGACTACTTTCCACTCAAATAATTCTCCCCTGGGACGTACGGGACCTTCGAGAAGAAACGTTCAAAGACGGACAAAATGCTCTGTAGTTCTCTCACAGGGCGGTTTACGGTATTTTAATGTAAAAATTTGAGATCAACGCGAAATTCCTAAACCAATGCCACTTGGTTCATCTCGCTAGCTCCAGCTGGAGCCGAGATAGTGCAAAAGAAGGCCCGAAAGTTCAAGAAATCCGTCATTTCGAAAAAAATGAAAAGCCGATATTGGGGAAATTGACGCTTGTGCGTCACTGTCCCCATCATATCCATCACATCTGAAACCATTTAAGGCCGTTTAAAGGGAAAAAGAAATTTCGTCCCTAGAAAAAGTGACAGAAGGGGGGACCGGAGGATGAAATCGCATTTTCAGAAAAAACGGCATAACCGGAGATTGGAAAGAGATAATCTAATTTTGTTTTCACCAGTGTGTTTGGGGCGCCGAGCTGCTTCAGATAGACTACTTTCCACTCTGATAATTCTCACCTGGGACATACGGGATCTTCGAGAAGAAACGTTCAAAGATGGATAAAATGCCCTGTAGTTCTCTCATAGAGCGGTTGACGGTATTTTAATGTAGAAATTTGAGATCAACGCGATATTCCTAAACCAATGCCACTTGGTTCATCTCGCTATCTCCAGCTGGAGCCGAGATAGTGCAAAAGCAGGCCCGAAAGTTCAAGGAATCCGGCATTTCGAAAAAAATGAAAAGCCGATATTGGGGAAATTGACGCTTGTGCGTCACTGTCCCCATCATATCCATCACATCTGAAACCATTTAAGGCCGTTTAAAGGGAAAAAGAAATTTCGTCCCAGGAAAAAGTGACAGAAGGGGGGACCGGAGGATGAAAACGCATTTTCAGAAAAAACCGCATAACCGGAGATCGGAAAGAGATAATCTAATTTTGTTTTCACCAGTGTGTTTGGGGCGCCGAGCTCCTTCAGATAGACTACTTTAAACTCAAATAATTCTCTCCTGGGACATACGGGACCTTCGAGAAGAAACGTTCAAAGACGGATAAAATGCCCTGTAGTTCTCTCACAGAGCGGTTGACGGTATTCTAATGTAGAAATTTGAGATCAACGCGAAATTCCTGAACCAATGCCACTTGGTTCATCTCGCTAGCTCCAGCTGGAGCCGAGATAGTGCAAAAGAAGGCCCGAAAGTTCAAGAAATCCATCATTTCGAAAAAAATGAAAAGCCGATATTGGGGAAATAGACGCTTGTGCGTCACTGTCCCCATCATATCCATCACATCTGAAACCATTTAAGGCCGTTTAAAGGGAAAAAGAAATTTCGTCCCAGGAAAAAGTGACAGAAGGGGGGACCGGAGGATGAAAACGCATTTTCAGAAAAAACCGCATAACCGGAGATCGGAAAAAGATGATCTAATTTTGTTTTCACCACTGTGTTTGGGGCGCCGAGCTGCTTCAGATAGACTACTTTCCACGCTAATAATTCTCGCCTGGGACATACGGGATCTTCGAAAAGAAACGTTCAAAGATGGACAAAATGCTCTGTAGTTCTCTCACAGGGCGGTTTACGGTATTTTAATGTAAAAATTTGAGATCAACGCGAAATTCCTAAACCAATGCCACTTGGTTCATCTCGCTATCTCCAGCTGGAGCCGAGATAGTGCAAAAGTAGGCCCGAAAGTTCAAGAAATCCGTCATTTCGAAAAAAATGAAAAGCTGATATTGGGGAAATTGACGCTTGTGCGTCATTGTCCCCATCATATCCATCACATCTGAAACAATTTAAGGCCGTTTAAAGGGAAAAAGAAATTTCGTCCCTAGAAAAAGTGACAGAAGGGGGGACCGGAGGATGAAATCGCATTTTCAGAAAAAACGGCATAACCGGAGATCGGAAAGAGATAATTTAATTTTGTTTTCACCAGTGTGTTTGGGGCACCGAGCTGCTTCAGATAGACTACTTTCCACTCTAATAATTCTCGCCTGGGACATACGGGACCTTCGAGAACAAACGTTCAAGGATGGATAAAATGCTCTGTAGTTCTCTCACAGAGCGGTTTACGGTATTTTAATGGAGAAATTTGAGATCAACGCGAAATTCCTAAACCAATGCCACTTGGTTCATCTCGCTAGCTCCAGCTGGAGCCGAGATAGTGCAAAAGAAGGCCCGAAAGTTCAAGAAATCCGCCATTTCGAAAAAAATGAAAAGCCGATATTGGGGAAACTGACGCTTGTGCGTCACTGTCCCCATCATATCCATAACATCTGAAACCATTTAAGGCCGTTTAAAGGGAAAAATAAATTTCGTTCCTAGAAAAAGTGACAGAAGGGGGGACCGGAGGATGAAATCACATTTTCAGAAAAAACGGCATAACCGGAGATCGGAAAGAGATAATCTAATTTTGTTTTCACCAGTGTGTTTGGGGCGCCGAGCTGCTTCAGATAGACTACTTTCCACTCTAATAATTCTCGCCTGGGACATACGGGACCTTCGAGAACAAACGTTCAAGGATGGATAAAATGCTCTGTAGTTCTCTCACAGAGCGGTTTACGGTATTTTAATGGAGAAATTTGAGATCAACGCGAAATTCCTAAACCAATGCCACTTGGTTCATCTCGCTAGCTCCAGCTGGAGCCGAGATAGTGCAAAAGAAGGCCCGAAAGTTCAAGAAATCCGCCATTTCGAAAAAAATGAAAAGCCGATATTGGGGAAACTGACGCTTGTGCGTCACTGTCCCCATCATATCCATCACATCTGAAACCATTTAAGGCCGTTTAAAGGGAAAAAGAAATTTCGTCCCTAGAAAAAGTGACAGAAGGGGGGGACCGGAGGATGAAATCGCATTTTCAGAAAAAACGGCATAACCGGAGATTGGAAAGAGATAATCTAATTTTGGTTTCACCAGTGTGTTTGGGGCGCCGAGCTGCTTCAGATAGACTACTTTCCACTCTAATAATTCTCGCCTGGGACATACGGGATCTTCGAGAAGAAACGTTCAAAGATGGATAAAATGCTCTGTACTTCTCTCACAGAGCGGTTTACGGTATTTTAATGTAGAAATTTGAGATCAACGCGAAATTCCTAAACCAATGCCACTTGGTTCATCTCGCTAGCTCCAGCTGGAGCCGAGATAGTGCAAAAGAAGGCCTGAAAGTTCAAGGAATCCGCCATTTCGAAAAAAATGAAAAGCCGATATTGGGGAAACTGACGCTTGTGCGTCACTGTCCCCATCATATCCATCACATCTGAAACCATTTAAGGCCGTTTAAAGGGAAAAAGAAATTTCGTCCCAGGAAAAAGTGACAGAAGGGGGGACCGGAGGATGAAATCGCATTTTCAGAAAAAAACGCATAACCGGAGATCGGAAAGAGATAATCTAATTTTGTTTTCACCATTGTGTTTGGGGCGGCGAGCTGCTTCAGATAGACTACTTTAAACTCAAATAATTCTCGCCTGGGACATACGGGACCTTCGAGAATAAACGATCAAAGACGGATAAAATGCCCTGTAGTTCTCTCACAGAGCGGTTGACGGTATTTTAATGTAGAAATTTGAGATCAACGCGAAATTCCTAAACCAATGCCACTTGGTTCATCTCGCTAGCTCCAGCTGGAGCCGAGATAGTGCAAAAGCAGGCCCGAAAGTTCAAGAAATCCGTCATTTCGAAAAAAATTAAAAGCCGATATTGGGGAAATTGACGCTTGTGCGTCACTGTCCCCATCATATCCATCACATCTGAAACCATTTAAGGCCGTTTAAAGGGAAAAATAAATTTTGTCCCTAGAAAAAGTGACGGAAGGGGGGACCGGAGGATGAAATCGCATTTTCAGAAAAAACGGCATAACCGGAGATTGGAAAGAGATAATCTAATTTTGTTTTCACCAGTGTGTTTGGGGCGCCGAGCTGCTTCAGATAGACTACTTTCCACTCTAATAATTCTCGCCTGGGACATACGGGATCTTCGAGAAGAATCGTTCAAAGATGGATAAAATGCTCTGTACTTCTCTCACAGAGCGGTTTACGGTATTTTAATGTAGAAATTTGAGATCAACGCGAAATTCCTAAACCAATGCCACTTGGTCCATCTCGCTAGCTCCAGCTGGAGCCGAGATAGTGCAAAAGCAGGCCCGAAAGTTCAAGAAATCCGTCATTTCGAAAAAAATGAAAAGCCGATATTGGGGAAATTGACGCTTGTGCGTCACTGTCCCCATCATATCCATCACATCTGAAACCATTTAAGGCCGTTTAAAGGGAAAAAGAAATTTCGTCCCAGGAAAAAGTGACAGAAGGGGGGACCGGAGGATGAAAACGCATTTTCAGAAAAAACCGCATAACCGGAGATCGGAAAGAGATAATATAATTTTGTTTTCACCAGTGTGTTTGGGGCGCCGAGCTGCTTCAGATAGACTACTTTAAACTCAAATAATTATCTCCTGGGACATACGGGACCTTCGAGAAGAAACGTTCAAAGACGGATAAAATGCCCTGTAGTTCTCTCACAGAGCGGTTGACGGTATTTTAATGTAGAAATTTGAGATCAACGAGAAATTCCTATACCAGTGCCACTTGGTTCATCTCGCTAACTCCAGCTGGAGCCGAGATAGTGCAAAAGTAGGCCCGAAAGTTCAATAAATCCGTCATTTCGAAAAAAATGAAAAGCCGATATTGGGGAAATTGACGCTTGTGCGTCACTGTCCCCATCATATCCATCACATCTGAAAAAAATGTCGTCCCTAGAAAAAGTGACAGAAGGGGGGACCGGAGGATGAAATCGCATTTTCAGAAAAAACCGCATAACCGGAGATCGGAAAGAGATAATCTAATTTTGTTTTCACCGAGCTGCTTCAGATAGACTACTTTCCACTGAAATAATTCTCGCCTGGGACATACGGGACCTTCGAGAAGAAACGTTCAAAGATGGATAAATTGCTCTGTAGTTCTCTCACAGAGCGGTTTACGGTATTTTAATGTAGAAATTTGAGATCAACGCGAAATTCCTAAACTAGTGCCACTTGGTTCATCTCGATAGCTCCAGCTGGAGCCGAGATAATCGTAACACCTGATGGCTATTCGTTGGGAGTGAATGTTGTTTCTGTGTAATGTAACGGTGAGGGACTCTCGCAGCCTTTCGACGCGAGCTTTCCCTATGAGTTGGAGAAGAAGAGAATTATTCCGTCTTTCTATTGGCACAATTGCCTTCAATGTAAATGATGGCTGTACTTCATCGTGTAATAGCAATTAAAATACTATGCCAAAGACCTCTGCACTGTGCAGGTGTGCAGAGGTCAATGATACATAGTACATTATGCAGTTGAAATTTTGTTAACGAGGGCATTTAATAATAATTTCTTAGTAAAACTGGTTTTATTTGCATGATAAAATCAGCTGTATATGTAATATTTCGTAACTGAAAATAAAATGTGGCTTTTCGACGCGTTCAGAAGTTTATAGATATATAAACCCATTACGTTTTTGTCCAACGTAAAAGTCATTAAACCACACGGAATCGTACCAGCAAATACGAGCAAAAAATCCTCCTTTTTCGTCTATATAACGGTTTAGCTCTAGTCGAGCATGAGAAATTATTTTACCTCCGTATCACGCTCCCTTAATCACTTTAGCAATTAGAATCTTTTACCCTCAAACGACTCAATGTAAAATTGCAGCTTCAGCACTATGCGCCGCAGTGTAAATCGATAGTCGACTATAATAGCAATAGAATGGCGAATTAAGCTGTAATTTTTTAATGGACCGCGTCAAATTTGCATGAAATAACTTACCCAAAATCGATGCGTGATGGAATCTGAAACAACGTAAAAAGACGTGTTAGATTTCGAGATAATGTTTTGGAAGCGGTGACCGTTGAGGATATAGCTAGGCTAATGAGGCTGTATGGTAAACAAGGACGAGTTTGGGGAATTGTAATCTTTATGAAAACAGAGACCGGCAAAATTGAATTAGTAAGTTGTTTTAATCGAATTAAAGCGATAGGCTTCGATTGCCCTGGGTGATTAGCGAAGGTCCTTTTAATTGGACCGAGGAGTTTTAATTATTCTGAAAAAATACTTTATTACAAATGATGAATACATAACGAAATCGTTATAATTTGCTCTACTTTGAAAAGCTGGAATATGACGGAAAGCTCTTTAGCAAAATTTTACTTCGCAAAATCATTTACAGGAATTAGAATTCCTTTCTGTTTATTTAATATTATGGACTCTAGAATTCTGAGAAAAGCAGATTAAGACGAACAGAAACGAGTCTTAGGCATTATTCTTCCTTGTCCTAGCAAAGAGCTTTTCTTAGAAGTCAAATAAACAGTGCCGCGTATTTTTCAGCCGATGTTTCGCTAATAGAAAAGCTTAGATACTAATAAGGAGTTAGTCCAAATTTTGTTAGAGGAAGAAGTGGTAAACCAAAATTATACAAAATATATTCAAGATTGCAATATTCGTATTGTTTATTTACTTTATCTGGGTATATTTTAGAGAAAACCATGTTTTTTTGTCGTCTATGACTATTACGCCCTCTAGCAGCAAACTTAGAAACTTGAAAATAGTTTCTAGCGATTTCTCTTGGCCACTTTTATTATTATTTTTTCTTTCCCATAGCTGTACCATGAACGGTTGATTTCTTGTAAAGGTCCAAAATTGTATAAAATTTCATGTCTGTTAGGGTAGTCCCCCCTTAAATATAAGGCAAAAAAAGCAAAATAGGAGGAGGTGGAGGAGGAGGAGGAGGAGGAGGAGGAGGAGGAGGAGGAGGAGGAGGAGGAGGAGGAGGAGGAGGAGGAGGAGGAGGAGGAGGAGGAGGAGGAGGAGGAGGAGGAGGAGGAGGGGCAGAAGGGGGGGAGGAATCGGGAGAGGGCGAGAAACAGAAAAATTAGGACAAGAATGAGGATTATAAGCAAGAGTTATAAGCAAGAGTACCAGAGTACCAGGAGTAAACTTTTGTCGTACCTCGTCAAACAATGCAACAATGTCTGCTACCATTTGGATATTCCAGTTTTGTATCTCAACCTGTTCATTTTTAAAGTATCGAAACTAATCTTGAACTTAATTCATCTGCAATACTATATTATATTAAAAACTGAATAGTGTTTCATTCCAAAATAAATAAATTTCTAAAAAGCACAATCCTGCATCTATGACACAAAAAGTTGATATTATTCTTCCATAGCTAAATTAAATCGTTGTATCCAGAAGCGTGGGCAGAATATGTTTAAGCTCTCGCAGGGCGCAGCAAAATATTGTTTCCCCTTTCCACGTTCCGCACGTCCGCCCGTTGGAAATGAAACTAAACTAACCCGACTGTGATTTAAAAATAGTTCACAGCAGGAAATTAAAACTTCTCCAAGGCTCGGACAAAAGAGTGCAGAGTTAGAAAACTTCGTCCGGTTCCGACGCGCTGAAACTTCGCCGTGTAACGCAATTACAACTTAATTTTATATATATATTTCAATTAAACTTTGTCCGGTAGAGAGATAGAGCGAGCTATATTGTTGCCGCGCTTTCGATTTATAAGCTATAATTTAAAAAGTTGCGGCCGCCGGGGGTCGTGGCGATACTAAAACAAACTGCCTGTAAAACAAAAAGGGCGGCTGTTAAAAAGAACACCCGTGTTTCCCTTCCCGGAAGATTTATTTCTCATAAAATGTCTTCAGCATGTTACTATTTAAATGGGGGGTTTATATCCTGTATTAGCATTCTCTACACTCCTGACCCTTTCACAGAGGCAAATTAATTTATGGCCCTTTGTCAAACTGATTTTTAAAATCACGAACATACTTTTGTAGTCAGTAAACTCAAATCAGTGTCGCAGCATATAATCCAGCATGACCACGTCAAATATTTAAAAAAATCAATGTTGAGATAACCGAAACCTCTGCAGGAAATAAAAAAAAAACATGTTTTCAAAATCGTAACTCACAGGGCAAATGTTCTACCTCAAAGTCTTCAATCCACTGTTCACAGTATACTGGAATCGGCAGGTTCGTTCGAACACCCTGTATCAGAGTCGTTAGAGCGGAAGAGGGGACAGAAATAAGGTGACTTTCACTGGTTTAAATAAAATGATGCCAGTCCGACCTTGCTGATTTTGTTGCGCACGCACTATAAAATCTTCTGACTGATTTATTTAAGAATATGATTTCGACTGCCTTATTCTAACGACACACTTAAAAAACGTCAACTTTGTTTTTGTGGCCCTTTAATCACGTTACTGACCTGATAAATGCTTACTATGCAGACTTGGTAGTCGGGAATCTGACTCTCCGAAAGACTCTTCTAAAATGGTGAACTGTCAACTCAAAGATATAGTCTTAAAAAAATAAGTGCAACATGCGAAATCGTTATGCGCATTCGTGTCTAGAAGGGCGCAAAAGTCCGGGATTGCAAAAAGCCAAAAAAAAAAAATATTTTGTAATTTTTTTTGCGAATTCAAAAGTGTAGAATTTTTTTTGGAATCGTATTTGCGAGCGTAATATTTGACGTACAGTAATAATTTTTACATAAATAGAAAGTTTATTCTCTGCACTTTCCGCTGGTACCAAGCCCGTTTTTATATTATTGTTAATAAAACCTATACAAATTGTTTAATTAGAGAATGCACAAAAAGTGCATTGCAAACTTCAGCATCGAGGGAATTTCCTAACTATTATAGTCAGCTGCATACATGTATCGTATCGAATGTTCCGAAAAGAATGTAGAAAATTTTGGTGAAACAATCATTTCAATAACGTTTTTGTAGCAAAAGTTATAAATATTTATTTACAGCGTACCGCTGCTTGCTGCCGCCGGGCAAACCCCGACGCAGTTCAGTTCCTGTCCCCATCATGCCTCCATCATGCTCACGTCCGTCTCTTGTTAATCTGTGCGTTATCGCGTAAGTCTGTCTCTTTCTCACTAGCAGAATGTGTGACAAGAAATAAATTTTCGTCTTCGGTCAGCCTAAATACTTTAATTGTAACGTATAAAATAACCTACATATTATTACACGTATTATGATTAATAAACATAAACTGCAACTTTTTACATAGGTAACTAAAATATAAATTTGGAACAACATTTACATATTATCACCGATCTAGTACGACGGATGGCGACATCAATTTTAAAATGATTTTAGCGTGTGGAAGAGGTTGTAAATTTGGTAGTTTGTGTGATGGCAAACAGGAAAATTGACCTCTGCCCACCCCGCGTCGGATTTTTTACAACTGGCATGTCTTCAAAAATTTAAAAGACAGAATAAGTTAACCTAAATCTTTTCAACGCCTCTGCCTTATGATTCAACTTATTAATTAAATCATACAAAACGACAAAATATCCGAGGTAGAGGTTCTGAGCAGTCCCTGACCAGAGGCAGAGGTTTTGAAAGTGTTTGGAAAATAGGCCTACTTAGATTCAAACGAGCTGGAATGACTAAGTACAGCGACTTTTCTAAACATATTTAAAACGTCTGCCTCTGATCTGAAGCTGTACACGATCTCTGCCTCAGATATTTTCTTGTTCATGATTTAATTAATAAATTGATGTAATCAAATGACAGGGGCACTGAAAAGATTTAGGTTAACTTTTTTCTTTTTCATTTTTGAAGATCTGCCATTTGTAAAATGTCCCACGCTGGGGGCTCGAACATGGATATTCCTGATTTTCAACAGACAATTTACAATTTTATATGAATACGAAGGGCGCTGAAATCACACATTCCTTCACAATAACAACTGATTATGCAATTTATATCTGCTACAATTGAACAATTACCTACCTTTACATCTTACAGAATACATTGTCAGTTGTTTCTATTTGCTGCCTAATACTTATTGTTATTAACTTTGGTATGTATATATTATCTTTGAAAATCCATCCGAAGTTTTCGGGGTTACAGATAACAGGATTAAAAGTTGTTGAATTTTTCCAAACAATAAACTCGAGAATAAACTGGTAAGCGCTGGCATCTTCTGTTGGTAGTAAATTTCGAATGTCGGAATTGCAATTGTGAAACAATTGAACTCTCAGTTTATTTAAATTTTCAGTTTTCTTGAAAATGAAGCTTACTATGTCGCATCCACTTAAAACATATGCAGACAATAGTAAACCAGTATTTTGCGATAGTTCTCTAATAACAACATGAATTGGTATAGGCAGATCAAATCTACGGATCCACAACTCTTTGATTTGAATTCATCATGATACGTGTAATAATATGTAGTTTATTTTATACGTTACAATTAAAGCATTTAGGCTGACTGAAGACGAAAATTTATTTATTTCACACATTCTGCTAGTGAGAAAGAGACAGACTTACGCGATAACGCACAGATTAACAAGAGACGGACGTGAGCATGATGCGAGGCAAGATGGGGACAGGAACTGAACTGCGTCGGGGTTTGCCCGGCGGCAGCGGGCAGCGGTACGCTTTAAATAAATATTTATAACTTTTGCTACAAAAACGTTATTGAAATCATTGTTTCACCAAAATTTTCCACATTCTTTTCGGAACATTCGATACGATACATGTATGCAGCTGACTATAATAGTTAGGAAATTCCCTCGATGCTGAAGTTTGCAATGCACTTTTTGTACATTCTCTAATTAAACAATTTGTATAGGTTTTATTAACAATAATATAAAAACGGGCTTGGTACCAGCGGAAAGTGCAGAGAATAAGCTTTCTATTTGTGTAAAAATTATTACTGTACATCAAATATTACGCTCGCAAATACGATTCAAAAAAAATTCAACACTTTTGAATTCGCAAAAAAAATTACAAAATATTTTTTTTTTTTTGGCTTTTTGCAATCCCGGACTTTTGTGCACTTCTAGACACGAATGCGCATAACGATTTCCCATGTTACCCTTATTTTCTTAAAACTATATCTTCGAGTTGACACCCCTTGATCGATTTTCGACCTTCAGATTCCGTACTATGGGGTTTTAAATTTTGAATGCGGCGATTTTTTTGTGTCATACAATTTCGCAACACCTAATTTCTATTGAAAAGCTACTAGTCAGCATTTCCGAAATTCAATGCGGGATTAGGAAATATAATATTCGTTTGGTCTAAAATATTGTTACAGGTTGTAACGGAATGAGCGTATCATAACACAATGTGTCTAACTCTAACTAATCTAATTGAAAACAAGAAAATCAATCACTAACCTGCAACTATAGAACAGAAAGGTAAATGGCAGTATATTCAGTGTGTTTAACGAATTTCAAGTATGGCGGCAATTATAGGTCCGATACGACAAAGAAGAAGAAATTTTGTTGTCCTATAGACAAATTTCTTTTTTAAAAGGTTAAAAGGATAAGTGATATTATGATACGCCCCTTTCCTTACACCCTTTAACAATATTTCGGACCCAGCAAAAAATAGATTTCCTTCTCAAGTGTTGAAATATTGAAGTGCCAACTAACAGTTTTTCAATAGAAATGATGGTGTTGTGAAACTATAGCTACCGCACAGAAAAATCGCCTCACTCAAAGTTTAGAGAGCAATTGTGCATAGTAGATATTGTCAGGTCAGCAGAGCAATTAAAGTTTCACCAAAACGGAAGTGACGCGTTTAAGTATGTCGGCGGGAGAGACGGTAACCTACCAGAAGTTAGTGCCGATGGTTAATTATTGTTGCTGTGAGGCTACCAATAATTAAAGACATGTTAGTTGATCTTGAAGAAATCAGTCGAAAGGGTTGATAGTGCGGGTGCGACAAAACCAGTAAGGTCGGACTTAAGTGGAACCAGGAGATTGGTAACTTCATAAGGAACCTATTATCCATGTTATATTTGGAACTGGTTGTCATGTACGTATCTTATCGCATTTTCAAACTTAATGATTTGTTAGTACATTGACGACAACGCTGCTTATTTTATTGTATGTCATGGTTAGGAGGGTTGCTTTGTCGAGTTCGACAATAAGATCTGACGTGTCGCCTAAGTATTATTCGCTAGCTTTTTGGGCTTAGCGACCAGTGTGAAATAGTATATTGCGAACTGCCAAAAATGTCAAAACTATAACATGCGGCAGAAACTGTAGATATAATGTAACATTGAAACGAGGTCATAGCAAGTACAGATCAATAATTAATTTGTCCTGCACAATGGTAAACTAGTATGGATTAATATGCCCCTGAGGTTGGCCTTATTTGTTCGCTTTATATTTAGCGCAACGTAGATCCTTTGGAAACAATTTCCTATTAGAAACTTATTGTTTAAATTTGTGTCCACCCAGAGATGCAATAACTAAATATTATGTGATTATTCTGGGAATTAAATTGTCAAACCGGTTACTGATCTGTTTGAGCTTCCCCGATAGCAACTTTTGTTATCCAAAGGGTTGCAACTAAGATGCACCTGTAGCAAGATTTGATACGCAGGCAATTACACGGAAACTTTCCGCTTCGACTTATCGAAATCGTGTTGGAATTCCCTTGGTTGTTGTGAGTATAGTATCTCTAAAGTATCTTGTAATTAAGGATCTGAACGGGGCAAACGGCAAAGGAGAGTGATTAGCTCATTTCTTTATCCCCTCTAGACTTTATGGACGAAAGATTCGCTTTCTCCTTGATGTTCTCTTTCTAATTTATTGCATCAAAGATTCTACTACTTGGGATTAATTTATTCACCCGTTGGCCGCACCCTTCCAGCCCTAACGACAGCCTCTTACAAAGAAATGGCTGTCAGTGATCAACATCGACAAATATCGACACTATTCTCTTCGTTCTACGATACATTTTAATGCAAATTGTGAAGAGACAAAAAGGTTCCAAACTATCAGCAATCATGCCAGCACCTATTATATATTCCATCGTGATCTATACCGTTCTCATTGTGAAAACATTTTACGGCGGCAATAGTCTGCGGGTAGTCCTTGACTTATTTTCTGTAAAATTCAGTCCTATTCCTTCGGTAACAACAATAAAAAATTTAGTTAAGAAATTTGAAATACTGGGAATCTTTCATTGAAAGAAGGTAAATTTTACTAATAAATTTACTGGGTTTTTATTTAGATAATTCTGATTCGCCTATTATTATTACCTAGTTGCTAATTCCTTATTGTTCGCTAACTTAAATTTTACTGGGATTATGAGAAATTTAACAAGTGATAACGTGGAGTGAAACAAAACTAAAATTAATCTTATCATTTATTTTTTTAGTCCTTCCAAGAAATCTAAATGTTGAGGTAGAGGAAATGGTAATAGGCCTGATAACTGCTAGTCCAACATCTGGTTTAAGGTCTATTGCCCTAGAATGTAATGTTTCAAGAGAAACTGTCCGTAACATATTAAAAAAAACAAATATCATCCCTTTAAATTCCAATGTCACCGAGAGTTACTTCCCTTTGACGAAGAATCAAGGCAAACTTTCTGTGGAGAAATGCAAGAACGGGCTAATCGGGATCGCAGCTTCCTCTCATCAAGTTGTTTTACCGATGAGTGTACCTTCACTTTAAATCAAGAGCCAAATTCACAAAACGTTAGGCATTGAGCCCAGGAAAATCCCATAATAAATCTAGCCACTACAACGCAATACCCTCAAAAAATCAATATTTGGGCAGGCATTTTTAATAATCGCATTATAGGACCATTTGAAATACAGGGAAATTTAAATTCAGAAGCTTATTTAGATCTTTTAATTAACCATATTGGCCCTGCATTAGAAGAAGTTGCACATGCGAATCGGGAGGTCTGGTTTCAACATGACGGATGCCCAGCACATTTTGGAGCACAAATGAGGGAATTATTAAATGAAATATTTCCAGAGAGCTGGATTGGTCGAGGTGGTGCTATAAACTGGCCAGCTAGATCTCCCGATTTGGCACCGTGTGACTTTTTCTTGTGGGGTCATTTAAAAAATAAGATTTATAAAACTCGTCACCCAAATATTGATACTTTAAGGAATGCTATTTTTGCGGAATGCAACTTAATAAACGATTGGCAACTTGCGAATGTGAGAAATTCTTTCTGTAATAGGCTGGGATACTGTCTGATACAGAATGGGGGTTTATTTGAATATTTGTTATAGTTATTTTTCTTTTTTTATGTTACTTTCATTTCATTGTATATTAATAAGTTTTTGTCCTTACCTAGATATGAAATAAATAAGTATTAAATTGCCAGATTACAAAATTCATTAGAGCAAAATAAACAAATGTTGCCGCTTGTTAAATTTTTCATAATTGCAGTAAAATTAAAGTAATTTAATTTTTATTATTTCATTTTACTGCTATAACATTTTCCCAAAAACTTTTTAATATTTTGGACGACACCTACAATTTACCCTAAACTATGGACCAGCATTCACCAACGAAACATCCACACCAGTAATCAATTAATTGTCAACTATAGGTAATGACAATAATAATGTGAATGAGAATTATCTAAATAAAAAAACAAGTTTATGTAATAGTAAAAATTAACTTCTTTCGATGAAAGATTCCCAGTCTTCAAATTTCTTACTAAATTATTTGTTGTTATACCGAAGGAATAGGACCGTTATTGAATTTTACAGAAAATAAGGCACGGACTACGCGCAAACTATTGCCGCCGTAAAATATTTTCACAATGAAAATCTTTTCTTGAACTGAATAAATATTTTTGTTCATTTTTAAATGTTGACAGTTCAGAAAATCCATAAAAATCAAAGACGTCCGTGATTAGAATAAATTAAATTGTCATGGATAATCTGATAAATTTCTGTGTTTTAGTTAGAAAATTATTAATGTAATTTTTGCTTTTAATGCTTTAATAAATTGGAAAGTTGTAGAGTTTTTGATATCCTCATACGCAGAAAAAAATAATCTTTCGATTGCTACCTTTACCACCACTGTAACTACACATGGGGAGCAGGAATCCCCAAAAATGTAATTGCCCATGTTATTTCCCCATGTACACATGGAAGTTTGTCACACGGTATATTTTTACCTATATAAAAGAAGGAAAAGTATTTTTATCGAATAATTATTACGTTCGAGTAATTTATTCTTCCCTTTCATGAAAACTCAAAACAAACAACACCACTTGCGGTATAGGTTGAACTTAATATTAGTAGGTGAGAATTTAATAGGAAAGTTTAGGCGGAGTACCGTCGTCAAACATGAAACATTCAGACCGCGTACGGAGGCGTCGACGCATGACGCGGCAAACAAAAATTAAACCGGGGATGGGTAATTTTTAATTTCCCTCACTTAATTACCACAACTAACTTGTTGAGCTTGAATTTACCCATGTTAAAATATTAACGCTGCCGTTGTCAGGTTTCAACAGTATAGTTACGAAGCATTCACGTTTCAATTTAAAAATATGAATTCCGGAACTAAGAAAACTGAGGTTAAATCAATGTTGTCCAGAATTCCTCGCTTATTTTTTATTTAATTGCCCTTATTGTCCTGATTTAACTCTCAGGTGTAGGTGTGACACTACCCTTAATACAGTAGACACAGAAACTCTACATTTTCAACATATTTGGTTTAATATCGCACCGAAACATAACCAGCAGTATGGCAACTTTCCTCATTCAGACGTGGCTTATATTTCGCTATAATATTCGCTCACCTCACATAAGCTGTACCATTTCTCGTCGTGAATATCACGTACGTGACGTCTCCTAACTATCTTCGTTGGAATTAACGAGTGAGAGGATCATGATACGACATGTAAAGCTCTAGCACCGTACTTAATTGGTACGTTGTACTTCAGTAACATAGGTTAGGATTTCTGACGTCCAAAAGGAATTAATAATCAAAAATAACTGTACGAGCTACCATCGCTCGGATGTCTTTCTTTTTCCAAAAACATAAAAATTTATATTTTTCTAACCCGAAAAAATGTGCAAAAGAAAAATTCCAAATATTCATGGGGGACATAAAAGATTCCTACGAAAACAATTGAGAACAGAATTTGCGATTTTCGCTTTGAACAACAGATGGCGCAAGAAGATATTTTCAAAACCTTTACACAAAATGAATTGTAGAATAATAAACAACATGCAGAGATAGATTACGTCATACTCAAGTAAATGTAACATCTTAGATACCCCAAGGATCACACTTAGGTCCAATTTTATACTCAATATTATATTAATGGTACAGGTGTTTCAACCACTCTTCTTGCTTCATGAAGTTGATTTAAGTATTTATAAAACCGTAAACCTTGAGTTGCAAAGAGGGTTGCTAATAATATATCTCTCAACACTCAAAAATACTTTGAAATATCTTTTACCAGAAATAAAAATTAGTTCAAAATCAATTTTATACCATACACATTATAAATAAATAAATCCAAATAAATAAATAAATAAACAAACATGTATACTTAGATGCTAAACTAAGAAACACGTTTGATATATAACAACTTCGTGTTTCTCTCTATGCAGTGTTTGCTCTCCTGTCGAAGGGTGGAAGGAGAAGCTTAAAAGCGCGATATTTGATTGCGGTTGGCGAATGAAAAAGAGACCCATTACTTTCCCGCAATGTTTCACCGAGAGAGGAGCGAGTGAATTCGATTAATAACATTAATTCCGAGTTCTCCCAGGAAAATGTCTGCAACTCATTTTGGAGACCGTAGCTGGTATGCACAACTTCGCGAGAATCTCTTGCAGGAGCTATATATTAGTTGTTATAGCAAAGTGGTTCAACTATTTTCCAAGTTTGGTGTAGTATTAACTTAAGTTGCGATAAAATATAGCTGTGTAGGATGCAGATACTGTGGGTACATACATAATTGGATATGACAAACATTTAGGTACTAAAATGCCCGTAATGGCTTCTAATATATATTGCACACGCGTGTAGCATAGCATAATACTGAAATAACCAATATGTTATTGTTCACAGCACAGAACTGGATTTGTCAAAAATGTCACTTGGTGACAGATGTTAAGCGTTGATTGACTATTCAAACAACTTTTATGCTCAGGAACGGTTAATGCAGAAACTCGGAAGAGGCTCTTAAATACGTATGTATGAAGTACGGCATTTTACGGGTACGAAACTTGAACTTGGACGGATCTAAAAAGAATAGAAGCGTTTGAAATGTGGTGCTGCAGACGCATGATAAAGATACCGTGGATAGATAAGGTTAGCAATATGGAGGTATTAGACAGAGTTGGGGTAAAGCGGAAGGTATGGAAGACAATAAGGAATAGGAGGGATAGGATGGTAGGGCACCTCCTGATACACGAAGGAGTAATTCGCGACATACTGGAGTAGGCCCAAATTGGATTACTGTTCTCAAATATTTGGGGATGTAGGATGATGATGAAGATGGAAATTTGTATCTGCTTCTTCTGCTCCTGTTTCATCTACACATGCACAGTAAAAGCTGGTAATCTAACGTCACTTCAATCCCTTGTTTGAATTATATAACTTTTAATAAGGTATCCACTATCCAATCATGATTATTGCTTATATCGAAATAACATATCAATACTGACAAAGTCTTTCTACTGTCGGAACTGTTTCGTTAACTGAACATGAGTTATTAAAGTTATCCTAATAATTCCGTTGCACCAATTATTAAGTTTCTGGCGTATCACTGTATCGTTCGGTCGAGTGGGGTTTATGGCAGAGCTGAGTAAGGCATAACGATCTGCACTTGACTGGGGATATGGACGCGGCGTATTGGAGTAGGGTGCTACAAGTGCTGTTGACGGTGCGGCCAGCTCAAATTATTCACGGAGTTCACCATTCGATTGCTCTATTGTAATTTTGTAAATGGCAACGGATTCGAAAGTTCCGGATAGGTGTTCTATCAAACTTTAGGTAGTTGCCGCAGATGAGGGATCGCTTTAGGTAGCTACCCTCGAATACAGTTGTCTGTCAGGTGGGAAAGGAATCTTAATTAATGAGTAATCAAAATAAGAGGTATGTGGGCTCGTTGAATATCAAATTCCTGGAAGCTCTCAGTAGAGTTGTAGCACGACCACGGAAATTTGTAATAATTTCATGATCCAATGCGTCCCGAAAATGATTCCTAATTTCAGAAGGTCATTTCTTCAATGTCGTGCTTAATGTGCTTCGCCGTACAGCCAGACAAAAAGTTATCCGCTTATTCGTATGCGTGTCTGCTTCAATTATTTAAAACCTGCGTTCCTGTGGCGCTTCTCACGGGAGAATGAAGAGGGTTGACGTTTATAAAATTCGAGGTAGTTAGTGTAAAACCAGGAATAATTCGGAGAAACCCGGGAAAGGAAGGTAAAGTTTGCTAGCACTCATCAAAATTGTGACGGTCTAACATAATACTGTCACTAGCATTGAAGGTGTTGCTTTCACCTCCATCAAAAAGCTTTCGGACTGGTCCTCTCGGAACCGGCCGAGTTATTGAAATCCGTGGCCAAGAGTTTTATTTAAACGATTCTAGATGAGAGTGAACAGAATATCAAATTTACGCTGATGATGCTCCGAAACGACAAATATAGACACTTTAACTTTTCAAAACGAATGTATGGAGTACGACATTGTATGGGTGCAAAACTTGGACAATAGGAGAAACGGATCGGAAAGTGTAGAAGCATTTAAAATATGGTATCTTTATATTAGAACGAGTTAGGGAAAGGTGAAAGGTATGGAAGACTTTTCTCTTCCTGATTTATTCGGACGCCAATTAACAAAATATTTACAGTGAAATAAAAACCTGTTCTCGCGTTGTATCCTGATAGTATGGTAGGCCCGTCGTGCGATCAAAACTGAACTTTTACTGGTGTTTCGGAGTCTACGTGGTAGCACCGAGGTGCGCTGACTCCCAGACGGGTTTCGGTGGGAGATTTTCGTCGCAGCAACAGGATCCAATCTCGTTGGGGAATCGCAAATAAATGATTAGTTCTCCCTCGGCATTTCAAAAGGAACCGCTGGTTACAAAAGATGCGATCGGTTTATGCCGTTAAAAACATCCCGTTCCAGACAAACGTCACACGGAAATGCCAAATCGATCTAACCTTCACCAGCAGACGAGCACGATTCCCGGCTTTCAACACATTACTACTTATTGGTTACGAACAAGATAGGCCAGCCAGGTTGTGACTGGGTAATTTTTAATGGAGCAGTAGTGCCGGATGCAAAATACGTGACGTCACATTGATGACGGGCGCAACTACCATCTGCGATACCTTCCATCTCGCTTGTCTGCCGCATGGCGCGCGCTTGCTTCTCCCACCTGTGACTACGGACACAGACGACGGACCTATCTTCTGGATCACGGCGTGACGTCAGAAGGTCCAAAGTAAACACTAATCACTAATTCTTGATTACTCCAAGTGTTTACTATCGCAACGATACAACTTTTAAAAACGAATGTATGGAGTACGATATTGTATGGGTGCAAAACTTGGACGATAGGAGAAACGGATTGGAAAATGTAGAAGTATTTAAAATGTGGTATCTTTATATTAGAATGAGTTAGGGGAAAGCGAAAGGTATGGAAGAGAGTGAAGAATGAGAGAGATGGGATAATAGGATACCTTCTGAGACACGAAGAATTAGTTCGCAACATACTGGAGTCGGAGATAGGAACATAAAGGGTAGGCCAAGATTAAACTACTGGTCTCAAATGAAGCGGTTGGGGCAGCAAGGGATAAGCCACATTTTGGGATAAAATAAGATTTTGTCATTACAGTAATCTACTCTTGTGGGTACAAGCCACAATCGAAAGTCTATAGCTACACGCCACTAGATGGCGGTGTAAAAAATAATGCCCTTCTTCACAATTCTCTGATTAGCTACTGTTTTCAAGTAATTCAGTCGCAAGCCACATAAAAATCATCATGGCAAGCGTATTCTTAAGTGAAAATGAGACGAATTCAAGCGATGGTGAACGCGAGTTTGATTCAGACGACAGTATTAAGGATTACGAGGCAACAAGCAGTTCTGAAGAAGAACCGGGCAGTGATATATTAAAAGCAAGTAATTTTAGCAGTGACTTGGGCCCTTTTAGATCCAATAATTGTGGCTTATGCTTTTTGTTCCGGGACAAAAATTTTACCAAATCAAATTTTAATAGAAACGCCGTTGGTTTGCACCAGAATAATGCAATTCCTGGAGAACAACTGAAAAAAAATATTACCTGCAGGACAGTAATGCCGACTCCGGGAAAATCAGGCCGTTCAAGATGAATGAAAGTTAACGTCAAACAGAAGAAACGAAACTAAACTAAACTAAAACGAAATTTGGGGCATTCATATGTCTCTTCACGGGGAAAGAAAGTGGATGCTAGGACAATAGGACCACACTGTTCTTGCAAGAAAAACTGCAGGTCAAAATTGCAATGCTATGAAGGAAACATTTTCCTGAGGGGTAAACCGCTGAGGAATTTTGGTGTACAAAGCGCAGGAATTGCCGAGGAATTTCGGGAATTGCAGAGGAATTGCGAGGAATTTCCGAGGAATTTCGGGAATTGCAGAGGAATTTCGGGAATTGCCGAGGAATTGCGCAGGAAATGCAGAGGAATTTCGGGAATTGCCGAGGAATTGCGAGGAATTTTGTGGGTATTGTCAGGAATTGACGGGAATTTGGAGGAATTGCCACGTGTTGTGGAAAGATTTGCGATTGCGCGTCAAACAGTTGGAATGCGAATTAAGACATACATTCAGAAGTGTGTTTGAATGCAGCATATAGTGTAGTTTTGAATCCGTGTTTTTATAAATATAAAATATGAAAGGTAAGTTGATTAGGTACGTAGTTAATTAGCTAGTCCGGGTAATAATGACAAATATACACAGTGCCCCACTTAACTTGTTTAGTATGGGGAACTTTTAAACCGCGGTAGTTACAAGGGTGCTCAAATGTGGAAAAATGTTGCTTATTATAATTGTAATTTAGCAGTACCAAGAGAACTTCGGAAACTATTTCTGTTTCTGAGAAAATCGGGAAAAAGTGAAAATGGCCGAAATATTGTTTTTATTCTAGAGCCCTTATTTGTTGATATTTTGATACGAAATTTTAAAGAAAGTTATGCTTGAAAGTTCTCAATAGGCCGGTGGTATCAATTTTTATACAATTTTATACAATTTTTATACAGAATTTAGGCGTACCAGAGGTTAAGTTTGTTTTTTCTTATGGCCGCCATATTGGTATTAGTCATATTCGAGTAGACGGTATCAAGAGCTTTTCAACCATGTATGTATAATAGTCCGCATAAAAACCTTTAGTTAACAATGAAAATCGAAAAATTTGCCTTTAAGATTAACAGTCCATTAAAAATGCCACATTTCTCTTCTCTAGTAAGCTATGGAAAACAAAGCATTATGCTTATTATGACAACAATTAAATAAGACAACTTAATTATCGCAGGTAAATGTAATTCAGAACGTTTGGTTGCAGCAGGATGGTGCACCTTCTCACAATACACATAGGGTTCGTCAGTATCTAAACAATTTATTTGGTGAGAAATGGATAAGTATGTTTCACATTTATGATAGTAATAAGTTACACCCGACGTATTTTTAATATACAGGGAATACAGGATCAATACACTGGCCAGCTCGCTCCCCCGACTTAACACCCCTAGATTTTTTCTCGTGGATTTACATAAAAATCACGTATACAGTCAAGAATATGAAAATCAGCATTCTCTTCGGGCAGCTGTAGTGGCCGCTCTTAGAGAACTTCCTCGTCAATTTGTGATAAATGCGGTCAACTCGATGAAAACTCGATGTAGAAACTGTTTAGATGCTGACGGAGGACTTTTTGAACAATTATTGAACTAGATAAGAGAAGCTGTGGCATTCTTAATGGACTGTTACATCTTAGGAACAAATTTTTAGATTTCCATTGTTAACTAAAGGTTTTTGTGCTGACTATTATACATGGTTGAAGAGCTCTTGAAACTGTCTACTCGAATATGACCAGTACCAATATGGCGGCCATAAGAAAAAAGATACTTAACCTCTGGTACGCTTAAATTAAACACCCTGTATAAATGATGAAACAAATAATTACTCCGCGAACTACCAATATATAACGTTTTATTTAAATATTTTACCGGTTTCAGGATTCACAAAGATCCCATCATCAGAAATGTGAATCCTGAAACCGGTAAAATATTTAAATAAAACGTTATATATTGGTAGTTCGCGGAGTAATTATTTGTTTCATCATGAACTTCTACCAAAAAGTAAAACAAGAAAATATTAACTACCCTGTATAAAAATTGATACCACCGGCCTATTGAGAATTTTCAACCATAACTTGCTTTAAAATTTCATATTAAAATATCAACAAATAAGGGCTCTAGAACAAAAACAATATTTCGGCCATTTTCACTTTTTCCCGATTTTCTCAGAAACAGAAATAGTTTCCGAAGTTCTCTTGGTACTGCTAAATTACAATTATAATAAGGAACATTTTCTCCCATTTGAGCACCCTTGTAACTACCGCGGTTTAAAAGTTCCCCATACTAAACAAGTTAAGTGGGACACTGTATTTAACCAGTTTTTGTTAGGGACCACTATTAAGTTTCTCGTCGATCAGTAGAGTTAGTTAGGTTATGTTTCACATTGGGTGGGCATTGTGCATTGAATAACAGTTAATGGCGTACTACGCGGTCTAATATTAAAAAAAGGTGGTACATTGGACGAATTATAGAAAATTCTGGAAATGAATTTAAAATTAAATTCTTATCTGAACAGTTTAGATCTCTTTTTATGGCCTACAAATGAAGATGTTGCTTGGGGTGGGAAAAAATATTGATTCGAATTTTTGCCCCGCAAGCGACGCTCCTGGTAATGAGTCACGCTGTTTGTCTGCAAGCCGCAATTGTTTATTATGGCGTTGAACTTGTGTGTTTATGAGACTAGAAAAATCGATTGATGAAACAATCGATCTCTGGTAGTTTTCAGTTCCCAAATGTTCGAAGAGGACTATTCATTGGGTAGCAAGAAGCCGGGAGGACAGTTTTGAAGTTAGTTTTTGAAGTCTTGGCTTTCAGAATCAGATGCGAATAAGAGCGATAGAACCGGGCGAGTACCTATACGAGTATATGTCTTACCTCTTACATGCTTTTCGTTTAGAGTTTTGGTATCAGTATGTGCGTGCGAATGTTGTCGCGTTTTTAAGTGTACCGGGGCGTTTTCCAACGTGATTAACCATTGGTTGTAGCAGTGTTTTTAGATTTGGATTTGTGTATTGTGGATTGTTTAGGTTAGGTAATTAGTTGTTAATTGTTTAATTTATTGTTCGCTTGTAGTTATTTAATTGTTAATGCTTGTTGTAGTTTGTTTGTTGCTTGTTTATTTCGCTGCTTATTGTTAATAATTCTAAAATTACATGTTCTCAAATAACTTTTAATTATAAATATTTGTACATACATACCTAAGTCACTGTAAATAAATTGTGTGAATACGAAATACGTTACAATATGTTTTTACGGCCCTATTGGATTAATAAGCAGTGGACCATTCCAACTCAAGAGATCTGATAAGATAAATATTGATAAGCAGTAAAGCAGTACAAATCTTACAAAATACATAGGCAGTTTCTAAGTAAGTAAATGAATGCCATTTTTAAAGAAGTTGTGTTATTTTTTTGTTTTAAAGCAGATTTTAATTTTTAGTTTGTACCTTTTCGTAAGGTAAGAACTGATGTTCTCTTGCCATTTTGTTATCGTTTTGTTAAAATCGAATTTTGTTATTTATTTTGTAAGGATTGACTTTTACACCCTGTATCTTTGTTAGTAGTCACTTTAGAACATATGTTCATTTAAACTTTTCATCTTATATGGAGTTCTTCCAGCACCCATTTTAATTTGGCACGCCCGTTCTGAATCACCCTGTAGATTACGCTCGAGATTACGGCACTGTGAGGGTGTGAAACTTGGACAATAGGAGAAGCGGATCTAAAAAGAATAGAAGCGCTTGAAGTGCTACAGGCGCATGATGAAGATACCGTGGATAGATAAGGTTAGCAATAGGGAGGTATTACAAAAAGTTGGTCAACGCGAAAGGTATGGAAGACAATAAAGGATAAGAGAGATAGGATGGTAGGACACCTTCTGAGGCACGAAAGAATAGTTCGCGACATACTAGAGTCGAAGATAAGAATAAAAAGAGGCAGGGGTAGGCCCATATGGGACTACTGCTCTCAAATAGTTGGGGATGATGTAGGATGTTCTACTTTTAGGGTAATTCGTAGGCTAGTTCAGGATAGGAAATGATGGAGGTACGCGTGCAACTAGTCTTCGACCTGAGAACTTTATGATGATGAATGTATTGGGCATGCGATGGATGTATGTACGTATGCAATCGGGAATGTTATTTGCGGCAGTTGTAAATTTATGTGTGTAATGTGCATAGGGAATTGCCGGAATTTCCAAGGAATTGCGGGAATTTACAAGGAATTGCGGGAATTTCCAAGGAATTGCGGGAAATTTCCAAGGAATTGCGGGAATTTCGAAGGAATTGCGGGGAATTTCCAAGGAATTGCGGGGAATTTCCAAGGAATTACGGGAATTTCCAAGGAATTTCGGGAATTTCTGGCTAAAAAGGAATTGTGGTGTACAACTTTTTTCCAGCGGTTTACCCCTCATTTTCCATTCAATTTTGGGAGAATTCCACTGAATCCATCCTAAAAAACGATCTTATAAGAAAAAAATGAACGCCAAGAATCATCTCGTAAAGTAACTTGCATTTACATGGTAAAAGTACAGAGTGTTGACGTCGAGATCCGTAAAAAAGTTCTCGGCCGTGCATGGGTTACAAAATTACCAGAAGCGCGTGAGAGATATTTGTTCCCAAATTTCCTATGGAAGACCAACTTCAAAACAAGACCGAAAGAAGAAACTTCACAATCGGTTCATGAACATATACGAGCGATTCCGAAATATGTTCGGCACTTTAGTCGCCATAAGAACCCATCTTCAACAGACTCTACCTAGCCCTTCCCTCACTGTGGGTCCAGTGTTATATTTACGCAAAGTCTGGGCATACAATTTAGAAATTCGCGATTGTGCAACTGGAAATGGAACCATGTTCATGTGGATCGAGGATACTGCTAGGGGAGGCAGTGAGGAGGAAGCTAGTTATTTACTAAAATACCCATCTTCTGTACCCACAACCGACCAAGAAGAGCTTATAGTATTCACGTCCAACAAGAATCGGTCGTTTATGATGTTTTGGCTGCAGTTGATCCGTGAAAAGAAGTTTAAGGCAAGGCTTCTGTCCCTTGTCGCCTCGACCGCTTCAAATATTTGGGGGACGTAGAATGTTCTAATTTTAGAAATGCGTAGGCTAGCTCAGGGTAGGAAAGGATAGAGGTACGCGTCCAACCAGTCTTCGGAGTGAAAACTTTATGATGACTAACTTATTTGGTACATTCCTGGTAAAAGTGATTTTGAAGTTTCGTCGCGTAATAAAATACTAAATTTCCGTAGTGGGTCACTGAAACCTTTAGAGCTCCTATATTGTGGAAAAGGTCGGTCACAAAGAGCAACCTATTAACGATATATAGACGTATACGGCAAACTTTGGAAACAGACTTCTACTTTCCTTTATATTGAATAACAAAGTGACTTTGTGGCGGCTAAAAAGGGTATGTTCTATCAGAACCCGTAACAGGTCCACCCTCCACAAGAATACACATTTGAGGTAAATTCAAACAGAATTAATTTAAACAGAACACCCAGAGTTAACTGTTTCGCTCCTATAGTTGGAATTTAATTAATAAAAACTTATCGGGGAGCTTCTGTTACATTTGCAATTCAATGGAAATCGTATAAGCTGTCGGGAACGATCCCCAAAGGAAATCTATTAGGTGCTACAATAAATACCATCAACCATATTTCATTTATCTTTAATCTTATTGTACTGAATGTTATACAACAGTATTGTTAATACGCATTTTCGTTTTTAAGAACGTCCTGTTATTAAGAAAATATATTAACATTTTTCCACTAGACGAATTTAGTTTTTCTAAAAACTATATCCACAAAACCACGGTTTCCTAGGAAATCGATGCGGTCTTAATACTACTGCAAATAACACTATGAAAAACTCTTCCATTAAGCAAGAATCACAGTGGTTTCCTTGAAAACCGTACTCAGAAATGTAATCGATCGGTTTACAATACATTTATGAATTACGAAAAGGCTTTCAGAATGGTACCTAAAGAGGTGGGCGCTAATTTTTTAGACATATAAACCTCACCAATACACTCTATGATTATGCGGTATTCGAAGAAAAAGTTCATATGGGACAGACTCCATAAGTGTAGAGCATGGCATTAGCCAGGAAGATACAATCTCCCCCAAACTTTTTACTAACTCCTCGGAGGTCAATAGCAGTTAATGAGGGGTGGGCATGATCGAAGTTGTTGAAGAGCTTCTCCCCTCGGGCAAAGTTCCCATTCAATAGAGAAGCACAGAATGAGGAAATTATAAGAAGAAATCAGATGAACTGGGCAGCTTTTGGGAAGATTCGATCCGTTTCTCGCACCAGCTTCCTCACTAAATACCTGAAATCCAAAATATACTATCAATGCGTCCTACTTGTAATAACGCCTGCGTCAGAGACTTGAAACATCGGTCAGGAGACTCAAATAAAGATGGAGAGTGCGATATTCCGTATTAGACTACAGGACAGGAGAACGATTGAAAGGATCTGAAATTGAACAAGGGTTATGGTTTTGACGGAACGTGACAAGGGTAAATTATATATAATAATATAATGGAATGTGGAGTACAAAAGCAACGGAGTGGAGGTCCAGAATGGGGAAAAGAACACGTGGTAGACCCAGCATTTCATGGAAAAAGGACATCAGGAAGGTGTGCAATGGATGGGTACGGCAACCAGTTGAGAGATCTGGAAGGGACTTGGGCAGGCGTACGTCCATAACCAAGTATCTCTGTGATATGACATAAACAACATGAGTCCCAGTCGGTAACTGTCTTTATTTCTCCACGTCATTCATACAACAATAATACATATTTATGCAACCCAAT
This sequence comes from Xestobium rufovillosum, assembly GCA_963966045.1. Classification (NCBI taxonomy): domain Eukaryota; kingdom Metazoa; phylum Arthropoda; class Insecta; order Coleoptera; family Ptinidae; genus Xestobium; species Xestobium rufovillosum. Next base: position 5,982,579 of record OZ014499.1, on the reverse strand, counting down.
ATACTCTAATGTATAACTTAACATCCTTACATCTCCTTTCTTTATTAACAAATGAAATAAATCTTAACATTCTAATCCATCATGCACTACATTCTAATCATTATCATCATATACTACAAAGTCATCAAGTTTATTAGGTCTTTTTATTATTCTACCCGACCTTGACCTACAAACGTTTTCTTGGGAATTTGGATTGTTATCAACCACATGATTGCCTGAAAGTATTACCTGTTCCTGCATGTCACAACAATTAAGGTCTTCTAATATTTCTAACGCTTCTCCTCTTTTCTTCAAGAACTGTTTATTTCTTCTTATTATGTTCCCATTTTCCGTTTCTATCTTATATGTTCTTTCTTTTTTTCTTTTTCTTTTTCAATTATTTTCCCCTTTTTCCATGTCGAGCCCGGTTTTTCTTGATAGTAAATCTTTTCGTTACATATCATTTCCGGCCTTACTCTTGTATGTCTATCATAAAATTCCTTAGTCTTTCTTCGTGCTTCTTGCATTTTGTAATGATAATGGTTTTTGTCGATGATTTTGGGTTCCAAGTTATTTTTCGTTCTTGGAATATTATCTCTAAGAATTCTTGACATTAAAATTTGAGCTGGAGTGTATGATCCATAAACTGGTGTATTTCGATATGCTAAAAGTGTTAGGTATATATCCCCACCTTCGTCAATTGTCTTTTTCAGCATTTTCTTTGTAGTTTGTATCGTCCTTTCTGCCATACCGTTGCACTGTTGATGGTAAGGTGAACTTGGCAAAATCTTAAATTTCCATTTAGCTGCAAACTGTTGCATTTCTGTGCTATTTAACTGTGTTCCACAATCATTGATTACTACAGCTGGTATGCCATGCCTAGCAAATATAGCTTTTAATTTTTCTATTACATTTCTGGATGTGACATTGTTATTCAAGCTCACCACTTCTACAAATTTTGAGTAGTAGTCGGCCACCAATAAATAATTTTGTCCATGTAGTTCAAAGATGTCTATGCTTATTTTGTACCACGGAATTTCTTCAATTTCGTGGAGGATTAATGGTTCTTTGGTGTTAGATCTTCCATATTTTTGACATTCTTTACATTTACTGACATATGATTCAATATGTTTGTTTATTCCAGGCCAAAATATTGCAGAACTTGCTCGTTGTATACATTTATTTATCCCAAAATGTCCACTATGAATACATTTTAAAATATTTGGTCTCATCTCTTTTGGTATTATAATTTTGTTTCCTTTAAACAGTAATCCCATACCTTGTGTTATTTCATTTCGAAAGTTGTAGTAGTATTTAATACTGTCGGGAACCTTGGTTTTATTTTCTGGCCATTTATCTTCTATATACATTCTTAGTTGATTCAATTCATCATCATTTCTACTTTTTTCAATTAATTCTTCTAGTCTTTCATTTGTTATTTTAATTTTATTTATTACTGTGCAAATCTGCATTTCCAAATCCATTTTTTCTTGGTAAGTATCTTTTAAATATGCTCTTGATAGGCTATCAGCAATTATTAATTCCTTTCCTGGTCTAAATTTCAGCTCTATGTCATATCTTTGTAGTGTAAGTAGCATGCGTTGGAGTCTTGCAGGGCACTCATTTAGATTTTTCTTAAATATGGGTATCAATGGTTTATGGTCTGTTTCGACAATGAACTTTCTTCCAAAACAGTACTGGTGATATTTTTCCACACCGAAACAAATCGCCAATAATTCTTTTTCAATTTGTGCGTATTTCATCTGTGTACTCGTCATTGCTTTGGATGCAAATGCACACGGTTGTCCTTTTTGTATTAAAACGGCGCCCAGTCCTGACTTTGATGCGTCTACCGAAATCACGACTTCTTCCTCTGGGTCAAAATATTTCAGACACGGTGTATTGATGAGTATCGTTTTTAATTCATTAAATGTTTCAATCTGATGATCTTCCCAAACAAATTCATTCTTTAATTTAATTATTTCTCTAAGAGGTGCTGTTTTTTCCGAGAGATTATTTACAAATCTGCCTAAGTATGTCACAAGATCCAAAAATCTTTGAAGATCCTTCTTATTTTTTGGATGTGGCATTTCCACAATAGCTTTAAGTTTCTCATCATCAATTATTACTCCATTTCCTGAAAATTTATACCCTAAATACGTTATTTCTTCCATTCCAAATTTACATTTGTCTAAATTAAATTTAATTTATTATTTTGTTCAGCTAATTTAAAAACTTGTTTTAACCTTTCATCGTGTTCTTCTTTTGTGTGGCCATGCACTAAAATATCATCGATGTATATTTCTACTCCTTCGATGTTGAATATTTCTTTAAATTTTTCTTGAAACACCTCACTGGCAGAGACAATTCCGAAAGGCATTCTCTTAAATCTAAATCTGCCATAAGGTGTACCAAACGTGCATAAATTACTACTTTCCTGATCTAGTGGTATGTTCCAAAATCCACTAGTGGCATCTAGAGTTGTAAAGTATTTTGCTTTATTTAATTTTACAGTTATTTCATCTACAGTTGGTAGTTTAAATTTTTGCCTTTTTATGGCCCTGTTAAGGTCTTTAGAGTCTAAACAAATTCGAATAGAGCCATTTGATTTTCTTACAATAACAAATGAGTTTAACCACTCAGTGCTACCTTGTACACGTTCTATAATTCCCAATTTCTCTAGTTCGCAAAGATGTTGCTTAAATTGATCTTGTAATGCAAATGGAACTTTTCTAATAGGATGCATGACAGGTACAGTATTTTCAATCAATTCTATTTTATATGGTTGACCCAAGTTACCAATACCCTCGAAAACCTTTTTAAATGGTTTTATTATTTGTTCATATCCTTTATTTATTGTGCATGCATTTATTTTATTTACTAGACCTAGTTCTTCACTAGAACGTAAACCTATTATTGATTTGTAATTACCTTTTACAATAAAATATTCAAATTCATACGTAACATTTCTAAATTTAGTCTCTAACTTGCATTTCCCCATTACTGGTATTTCCTTATTATTATAATCTAAAAGTTTTTCAGTACATGAGTTAATTATATTAACATCTAAATTTAATTCACTGAATTTTCTTAAACTTAATATGTTTGCTTCCGCACCTGTATCAACCTTTACATTTACTTTACATTCATTTATCAATAAGGTAATTAACCATGAATTATTGTTTTTGTTTACAACAGTGTCAATGCATAAATTGCAAGAGAAATTATCTTTTGCTGTATTTTCATTTTCATATATAACCTCATTTACTTTTATTTTATTTTTATTTTTGCATACTGTTGCAAAATGATTTAATTTTTTACATATGTCACATGTTTTACCAAAAGCAGGACACATATTTATTTTATGAGAATAACTACATCTTGTACAATTATTTATTATGGTATCTGACCTGTAGTTAGTGTTATTTCCTCTTGTGTACCTACTACCTTTGAGTGTCCTCGCCTGTGTCTCTCCTCTTGTTGGATGGTATTGATTTTTTCTGGAACTTCCTTCACCTACTCTAATGGCATTCGATCCAACACTTGACCTTGCATTTTCTTCCCCCAATTTTCTTCTCGTCACTCCATATACTTCTTTTCCTGATGAATTTATGTCTAAATTTTGTTGTCTCGTGTTTTCCCATATGATGCACGCTTCTACTACTTTTTGCAGTTCTTTGTCCTGGTTTTGTAATAATTTTTCTCGCAGCAGCTCATCCTTCATTCCGCATATTAACATTGTTTTCACCAGATCGTCTGTTAGTTCTCCCAGTTCACATTCCTTGGCCTGATTTTTTAAACTTGTGACAAATTGTTCAATAGTTTCAGATCCTTGTCGAATACTTAAAAATTTATATCTTTCATAGGTTAAGTTTTTCTTCGGGACAAAATATTCATCGAATTTTTTAATTAGTGAATCAATTTTATTTATTTCGCCGACTTCAAATTTAAATGAGTTGTAAACCTGAATAGCTTCCTCACCCAAGAAATGAATAAGTCGTGCACACTGAATTTCTTCTGATTTTTCCTTCGTCTCACTGGCCACCAAATAAATCTGGAATTTTTGTTTCCATCTTCGCCAATTTTCAGCTAAATTGCCTGTCATCTGCATCGGCGGTATTCCTTTCTCCATATTTATATTGTATTTTCAATTTAAGTACTTTATTTAAGTATTAATTTTTAATATTTCTGCAGCGCCATGTGATATGACATAAACAACATGAGTCCCAGTCGGTAACTGTCTTTATTTCTCCACGTCATTCATACAACAATAATACATATTTATGCAACCCAATATACTCTAATGTATAACTTAACATCCTTACAATCTCCCACCACCATGTATTCAGTCTTCTTGAAGTTAACTGTGGAAGTATGGGGATATCGAGAACAGATGAGGGAAGGCTTAGTTCGATGGTGAAAAATTGAAGGATCAGGGAGTTTCCAATGTTCCAACTGTGCGATCAGGATGTCTCACCATAGAGACGACGAGATTCCATTTCATTGCAGTTAATGTGACTATGGAGACACATTTAATCTGCTCTACTACTTTAACGTCGTTTAACAAAGGGATATTTCGCATAAATTCGAGTAGTTTTCCCCAAAATTGTTCCTACTATGTAAGTTTATGCATTAACACTAGTTTCATTTTATAAATTCTTGGTGTGCTGTTTTTGATTTCCTCTCATCTGGGTCTGCGGACGTTGACTTGATTGTTTCTCCTGTTAATCTTTGCATGCCCGAACGAACACATTGTGTTCTGGTTGGTAACAGTTCCTTCTTGACATACAGGTTAATTATGTGTAGTGGGCGTTCTGAGATATTCTTAGTACTCTGATGTACGCCTACATTCCAAATGTTCCTATCCTTTGATCATCCACCGTCTTCGTTACACGTCGTACGTTTCTAAGACGTGTGCGTTTACACAGCTATTGATTTTCGGGTTGCTTACACTTATTTAATAAATAAAGGACATAACATAAACTTGCCTACTGTCATTCAACAACGAATACGTTTTATCACCCATCTAATTCAATGTGGAGAATCGAGAGTCGCTAATAGCTATCTATAAATTTAATAATTAATAAAGTTGCATAAGAAAAGTGTCACCAAAGTTTCTTATTTCTTATTTCGCAGTTTATCTTGTTCTTCTTGTGCTGTATCCTTGATTTTTCACAGTTTACTCTGTAATTTATAACCACATTTGCTTTGACACTTCATGCAGCTCAAAACAGTTTGTATATAAAAATTTTAGTCAACGTTTTTTATGGTAGTAGTAGGAGTTGTGCCAGAACTCCCAATTTTTAACTACTAATATGTTTTTATATTATGCGAGTTTGCTGTTTTAAAGTCAATCCAATCGATACTTCAATAAAAACAATCAAACACTAATATATTCTTACGTATTTTTAACAATTGATCGTGCTTTTGCAGAACTGACAGTTGCAGAGTCAAAGGAAAGGTGCCTATTAAAATATTTCGTTCCATCGCATTGAACAGAGGAAATGGCCCAATAAAACATTTTAACGGGCTTGTTACTGGATGAAATATGTATCAGAATTCAGCTTGGAATTTGCAAACATTTCAAGCAAAATAACTGCCAGCAAAAGTAATTAAAATTTTAATACTGGAGATTCGTAAAATTAATGTCGAAACGTAAAATCCTGAAAAATAATTACCGGGGAAGGTTTTGTTTCTTTATTTTCTTGGAAAGCGGCGTTTCATAGAAAATAAACGAGGCACAAATCATTAGATCCGTTTGCTGGAATTAGTGGCCACAGGTCAAAGAGAGCAAATTGAGAATTTTACTCAAAGTGAATGGAAAACTGTAATAGTAATAGTAATAGTAATAGTAATAGTAATAGTAATAGTAATAGTAATAGTAATAGTAATAGTAAATTTAAATACTCAACAACATAAAGAGATAATTGAGGCAAGAGTAATGTCATGCAAGCAACAGGGATTGGGAAGTAAAGGACGGAAATCTTTATATGGAAATATCACTGAATAAAACAATCTTGGGGAAACAAAATTTAGACATGATTACGAAGACAAGTGTATACAATATTGTATGTCCGAGAATCACGGCTAATGCTGAAAAAAAGGCAAATCGCAGATGGGCGCCTTAGAAATTAAGTACCTCAGAAAAATATTGAGGAAAAGTAAGAGTGGGTGAGGAATACAGAAATAAGGAATATGACCGAAAAAGAACCGATTGTGATAAATCCGGGTAACAGACAATTGAATTGATATGGTCACATAACAAGAATGAACGCAGACAGAACAGTGAGAAGGGGAAGAAAGAGTAACACACCCAGGAAGACCTGGTGGGAAAGGATGAAGGCAGAAGAAAGACACTGAATGAAGGGAAAATCATGGAATGAGATCCAAGTAGATGGGCAAAAAGATTTGCGAGGAAGAATGCTGGAGATTATAGTAAAAATAATGTCGAAACTCGAAATCCTGAGTCCTGGAAGACATTGTTTCTTTATTTTCTTAGAGAGTAGCGTCCCATAAAAAATAAACGAGGCACGCGTCATTAGATCCGTTTGGTGGAATTAGTGGCCGCTAGTCAAAGAGGGCAAATTGAGTTTTTTGCTGCCGCTAGGGTTGATGTTAAGAGGTGCTTGAAACAAGATTAAAAGTCCGTCATTACACAAGTTTACAACTCTGATGTATACGGCATTCGGAACGACACTCAGCTGATATAATTAAAAGACAAATAATTGAACTTTGCCAAGTTTATATCTTCTAGCTTTCAGCGGGCTCCGCGCCACTCTGTTCCAGACGTAGAGCCATTCATCAATCTCAAATAATTATGGGAGTTTGCTAAATTAGAGCAGGAAGCATGAGCGGCAATAATTATTGTTGTAATCTGGCAGCCTGCGAAGCACATCGTGCTCGTATTTTTGTTTCAACGTAATCTATTATGCACTGTAAGACGCGATAAATTTGTGCACATAAGCTAATTTAATTAGATCCCCGAGACCTCCACATATCTTACGTAGATAATAAGGTCGCATCCCGACAAACACCAACTGCCATCAAGGTCGCTTCTAATAGAACCCCTGACTCTGTACTAGATATTTGAAAGCTTACAGTGAGTCAATGAGTGTTTGAAGATTTTGTTGCCAACACTTTAATCACAATCAAATTTTAGTATTGAAAATACTTCTGGGCGCGTGTATACGGGACTCATCTTACGAAAAATGTATCGACAGGCGACAGATTCTGTCGTAGTGCAGCGATATTCAGCAAATACTAAAATTTTAACTTTGAGTGATCCCAAAGTGTAACCAGATGAAACTCTCACAGATGATTCTACAAGTCTTTTGGCACCTAAAAATGGCAATTACGACTTTTTTGGGTGGTAGCGAAAAAAATTAGGGGTGAAAAAGCAGTAAATCTATCCCACCGTGCGCCGGGAGACTCTCGGGCATCTTACGCGAAAATTACAAGTCGTAGAACATTGCGTTTTTTTTTAATTGTTGAAGAAATATTGACGTTTTTAATGGTGTAAATTTAGTGTAAATACAAGAAACTAAACTAATTTTATTGCACCGTATCTAAAATATGTCGCCACATCGGTAACAATACGTTCCACTTTGAACCTGGATAACTTTTTTTTTCACGATATAGATTTTGTTTTTTCTTACATAGAAAACTTCCTTATGGTATAACAAAGTTATGATTTCGAATAATGTATGGTCGCGTTTCAAAAATAAGTCCGCTATAACACTTTCAATGCGCCGATGTCAAAAATTCACTTTCGGTGCACGGGTCGAGCCGTGCGAGTGAAAAGGATAGACTATAGGGAATAGCCGAGTACCAGAAGGAGACAGAACGCGGCCAATTTACTCTGCAAAAGAACAGCGTTGTAATGCCACCTTTAAAATCTTCTTTCAATGCATTTTCAAAACTCTCTTTCTGTAATAGCCAAGAAATAAATGCTAGTAAATGAGGTAGGTACTTGTTTAGCGAAACTTTTACTGTTTATATCATCTGGGGAAGGATAATTTTTATTGGGTATTGCAAAATTTTCCATACATTTTCTTAAAATTGCAGCAACTCTGTGAAGAATTTGCAAATCTGATTATGTATCACCCGTTGTTTCCAGATTAAAATCAGACGATTCGTCTGTTGAGCTTGCGTCCTCATTTACATGCTTGATTTTTTTGTCACAAGTTCTTTGCCAGAACACAACAAATCACCTGACCTAACCTGGTCTACGAATAAATTGAATAGAGCCTTTAAATCTTTTCGACAATTTCATTTTCGGTTTCGAGGATTGTATTGGGGATCTTTCTGCATTACGTAACATAGAATCATATTTTTGTGTTACTGCAGGTACTTAATGGCAGCTTTTTTTTATTACCTAAGATGTGTTCTTGAATCCAAGAAGAAAATGTTGAAAACAAGCGATCGGTACTTTTTGTATTTCTGTCAGTTTTATTTTTGTGGGAATTTATATTTCTGGTTGATATGTACTCTGCGTAGCACAATTTGTGGTATTTTGCATCATATGCAAATAAGTCTTCATACAAAATCAGTCTAGACATAATACGTTTGTCATTTCTCTATCTTGCAGCATTTTTATGCCTATAGTAACAAGGACAAACAATACATAATTAACGAAATAAAACATTTAGTACTACGATACCAGTTTGAATTGAAGTAAGTGATTTCCTTTTTCTTTTGCCAGATCCTCCACAAATTAAGGCAGTGGATAGTGGTCCGCAAGTTACGGAATCCCATCAAGTGTACTACAGTTCCGCAAGTTATGCGTTATACTTTTGTATAAGTACTTCATTAGTTCAATCCCCACCCAGCAGCGTTTGTGGGTAGGTAGGTTATCGTAGAGAGCTAGTTGTTTGTTACTTTCGGGCCGGGTAGGATCGGCTCCCGTAAACGTTATTTTTTTCACACGTTTCCACATTATCTTTTTCGCATAAAATGCGTGTGTCTGGTGCGAGGACAACTAAAATGCGTTGATACACAATATTTAACACCTGTTCGCATGCCCACAACTTGCGGAACCATAATGACAAATGATAGTGATCCGTAACTGTCGGACTACTATCCACGGCCACAAATTAAACACATGGTTCTAACGTTAAATAAATTGATCCTGTCTTCTAGGTATTTAAAAGCGTATTGCTATTAGAGGCCGCAGAACCATTGTTGTGCGAGGGTTCACGATTTTTAGTATTGAAAATACTTCTGGGCTCGTGTATATGGGACTCATCTTACGAAAAATGTATCGACACGCGACAGATTCTGTTGGCGGCGCGCGCAGTCGAGGCCGCTAATAAATTGGATGGAGGCGGCTACCGGCTAGCCAGATCGCCAGATGTAAACTAAGGTACGGCGAGGGCGAGTACCGTTTAAGAGGGATATCGCGTTGCAATAAAAGTCCAAACTGTACAAAACGGATGCGTTAATATTTTGTTACGTATTGCGTCAGTTTGACTATGTGCCTTGTGCTTGTCACAAATCATTTATTTTATTGTATCAATAATATACCAACTTGAAACGGCACAGATCACTTTTGTTGGACATCTTAGAAACCGAGCAGTTGTGTCGGTATTTTCAATACGCCTATGATACTTGCGTAAGATGCGAGGTCTGTGAATTTTTTTCGTAACTCAAAGATCAAAAGAGACATCGACCTGATATTGATCTCGTCTAGGAAAACATGAATTGTGGGTCCGGAACGCTCGTCGGTGATTTGCAGGTAGTTCGCTTTTTCCGTCAAATAGAATTATAAATAGCTCTCGTAAGTACGGCGGAAAGAATCGTTTGCGTCCAAATGCCGCATTTTCGTTGATATTTGTATGTTTTCTGTATCCTTTGAACTTTCATTCTCTTTTGAAATACACTCCTGAATTACTGAGTATACTTGTACATACCTTCAAACGTTATATTTTTTCGTTTTCGAATATAATTTTAAGTAAATATATATTTCATGTTACAAGTCCTTCTGCTTTGTCGTTTTTTTATTTAAACCATTTAGCCGTTTTACCTTTTGCCTTCTGGCCAAAAGATATAACGCAAATAGCAGGCAAATTAAACTTGGTTTTCCACATCAAGAGATTTTTTATAAAGTAAACAAAACTGTCGTTGAGTAGTTTCGTGATTCCCTGACTTCATAGAAATGCCTCGGACACGATGTGTATTTGAAATTTAGAATGTCTCTATATCAATTAGGTATTACATTCAATAATAATAATAATAATAATCTTTATCTATAGGTATCTAATTTGCTAGTGTGGATGTTGAACAATATCGACCCAGGAATTGAACCCTAAGGAACCCTCGATTTAATCAATCCAGGTTGCGACACCTTGGACTTCAATTTACCCGGTATGTCCTATTTGTCTCATACGATATTAATAAATCACATCAAGCTTCTGCAAAGAGACAAATAAGGGTGTTATGATCTAGTGTATCAAACGTCTTACTAAGACCAAGCGACACAAAAATTATTGATAGTCAATCATCTCGAGCTTGGATTGTGTCGCCTGTTTTTTCCGACAAAGCAGTACAGCAACTAAAACTTACACGAAAACCAGACTGAATCGGTGGTAACAAACTATCTTCCAAGTATTTTTTGAGTTGATCGTTCATAATTTTTTGAAATATTTTAGAACTCGAATAATGCTAATTGGATGAAAGCACTTGAAGCATGTAGGCTCATTTGTGTTTTGGCAGAGGTCATGGAACATGAAGATCAATAATGATTGAATTAAAATGTTCGTTGAAATGGGAATGACACAAGTAAATTCATCTGCAGTTAAATGCTACAAGCACCCCTAAATCAACTGCACAAACATGCTTGCCAATATATACGGAAGTGTCAACACTTGGATTGTTACCAGGCGTTGGAGTGGATGAGCGCAGATGTTACCAATGTCGCAGCGGGCCAAGCGACGACTGGAGAAAATAAACACAGTTCTTGCGGTGAAGAAACCCGATTGACTCGCCCCGAAGCCACAGGGGTATATTTGGACGGTGAAAAGTCTTGGTTTTCGTTTTTCTTCTGCCTTCTGCCTTCTGGGCTCTCAGAATAGCCGGTGATTGGTTGTATACTCATTCAGCCGTGGAGTCTGAACACACTCGTGTTCTGCTAGATGGAGGTGGTTCGATTTGGCTGGCACTGGTTTGGCGGTGAGGTCTTACCAGCTGTTGACTGAGTTGCCGGGGTGCGGAGCTAGGGATGCCTCTGTTTTTATGTGTTTTTGATGGTCGAAAATAGTGAGCTGCCTTTATCAAAACTCCATAGTTCTGTATAGGTATTCAGTTGTTTTTCATAGCATACTGTTATTTCAATCCAGCCATCTTCAATTTTTGAAATAGCAGAAGTATATATCTTTGATTAACGAAACTGTAAGGGGTTTCACAGTTTTTTTTGAGAAAATCAACCTCATGATTAAAAGAAGCAAGATTGCTCTACGTCTAGATGTGATGTCATGAAAAAAGAAACAGTATGATACAAAATAAAGCTTATATTCATAGTTTTTTACATGCGAGTGACGGTATTTGGAAAACAAAAATATAGTTATAATTACTTTTGTAAAATAACTAGGTACATTTTTGACGACCGAATTTTTGGTATCCTAGTGGGGAATACCCTGTTATCTTTTAAGTGGAGCAGTAAATTCAATAATGTAAAAAAAATAAAACAAATTTTGTAAAATTTATTTCCGATAAACCTGTGACATCGCAATAAAAATATAACTGGTATAAAAACCAATGTACATACGATTTTGACGTTTGAACTCGCCACGAAAGTTTAGTATATACTAATAATAATAAACAAAAGACAGGTGCATCCATAGATGAACTAACTATGTACCCATCAAGTACAAGTCACCAATAGACCCTATTTTGATTTTAACTGCGCGTGCGCTAATCAGCCAGAAAGCTGGCTTTGTGTGTGACAGTGTGTAGCGCCGCTTTTGACATCTGGTGCGTTCAGAAACGAAACTTTTGTTGCAGTATTTTGCTTTTGAATTATGTGATTTTATCACCGTTGTGTAGTCGGAGTATCACAAGATTTGCATATTTTTTAGGTTATGTTCCTACGTTCCTTAGAACAGGAAGCATATGTTATTTAGCTCTTAGAATGTAGATGTCGCTAATAGTCTTCTCAAAAACCCTGATATTCCACATTTAGTTTCTGTTCCACACAACCTTACTCTACTAAAATATTGAAGCACACCGTCCGCCCACTGTTGTGGGTATATTCTTTTTACTGTGATAGGACAATTATTATGAAGTAACTTTAAAATGTAAATAAAGTCTAGTTTCAACTGAATCCACACCCATAAAAATAACAAAGTTCTACGTGCAAACACACTTCGACGCGATTGGATATTCGTCACGTGCCGCCACTGTATTTCAGTCGCTTGTAAATATCCGATAAGTTGCATGAATTCGCTGTCACGTGTGAGAAACGCTCGATCTCTCCTGATGTCGAGAATATTTTTTAAAAACCTACGTGAAAAGTGCTTTTCCTGCGATGCCCATAAAGAGAATTGAATGCTGAACCCCCTGAAAGGACTTGTCGGGCCGTAAATTGTTCGAGCATTAAGAGCACGAACGGGAATAATCGGAAGAAAGTTGTATGCGCCTGTATAGGGCACGCACCTCGATTCCCTTTATTTTTATAAAAAGGAATAACCGTGACGCCTTCGCGAGAAAATGATTAATTTAAGATGCACTCAGACCCTTTATCTGGTTCGCCGTAATGGGGGGAAATTAAGAAGGGGGCTTATTAATGGTTTTCTTATAGTCTCGAGTTTCCTCGCCAACAAGCTTGTAACAATTGCATTCCGATTAATTAACACCTTAGTAAATCAACGAAATCCTGCAAGAAGTCAATCACTGTAGGAAGGTGAACTAATCGTAGAATCGGAAAAAAATTCCCACGATCCCCTAAGAAAGCAACACACTGCAAACAACTAAGTAGGCGCGAAAGTTGACAATTGCGTTCACCCGTGTGCTCGTACTCGTAGCTGTGCGCGATAAATAAAGATCAAACGGGTATATTTATTCAAATGTTATAGGCGGCTTAGAAATTTTGACGTTTACTGAATAAATATCGCGTCCCGTCTCTTTCAAAATCTAATAATTTTTTAAAACCTACGGCAGCCAAACATTTTAATGGCTTCTCGATCTATTCTAAGACCTATTTCATCAAAAGGCATTGTATGGAATTAATTTGGATAAAAATGCATACGTGTACTAGTGTAGTAAATCCAGGCCGCTAACTCGCTTATTTCTCGAAAAAAAAATTTTCAACGTAGACCCAAATAAAATCTATATGGTTGTGTTCCTTGTATTATTTTCCATATGAATCTTTGGTTTACGACATTTCCGGCCTGTGCAGAACTTTTTTATTTTCTAAAAATGTAAAATTTTGCATATGTATGAAACAGTTGGTTTTTAAAACACAACAGGCCATATCTCAGTAAATATTTGAGATATCGACTTGAATTTTTTTTTAAATTAAAGTAGAAACATGAACGCTTCAAACAGTGCTAAAATATTTTAAAATATCACAATATTTTTTGCGGAAAATAATTAGAAATTTCATTTTACTTCGCTTGTGCATTATAAATTTCGACATGCGACAAACTTTTTTATTTTTGAAAATATGTCTGTATATGCTGCGAATGAAATTAAGAGAAAGGTTGTAAAAAGTTTTTGGGGAAAGAATTATTGACCTATGAGTCATAGTTTTGAAGTTATGATTTTTTGTCAGACGCGGCCTAATGAGCGGACGGGTCGTGGTAATGCACCATCAGGGTAACGCGTAGCGGACCGATAGTCGGCTACGGATAACGACGCATAAATGAGTTAAAACATGAAAAGAATTTAGTTTATTTTTATTCCTATTTTATACAATCAATATTGAGTGTCAGATTCAGCATCTGATTCTTCCTCTTCTAATTTTACTGCAGTATTAACACAATTCTTGCACTTCTAGTCTATAGAATATTTTAAACTTTATTTTGCGCAGTTACATCTATTACTATTACAGTTTTTATCTGAACACAAAAGTGATAAAGGCTATCTCACAGAAGATGGAGGTATGGGGTCGTGACGGGGGTCGTGATTACTAAATAAGGGTTCCCAGTGGTCTTTCTGGAATGTTCATCCGTATTTTTCTGGGCTTTCGAAGTGGATGTTGTTAATGTGACTAGAATACCATGTTTTGAATTGGTACATACATCTAAAGTGGGAAAAAATCAAATGCGATTATAATGTATAACAAGATACGAATTCAAATACAAACCTTTGCAAGTGCAATTCAAAAGCATCGTCTGTAGGCGGGTTTTCAGACTCTGGTCTATTCGTGTTTTTGGCCAAAAGAATCTTAGTTCATTTAATGCTCTGACGTCTTTTTGTTTATTTTTGTATAAATTAATATAAAACTTACACAACTGCAATCATATGTGCGTTCAAATGGCAGATTTAGTAAGACCATCATACCCTTAAGGTTGTCGGCGTTTTTAAGTAATACATCAAGAGCGGATTTCTTCCCAATTTTGTAAAACGCACTGGTAGTATCACACCCAGTGAAACAGTGTACTTCCAATAAAATTTGCGATACAGTTTTGTCAATTTTGTTTATAATCTTGTACCATTATAGGTAATACGTGTGTTTTTGGTATGGCCTAATTGCATAATAAGCAAAATAAGCACGTTCATATCTACAGATTTCAACAAAATATTTTTACTATAGGTACATTCTTATAATGCATATAAAATTATGCATGCCATTACATTCCCTTTTTAGCAATCAGGACGAGGCAGATAGGCGCATAATTTTACGTGCATTGTAGGAATGTATCTACAGTAAAACTATTTTGATCAAATCTGTAGATACGAACGTGCTTATTTTGTTCATACACTACTGTAGTAAGGTACCTGAATTATATAATTGTAATCTCTTTCTGCGGTTAGGCCAAAAACAAACACACGTATTATAATGGTAAAATATATTATAAAAAAATTGGCAAAACTGTATCGCAATGTTTATTTGGCAATACACTGTCTCACTGGGTGTGATACTACCAGTGCGTTTACAAAATTGGGAAGAAAACCGCCCTTCCGCTCTTGATGTATTACTTAAAAACGCCGACAACCTGAAGGATATGATGGACTTGCCAAATCAGCCATTTGAACGCGCATATGAGATTGCAGTTGCATTTATACAAAAATAAACAAAAAGACGTGAGAACATTAAACGAATTACGACTTTTTTTGACTAACACACGAATCGGCCTGCGTCTGAAATCCTGACTACAGACGATGATTTTAAATTGTATTTGCAAAGGTTTGTATTCGAATTCATATCTTATTATACATTTAATCGCATTTGATTTTTCCCAGTTTAGATGTACGTACCAATTAAAAATATGGTATTCTAGTCACATTAACAACATTAACTTCGTAAGCCTAGAAAAATACGGCTGGACATTTCAGAAAGACCACTGGAAACCCTTATTTAGTAACCAGGACCCCATACCTCCATCTGTGAGACAACCTTTATCACTTTTGTGTCCAGATAAAAACTGTAATAGTAATAGATGTAACTGTGCAAAAGAAGGTTTAAAATATTCTATAGACTGGAAGTGCAAGAATTCTGTTAATACTGCAGTAAAATTAGAAGAGGAAGAATCAGATGCTGAATCTGACACTCAATATTGATTGTATAAAATAGAAATAAAAATAAACTAAGTTCTTTTCATGTTTTAACTCATTTATGCGTCGTTATCCGTAGCCGACTATCGGTCTGCTACGCGTTACCCTGATGGTGCATTGCCACGACCCGCCCGCTCATTAGGCCGCGCCTGACAAAAAAATAATAACTTCAAAACTATGACTCATAGGTCAATAATTCTTTCTCCAAAAACTTTTTACAACCTTTCTCTTCATTTCATTCGCAGCATATACAGACATATTTTCAAAAATAAAAAAGTTTGTCGCATGTCGAAATTTATAATGCACAAGCGAAGTAAAATGAAGTTTCTAATTATTTTCCGCAAAAAATATTATGATATTTTAAAATATTTTAGGACTGTTTGAGGCGTTCATGTTTCTACTTTAATTTAAAAAAAAATCAAGTCGATATCTCAAATAATTACTGAGATATGGCGTGTTGTGTTTTAAAAACCAACTGTTTCATACATATGCAAAATTTTACATTTTTCGAAAATAAAAAAGTTCTGCACAGACCAGAAATGTCGTAAACCAAAGATTCATATGGAAAATAATACAAGGAACACAACCATATAGATTTTACTTGGTTCTACGCCAAAAAAAAATTTCGTCACAATTGAAGGTTGATTTTACTCGACTATACGTATTTAATGTTGTTCACTACATGCGAAAACATTGGTCAATATCTTCAGAAAATTTTATGCAAACTTGTCCACTACTTGTATATTTTTAATCAATACGATGTGCCTACAACGCGAGCACAAATGTGCGATAAAATTTATTTAAAAATGATTTCATTAAACACTGTCTTCATTTCTGAGCTTTTGCGAGTGCCAGGCACATGAAAGCATGAAACTCGAGCAATAAACCACGTTTTCTTGCAGTATAACAATTTCTCGGAACGGGAACATAAAAGATGAATAGCGTTCATAAATTCAGACTTGGTTACAACCCTATTTCATGAATTCAACGTGCCAATTCGTCTTTTCTTCATGCTGTTTGATCATTTCCGAGCTTTTAATTGGGGCTGTGTTATACGTGTTTGTCAGCGCCACTTCTTCCCTGAAAGAGACGCGTCGAACAGCGAAAAAAACGTAAGCTCTCAGCTATCTGCCGGGAATGTTCCAATTAGTCACCCAGTTCAGAGCCTCCGAATCCTTGATCTCCCCCTTCAATTTTGCCAACGCGCCATAATTTCAAACTTGAAGTGAAAAACTTTCGCGAACTCAAGTTTATTTCCGATAAAGCCATCCCATGTGCGTCGGTCGTACTTTTTTTAGATTTTAGATTTCGGCTGTAAATAACTGATAAGATGCTGGAATGCGATGTAGGGCGGCGGTGGAGCGCGTACCTTTTAATAAAATTGATATAGGGGTGGGATTTGCAATAACCAAATACATAAAATAAATCATTCGGAACTTTTAGGGTAGCTCAAACTAAATTTGTCCTTTAATATATTTCACTGAGGACTTGACACAATTTTGTATAAACTTATAGCAAGATGATACCAGAAAAACCTCTTAATGGCTTCTCGATGGAAGAGGTACTAACTGGGCACATTATTACGAATTGGCGGGCAAGAGAACAAATCAAAGTATCATTCATGAGCCCCTCTGGATTATTCGAATATGCTCATAGTAAGTGGGCTTAGATACTTAGAAATTTTGACATGCACAAACATAGATAAGTCATTAAAAACAAAGTTACTGCTTTGTGAATAAATTTGACTTTCTTAGGGGGTCCTGGAAAAAATAGTGTACACAACTCGACGCAAAGTGTATTTAATATACACTTGTGTGATAAAATTTTGACACTCGTACGAAATTTGGCACTTTCCATGCTCGTTACGCTATTATCTAACTCAGGCACGTTTGTGGTCTTTATTAATAGTAACTGGTGATTCTCATTTGCATTTTATTCTCTTCTTGGGGGTGGAGAGGCCTGATTTATTGATTTTTTTTCAAGTCTACCGCCTGGTGCGTGATTTTCTACTCACTTTCGTAAACTTGATCTCAGTTAATTGGCTATGGGAATTTTAACAAGAAAACATTCATGCGCTCATACATTGAACACTTGTGTTGCAAGAATTGCGAAATTTTGCGAATTTTTGAGAAGTCACAAGTTCTTTTTTACAATACAGCATCCCTCTTAATAGATACAGGTGGTGACATTTTCGAGGAATACTGTTGCAAACGAAACATTACAACTAGCATCTTAGAACAATACTCTAGGGTCTAGGCGAAATAATTTACGAATTTTTGGTTTACCAGAGGATGCTGACGAGAGGGTGGACGAAAATTTGTTTCGTTTTTTTCAGCGACACCCTTAAAAAATAATTTCAATATTAATGGCACGTCACAGAATATCCGTTTTAGTCAAATTTGTCTCCTTCCAGTCAAAGTGGAGGGCACTGTCGCCAGTGGCGGCTCGTGGGTTAATAACCAGGGGGGTCATTTTGGTTTTGGAACTTATAATTAATACTAAAAATATATACATACCTATACAACGTGTCCTATAAAGTTCTCTACATATGGGACGCTTTTTTATTATCCGTTTATTAAAAAAATATTCTTCATAAAAAGCTCTGAATTGCTCAAAAATCAAAATGCACTCGCAACATTCCAAAAATATCGGATAATATACAGGAGAGATCAAGAAATAATAATTTGACTAAAGAGTAAAGTACCCTTATTTTTGAAAATAATGAAAAATGTTATTCGGGAAAGTTATTCAGTATAAAAAGTTAAGGACTATTATGAAATAACAGCCACCTATGATCAAATTTATTTTTCTAAATTACAAACGTGTTAATATCTAATAAAGAACTAAAATTATTTTAAATTAACTTAAATTTAAATTAGAGTTCTTCCATTATTGCATCGGATAAATGTTGTGCTGTGGTACCTGGAGGGTTGACAAATTTCCAAAATCTTTCATGCACAATACCATCTAATACATATCGAAAGATAAAAATCATTTGCGTTTTATTGGAGCTATCTGTGCTCTCATCAACTTGAATTGCCACAAAATTTGTCTGGTCAATTTCCTTTATTATATGTGTGTGTACAACGGCCAACATTGAATCTAAAATTTCGTTTTGAATTGTTTTTGATATTCCTTTGAATACTGTATTTTTTTCAAGGTGCTCTTTAAATATTAAGTCTAGTTCAGAGACAAAATCTATAAGGCCACGAAAAATCCCAGGATTATTGGACATGTCACTTTCGTCATGACCGCGCAATGCAATTTCAAAGACTCCACAAAATTTTACACAATCAATTATTTTGTTTAAAATATACCTATTTTTAGAAACTGATTCATTAAAGTCGTGCACTGATTTGCGATACGCACTATCAAGTTGCTGTCTTATGTCTACACGTCCTAAACTGGCGTAACTCATTGAACAATTTATATGAGAAGCAGAAGAAGCATGCTTTTTAATTTTGTCTTTTAAATCTTTAATATCGGTTACTCCATTTTTAGCCCATATAGCATCATTTGAAAATAATAAGCACGGATAGCAAAAGAACGCATTTTTAACACTGCATCCACAAATCCAGTCGCACAAATTGTACATCGATTCTTTAAAATATCTTTGGACATTTTTACCTTTATCTTATCCTTTGTTGTCTGCTTCAAATTTAGTTTTGGTTTCGGCCGTCCACTTTCCCTCTTTTCAAGCCGGCGTTCATAATTTAATGTTCCAGCTGACTTTAAGGCAAATATATCCTCAACAACACTCATCTTGTTTTGCTAAACACACAAAATTTCTCAACGATCAGAACTTCACAACGATCACAGTTCACATCCGCAACAATAAAGAAAGGCTTCCCGCCTGCTATCTAAGAAGAAGTGAGATCCAGAGTCCAGAGAAAATATAACTGAATACTGTAGAACTAAACTCGATTCTGCGCAGTTGTAATCGGGACATTGACCACGTTGGAGATATAGGAGTAAAAGGTTACACTCACTTCCACTCAAGAATTCGCCATCTGCTGTCACTGTTCTTCTTTACATGCATTTCTCCATAAGCCATAAGAGCTGTGCAGGGTCAATTTGAATAATGTCCCGGCTTGCTAGCGAGCGCGCAGCGCGGCTTGACGCTTGGCTATTTCTAGTATTGCTGCGAATGCAGGCCGCTGAAGATTTTAAATTTGAGACTGTTAGACAAAAAATATTTTTATTAAAATTATGGTTTTGATCAGAATATTTTAGGAGGGTCATTGACCAATTGACCTTAAGGAGAAACCGCCACTGACTGTCGCAGAAAAAGAATTTTAAGGAAGGAGAACCCGCTATTGCCGAAGACCTGACTCCATCTCGAGTTCATATCTTGCATAAAGCTCAAGAAAAAATTGGAAAAAGTGAGGTTTTCATTATGAATGGGAATGTGCATGCAGATGTAATCAATTATCTCATGTGTTGCTAAGAAGAGTATGGTAATGAAGATTGGTTTCTTGTATATTTCAAAAGTTTAATGTGTTAAAAATTAAGCAACCTCTTTATTTTATTTTATTCATTTTTCTTTGAGAATGACTTCGAGTCGTTTCATTATCCATATTTTATTATATTTTCTGTTTTTTTCGTTTGATTACTAACTTTTTTCCTTTCTTTTCACTCGTGGCACATGTGATAGTAATAAAGTTACCGTTCTCATTTTAGTCAATTATTCAAAAGCGCTTGATACCTCAAACAACAATTTTCTTATATCCATGTTACATTATGTCGGCCTTGCTCCTGATGCGATCAATTTGATGTGTTCTTTTCTATCCGATCGGTTTCAGTGTGTAAAATACAATACAAATTTGTCTCTGCCTGGCAACCTCATATCGGATGTGCCTCAGGGTAGCATCCTCGGTCCCGTTCTATACAGCTTCATTTCATGGGTCACTTTCGCATTGTAAATATCATTTCTATGCTGATGATATTCAAGTTTATCAATCTTTTGAGCCTTCTGATGTTATGCATGCCTGTGTACTTATTATATATATCACAAGACTACAGGCCATTTAGGCCCCTGGTTTCTATTTTCTTAACAATCCTTCTCCACTCTGTCCTCTTTTTGCTAATTCTGTCCATTTTTCAACCCCTTCCTGTTTCAGGTCTTCCTTCACAACCTCTAACCATTTTTTCTTTGGTCTGCCTCTCCTTTTCTTACCTCCGTCCCCTCCCAACAACACTTTTTTTGCATGTCTGTCCTCGGGCATCCTGACTACATGACCCAGCTTTCAACACCTGAGAAATAGCTGGGTATCCATACTTCCTCATGACTTCTTCATTGGTCCTTCGCCTCCACAATCCATTTTCCGTTCTTATCCCTCCGTAAATTTTCCTTAAGATTTTCCTCTCCTAAATTTCCAACTTATTCTGCATTGTCTTATTTAGGACCCACAATTCACTTCCATACAGCACTACTGGACGTACGACCGTTCTATATACTCTGACTTTTGCTGCTCTTGACACCACTTTAGATCTGAACATTCTCATCAGCCCTCCCAAAGCTCTACTGCCCTTCAACATCCTCTTCTCTATTTCAACACTTTCCTCGTTCTTGTTAGTTATGGTTACCCCCAGATACTCAAAACTCTCAACCACTTCAAAACAGTATACCTTATTTTCCTCTGTTTGGAATTTAACCTCTGCTGTATCTGTGTCTATCTTCCCCTTGACTTCCATGTACTTTGTTTTCTGTTCATTTATAACTAGCCCATATGTTTTTACCACCTTCTCTAATTTTCCAAAGACATTCTTCAACTCCTTTTTAGATCTAGTTACAAATACCATGTCATCCGCAAATGCAATACATTGGTTCCTTGAATGATAAATAATCTCCTTTCCCCATATCTCGCTCTCTCTCATTACCACTTCCAGCACACAATTAAACAGGTCTGTAGACAGTGGGTCACCTTGTCTTAGTCCTCTCCTGACTTCGAAAGGATCTGACAGCTCTCCGTTAACTGTCACTCTGCTTTGGGAACCGTCCAGAGTCATTTTAATCAGTCTCACTATCTTCCCTGGGATTCCCAATTTTGGCATTGCTTCAAATAATTTGCTTCGAATTACCCTGTCATATGCCTGCTTGAAGTCTATAAAGAGGATGTGCAATCCCAGATTTCGCTCATAGCTGTTACACAAGATCCGCTTAAGTGTGAAAATCTGGTCGATTGTGGACCTTCCCTGCTTAAAGCCCCCTTGATATTCTCCTATCTCCCCCTTCGTATACTGTCTTAAATAATTTCTTACTGTCATTGCAAAAACCTTGTATGTCACATCCATCAGAGCTATTCCTTTATAATTTTCACAGTTGCTTACGTCTCCCTTTTTGTGTATTGGGCACAAAATTGAACTTTTCCAGTGCTCTGGAATTTTTTCTTCCTTCCATATTTTCAATATTAGTTCACATATCCTTTTCTGCAGCTGTTCTCCCCCTTCCTTCAACATTTCCGACTGAATTCCATTCTCACCCCCACTCTTGTTGTTCTTGAGTCCTGTAATTATTTCTATTATTTCCTGTGCTGTAGGTTCTCCCAGTATTTCGTCTTCAATTTCTGCTCCAATCATACTATCTTCCTCTGGTTTCTCATTATTATTTAACAGTCATTCAAAGTGTTCGGCCCACCTTTTTAATTTTTCACATTTACTCCCAATCATATTCCCCTGTTTATCTTTACAATATATTAATGTTGCCGGTTGATTTTGTCTACTATTCTTGATTTCCTGATATAAGTTTCTTATGTCTTTGTTTATAAAATTCTCCTCAATTTTCTCCAACTTTTTCTCCGTCCATCCTCTTTTCGTTTTCCTGCATATATTTTTTGCTGCCTTCCTCGTCTCATTGTATTTTATTCTGTTTTGTTCCGTTTTATTATTTAACATTAATACCCTAGCCTTATTTCTATTTTCTATAGCTTTTCTGCATTCTTCATCATACCAGTCCTCTCGTTGTTTACCTGTTCCCTTCAGCCATTGCTGCGCTTCTTCTGTTAGTATTGTTTGCAGCTGCAACCATTCCTCCTCTATATCTTCACAACTCTCGTTTCCCCTTAATCGTTCTGTTACTCCTTTTGTAAAATTAACCTTTACCTCATCGTTCCTCAACTGGGACACATCATATTTTCTTAATGCATCACCCTTCATTCTCTTGGTTCCAGGCAATACTTTTTTCAACTTCATAATTACAAGAAAATGATCCGAATCTGCATTTGCTCCTCTATACGATTTGACATCCACAACGTTGGTCATATGCTTCCTTTCTATCAAAACAGGGTCTATCTGGTTTTCAGTCTTTCCATCAGGTGCAATCCAAGTTACCTTATGTATATCTTTGCGGTCAAAATTTGTACTCATTACCTTCAATACGATTTCTGTGGCAAACTCTATTACTTTTTTCCCATTCTCATTGGATACCATATGTTTACTTTTCCCTCCTGTAACGTTTTTATACATTTCTTATCTTCCTATCTTTGCATTGAAGTTTCCTACTATTATTTTTAGATCATACTTGGGTATTTTCTCCAATATTTCTGCTAATTTTTCATATTGTTCATCTTTTATTTTCAGCTCTTTTTCTTCCGTTGGCTTGTGGACATTTATTATACTGTATTATACTTAATCTGAGGCTGCAGATTCTCTCTGAGAATGCCTGGAATCCCACTACAGCTTCCTTGACTTCTTCATTCACCATGAATCCCACAACAAAGTACCTATTATTGTCCCCACTATTAAACCATGCATACCCGTTTATATTCTTTACTTCAACCCCCCCTCTGCTTAGTTTCCTGTAATGCCAGCACTTGGATTTTGTATTGGTCCATAACTTCTTTCAAATTTCTTATCGCCCCTTCCTCATAAGTCCATCTTACATTCCATGTCCCCAACTTCATCTCCTTCTCGGTAACCACTTGTCTTTTTCGTTCCGTACCTTTTTTCACTTCCCTGTTTCTCTTCAGATTTCTCTCTTCATTCGACCTACTTGCATCGCCTGTGATCATATAATGTATTTCATCTTTTTTCTTTCGTAAATCCAAATCTAATCCTTTTCCGTCGCTGGTGTCGTTCTTCTTGACCTGTCCGTTTATTTGTGACGTATTTAGTTTTTTCCTTGGAGCCCAAAATCTCCTACTGCAGTCACCCCTCTTTCCTTTCTGGACCACTCATATCTTTCTCCATTTATTATTATTCTTTGATACCTCACTTTAACCGTATCACCTTTATCTTTTGCTTCCTTGGCTATATTTCTGATTTCTTTTTGTATTTCTCTCTCCTCTGTTGTCAAGTCATTATCAATATATATTTCTCTATCTCTAATTTTATTCTTGTTCCTCATTATTTCCTGTTTCTTTTCCCAAGACTCTACCTTTGCTATAATCATTCCAGGCTGTTTTCCTCTGTTAATAATACTTGCCGTTTCCAATTTCGCCGTCACCTGCAGGTTTTGGGCCAGAAAACTTACTACCGTTTCCTTTATCTCTCCATCCTCTGCTTTTAATCCTTTAATTATTATATTGTTTCGTCTTCGCCCTTTTTCCTCTTTTTCCACCCTTGTGCGATTTTATTTGGTAGTGATTCATTTAGAACTAGTGCTATAAATCAGTTAAACTTGAAAATTCAAAAAGAAATCATAGGTACCATTTAGCATTTAAGAACTACTAGTGAAAAAAGTATTACTTTACGCACTATTTTATCAGCATTTGTTCCCATGAAGTTTATTTTTGTTCAGAGAGATCAAATCAGTATTTGAACTCTTCAAAAATACTGGGTTTATTGAGAATAATCTTTACACGTAATTCAAATGGCTGCAAGTGCAACAAAAAGTCAATCATTAAGTCCTTCATTTTTGCCTAAAACCGTTCAACTCCTTTTGTATGCAGCGGTCGTCATTAAGCTGTATTCACCGTTAAATGTCTGTAGCGTACTATAAGCGTTCTCGCAATCATGCACGTTGCCGATAATGTAAACAGTAATTGCGCCCGTTTTATATATTGGCGGTCGACACGCAATGGGGTGCATTTAAGTGTAACTGTTACAGAAATAACAATTAAGAGAAGAAAAGCGCGAATTAAAGGGAAAGCACTTAAAGCGAAAGGAATGCCCATTCTTGGTTTGATTGGATTCATTTCCAGCAGAAGATTAGCCATTAAGTTTCAAATGGGAAACGGCCGCAAGTCGGGACTCTTAAAAGATTGTTAAGGTTATTAGGTTACAGTGTGACCATATCATTTTGAAATTTTTCGCTCTTGATAGGTAGGTACATAAAATACTAGTCCATCTTTCCTTGAATTACCCAACGAGAGAAAATATATGCTACTGATTTATCTGTTATCCTTCTCTGGCCATAATTTATTGTTGTTCCAGTTCGAACAGTCTGGGAGATTGGGTCTTATTTAATGATGACAAATCAATTAATTATAGTTAAGACGAAGTTCAGGGTTAACTAACAGGTAGACGATCAAAGACAACCCCAGCAGCACGGATCTATTTATTAGACTAAATTAGGTCTACGAAACTCGCGCTAATATTGTCGTCCCCGTTGCGAACGACGGTGCCAAAAGTCACACAAGAGATTACAAGGGAATTTTGATTCGTAACAAAACAAGCTTGTAAACTTTATAATTACAACAAACTTTGTGCCGTCAAATATTTGCCCTATAGAAATTTGATCCGTCGAACCGGTGAGACGTGAAACATGGAAGAAATTTCAGTTCCCAAGTTCTATATATATTTTTCAACACTCTTCATTTTGGGTATAGGTATGCAACAAAACTGTCGAATTGTAAGTGAAATATGTGACCTACTTCCCGCATGTACAGATATTCACTATTTCAAATACAAATCTAGAGAGGACTGTATTCTGAATCTGAATAGAGCGATGCTCGCTGTACGAGATCATTTATGCAATGAAAATACTGGAATACCGAAGTACGTACGTATTCCAAGGATGTAATATAGCGATGTTATTATTGAAATTGCAAGAGTTATGACCGGCAATAATTTGTTTGATATTCAAGCGTATATGGAAATAATAAAATTCAAATTTGAGTTTTGTAAAATTCGTACAAAATTTAATAAATGGATGTTGACCCAGATTTTACGTTAAAAGTCGATGGAAAAATTTTATAATAACTCGTTATCAAAGTGAAATCGATTTTCGATTTTTCTCAAAATCGAGATTAATCGAAAATCTATTAATCGATTAATCGAAAAATTGATTTTTGGTGCTAGTTCGTACAGCACGTTATCCGAGGTGGTGCATTTTATTTGAGGGTGCTTATAAAATTCATCTGTAAATCGACTTCCTTATTTACAATAGTAATTAGTTTACAAACAAAAATACGCGTGGCTGCTGGGAACTTCTATGGAGTACCTACCTACCTAATGAAATTCACAAAACTTAGCAACAGCTTTATTTACTTGTAAAAAATCTCTCAATGCAAAAAACAAGCTTAATTTGTCGGTTGTTTACTTATTTCTGAGCCAGAAGGCAGAACATGCAAGGGTGAAAAAGAAAATAACAAAGTGAAAGGGTTTATAACATAAAATGTGTATTTACCTGAAATTTTATTCGAGAAATTACACATGCATACGTTTTATTTATTAATTCAGAAGTATGTTCAAAAGAGAATCAAGTTTGAAAGCAAGCCCACAAACATCAATAAAATGCCACATTTGGGAGTAAATGTTTTTTTCGCCGTGCTCGTGAAAGTTGCTTTTAATTCAATTCGAGGAAAATGGAAAAGAAACCAGAAATATCTTACGTAGGTAGTGCCAGAATGAATACTCGTGATTTTCTTAGAAATCGTAATTTTTGAAATTCCGCGATCAAGTGGGACTTACAGCACTCCTGAAGGACTCCTGGAGTTAGATGCTTTAAGACCCGTTCTGTTGTGGGATGATCAGCTTCAAGATCAACCAGTCCTTGCAAGAAAAAGGCCTTTTCCGAATACTTGAAAACTTCACTTTTTATATGCAAATATTATATTTAATTCGCAATGAGAATCCCTTTTTGTCGTGACTAAAAGTATAAAATGCCATTTTGGTGGAGGCGCCGCGGTACATTTTTCCATAATTTTTTCATGGCACAAAAACGTAAACTTTTCCTTTTAACAAAAATGTTCGAAACACTTTAAATTTTGCTTCATAATCATTGTCGATTTCGGGGTGACCATTCAACGATACATAAGCTCGTTGGATTACTCATGCTATATGTATAGAAACAGACAAAGAATGAAAATTCCTAGACGTTCCAAGAATTCCGAACGAGTTGTCTGATAACGTTCCTATCAAATCGGGACTTCCACAGGGAAGTGTTTTAGGACCGCTACCATTGTGCTTTATACGGCAGGTCTCCCAGCAACCAAATTATTATTATTATTGAAGCTGAAACGTTTACTTCTTGAAAATTTATATTAGGCAATTTTTTTTTTAATTAATAAAACTCCTAAAAAATCTAAATTCAAACCATATATGCCATCCTTGAATTTTAAGCCACAATGGGCAATAGAAAATACTTAATGCAATTTAAAAATAATTTATAAAGTAATTGTTTTGTGACAGACAAGTTCATCACTTAAAAATAAAGTTGTTCTGAAGATCGTCGCCGACAAGCAAACAGCTAAACTGATAATATGCTTTTATCAGAGCACATTGTGCAATAAAAGAGTTCTGCCTTTATTATTTTGAAACAGTTTTAATCCGCTTAACTATTTATCCTTTAAAAGGATAATGCATGCATATTGTTTGAAGTATATTACATATAAAAACTAGTTGTCAATGCATTGACAGAACAGCTTCCTAGCCACAGCCACAACTGAACTGGAGGGCGCGCGGCAACCTGTTACGATTTTCGCACATCGTGTAGCGAAAAATACCCTCTATCCGATGCAATACAAAAATATATACGGTCTCATTGAAAAAAATGTTCGATGACGCCATATCTTGGCTCAAAAGTGCTTTAAAAAATTCACAGATCTCGCACCTTACGCAAGCATCGTATGTATTGAAAATGCCTGACACAATTTTTACATTTAAAACACTTATGAGTTATATCTGCCACAATATAACAAATTAATTATTATTAATTTACGTTTACCGATTTTGCGGGGTCGAGATCGTAACAATAAACAGCCATACTTTGCGGTTTGTTTTAAAACAATAACTGCTTCCGCGCCGATTCGGTGTCGGCATTTCATATGTCACGCAATCCAATATTATCCGTATGCGCTGGTCGAGGTCACGCCATCCTCATTAAGTTTGCCTAAACGTGATCCCAATAGCATTTTCAATACTAAAAACCGCCCCGTCAGTTTCCTATGGACCATCTCTGATATACGTATGCAAAATTTCAACAAAATCTGTGGAGCCGTTTTCCCGCAAAAGTGCCAACAGACATACACACGCACGCACACACGCACGCACACACACACACACGCACACACACACCCACACATACATACCGACGGAAATGTGCCACCTTGCCAAAAAGTCTTAGAATGACCTGAAACGTCCACATTTGATGAAAAAACACCATGGTCAAAAAACGACTATCACAATAGCTTCCTAGCTCGGCTAGCTTATCCCAGTATATCAGGTTTAGTGGACACCTGAAATAATAGTTAAAGTTGTTTTCACATTTAAGTAGCTCAACAGGCTTAACAGAAATAATTTAAAACTTCTGAATGAAGCGAATGTATTAAACCTTTCATTTTCTACTGCCCTATTCTGAAACATCCCCTCTCTACTTTCTTTCTTTCTCGGAATGCGGATCTTGCAGATTTGTATTTCAAGAAGTATTCTATAACCAAGCAATGTGCTTGCAACAATGCAACAATGACAACACACTTACATTGAACTCTGTAACTGCATCCAGTTGCCAATCACAACTATTGTATCATTTCCGACCAGATAGGAGCACTAATTCCAATGTGTTCAGAACAGTTACAATTATGTTAATCTATACACAACCATTGTATCAAACATAGCAGTTGCACTCACTCAGAAAGTTTCAATTATAATAATTTTTTTGCAGATATGTACCTAATTTACAACAATACACTGAATGAAGAATCAGAAGACGCACTCGAGCCAACTCAAGGGCGGTATTGCCTTCACTTCAACGCATCCTGCAGGACATTTCAGAGCCAACGGCGACGGCGTCCAGGTAAAGCGTGTTCGGAACCGAACCGGTAATTTTTTCGCGGTACCTCCACGAACCCTGACGCGCGTGTACTGAGAGCGGACCCCGGGATCGACGCCCGCCGCCGGAGGGACACTAGTAACTTACTTGGACCGCCGTCGGAGGCGCTAGTGCGGAAGCAAAAATCGTTATTGCACGCGCAGGACCCTTGTCGGGAAAATAACATGGGTGTTGCGAATTTGTATCGCTGTACATGTGTGTTGGTATGTAGTTTATCTGCTCATGGACAGGCATTGGCTGCAAATACGCCAACTTTTTAGCCCTCAATTATTCACCAGGGGTGTGCTGATGTAGAAGTTTTTGCGAGGGTTGTTTCGGAAAGTATACTTGTGCAATTAAATCTGACCTCCTTCTGAATAAGCAGGTTGAAGTATGTATCAATTTGCTGTTTTTTTACTAAATAAATCTTGACAAAGCCCGCGACCGGGGGCGAAACGTTATACAGTTATTTATTTATGCCAAAATTTCACAAAATTTAAAATAATATTAGGTTAGTTTAAAATCAGTGAGGTTGCAGAATATTTTAATCCATTTTTCACTCTAAACTAAAACAAAAACATAGTTATTGTAATATAATTCTAATATTTGATTAAACAGATTTACTGGCGCGTCTCCACAGTAAACTCTCCGCACACCTACCCCACACTAGTTGAGTTGTTGAAACGCAGCAGGCTGTGATAACTGTATGGGGTTGTTTTGTTTTTATAGCCGCCTTATCTATAATTGGATCAAATAGACGCGAGCCTCTGTCACCGGAGCGCAGGTTTCCGGGAAACCACCAGGGACGGACGACGGACCGGCGGCAGTGCGCCCAGATTGCGGCTTTGTTTGAATTAATTTCGAATTCGATTCTCCCTGTTTAACTTGTCTTGTACATATTTAATTACTTATAAGAGCAAAATGTGCGCTGGAGACGACATAATGTGCTCACTTAACAGCGTGGAAAGATAGGGTCGTCGCACTGTTTGTTCTCGGAGTCAGCTGGGGGAGCTCTAGTTGTTAGGGGCTTAGCAAGGGTGCTAAAGTATCAAGAAGTTAAAGAAACTATGAGTCAAAAACTATTTATCTTTTAAAAGTTTTCCTTGTATGAAATATGCAGGATCTACAGAATTCAGTTGAGAATAAAAAGTTTCTAGTTTTCAGAGCAGATTTAGTACAGAAGTGCCCTATCCAGACTGATAACAAATTGAACAGTATGGAACCATTGATAGTCTTCAGTGATACAAACTAATATATGACGCTACTGGATGATATGACGTAACTTATTTATATAACCCAAAGTAAACTATAGCCGACAAATCTGAAAATATGGCTTACTATAAGTATACATTTGCGTACTTATAATTTCTATAATCGCCATATCCCTCATTCATATTTCTCTGCCAGGATATCTCCAACAGGGTATAATTCCATCGTATCAAATGATAGGGTTGGTTTCTAGGTTGCGCTTTATCAGAGAACAATATTCACCTTAATCATTGATACAATCCCCATGTCACAGTTCATTTCTGTTCTGAACCCCGCCTTCCATATAAACTTAGCTTTAATTCGGGTCAGACAGTAAACATCCCCCTTTTGTGATATATTCCAACCCTCTTGCTACAAGCAGGTCTCTAGAACTCGTTAAAGTGGACGTCAGTTTTATTTTATTTTTTGACGTTCTAAAGAGACAGTACAACTAACCGGTGGTTGAGTCTGAAATTGGAATTGTGCGGACTGTCTGGCTGTACAACAGATTTTTTTCCCCCCAAATTAAATTCAATGGAGAAAACTCGGAAGTGTTAAAAATTGTGTTAATCAATAATTTAACATTCAAAATAAATTCCGCAACTTTGGTTTTTTCGATCCGAGACTTCATTTTATCAAAATGAAATACGGTTCACATTTGTTGTTCAATTCCTTTAACTTGACTTTTTATTGCTGCTCTTGATCGATTGACCAAAGTTAAAACCGTGGGTTTATTCAATGCTCCTCTTGCCAACTCGCCTAGCCAACGTAGCGCCGCGCCGTAAGGCTTATTATAAAACTTCCATTAGGAAAGGCCGAGCATTCAAGAGTAGAAGACTACGGTGGGTTAAGAAAACCTTAATATGGTTATTAAAAACCCCCATTTGTATTTTTAAGAATTACGTTATAGATATGCTGATAAATTCACCGCCAATTTTTATTAGTTACTAGCTGGTACCCGGCGCGTTGCTGCCTCTGAAGAAATAATTGTGGTAAAATCGTTTGAAACTTGATAAACTGCGAATGGCATATGCCGTTTGACGTTTGCATTTTCACTTTATAAATTATTTGCTGCCCGGTCCCGGTACGACATGCGCGGCACCTACTGTAAGTTAATCTTCAGATTAGCCCAGCAAGTGTTCCTGTGAAGTTTGGTAGCGATCGGATCAACATAATTTTTTTGTTTTGTGCGAGGCGGGGGCTTGATATGACACTACTTATCAACTGTCAGATTTGACAATAAAATCGAGCGTTACCTAAAAAAACGTTACGTTCCTCTGCGTAACTATGGATACGTGTATTTATGTACAATGACCAAAATTATCAAGTTAGTAATTAATTTCAAGTTGTCAGTTTAAAATTGTAATATTTTGTTGTGAAACTGTCGAAAATGTCGATTTCGGATGGTGAGGAAGAAACTATTTGTACTCCTGCAGATATAATTGAAACAGCAAATGAAGCTACAACAGATTTATTGCCCGATAAATTTAAAAAAGTGTATGAAATTTGTTATAGACGGTTTATAGACTGGTGTGACACAAAGTTTGTTAAGAACATTACAGAAAACGTCCCACGGAAACGGGATAAAAAGTATCCTATGTCCGTCTCCTGGTTCTAAGCTACCTCCCCACCAATTTTCAGCCAAATCGGTTCAGCCGTTCTTGAGTTATAAATAGTGTAACTAATTGCCCGATAAATTTAAAAAAGTGTATGAAATTTGTTATAGACGGTTTATAGACTGGTGTGACACAAAGTTTGTTAAGAACATTACTGAAAACGTCCCACGGAAACGGGATAAAAAGTATCCTATGTCCGTCTCCTGGTTCTAAGCTACCTCCCCACCAATTTTCAGCCAAATCGGTTCAGCCGTTCTTGAGTTATAAATAGTGTAACTAACACGACTTTCTTTTATATAGATATATAATATAATAATAAAGATATTTCAGAAACTATGAAGTTAATGAAGAGGCTATGTTTTTAGCGTGGGTGGAAGATTACTCAGTTATAAGAGCAGAGGACAAAAACTGTTTGAATTCATTTCTGAAGTACTATAAGTATTCTAAACATGTTTTCAATACAGTAAACTGAATGCAACTTTAATTTTTCTAATAGAAGTAGTATAATTTTATATTTTTTTCCGGTTCCTCATAAAATTTTAATGGCACTTTCATAATATTAAAGTTTTTAAGAATTTTTTCAATTATTATCTCTTTAAATCCCAAGAATCACAAGGTTCAAATTGCGTGCCGTTATAATTTTTTTCAACCCCTAGAAAACAACCCCTTTTATAAATTATTTTTTTGGAATGTTTCTTCCATAAGTGCCTGCCTCCTTGCGAGCCATTTTGTAAGTTTCAAAATTTTGATCACCTTTTACGGTAATTGGTCCCACTATTCGTAGTAAACCCTCTTAGTAATGTAGCTCCAGCATGTTATTTTTAAATCAGGTGTGGAGGTTGGGACTCCACTCCATTCTGATAGTCCCTTCTACCAAACAAGTATATAGAAAAGAGACCCAAGTGATTAGGGAGAACTATAGGCCTGTATAAGACTCATTATTTTTTTGGAATGTTTCTTCCATAAGTGCCTGCCTCCTTGCGAGCCATTTTGTGAGTTTCAAAATTTTGATCACCTTTTAGGGTAATTGGTCCCACTATTCGTAGTAAACCCTCTTAGTAATGTAGCTCCAGCACGTTATTTTGAAATCAGGTGTGGAGGTTGGGACTCCACTCCATTCTGATAGTCCCTTCTCCCTTCTACCCAACAAGTATATAAAAAAGAGACCCAAAGTGATTAGGGAGAACTATAGGCCTGTATAAGACTCATATTACGAATATACGAGTATGTATAAGATAAAAGATAGCATGAAAATATTCACAATTACCAATCGCTTGGGGGCCAAATTTTATGTATACCAATCAAAAGAACGGGCTGGCTTCAGAATAGAATTCAGTACCATCGAACACCTGCACACAACCAGTATGACTGTTGAAAAAGCGACAATGTGAATGGCATTAATTATTGTCTTTCAGAGGAGGAGGAGGAGGAGGAGGAGGAGGAGGAGGAGGAGGAGGAGGAGGAGGAGGAGGAGGAGGAGGAGGTGGAGGAGGAGGAGGAGGAGGAGGAGGAAGAATTCGTGTCTAGGCAAGCACACCATGTCCCTAGTAACACTTTTCCAACGATGTTGTTTCCACCCTCCATTCGTTCGTGCTAATTCCAGACATCTTTGACTGGGTTCTCGAGCTAACCTTAGCACCCACAAAAGACATTTTTGGCAGGTTCAAATTTCGGATAAATCAATTAAATCTTTCACAACTTTCCCGCGAAGAAAAAGGCTGAGGAACGATCGCTCATTGAAACAGAAATTCCACGAGTAAGTAAGAGAGAAAGGCTTATCTTTAATTTGTTTAACATAAAAGATTGTTCGGGTCTTTAGCCTCTAGCCGTAAGAGCATCTTTTGCACGTACGCGAACCCCTGTAATCCAATGCCTACAGCAGCCATTCGGAAAAAAAGAGACCCGAGTTCAAATAATTTCCATTTTAGAAGCCTAGAGTACGTAGGTTGTAGGTAGGTACTATTAGGTACCTACAAAACTGCCGTTTTCGCTTTTTCCGATTACATTTGTACTTGTTAAAATAACTGCGAAATACGTTTACGAACGCCCAACCTCAGTTTCCGTTTCCCTGTCCCATGTAATCCTTCCTAAAATCCACGTAAAGATAAACCAACGACCTTGTATCGGAACGTGGCGTTAATTTCACGGCTGTGAAGACGTCCACCCCCCTAGAAGCCACCCCGAACATGTACTTACAAGTGTACCCGAGAATATAAATCCTCGACGCAATTATTTTTTCGCTAAGGGGATGATTTATGGGTCGGAACGGCCGGGGGAATTCCTGCACCTACCCGGATTTTCACGTCCCGTGATTTTTATTAAAGTTTCGCCGATGGCTGGCGATTAATTGCCATTTTGAATTCTCGCGTCAGGGAGGAGAGAGACGGTAGATAGCGAACTCGGTGGGTACGTTTATATAAGCAGAAAAAGATACTGCAGATTGAATAATAATTGATGAGCAACGGAATCGAGTTTAGATTGCGCGAACCGGGTTTCATTTACTGGAGTTTTAAATTAATTACATTGCTCAGGCGGAGGAGGTAGGCAACTGTCTTTATTTAGACACCCGTCCCGGGAAGGCGACAGTTTTTTTAATTACTTTAAAGAAGCGTACAGTTTCTTGTTCATTATTGCAGGCGAATACAAGGTCGTTATAAAGTCAAAAATAATAATTTCAGTAGAAGAATAGGCATGTTGAATATTTTTCGTTTTAAATATCTGACTTAGCCTTTAGAGGTATTAATGACCGTATCCGAAGTGTGGACTGACTTTCAGAATAAATATCTGTTGTTATGAGGCGCCCCTTTCAGTAATCCCCTTTTTCAATATTCTTAATTGCCCCAATAAATACATTTCACAAATCGTGCGCTGAACTGCGGAAATGCTGAATGAATAGTTTTCAACGGAAATTTTGTTGTTGCGATATTGAACGGCACAGAAAAACCGCCGAGCCAAAAGTTAAAGTCCAACTTTACACCTATAGGCTAGTCCTGTCTTCTTCAGCAGCTAGGCGTAAACATGAAACAAGTTGCTAGAGACCACAAAAATGTTAATAATTAGAAGAATTTGAGGACTACGAGCGGTCGTGGATGTCAACGGGCACTTCATACCTGTTTTGTGTATGTATATTTTTCTAAGTGAAAAATAGAAAAGTTCAAAGTGGAGAGAAACTTGAGAAATAACCCTATTGACGTCGTCCACTACCACATACTGCGCTGCTGAAAACTTTCTGAATAGACTCTTGAACCGGAAATAAAGTATCTCATAGTTGAAGTGTTTGCGTAGCTACCTTAACAGAATAATGCTAAAATATCCAGGGTACAACACGGTTGTACAGTGTGTCCCAATAACGCATTTTAGAGAAAAATGTAATATGAGTTCTGTTTTTAATTTTGATTGTCCGTACTTTAAAATTATTTCCATTTATACAGGTCGTCCCGTTTCTTCCGTACAACAGCACCTAACTCTGATTTTATTTGATTGCATTTTGGGATTCATTCGTTTTGATTTTGCTCTGAGGTTGTATGAGATATATTTTATTAATCAAGTATTGTACCTATTTCCCTATAGGGGAACACTTTATATTCAAATACAGGTGGGTAGCGTCTGGTCTGTCTATGGGGCAAGTTATTAGGGAGACGTAGGGAGACACTCACCCGCGTTTGATTAGAATATTTAATACCCTAATATTCCTACACTAGATTCTTTGCTAGTTGGATATAACTAACTCATGACGAGGACTAGCAATCCTGGTATTGGGTAGCAGTTTGTCTAATTTCTGAAGGGTATACGCTCTTAAAATTTTCAGTATGAGTTCGCTGAATTCGAAGGGTTAAACAAAAGTGGTATAAGTAGTCATTTTAGCTAGTCTAGCGTCTAGCCCAACAAAATTGTAGAACAAAAACACGTTGCTATTATTTTAAGGAGAATAAATGAAATTATTATTTTTATTATAGTTCGAAGAAAAATAATTATTTTGCTAGAAAAGTGCCCCACAATCGACAGTTTTATCCAGCGAAAAGTGGGGAAAGTTTCAAATTAGGGTTAAAATTTATTTATTAACTACATGTGGGCCATCTATCGTTCACTTGCCAAATCAATTGAAATCACAACTACAGCGTGCTATTCCGTAGAGACGTGAAACAGAAACCTGTTGTAGCTATCGCATGCTTTCACTATGTCAGGTTAGATGGCAGCATAATCATCAACATTACAAGAACTCTAATACGAGTTTTATACTCCCTAATTACTTTGCGATTTTGATTGATAACTTCTTAATGGGAGTTTGTTTCGTCAATACTCGTTAGTGATTTAGAAAAATTAATAATTAACTTTAAAAAATCGATCTATTCCATGTGTTTCAATGGAAAATTTTGCAATATCCTCAATACAGAATACCTATTATTAATTAGGTAGGTATTTCATAGTCCAACCATCTAACATCTGACATTTTAAAGATATTTTAAATCATTGCCCATAAATTAAATTAAATTAAATGTTAAATTTACCAGTACAAATTTTAAGATAGGCTATAAAAATCTCGTTGATATAGCTCTACACGATTGGAAATTAGTAAGTATGCTTAAAAATGTGATTTATGAGTACCTATATAAAGTCATAGAGAAATGCGAAGGAGGGACTAGAATGTTGTTGATGCTGAGGAAAATAATAATAATAATAATAATAATAAACGTCTTTATTTAGTACACAATATATACAGAATAAACAAATTCATTAAGATGAGGGTGCACAAGGTGTACTAAAATGGCGAAGTTCAACTTTCAGATGTAAACATCTGTCAGTTGTTCTTCCACTCAACCAAAATAGACAAAAAAAATGTATTCAACATAATCAGAAAAACAGAAAAGCGGATGAACAATACTTAAAAACGAATATAAATTGAATAAATTATTCCAGCAAAGAAAGCACAAAGTAAAAAAAAAAATATAGTCAACATCAAGCAACGCAATTAAGCAAAAGTATACATGAACCAAATTAATGCATAAAACAATACAATTAACCAAATAAATACATAATGCAATCATAAATGGAAAAGAAAATATCTAAATACCTACACAAACAAAAAGAAAAAAAAATGCAAGTGAACCCAAGGCCACCCAAAAGGCATGACAAAAAACGTCAAAATTCATAATTCTCAGAACAGTAATTAAAGTTTCACAATGCAATGCAACACAATGCAATGGAGAGGCAGAACAAGCTGGAAAAAACTATGCTCCAAGTAAGAAGCGCTTCATATGAACTCTAAAGGTCTCAATTGAAAGATTCTTAAACTCAGGCGGTACACCATTGTATAAGCAACAAATATTGTGAGAAAAAGACTTCCTGAAAAAAGAGTGACCATGCAAAGGCAGAGAAAGCAGATCTTGACGACGTATATTGATATTATGTACATCAGTTCTAAATTTGATTTTTCGGTATATATAAGCTGGTGTAAAAGTTGTTATTATTTTGTGGTACAGACAAACTGAATGCAAAAAACGGCGGGATTCCATGTTCAACCAGGGTATCGTGGCAAATTTATGCGAAATGTGCCCACCACGACGAATGCCGAAAATTAAACGTAAGCAGGCATTCTGAACAACCTGGATCTTTCTTACGTCACTTCTATCTAGACATGGTCCATACAAACCAGACGCATAGTTAAAATGGGACAGAACAAACATTTCGCACAAAGTGACCTTAATCTTATAATCGATAAGTTTTCTTACACTGTAAACGAATTTTAGGTTCATATATGCAATCTGTATCAACTTCTTAATATGCAGTGAAAACTTTAACTTGTCATCAAATATAACACCCAGATTTCTAGCACTTTCCGTAAATTCTAACACCTGACCATGTATGGAGATCACTAATTGATCCAATACCTCATTTCGACTGACACCACTTGAAGTGTTGCCAAACAGTAACATTTTAGACTTGTGAGGATTAATGATGAGAGCGCGTGACTTCCAGCAGCATCACAAAATGTGCTCAAATCGTGATTGATTCTTAGAGAAGCAAGGTTCAATTCTCTACCATTAAAGGGGTAACACAATTGAGTGTCATCAGCATAGAAATGACTTCCACAAAACTTAATACTTGATACAAAAACAGAAGTATATAAAGTGAACAATAACGGACCAAGTACGGAACCTTGCGGCACACCACAAAGAACACTGCCTTCACCGGAAACTTGACCATTAAATCTAACAACCCGTCTCCTGTTTTTCAAATAACTAGAAATTAAGTTAACCGCACATGAATTGAGACCAATGTAGTGTAAGATTGACAATAAAATACCATGATTCAGGGTGTCGAAAGCCCTGGAAAAATCCAACAGAATTAAAACACAGAATTTTTTCTGGTCCAGTGATGTTATAATATCATCAACAACATTAAGCAAAGCTGTCTCACAACTATAACCCTCTCTAAAACCTGACTGAGTAAAGGGAATTAGACTGCTACTCTGTAGATGCGACGACAGCTGCGAGGCCATCACCCTCTCCAAGATTTTCGACAACACTGGTAAAATGCTAATTGGCCTGATGTCTTTCAGTTCTTTAGGCTTCGCAACTTTAGGTAGTGGATGTATTATAGATTTTTTCCAAAGTTCAGGGAAAACGTTGTGTCCAAGAGCAAAATTGACAACATGCGTCACGATCGGAAGAATGACTGGTACACTATAGTTAATTAGGTTAATTGTGAGGTCATCACAACCGCGTGCATTTGTCTTTATTGACGATAATATTTTAAGAATTTCATCGTCACCCACAAAACTAAATTCAAAACGCTCTGCTGTCAACGTCTTACTCAAGTAATAATCCATCAATTGCTGGTCTGGAATAAAATCTTTATTGGGATTATCCAAGAAAAATCTATTCAAGTCATCTGCAGTGCACAGATCAGCAGGTACAGAGTTGTTTCGCCTCTTGAAATCAACTCCAAGAGAACGTAATTCTTTAACTATATTATTCTTACCCACCAATGAGATTCGATATTTCATGTAAGCCTTCTTCTCGCGCGAAACAGCAGTATTAACCATATTACGAAGTGTTCTATAGTATTCCCATTTTGCAGGATTTTTGTTTTTCTTGTACTGACTGAGAGCTTTATCACGCAAACTCATCATGAATCTTAGATTGTCAGTCAGCCAAGGTGCTCTCTTTTTAGAAATTCTAGCTATTTTAATAGGGGCATATCTATCAAATAATGTCAGTATTTTCTCATTCAAAAACATTACCTTATCATCAATATTATCCATTTCATAAACTAAATTCCAGGAGACAATAGAGAGCTCTTCTAGGAACTCCGTGTAATTGAAATGAAATGAACCATAATGACACCAAGTGCTTGGAAAAATTTGGAAGAAATAAATGAACATGTGGATAAAATGCCTAAATTAGATTATTACAATAACGTATATCGTCCAAATTTTCCAACTTGATCTTTAATGTGTTTTGTCCTGCATTAGGAAGAACTAGTCGCCAATAAACAAGACAAAAAGGAAGAATATGATCTTCCAAACAATCCCGGATATACGTCTCTGGTTCCAGTTGAAACACTGTTCCGTGGAAACATTTTGTAGTCGCGTTGCAATGATTGTTGATGTCAACTTACGATCCCGCAGAGTTACCATCACCCTGTAAGTATGCATTTGTCACTGTTGCAGAACTATCAGCTTAACTTCCCACCGGTCAAAAATTTTAACTAAAATAGTGCAAAGAAGAATGGAGAAAAGGACGGAAAAATACTAGAAGATCAGTTCTGATTTAGACAAAATAGAGGAACGCGAGAGGCCATTCTAGCTTTACGAGTAATTACCTATAGAAAAAACAATAGAAAAGAGAAAGAGCGCCTATTATACAGGAGTTGTAGATTTACAGAAAGCCTGCGACAACGTAAAATGGGGGAAGATGTTGGAAGTGCTCAGAAAGTTAAGGGTGAAATATAGTGACAGAAGAATAATAAGTACATACTTAATCTCTACAAAGAGCAAACGGCAGTTATAGAATTTGAGCAGGAACGAAAAGAAGTAAATGTCCGTAAGTGAATTATATAGGGATGTGCGTTGCCACTTCTAGTTTTCAAATTAAGTATACAGGGTGATCAGTTAAGGTTACGGAGCGGCTATATCACGGAAACCGTTCAAGCTACAATTTTGGGGTAAAAAATTTATTAACATCATTTTTGTATAGTTTATCATGTCTGTGTTGATGTCTTAAGTAATGTCATCAATACTACTGTGATTCAGTATTTCTCTTGATTATGAGTTTATGAAGGAAAAACTGTGTTACGTTTTAATTTGGTATTAAAACAACAATTGTATTTTTCAACATTTTATTGTAGACTAGTACTTACATCGTGCTCTGATTACCGCACTTGTATTCCTATTTTAGGTCTCTCACTTATATTTAGTCTATTATTGCTTTGCTTGCCCCTGTTCTCGGTTCTTGCATCTGTTCTCCGATCATGCCTCCGTTCCTTGTCTTGTTGAGTTTCTATCGATTTGTTTGAGGGTAGAACTGTCTTAAAATTATTATTTCTTGTTAGGTTCGCTAGTCTTATGGATTTTGTCTCACTTACCTGCTATTTTTGAATCCCCTTATTGCCTCTGTACTTTGTAGCTTCCTGTTCATGTTTCTGTTCTTTTCAGCCTTGG
Source organism: Xestobium rufovillosum (assembly GCA_963966045.1). Classification (NCBI taxonomy): domain Eukaryota; kingdom Metazoa; phylum Arthropoda; class Insecta; order Coleoptera; family Ptinidae; genus Xestobium; species Xestobium rufovillosum. The sequence goes on along the minus strand of OZ014499.1, from coordinate 5,942,174 downwards.
TATTGTTCGTCTTTCGTATTTATAATTTGCTGAGCCTACCTTAGGAGGAATGTCATTCCCTTTTCACGATTTGGTCGTATAATTATTCATTTAATAGCCTCCAATTTATTGTTAGTCTGTTGTCAGATTTTTGAGGTTAATTTGGTTACTTTCGGTTCTGCCAACTTGTGCAGGACATTTTCCCATTTAGATGCTCAGTGGCGCGCCTTCTCATTTTCATTTTCCCTGTCTCATCTTTCGGTTCTTTATGCATTGTCTTATCTATTCTTCTGTCTCTTGAGACCTCTTTATGACTTTTCTTATTGCTATCTTCTTTTCCTTTGGGTTTGCAAGTCATTTTAAGCTTTCTTTCCTTTAGTTACCTATTCCATTACCGGTGACGCCTCTGGAAGATTTGGAAATCTAGGGTACTTCTGGGTACATTTGTAGTTTCGGATGGGGCCACCTTGTATTTTAGTCGGCGGTTTTTTTGGAAATTCCGATTTGCTTTCTGAAGCGGCACTTCCGGCTGTATTCTTCTTGTGAGTGGTTGGTGACGCCAAGTTTTGGGAAATAGATTTTCTTGCCAGTTTCTGGGATTTTCTTGGGTCCCGACCGTTTGAAGACGTCGATTTGGTTGTATTGTGCAAGTTTAGGAATCGTCGTCTAAGCCTTTTGGAATTTTAACTTGCATTTGGAGTCCAGTCGGTTTTGTTGGAGAAAAAACCCCACGTGGTGAGTGTCTTATTTTTCATCTTTTATTTCAATCTTCAGTCATCGGTGTTGGTTCCTTTCCTTTTTCTTATTTTCTATTCTAATTTGTCTTTTCGGCATTTTAGGGTTTTTTTTTCTGGGAGCAATTTTTCCGTGGGTGCAAATTTCGATTTTGCTGCACTTTTCCCCACGTTACGAGAAGCGCCGATCACCTGGTGCTGAGCTACACGGAAGTGGTTTGCTGTAGCAGCTGACCTGCATACTTTATCTTCTGGAAGGTCAGATATCAATTTTGATTATTTCGTCGCCTGTCCGTCTGGAACATCGCGTCCAACGGCTGGTTTTGTGTAGCGCCCGTCACAGCTTTTTGTGACAACTTTGTATTTGTATTTTTCGTGTTTGCGCGCCGCTAGTCCGTTCAGGAATCGTCCCGTTCGGCTAGTTTTAATGTAGATGCCTGGCCACGGCTTGTTGTGGTCATCTGTTTGTTTTTTGACATAATTTTGTCACGTTATTTTGTTAAATTTAATTTGTCATTTTGGTATAAATAATTCCGGTAGTTCTTTTTTCATACATAGTTTAATCATTTTGCCAGTGTTAAGTTAGATAAGAGTTGTTTGCTTTGATAAATTTTGATTAGTTTTTTTGCCGTTTATTCAATTTTCAATTTTATACTTAGATATATTTTTTGTAACGGGATTTAGAAACGGTCGATACTGCCGTTTGCGTCTATTTGCGTTGTTAGGTTCGCTAGTCTTATGGATTTTGTCTCACTTACCTGCTATTTTTGAGTCCCCTTATTGCCTCTGTACTTTGTAGCTTCCTGTTCATGTTTCTGTTCTTTTCAGCCTTGGTATTGTTCGTCTTTCGTATTTATAATTTGCTGAGCCTACCTTAGGAGGAATGTCATTCCCTTTTCACGATTTGGTCGTATTCATTTAATAGCCTCCAATTTATTGTTAGTCTGTTGTCAGATTTTTGAGGTTAATTTGGTTACTTTCGGTTCTGCCAACTTGTGCAGGACATTTTCCCATTTAGATGCTCAGTGGCGCGCCTTCTCATTTTCATTTTCCCTGTCTCATCTTTCGGTTCTTTATGCATTGTCTTATCTATTCTTCTGTCTCTTGAGACCTCTTTATGACTTTTCTTATTGCTATCTTCTTTTCCTTTGGGTTTGCAAGTCATTTTAAGCTTTCTTTCCTTTAGTTACCTATTCCATTACCGGTGACGCCTCTGGAAGATTTGGAAATCTAGGGTACTTCTGGGTACATTTGTAGTTTCGGATGGGGCCACCTTGTATTTTAGTAGGCGGTTTTTTTGGAAATTCCGATTTGCTTTCTGAAGCGGCACTTCCGGCTGTATTCTTCTTGTGGGTGGTTGGTGACGCCAAGTTTTGGGAAATAGATTTTCTTGCCAGTTTCTGGGATTTTCTTGGGTCCCGACCGTTTGAAGACGTCGATTTGGTTGTATTAGCTGCGGCGGAATCCTCTTTTGTGGCGTTCGCCATTTGGGTGACGTCACATTTCTTTGAGCAAGAACGAAAAGAAGTAAATGTCCGTAAGTGAATTAGATAGGGATGTGCGTTGTCACCTCTAGTTTTCAAATTAAGTATACAGGGTGATCAGTTAAGGTTACGGAGCGGCTATATCACGGAAACCGTTCAAGCTACAATTTTGGGGTAAAAAATGTATTAACATCATTTTTGTATAGTTTATCATGTCTGTGTTGATGTCTTAAGTAATGTCATCAATACTACTGTGATTCAGTATTTCTCTTGATTACGAGTTTATGAAGGAAAAACTGTAATAATCGTGGCAAAGTAACACTTATCTGAACGAGGACATATTTTCACACCCAATGGAACATAACATGGAAATAATTTTTTTTGTCTTGCAGTTTAAATGAAACTTGCTCATGTAAATGTGTGTTCTTTATTAAATAATTTTATTTCTTTCAGGGATTATTTTCTTCAATATGATTTTGATATTGTGGCGCTGACTGAGACATGGCTAAACTATAATATTCCAAACAATCGCATTGCAATTCATGAAAACTTTAATATTATTAGGAAGGACAGAGATGGTAGGGGTGGCGGTGTTTGTTTTTTTGTGAGTAAGAAATTAAAAACTTCCTATATTAAATTTCAAATGACTTTTAACTCGTTTGAGTACCTGCTGATTAAAGTGAAATGTGGAACTAAATTTATACTGGTGTGCGTTGTTTATAGATCATCATCTCGTAAGAAATTAAATGAGTTTTTCCTAGAGTTTGAACACTTTTATGCTTCTGTAGTCCCCCTTGGTGATGCGGTTATATTACTTGGTGATTTTAATATCGATGTTTTAAATAACAGCGCATATTATGTTCAGCAATACCTCGAATTGCTTGAAGCATTTAACCTTACACAAATAATTGACAAACCAACTAGAGTTTCTGCGTCGTCTGTTACACTTATTGATCATATATTGGTTTCTGACACTTCCATCATAAAGGCAACCGATGTAGACCTAAACCATAATTTTTCGGACCATGGAATTATCCATTGCGATGTACTTGCGGAACCTAGTCAGCAAATTAGTAAAGTTGTAAAGTATCGAAATTTTCAAAACTTCGATTATACTGAGTTTATGAATGATTTAGCTGAATTCTCGTGGTCCGATATTTATAGAATTCCTAACATTAATGATAAGCTGTATTTCCTCCATGAAGTAATCATTAACTTATTTAATAAACATGCCCCATTAAAAACATCAAAAGTTGCTAAGAGAAGGTCTCCTTGGCTGACCGACAATCTTAAGTTGATGATGCGACTGCGAGATAACGCTTTGCTAAGGTACAAGAGGAACAGAAGTCGAGCTTGCTGGGATTATTACAGGTCTCTCAGGAATTTAGTAAATTTTTCAGTGAACAAAGAAAAGAAATCGTACCTTGAATATCAATTGACGAATGCTGGTAAAAAGAGCAATATTTTCAAAGAACTTCGGTTGCTTGGAGCTAATGTGAAATCACGTTTTCCCCCAATTCCTGATGACTTGGGTAGCCCCAGTGAACTGAATGGATTCTTTTTAGATAATCCTAACAAGAATTTTGTGCCTGACCCTGAGCTAATCGACTTTTACTTGAATTCCAGAATGCAGTCGGTGGGAGAAAATATTTTAGAATTTAAATTTGTGGAAGTTGAGGAAATATGTAATATTGTCAATTCGTTGAAATCCGATGCGGCTGGACATGACGGTATTTCATTAACTATGATCAAATATTGTTTACCTATAATTTTGCCTCCAATTACTCATATTATTAACTGCAGTTTGGAACTTGGAATATTTCCGGATGGTTGGAAGATAGCTACTGTCGAGCCTATACCTAAAATTAATAATCCTAGCTCATATGGTGACTTTAGACCAATAAGCATTTTACCAGCATTATCAAAAATTTTTGAAAAAGTATTAGCCCAGCAAACATTAACTCATCTAAACACTTTTAAAATAATACCCGCAAATCAGTCAGGTTTTCGGGCTGGTTACAGTTGTGAGACTACCCTGCTGGAGGTGACTGACAATATTTTTACAGCTTTGGACCAAAATAAATTCTGTTTGCTTGTATTATTAGATTTCTCCAGAGCTTTTGATACTGTCAGTCATAAACTTCTATTGGCTATTCTACATTATATTGGTCTTGGAGCGAGGGCGTTGTCGGTGTTTTCCAGCTATCTCACTGGCAGATTGCAGTTGGTGAGAGTGGGTGACAGATATTCAGACTTAAAAGAAATAAAAAGCGGTGTCCCGCAGGGCTCCTTACTGGGACCAATGCTATTTACTGTCTATACTTCCGTATTTACAAAATTTCTTGAGCATTGTCAATATCACATGTATGCTGATGATACCCAGCTTTATTATTCCTTTTACGCTTCTAATAAGGACGATGCATGTGCAAAAATTAATAGTGATCTTAACAAATTTGTGGAAATCGCTGAAAAGCATTCGCTAATTATAAATTCGGCCAAGTCTAAACTAATGTTGTTTGGTGGTTCTCGTGCTCCAGTCGTTAGAAACAATGTTATTGATGGTATGAAAGTGAAGATAGGCGACTGTATTCTGGAATTTACTGACGTTGCGAGGAATCTTGGTGTTGTATTGGACTCGAAACTTAGATTTAATTATCACGTTTCAAAGTGCATTCAAAAATCGTTCATGAACTTAAAAATCATATTTCATATACGTAAACTCGTAACATTTTCCTCAAAAAAGCTGCTGTGTGAATCATTAGTGTTGTCAAATTTCAATTTTGCAGACAGTGTGTATGGTCCTTGTTTGGATAGCAATACTATAAGAAGAGTGCAGGTGGTGCAGAACGCTTGTTTGAGATTAATTTTTGGTATCAGGAAAAGAAAACCTATAACACATAAACTGCGTGACATCCGATGGCTCAATATGAAGAGTAGGCGCTACCTGCATTCGACTTGTCTATTCCATAAAATAATCACAAGTAAAACTCCACCGTATTTATATAACAAGATAAAGTTCAGGACCGATGTGCACAGTATAAATATTAGACTGAAGGATATGCTAACTATTCCCAAGCACAAGCACTCGTTTTACAAAAGGTCCTATTTGTATTGTGTTTGTGCTGTGTACAATGGCGTCCCGTCTGTTTTTAAAAACTTATCAATAAGCAATTTCAGAGTCTCTATGCGTGATTATTTGCTTCACCAGAGTAAATAAAAGTTATGTGTGTTCCTATTTAATAATTTAATAATTTATTTTTTTTAACAATCGCCGCCACCCTTGCAGTTTCTGTTGCAATCTCTGAAAAGGAATTGAATGTCATGGTCCTTTGGTTTTTTTTTTGTTTTTTTTCTGGATCTCGTCACATTTTTTTTTTTCTACTTATTTTTTTATATAATGTCTCTTTGCGGTTGAGTGGAAGAGCACTGAGTTGACCGTGGCCAACCAGTGAACTACGCCGTTTCAGTCTGCCTTTCGTGTATGTTATGTAACATTATTTGTAATATCGTTGTTGGTAGCTGAATAAAGACATTTATTATTATTATTATTATTATTACTTTCCAGAGAAAACATTTTCTGCCCAAAGTAAACTTGAACACTGTTGTTATTTGATACCAAGCGGAATTTTAAGTCACTTGGAAGCAATATTGTATGAGTTTCCTGCGTTGTCCTTTTTAGGAGTGCGGTGGATATTTCAGGGGTCATTCGCGTCGGGCATCGCCTCCTAGATTTTATGTGGAATAATAAGATTGAAATGCATTTATTCTGAATCTTTGAGCAACATGCGTTACGTAAGGACATGTATTCTGGTAGGAAATGACAACGTCGTGCTGGAATTTGCATAATTACATTCCGCTGTCCGCGAAAAAAGGTTGTTGAGGGCGTAGGTATCATTCTTGTAGTTTCCTTTGTAGTTTTCTGAGCTGCATAAATTTATTATTATGCGCTATTACCAGCGTTATTTAAAAGTCAGTTGCAAATGCATCAAGATTAAGGTGCGTTTCGTTCCGCTTTTATGAAGTTTTATAGTTCTACTATGATTTGATGTTTTTATGTCTATATACTTCATTGGTAATAACAGTAATAACAATGTTGTTTCATTTACTATTGCACAAAAGCAAGTGCGCGGTAAATATGATGAAGCAAGATAATCCAAGTTACCGAGAGTGCATGCGATGACCACGACCTCATGGTGCACGTCTATTTTCAATGGGCAATCGGACAACTCTTTTTTATTTAATAATAATAATAATAATAGTAACTTTATTTGCAATTTGCAATACAAGCATGACAGAAAAAAAACAAACAAAAAAGAAAAATACTGCAAATCTCAGGGCGAAGTTCAGATAAATGCCCAAAGGGCATTCCCTGTTCTACCACTTAAACCCTGTTAATTAAGAACTAAACAAGCAACGCAAATCCGAGAATTTTGAAATATATAATGGTAATACAAAAAATATGAAATTCAATAATAATATAATATAATAACATAATAGAAGATAAAAAAAAGAAAAGGATAATCTTATAAGTAGCACCAGATACGACCTCGCATAGGATCCAACTATAAACCAAGATTGAGACTTCGATTGTAAAGGAGAGTGTGGCGCAGACATTCCTTAAACCGCCTAACATTGGACACTTTCGCACAAGATGGTAATTTGCTATAAACTTTGTAAATGTTCCAAGAAAATGACCTCTCGAACAATGATGTACGATGGATAGGTGGAGATAAGGACCCTCTAAATCGCACATTTATATTGTGTACATCGGTTCGAAAGGTCACCTTATTATACAAGTAGGGGGGAGACTTAAAAAGAATTATTTTGTGGAACAAGCATGCAGATAACAATGAAAATCTATCTCGCATCGTCAACCAACCCGCATCCACCAATTTGTGAGAAACATGTTGATATTTTCTTAGTCCGTAAATGAAACGAATACAAGAATTTTGCACACTCTGTATTTTATGCATGGTGCTGCAATCGAGACAGTGCGAGTACAATTCAGAGCAGAAATTGAAATGCGATAGAACCAAGGTATCACACAACATAATTTTAACCTGCTTAGTGAGGTACAATCTATGGGGATATAATAATTTTAAGTTTGAAATCGCGCGCCTGACACACCCATTCACATGCACCCTGTATCTAAAAGTATTGTCAATCATTAAACCCAAATTTCTGGCACTGTCATTCAAAGGAACCATTAACCTCCAATTTCACAGAAGGAGCAAGCGTCTCGCAAAGTTTTTTATTTCCAAAAATAATTGCCGTTGATTTAGCAGGATTAATAATCAAAGAATGTCTTTCGGAAGCAATAGCAATGTACTATAGATCTGTATTAATCTTACTGATTGCTGCAGAGAACTCGGAAGGTTTGAAACTGTAATATAGTTGAGTATCATCAGCGTATATATGAGAACTGGAGAAACGAATATTATGTATTAAATTATTAGTGTACACCGTAAAAAGAAGTGGCCCCAAGATAGATCCCTGGGGAACTCCCGAGGTGACAACTAGTGGATCAGATGAACTACCACACACTCTAACTCGTTGAGATCTATTTGACAAATAATTTTTAATAAGATGAATAGCTGACATGCCCATGCCAATAAAATGTAAAATAGAGATCAAAAGTGAATGATTTACTGTGTCAAACGCTTTGGTGAAGTCAAGTAACACTAAAATAGTTAATAGTCCCCGGTCAGTAGCTCGCAGAATGTCTTCAGTCACGTTTAGTAAGGCAGTAGTACAGCTAAAGTTCCTACGAAACCCAGATTGACAGGTAGGTAGAATGTTATAAGTTGTCAAATGATCTTGAAGTTGGCAACACAGAATTTTTTCAAATATTTTAGAAAGGCAGGGCAAAAGGCTGATGGGGCGTAAGTGTTTCATTTCAGTAGGAGTTGTGATTTTCGGAATTGGGATAGTTATGGCTTGTTTCCACATATTAGGAAAATAGTTCGACAAGATACAGGAATTAATTATGTGAACAAGGAAATCGATAATAAAAGGACAACACAATTTGATGATCCTCAAGGTAAGTCCATCAATACCTGGAGACGTCACCTTCATATTCCCAATTATGTGAATGACAGTGCCGGCATCAACCAGTTGGAAATTAAATAATGAATCGAAATGTGTTTTGGTGTTGTTACTATAAAATGCGATAGAATCAGATACACTGGTGTTTGAAATAGTTGTAGAATCAGTGAAGAATTCACAAAGTGTATCTACATCACATAATGAGTCAGGAATCGCGGGCTTCCTGTTAACACCAATAACATGCAACCTTCTAAGAAACTTCCAATTATCACTTGGTTTACTATTTTTTAGTTTAAAGTTCATATAAGCTCTTTTCTCATTTTTGACAGCTAACGTCGTGAAATTTCGAAGTGATTTATAATATTCCCAATGGACGGGTAATTTTGTTGTTTTAAACTTAGATTTGACTTTGTTTCTTAAAGACATTAAGAACTTGATGTTGTCAGTCATCCAAGGAGAATGATTGTTAGTAATTTTGACTGTTTTCAAAGGTGCATGTCTATCAATCAGTTCCATAACATAATTATTAAAAAAGGAAATTTTCTCTTCAATCGATTCGATATAAAGAATGTTATTAAGGTTACTCACTTCAAGCTCATGCTGAAACTGAACCAAATCAAAGTTATTAAAGGATCTATATGTATAAGTAAAAGGGACAACTCTTTGGGATTTCACCAAAACATTGCACTGTATTAAGTCATGATCCGAAATATCAATACTAACCACAGTCGGATCAGTAATCAATTCCGGATCAGATGTAATAATATGGTCAATGAGACTCGCTGAGTTTTGAGTAACACGTGTGGGCTCTGTAATTAACTGTTGCAGTTCCAACATCTCAAGAGTCTCACCAAATAGAGTCACATCACCCTTATCCAAGTTAAGCAAATCAACATTAGTATCGCCCATAACAACAATGCTCTCACAAACCGGCAGACACACCATTATAAGATTTTCAAATTCATTAAGGAAATCAACAATATTAAGTTTGGAGGGTCGATATAGGACACAAAAGATAAAATGATGTGACTTAGTGTCAATAGAAATACATACTTGTTCAACAGAGCCGGAAGCAATTTCAATAAGTTTATAAGCTATATTTTGTCGAAGGAAAATACCTACACCACCTCCACGAGTGTCTCTGTTTTTATAGATGAAATTATAACCAGCTAAATTGATAAGCTTTGCTGAATAATCATCAAGCCACGTCTCTGTTACAGCAACAAGGTCATACCCAGAACCACGAACAAGTTCCTGAAAAATGTCAAATTTAGGTAAAATTGATCTTATATTTAGGTGACAAATTTTTAAACAATTAAACATATTTCAAGATAAAACAGAAAGAGAAAAAAAAGGAAAAGTACAGATAAGAACCCCCAGACGAATACTCCAGCTCCCCGAGAAATTATATCGGTCCAAGGAAGATATAACTAGCTTTCTTGAAGATCGGCTAACTCGCCTAAGGAGGAAATTTTAAAGATTCCCCTTGGCAATTTAATAAAAATGACTCCGTCCCATGTCCATACATTTGTCTTTCCAAATCTTCTTGCGGCACTGTTGAGCAGTTCAGATCGAATACCAGTCAGATCCTCCTTTATCACCAGATTAGTTCCCTTTAGTAACTTTTTATTACGAAAAACCATCTCTCTAAATTTGTAATTAGAAAATTTAATTATAATGGCTCTGGGAATATTTGTGACAGTTTTCTTTCCAACACGATGACATCTCTCAATTGCAAACTGGGGTAGATCAATTTTAAGATATTTAGAAAAAACTTCCAACATCATAGTTTCACAATTCTCCTTTGCACCCTCTGGAACACCGAAAGTTCTTAAATTGTTTCGCCTTGTGTACTGTTCCAGCTGATCGCATTTATTTTCGTTTTTCTTTTCAAGGCTAGTGTTATCCTTCTTCAATTCAGAAATTTCTCTTTCCAGCCTGTCAACTTTGTTATTTACTTCCTGTAGCGCAGTTTTTACCGCCATCGACACGCACTCGGTTATTGTTTTTGTGAGATTTCTTACCACTTCTTCTTTACCCAGGGCCGTGGAAATGACATCCTCGATATCAATAATTTGCTGCCTTGTAAAGCCCATGTTTATAACAAAAGATTCGACTCGATTTATGTATGGCCAGTTCAAAACAAAGAAAAATTGGAAAAACAATCACTAACACTATGTAATAGTCACTTTGTAGAATTAAAACTTCAGATTTTACGGAGTAAATAACGAATAAATGGGAGCAAGAATTAATGCATGCTACTCAGATCCGCGCATACATGGCTTTCGTAATTAGAAAGAACTCAAAATATTTGACAGTAATCGACAAAAAATTAATAAAAATTGTCCCTTATATGTGGCTGACGCAGTAAAACTCGGGATATATCTCTGTTTAACACACATGCAACATGCAGCTGTGAAGGGCGTGACGTCACTATTGCTACTTGCCCCCGAATAAATTCTGCCGCGAAATGGCAATGTTTAAGTGCTTCAGTAATAAATGTTGGGAGATGCTAACTTCTGGGAAAGGGACATCCCACTTTCACCTTGTGTTTCCACTCAGAAATTGTAATTTTGTAGATATACCGGGTGGGGATTTAGTGTGTAATCGGTTCATATCTCTGGTACTGCTTAAGATATCAAAATGAAATTTTGTACGAATGTGGGGAACCACATGGAGCATTTCCAAAAAATATTTAGGTATATACAGGATGTTCACATTCTAAGTATCAGACCAAAGTTATATTTCTTTAAATGGATAATATGAATTCCCCATAAAATTCCATGAAAATTGATGTACTACATGATGGGGTTTTGACTAAGGAATGTTGAGATATTGACATTTTTGTGCCATTATAGACCCAAATTTATGACGCTACTGACGCATACTAACCAAAGCCACCTAAAATTTCTTTATTGAAATAGGTTCACACACTGCTGTATTTTTGAAAGCTATAAATAATTTTATCATAATACTTGAGATAATACAGGGTGGTCAAGTTATGCAGAACAGAATTTTTCTCAAAAATTTCAAATTGAACACCAAGTATATTATTTGTACAATTGATGATCATTTTATTAAGCTTTTTACTGATGTGGATATTGTCAAGTATACGAGTAAAAGTTTCGACAGAATGTGCAATTGAATTATAAAAATGTAGAGTTTCGTTAGTATTTTACTTAATTTTAGACGATCTCCCCTAGTTTTGTCACCCAAAACTTCAAAAAAGGTCTGCATTTTGTTTCTATAAAATATTTAGCAAATGAAGTTTACATTAACACAAAAAATCCCATTGCAAGATTATTTCTTAAAAATAATATTTTCTTCCATGGCACTCCTTGTTTGAACATTATACCCGACTTTAAAAAGACATACATTTAAGAATATAACCATCAAGAAACAATTTTACAATAAGATTTGTTGTCTTTATATTGATACCAATTTGCAAATACAAAATATAAACATTATTGTGAGTTTTGAGCAACAGAATAGGGAAATTCGCCAAAAATAGTATAAACTAGCAATGAAATTCAAAAATTTTGATGTTCAATCGTAATATCTGCCGAAACTATCAGTAGTAGACCTGGCAATACATCAATTAAAAGCTTAGTTAACTGACTGTCAGTTGTGCAAATAATACACCTACATGGTATTCTATTTGAAATTTTTGAGAAAAATTTACTTTGCATAACTTAACCACCTTGTATAATCCTAAGTATTATGGTGAAAGTATTTATAGATTTCACAAATATAGCAGTGTGTAAACCACTTTCAATAAAAAATAATTAGGTGGCTTTGGTCAGTAGACTCCAGTAGCGTCATCATAAATTTGGGACCATAATAATACAAAAATGTCAATATTTTAACAGTCCTTACTCAAAACCACATCATGTAGTATATCAATTTTCATGAAATTTTATGGGGAATCGAAATCACGCAAATACTTGTGGGGTTTCCATTTAAAGAAATAGAACTTTGGTCTGGTACTCAGAATGTGAACATCCTGTATATACATAAATAATTTTACGAAATGCTCCATGTCATTCCCTACATACGTGTAAATTTTCATTTTGATATCTTAAGCAGTACCAGAGATATGAACCGATTAAACACTAAATCCCTACCCGGTATATGAGGTCCCATCCGAACGAGGTTATTGTTCTCTCCTCACAACCATATAGATTTAAATCTCCAAGTTTTCTTCTTCTCATGAAAGTGATTACTGTTGGCTTAGTGGGGTTCTCGTTATACCCACTGCAGTGCACCATCTTTCTGGTATTCCCATGACTTCTGTTGCACGAGGAGATTGTTTACCATGAGTCTCTACAGATAGGTGTTGTAAAACTTCATCCTGCGGGCATCCCATAGCGAGAGGATTATGTTGATCAGTGATCTAACTAGGTACATTGTCTAAACCTCTAAATACTTCAATATACTTGCGGTCATAAGAACCCACGGCAGGGGAGCTGCTGGAAATCACCATTGCAACTATAGTTTCAACATTAATTAATAATTAATGAAGCGAGGCCAGTAACATGTCTTACATCCCTCTGAATGTTACCACAATGGATGAAAATCATTGAAAAGCAAATGAAAAACCTATATCTAGACAAGAATTTCCCAAAATATCCCAATGAACCGCCACTGGAGCAAACATCCTCGCTCCTCTTTAAACTACGCCATCTATTGGCATAAATCTCCTTTTTGTAATCAACTTATTGTACTCGGAATGCTTTGCGCCAATTCCACTAAATTTCTCTCATATTTTCAACTGTCATACCCGTAAATAAACTAATTATAAGGCGTTTCACGAAGATAAGGTCTTTAATAGCCTCAATTCAATTTGTTACGCTCCAAGAACGTCCATTGTCTAGGAATTCTGCCCCTTTTCTAGCGTCTTGGATCTATCTCGATTACGGTCAGTTGTCTCGATACTTGATTTTATGTGAATTTAAATTGGCGCTAAATGCGATTTGATTACTAATGACGAATTTGACTTTGGGCAATAAATTGCTAACGCGGGGGCGTAAATAATCTATGCTAACGAGCGTCAGTTCCTTAGATGGGTCAATAAACATGTTAAGTTACAGTAAAATATTATTCTTATCCAAATAAAATATTGTAACAAACAGCACACTTAAACTGATTGTAAAATTATCCTCATAAAAGTTTATGATCGCTATTTCAATAATTGCAATTTGCATAGTGTATAAAATGGTTTATTTGATTTTATAAGAACATAAAATGATGAAATACTAAACGTCGGAAAGGCTCAAAGACAAGACAAGACAAGACAATGATATTTAGAGTGTATTTAAAAAATCCATATTTTCGAAGTTTCTGGAGATTAAGGCTATCGGATCGCTTGAAATATTTGAGGGATGTAACGTTCCCGCTGCCAATGGATTATTCCAACATGGTTTATGATATTCGCGTAATTATTTTTTTCTTGTTTCAATTAAACATAGACCTAGGACTGTTCGCTAATAATTCTCATTAAAAACTAGAAATTCAACTTTAAAATCCACTTCACAATCTATGAAAATCAGACATATTGTAGCAGAACATTTATCACATTTTTCGTTTTTTTTTTAGAAATTATAATCGTAGAGTCATAGATTAGACTTTTCATTTTGACGGTATCAAAAAAATATAATAAATTTTCGCCTTTCAAGGGCCTAGATGTGGCGGTGTCTAGCGGCGATATGTGTAAACTTCCCAGATTCAAGAAACAGGCGTGGCTAGTTTTTGTATGTATTCAGGTATTATTCTTGGGACCTATTTTTCGTATCGACGACCTTCCAAAGTAATTTCCGATTCTTCCTAAAATTTATTATTTTTACATATATGAGTTGAATATGCAGGTGCACAGGTATCCCATTTATCAGAAAAAGCGATTCATCTGTATTGTGTAATTTAGAGAAAAATGCCAAATAGATACTCAAATTACTTTACTCATTTCTTCTGTACAGCAGATGCTAATCTACCAACTTGGATTTCTTAAATAGAACTCCTGTAACACCATCCCACTTTTTATTTCCCTGTTCGATTTTACTATATGATTGTGTAAGAGTTGCATTCTAGACTGAACTTATTGTGAAACTGGGCATCTGTTCATCATTCTCAAAATGTAATTTTTGAAACATCCCTACGTGTGACAAAAATTTTAAAAGCAAACCGAAACACAAAAATATGGGGTTTAGTTTAGAAGCAACTTACTTCGTATGCATACTTAGTAAAATCGATCGAAGAATTAAAAAACGCAATATCTATAGAGTGTCCCATTTAAATAATTCACGGAGTATCAACCCCCTTTGTACATAAAGTGTTCCGTACTGACTAGCAAAGTTTCTGAAGCACTTATATCAGAAACCGCATCCTGAACCGATTTTGATGAAATTTATTTATTGCATAATTAGTTGCAATCGTGAAGACTGCGTAAGTACCAAAATTCACGATTCTACTTTAAATAGTTTCCAATTGCGACAGGGGGACACAAGTGACACTCCCCGCATGTGGTCGTACTGAACTGTAAAAAGATAAAAACAAAAAAAATGTTTCACATGCTCTAGTGTTGCAAACAAAAAATATCTTTTGACCCCTTTTCGATGTTTCGATGTATGAAAACAGCCCTTAATATGTGTACACAACAAACCATTTGTCTGAGTTTGGGCCATTACATATGCGTCAATTTTATTGTTGTATAGCACTTATACATAGTTCAGTAAAAAGAACACTGTGAGAGACAAACAGACATACAGACTGAGAGACAGACGGGCGAACAGACAGAATGGTAAAACAAAGAGGGGTCTCTCATATAACTTCGCATAAATGGATAAATGGATCAACCTGTATAACAGATTCCCGAGGAGTGAATCACTGGTGGATTTCTTGTACACTGCCTTTGGATTTCCGTCGCCAACCGGAGATTTCCATTGCATTAATACAGCATGTTATTGGCCAAAAATGAGAACACATAACACATCCTATGAGCACCGGATTGGACTAATTTCGTATAAAACGTTTTTAGACAAATAATATACGTCAACTTCCAACTACGTCTTCCGTTATTTCTGTTCTCTGCGTCATATCAGGTCAAATCTGTCACGGAATTACGATGGACAAGAAATTAGCCGGGAAAGGGAAAGTTTAAAATTTGTGTTGTCACAGAAGGATTGGAATTTGAACATTTAATGACCTGATTATTAAGAGTGGCGTGTACCGTGGATTTTCTGTTGCAGTCAGATGCCCACTCAACATGACAAAACATTTTTTACCGCTTAGGAATTTGGAACACAGGTTCATGGAAGTCTATTCCAAATGTTAGAACGTTATGGAAAAAAATCAGTTACAATACGTAAAGCGCTAAAAGAGGCTCTACTGAGCGTGTCTGACTGCGGCAGATGATAACGATACAAGTCATTATTAAGGAAATTTAGACTCAGCAAACCATTTTTTGTTTATTATTTTTTCTACCGCGCGGCTAGCTCTGGGGTATTGCCCCAGAGGTAGCCAGTTCGATGCTCTCAGAAAAGAAAATGTGATATGACATGATGACTGAACCCAGAAAAAGCCACCGGACGTGGCCAGTAAAAAAATTGAGTTTTCCGTTTTTTGCAGTCTATTTTTGATTTAAGAAATATTGCAAAATTTTGTTAGAGAAATGCTATTAAAATAGCTCTAACCACACGAACTTTTCGGTCAATCGCAAAACATGTACTTACCTAGTTTTTCTTTTTTACTTATAAGTAACCCACTGCGTTTTCTTGGGGAAACCAGCACCCCGAGACGAGTTTTGTTTCGCCGCCTGTAATTTGGTTCAACGTTCCTTGTTTTCTATCAGGTACTCGTCGGAATATAAATACTATACTATGATATTCAATAAACCCCGCGTTTCGTCTGTAGCTTCGGAGTTGTGTTTGTTCTAGCTCAAAGTGAATGGAAAGCTCCGAGTCCTACTCTGTACGCTGCGTAATGCTCCCCCTAATCTAGCGCGCCCAGCAATTTTTGCATTCAGTGCCCGCCTACTTTGTACTTTTGGAATGCTACGTCTCTTCCGATACCCCTCCGCAGTAACTGTTCGTCGGCGTTCCGACAGCCTTAAGTGCCCAAATTTATATGAAGCACTAAGACAATCTTTTGCGATTTTCCTGCTCTCGTCATATTTCTGTTTGACAGCTGTACACACATGTACATGCTAATCACGCGTCTGTATCTGTCAATTTGCAATTTCTCACATCATCCGTGTGAAACTATTCGTCTTCGGAATTAAACACCCAACACAATCCGTCTTGTTGCGAACCCACCATCAATAATAATCGAGCAAATTACTAGCGAAACTTTTTATGTAATTAAAAGCAACGCCGAAACGTCCGAGCGGTTGCAATTTTTTTCTGCACCTGTAGCAGTTCCCGCCCGTTAGCGTACGTCTATTTAATATGCGAGAGGCGTCTAGAAAATCTGCCCATCGTAAAAACGTTAAAATCTCACATATACACTGAGGTCATCGGGGTCAATGCGGTTTTTTTCATATGTGAATATCCTCTAAATTTGGAATTGAATGCTTGCTAAATTCACATGCTGTTTTCTCTATGCGTTTCTAGTGGTTCAGGTGGACGGTTCTACTTGCTTGACTGTGATATTGATATTTTTATGTTTTTAAGCTTTTTACTCTAGTTTTTCAAAACAATTTTATCGCCAAACTTTTAAAACGCAAAAATCGTTTGTTCAAAATAAGTATTCTAATAATTATCGATTTCAAAACTCATGTCAACTAAATAAATATAAACAAAAACAATACGAAATTCCGAAAAAAATTGAATATAAAATCAACAAAATACCATCTATCACATAACGTGGATGTAGAGTTTTCTCTGTTGAGACAGTTTACTTAGGGTTGGATCTTCGTCACTTCGATTCTGAAAAAGGCTCCTGGACTCATAATAATTAATGTAATTCAATAGTCTAGTGGTGAGCTCAATGGTTTAGTTCAGTTCTACAGGATGGTCCAGTTTTTTAATCGACAAACTTCGAAATAGTTTTTTTTTGAGGAGGGGAAACCCTTCATGGGCTCCCACACGCCTGGTTATATGGGGAGTGTCAGACTCCTACTGGCTAAAACCCCTCCTCAGGAATCGCGGGTACGAGACGGAATCACCTTACGGCATAACTTCAACTCGCCCTGCCCATTTCTATTACAGGCTAATTTTTTCTTTCTTCCTCTTCTTTGCTTTTTAATATGGTGCTTATCATCTTGTCTATCGCCTTCCACTTGTCTTCGTTATCCAGCATATTCTCTTCCGTGAGTTCCTCGCCGATCTCGTCAGTGATCCCGTCTCTCAGTGGCTGCCACCTGTTACACCTCAGGATTGTGTGTTTGGGCGTATCTTCCTCTCTGCAGTAGGTGCACTGGCTGCTCTCAATGATCCCGAATCTCTGCAGGTATGCTCTAAAGCGCCCGTGGCCCGACAGGAACTGCGTCAGGTAATATCCAGTTTCTTCATGGTAGCGTGTTACCCAGGGTGCAATTTTTGGTATCAGCTTCTTTGTCCACTGTCGTGGTGGTTTCTTGATACCACCCATCCTCCCATCTTGTCATCGCTTTTGTGGATACAGTTCTGTAGGAGCTTGCTATATGGGCCGCGACTTTCCTTTGTACACTATCTACCATTCTCCTGTATTTGTACATCTCCATCCAATTCCTCCATATAGGATAACTTCGAAATAGTAGGAGCTCCTCATATGACATTTTATTCCAGAGATAAATGGCTCAGAATTTACCTTTTTTAAAGATTTTTCCGTAATAATCTGATAAACAGGAAAGGCGCGACTTTTAAATTTGGCAGTCGTACTTTGTAGGTTATAACCATTAGGTATTTGGCAACAACCAGTTCATTCCAAATACTGGATGATATTTTTTGGAGATTGGGTAACTCAAAACCAATTTTTCTGTCTTACACCACTGGCCAATTTTTAATGTCAGATTTGAAATAGCCGATACTTTTTCAAAGTTTCTTGTCTCTTTGATTGTTCAGCAATTTCGATTATAGTTTTCGCGATTTTTTAATAAATTTTAGTGCAATGTATTGAACTTGTTGTCTGCTTACATTTTTGGAAACACTATATACGTATTTCGGCAAAAAATACCTAAAATCACTCCACTCCGAAAATATCGAAGTTCACTCTGCCAGATCTCAAACAAGAATGAGCTCCGTCACACAGTGACGTCACCATGACTCACAATGAAATAGAAGATAGGTACCTAAATTTTTGAATTTTGAAATTTTTGAAAGACGGTCCATACAAAGAGATTAGTAAAAATCTATTACCATAATTAGCCAGTTCGGCTAAGACTGCCATGAAATTATCCAAAATTCTGGCACTGAAAATGCCCAAAAACACGATTTTGTGCGGAATAGTCGATCGGTTGGTAACACAATTTGAATTTTTCTTCAAGGGGGTTGCAGCCCATAGAGGGGAGCAAATATAATGACTCTAGCAGTTGCAGTGCTCAAGTAACATATTACAAACCTGTTGCCTTAAGAAACTAGGTCTATTTTTATTGCTTCTTGAGTAGATTTTTTAATGTGTACCACCTACCTAATCTAGATCCTCTTCTGCACTTATATATTCATTAAAACCCGCCTTGTTTCCCATAATTAAATAATTAATTACTCTCAATCTCCGCTGTAGGTAGCAACCGAAAACACTAGTATACATATTTTCGTTACACCCGAACCAAATTTCCAACCAATTAAATCATTAGTAGTTATATATCTCAGAATTCACGAAATCTAATTCTAATTAACACGTCCTGGAATGCACCTACCTACTGAGTATTATAATGATCATAATTATTGTTGCATATAAAAAGGTCTAAGACCGCCCGTTACAAGCCGAGAGACACACTTGAGTGGCTATATGGTAACGATTTGAAATCTGCGACTGAGGCCGGGTCAAATTCGTGAAAACTGTGGCTGTTTCAACAACTGGGTGCCATTTTAGTTTAACCAGTTACTCCGTCAAAGTTTTTTTCTTCTATTCTCGCAGAATGACGTTAGTAATTAAGTGTTGTGAAAACCGACCTGTTTGTCAAATGGGACTGATTAAAAAAGCCGAAGAACGTTTTTACGTGCGCCGAGAAATGTTAAAAAATAAGTTGATTAATGCATAAGATTAAAAATGTCTTAGAATAATCGTTATAAATATCAGCAGAGACGTTCAAACAGATACGCAGTCTGATTCGAGAAGTTCAACCGACGGTGACATAATTTTAAGCAAAAAGTTCTGTTTTTATTTTACTTGCGAATCTGAAATTAAATTTTAACTTCGATAGAGGCAAGCGGTGTCGAGAAGGTGAAGGTGAAAATCCGGAAACGCGTCAATTTTCTTTTTTAAAAGCACAACTTCCAACACAAAAATTTCATTTTCATCGACAACACTTTTTGCACTTTGATGTCATCACATTTTTTTAAAAATGACGATCATATCTTTTACTTTAGAATTTAAATAGGTCACTTCCAAAATTAGAAACTACAAGAAACAGCAGTACCTCGCCTAACATTTTTTTAAAGAAATATGCACACAATATGCTCACAAACACAAATTTTATTTTTAACTGAAATCTTGAATTTCAGCTTGAATAGCTCAGTAAATAACTGCAGATATTGGTCGCAAGGTAATCCATATTGGACTCAAGAATCTCATAATCTGAGGCAAGGAATAGTAAATTTTTGAACCGTACTTTTTCGAAGAAAATTTGATATTTGGGTTTTCTGCGATTTTTGTTAGTTCCAGCTCTTGCAATTATTTATCCGTACCATGAAAATGGAGGTCTGCCCTACCAAGACAAGGACGGAATTTTCAACATGTTTTTGGTTGCTTTGCCATAAATTTGAATTATTTAGAATGAATATTTTCAAATACAGAGTGGTTCAAGTTTCCGCAAATATTTCGATGGGCACCAATGGAAGCATGTGTGAACCACACATTTTACCATCTCGGTTCAATGCTCAACAATTTTTGAACTTTTTGCAAAAAGACGTTCAGGATCTCCACGAAGATGCTCCACTTGATCTTAGAGAAGAGGTTTTTCTTCAAATGAACGGTGCTAAGGCGCATTGCAGTATAGCAGTGCGCCAGTGGTGCGACAGGAATTATCCACATCGTTGGATCGGGCGATGACGAGCTATTCCATGGACGAAACTAGTCCGCGATCTGGACCCACGCGACTATTGCTTTTGGGGATGTGTGAAAATCCTTGTTTATGCTAATACACCAGTGAGAACAAGAGAAGAGCTGCTGGAGAGGATTTTAAAAAAATGTGACAAAATTAGACAAAAGTAAGTTAAATTTCACTTCATCGCCATCCACAGCAGCAGCTGCACTACAGTATTTGCTTTGGACGTATCAAGGTCATATTTGATACGGCGTTCACAAGAATCCGAGATCGTATGAGATTGGAAGAGGAGTGACTCTGGACTTACTCCGGTCAGAATGATCCTGCTTCTGAAACGTCATCACACCAAGTCGACAAATTGCTCGCGGTATAAACTGCTTTTAAGTTCTTCGGCATATAGCTGTAGAAAGGTTCAAATGAAGTATGCTCCATCATTTACATTAACTATAGTTGGCAGCCCTACGAAAACATTTCTAAAGTTTTGAGAGACTGCGAAGAAGAGGAAGAAACCGAGGCCGTCATCGACAACCTATTGGCACATACCCTTAGATATCATGTCACCAAATACTTTCCATTATTCCAAACAACTCCCTTGATGAGTATATCCAGTTTCATGTTCTTTTCAGTTTTCCTGTGTTTTCTCATTGTCAAAATTATGCTACAGAAGGTACGGAATACTTCTATTGATGCCTCCTTGAATGAAAAAAGGAGAATTGTTAAAACGTGTACTCGAGTTTACTGGTCCCCCCACCTAATCTTCTTACACAAGTTTTTATCTCCCGTTGAACGCGTTATTAATATTTTAAACTGTAGAATGACCATGCACATTTGAGGACGACATTAACAAATCCGATGTTGCAATAATATGGTGTCTAAAAGGTCCCAAGATGGAAGCATAAATATACATGATATGTCATGTTTAGATCTCCTGCTCCACTTTAAAAATGTTTGTACCGATTTATCTTGATCAGACTGTCGTTAATAGAAAACCTTTACATAGATAATCAATGTAAACTACTTATTAGTGATAAGCCATAACTTCTTAATGATCATATATTTATAATCTAATTATACTAGATCTTCATCCATCTGATTTCACGTTCGTCACTTGCTTCGCTATGCAAATTGCAGTTCTGATACCCGATGAACCAGTAACAACGTACGATACAATGTATCCTCTAGAAATATACAAAAACGAGTCTACTGTTTTTTAAGTAAATTAGATCAGGTTTCTATCATTAATCAAAAAACCGATTATTAATGACCCGCGGTAATTAAAATTGGTAAACATACGACGATCGGCGGAATTGTTTGTGCAACAAAGGGGCCGGACTTCTTGATCCTGTATTTTTTGATTAACCTCAGGTACCGGTTCGCTACAAATAATTTGCCCTATTATAGACTTGCACACTAATGAACACGCCGGCCGTATGTAACTTTAAAACATCGCCTACACCCACGATCAACTTTATATCCACCGGCCTGAGGCTGTGTTCTGCATTTTTCGCCGTTGTAGATAACTTTATTACCATCCTCTTTTACAGCAGTTGCGTAAGGTTCTTAGGATTTGTTTTGTGGCGTGGTACGCCGAGTTCCTCGCGTTACATGATACGTACTTTATGCGTTTTAAATGACTATCTGGGTTTATTTCCTGTTGAGTAAGATCGCGGTAGGCCGCACTAGATTTCGAGATTTGCGAGCGGAGAAATGGGTCGACTTGGTTGTAAAAATTCCGATGGTGGATTTATGCATGGAATGAAAATAACTTTAGGGCCGCCTTACTTGTTGTTTTAAGTAAATTGCTGTGTTAATTTTGAGAAAGTCGCAGGAATTTTGCTTTCGTTAACGGCGGACAAAAGAAAAATCATTAATGTCTTCCAGGTATTGAAGAAATCCTTGATAATTATTTGCAGATGATCAGGCTGTCGTGGAGGTGGCAAAAATGACTCTAGATCCATAATAAAAGTTAAACTAGAACTAGAACTAGACAGCGGAAATTTGATGCTATAAGTAATAAGAGATATTTTGTTATTAATTACTTTTCGAGACAATGTGTTCAGGACAATAAACAATTGAATATCGTGGCAATTTTTTGCGTGAGCCCATATTTTGGATTCTGAGCAAACTTTCTTAACGAATTTCTTCGATTCCACGTAGAATAAGACCACTTCCATATTTAATCGAAACAGCTTTTTACGTCTTGAACACTCCTCGTATAAGATAGAATGTATTAGACTGGGTTTTCAAGGATAATTTTTTGCAAAGAAACTTTTTTTGTCTGAACGAAAATTTGTTACGTACATTGTGGGACACACTGTATATTCTACGAATCCCAGACATCTGCCGGTTTCGTCTCTTCAGATGAAGAGGTGACCGATATAGGGCACCCTAAAATTGGGGGTAGTTGTTTATACTCCCTAAACTGGGGATGGATGTGGAGTAGTTTCTAAAACGGATTCTGATAGCCCCGTCATTCGAACCGAAAATATCCAAAAACCTTCCCCCTCGGACGAGCAGTTGTTATGGGAAATGCCTTGCAAATTTTTGGGACTCAAGACTCAAGACGTTTAAAAAAATCTCAAAAAGTCATTGTTTAAGGGTAGAAATTTACATTTGGAAATCGATAACAAAAGAATCGCGAAACTGCGAAATCATGCGCGTTAACCAAACATCCATCTGTCAAATCTTCCACGAAGTGCCAATTTTTTTAAGTTCAGGATGACTTTCACAGACCTCCCTAGCGCTCGTCCCTTTATAACAAAGTTTCCGGGTCCATCTGAGATTACATTTCGATTTATGCAAATATGTCGGGGGTAGATTTCGAGATTTTACAAAATTCTTTTCAGTTCCTTGCTTTCCAGCGAATTTTTTGGGGGACCAAATGTGAATGGTTTGCGGAAGTCTCGCTTCGCACATATCGCCCCCACATTTGGCTTCCCACATCTCGCCCCTGCACACCTCGCTCTCACACATTTCACTCTCACACATTTCGCCCTGGGCACATTTCGTCTAAGGCACCTTTTGACTACGCCATATTTCCATATGGCACTTGCGTTCGCAACATAAACTTTGAATTCCTAATTTAAATATTTATTTCGAACTTTATAAGTATGTTAAATATTGGGCGTAAGCTAACTTAACCCCCCATCGATTTGTTTTGTAAAATATTTGTTGAATGATCTTTGAAGAGAATAATATTATAAACGCTCACGACTGAGA
This sequence comes from Xestobium rufovillosum, assembly GCA_963966045.1. NCBI lineage: Eukaryota > Metazoa > Arthropoda > Insecta > Coleoptera > Ptinidae > Xestobium > Xestobium rufovillosum. Next base: position 5,918,535 of record OZ014499.1, on the reverse strand, counting down.
CTTACAACACTCGGCTCGCTTCGATTATCTCCGCTTGACCTTAACCTGACAGATTTTTTAATTGTAGGCAAGTGCCACTTATTTCAAGCTGCCCGCCTTACCTGCTGGACTCATCTTACGCAGTTATTGGAACAAGATTACAACAAATTACTCTACAATTTGCACGCAGAGATCATTTAGATTATTTAAGAGGGACAGCCCATAATTATACATTTTAATGTTTTATTATTTCTTAAAATAACATAAATAAAATTTTATTGAAAAACATTTGTGGTATTATCAATACAGGGGCGATATGTGCCAGGGCGAAATGTGTTGGAGCGACATGTGTGGGAGCGAGGTGTGAAATGGTGTGATGTGGGGAGCCAAATGTGGGGCGGGATGTGCGGGGCGAGCCTTCCGGATCCCAACGTATTTCAAATTCATTAAAAAAATTGAAATCGGTACACATTTGGGAACTTTATTAATAAAAAACGAGAGGGGTGTATTTTCGATTCCGAATGCTCCAAATATTTTCCAGACACCGCAACCGTTTTACTTTCAAGTCACATTTTGTTAAGTCAGCCGAGATGAAAATATAGACTTTATACTATCTAACAGCGCTTTACTGCTTTTTTTGAATAAATTCCTTTTGTCCGCCAATGGCGTACAAAATTAAGTTCGAATTTTTACACCCCTCACATTTTTGAGAAATAAAATTCGGCTCCACAAATTCATGCGTCATGTGAGGGGCAAGTATTATTTTTCACCCTTCTTCCCTCCGCGCTCGCCCCAGAATGAGAAATGTTAAAAAAGGCAACTTTCCAGTTTTTCCCCTTTGAAATCTTTATAAATTGATAGAAAATAAACGGACACATCCATCACCCGATCTGCTTTCACCCCTCTGAAATATTCGGAAGGGATCGTAAAAAAATTCAAATTTGAAAGAAATTTCAGATTTTTGAAAAATCGGCCTTTTTTAGGTCGTTCTGGCACTGCAGTTTTCGAGATACCCATCGGAAATTCTGGACTATTTGTGCCTCGAGTATCCGAAACGAGGTCGTCGAGTGTTATATCTTCGCTGTAACAGCTACCACCCCAAGTAATTTTCTTTACAAAACCCTGCCACTTTTCGGGATAAATTGTTATTTTCACCATCTGTCATAAATATTTTCATAAAATTCTACCGTTTCCCGAACTCCATTAAAATGTCATTTTATATTTTAACCGGTTGTCGTGCCATGAAATTCCGGGTATCGAAGCCGTACTTTCACCGCGGTCAAATTTTAATAATTTTTTACTTGTAACAGTTAGGGTTTGTTTTTTGACTTAAATACTTGCTTAATACTTACACTTTAAACCAAAAGTTCAACATAAACCAAAAGTTCCTTAGTTTCTACTGTTTTGTTGTGTTATGCCCTTAATATTAAAGTAAATGGGGACTAATGTGCATCAATATGAAAAAGACGGCGAATTTAAGATCGAATATTATAACGATTTAAATATTGATACACAGGCAAAAAGATTAATGTACATAAAAAGTTCATTATTACAATAAGAGCTACTTTAGGTTAGATTTTTTAACAAGCATTAGATTTTCCATTGCAACTTTACCATTGTATCCATCCTTCCTCTACGATAGAAGAGAAAAATCACTTTGGGCAAATCACCATCTATTTTCTTAACCAAATATTTACATTTCTGCATGGATTGAATTTTCAACGTCCGTAACATACACATCCGGTTCATTGGCAATCCACTAAGTGAGTATCGGCGCTAGCACTATTTAATTGTTGAAAACAATTTTTAAAGCGGCCCACTACTTATTAGGTATTAGTCCACCTGCTTTTTCGGCGTTTTCTTTGTTTATTCAAAGTATAGCAAATACTCCGGGAAAACCCATGGTTATGAGAGCAACGGCCTAGCGATCGATAACTCCTACCAAATTTTCTTCTTCTATCTGTTATTCAAATAGTTACTTGTGGTTCAAGTGCAAAATTTGTACTCCACGATATATATTTTAATAAACTCTAAGATTGTAAAATTGTGCTATCCTTTTGCATCCTAAACGGTTACCTAAATAACAATAATAATGCCGTCGATATTCTTGCACTTTTCATTTAAAATATGTGCACACCTCTAGAGAATTCCGCGTCCAGATTAGCTCGGTTACCCAGTACAAGTACATTGATTCCTAATAATACTCATTGACCAGTTTATCGGAACAATCGATTCTTTCTTCTCGTAACGTTAATATTTGTTATTTGCATTGTGTATGGTTTAATAACTAAAATAATAGGGAAATCTAGTCCCACCACATTTTATAGACACCATTCTCTAGAAACCGCGACGGCGGCGCACCCAACTTTTTTGTTATTTGTATATTCATCTTATCAATGTATTGAAGACATTGTTAGCGTTTCCTGACATGTCCGTCATTGTTTGTTCTCTGGGCGCTGGTATTTTATGCTTTGAATGGCAGATTTGATTCTAGCCTTTGCAGTTTTCTAATTGACCAGGATGCTGAATGCTCATGGCCTCATGGGTGGCAGATGTCACGTGTAACCTTTTGTCTTGAAATTTCCTTCCGCAAAAATTTAGTAATGGGTAACTGTCTTGAATAAAGAGAGGATATGTTCCTATGGAATGTAGCAGGTAGAATGTTTTCATAATATGGCACGCCCAAGTTGCTCCACAAGAGAACGAGTAATTTCGACGCCATATTTAGTCCAAACATTAGCTTATGACATCGTAATAGAACAAGGCGGAGGATATTACTAAGGGTGTAGCAACCAGAAATAAAAATAAATAAAAAATTGTCTAGTCTAATTACAAACCATATCCCCTCGTAGAGAAGTTTGTTTTTGTTCCAAAGTTACAGAAAATGCCGGCAACGTTTCCAAGTAACGGTGAAGAGGCCGTTAAAAAAGTGCAACGAGAAATTTGCCTCGAAATCACCATTTTATGCAGCAGACGAGATGCGTAACCGTAGCCAGATAACAAAGTGCATTTTTATTTTTTTTTTTAGAATGCAGATCGACGGCTCTGGCGGTTGTGATATCTCGGATGCGGACTCGGAATTGGGGCCTTTGTTTCGGGCAGGTAATAACTTGTCAGCGAGCGGCGATCTTAAAAACGGGCTTAAATATTGCCGCAATTAGGCCGCGTTTAATTCGATGTCTTATTCGTAGGACAACCGTAATGGCCAGTCGGCATCGTTTAATTTTATGCGGTGGTCGTGGAATGGTAGCTGGGACTAATGCAAGTGATGCATTTGGAAGCGGAAGAAGTGACAGATTTTAAATTACAGGTTGAGATGCGTATACGTTGAGTTGGTAGTCTATGAGCTACTTCTGCTATAGCGATTAAAACTGTTGTTTCAAATAAGGTGTATATTTTTCATAAGATTACCTAAGTACTGAATTCGATTTTAGAAAATTTGACGTTTTCCGCGTCAGAGTAATCTCGATATGCTGCAATAGAAAATTTTTATTGGCCAATGCAAATGCAAATTCTAAGATAACTCCAGAAGAGTTGCTGCACTGGTAGATGACCAGTTTGTGTAACTTTTTGCCCACTTAACAGATGCCAACCACATGTGGTAATCGTATTTTAGAGTATTCTTGAAACTGGTCACCCATCCAAACACAAACCGTGTCGAGTGCTGCTTAACTTTCATCACCGACAGTCTGTAGATATACCGACACAACTATAAATGGATTATTCATTGTGATTTAAAATCAAAAGTTAAATTTATGACAGCATACATAACCTCACTAATTACACCACATTATATTATTATTTAGACCAGAAATTAGTAAAAATACGTACGCAATGCATGGAAAGAAGTTCGACATCTTCGAAGGCATTGGAAAAGCAAATTTTGGGAGAGATTGCACTGTAAACTTAACTTCCTTTATTTAATTTAATCTCGTAAGTTGAGTATCTCTCCCGGAATTACCTTAATATTATTTTTATGGCTTTCAACGTGTACGATTTCCATTCTAAATATTTCTGGTCTCATCTATTGTTTACTGATGCTTATCTTGAGGAGTGCAAACTATACCTAACCAGTGCGGTAGTTGTCACTAGGTATCATTGTTCAACAACTTATTAGATCATGGGAATTTTTATTTCTATAAATGTCGCTAACAAATCGCATTCGCTCAGTGTGCAAGCGGTTTTGAAATAATTGGCCTTATCGGCATCGCATCTTGAAACTTGACCAGCGGATCGAAGAAGAATAATAATAAACGCCGTACTGTGATAGCAGGCACATCTATCTTTGAAATACGCCCGGACAATCAGAGCGAAACCGAGAGAGACTGTTGAACCATGAAAATCTCAAATATCTTAAAATCAGACCACATGAACTTCAGCTGTTCTGATGTAGCGTTATGGATTTTTCACTCGTACCTTTATTAATTGTTAATATAACAAACAATGAGTTTATTCTGCAAAAAAGGACAACTGTGAAGGCGTTTTGTAAAAACTACTGTGACAAATACGGTATACGTACACATTTGGAATAACCAGAGAATTCTAGATTGCTCTTCGTTATACATATAGGTACCAGAATTTCGTATCAGGACTGTATTTAAAGAAAAATGGATGTAGAAGGGCATTACAAAAACTGGAGATTTCAGTTTTGCTCGTGACCCATGATCTTATACGGAATAGCTGCGCGTGCGCAGGATAGAGTCAAAATGTATATCGTCTATGGAGAAAAAGTTTAACACATTTTTCTAATTCTGGACGAGATCCCCAAGGAACGGAAAGAATATCCGCTTGGCCATTTTTTTCTATGACTGGAACCATAGAAATGAATGTTGTTAACAAACAGTGAAAATTGACATTTTACAAATTTATCGGTTTTGTAGATCAAGGGAAACAAACTGTCGACGCATTTGGCCTAACTATTTCAAAGAACTGCAACTGTTTTGTTTGTACCTCTGCCAAGATCTTATTCGGCTCAGTACCTACTCCTTACGCTATTATTTTATTTTGTTTGTGCTGTTAGAGATTTTGTGAGGTTAGGATTAGCCTTCAGGATTGGGATTTTATATTTTGTTTCTGATGGAAGTTGATTTTATATTGAGACAAAACATTTTATCGCCAGATTGCTTCTTCATGGTCATATTCTTAAATAAACGGTAACTTATTAAACCTAGGTATAAATAATTGAAACAAGGCGTGTCATATGGAAGAAGACCGTCCTTTCAAGAAGTAATCTTGCTATGGGATTTATTGTGCCGGTGTAATCTCTATTCGCTAAATTCTCTGTGAAAATAAAGTGTTAGCATTTTTCTGAGTTTTGCGTGCCAAAATGAGGGAAATTCCCCAAAAATGGTACAAAATTACGGCAAAAATCACAATTCTTATGGTTCAATCTTGATTTCTGCCTAAATTATCGGTCGCAGATCTGCCAATATCTGCATCAGTCAAAAGCTTAATAAACTGACTATCAAACCTGAAAATAATATACGGAGTGTGCCATCATCATAAGGTTCTCAGTCCGAAGACTGGTTGGACGCGTATCTCCATTCTTTTCTCACCTGAGCTAACCTACGCATTTCCCTAAAAGTAGAACATCGTACATCCCTAACTATTTGAGAGCAGTAGTCTAATCTAGGCCTACCCCTACCTCTTTTTATTCCTATCTCTGACTCTAGTATGTCACGAACTATTCCTTCGTGTCTTAGAAGGTGTCCTACCATCCTATCTCTCCTACTCTTTATTGTTTTCCATACCTTTCGCTTTTCCCCAACTCTTTCTAATACTTCCCTATTGCTAACCTTATCTATCCACGGTATCTTCATCATGCGTCTGTAGCACCACATTTCAAACGCTTCTACTCTTTTTCTATCCGCTTCTCCTATTGTCCAAGTTTCGCACCCGTATAATGCCGTACTCCATACATACGACGTTAAGAGTCTCTTCCTAGTCTCTATATTAACCGTTCTCGAGCATAACAGTTGTTTCTTTTTGTTAAACGCAACTCGGCCCTGCGCCATTCTTTGTTTTATATCTTTAGTGCTCCTACCGTCTTGAGTTATTTTACTTCCTAAGTAGCAGAAATCCGCGACCTCCTCTATCTTCTCATTTCCAATTTGTATTTCCATTTTAGTTCTATTTTCACATCCCCTACATACCAAAATTTTAGTTTTCTTTTTATTGATTTTCATGCCGAAGCCCTGTGTCAAAACTGCTTCCATTTCATTCAAAGCCGCACCTAATTCTTCTTTGCTAGATGCTAACACTGCTATATCATCCGCAAATCTGAGCATGTTGATAGTTTGGCCCTGTACATTGATCCCTGAGGCTGTTCTTTCCTTAACAATATTAATCGCATCTTCGATATATAAGTTGAAAACTAGAGGTGACAATGCACATCCCTGTCTCACTCCCTTCCGGATATCTACTTCCCTTTGTTCCTGCTCACATTCTATAACTGCCTTTTGCTCTTTGTAGAGATTATGTATTATTCTTCTGTCCCTGTATTTCATCCCTACCTTTCTCAGCACTTCGAACATCTTCCCCCATTTTACGTTGTCGAAGGCTTTTTCTAAATCTACAAATCCTATATAGACGCTCTTTCTCTTTTCTATCGTTTTTTCTATAATTACTCGTAAAGCTAGAATGGCCTCGCGCGTTCCTCTATTTCGTCTAAATCCGAACTGATCTTCTCCTAATATTTCTTCCGCCTTTTTCTCCATCCTTCTTTGCACAATTCTAGTTAAAATTTTTGACGCATGGGAAGTTAAACTGATGGTTCTGAAATTTTCGCATCTATCCGCGCCTTTTATTTTTGGCAAAGCTACTATGATGTTCCGTTTGTAATCTTCTGGAATCTCGCCTGTCAGGTATATGCGACTAACTAATTTAAATAAACGATCTATTACCTCTTGACCTGCGCACTTTAAGATTTCTGCCTGCAAGCCATCTATACCTGGTGCTTTATTATTCCTTAAACTTTTTAGTGCTATCTCAAACTCTTCTCTCATTATAGGACTCCCTAGGTTATCCCCCTCTACACTGCTTTCGCTTTCTAATATATCTTGCACTTCCTGTCCCGCATATAAGTTTCCTAAATATTCTTTCCACCTATCTGCCTTCTCCCCGCTTCCGATTAGGATATCTCCTGCCTCATTTCTAATGTTTTTGGTACTAGATCCAATTTCTCTAAAATTTCTCCTAATTATTTTATATGCTTCATCAGTCTTTCCTACTTCGAACTTATCTTCCACTTCTTTGCATTTATTATCGATCCATTGCTCTTTCGCTTTCCTACATTTCCGAATAATTTCCCACTTGATGACCTTATATCTTTGTTTCCCTATTTCATCTAACCTATTTTTATATTTTCGCCTTTCCTCTATTAGACTCACAATATGTTTTTTTATCCAGGGTTTCCTACGGAGTGTGCCATTTAACATTTTTGAGAAAAGCTCCATTTTGCGCAAGTTGGCCACTCTGTTTTAATGGATTTCACAAATAGAGTATCCTCTGAACCTAGTTCAATAAAAAATCATAGTTAGCTTTGACCAGCAGATGTCAGTAACACCACAAATTTGGGTTCACACTGTTGGTACTAAAATGGCCATATCTTACTTACGCTTACTCTAAACCCCACCGTGTAGCATATCAACTTTCATGAAATTTTATGGGCAATCCAAATATGTAAACAAATATGAGGCATTCCATTTAAAAAAAACATAATAACTAACATTTTTGTTCAAATTAAAAAATGGCCCATCCATGGGTCCAAATATTATACCTATTAGCATAATACGTGGGCATTTCAATCTTTTATATTCCAGAAAGTGTATTGAAATCATCAGAAGAAACTACGAAATTTAAAACTTTTAAAAGTTTAGACACCTTAACAGTTGTTATTGCTGAAATGGGCTTTTTCCAAGGTGAATTTTAGAATACAAGTAGAAAACAATATTTATCTAAACTGCATAAACAAAACCAAGATCCGGAACTTAGTAAATTTAACCTTTTCTTAATATTTGACTAAAAACAATCAAGAATCGCGGCGACGTTGCGAGGGATTGTCAATATTAAAGTTGCAGTTAACACACCAGGTTTCTACTTTTAATCTAAAATACCTCATATTTGCTTAAGAAATTGGCGTTAAGAGTCCTGGAAGCATTTTAGTTCTGTTCGTGACTTCAAATGAAACTTGGCGTAAAAATCGTATATACTTGACATTCTTTATTTTAGATTTCGGTTTTCACTTGACATTCATATTAACTTAACTTAAAAATAATATTAAATAAATAAATAGGAGTCATCCAGTGACAGGTAACATCCGCCATGCTGTGTTTCGATGTTATTTATTAGTTTTAAGTTCTTTTCTAGTAGGTAGCATTTATATTATTTATTTCATCATTTTTTATTGTTGTTTTAATTATAATTCATGTTAATATCAGTTTACGAAGAGTCTTCTGTAACCCCCAAAACTGTGTACCTACAAATTGTTTGAGAAATAACTCTTGAGTAAAAATAATAGGCTCCCGGCTCTCACCACTCGAGCGCTGCGTTATCTCAGTATGCGTCATATGACCTCGACACTTTCATGTCGGTGGCCTTGGACAAAAATCGTAACTCTGTCCCCATATACGAGCGAATATAAATTACGAAAATTAAATTATGAAAACGCAATCCGTTCTGCGATGAGATGTCCATAACGGTGTAATATAATATTCAATAAAACAGTGATTAATGCATTTCCTGTTGAGGTACTTAGCACTGGCCGAACGTTGCAGTTAATCCAAATTGACGCGGCGCGCAAGTTATTAATTCAAATATTAAAGTGGATTTCCTGTCGACTTGGGCGCACGAGTCCACTACTTGATAAATATTCAAAATGTCTCTGCTTAACGAGAAGCGACTGCCGGGAAATTGCTTTGGAAAATAAACTAAAAGTTGGAATCCATTATAGTAGGTATTAACAAAGTATGCAGTTATTAATATAAGTGTCAATTCTTAGAGGATAATATTCTTATTAGTCCTACACCTGTTGCTTTATTTAAATTCTTCGGAAATGTGAATGCTTCGATGTTCTGCGTGAAGATTTATCAGCATAAAACATTTGTGAAGTTAACAGATTGTGGTGGCATGCAACAGCTTTATTATATTAATTGAAACACAAAAATTTGCAGAAAAAGTACAGAAATGTTAAAATAAAATAAAGGGATGAATGCTCTAACGAAAAAGTTCAAGAATGCTTTACGATAAAGTAGAAACAGCGAATTGCGTTTTTGGCCCACGTAAAACTGTTTTTAAAAAACATTTTTTATCCATTGAATCATTAGAGGAGAGGGTGCAAATGTGGAAACACGAGGGTAATGTGGAAACGGCAAGTATTGCGACTGCAGAGAGCTTCACTCTAGCGGCGATTGCCGTAAACAGTCACTCCCATTCCTATTCGTCACGGCGCAGCGCTGGGAATCAGTCGGGCATGTTTCCACATTACTCTCACATTTTTCAAAAATCGAAAAATGTAGGAAGTTAGCCAAATATTTTTTTATTTTTTAAGTGCATGGTTTTTGCACTTGTGACTTATTCTCCCCTATTTCTAACATTATAAGGCATTTTAATGCAATTTTCCAGGTTAAAATAACGATTCACTGATTTTTTAAAAATTAAGAACAAACCTGGTTTCCACATTTGCACCACCACCTCTGAATAAGTTTCTGCAAAACGCATGTTCATCTTTTGCACTCTATCGTATTTAACGTCGCAAGTTAAACAGAGATAAGGCTACTGGAACCTAGAAGTGCTTATATAAAAAAGTGAAACCACATTCAGATTTTCGCCGCAAAATTGTATCATCTAAAATGTGACCTACGATGCAATGCATTTATTAGAATAAGAAGAATGGTCTATATCCAATATTTATACCTATGCTTTGAATGAGGTACGACTTTACACCAATAAGGAAGTGCCGCTAATATAAACTTAATCTGAAGTACAGATTAGGGTTTTCGAGGATGTTCTTTTGAAGTAAGATGCCGGGCGGAGAGATAAAATATTTGTTCTAACAGCTCAAGCTACGAAATATGAATTTTGTACGTATGCTCCGTCTATGAAATAAGTAATTTACTATGATGTAAAAACTGCGTCTGCGTTTAATGCCTATAATGATACCACATTATAAAAATGTATACCATTCCATTTAAAATTTTTGTGAAAATTTAGAAAATTCACAAATTTCAAACAACGCCATCTGGCGTCTAAATAAAATAAAATTTATGCGTAAACACAGATTTATCTTACGCTATTAAGGCTGTCGGAACGCCGACGAACAGTTACTGCGGAGGGGTATCGGAAGGGACGTAGCACTCCAAAAGTACAAAGTAGGCGGACACTGAATGCAAAAATTGCAGGGCGCGCTAGATTAGGGAGAGCATTACGCAGCGTACAGAGTAGGACTCGGAGCTTTCCATTCACTTTGAGCTAGAACAAACACAACACCGAAGCTACAGACGAAACGCGGGGTTTATTGAATATCATAGTATAGTAGGTATTTATATTCCGATGAGTACCTGATAGAAAACAAGGAACGTTGAACCAAATTATAGACGGGGAAGCAAAACTCGTCTCGGGATGCTGGTTTCCCCATGAAAACGCAGTGGGTTACTTATAAGTAAAAAAGAAAAACTAGGCAAGTATGTTTTGCGATTGACCGAAAAGTTCGTGTGGTTAGAGTTATTTTAATAGCATTTCTCTAACAAAATTTTGCAATATTTCTTATATCAAAAATAGACTGCAAAAAACGGAAAACTCAATTTTTTGACTGGCCGCTTCCGGTGGCTTTTTCTGGGTTCAGTCATCATGTCATATCACATTTTCTTTTCTGAGAGTATCGAACTGGCTACCTCTGGGGTACTGCCGCAGTACCCCAGAGCTAGCCGCGCGGTGGAAAAAATAATAAGCAAAAAATGGTTTGCTGAGTCTAAATTTCCTTAATAATGACTTGTACCGTTATCATCTGCCGCAGTCAGACACGCTCAGTAAAGCCTTTTTTAGCGCTTTACGTATTGTAACTGATTTTTTTCCATAACGTTCTAACATTTAATAATAATAATAATAATAATAATAAGTTTATTTTTGCATTAACATACGTATAAAAATATAAAAGATACACATTAATATTAAGTAATATTATAATGCAAAAAAAGGAGCTGAAAACAATTAGAATTGATCTAGTTCAGCCCCTGATCTACTACTAATCTACTACATCTTAAGTATAAGAACAAGAGGAAAAAAAAACAACAATCGCCAACAAACAATCTCAACAAAACACCAACTTAGATTATGCACAAATCAGACTCTGCATCACTTCTTTGTGGAGACACACACGAAGAGACAGCTAGTTAATAATTACATCAACTCTACGGAACACACGATGCAGACGACAGTAAAACTGGTTCACAAACTCAACAATAATTTCTTTATATTTGTCTTAAATTTGGAAGGACTCGGACACTTCAATGAGGGGGATATACCATTGTACAGAATATAAATATTACAAGTAAAACACCTCTGAAAGAGAGCAGTTCTATGAGGTGGCGGTGATATGAGTCCTTTGAATCGAAGATTCAAAGTATGAACATCTGTCCTATATTTTATTTTGTTAGTCAGATACTGCGGGCGATCACCAATTATTATATTATGGAAAAGTACCAGCGAATGAAACTTACGCCTGTCACGCATGTTTAACCAGCCTACATCCTTCAACCGATAACTGACTGGATCAAACTTTCGGACACCAAATGCAAACCTTAGGCAAGACTTCTGAACATTTTCTATCCTCCTCGCATCTGTCTCATCAAGACATGGTCCATACAATGTGTCACCGTAATTAAAATGACTCAAAACCAAAGCCTCGGACAGCATCAACTTCTGCGATTGTGAAAGTAAATGTCTTTGTGGATACAGCAGTTTGAGGGACGCGTATGCTCTCTGGAGGCAGCTACCAATGTGTCCGTATCAATCCACAGCCCCAAGTTCTTAGATTTTGTTACTGGGACTAGACAAATGTCGTCGATTTTAGTATTCCAATTATCTTTTACATATTCTCTTCCCCTACCGAAAATCATAACTGACGACTTCGCTGGATTAACTTGAAGGGCATGACTCCGCGAATACTCAATCAGACTTTTCAAGTCACTGTCTATGCGATATTTTGCATCTATCCAGTCGTCATGAAAAAATGAATAGTACAGCTGCGTGTCATCCGCGTATAAATGAGACTTGCAATACTTCAAACAAGATGTAATGTTGCTAGTGTACAGACTAAACAGTAATGGCCCAAGAATAGAACCCTGTGGTATCCCACAAGGAATACTTTTTTTATGAGACTGGCCGGTCTCTGTTTCTACAAATTGAAATCTATTACCAAGATAATCGGAAATAAGTAGAGCCGCCTCATTCGCAAAGCCCACATAGTTAAGTATTGCCAGTAATATTTGATGGTTAACTGTATCAAATGCTTTTGTATAATCCAGCAATACAAGAACAGTACACTTCCCCTCATCTGTAGCCCTAATAATGTCGGCTACTATGTTAAGCATTGCTGTAGTACAGCTGAAACCAGGCCTAAATCCCGATTGGATTGGCGGTAAAATATTATTGTTCTCTACATACTGTCTAATTTGTTTACATAAGATTTTTTCCAGAACTTTCGAAAGGCACGGTAATATGCTAATGGGACGCACATCACTCAAACTCGCTATATCAGACTTCTTAGGCAAAGGAACAACTCGCGAAACCTTCCAATTAACGGGGAAGCGACTATCCAAAATACATGAATTAATGATATTAGTCAAATACGGTAAAATTCTCGGGCAACACAACAAGATCATGTCAATAGTTATTAAATCGTGTCCGGCAGCTGAAGTTTTAATCTCTAGTATACTTTGACTTACCTCGTCCACTGTTACCGTTTGAAATCCAAATAACTCAAAAAAATCCTGTTTTCGGTTTTGTCCATAATAATGTAAAAGATCCTGATCAATCAATACTCCACCAGAAGATATTTGTAAGAAATAATCATTTATTACATTCGGGTTATCTAGAAAACCTGGCAAAGCATTCGCGGGTTTTCTACTATGTACATTCAAATCATTCAACCTTTTCCACAATAACTTAGGATTACTTCTGCTGGCGTTCGTGCAAAACTCTAAGTAACACTTTTTCTCATTTTTAATAGCTATATTGGTTTGATTTCTTAATTGTCAATTGTATCCCCCTGTCGCAATTGGGAACTATTTAAAGTAGAATCGTGAATTTTGGTACTTTCGTAGTCTTCACGATTGCAACTAATTATGCAATAAATAAATTTTATCAAAATCGGTTCAGGATGCGGTTTCTGATATAAGTGCTTCAGAAACTTTGCTAGCCAGTACGGAACACTTTATGTACAAAGGGAGTTGATACTCGGTGAATTATTTAAATGGGACACTCTATACATATTGCGTTTTTTAATTCTTCGATCGATTTTACTAAATATGCATACGAAGTAAGTTGCTTCTAAACTAAACCCCATATTTTTGTGTTTCAGTTTTCTTTTAAAATTTTTGTCACACGTAGGAATGTTTCAAAAATTACATTTTGAGAATGATGAACAGGTGCCCAGTTTCACAATAAGTTCAGCCTAGAATGCAACTCTTACACAATCATATAGTACAATCGAACAGGGAAATAAAAAGTGAGATGATATTACAGGAGTTCTATTTAAGAAATCCAAGTTGTGTAAATTAGCATCTGCTGTACAGAAGAAATGAGACGCCATGTATAAGTAAAGTAATTTGAATTATGGAAATTTAAAAACAAAGAGAGTATCTATTTGGCATTTTTGTCTAAATTACACAATACAGATAAATCGCTTTTTCTGATAAATGGGATACCTGTGCACCTGCATATTCAACTCATATGTGTAACAATAATAAATTTTAGGAAGAATCGGAAATTACTTTGGAAGGTCGTCGATACGAAAAATAGGCCCCAAGAATAATACCTGAATACATACAAAAACTAGCCACGCCTGTTTCTTGAATCTGGGAAGTTTAAACATATCGCCGCTAGACACCGCCACCTCTAGGCCCTTGAAAAGGCGAATGCAGAGGTGCAGGAGCCAATTGATTACTTCATTGTTATCAAAAATTTATTATATTTTTTTTTGATACCGTCAAAATGAAAAGTCTAATCTATGACTCTACGATTATAATTTCTAAAAAAAACGAAAATCGTGATAAATATTCTAGCTACAATATGTCCGATTTTCATAGATTGTGAAGTAGATTTTAAAGTTGAATTTCTGGTTTTTAATGAAAATTATTAGCGAACAGTCCTAGATCTATGTTTAATTGAAACAAGAAAAAAATAATCATGCGAATATCTTAAACCATGTTGGAATAATCCATTGGCAGCGGGAACGTTACATCCCTCAAATATTCCAAGCGTTCCGATAGCCTTAATTCTCTTTCTAGCAACACTAAATTCGGCAAAAAAAATATTGGTTCAACCAATTCGGAGATATCGCATTTTTTGTGCATGGAAAGTCTCTCTTCCCCCATCCCCTTATCTCGAAGGCTACCCCAAAAAGCTGTGAACCAAATTTGCAGATCATTATGAGATGATTTTGGAAACTCTAAGTGCCACCTACCTTACCATTTAAGTTTTTGAAGAAAATGCCGCTTTTCCGTTTTCTTTTAAAAGTGGAATGGTCTATTAATAACCGCATATTTCTCACTTTTCCTTTTATTTGAAATATCAGCAAGTGTACATGTTATTTTTGCAACCAGTTTCGCTTTCAAACCATAAATTTTACAAAATAAGGCCATATTATCAGCTTATTATTATTCAAATCATAGGGTTTCTATTATTCTAGGTTACGCAAAATGCAAATACACATTTATTGTAAATATTAGGCGGCATAATACTTTAATAATGGCTTACCTATGCATATGAGGATTTTGATTTATTTGAGATATCCTAGATTATGCAGCCAGATCGAACAACATAAAACTCTATAAATTGTGGTTCATTAGAACTGCGAATAATGAATGAGTGCAAAACAGGAACTGATATTGGAACGATAAATTTGCATACGCCTCCATCCTCAAAATTTACCTCTAGGGTAACGACCGGAAAATTAACTTTTTCCATTCATTATGGTAATACTCCACATACCACAATTTACACAGGGCACTTCCTAAGTAAATCATTGATAATTCATTAGTATAGTCGATAATATTTCCGAAATAACCTCAAAAAGTTTTCCAGCGCATGAAGAAACAACCCAACCACCAACGTAGACACCCTGTATTAACAATTATCTTAATGTGCAACATTAAACACCGAAACAAAATAAATAAAAACGCCTTGAATTTAATAATATTAACTCATACATAGAAATTAAATTATTGTCACATATGTCATTGTAATGCATTCGGATATATAGAGCGTGGCACAGTAAAACAACTATGGGAATTATAAACGGTCGTAAAAAGCAGTAAAAATAACAAAAAATAACAGTAGACAATAACACTAAATGCCGCTGAGTAATAAATTGAGCGGAACATTAAAAAATCTTTTAGATTATTAAATAGGGTCTCCTACACAGGTTGCCTTAAGAATATACTCGTAGTTATAGCAACAATAACTGCCATTTCATTTAATTGAATATCTATACAGTCCATTGAGAAGAAGAAGTAGAGGCAAGCGCGTCATCAACTGGTTATGTAACCTGCAATACAAAAATGGCTGCCACATCTGTCAAAACGTTTCAAACTGCAATGAATTTTTGTAGAGCTAGGTTAAATCTTAAACGCACCGTAATAAACCTATTAGAAATGGAGATTAATGGTATTAAAGCTTAAAAGAAGAGTAAATTAACTTGTATTCACGAGAAAAAAACCAAAAGTAAGAGTGACGCATAGAGATGTCCCGCAATCCAGCACAAGGATGCTGACTCTTCCGCCGTAAATTATCATCAATATCACCGAGGAAAAGCGATCGCTCCAGATGTCGGAGATGCTCTAAGATAATAAACTTTGCGTAACTGTAATTATATGTAGTTTATAAAACACTGGCAAAGTAATGAGTCTACAGTTAGACAGGAGCGAGTTGTTTTTAACTTTTAAGTGCTTTATACACTGACAAAGAGCATTTGATGCCATTAATGAAGTAAATTTTATGTAATTTTCCGTGGAATTAAGTAGTCTATTGCACGTAATCACGCGGAATCTTTAAATTACAGGCCAATTATTTCATACACATTAAAACTGGTATAGTAATATTTCAGGCTTTAAGTTTTGTTGCGACACATGCGATACCTGTGAATCTAGTTTTCTAATCTGCAAATGTGAATCCCGATTGCTCGTATCTCTTCTGTCCGACAAAGGCTAAGGCTACGTGTAATTGACAATTTAGCAGTCTAAGGAGATAAGCCGCGACTGTGTGCAAGGAAAATGTGTAAAGACACCTAATTATTATATTACATATAATTACGAAAATACCTAAAGCACTGTTGAAAGCAAATGATGTTGCTGGATAAATAATTGAAAATAATTAAAGAATTTTTTGTGAGATAATAATACACATAGAATCATTTCATTTGAGTCTAGAAGCGTGTATTATTTCGATTAATACACGCCTATTCTAAGAGCCAACGATATTTCTTCAATTTCTTAAAATCGACCAATCAACTGCCATTGTAAACGATAAAAACCTACCTAGCTTTCCCAATAACTGATAAATATGCGCCTTGCTTTTAATCAACTATGCTGTGAATGATAGTTTTGAAATTTCTACCTTGGCAACTGTCACTGTCATATTATTTTCGAGTTTTCTTGCAACATCGTCGTTTTGAAATGGCAAGATTTGGCCAAGAATCTTTGGAAGATGTTCAAAAAACTGTACAGAGTGTTACTCCGAGGAGTACAGTTAAAAATCAAAAGTCAATATGGAAACAGTTCGAAATATTTTTAAAAGATAATGTAGCGTTAAAAATCAATTCAAACTATTTTTTTACGCATTTATTAATAAACTAGTACTTACATCGTGCTCATATTAACATATTTCTATTCCTATTCTAAGTCTCACACTTAAATTTAGCCTCTTATTGCTTTAATTGTCTCTGTTTCCAGTTCTTGTCCCTGCTCTCCGATCATGCCTCCGTTCATTGTCTTTTTCGGTTTCCATCAATTTGTTTGAGGGTAGAACTGTCTTAAAATTATTAATTCTAGTTTGCTTTTCTATTCTAATAGGGTTTTTCTCACTTACCTGCTAGTTTTGAGTCCCCTTATTGCTTCTACCTTGTAACTTGTCTGTTGTTGTTTCTGCTCATTTTCAGTCTTGAAATTGGTTATCTTTCGTATTTACCATTTTCTGAGCCTACCTTGGGAAGATTGTCGTTTAATTTTCACGATTTTGTCGTATATTTATTCATTTAATCGCATCCAATTTGTTGTTCTTTTGTTGTAGATTTTTGAGGTTAATTTCGACTGATAGTTATTTTCGTGGTTGACATCTGGGAAGGTTATTGACCCACTTGGTTTGCTTGTTCGCTAGTTCAGTCTAATTTGCTTTTCCGTGTCTCATCTTTCAATTCTTTATGCATTTTATTATCTATTCTTCTGTCCCTTGAGTCCCCTTGAGTCCCCTTTATGACTTTTCTTATTGCTGTCTTCTTTTCTTTTGGGTTTGCTAGTCCTTTTAAGCTTTCTTTCTTCTGTTAACTTCTCCATTTTCGGTGACGCCTCTGGAAGTTTTGGAAATCTAGGGTACTTCTGGGTACATTTGTAGTTCCGGAAGGGGCCACCATGTATTTTACCTAGTCGGCGGTTTTTTTGGAAATTCCGATTTGCGTTCGGAAACGTCTCTTTTGCTTCTGTTCTTCGTGTGAGTGGTTGGTTACGCCGAGTTTTGTGAAATTTAATTTCTAGCCAGTTTCTGGGATTTTCTTGGGTTTCCTTCTTCTTGAAGACGACGATTTTGTTGCAGTGTGCGAATTTGGTAATCGTCGTCTGTGCCTTTTTGGGATTTGACTCACATTAGAGGTTCAGTAGATTTTGTTGGAAAAAAAACCCACGAGGTGAGTGTCATTTTTCGTCCTTTATTTAAATCTTTAGTCATCGTTATCGTTTCCTTTCCTTTTTCTTATTTTCTCTTCTAATTTGTCCTTTCGGCATTTTAGGGTTTTTCCCCGGGAGCGATTTTGTTTCTTGGTGCCAGTATCCTGGTGCCTCCCGTCTTCCCGTTTAGAAGCGCCGTATACCACCTGGTGCTGAGTTTCAGGAGTACCTAGGACCTACCTACAGTTTGGTAACAGCTTTTACACCTTTAATCTCCTGAAAGGTCAGAAGTATATTGTATATTTAGATTTTGTCGCCTGTCCGATTGGAACTCCGCGGTTTTTAAGTAGCGCCTAGCACGGCATATACGTGTCCAAAACCCTTGGAGTGTCGCCTGCCCGTTCGAGATCGTCCCGTTTGGCTGGTTTGGAAGTAGTTGCCTGACCACGGCTTGTTGTGGCCAACCCGTTTTGTTCGTTTGAACATTTAACATTTATATTCACTTTCATTATTTGTTAATCATTAATTTGGATTTGTCATTTTGCACGTAGTTATAATAATATTAGTAGTTTTGCTTCACATTTTCGTTCTTAGTTTATTCATTTTGTTTGCATTAATACGAGTAGTTTCAGTTTAGTATAATAGTTTTTTATCAGTCTATAAATTTTGCATGTTTTTCTAGTTTAACTTTGATTCAAATAGTATTAATTTGTCGGGATTTAGTAACGGTCGATACTGCCGTTTGAGCCCATTTGTTTTGTAGGTAGAGTGCGTGCGATTGGCTCGTCGGTGCGTTGCGCGTTTGGAGCTCCAACCGTGCTGCGGATTTACCGCGTCATCCGCGTCTATTTGTTTTCCTTTTTTTATTGGCGCAACGTTAGTACCGGGTGTCTAAATTTCACCTAGGTCAGTTTTGTTATATACCTAAATTGTTCTACTTAAATATTATTAGCTGTGTATTTCTTTTTATATAGGTACCACTGTTTTTGTTGATATAAATTTTCATTTTGTTTCAATTTTCTCCACTATCATTATATGTTCATATATTATTTGACTACGTGTTTTGTTTGCACCTTGCCCTACTGTTTGCCAGCGGCTTTTAGGAGCTGTAGCCGCTGTGTCGTGGTGAGTATTCTTTTCTTGGAGGATCAGCAAACAACTCCTTGGCGCCCTATTACTTTTTTGCCCACCCCCACCTCCGGCTTGGGTTTAGTCGCGGCCGGATCCTCCTACCGTGACGTAACGTCAGCGGTTACGTCACAAGAAGCATTATGAACTTCTAGAAATTACTTCAAATCAAGAGCTTGGACTGATAATGAATGATTGGGCTTTTAATATGAAGAGAGCTGATGGTGAAGATTATAAAGAATGCGTTATAAAGACCATGTGGAATGTTACTGCAAAACTCCTTCAAGAAAAATACTACAAAGAGTACACCCGAAAATCAATTTACAGACATCGAATTCAAACAAGCAAGGGATGCAAAAAATGCGAAACGAAAGCAGCTTCAGTCTATTCTCGGAAAGAAGAAGCAAAGTTCGACTGCTCTGAGTAAGAAAGAAATATATACAACAATGAATTTGTGGAACGAAAATTGTCCAGAAGGACTTAAAAAAAACTGTATCATATAATAGCATTCGAACTAGCCTGGGGAGGGGGAGAGGCAGCAAAATGCAAAGTGCATTTTTTTAAATAGGAAAAGAAATCAAATGGTAACGTAACCGGAAGAATTGAAGAATTGCCTAATTACAATAATCTCGATATGTACCCGGTAAGGTTATTTAAAAAGCTTATTTCTAAACGCACTAATAGAATTACGTCAGATCGACTATTTCTGACTGTAAATCCTTACTGGAATAAAACCAATTATGAATGGTACAAAAATATGCCTTATGGAGTAAATGAGATTGGAAAATGGACCAAACAATCTGCTGAAAGAATAGGGCTTGATACTCTGACAAACAAAATCACGAATCATTCAAATCGATCAAGTGCTGTATCAAATCTTGCTAAGTCAGGTGTCCCGGAAGAACAGCTCATCAAAATGACTGGACATGCAAATGCTAAGTCATTAGGCCCTTATTTACAGTTAGACGAGGAACATCATGCTAGTTTAATAAACAACCTGAGACCTGGACGTTCTGGAATCCAAACTACAAGAGATATAAACATAAGGCAAGAAAATTTTACAACTGAAAACATTAATAATAATAATATGCAAAAAAAATCTGGTCATAATATAACATATGTATAACCATTGCACTTTCAATGTTCAAAATACGCAATAAAAGATCGCTTTCAAAAGCTATTTGGTCTTCAAGCGAGAGAATACTTCTCAAAACGGCATGGAAGCATTTTTAACAAAAAAAAAATTAGCGTACTACCTCTTTCACAATGAAGGACGCCACCTAGGCAAATGAAGTTCAAAGTTGACGCGTGAAAACAATTACCGCATCCTCTATCTCGACGAAACGTGCAATTACATTAAAATGCAAATTCGCGTCCGTCACACGACAGACACAAACATTCAAGATGGATCGTGTCCATTTTCTGTGCGTTTTCTCAAAAGTCCGGCGACCGTATGAAATTATTCTGTAATTGGCAATCGGGACCCACGGCGGCGCATCGGGCGATCATTGCAATAATTATATTGTCACAAATGGGACGTGTGCATCATTATCCTGTATGAGAATCGTGTCCTGCACATTTTGACGTGATAATCGAACATTGTTTGATAAGGATCGTGGTTAAGGCATAAGCGAACATGTGTATCAACATCATGTCAGAAAGAAATCACGACTAATTTTTATACTGCGCGATTACAGGCTCTTGGATTAGTGATGTGCGATTATGCAAAAAAGAATCGATTCTGGGAATCGGATTATTTTGGAATCGATTAATCGCCGAAGTAAACGTTAACAACCCATTCCAATGCTTTTTGTGCTTTGGTTGTTACAGCAAACGAGTACGAGAACAGCGCTCGATATGACTGGCGGAGAATTATGGTGGCAGCCACGCACGCACTATGTATTATTGATAGTTTAAACTCATTAACGTTTGCAAATATGGTGCGTGGCGCAGCCGGAAGCTGCTCTGATTTCCTACGAACTTGTGGTTATGCACTGAACGCGTTACATTACGTGTCCTTCTGCATTTTATTTGGTTTTGCAGCATTGATGATAAGATCGCTTAGCATAACATTAATGCCAAGTTTTTGAAAAGTAATACAGGAAGATCTTTAATGATCAACATTTACAAAGTTGCCTGTGAATGTCTGTATATTAAATAACTAGGTATGTATCTGAAATGATTAAAAATATAAATTAATATTAGTTAATACAAAAATGTACATAATATACCGTGTGACAAACTTCCATGTACACATGGGAAAATAACATGGGCAATTATATTTTTGAGGATTCCTGCTCCCCATGTGTAGTTACAGTGGTGGTAAAGGTAGCAATCGAAAGATTATTTTTTTCTGCGTATGAGGATATCAAAAACTCTACAACTTTCCAATTTATTAAAGCATTAAAAGCAAAAATTACATTAATAATTTTCTAACTAAAACACAGAAATTTATCAGATTATCCATGACAACTTAATTTATTCTAATCACGGACGTCTTTGATTTTTATGGATTTTCTAACTGTCAACATTTAAAAATGAACAAAAATATTTATTCAGTTCAAGAAAAGGTTTTCATTGCGAAAATATTTTACGGCGGCAATAGTTTGCGCGTAGTCCGTGCCTTATTTTCTGTAAAATTCAATAACGGTCCTATTCCTTCGGTATAACAACAAATAATTTAGTAAGAAATTTGAAGGCTGGGAATCTTTCATCGAAAAAAGTTAATTTTTACTAATACTTACATAAACTTGTTTTTTATTTAGATAATTTGTTTATTTTGCTCTAATGAATTTTGTAATCGGGCAATTGAATACTTATTTATTTCATATCTAGGTAAAGACAAAAACTTATTAATATTCAATTAAATTAAAGTAACATAAAAAACGATAAAAAACGATAGAAAAGAGAAAGAGCGTCTATATAGGATTTGTAGATTTAGAAAAAGCCTTCGACAACGTAAAATGGGGGAAGATGTTCGAAGTGCTGAGAAAGGTAGGGATGAAATACAGGGACAGAAGAATAATACATAATCTCTACAAAGAGCAAAAGGCAGTTTTAGAATGTGAGCAGGAACAAAGGGAAGTAGATATCCGGAAGGGAGTGAGACAGGGATGTGCATTGTCACCTCTAGTTTTCAACTTATATATCGAAGATGCGATTAATATTGTTAAGGAAAGGACAGCCTCAGGGATCAATGTACAGGGCCAAACTATTAACATGCTCAGATTTGCGGATGATATAGCAGTGTTAGCATCTAGCAAAGAAGAATTAGGAGCGGCTCTGAATGAAATGGAAGCAGTTTTGACACAGGGCTTCGGCATGAAAATCAATAAAAAGAAAACTAAAATTTTGGTATGTAGGGGATGTGAAAATAGAACTAAAATGGAAATACAAATTGGAAATGAGAAAATAGAGGAGGTCGCGGATTTCTGCTACTTAGGAAGTAAAATAACTCAAGACGGTAGGAGCACTAAAGATATAAAACAAAGAATGGCGCAGGGCCGAGTTGCGTTTAACAAAAAGAAACAACTGTTATGCTCGAGAACGGTTAATATAGAGACTAGGAAGAGACTCTTAACGTCGTATGTATGGAGTACGGCATTATACGGGTGCGAAACTTGGACAATAGGAGAAGCGGATAGAAAAAGAGTAGAAGCGTTTGAAATGTGGTGCTACAGACGCATGATGAAGATACCGTGGATAGATAAGGTTAGCAATAGGGAAGTATTAGAAAGAGTTGGGGAAAAGCGAAAGGTATGGAAAACAATAAAGAGTAGGAGAGATAGGATGGTAGGACACCTTCTAAGACACGAAGGAATAGTTCGTGACATACTAGAGTCAGAGATAGGAATAAAAAGAGGTAGGGGTAGGCCTAGATTAGACTACTGCTCTCAAATAGTTAGGGATGTAGGATGTTCTACTTTTAGGGAAATGCGTAGGTTAGCTCAGGATAGAAAAGAATGGAGGTACGCGTCCAACCAGTCTTCAGACTGAGAACCTTATGATGATGAAAAAAAGAAAAATAACTATAACAAATATTCAAATAAACCCCCATTCTGTATCAGACAGTATCCCAGCCTATTATAGAAATAATTTCTCACATTCGCAAGTTGCCGATCGTTTATTAAGTTGCATTCCGCAAAAATAGCATTCCTTAAAGAATCAATATTTGGGTGATGAGTTTTATAAATCTTATTTTTTAAATGACCCCACAAGAAAAAGTCACACGGTGCCATATCGGGAGATCTAGCTGGCCAGTTTATAGCACACCTCGACCAATCCAGCTCTTTGGAAATATTTCATTTAATAATTCCCTCACTTGTGCTCCAAAATGTGCTGGGCATCCGTCATGCTGAAACCAGACCTCCCGATTCGCATGTGCACCTTCTTCTAATGCAGGGCCAATATGGTTAAAGATATAAATAAGCTTCTGAATTTAAATTTCCCTGTATTTCAAATGGTCCTATAATGCGATTATTAAAAATGCCTGCCGAAATATTGATTATTTGAGGGTATTGCGTTGTAGTGGCTAGATTTATTCTGGGATTTTCCTGGGCCCAATGCCTAACGTTTTGTGAATTTGGCTCTTGATTTAAAGTGAAGGTATACTCATCGGTAAAACAAATTGATAAGAGGAAGCTGCGATCCCGATTAGCCCGTTCTTGCATTTCTTCACAGAAAGTTTGCCTTGATTCTTCGTCAAAAGGAAGTAACTCTTGGAGACATTGGAATTTAAAGGGATGATATTTGTTTTTTTAATATGTTACGGACAGTTTCTCTTGAAACATTACATTCTAGGGCAATAGACCTTAAACTAGATGTTGGACTAGCAGTTATCAGGCCTATTACCATTTCCTCTACCTCAAAATTTAGATTTCTTGGAACGACTAAAAAAATTAATGATAAGATTAATTTTAGTTTTGTTTCACTCCACGTTATCACTTGTTAAATTTCTCATAATCCCAGTAAAATTTAAGTTAGCGAACAATAAGGAATTAGCAACTAGGTTATAACAATAAGCGAATCAGAATTATCTAAATAAAAACCAAGTAAGTTTATTAGTAAAAATTACCTTCTTTCAATGAAAGATTCCAAATATCTTCAAATTTCTTAACTAAATTTTTTATTGTTGTTACCGAAGGAAAATGTTTTCACAATGAAAACCTTTTCTTCAACTAAATAAATATTTTTGTTTATTTTGAAACCCAAATTTTAAATTGTCGATAAATAATGTTGACAGTTCAGACGAATTAGGAGTCTTTGATTAGAATAAAATAAATGTGTATCATTTCTAGCTTTTAAGTTTTTTCTTGTTCTAGAATAAGTATTATTAAAATCGAAATTATGTTTGGTATCTTTCATAATAAGTTTACTGATAACAGAATTACTATTTTGGTATGTAGATATGTTGCTTTAACCTAGTTTCAGGATGATTTTTGGTTTGTCCAATGTATGTTTTGTTGCAGTTATTACATTTAATTTTGTATGCATCGTGAGTTTTCATGAATTTTAGAATTGGGGTTTTTAGACTAAAATATAAAAATATTGTGTAATATGTTTTTATATAAGGTAATGAAAATAATGTAGTTTCTAGGTTCTTTTTGGGTTTTATTAACATTGTTGTTATTATAAAATTGATGTATTATGTTTTTTATAATTTACATAATACATTTTTTAGGTAGTTATTTTTTACCGAACAGTTTATGTCTTTGTCTAGTGCAGGTTTTCTGAATTGTGAATTAGAAAGTTTAATTCTTTATGTAGTTAATATTTTCTGATTTTACTATTTGGTAGAAATTCATGATGAATTGAAAAATTACTACGCGTGCTACCAATATAACGTACTACCAATATAACGATTTATTATAATAATAAATCGTTATATTGGTAGCACGCGTAGTAATTTTTCAATTCATCATTTAATTCTTTAATTGGAATTTAAGTGGAATAAAATCGAACCCCTTACATCAGTTACTTTAAACAATTTCTTTACAGCAATTGAACTTACTTTAACTACAACATATTTCAAATTTAAAAATAAAATGTTCAAACAAACTGACGGCTGTACTATGGGTTCTTCAATTTCAATCACTATTGCCCAATTAGTTTTAGAAGATTTAGAAACCACAGTTATTCCCAAGTTATAATTTATTTTACCATTTTTTGTAAGATATGTAGACGATTGCTATTCCTCCTGGCAAAGAAAATGAAATTCTTAATCTTATATAATAAAATTCTTGTTTGATTTGTGCCAGTTTAAATTTTTAATATTTTTATATAAATTTTGTGAATTTCTGGCAATAAATAACTGTATAGGTGCTAAAGTTTTATATTTATATCGCAGTTACCATACAATTTTTGATTGTTTGAAAGAAAAAAATTTGTCAAATATTTTATCTTTTTACACGTTTCTTTTCAATAAATCTTGACAAAGCCCCCGAACTGGGGTGAAACGTCGATATATTATTTATTTATTGCCAGAAATTCACAAAATTTATATAAAAATCTTATATAATAAAAAATTGACACAAATAATTAAAGAAAAATAAATAATTTCACTGAGACATAACAGTAACATAGTAATTAATAACTTTGTGCCGAATTTGGTGTACAATAGTTGCCGAAAAATGTACGTACAAATGTGGAACTGGCGTTAACAGAGTTCCATTTTTAGTAGCAACCCTAAAAACTAAACGAATGTAGAATATTTTCCTCTGCAACTATATTCAAGTTATTCCGAAACCACATTTTTTAGAGAATATGCACTCACAAGGTAGAATCACTAGCTGTACCCTCTCTACTGGCTGTATCCGCAGTCAGTTCTCCTCAGATTGACAAATCACTTGAAGAACCTTTTATTTTTAATATTCTGATTGCCCAATCGCGTGTCCTGATAACCAATATTAAGTAATGAGCTGTTTACATCTAATGAAGTTGACAAATTGGTACAAACGTATCATACACGAAAACCTGAACAACATTATCTGTAAATTGCTCATTTCCTCATTATATCGCCCACAAGTGTCTTGTTAAAAATCGCGGGAACACGTGAAAGGTATTATAATATGAAGAGATTTACTCGATTGGAATGTTTCGATCTTCACCTCGGGATGTTTACTGGCACCATAAAATATTTCGTTGGATTTTTCCTTATATTAAT
The DNA here is from genome assembly GCA_963966045.1 of Xestobium rufovillosum. Lineage (NCBI taxonomy): Eukaryota > Metazoa > Arthropoda > Insecta > Coleoptera > Ptinidae > Xestobium > Xestobium rufovillosum. The sequence goes on along the minus strand of OZ014499.1, from coordinate 5,892,174 downwards.
GGCATGCATCTGCACCCACTCTGTGGTACTTTCTTGCCGCTAGTTGCGATGTTTAAATGTTAGTCTTTAATGATGAGTGTGCTGTGTGGGCACTTACCAAGGAACTCCTTTTATTTTGATGGGATATGCGTTTGACTCGTCGAGACTGACTTTAGGGTATTTATCACCAATCACTTTCTGCCAGGCTGTGCTTGTCTATATTTACAACCAATAAAACGGCAGCGAAATATTAAAAAATTCCCATAAAATATCTATTAAATCTAGAGACTCTTTAATTCGCTATATTATACAATGTGCTCGAAGAGTATAGAACTCTCTGACTGACGCGACGTCTTGAACTGTGGGTTCTACAATGCAATGCAATGTTGATATATTTATCGCAACTGGTATAAGCTTTCTACATGTTCTAAATCTAGCGGGGTTAGATCGGGGGATCGCGTTGTCCAAAAGAATGGTCCTCCTCGGCTGACCCATAATGTTGATTTTTATCAATGGATCTATATCTCAACAGGTACACAAAACATTCCTAGATACCCATTTCCAGTATAATATCTATCCATCGATTTATTAAATTCAATTTAGGTACCCATAGAGAAGACGGCCAAGCAAAATCATGTTTTCGAGATTAAATCAAATTTAATTCACTATGGGTCATTCAATAAACCTAGAAACAAAATTTATAATAAAGAAAATAGGGAAGAGGAAGAAATAAATGTTTTGTCGTTGGTTGAGGCGACACCAAAAACTTCTTGTCGCGAAATCGATTCACAAGTTGGTGTTTCCAAAACAAACGTCCAAAAATATTAAAAAAGGCAAATATAGACCATATAAAATTCATATTGTTCACCAACTCTTCCCGGCAGATCAAGAAAGAAGGCTTAATTTTTGTAGGTGGTACTTAAATAAAATTCGAGAAAATCCAGAATTTGGCCGGTCTGTCATTTGGACAGATGAGACTCACATAAGCAGCGTAGGATTATTTAACAGGCATAATGTGCGTCACTGGTCTGATACAAATCAGCACCAAACTTTTGAACGTCAGAGGCAAGGACGTTTTGGATTTAACGTTTCGTGTTTTATTTTGGGTGGTCAACTAGTATACCAAATTTTTGATGGAAACTTAACGGGATTGAGACACATTAATTTGTTGAATATTAACGCAGAGGCGATAATGGAGAATGTTCCGTTATTAAACATAAACAGGGTATATTTCCAACAAGATGGTGCCCCTGCACACAATTCTGCAATAGGTAGAAATTATTTAGAAAATCATTTTCCGGGTAGATGGGTGGGTACAAACGGACCTATATTGTTGCCTGCAAGATCACCGGATCTGAGTATATTAGACTTTTTGAATGAGTATTTATAAAAGAGAAAATATACATACGAAGATACAATAATCAAGCCGAGCTAGAAGCTAAAAAATTCAACTTTATGTCATAACTCAAAAAATACGCTACCTAGAAAAAAACTGCGTACGCCACTGAATTCCTTGGAAAAAGTTCTATAGGAGTCAATCCTAACAGTTTTAGTCTGCTTAGTACAAAAAGAATTGGAGAGAGTTTTTGAAAATCGATAAAAATCAACAGTATTTTTTTTCTCGAAAACTAAAAACGATATCCAAATTTCCGCATTCTGTTATACTCAGAAAAGTAGCTCAGGTTGGCGAAAACACCGAGGCTCTATCTCTGCTGTTTCTATGAGAAACCCCCAAATCACAACGAAAATAGGACACCTGTTGTGAATTCAGAAAATTCGATACTTCTCTTGTAATTTGCTCGGATTAATGAGCTCTTTTGATTGAATACGGCTAATCGCAGAACTGCTAATTTGCTTACCTTTATTAAGCGATGTCAAATTCGCAGTGTCAACATCAAATTTGCGAATGAATTAACGATGCCGCCGCACTTGACCGTTCTGTTTAGACGCACCTTTAGTACAATTGCTCTTTTGGGTAGTCAACAGGGTACACGTGTCTAGGAGGGTTACCTGAGTTACACTCTGTTTTCTGCTCGCCACGGCTCTTCATGGCATTTGTGTAAAAATATAAACTGCAGAAATAGATGTGGGTCCCTATACCACTATCAACATTAATCTAACCTCACTTTTATTTGGCACCGGCAGAAAAGTAGCATCGGTGTCAAGTTGGCTGGTTTTACGGTACTTACTTGTGATTGATTGTAAGTATTAATCGTTACCTATTCGTTCTTTCTTTGCTTGCCTTCACTACCTTGTGAAATATCTAAAATTTTATTTTATTATCTCTACAACGTCCGTTTCTATATACTGTCTTTAGATGCGTAAGAGACAAAACCCACATGAGCAAAACTAATTGTGATTCAAGGTAAGGCATGTATGCATACTAGTAATTTACACGTTAGCGGATCTAATCTGGTGTGATTGACGATATCGGTTGTAAATAGATCGCCCTGTTTGCTCCATTTACATAGAGGCCTGGATTCTTTAGTGCGACCGATACAGAAAATTACGACCGTTCCACTGAAATACGTTACCGTGCATCCTGCTTTACATAGCACGTTTTCATTTTAATGTATGTAAACTATTGGTATGTAGATGTGTATTTGCTATTGTAAAAATATTTAACAATGTGTATTGCCGTTTACACGTGATAATAGCGAATAAAATTAAGATTTATTCGTACAATAACAAAGGTACCTAATGTAAAATATTATCAGGTGTGTTTTATTGTGATATTATTTCATGCAACCATATTTTATGGTATAATTTATAAAGGCTATAATTCACATTAATATGTTGCTGAAATAGCAGAGGTGAATATTACATCACACAGGCTTCCGTTTGGAATAAACTCAGCCTCACAAAGGAGCCGATTTTTGCTCAACAGAACCACTGGAAATCTTCCAAGGCCATTGCACGCATAACTCCTTGATGATCTAAAAATAGTACTTAGTAGATAAAATGCAACGTTTTTGATAGCCCTAGAAATTAGTGCTGGCAAAATCGGCAGAAACGTAAAATCGATTAATCGATTGTTGAGAAAATCGATTTTGGAAAAAAATCGAATAATCGACGATAGAGAGAAATCGATTTTGAAAGTCGATTTTAGAATCGACTTTTAAAGTCGATTTTGGAATCGATAGTTTTTGTAATCCTATCTAATAAAAGTGATGTTAGTCGTGGAGAATCCGCAATAGACACGTACCGTTTCGATCTAGCGTACGTCTGAACTATCACAGGTACCTAGGTATCATGTTTGTTGTCGTTGTAAAAGTATACGCCGTCAGAAACAATTCAAAGTTATTGGACGCATGTACTCCGTACAGCTGAGATATTTATTCATTCGTGTTTGAATGCATTGCCGACCAATTTATCAGGAAGAATTGTGGGAAGAATTTAAAGAAGCAATGTCACAAGATTATGAAAGACGTTACAGCAATACTGAAGGACAAAAAAGCCTATATCCAAATTAGTTCCATGCTTTCTGCGGAAGGTTACAATCTTTCAATGTTTCCTACCATGCCACGACATTGAATATGCAAATGAAGAACAAGCAATAGGATCACGACAATATAAACACCTAAATGAAAAGCAGAAAGAAATTGTAGATATTATTTTGGGTAAATGTGATGCTAACATAAATGAATCAATTTCTGAATCTTCATGTTTTTATATAGACGGTCCAGGAGGCTCCTGTAAGACTTATGTTTATACAACCCTTTACATCTTACTGAAGATTAAGAATAAAATTCTTTGTACCATGGCCTTCACGGGCATAGCAGCAACACTACTTCCTCATGGCAGAACAGTTCATAAAACGTTTGGGTTACCTGTTCCTCTGTTCTTAGATTCATCTTCCAACTTTAAGAAAAATTCAAAAGAAGCAGATTATTTAAGGAGTGTAGATGTTTTTATTTGGGATGAAGCTCCTGTGGCGCCAAGGTATGCTTTAGACATTATAGACAAAACCTTACGAAACTTATGAATTGTGATGTTCCGTTTGGTGGAAAAATTATGGTGTTGCGAGGAGATTTTTGACAATTGTTACCAGTTAAACTAAATGCTACCCGCTGTGAAACAGTGATTTTAAGTATCAAATTTAGTTCCGTAAATTTTCTTAAATACAAAATATGCGGGCTCTACCACAGGAACAAGAATTCACCAAGTTTTTATTGGATGTTGGAGATGGAGTTTTGAACGATATGAATAGCAATTTAGAATTGCCACAGAGATGTATTTATAATTCGGATATCGTTGAACGTATATATGGAGAAATCAATTAGAGAAAAGCGATTCATAGATATGACCTAATCAGCTATTCTGATGTTGAAGACATTAACAAAAAAGTTGTGGAACTGTCAGATATAAAAACAGAAAAAATATATACAAACTTGGATAGTGTAGAAAATTGTGATAATGGAGATTTAAACGATGCTATTCGTCCTGAATATTTAAATACTTTAAACCCGCCAAAATTTCCTCCCCATGAATTGAAGTTGAGAGTATATTGTATTGTGATGTTGGTTAGAAATCTCAGCATTAATGAAGGCTTACGTAATGGTACGAGAATGTTAATTTTACAATTGGGAGACAATATCCTACAGTACTGTGAAAATGTTTATCCTTTTACTTTTAAAAGACGACAATAATTTGCCATTAAACTAGCGTTTGCAATGACTATTAACAAATCACAAGGCCAAACATTTGATCAAATAGGAATTGATCTCCGAAAAGAAATATTTCAGATGTAAATTATTCTGTAATCAGGCAATAATGCGTTTCTTTGAAGTCATGATTCGACTAGGGCAGCGAGCGCGCTAGTTACATAATAAATTTTTTGGGAATCTGATAATCGTACTTTAGAACCGCTATTTTATTTCACTAAATAAACTTCATGATAAACTGTATACAAAACTACAATCACTGGATAGGAAAATAGCAAACAGAATCCACGAAACTCAAGGGCTTTTATAATCTGAAGAAATATATATTTTGAGAACCTCATAAGCAAAGTTAATGCCTACATTGTTTTAAGTACAATAAAAACATAGACACTTGAAATCGTACTGACAGCAGATATCTGGAGCAACTCGTCCCAACCAGTTTCTTCTCTGCCCATACGTTATACAAACTCATAAAATACGAAGCAATTCCAGTAGCTGTATATTGAGATTAAGCATATTTATTAACTGAGACACACGGACGCATTATTTCACACCCAGCGGTGATTATAGAAATATGTAAATTGCCCGCATCTCACTCCGACAAGACACGTTAAAAAAGCAGATTAAAAAGTTTCTTATTTTTGAATTTTAGTTCAACCACGCCCACGCCAATTATTCTTTTCGTTACAAGACGATATCGGACGGCGGTTTTTAAAAAATGCCACTTTGCTGATGGGGTAAAAATAAAAGAGATGGGTATAATTTCTGGGTTTATTGAGACTTCAATACTTTTCCTTCTATTTTTGTTGAAGCTGGTTTATGCACACGTACGGCAGACTTATTGGTTTTCAGTATACTGGTGAGTAATTTATGTTCGTGGAATTTGCTTATTAATTTTCTGAGTTTATTATGTAATTTTGAGCTGTAATAATAATTTGCGTTTCGTAAAATATTGTTGTTCAGCTGACACATTGACAGAAAGGCCATTTGTAATCAGTAACCGTTAAGATGCACAACGTAATATACGTTAACTGCTAATTTTGTCCTAAATAGGAGTTATGGGGTAGATTCATCGACTTCGACATATTGGGAATACGCGCTAATCTTCTTCGTGTTACGGAAGTCATTTCAATTTACTTTAAAAATATGAAATATAAACACGAGCATATAATAACTCGTTTTGTTAAAAAGGATGTTATTAATAAGACAAGGGTCTGTCTCTGCCCTGGAATCTTCCCCTAATGGAACCGTTTTCTGTCCCTTTCCCACCGTTCGACTTCTATCCCTCTGTGCATAGAACGCTTCCGGTCCAATTGGTGGTGTCTTAGAGGCCGTTCTAGCCTGTTCGTCGGCCTTCTCATTGCCTGCTATCCCCTGATGACCCGGCACCCACAAAAGGGCAAGCTTGTTACCCCTTGCCAGTTGTTTTAGGGATTGTCGACATTTCCAGACAGACCTCGAGTCAAGGCTGTGGGCCTTTAGAGCTTTGATGTTTGTCTGGCTGTCCGTCAGACTGTATATCAGTCTTCCCCTGAAGTTTTTTCATAAGCAATCTTGGGCATACAGATGGTTGGAAAGCTTCCTAAGGCTATGGATGCACTTTGAAGTCGAACACGTTCGGCATTAAGTCCGATGGTTTAACCAAAAATTCTGGTAGTACCTCTTCCAGAATCTTTAAGTGTCCTTGCCAGTTCCCTTGCTTGAACTTTTCAGTCTGGGAAAGGTTTAAAGGGCAGCTGTAAGTCAAACTCGAACATCATAGTCGCTCTGCGAAAGAGGAAAGAGGAAAGAAGTAGATATCTGGAAGAGAGTGTCACCTCTAGTTTCACCTATGGGAACATTTTTCAATTATAAGTTTTTGGAAATTTGAACCCTGGCGATTAGAGATGGTTGAAAATTTTTGAAGTTTTTGAAAATAATTGCTAAAAATGCATTTATTAGCAAAGATAGATAGAAATTTCACTAATAAAAGTTGTTTAAAATCTGATTTTATATCTAAATATAAAACATTTAAAAAAATACCAAATTAGAAAAATTTAGTAATTAGTAATTTGTGGTGTTACTTTAAGTAGGTACATCATCAAAAAGTAATTTGAGATAGTCAACCAGTTACTTTTTGTGAAAGTTGAATCATTCAGTCCAAATAATAAACAATAATTTTTATGTCTCAAAAAAATAATATTCATCGCTGAAAAACACATGCTTTATAAATAAATAAATAAATAAATAAATAAATAAATATGGACTTCATTGTAGCAATTTCATCAATTTCATACAACTTTTTTCTTATTACAATAACAAATTCAGCTGAATCTGTTATTCCATTTAACCTTAAATAATTAATTTTAACATGAATTTTTAATTAATTTCTACTAAAATTAAATTTTTACTAAAGATTTAAATTTTATCAATTTTGTGAATTTATTGGCAAGAAATAAAATATATTTTGTAAATAATCGACGTTTCGCCCCCGTTCGGAGGGCTTTGTCAAGATTTTATTTTTTAGAAAAATGCATAAAAGTATAAAAAATGTGACATAATTTTTTCAATAAAATTTGTAAATAACAAGGTAACTACGAATCTAAAATTAAAAATAGAAATTATACATACTTTGCACATTTGTTTTTGATAACAATATGGAAAAATTATGTGACAATTTTTATACTTTTATATATTTTTCTAAATAAAATCTTGACAAAGCCCCCGAACGGGGACGAAACGTCGATTACTTACAAAATATATCTTATTTCTTGCCAATAAATTCACAAAATTGATAAATTTAAATAATAGTATATTATACACGAGTTTATAATGAATGCCCGAGGTAATATTAGCATCATTATAACGAGTTGTATACTATACTTTGTCCACGACTATCAAAACAGATTCCCAGAAAGAATTTACCTTCATTTCCCTTCTCCAGTGTAAGAAAAATTCATACATATGCTCTCAGGTATAATTTTCTTGGTTTTTTGGGCAATGAATCTAATGAGGCAAGTTCTGCAGCTTCTTTTATTGCTGGTGCTGTTAAAGAAATCTCGTTTTCACTCTTACTACTCATTATATCTTCTTTTTTAGAATATGCATTTCAAATTAAAAGCAAACCATGCTGATTTGACGTTTCAATTTGAACTGACACATCGCGATCGCGGCCTACTAAATAAAGGTAAAAAAGGGTCAAAGCGATGTTCCTATTGGTTTAGTGAATAATATTCATTATTCACTGCAGTGATTAATGTATCTAACTGTGATTGAAGAAACACAAGTATAAAGAGTATGTTGTAAGATAGTCTTGGACAAAAATATTAGCACCAATAACTATATAAAATTAAAGATTTAAACTAATTAATTAAAATAAATACCAAAAAATAAGTTAAGAAAGTGAAGGTGAAAAAGAAAAAGTGAGAAAGGAAGAAAAAAGTATCTTACAGTAAAGAATAGCTAAAACATAATAAAACGCTAAAACACTGGAGGATCTCAATCGCAAAAATAAGCATCATCATCATAAGGTTCTCAGTCCGAAGACTGGTTGGACGCGTACCTCCATTCTTTTCTATCCTGAGCTAACCTACGCATTTCCCTAAAAGTAGAACATCCTACATCCCTAACTATTTGAGAGCAGTAGTCTAATCTAGGCCTACCCCTACCTCTTTTTATTCCTATCTCTGACTCTAGTATGTCGCGAACTATTCCTTCGTGTCTTAGAAGGTGTCCTACCATCCTATCTCTCCTACTCTTTATTGTTTTCCATACCTTTCGCCTTTCCCCAACTCTTTCTAATACTTCCCTATTGCTAACCTTATCTATCCACGGTATCTTCATCATGCGTCTGTAACACCACAGTTCAAACGCTTCTACTCTTTTCCTATCCGCTTCTCCTATTGTTCAAGTTTCGCACCCGTATAATGCCGTACTCCATACATACGACTTTAAGAGTCTCTTCCTAGTCTCTATATTAACCGTTCTCGAACATAACAGTTGTTTCTTTTTGTTAAACGCAACTCGTCCCTGCGCCATTCTTTGTTTTATATCTTTAGTGCTCCTACCGTCTTGGGTTATTTTACTTCCTAAGTAGCAGAAATCCGCGACCTCCTCTATCTTCTCATTTCCTATTTGTATTTCAATTTTAGTTCTATTTTCACTCCATCTACATACCAAAATTTTAGTTTTCTTTTTATTGATTTTCATGCCGTAGCCCTGTGTCAAAACTGCTTCCATTTCATTCAAAGCCGCTCCTAATTCTTCTTTGCTAGATGCTAACACTGCTATATCATCCGCAAATCTGAGCATGTTAATAGTTTGGCCCTGTACATTGATCCCTGAGGCTGTTCTTTCCTTAACAATATTAATCGCATCTTCGATATATAAGTTGAAAACTAGAGGTGACAATGCACATCCCTGTCTCACTCCCTTCCGGATATCTACTTCCCTTCGTTCCTGCTCACATTCTATAACTGCCTTTTGCTCTTTGTAGAGATTATGTATTATTCTTCTGTCCCTGTATTTCATCCCTACCTTTCTCAGCACTTCGAACATCTTCCCCCATTTTACATTGTCGAAGGCTTTTTCTAAATCTACAAATCCTATATATACGCTCTTTCTCTTTTCTATCGTTTTTTCTATAATTACTCGTAAAGCTAGAATGGCCTCGCGCGTTCCTCTATTTCGTCTAAATCCGAACTGATCTTCTCCTAATATTTCTTCCGCCTTTTTCTCCATCCTTCTTTGCACAATTCTAGTTAAAATTTTTGACGCATGGGAAGTTAAACTGATAGTTCTAAAATTTTCGCACCTATCCGCGCCTTTCCTTTTTGGCAAAGCTACCATGATGTTCAGTTTGTAATCCTCTGGAATCTCGCCTGTCAGGTATATGCGACTAACTAATTTAAATAAACGATCTATTACCTCTTGACCTGCGCACTTTAAGATTTCTGCCTGCAAGCCATCTATACCTGGTGCTTTATTATTCCTTAAACTTTTTAGTGCTAGCTCAAACTCTTCTCTCATTATAGGACTCCCTAGGTTATCCCCTTCTACACTGCTTTCACTTTCTAATATATCTTGCACTTGCTGTCCCGCATATAAGTTTCCTAAATATTCTTTCCACCTATCTGCCTTCTCCCCGCTTTCGATTAGGATATCTCCTGCCTCATTCCTAATGCTTTTGGTACTAGATCCAATTTCTCTAAAATTTCTCCTAATTATTTTATATGCTTCATCAGTCTTTCCTATTTCGAACTTATTTTCCACTTCTTTGCACTTATCATCGATCCATTGCTCTTTCGCTTTCCTACATTTCCGAATAATTTCCCACTTGATCGCCTTATATCTTTGTTTCCCTATTTCATCTAACCTATTTTTATATTTGCGCCTTTCCTCTATTAGACTCACAATATGTTTTGTTATCCAGGGTTTCCTACTTTCATTCTGTTTATGACCCAAAATATCCCTAGCTGAGGAAACTAAACTATTTTTAATGCAATTCCATTCTTCCTCTATGTCCCTAACAATATTTTCGCCCGCGCCCTTTAGTACTTCATTTGTCTTTTTCTCGAACTTATCGCGCGTATCATCATCTTTTAGTTTCTCTGGGTCAAGATACCTTCTTCCGCTTCGTTTTTTCAAAATCTTAAATTTAAGATTGGCCTTCATAACGACTATATTGTGATCACTATCTATATCTGCTCCTGGATAACTTCTACAATCCCTAACTTGATTTCTAAATCTTTGCCTAACAAGAATGTAATCTATATGATATCTCCCTAGGTCTCCTGGCATCTTCCACGTGTAGCGTCTCCTAACATGATGGTGAAATAGAGTGTTCGCGACCGTTAAGTTATGTTTATCGCAGAACTCTATCAGTCTCACTCCCCTATCGTTCCTATTGCCTAATCCAAAGGGACCAACTATTCCGCCCTCTCGCCCTGTGCCTACGACTGCATTGAAATCTCCTATAATTATTAAATTTTCGTGTCCTCTCACAAAATCTAGCACATGTTCAATATCACTATAAACTGCCTCTACGACCTCATCACTGTAGTTAGAAGTGGGCATATATACCTGTATTATTACTGTTTTTACAGGTTTCGAATCTAACCTAACCATAACTACCCTGTCACTTTGCTGTAAGAAATTTTCTACACTCTGCCCTATTTTTTTCCGCATAACAATTCCTACTCCCGAATTTCCTCCTACAGATCCTGTGTGTATTACTCTAAAATCTCCGCTCCAGAAGTCTCCGGCTTCTGGCCATCGCACTTCACTAATACCTACTACGTCTAATGCTAACCTATCCATCTCAATTTTCAAATTCTCTAACTTTCCTACTTGTTTCATGCAAAAATAAGCATTAGGGTTTTAAAAAATCAGTCTTGGTATGTGAAATTTTGAAAATATCACAAGCATTTGTAAATATAATTTTTACGAAAGTTAAAGAAGTGTTGCTTTCTGGCCTTGACACTGTTCAATAAGCTAAAACTGACACATTATAAAAAATCGAATTATTGAAATCTTGCCTACTTTCTGAAAAATCGCACTTTCTGAAAGTCGACAATTTCAAAATACGTCCTTTTTTAACCAAGCGAAAAACAAAAATAGGTTTCAGACAAGCACAAATCAAAATTGATAATTTTTCCCATTTGATGCCGATTTTTGGCGGTCGCATAATATCGAAGTTGCGATTAGTATTGTGAATGACAGAATGACCGCAGGGATTAACATACAGGGCCAAACTATCAATATTCTCAGATTCGTGGATGATGGAGTAGTGTTAGCATCCAGCAAAGAAGAATTAGGAATGGCTCTGAATGAAATGGAAACAGTTTTGACCGATCAATATTTTGGTATGTAGGGGACGTGAAAATTGGACTAAAACTAAGTACTCATCGGAAAATAGAAGATAGAGGAAGTTGCAGAAGCCTTGAAGCATTCTTTGAAATGCCTAAAATTTAAGCAATACCCATATTTACAAGAATGTTTGCAAAAATGTGGTTTTCAAAAGTTGTGTAAAGACTCTATTTTAAACTGACCTTTTTTGCATAAGAGATTGTAATTTTATTGCCTATAACCCACATGTTGCACATTCAAAAAACTAACAAAGGGATTACTAAATTTGCGACGCGTTGATCAAAATATGTAAACTTTGGATTTGAATTTATACCATTGTTAAGAATTGATTATAAAATGCGTAGACGTATTTTGTAAATTATCGACATTAGCTACTTTATAGGAGAGTAACTCGTTGGCTTTTCTTTCGGCAAGGCAATTTATTCCTACCATTTACAAGATCTACAATATCTAATATTCATGTGACAATTTCAGTGAAAATTATATGGTTCTTCTACTCAAATGCACTGCAATCGCAGGAGTACCGCAAGGTTCGGTGCGGTAGTAAATAATTGCTCGGAATTAAATTTTAAATTTATGGCAATAATGGGGATTTCTAAATAAGGATAAAAGCGTTAGAAATCTCCGAAAATCTTCCAGGAAGGCTAACGGGATTGCAAGAGTGCACGTCACTGTCAGTTTCATGGTATTAGCTCCGTGGTACTACTTTAAGTGGTTTATAATGACAAACAGCTGGTCACGGGTATCTTGGCGTTTGCCTCTGCAAAAGTAGCAATTACGGACGTTTAGTTATGATAAATACTGTTTCTTCGGTTCACACGTATGAGTTGTAATACTCGGACGACTCAAGATCGTAATCGCCTGTATCATTAAAAACCGATAAATAGATTTTTTCGGGCGAATGCAGTCACGCCGAGGCGGACTTTCATCTCGACAACACAAGCTTCATTATTGAAAAATATATTTTAGGTCACCGAAAAAAATGAAACCGTGACCGTCCAATATCTCCTAGTAATTTAATAAACTCGTCACTCCTTTGACAAATATCCCTAATGTCTTCATCGATCTTCACACTGCTTTATCACTTCCAATGTGGGAACTTATAACTAAATGACTTCACTCCCACAAAGCCGAAAAATCTAACGGCTAATTACATGAATAAGGAAAGCTAATTAATTCTTCATGACCGTAGCGTACGACATGCGATTTTTCATTCAACTAAGCCCAGAGTATTAATTTTAGAAGACCGCTGGAAATGTCAAGTACACAACGTAAATGTCAAGCGGGCAGTTCCACTTACGCAAAACAGCTATTAAATAGTAATTTTCGAAAATAGTTTATTTAAAAATTCTTAATAAATAGATATTTTTAATCGAAAGCTTAATTTATTCACGCTGTGGAAAGATACGGAGGCGGAATAATATGAGAATTACCAAGGTAACAATTATGCGAGTAGATAAGCTATGCGGATTCTAGGACAAAATCCTGGCTCCTGATTGGTCCATTGACATTTTTACTTCCGGTCCGGGACAAGAACCTAGTTGAACAGGTATTGAACTGGTTTTGAACAGGTCAACAGAAGGTTCTTGTCCCGGACCGGAAGTAAAAATTTCAATGGACCAATCAGGAGCCAGGATTTTGTCCTAGAATCCGCGTAGCTTATCTACTTATGCGCTATGTGATATAAATTCCTCAGACGATAAGAAAAGAAAATCAGAAGAACAAGAACTATTAGTGGGTTCATCCAAGTGCAAAAAAATATGAAGAAAATGATGCTGTAGGCTTTCGCGGCTATTGGTCGTAACCAATATGAAGAAAACATTAAACTAATTGAAAATAAAAACTTGAATAAGCCAAAAGAAAATACTGAGAAAATTTATATAAATAATGAACTGGCAAGACAAGAGATAGAAATATAAATAGAAATAAAGAAAGTCGCAATGGAAGAAAGAAATAAGGGAAAGAGGACAAAGATAGGATTCCAGAAATTAACAGTGGACCGACAGATATGGAAATTGGATAAAGAAGTAAGAAAACTTAACCCCAAAAAACTAAAACTAAAAAGTACTGAAGAATCGGACTGGAATACAGGAAAGACATTGCCAATAGATATGGGCAAGAAAAAAAAGCATAACGATGAACATATAAACAAAGGATAAGGTAACGAAATAAAATAGATTAAAAGGAAAAACAACATAAGAGAGAGAAAATGAAGGAAAAATTACAAACCTGAGATTAGGAACATGGAATTTAAGAAGTATATTGAATAAAAAAGAAGAAATAGTCGAAGAAATCATAAGAAATCATAAGATAGAAATTTTGGCAATTATGGAGACGAAAAAGAAAGGAAAAGGAATGAGAAGAATACATAAAGAATATTGGCCGTATTGGTCTGGCGTTGAAGAAAATGGAAGAGCAGTATGTGGTGTAGCATTAATAAAAGCACCAAATAGAGTGATAGACATGATAACAGAAGAATATGTAAATGAAATAACTATGAAGGTAGAAATTAAATTGATAAATGATGAAATATGAACGGTAATAATAGCATATTATGGAGAAAACGGGGAAACGGGGAATGAAGAAAAAGATGTATTTTTTGAAAGTTTACAAAAAGAGTTAGATGAAGGAGGAGAAAATATAATAATTATGGGAGATTTGATCGGCCGAGAGGGAAACCAAAATGTGTGAATAGAAGAATATATGGGACCACACGGAGAACACGTTAAAAACAACAATGAAAAAATTAAGTATCGAGGCAAGCAGAAAGTATCGAGCAAGCAGAATAGAAATAAATAAAGAAATAAATAAAACAGAATGGTGGAGTATGGGAATAAAACAAATTATTAAAAATAAAAAAGATAGTTGAAAGAAATACCTAAATACAGGAAGGTAGAAGACTATGAGAAATATCAAGAAAAGCGGAAAGAAGTTAGTGATGATAGCAGTTAAGAAAGCAACACATGAGTCATAAACAAAATTTGGCGAAAAAATTACAGAAAATTATTGGGATAATCAAAAATTATTTTATGGTAAACTAAAACAACTAAGACAGAAGAAACAAAACAATATAATGAACATGAAGGACAAAGTGGAAATATAATTACAGAGGAAGATAAAAAAGTTTGTGTTCTACAACCTTTCTTTTCTATTTGTTCAGGCCTTATATCAACGACAATCTTCAGTAACGTGGTAACTAAATCATCTAAATGTCTAAATTACAATACCCTAAATCTGCTCCAAATTTTTTTATATATTTAAACCCTAAACATTCTAAATATTTGGAGGCGTCAGTATGAGCAACTTGATTAATATTGAAAATGCAAAGATGATTAAATGGCGAAAGTCCATCAGGTTCTTTTGAAGACTTCAAATTTACAAAAAAATTTTAAAAAACTTTTTTGGTTTCTGAGGTATCTGTAGAAAACCAAGTTTTTCCGTACCAGTAACTACTGTTGTTTTTCTTATGGACGTCAATTTTTACGTTTGCATTTTGAGTAGCTCTTATTATTACCTTTCCAACGAAATATTACATCCCGCCAAAATTTTTGAGACACTGTGTAAGAACGATATAGTAACTGATTTTAAAAAATAAATAAAGAAATTTCTAGTGCAGTGCATAAACATGGATTTAGGTATTTATAGGAATGAAAATAAAATTAATCAGTTTTAAAGTTTGGTAATATTACTGTGAATATACAAGAATTCGGTGTTTTCCTTTTCCAATATTTCAATGCGTTCGTGAAAATCGACTGAAACCTCTTAGAATATAGTTCAAAAAGTACCTGGTTAAATTTTTCCTCGGCTTGTACTTATACTTATAGATGAAATGATCCACTCTTTATATCTTATAACTACCAAATTGGAAAAGAAAAATAATGGTATCTACTACAAACAGAAATTAAGGTAGCGCTGCGCGTGGTCTGAAGAAAGTTTGTTCGTACGAATAAATGCAATAATTACAATAATCTCCCGCGGACTGAACAGGAAATCAGAGCCTTCTTGCACTGACAGCTGAAATTAAGACGTGGCCCGTTCACGAGTCACGCCAAATTTCGGCGAAATTCAAGCCCGTTTAATGATTGAGTTCACACATTTTAAGATTGCTGAATTTTACTGTCAGTTTAAATATGATTTTTAAGGCGTATCTTGTGCACCGGGCACGCCATCATAAATAATAAGAGTAATTATAGGCCCCGGGGAAGATAACAATGGTAAATTCGAAATTTCTTCGGCGTGCAAGAGGTTTTTTATGTGTTAACTTGTTTTATTGTATAGCAAAAGGACTATTTCGACTTGAATTCGCCACTTGATTGAATCAAGTCACAGTTTTCTGGAGAATAGTATATAACACGTATTTTGAGAGGGATATCTCCTGAACAATTTTAGACCTACGTCCATGCTATCATTAACCAACTTTTCCAGACATCTAAAAACATAAAAGTGTGGCAAATGAAGACATAAATCTTTGTATTAGCTTATTATCAATCACGATTCCCCAATGATTTTCTCACGTTGACCATGCGAAAAATTGGCAAATCGAACCCATTATTAGCAGTCGTGCGTTTATTTGACAAGAACAAATTTGACAGTGTTTCAGGAGAAATAACAAAGCGAAGTGTTGCTCTAGGCACTCTCAGTCTCTTCTGACCTGAGATTGTTTGTAATAACAACCTTTTAACAACTTAATCTCAAGAGTATATAGAATTTCTGTTTCAATATTAATTTGAAAGTTATTTCAGGAAGAGAACCTGATAATTTAACGAAATTAGCATAATTTGCGTCCATATTTGTAGGTAAATAAACACCTATTGCTTGCATTTTCAGCGAAATTAATAGAATTACTCTCGCAGTTATGGGGTAGACAATCTTTATATGGCAAGTTGCGATCATCGATTACACATTTTTTTATTGATAAATCTTCTATCTGTGTAAGTTATGCCACCTTTAATCACAGATCATCTTGGATATCTTCATGACATGACGTACGGAGGAGAGATTGATTGATCTGTGGTTAGGTTGAACACAAAGTACATACTAACTCAAAGTTAGATTCGCTTTAGCCCACAAAACAATCAATTACCATGTCATTTTTCGTTAGTTCTGTCATTGTAAAAATTCAAATGCAGTCAAGTTTTAATGTATTACCTTTCAGACCCCGAATTTCAATCGGAGGTATAGGTACTAAAATACGTAATCGGAAATGGAATTTGGATAAGGGGCGAAGAGCTTATTGTACCATCTTATTTACTGGAATAAATATTGTCAAACAAAATTCATAAAATGTTGTAAAAAATCCTGAATTACATCGATTTTTATTTGCAACAGTAATTTGACGACTGCTTTTAATTTTGCCGCAAACCGGAAGTTGTTATCTTTTTCCAAACTGAAGTTATCATCAAGAATATGGTTTAATTAAAAATTTTTGAATGGAATGTTATATTTTCATAACATGCTGTAATTTCACATAGCATGAAGAATATTATGTCACAAATTCCTACCTTTTTCAAATGAAAGTTGTAAGTATTCAAAAATACTGTTTAATCATATCTCATTGCATGGGTAATTTTAGGAAAATAAAATTTTTTCAAAGAATATTGGGGCGTTCTTGTATCTCTCACAGAATTATAAGAAATATTACAAACAACAAGCAATCCATGGAAATACATTGTCATAGTTTTGTTACGTTTAACTTAACTATTAATTATTAGTTAATTTAAATTCGATTTCAGTGATTTTCTTCGATAGAATTTATTATAACTTTTTAAGTAATGTCTTACTCCGTTGCTGAAGCGTATGACATGATCGCGATGTTTTTTCAAAATGAAGAAAATGATGTTATTGCCTCGCGAGCATACGCTATAAGGTATCCGGAAAGAAGGCATTTTTCCCGAAAAGTTTTCGCTCGTCTGGCAAAGCGTTTGAGGGAAACTGGGCAAGTTAAACCATTACAAGCTAACAACCAACATAGAAGAACTCGTAATGAGGAAAATGTAATAAATGTTCTTGCTTACGTCGAAACTAATCCCCGTTTAAGCATAAGGGAAATTACAAAAGATTTGGGAATACCTCGGTCTGTTGTGCAACTGCACCAACCCCTAACGCATTTAGATTTTGATTGTAGGTTGGAATACTGCCACCAGTTGCTCAACAAGATTCAAGAAAGCCCCAATATTCTTTGAAAAATTTTATTCACGGATGAAGCTACGTTTACTAGTGTCATTAGAATCCCGTTTAGGCATGTGGTTTCAGCCCTGCTCACTTCGCTCGTAATGTTAGAGAATATTTAGACACTCAGTTTCCCAACAAGCGGATAGGACGAGGTAGTCAATTTCCATGACCTCCCACAACTCCAGATCAGACTGCATTGGACTTTTATTTATGGTGAAGGGTAAAAGACGTTGTTTACCAAATTCGACCAACAACCCAGGAAGACATGACTCTTCGAATAAGAAATGCGGTACAATCTATTTCAGCGGCAGAAGTCGAAGGTGCTGTACCTTCTACACGTCTGAGAATCATTAGATGTCAAGAAAATAATGGCGGTCACTTTGAACATTTCATTTCATTCATCTCATTCATTTACGTATTTTATTTTTCTCAAATTTGCCCATGCAATGAGATATGATTAAACATTATTTTTAATCACAACTTGAAAAAGATTTGAAAAATATAATATGAACTTTCGATTTGCGGCATTCTGTTCTTCATGCTATGTGTAATAACAGCATCGATTTTTTTTCAGAAAATTTGGTACCTGTGCAGTGAAATTTGATTAAACCATATTCTTGATGATAACTTCAGTTTGAAAAAAGATAACAACTTCCGGTTTGCGGCATCTTGTTCTCAATTCTGTGTGTAATGACACTGTGTTATAAAAAATATACCATTCCATTTAAAATTTTTGAGAAAATTTGGAAATTAAGGTAAGTTTCGAAATAACGCCATCTGGTGGCTCCCTCGTAAAATGAAATGAGAAAGCTAAAGAATACCCACATTTCCATTTGAGTTTTTGAAGAAAATGCGGATTGTCTATTTTCTTTTAAAATTGTGCCCCCTAGCTGGTAAAATTGAAAGCTATAAATATTTTTGGTGGATTTCTCATGGCCACTTTTATAAGATTTTTTTCCCGAAAGCTGTAGGATGAATTATAGTTCCTAAGATATAGCCGGTCGCCAAACTTAACCGGACTCCCGGTATACAGGGTGACCCGCAACTCAATGTCCATACTGTTACTACGTATTCTAGGAACCATTCTGAGTCAAAAAGTGTTATACCACTTACGTCATAAAGTTTACAGTTTTCAAGTTACAGCCAAACAAAATTTAAAAAATGGGAATAAGTGAAGCACCATTTATTTGCAATGAATTGCTAGGACATTTATTTTTCAACACAAATTGTTCGAAATCACCACCGTTTCGAGCAGTATACAATATTGTGCTCGTTGAGAAATTGATGTGACAGAGACCTCAAAATAAGCTCTGTAAGGATTGGCTTTCAAATTATTACACATGTCTGTAATTTTTGCTGTCTATTCTTCCCGGTTTACTGGTTTATTAGCATAAACCAAGGACTTCATGTACCCCACAGAAAGTAGCCCAGAGGAGTCATATCTGGAGATCGTGCCGACCAACTTATCGGACCTCCTCGGCCAATCCAGCATGCGAGGAAGAGTTCCTCCAAGTACTCCCTTGCCCTTCTGCTAAAATGAGGTGGTGCTCCAACCAACTGATACCACATTGTTGCTCTGATGTTCAAAGGAATATCTTCAAGAACTCCAGACAGTTGTTCTTGTAACAAGTGTAAATACCGCAGTCACTGTTCAGCGATGATTTTCAATTATTATGGGTCCTATTAGATTATCACCATGAGTGAAGGTTTTTTTACGGCCTGTATGATGTACGTTGCTAGAAATAATTTAAGTGTTAAGTTGTTCCATTTATTGGTATTTTTTAAAACTTTGTTTGGCTGTATCTTGAAAACGGTAAACTTTATGGTGTAAGTGGTATAACATATTTTGACTCAGATTGGTCCATAAAATATGTAGTAGCAGTATGGACATTGAGTTGCGGAACACCCTGTATATAATCTAACAGTTGGCGTTTCTAAAAGTTGGTGAAATTAACGACATTTGCGGGCGAATTTTCGCTATAAGTAATTCTGCTGTGATTGGCTCCAATCTGTAAAATTCTGCATTTCTATTGGTCACTACATCTTGAGGGAAATTGTCGCTGTAGTAGTTAGGGCTTACTGTTCTTTTGTCATACTGACAAAAACATCATGGTTTACGAGACTTTATACATACGAATTAAATTATCAAAATAACACCTGTTAAGGTTTTTTGAACAGTTTGTCTGTTTGTGTAACCAACAAAGCAAAATTCGCAATATTCAACTAAATATTTGCCTAGATATCATCGCGAGTAAACTCGTGCGTTGCAAAATGCATTCAAATGGACTACGTAAAGAGCGCCTGCCCACCTGTAGTCTTTCAGAGAGTGAAACAAACGCATGATATACAGACTTATACATACACACCTTTCCTTATAGTGATATGCCGCATATCTGAATAACAATTACTTTCCTTTTAAGTTGACCTGACACCTTGCGCCGTCTGTAGTACATTTAGTGTTAACCATGCTTATAATGATGCTTTTGTTTGCCTTATCTGTCATCGCTGTAAACATGGGAAGTCCTACACTTGCTCACAGTTTCTCCTTTCGATCAGACACTTATGAATAGTATAGATACGATTTGTAGGACATATTTCTAATAGAGACTCAATTATTAATACGAGAATACTGTTAACACCACTGCGGAGGCGTAGGTCTCTACTGATAGGCAAACACTTGCTGGAACTTGTAGACGAACATCAAGGATCAATTTTTTCAGTGTCCTACAAGGAGTCGATAATAAAACATTTACTATGATGGTGCACTTATAAACTTTTTATACTGAAGGCAGTTATGTTGTTAATTGCAAAGTTTTCTGTCGGTGCGAGGCTAGAAATCGTACCTTGCAGCGAGAGTAGGTCGCGTGACGTCAGAACTTAGTATAACGAACAAATCCCAGCTTCAGCGCGCAGCAGTCCCATAAGTATTATGCATATGCATGTGTAGTTAAATTGTTAAATATTATTAACTGGTTCTAACTGGTGTTTTCTGTTTTGTACCCAGACTAATACATCGTACAGCACACCAATAAAACGGAAAAAGTGGTTCGTTGGAGCCAGAAGGAAAATCGGTCAGCATTATCGATATTTTCGCGAGTTAGTTTATCGTTGCAAAAGTTTATAAAATTATCGGCTGCCCCATTGCAGCCACTCTAAATAAAATCGAACATAATGTAATTTATCGACAGTTTTCTGGGACCCCTTGGTACTTGGTAACGTGTTACGGTTAGCATAATTTGAAACAGGATGCTAGGAGCATGACGGAGCCAAATATGTACTGAATCGCCGTAGCGTTCCCTTCCTGAACTAAAAAATGAAATTTTATTAACTATTTTACAATAATAATTATTAAATAGTACGTCATCATAAAGTTCTCTTTTGAAGACTGGTAGGACGCGTACCTCCATCCTCTCCCTGAGCTAGCCCACGCATTTCCGTAAAAGTAGAACATTCTACATCCCCAACTCTTTGAGAGCAGTAGTCTAATCTGCTCCAACCTCTACCTCTTTATTCCTATCTCTGACTCTAGTATGTCGCGAACTATTCCTTTGTGTCTCAGAAGCTGTCCTACCATCCTACGATCCTATCCCCTATTCTTTATTGTCTTCCATACTTTGCTCTTTTCCCCAACTCTTTCTAATTCCTCCTTATTGCTAACTTGTCTATCCACGGTATCTTCAACACCCCTATGTAGCATCACATTTCAAACGCTTCTACTCTTTTTCAATCCGCTTCTCCCGTTGTCCAAGTTTCGCACCCATATGTATAATTTCTTACTCCACACATGCGTCTTTAATAGTCTCTTCCGAGTTTCTACATTAACCGTTCCAGAATATAGCAGTTGTTTCTTTTTGTTAAACAAGTACCTAGTACCTACGTAGCGTAGTTTTTTGCTTCGCGTGAGTTGTATTTGTTTCCGTTTTTTTAAAAAATTTCCAATCCGTTATAAAACTGTTAACTTGATAACTTGTTAATCACTTAGGTATACATAGGTACCTACATACACTGCCGGAAAAAATCTAGGGATATTTTTAAAATGCGCAATAAAATGTAAATTAAATAAAATCTGTCATAGCCAATGTGTTTATAAGAAATATTTGAGTGCGTCGCAGTGCGCAATGACAAGAAAAGATAGGCAATTGTTTTAAAAATTGACAAATATGGAGAATAGCGAAATTGTCGCATTTAAAAAAGTTGAATAAGTGGTTAATTAGTAGGTGTACGTAGTGAAGAATAGTGAAGAGTGTATGTTAAAGTAATGGAAAGGCATCATTTACCTCGAGAAGGTATGTTAAGGGCTGTGGGGATGCTTGAAGCTGGTAGGCGTCAAATCGATGTTGCGGAGGCCATTGGGACAACGCAAAGCGTAATTTCAAGATTGTGGTCGCGTTATCGTGAAACAGGAGATGTGGCAGAAAGGCATAGTGGTCGACATCGAGGAACCACCGCAGTACAGGATCGTTTTTTGCAACTGAATGCAAGAAGAGATGCGACGACAACTGCCGCAGTTTTGCGTAGGGAGCTGCAGCAAGCGCACGGTGTTGTTGTTTCATCCAGAACCGTGATAAATCGATTGCACGAAGCCAATTTAAGGTCTCGTAGACCCCTAAGATGTCCACCCCTCACGAGAGGCAATCGCGCTGTGCGACTTCGTTGGAGTCAAGAACATGTTAATTGGCAAAATGAACAATGGAGTCCTGTGCTCTTCACTGATGAATCGCGATTTGGTCTTCACTCAGATTCAAGAAGACTTCGTGTTTGGAGGCAATCTGGCTTAAACAACCGACTCCAGCATGTACAAGAAGTGCATAGTTTTAGAGGTGGCACGATTATGGTCTGGGGCGGAATAAGCATCGGCGGGAGAACTGACCTCGTTTTGCTGGATGCGTCATTAACTGCAATTCGTTACCGTGATATCATTCTTCAACCTTTTGTCATTCCATATGCAGCAGCAGTTGGAGAAAATTTTATTCTGCAACAAGACAATGCGCGGCCACATTCAGCAAGATTAGTTGAAGAGTTCCTTGATGCTAGCGCCATCGAGGTGATACCATGGCCTGCACAGTCTCCGGATCTTAATCCAATTGAGCATGCTTGGGACATGCTCCAAAGAAGGGTTATGGAAAATGGAGTCGCGATTGAGAACCGAAGACATTTGTTTGCAGCTCTTGAAAATGCATGGAGGGAAATACCACAAGAAGATTTAGATAATTTGATTTTAAGTATGAACAGGAGATGTAGGGCGGTCATTAACAATAGAGGAGGCCATACAACTTATTGAAACACTAAAAAAATCGTTTTGACTCGTTATTTTTTGTTGCTGTTTGAATTTGTTCTAAACATTTTCACGTTTGAATTTTGTGTAGTTTTTGATTTTTAATTAAAAAATTAGATATTCTTTTCTTTTTTGCACTCTTTATGACAGATTATCAAAAGAATTATAGGAATTTCTTGATAAATGTATTATAATAATTTTCCAGTCGAAACCATGCATTTAGCTTGCATTCTTACCAATATCCCTAGATTTTTTCCAGCAGTGTATATGTATGAGTAGGTATGTATTGTATTGTATTAGAGAATATAGGTAGGTACCTATTTTACAAACAGAAGTAAGCAGGTATCTACAATCTACATACCTACTTATACTGAATTATAAAAGGCATGTACAGTTAATAAATTGTTGACTTTGTTTTACTTATACCGGTCTGCCTTTACACTACTGTTTTGAGGTTGAATGAAATTGGGGTTAGATGCAAGAATCACACACCATTTCCACATTTACCGGGACATTTACCTACCTACTACATAAATATAGCAAATTATGTGAATCGGACTTTTGATACCCTTGTTGCATCATTATATCGATTATGTTGTCTTTGTTTTAGTTTCCTTGACACCTTACTTTAAAAATTCACGCTCGAAATAGTCCCAATAAATATGTTATTACGAATCTCTGACGTCAAACCAATAACAAAGCGGACTAGCATGTGGGCGTGATAAGCTAATTTCTTTCGCTTATTACGCCGCAAAAAAATTTTTTAGAAAAAAAATTTCGCCGTAAATCAATTACAATAACAATTTTCTGTCATTTTCGTGCCAAAAATAGATATCTTATTTTTCTCCGAACCTCCCTATTCTAAGTATCGTAACTACTTTAAGATCTTAGATACTCAAAAGTATTATTATGATAGTACTTATATTGAAAATAGCTTGAACACATTTTTATTTATAGTGACTTAATGTTTTTAACTTTTAACCTCAACTGAAATGAAAAACAAGAAAACATTAAGTGATTTAGCACAGCTCATACTTTTAAGGAGTTTCTTTTACATATGCATACTTTCCGAAGATACTTATATAGGGTATACTTTCTAAATATGTATTCCTTAGATACTTTTAATAAATATCTTAGATATGTTTATTGAGTAGCAGTACCTACCTTAGTTATACATTTGAGTATCTTAAAGATACTTTTCGATTGAAGATAAGTATACAAGATAATAAAGATCTTATATAATACGAGTATATAAAGGGAATATATGAAACAAAGAAGTTGGTTCAAAGTATATTAGATATTTTTGAGTATCTTTAAGATACTTTTGAGTATCTTCAAGACATTTTTTAGTATCTTTTGATCTATTGAGTATGATGTAGGGTGTCAGAAAATAGTTAAAATGCTGAGATGTATTTGAATATAGTTTTGAAGGTAAAAACCAGATACTAGATACTTTTCTGAAATCAGAAATACTAATATATCTAATATATGTACTTTAGAGTATTTTTGTATGAAATTTCGTGCATTAACCGTTAACAGCGAGCATTGTTGATTAGGCTTAAGTTTAATATTTTTAATATTTTTTAAATATGTATTCTTAATTGTACTGTGTGTCTTGAACTTTCTGAAGGTTTTTAATGCTTATCTATGAATGTCCACGGTATGTTATGTAACAAAGTGCCAGTATTAAGCGCAAATTAATCTGATAAAACTACTCAATAAATAAAAAACGGCAGTAAGCATAATGCAAGGCAACTAAACGGACAATTAACGCGGAAATTGCAGCAACGGCAATGCTAATTACAATGAGAAGGAACAAAATTGTTCAATTAGTATATCTATACGCTTGTTGTTTGATAAAGCAAATGAAAATACGGGAGTGGAGATCATATCTCTGAAAAGACTTTTGTTGTAACGTTATTGTTACTGTAGATCCGGCATTTGCTGACAGGTCGATATACAGCGCAATTAAGGGTCACCACGATTGTGATTCATACGAAGTTTTTCATTAATCAACTACAGCGTCGACGGTAATAATAATAATTTGACTCCATCGGCAGTTATGCAGTAAAAGCTCTCTTATTATCGCTGAAGCAGGTTGCCTGAATTCTTCGTGAACTAATTTGCACCTGAACCAAACTAAATCGTTTCAAAACTAATAGCAAAAACAAACAAAAGCACCATCAAATATTAAAGAATCGGTAATACCTGGATCTCGAATTTTTCTTCCGTTGGTCTGTCCACTAAATTTTATTTAAACAACTTTGTAAGGTATAAGTCATTAACATTTGCATCAATTTGTAGTTACTAATTGCCATTATGCCGAATGAAAGAGACTATTGTGTCTTAGTCACGCTTACATGAAGTTTGTGTTTACCAATTATTATCGAATTAATGAATTTAATAGGTCAGTTAGTAAAATTGCTTTATTTGAGTACACAATTAACAAAAACAAATACATTACTGTAATAACATGAGCAAGTGTACGAGAGAAAACTGATATTCCGTTAGCCTAGGGCAACATTCCATGAACAATGATTTTATTTATTTGAAATATATATAAAATTGTAAACCTTATTGCTGTATGACCGAAAGTCATAAATTTAAGTATCGACTTCCATCATCATAATGTTCCCAGTCTGAAGACTGGTAGGACGCGTACCTCCATCCTTTCCTATCCTGATCTAGCCTACGCATTTGCCTAAAAGCAGAACATCTACATCCCCAACTATTGGAGAGCAGTACCTAGTCTATTACATTATATTGTATTGTATTATATGCGAGCTTATATGCAAAGAATCGTCTCAGTACTAAAACTAAATTTCAAATTTTGGAGCTGTGTACCGTAATTCGAACGCCTTTTTGTGATCTGAGCTCCTATTCGCTAGTGTTTCGATCATAAATCGATTTAACCTATACTATCAATAAACCTTGCCAGGAGGTGAAACCTTGGCAAGAATTAAGGGATGTTTTTTATATAAACTTATGCCACCTTGCCGAAGGTGACATAAGTGGCGAAGGTGAAGTTGAAAACAATTTTTTATTAGTTTTCACAAATTTGGAAAGATGAATTAAATGAATTTTGGGGAGCATAATTTACTCACATTTTCCACCGACCTCAAATTTTTGAAATTAAAAACTTAAAATAACGGAATGTCCGTCAAATATTATTTGGGTTTCCATTTCCTGTTATTTTCATAGCCTACTAAATATCGATAGACGAACTGATACGAGCATATCGATGTGATTGACAGATCGTTTTCAACTGGACCATGAAGTGTTCTTATCCCATGACACATGTAACCCAATCCGTTTGAGCTATTTTCGATACTATCTCAATATTATTCGATTGCCGAATCAACTTATCCGTGTACAAATTAATCATTTATAAGAAGGCTAGAGCATTAGCAACAAATAAAAATAATTTACGGTCCACTTGGAACGAGCAGAAGAATATTTCGGTACCCGACGCCTCTTTTAATTTTTTTTGCTCTGCTCGTAAGTCAGAATCTTGTTAATGCACTTCAAGAATGCTCTCTACCAAATATCTAATATTAAACTCAGTTATAGCAACATGAAATTAGTACTTAATATCTTTTAATGTAATTTTAAGTGGGTAATGGCGCACCTTTTTCTAATAGAATTCGGACGGCAAGGAAAAGAAATACCTCCAGGTGTTTAGTGCACCGTCAGCAGTTTTTTAATGAAATGATTCTGCTCGTTTAGGAATTTGATTTTATAGCTTGTACAAAACCAATACATGAATTAATAGCAGTAGGCATGTAACTATTAAATTAGACTATCAAAGTGTTTCTGGTATGACGAAATCGACTCGCGCTGTGGAAATCGGCGGCAAGCTGACGACACACCACTAATAGATGATGGGAGTCAACAAAATAACTATGATAAATAATATAACCTGATGTACAGAATAACGTGACAAATATAAAACTGTTATAATATTTGATCAGTAATTTATTATCAAACGAGTACTTCACGACTTTGCGGTAGCCCTATTGTAGCTGAATAACCACGTTTTCCGAGAGAAAAATTTACAGATAACTGATAGTTTTCGCAAAATGCAATCTTCAATTCGGACGCTACTGGCGGCCGGAAGGAAATGTTTTTCGAAAAGTGGAACGGGGTTGTCGGATACTGTAAGGTTCGAGTTTTCATCCCACACGATAAACAAAAATGTAGGTCAAGAAGCAAAACCGTCGGGGTGACTGGAAACGTGAATTTTTGTTAGGTCACGAAGCGAAAATGCACCCTTTCCGTTTTTCGTTAATAACTTTTTTCAAATGATGAGCGATTTATAATAATTTAGTTATGGTAAAACTGATGGTATTGAAATTTTTCGACCTTAAAATACGCAACATTTTTTATTAAAACTTTTTTAATATTTCTAATAGTTTAGTTTAGTTTTGAACAATTAAAATGTTATTTCACTTATTTCCTCCATAATTTATGCATCCAGCAAAAGTATACCTATTCTGCAATCTGAAACAGGCAAAGAATTCTGCATAGCTGTATTATCTTAACTACCAATACGGTAGAAATAAATTTCTTCCTGTATACGCTTCATACATACCCACAAATTTTTCCTTACGTGCATCACAATAAATCAGAGCCGGTGTGCGTGAACGTAGCCCTGGGTGTTGTGCACACATGTAGCATTAGAAAATCCTGGGGAAAAAGTCTGGTCATTAATTCCGGCCGGAATCCGCGTGTCATTTTATTCAAGATGCTGCGGAATCGGCAGGGGGGCTTTCAGAGGCTGGACATAAGTGCTTATCGGTTTATAGTTAATTTAGCGAGTATATCGGAGATATATCAAAACTATTACAACTTTCACTCGCTATTGTTGCAAAGGAATCGTACAAAAGTCACCTGTAAGTATTAAATTGGCCGCCTTTGTCTAGTTCGATTGCTCATTCGCATATCAATTGGTTTTGTGCGCTTAATAATGTGGCCATTATCTATCGGGCACCTACAAGAGGAATATTAACAGGTGTGGACGGGCCGAAGAAAGTATTTCTGCGGTACCTTGCCCGTGGGCGACAGTTTTAGCTGGAAAATAAAAAAAATCTATAATAAATGTCTCTCAATGCACTATTTTACTAATATGTTAGAAACAAAAAGAATATATAAAATAGGATAACACAATTAAAATTTTCTGTATATTTTCAGTTGCTATCGTTTATCGGGTTCCTCCATCTAAAAATATTTCCAAAAAACGACAAGAATTTTACATCGATTTAATGGATTTAGTTAAATAAACTACAAATAGTAATCCAAAATAGGTACCCAATGAAAATTTCTGCGAGTTAAGTGGACCAGAGCAGCAAATCTGGTTCTTAATATAAACTGATATACGCCAGCAATTCTTGTTTTTGCAGTATGATTTATTCGCACTGGACCCGTACAGAGCAATAAAATTTTATGACTATTGCAGCTAAAAAGGTCATAAACAGCAATTCTCATAACGCTCTTTTTTGTTTAAGTGGTCATTTTGATAAGATAACCAGATGGACCGGGACTAAAAAGAAAAGTTCCCGACATCCAACTTCATAAACACAGCGTTGCTTTGGACAGATACCGATGAGCGCTTGTAGAGTTAATCCTGAAGTTAGTCATTGATATTCAATGATTTATTGGACAATGGTGTTTGGTTGTTGTAGTACTTGACACGGCTTCTATCGTACTTCAATTGCCTGGCTATAAATACGTAATGTCCTTGTCATATGAAACACAATTATCAAATGTATCTAATCAAAAAGCGCAAAATGTTCGAGTCATTCCTAGGTCATTTATAAAGCATGAACAGTTTAAACTTAATAATAAACAATTTTCTAACCGCATAGTGCGATTTATCATGCTTATTTTTAATGGCTAAATACCAGTGAGATTCCTGGGAAGCGACAACGTGAGATTAATAGGAAGACAAAGATCAAGCATCAATAATCGAAGCAGAAGAGGACACTCATCTTTCAGAAAGCAAACTGACGATTGCTAATAAACATTTTACTTCATCATCATAAGGTTCTCAGTCCGAAGACTGGTTGGACGCGTACCTCCATTCTTTTCTATCCTGAGCTAACCTACGCATTTCCCTAAAAGTAGAACATCCTACATCCCTAACTATTTGAGAGCAGTAGTCTAATCTAGGCCTACCCCTACCTCTTTTTATTCCTATCTCTGACTCTAGTATGTCGCGAACTATTCCTTCGTGTCTTAGAAGGTGTCCTACCATCCTATCTCTCCTACTCTTTATTGTTTTCCATACCTTTCGCTTTTCCCCAACTCTTTCTAATACTTCCCTATTGCTAACCTTATCTATCCACGGTATCTTCATCATGCGTCTGTAGCACCACATTTCAAACGCTTCTACTCTTTTTCTATCCGCTTCTCCTATTGTCCAAGTTTCGCACCCGTATAATGCCGTACTCCATACATACGACGTTAAGAGTCTCTTCCTAGTCTCTATATTAACCGTTCTCGAGCATAACAGTTGTTTCTTTTTGTTAAACGCAACTCGGCCCTGCGCCATTCTTTGTTTTATATCTTTAGTGCTCCTACCGTCTTGAGTTATTTTACTTCCTAAGTAGCAGAAATCCGCGACCTCCTCTATCTTCTCATTTCAAATTTGTATTTCCATTTTAGTTCTATTTTCACATCCCCTACATACCAAAATTTTAGTTTTCTTTTTATTGATTTTCATGCCGACGCCCTGTGTCAAAACTGCTTCCATTTCATTCAAAGCCGCTCCTAATTCTTCTTTGCTAGATGCTAACACTGCTATATCATCCGCAAATCTGAGCATGTTAATAGTTTGGCCCTGTACATTGATCCCTGAGGCTGTTCTTTCCTTAACAATATTAATCGCATCTTCGATATATAAGTTGAAAACTAGAGGTGACAATGCACATCCCTGTCTCACTCCCTTCCGGATATCTACTTCCCTTTGTTCCTGCTCACATTCTATAACTGCCTTTTGCTCTTTGTAGAGATTATGTATTATTCTTCTGTCCCTGTATTTCATCCCTACCTTTCTCAGCACTTCGAACATCTTCCCCCATTTTACGTTGTCGAAGGCTTTTTCTAAATCTACAAATCCTATATAGACGCTCTTTCTCTTTTCTATCGTTTTTCTATAATTACTCGTAAAGCTAGAATGGCCTCGCGCGTTCCTCTATTTCGTCCAAATCCGAACTGATCTTCTCCTAATATTTCTTCCGCCTTTTTCTCCATCCTTCTTTGCACAATTCTAGTTAAAATTTTTGACGCATGGGAAGTTAAACTGATAGTTCTAAAATTTTCGCATCTATCCGCGCCTTTTCTTTTTGGCAAAGCTACTATGATGTTCCGTTTGTAATCTTCTGGAATCTCGCCTGTCAGGTATATGCGACTAACTAGTTTAAATAAACGATCTATTACCTCTTGACCTGCGCACTTTAAGATTTCTGCCTGCAAGCCATCTATACCTGGTGCTTTATTATTCCTTAAACTTTTTAGTGCTATCTCAAACTCTTCTCTCATTATAGGACTCCCTAGGTTATCCCCCTCTACACTGCTTTCGCTTTCTAATATATCTTGCACTTCCTGTCCCGCATATAAGTTTCCTAAATATTCTTTCCACCTATCTGCCTTCTCCCCACTTCCGATTAGGATATCTCCTGCCTCATTTCTAATGTTTTTGGTACTAGATCCAATTTCTCTAAAATTTCTCCTAATTATTTTATATGCTTCATCAGTCTTTCCTACTTCGAATTTATCTTCCACTTCTTTGCATTTATTATCGATCCATTGCTCTTTCGCTTTCCTACATTCCCGAATAATTTCCCACTTGATCGCCTTATATCTTTGTTTCCCTGTTTCATCTAACCTATTTTTATATTTTCGCCTTTCCTCTATTAGACTCACAATATGTTGTGTTATCCAGGGTTTCCTACTTTCATTCTGTTTATGACCCAAAATATCCCTAGCTGAGGAAACTAAACTATTTTTAATGCAATTCCATTCTGCCTCTATGTCCCTAACAATATTTCCACCCGTGCCCTTTAGTGCTTCGTTTGTCTTTTTCTCGAACTTATTGCGCATATCATCATCTTTTAGTTTCTCTGGGTCAAGATACCTTCTTCCGCTTCTTTTTTTCAAAATCTTAAATTTAAGATTGGCTTTCATAACGACTATGTTGTGATCACTATCTATATCTGCTCCTGGATAACTTCTACAATCCCTAACTTGATTTCTAAATCTTTGCCTAACGAGAATGTAATCTATTTGATATCTCCCTAAGTCTCCTGGCATCTTCCACGTATAGCATCTCCTAACATGATGGTGAAATAGAGTGTTCGCGACCGTTAAGTTATGTTTATCTCTTTACTATGCATAAAAAATAAAAATGCAAACTAAACCCACAATATTGTAGTTTCCGTTTTGCTCCACAAAATTCTATGTTCAGGTAGGTACATACGTAAACAACCAGGGTGATTCTTAGAATGCTAAAGGATTGTACCTGTACACAACTACCACTATGCTAATGATAGTTTCATAGAAATGACCCCCAGTATCGCGACACGTGCATCGTGTACGGAACTGCCACTGATTTCGCCTTGTACGGAAATGGGATGTACGGAACTACCACCAATTCATCTTTACTAAATATACTTAATACCAGCACAAAAGATACTTTCATTATACGTCACTGCGAAGCTATGGAACCATGCGCGGAACCAACACGTTCGAATAAATATACTGCATACTAGCACAATTTACTTGTACTACTTATACTACACCCAAGCAACACACAATAGTGTAATAAACGTTAATTTCGATACACTATTGTCCGTGATTATACGGTCTATAAGATATGTGTATTAAACTGCAAAATGTCCGCCACTTCTACGTATATTTTGAGTACTACCAAACTACAAGAATTCTAAGAGCAAAAATATAGTAGTGTCCCGGATGGGGTTACAAAGATGGAAGAAATAAATATTTTGAATTCTCAAAAAAGTCGCTCTCCATAAAAAATCCCCACTTGTTCTTAAAATCCCATCACACATATTATTTTTTATCCAATTGTCCCAGTAAATTTTGTATGATTTTTTGTGCTTCTTTCGTCAAGATAATACTGCTTCTATTCGATATAAATGGAGCAGAATCTGAACGCTTAAACATTAATGAAGATGTTTTTTGAAATTAACAATTTTTGAATTAAAGTAGAAAAATTAATAAAAATCAATAATATGTTGCCAATAACAGTTAGATAAAATCTAATGTGCTTTGGGAGTTTGGGAACAAGCAGGTCTTTTTATAAAGAGTGATTTTTTGAGAAATTAAAAATAATTCTGCATATAAGAAGTGACAATTTTTAAGCAAATCTAATTGGGTTTTCCCGTCCCACCCATCCATTGCAGCTAGATGATTCAGGGCATGTGATTTTTTACGGCACTCGCAATTACGAATTAATTACAGTTTGCAGACCAAAAGCAAATTTTAATTGCGATCTTCATTCACAACCGCTGTATCTCATTTATTATTTGTTTGCAAGAAACTAGAAAAACAACGGGTATTAATATTAATATAGGTACGTAGCTAATTTTGACTTCTTTATAGCTTAACGAGATGTATATTTGTCGCCCCAGAACAAGAACTCTTCAATTAGATTAGACTGTAAATTTTATATATTTTATCAGATGTGATGTGTAATTATGTTGTAATTACCGGCTTTAATTGCATGTTTTATGGGAATGCGAGGCTTCCGGCATTTGTAACAACGAAAAAAGGAACTAATCTGCCTCAACGTACACGGATACACGAAAAATATTACACATTTTTTTTATAATGTTGCTCTCTATTATAATATTAATTTAAATTGCAATTTATGCGCAAGGACTTGGTGGTAATTACGTGTTTAACGCTGCTCGATGGTAATTAATCACATACGTTATATCTGTGGGTGAACAATAAAAGTGCTCTATTATACATAAAATTGGAAGTTATTGAGCGCGACTATTTTTCCGTGAAATGAATTAGTAGTGGAACAGTTGTTTGTTATCTGCGTCTTTACTTTACAGTGAGAGCAAAAAATTATTATTATTATTTCAGTTTTTTATTTTCTGCATAGTAGTTAATACAATAACTTTTAGTAAATTCAGGAGAAGCGGAAATATAACAATAGGCTAGAAAGGAGGGAAGGAGGGAGGGACCACAAAGCTCGAACATAAACTTATCAAGTTTATTGATTTTTTATTAACAATGTCAGATGTTGACTTCTTTTATGAATTGAGTTGTTAAACAGCAGCCTGTTAACCCAGAGATCTCTATAATTTTTTTTCGATGTAAAACCATGTAGCTTATCAGGTATTTTTTCTTCTGGAATACGCCAGTATGTTCAGAAATGACGAGAGGTTTTTTTTTTAAATTCGATGAGTGAGATTAATAGCCGCTAAATAATTATTCAGTCAGATATCTGCAAGTTAAGATAAACAGAAAAGAAAAATTGCGTTAGTGTATCTAGTTTTTCTTTTTTTCCGTACTCCACTTTCGCGGATGTCTTTCATGTTTTATTAAAGGAACTTTGTTTTGTATTTGTACCTACGTTTATTCCTAGAACGAAAACATCCTTTGGCACCCTGGCGTGTATTGACCTTAGCAATCTACACCTCTACTGTGTCCCGTTCTTAATGAGGTATCTCTATAAGTGGTGGCAATTCTATAGTTATGAATTACGTCTTCACGACAACACTTCATTATTATATAGCTACCTGCTATAAATTCAACCGCGAACAAGGCTTAATTCATCAATATCTTGAGAACTTTCCAAGTAATAATATCGTAACAACAGCAATTTATCAAGGGTAAGTATTAAGAGTATTTTAGACTGTACCCTACTTTGAAAACAGCTCGTTAAACCATTTTTTTTCTATAGTACCTTCTAACTATTTTTCCATAGAAGAGATTAGCAAGAAATGCAGCTAGTCGACTTATACGGAAGCGCAATTCCTCTAGTTCACTCCGTCCGGAATCTGGGTTAAAGATTCCGGACCAGGCCATCCCTATTCATAAAGCGATTTGACAAATTGCGTACATGAAATGAAAATACAGTACAAGTAGCTTTTAATTGGAAGTAACGCGTTTCTATGCCGCGTGAAAAATGATGGTGTATGACGAGCCGTTTCATAGAACACTCATTGCTGGTCTGTACATACTTATAACAGAGATTAAAATCTACAAGATGCACTGAGCTTTTGAGAAAATATTTAACATGAGGCCTCATAATTGCATCTATGAATTCTCTTAGAACTTAGAGCGGCACGAGAGGCAAAAATACATGTCAAACGCATAAAGCAAACAGTGCCACAGAAAAATTAGGCGATATACAAACATGAAACTTTTACTTCAATAAAATGGGGAACAAAAAGTTATCCATAAAACCAAAATCTTACATTAAAGAACAAATCAGAAACTAAAACAGGAATAAAAGAACAACAAAAATTCAATCACATCAATGCATTTTTCCACTTCACATTCTTTCAGTACCATTTCATTTGCGCTGGTCTGGTGGTGGCGGTATTCCCCAAGCCCTGGCTTCCCTTCCAGTAACGTTATCTCTATATATACTCACCATCTGATTGGTTAACGCTGCAGAGAAGGTGCTTGTTTGGAATGGAAAGTGACAATTGCGACGGGCCACTTTTGAAGTAATTTTGGAGTAACTCTTACTAACTGGCGTCGGCGAGGTGGCAATTTTACAGAAACTAAGGAATAAGACATTAAACATCAGAAGATATGAACCACAGTAGCCCAAATTGAACCCCAATTCAATATTAGACACCATTGCGGGTTCAATTTGGGAAACCACAGCTAAATTGGCATGATAACCCCCAAATTTAAGAAAGGACAAAGTTGTAGAGTATCACTTAACGAGGTCAAAATTTTTGCTACCTGGGAACGCGATCGTAGATCGTCTCTTGTAGGACATCCAATCCCGGACTAAATTCAAAATTACGGGATTAAAAAATTTGAATTCCGGAATCCCGGCACGCAGAATGCAGAACAAACCAAACTCCAAACTAAATCAGAAATCTGGAAAATGCCCTTCTTATATGAAGACACAGCGGAAATAAAGAGGGGCACATGATAGTCTATATATACCGTGTGACAAACTTCCATGTGTACATGGGGAAATAACATGGGCAATTACATTTTTGGGGATTCCTGCTCCCCATGTGTAGTTACAGTGGTGGTAAAGGTAGCAATCGAAAGATTATTTTTTTCTGCGTATGAGGATATCAAAAACTCTACAACTTTCCAATTTATTAAGGCATTAAAAGCGAAAATTACATTAATAATTTTCAAACTAAAACACAGCAATTTATCAGATTATCCATGACAACTTAATTTATTCTAATCACGGACGTCTTTGATTTTTATGGATTTTCTGAACGATCAACATTTAAAAATGAACAAAAATATTTATTCAGTTCAAGAAAAAGTTTTCATTGTGAAAATATTTTACGGCGGCAATAGTTTGCGCGTAGTCCGTGCTTTATTTTCTGCAAAATTCAATAACGGTCCTATTCCTTCGGTATAACAACAAATAATTCAGTAAGAAATTTGAAGGCTGGGAATCTTTCATCAAAAGAAGTTAATTTTTACTAATACATAAACTTGTTTTTTTATTTAGATAATTCTCATTCACATTATTATTGTCATTACCTATGGTTGACAATTAATTGATTACTGGTGTGGATGTTTCGTTGGTGAATGCTGGTCCATAGTTTAGGGTAAATTGTAGGTGTCGTCTAACCTATTAAAAAGTTTTCGGGAAAATGTTAAAGCAGTAAAATGAAATAATAAAAATTAAATTACTTTAATTTTACTGTAATTATGAAAAATTTAACAAGCGGCAACATTTGTTTATTTTGCTCTAATGAGTTTTGTAATCTGGCAATTTAATATTTATTTATTTCAAATCTAGGTAAGGACAAAAACTTATTAATATACAATGAAATTAAAGTAACATAAAAAAAGAAAAATAACTATAACAAATATTCAAATAAACCACCATTCTGTATCAGACAGTATCCCAGCGTATTACAGAAAGAATTTCTCACATTCGCAAGTTGCCGATCGTTTATTAAGTTGCATTCCGCAAAAATAGCATTCCTTAAAGAATCAATATTTGGGTGACGAGTTTTATAAATCTTATTTTTTAAATGACCCCGCAAGAAAAAGTCACACGGTGCCAAATCGGGAGATCTAGCTGGCCAGTTTATAGCACCACCTCGACCAATCCAGCTCTCTGGAAATATTTCATTTAATAATTCCCTCACTTGTGCTCCAAAATGTGCTGGGCATCCGTCATGCTGAAACCAGACCTCCCGATTCGCATGTGCAACTTCTTCTAATGCAGGGCCAATATGGTTAATTAAAAGATCTAAATAAGCTTCTGAATTTAAATTTCCCTGTATGTATTTCAAATGGTCCTATAATGCGATTATTAAAAATTCCTGGCCAAATATTGATTTTTTGAGGGCATTGCGTTGTAGTGGCTAGATTTATTCTGGGATTTTCCTGGGCCCAATGCCTAACGTTTTGTGAATTTGGCTTTTGATTTAGAGTGAAGGTAGACTCATCGGTAAAACAAATTGATGAGAGGAAGCTGCGATCCCGATTAGCCCGTTCTTGCATTTCTTCAAGGAAATTTTGCCTTGATTCTTCGTCAAAAGGAAGTAACTCTTGGTGACATTGGAATTTAAAGGGATGATATTTGTTTTTTTTTAATATGTTACGGACAGTTTCTCTTGAAACATTACATTCTAGGGCAATAGACCTTAAATATAAACTAGATGTTGGACTAGCAGTTATCAGGCCTATTACCATTTCCTCTACCTCAACATTTAGATTTCTTGGAACGACTAAAAAAATAAATGATAAGATTAATTTTATTTTTGTTTCACTCCACGTTATCACTTGTTAAATTTCTGATAATCCCAGTAAAATTTAAGTTAGCGAACAATAAGGAATTAGCAACTAGGTAATAATAATAACCGAATCAGAATTATCTAAATAAAAACCAAGTAAATTTATTAGTAAAAATTACCTTCTTTCAATGAAAGATTCCCAGTATCTTCAAATTTCTTAATTAAATTTTTTATTGTTGTTACCGAAGGAATAGGACTGTTATTGAATTTTACAGAAAATAAGTCACGGACTACTCGCAGACTATTGTCGCCGTAAAATGTTTTCACAATGAAAACCTTTTCTTCAACTGAATAAATATTTTTGTTCATTTTGAAACCCAAATTTTAAATTATCGATAAATAATGTTGACAGTTCAGACGAATTAGAAATTAGAATCAAGGGAGTCTTTGATTCGAATAAATTAAATTGTCATAGGTAATCTGATGAATATCCGTGTTTTAATTTGAAAATTATTAGTGTAATTTTTGCTTTTAATGCTTTATTAAATTGGAAAATTGCAGAGTTTTTGATATCCTCATACGCAGAAAAAATAGTCTTTAGATTGCTACCTTTACCACCACTGTAACTACACATGGGGAGCAGGAATCATCAAAAATGTAATTGCCCATGTTATTTCCCCATGTACACATGGAAGTTTGTCACACGGTATATGGGAAAGCTAAGGAGATTGATCGAATATTTTGGGAAGCATTTAAATCGAAATATTGGAAAAGGCAGATACCCACTAACATTTAGCGGGAGAGATAACAAATGATACTGAAGATCATTTAAAAGTACCAGCAGAACGAGAAATTGAAAAAAGAATAGTAAATTGAGATAAGAGCAACTGAGAAAATAGAAAATGCGAGTGTAACAATCAAAATTGAGAATGGCAAATACTGAGGTATTCAGAAAGCAGATAATTAAAAGTTTGAATATTTGGAAGTGACAATAAAGAACAAGAAGAACACAAAATTAGACAAGCGACCAATAAAGGGAAGTGTCTTCAGATACATAATTTAGACATTTTCAAGTCAGCTTAACAAATGGAAGCAAGTGTTTAAAGCTCTATATAAACGATAATGTCTTTATCGGTTATTTTTTTAAGACACCCCAGTTCTTGGCCCCACCTCCACAGTTCCAGATCGACTGGAACCACCCAACAACGTTTAAACAGTGAAAATATGTGAAAAATCACAAGAACCATGCACTTAAACGGTATACTTCCATCGAACTATCTGCAGCTTGCTCTATTAAACTCTATCTTCTGTAGACGTACTTGAGAAAAGGATGGCATTTCCTTGTTCAGCCAACTGGAGATGTCAGCCGGAGAGAGTGCGTGGTGTTGAAGTGTAGCGATGCGTCAAGCGATTTCAAAATATCCTGGTTTAATAATGTTCTCAAATGCCCGTGAGTCCCAGCGAGTAAATAATTCGTTATTGCTAATTTATAATTTCCCGTCCCTCGTCGTCGACCGAGCTCGTAAAATCTGACCAGAGAGCGCAATTATAATAATAGTTACACAACCGAATATTATAGATAAACGATTTTCATATCTCGGCAGCGGCGACCGCTTTGCGCGGTTGTATATTTCGACTCCGTACTATTTTACAATCGGCAAGTGAAACTTCGTAATTATGTACACATTTATTATAGCAAACGGTGAACATTGCGCAAGAGAATGCTTAAAATAAATTAGTAATTTCGTTGTGCGCCGCAGCAGTTTGTCGTAATTAAGTCCACGGAAATCAAAACGCGCATTTGTTACACTGAAAACTGTAACTTAGGTGACACCCAAGAACGTTTTGTTCTAAATTCGTTTATGGGTCAAATTGGTTATTTCTAATTTAGTATAACCGAGAAAAGTATGTTCTAGTGCTGCTAAGGTATCGCAGGGTTCCCAGTTTGAACCTCTTCTATTTTCTTGTTTTGTTCGTAACATTAGTGGCTGCTTTTATAAGTCTAACATAAATGACTATTTTATTACTTATAACACTAGTCGGCTGTTTATTTATTATTTCTAAATTCATTGTTGAAGGGTCGGTGGGAGGAAGTTCGGGAGTAGGAGTTGTTATGAAGAAGAAAATACGACAGATTATAGAAAATTTCTTACAGAAAAGTGACAGGGTAGTTATAGTTAGGTTAGATTCGAAATCTGTGAAGACTGTAATAATACAGATTATATAAATATGCCCACATCTAAGATTCCAGAAGATTACAGACGGAACATCATAGTCGCTTTGTTAAAAATGAAAAAGCGCGGATAGTTGTGAAAATTCTAGAACGATCAGTTTAACTTCCAGGCGACAAAAATTTTAACCAGAATTTTTCAAAGAAGGATGGAGAAAAGGGTGGAAGAAATATTAGAAGAAGGTTAGTTCAGATTTAGGAGAAGTAGAGGAACGCGTGAGGCCATTCTAGCTTTACGAGTAATTATAGAAAAAACATTGGAATATCAATAAAAAGAAAACCAAGATTTTGGTACGTAGGGGGCGTGAAAATGGGACTAAAACGAAAATACAAATTGGAAACGAGAAGATAGAGGAAGTCTCTGATTTCTGCCATTTAGGAAGTCAAATAACTAGCGGTGGTAGGAGCTCTAGAGATATGAAACAAAGAATTAGCGCAATAAAATCAGCCCACTTACAGTTTTCAAATTTGATGAACTGTTTTTGTATATTTAATATTTTGGAGATAATTACTGACGGTCAGACTCAAATGAATATTCTCAAATTCCATTGGTAATTCAGAAGTTTTTTTTGGTCATAAATAAAATATAATTTTTAGAAAAAAATTGTTTAATGAACAAAAGATCCTGAAGAAAATTATGAAAGAACTTTAAAAATTAATAATTAGCGTTCCCTACTCTTGCCCTTATAACGACCTGCATGCGGCGTTTCATCGATTGTATGAGGTTGGCTATATTTTCTTGAGGTATGTTGAGCCATTCTTCTTCAACAGCAATCGCAAGTTCTTGTAACGTATTAGTTGCAGGACCTCTACGTAGAATTTTTATTTTTCGCTGATCCCAAAGATGTTCAATGGGATTTAGGTCGGGGCTGCGTGCTGGCCATTCCATTACCTGTATACCAACCTCTTGCAAATATCTCTTCACAATTGCTGCAGTGTGAGGTTTCGCATTATCTTGCATAAAAATGAATTGGCCACAAATAAATCCCGCGTAAATCTTCAAACAATTCGTGCATGTATCTTTCAGTATTGAGGCATCCTTCTGTTGTGACCACGTTCAGAGCCAACAACGAAAACACAATGAGTTCTTGCTGTTAAGGATATTGCTCCCCAAATCATACATGATCCACCTCCAAAAAGGACTCGCTCTTAAAAGCAACATTGTGCGAATCGTTCCCCATGTCTTCTGTATACCCTGTTTCTTCCGTAGTTGCCATGAAGGCAAATCCTGGTCTCATCAGAGAAAACACCCTTCTAACTGCTGATCGGCTTGAGCTGCAATTTCTGGAGCTGTATCCATTGGAAAACAACTTTTTTGCGAATAAACACTTAATGACAGTTAATTCTTACCAGAAGGTATACCCACGGTGTTCGAGACAATGAAAAAGCATTGTTCCAACAATTTGTTCTCGGATTATATGGTGCAGTGGACTTTGAACAAATTAGTGTTGTACATATTATCCTATGTGGAAACTTTATGTTATGTAATTCCTCTTAACAATTATTCATTGGAAAATATCGTTCATATTTTACGGATATTTTTACAGATTAATGATACACCAAAACAAGTTTTTTACCCACAACCACTAGGATGGAAAACTTCAAAGTGGGCAACACAACGCCGCAAAAACACCACGATTTGTTACTAATCATTCTAAAATGTTAAACCGCAAATTCTAGACTTGGTTTTCTTTTTCCACAAAATTGCTTAATGTTTGTTTACTTTATTTTTAGTTGTCAAGGCAAGCTATGCTTAAATTCAACAACATTACAGTAATCTGCTAAATCATACCAAAAATGCCTCGTTTTAGTGTAGCAATAACTTTGGACACTCTTTTTATTGCCAGTTTTCTCACTTTAAATTCTTTATTCACCGGATAGAGCGTCAATTCAATTTCTGTTGACACCGTCTACCAGAGTTGCACTTAATAAAATAAATGGTTCCATATAATAAGGTCCTTGTGTCCTCTGGGCACAGAAGCGTAATCATTTTGAACACCGCATTGTGTACGTGTTTTAGGACCGTTGATTTATACAAGAACAGTTTCACAATCACGACAAACGTTTCAAAACCAATAAAAAATAGATAGGCGAGGTCGAGTTAAAGAACGCACTCCATTCTGACATCCTGATCTAAATTAAATAAATTGAGTGCTCTAAAATTAGTTCTTTAAGCTCAAATTTTTGATAGTACATGTATAAGGAACGAAAACTCAAGTATAGGTAATCAATCAGGCACCAGTGGAGTACCCTATTCTGCTTTCCGCACATGTTACATAAAAACGACCTAGGAACTCGTGTGGTCTCATTTCTTTGATCAAGTAGGCAGAGTTGCTAACCCAAGAATCGTGACTCGCTCGAGTTCCAATCTATCAAAGAGATAAAATAGTTTTTTTGCGTTTTCACGCGGCCGCTTATTTGATAAATGCTTTTTATAATTTGACCAAATTATTTCGTCAAAACAATGCGCGAGCTTAGATAACAAGTGAAGGACGTAGAATTAAAAATTGCTCCAGTCGAGGATAAGTAACGACCGAATCTGTCACGTTTTGTATTTTAAAAATTAGCCGACGTGACATATCGCATTGTTCGTTGCTACCGAAACCTTGGGGCTTGATCGGTTCAAATTTTGTTGGGCAGTGAACAGGACAATGGAGACTGAATATCTATTTTGTTTAAACTAATAATAATATCATTAATAACATTAATACTAGTAATAAT
Source organism: Xestobium rufovillosum (assembly GCA_963966045.1). Taxonomy (NCBI): domain Eukaryota; kingdom Metazoa; phylum Arthropoda; class Insecta; order Coleoptera; family Ptinidae; genus Xestobium; species Xestobium rufovillosum. The sequence goes on along the minus strand of OZ014499.1, from coordinate 5,850,354 downwards.
AATAAAACCAATTTCACCAAACATAAACGCATAAATAAAAAAAGAGTACAAAAATAAACGTATATTTCACCCACTGGTGGAAAAGGCGGAGTTCAGAACACAATCATGATGATTTGATAATTGTTATGTTTTTATTACGTTTTATTAATATTGTGTGATATGTTTTTATATAAGGTAGTTTGCGCATATTGTTTGAGTGTCTAAACGGACCTTAACAGCAACTTAGACTAATGTTGCAATTGTCTGTCAACCAACGAGCTCTCTTTTCCGTGACAGTCCAGCCAAAAATTAAAAATCTGATTGACCGTGTAAGATATAAATTGATGAACGGAAATTGATGGATTTCTGGAAATTTTTAGATCCGTCAGTTTGATTGGTTCAATTCGAATGTCAATCCGATTGATCGTGTAACCGGCGCTTTAGAATGACAATAAGTATACACCTAGCTAACTCGCTCCAAATTTAATTTTTTGTTGCACCAATGACGGGGAACAGAAAAACGGACATGAAATGGGGCAAGTCATTCTTTCAATTGTTCCGCGACTGAAGACACGCGAACTGCACGTGCGAACCCATAGCTGATGTGACTTGAACCCATTAAACTGAACATGAATCATTAGGTACAATTTTACTTTCCGTGTTGTCTCTGCTCGCGCCTGACTCGTACCGTACCGTTAAGGCAATTTGCCAATGCGAAAATACACTTTTTTGTGAACAGAATTAATTTTATTACTTCTGCAACGTGAGCTGTAATTATCTATTGCTCGGTTTATGACCGCCGAGGGGGTAAACACAAACACGGTTTATCGGTTTTTCAAGGTCTGGATATGATGCATATTTTATGTAAGTAGAGAATCTGAATGAGAACGCTCCCACTGAATTCGACATTGTATTCTAAACCAGTAATATTACTCAAAAGCCAACGTGTATAACCGCATCAATATTAAGGAGCATGGACATTAATAAAAGCAGAACCTAAATTGTTGTATGTAGTGGGTCGAGAATACGGCTAAACTACAAATATGCGACAAATTAGAGGCAGTTACAGATTTCTGCTATTCAAGAAATAAGTTCGCGTTGTCATAGTGTTAACAGGACGTTTGTTTACTAATTTTTAATTTCATAAACTTAACATCAAAAATAATATCACCAATAACTATTCTATTCAATTCATTCGCCGCATTTTTCAACTCACAATTCTATTCTTCGACGCAATTCCCTCTATAACTTCTTCGAATTTCTTCGAGAGTTAAAGACGTCACAGCGTCTCTAATCCTCTTCTTTAAATTCTCTACGTTCAGAGGAAGATTGTGTGCATAAACTATTTGTTTCAAGCGGCCCCAAAGATAAAAATCAGCCATAGTCAAATCGGCCGATCCAATTCTGTCCAAATCGCTGATTTAACCATTCTACAACAATCCGAGCATAATGGGCCGGACAACCATCTTGTTGAAAATAACACCTTCCGAGGTAATAGGGAGGTTCGGAGAAAAATAAGATATCTATTTTTGGCATGAAAATGACAGAAAATCGTTATTGTAATTGATTTACAGCGAAATTAAAAAAAAAAAAAATTTTGAGGTGTAATAAGCGAAAGAAATTAGCTTATCACGCCCACATGCTAGTTCGCTTTGTTAATGGTTTGACGTCAGAGATTCGTAAGACGCTCCTCCCACTTCTCTTGAAGTGCCCGTGAAGCGGTACCTATCTCATAACATACTTATTGGGACTATTTCGAGCGTGAATTTTTAAAGTAAGGTGTCAAGGAAACATAAAACAAAGACAACAATTTATGTAGTAGGTAGGTAAATGTCCCGGTAAATGTGGAAATGGTGTGTGATTCTTGCATCTAACCCCAATTTCATCTAACCTCAAAAGAGTAGTGTAAAGGCAGACCGGTATAAGTAAAACAAAGTCAACAATTTATTAACTGTACATGTCTTTTATAATTCAGTATAAGTAGGTATGTAGATTGTAGATACCTGCTTACTTCTGTTTGTAAAATAGGTACCTACCTATATTCTCTAATACAATACAATACATACCTACTCATTTATGTAGGTACCTATGTATACCTAAGTGATTGACAAGTTATCAAGTTAACAGTTTTATAACGGATTGGAAATTTAAAAAAAAAACGGAAACAAATACAACGCACGCGAATCAAAAAACTACGCTACGTAGATACTAGGTACTTGTTTAACAAAAAGAAACAACTACTATATTATACCTATGGGTGCGAAACTTGGACGATGGGAGAAGCGGATTGAAAAAGAGTAGAAGCGTTTGAAATGTGATGCTACAGACGGGTGTTGAAGATACCGTGGATAGACAAGTTAACAATAAGGAGGAATTAGAAAGAGTTGGGGAAAAGAGAAAAGTATGGAAGACATTAAAGAATAGGGGGTAGGATTGTAGGATGGTAGGACACCTTCTGAGACCAGTCTTCAAAGGAGAACTTTATGATGACGTACTATTTAATTATTATTGTAAAATGTTAATAAAATTTCCTTTTTTAGTGCAGGGAGGGAAGGCTACGGCGATTCAGTATTTGGCTCCGTCATGCTCCTAGCATCCTGTTTCAAATTATGCTAACCGTAACACGTTACCAAGTACCAAGGGGTCCCAGAAAACTGTCGATAAATTACATTATGTTCGATTTTATTTAGAGTGGCAATGGGGCAGCCGATAATTTTATAAACTTTTGTAATGATAAACTAACTCGCGAAAATATCGATAATGCTGACCGATTTTCCTTCTGGCTCCAACGAACCACTTTTTCCGTTTTATTGGTGTGCTGTACGTTGTATTAGTCTGGGTACAAAACAGAAAACACCAGTTAGAACCAGTTAATAATATTTAACAATTTAACTACACATGCATATGCATAATACTTATGGGACTGCTGCGCGCTGAAGCTGGGACTTGTACGTTATACTAAGTTCTGACGTCACGCGGCCTACTCTCGCTGCAAGGTACGATTTCTAGCCTCGCACTGAGGGAGAACTTTGCAACGGCTTCACAGGCGAAGGATTTTTTTAACAAAAATTAACAACATAACTGCCTTCAGTATAATAAATTCTATCAAAAAAATATGGTCCATCGATACCATGGTAAGAAATTGCACACCACACATTAGCTTTTGCCGAATATTGTAGATTACGAGGGATTCGGAAATTCGGATCGGATTGTAATCGCTACAATATCTCACATGTTGAGATGCAACAGTACCATTAGTAGAAAACGTGGCCTTATCAGAGAAAATAATATTTCGGTAAAAGTATTGATTATCCGTGATTTGAGCGCCCATCCACAGAAAAAAATTCAGACGTTTCTCAGGATCTCCGGGTTCTAATCCGTGATTGAAAATGGGCATACTGTATACGGTAAATTCGCATCCTAAGACTACTCGAAAGCTCGTTGTCTCTTACAACATGAAATAGGTACCTCTCGATCTGACCACTACTGTCTGAGGATTGTGCCTAACCTGACCCAATTCTAATTAAGTCCTGCCCCATTAAAAAAAACGAGAGCAGTTATCTAAAAATAAAATCAGCCGACTATTAATACTCAGAAAGCAAAAACTGTTAAATCAACGTTTGCAATGCAATTAAAAAAACGTGTATTGTGTTTTCAATGTTATTAATTAGATCGGCACACCCAACGCTGGTTTTCACGCGGCCTTGTACAAGGCTGTCGAGTTCTCGCACACATGCACAATTCATGTTGAGCCTAGAAAAGCGGTATTAGTCTGTGGGAATCGGCAATTTAATTTTTGCTGTGTACGTAGACGTGTACACAATGCGTTCTGTTATACAATGTAAATTTAATAGTCGGAGTCAAATTGTCTGTTGGGCTATTGAGAGGAGAGAAAAATTATATTCGCTAATTATAGGATAAGAAAGTTCGCACGCATCATCGCGTATACGTGCATAATTACTCTAAAATTTCTATGCCATTGCTTGTATGCAAATATTTTTAGGACTATTCTGGGAGAGATGTGAAAATGGGAGAGGCTCCCACAATCAATTTGTATTGTTTAATATACGGAGTAGTTGAAGTTATTATTTTGTCCTGACTTTTAATTTAGGTACTTGACTTATAAATAAGGAGATTTCAATGCAGCGAGAGTCCAGAAGATTACAAACGGAACATCATAGTAGCTTTGCCACTAAGGAAGTGTAAAATTTAGTCACGGGAAGTCTTGGTGAAGCAGTATCACTTTTGATGACCGTGGTTACGGAGTGTAAATGTTTTTGTATGATTGTAAACAACAATTTTCACAATTTTATTAGTACTTATCCTCGAGCCGTTCTAGAGTTCCTGACAATTGAAATCATCGCAAGAACCATTTCAGTATGCGTTAATTTATCACTTAAAGTGATAATTATGCTTAATAATGGATTATAATATTGCGATGCAGAAATGCAAATAAGAATTAAAACTGCACTTAGATAATCAATTATAATGATAGAGATTGCAGTAATTTTCGATTATTATTCAGCCGAGTGTATGCACCGTAAATAACAAAGTGGGTAATAGCAATTACAGGGAGTCCCTAAAATTTCTCAATCATGGAAGAGAAAAATAATTCACAGGTGCAAATAATGATGGCTAAATTATTACAATGACTAACTGGGTTACTGGAAAAGCATCAGGAGCGTATCTACGGAATTATATGAATTTTATAATTTCATAGCCTATTTAACGTATTTTTAGAGTTATGACATAAAGCTGAATTTTTTAAATGGAAATCATAGTAGGCTTTGGTCTAGTTCGAAAGGTCTTGTTTAAGGCTAGACTCCCGGGTAGACCAGAGTTCGATTGGAAATGGGCGTCGCACTACTTGTCCTGCAAATTAAGAATCAACATATGTCTAGTGATCTGGTCGTATTTTTATATGCAAGGAAAGAAGATAGAGAAAAGAACTCTCTCCAAAACTTTTCCCTTGAAATTTATGACTCTTTTATCGCCTAAGACTATTGCGGATTGGTTCACAGGTGCACTGACAGACACTTATCAAGTCCACGTGGACTGGTGGTACCGCACATCAAAGATTACTTTGTCGGTATTTTTTATGATCAACAAATGGAGGGTGTTACCAAATTATGGGAAAATTGACTCAAAGTATCCATTTATTTATAAATCATTCGAAATTTTTTAATGTTTTTACTAGTTTCGAAGTATTATTTTCTAGGTTATCTACCAGTCACATATTACCTTTAAATTAAAAAAAAATTGTCCTTGGCGCCTGGTTCCATTTCTAGTAACACCGTCCCAATAGAGTACTGGGCCTTGGATGAACTTAACCGGGTAATTTTAAATCTGAACACATTGGGATCTCCTGAACTATCGTGCGGGGTGAACACAGCAGTTTTAAACCAACAAAATATTCCATGATATACACACAGGATACGTACCTATGTACAACAGAACTGTCGAATTTGAGAGCTCTATGATATTAAATTTGTAGGGTTTCTTGCTATATAAAAAATGTCAATAAATTCGATTTCTGTTTAGGTACTCAAAGTAACAGGCATAGATCTGATTTTTTATTTTAGAGCAAATTTATCTCCCGCACTCAATGTAGGTAAAATATTTTTCCAGGCCTACTAATTAGATACCTACACATTGGGGACACTGATATATTTCTTTCATCTTTCGTAGACATTATTTGCAGTTCACTTTGGGGTGGCATGATTTAAAAAACCCTACACTCCTACAGTTTCGTCTATGGGCCATTTTTGAATCAGCATTTATATCTACACTTTGCATTTAGGCTGAAGTAGATTTATAGGCAAAATAAAAAACAACGGAAAATTATATATTTGCAAATAAAGTTTCTTTTCTTTTAAAGCTAATAACGGTAACATGTACTTCATATAAAAATTTTCTAACTTCGGTTTCATGCTATTCCATGCTATTAAAAAATTAGGTATCTACATTGGGAAGAGGGACGGGTTGCGCTCACCGCCATATTTCATTAAGCAATCCGTAAAAGGGTCGGGGCATCGTTCCCCTCGCGGTCAGTTTTTACCTGAAACGGTCACATACTCACATTTCCGCTTGACCTTAACCTGACAGATTTTTTAATAAAAAAATACACTTACAACTAATAAAATGTTCAGATTTTTGAAAAAAATTCAGATTTGTGAATTGCTTAATTACCTACCACACTAAGCAGGTAAGAAATGATGAGCGCAACCATGCCCCGGGCTTTTAGGGGTTGGGATGGGAACCATGCCATAATTAAAGAGGATTATTCGCGACTGTGAGAGGAACCATGCCATACCGGGAAAGAGCACCTATATAGGATTCGGCATTTAGATAAATGAAGAACTAAAAAGCCCCTTTTACACAATTTCTCGTGTCATAATCTCACCTTTTCATTTTCTGACGAACACTTAACTTTCTACCTCTTTCGCCGTTTCGTTGGGATGTCACCAGGGGCGGGTGGGGAAAGTTTTACCGGCCCGGGAAACCATTGGCATCGACTGGCCCAATTTTTTTGAGAAACAGAAAGTATCCATTTTTTATACATGAGATTTTTTATTTATTTTTTCAATAAAATACAAATGGGATTTTTTAAGGTTTTTAATACAAAACATTTCAAAAAAGTACAACTAAACTTAAAATCTCGAGAATTTAACGACGAACGCCCGGATGAGACTCGAGATGGGGCGACGAAAGCCGAAAAAATAATAAGCACGCACGCTGTGCGGTGCGGCCGATTACCGATTAGACCGGCCGCTTTCAAGTTCCAAAATAATCGCATTTTCGGCTGCCCGCTTTGCACTGGCCGCCAATTTTTTTATAATGTCATGTATTTTTCACATCGGTCGGCCCAGACCGGCCCCGAAGCAACCGGCCCTTCGGGAAATCTCCCGAAATCCCCGTTGGCCCACCCGCCCCTGGATGTCACACATAGTATCTAATAATATTATTTATAAGTACTTTGCTAACGTGCAATGTACTTATAAGTGACACAGGAAATAACAAGAAATTATGTAGATAAACGTAAAGGTACAGAACAAGTAGGTAAGTGTTTTACCTACCTATACGGACAACAAAATATGAACTGGAACTGCACAATCTGAAAAAATAATTCCCGGGGTGGTGGATGTATCATATAAGTTTTCCAGAGAATAAAAATTATGAATCCTTAACTTTTATTACCCAAGCGGCTCTACAAAGAAATATTTACAAACACCCGGCCGCGTTTGACATGCCGATAAGCAATAGATGGGCGGAGCTACATCTTTCGATCCTTCCCGTCGTACCACATAGAGTCTGTAAAGTTAAAGACTGGGCTGTCACGTGATCAGCGCAATAGACCTGTTTTCGTCCGGAGGCGGAACTCGTAAATCCAGTGGCGCCCTCAAAAACTTCAAGATTATTGTGCGTCCATTGTTGACGTTGTTTTGTTGACCTATGTTTGAGTGTGATCTTTTAGTGGATATTCTGTTTTATTTTGCGTTTTTATTGTGAGTGTTGCTTAAAAGACTAAAAAACTATCATCTTTATACGAAAAACGGAGTTGATCGAGGTAATTAAGACTACAAATTCGTGGAACTGAATTGAAGGTTAACATTTTTTGGGTTTGCAGATTATTCTGCTTATTTTGTCATCTCGGTGTTATTTAAAAGACTTTTGAAAAATCGTCGATAGTATCTGTTATCCAGGTAATACTACAATCAAAGTAATTTTACACATTAAATCCAAGTTGAAATTTTTGACGTTTGTAGGTTAGAAATGTCTCCCAAAAAATTGGCAAATCCAGCATGGTAATTCATAGCCAAGGCCGTGAAATTATCAGTAACGTGATGAAGTTTATGTGGGAAGAAGCACAAAATGGAATTAGGATTCCTTTAAAGAATTACAGGTATGTAGGTACCTACTTCATAATGAGCTTGATTATTGTTAAGATCCAATTGTGTGTTTAAGGCAAAGAGTTATAGAAGCAACAGGTGTTTCGAGAAACACAGATTTTGAAGATTTTGAAGGAATCGAAAAGCGTAGAAGCTGAGCCTAGCACCTCCTTTGCTACACAGCATAAGGAACGACCGCGAAAGAAGCGTAAACTCGGCCTGATTTCTGTGGGAGAAATGGAAACAATATGGGAAATTATACATAATTTTTTTATTTTGGAGAAAAGGAATCCCTCTCTGAATTGTAAGTAACTACCATTATAAAAAAGAAAACTTCGTTAAGGTGTGTTTTCATTGCAACTGCTGGCAGTTGTTACTTGTCAAATACGGGGTGATTCATTGTAAAGTTTGCTGAACTTCTTTTTTCATAAATAGAGGGAACATGGTAATAAGAAAGATATTTTCGTGTATTTTTTGGATTTAATATCAAAAAACCAATTGGGTGCTGCTGTTGCGTAGCCAAGTTATGAAAGTATGAATCACACTTGCATTTTACATTTTAGTAAATGGAATGCTTTGGATTCCGACTTCGATTGTAGATAAATTTCAAGAAACTTACTTTCTGTTGAAACCCAATTATTTTTCAGACCATTATATTTCACGATGTGTTTTGAATGTGTATAGTATATTTTTCATCTAAACATGAATGAAGTATGCAATAACAGAAAGTAATCCCAATAATCAGGGGCTTTTTGAACAAATTATTCTAGGAACAAATGGCAATGACTGCTTTTTCGTGAAATAACAAATGCTACATTTAAATACCTACCTATCATGTTATCTAGCCTAATATCACCTTATATTCCAGGTATTCTACAGAAGATTAAAGATTCTGAACTTTCTTTTTCTGGCTCGAGGCAGTCGCTATGGGTTTTTCTGAAATCTATTGGATTCAGGTATGGCTGCTTTTGTACTTATATGCAAAGTCAAAATATTTCAGATGCCGTTACTACATGTATATTCAAATTTCTGTTTCATTAAATGTTTATGTTTAGAAAATACTTTTATAACAACAGATAGCAATAGTGAGCTTGCTTGAGTGGGACACCTTGTATACTTCTATTTCTATTTAAGGTGGCGAAAGACAGAAGACAACCGTAAGATTTTAATGGAAACCCATGACATTCGCCTGAAAAGGATGAAATACTTGAAACAAATTCTGCAATACCGGGAAGAAGGCCGAATCATTATATATACGGACGAAACGTATATACACAGCAGCCATGTCCAGCCGAAAGGGTGGTATGATGAGTCGACTAAAAACTTAAAGAAGCCGATTTCTAAAGGCCAAGGGCTGATTATTGTACATGCCGGAGGTGAAAATGGTTTCATTCCCAATGCGTTGCTCATTTTTCGATCAGGTAACACATACATAAGTAATTTTAATATCAAAATGTAACCAAACATTGTCTCTAGGTTCTAAATCAGGAGATTACCACGATGACATGAATAATGCCAATTTCATGACATGGGTGCAGAAACAATTACTGCCCAACATGCCGCCTAATTGTGTACTTGTGATTGACAATGCATCATATCACAATGTCCTGGTGGAAAAAACCTGACATCTGCGAGCCGAAAAGGTGAGATGGTGAAGTGGCTTGAAGAACGTCAAATACATTTTGATGGCTCAAATACAAAACCTGAGCTTTATGGTCTTATCAAACAAAATTTGTATCGATTCCCAAAGAAATGCAAATTGGATGAGCTTCTTGAAGCCCATGGTCACCGAGTGTTACGACTCCCCCCTTACCACCCGGAATTGAACCCTATAGAGAAGATATGGGCCACTGTAAAGAACTGGGTAGCTAGCAGAAACGTTACTTTTAAATTAGGTGATGTGGAGGAATTAGCACGTGGAAAATTTTCAAATATTAGCTCAGAAGAGTGGAAAGATATATGTGGCCATGTGCAAAAAGTGGAAAAAACTTTCTTGGAGAAAGAGCATCTGATGGACGATGCAATGGATTCGTTGAAGTTCACTGTGAACACAGGATCATCTGATGAGGAGAGTGAAGAAGAATATCAAGTCACAACTGAAGATGATGGTGATGATGATGATGATGATGATGATGATGATGAAGACGACGACGAAGACGAGGATTTAGGAGTACAACCACTACCAAGTGATTAACTCTTAGTTGATAGAGTGTCCAAGCGTCCTTCCAGCAGTACGTAGCGTCCTGCTGGCAGGACGTATTTTCAACCCTATTGTTTTCAATTCATTTAATTAGATTTAAATTTCCTATTTTACGCAGATTCAGAAAACAATCAGCATCGCGGGTGCAGTGTTATATTTTTAATGTTTTTCAAGTTATTTTGTACGAGAATGAATAAAAATGTTTCTCAGCAGTTGTTTTATTTAATAAATAGCAAAATTGTTACGTCGCCTATGAAATTTGAGTCCGTACTGCTGGAAGTCGCGCACGTACTGTCGACAGGACAATCCCATTTAAAAATAATGTCCTGCTGGCAGGACTAGCGGCTCTGTCCAGCTGTCCTGCCCGAAGCTCCTTCCAGCAGGACAAATGCCAGGACTTTCTATCATTAGACCTTGTGGTGCGACATGACATACCTCAAGCACCAAGGATTCTTATTTTTTGAAGGGTTTCTGAAGGTGTTTAGTTCTTAATATATGTGAATTCCAATTATTTATTTTTGGTAGTTAATAGAACTCTCTAAATTTTTAATTACAGAATAATAAGTTTATTTAGCAATTCTTTATCTCCAGTGCTGAAAAATAGTAAATTGGATTATTCGGCTTCCTTTATGATTTATTCTAATTTTCTTTTGTCACATAAGTAAACAACTTGTTCAAAAACCTGTTTTCAACTATAATAATTATGTAATTAAGATTATTTGCACATAAACATGCCGATTTCGTAAATGACATAACCTCACACCAAACGTCACATTTATAATTTATCTGTATGACGAAATCCCCTTTCTTCAAGTTCTTAATGTGTTTCGCGATTTTTTCATGCCTTAAAATGCCAATTTTCCTGTTTTGAATGTAACTTTTATGAATTCATTGTTAAAAAATTATAAATTTCACATATACGCCGGTACGCCACTGTTTCTGTCAAAATCATATTTCCCGCTACATTTTCGCGCAGCCACCATCTTGTCCGGGCCCAGTCTCTAACTTTACAGACTCTACCACAATTATTGATTTCAGAGAATTTTGCTGGAATATTTGGAATTTGTTTTCAATTTTTTCACCTTATTTTGAGAGATTTTTGAAAAAATGAACCGGTTTATTATTGCTGAACACTGGGAAATTTGATGTAAACTCCATAGTTTCCAATTTTTTAAAATTTATGTTTTTATTTAAGGTCTTACAAACAATTTCAAAAAAATATAACTTTGTCCATCTAGACATATTCTTTTCAAGAATTTTCCCACAAATTTGGAAGGTTTGTGATAAAAAATAAAGTTTACAAATTGAGAAAACGATTTCGTGACCGGGCATCTAGCCTTAAGCTATAAAAATATATGATTTTTTTTGACCGTCTATTAGAAGTATCTGGAGAACTAAAAGAGATATTGATTTGAAATTTTGGCTGTGGCCGAAACCGGGTCGGATCTATTTAATGAAAATATTTTCAAAATGGTGGCATTTGCGGGAATACCGGAAGTTGACACCAACTTTGTTATCTTAAATGGAATGCTACCATTTTCTATTTTTTTTTAGATTCCACGGAAAATTTTAATGTTAATTCTATAAAGGTTCGCTATGTCTAAAATTAATATTTTCGGAGATATGATTTTTTTTCCAATGCCTATTTTGACAGTTGTGGTAGATTATGTAAAAATTAATATCTCGATAACGTCTAGTAGTAAGATGTTCAATTTCCTATGATGGCAAGACGAGGTGTTGGAATTACTAATCAGGCAAACAAATTTTCAAAATCTATTGCATAAAATTTTCTAATCAACGACATATGTTGATCACACATAAGTAGCAAAGAGTCATTTTTCTTAAATTGAATGATACCTATTTAAAGAAACCAATTAAAAAACGGGAAAAAATGCGCGTTTAACAATGTATGATGTTTCTCTACCCAAAATGAATAGTATTTTAGACACCTACTAGATGGGGCGCCATCAGGTCATTGTTCTGCAGCAGTTACTAATGAATTGTACCAGATGTTTGAAGATAGATGGATACGACGTTTGGGTCCATGGAGTTGGCCTGCCAGGTCTCCAGACATTACACCGTTGGATTTCTATCTTTGGGGCCGTATAAAGGATAAAGTGTATCAATATCCACTCAACAACAGGGATGAATTGGTGGAAAGAATTGCTACAGCATTTGCAGGCTTAGATCCACATGAAATTCGTAGCGCTACTACACACGCCGTAAATAAGCGAATTATTAAATGTGTAGAAGTTAATGGACTACATTTTGAACAGTTTCTTTAACATTGTTTTACTATCACGTACCTACTTTATTTTTTATTTAGTTAAAATAAGTTCAGTGGTGGTAATTCAGGATATGTTGCATTAAATGTTCTGTATGTCCTGTTAACTATTTTATCGCATTTTCCATGAATGTTGAATAAATTCATAATATCCGAGTAAGAATAATTATCATTTGCCATATCCTATTCGTTAAACACCAACCGTACTAAATTACTAAAAAATACCAATTGCTTTTATTAGACATTATTTGTGAAATTTGTGAATATTTTGTTTTGTCTACAAGCCATGTCGTTGATTAGAAAATTTTATGTAATAGATTTTGAAAATTTGTTTGCCTGGTTAGTAACTCCAACACCTCGTCTTGCCACCATAAAGAATCGAACATCCTACTGCTAGCCGTTATCGAGGTATTAATTTTTACATAATCTACCACAACTGTCAAAATAGGTATTGGAAAAAAATTCATATCTCCGAAAATATTAATTTTAGACATAGCGAACCTTTATAGAATTAACCGGGGGGTAAACCGCTGGGGATTTATGGTGTACACTATGTAGGAATTACAGGATTTAAAAGGAATTATGGGCATTTTTAAGGAATTATGGAGAATTATTGGGATTTAACGTGAATTACAAGGGATTTATTAGGAATTATAGGGGATTTATTGGGAATTACAAGAGAAATAACCGTTGGCAGCAATTTATGCACATGCGCAGTAAGTTGCCAGACAAGTTAGTTCGCGCTCTGAGAAGGGCTCCTAAGAAACAGAACTTAATCTACGAGAAATTAATACCTTAGATGATATTCGTCGACAAATTGTAGAAGTTATTAATCTAAATATGCCCATAATTCTCACTTCATGTCGGATTCTACCGCAAATTTACATTACCATAAATTTCTCAGTCCGAATACTTGTTGGACGCGTACCTCCATACTTTCATATCCTGAGCTAACCTACGTATTTCCCTAAAAGTATAACATCCTACATTCCCAACTATTCGAGAGCAGTAGTCTAATGGGGGCCTACCCCTACCTCTTTTTATTCCTATTTCCGACTCTAGTCTGTCGCGAACTATTCCTTGGTGTTTCATCATGCGCCTGTAGCACCACATTTCAAATGCTTCTATTCTTTTTCAATCCGCATCTCCTGTTGTTCAAGTTTTGCACCCGTAGTACCGTACTCAATATACACGTCTTTAAGAGTCTCTTTCAAGTTTCTACATTACCCGTTCCTGAGTATAAGTAGTTTCTTTTTGTTAAACGCCAACTCGGCCCTGCGCTATTCTTTTTTTATATTTCTAGTGCTCCTACTATCGCCAGATATTTGACTTCCTAAATAGTAGAAATTAGGGTTTCGCACAAGACCAAGAAAAGTCTTGGTCTTGTCTTGTCTTGGTCTTGAATTCTAGACCAAGACCAAGACTAACATAGATGATCCAAGACCAATACCAAGACTTAACCTCCAAGACCAAGAGTCTTGGAGCAAGAGTCTTGGGAAAGTCTTGGTCTTGATATTTTAGAAAATATTTGACAGTTATTTTTAGTTTATTGAAAAATTAATTAAAACAACTGCATTTTTTCATAACAAAAATTGGAAATAATGCTTAAAATTCGTATACTCGTAATACAAAATACTAACACCATCCCATCATTGATCACTGCATTCACAGAAGTGTTTCCCGCGAATCTCTGTTTCGCACTACGTCACGCGCGAGTGGTGACAAAATTGGGCTCCCTACCGAGCATACTCTACAGTGTGATCATTTAAAAACGAGCCACCTCAAATATCTTAGGAACGAATAGAAATACGTCAAATAGTGGACACACGTAAATTTAGGAATCGAGGGGACACATTTTGACGTATAGTTGACGTTGGTGAAACCAACCCCACAATTTCCAGCCACCCTCGCTTTAAAATCTTAAATGGCACTATATTACTTGTGACACCTCATTTTAAAGGAAATCGAATGAGGAATACAGCAGTGATGTTTATTTCTTAATTACTACTCATCTCAGCCTGCTAGATTTGCTCTTTTGGGGCTATTTTAAATCAGCAGTGTGTCAAACCCACATAGAAAATTTAATTACTTTCAGGCCCACAATATCAGAAACATGCCGAAATATTCCCTCCCAAACATTCCTGAATGTAAGAAGGCAATTCGAGAATATAGGCTTTATTATTGTTTTGCAAATAACTGGGCCCATTTTGAGCATCTGAGGTAGATTTTCCTAAAATTATTCTACAAGTTATTTTTTCCTGTTTTAAATTCCAAAGCTACTTTTTTGTAGGAAATGTTTATTATCTGATATCTACAAAGTTTAACTTTTAATTTATATTAAATTTAACCCATCATTTTTCTTATTTACTGAAAGGTTGAAATGACCTTATTTTAGTTTTTAAAGCTCAAAATAAGGAATAATTAAAAAATAAATATCGCTGCTGTATTCCTCATTCGATTTCCTTTAAAATGAGATATCACAAGCGATATTATGCCATTTGAGATTTTAAAGTGAGGGTGACTGGAGGCTAGGGGGTAGGTTTTACAGACATCAACTATACATCAATATCTGTCCCACTTGCGTCATAAATTTACGTGTCTCGGCGATTTTTCATAATTCTATTCGTTTCTTAGATATTTGAGGTGGCTCGTTTTTAAATTAATGATCACAATGTATATCCTTAAACTATAATCTGTACTATAATAAATAAAATACATTTTATGGGAAGTAAGTACATTTCAGATATCCAGCTTTCATTTTGGTTTTTAAATTAAGGTTAGTATATTACATCTTAACACAAAATTTATGTACCAATTTTAGTAGAGCCATGAACTAAATACACAAGTTGTATTCAGTGAACTGTACAACTTATTGAATCATTAGGTATTTTCCGAACAAAAAATGATGAAATTATGCAAATATGAAATAGGACTTCTTATTTTTGAAGTATCTCCCATTCAGTGGGTGTGGAAACATTGAACTTCATAAATGTCTCGTACTCTCATAAAAACCAAACAAGACCAAGAAAAAACAATACCAAGACCAAAACTTATGTGGTTCTCGTCTTGGTCTTGGGTTTCAAGACCAAGACCGAGACCAAGCCCAACACGAAGATGCAAGACCAATACCAAGGCTAGTGTAAGTCTCGTCTTGTCTTGGTCTTGCGAAACCCTAGTAGAAATCCGCGACCTCATCTATCTTCTCAATTCCTATTATTTGTATTTTAGTTTTAGTTCTATTTTCACGCGTTCCTGCTTCCATTTCGTTCAGAGCTATTTCTCATTCGTCTTTCCTGTATGCTAACACTGCTATATCAACCGCGAATCTGAGTATGCTAATAGTTTGGCACTGTTCATTAATCCTTGAAGCTGTTCTGTTCTTTACAGTATTAATAGCATCTTCGATATATAAGTTGAAAACTAGATGAGCCAACGCACATCCCCGTCTCACTTCCTTTCGGATCTTACGTTGCAGAAGGCTTTTTCTATTGTTTTTTCTATAATTGCTATAGTAAAGCTAGAATGGCCTCGTGCGTTCCCCTATTTCTTCTAAATCGGAACTGATCTTCTCCTAATATTTCTTCCGCCCTTTTCTCCAACCTTCCTTGCAAAATTCTAGTCAGAATTTTTGACGCTTGGGAAGTTAAACTGATCTAAAATCTTCAGACTTATTCGCGCCTTTCCTTTTTGCGAATATGTTTCTCCTTTTGTAATCTCTCGAATGTCACCTGTTTCGTATACGGCTGACTAGTTTAAATAGACCCCGAAATAGACTCTCTCTCTCTTACCTCTTGACCGGCAGACTTTAAAATTTCTGCCTGCAATCCGCCTACTACTGGTGCTTTATTGTTTTTTAAATTTTCGAATGCTAATTCAAACTCTTCCCTCATTATAGGACAGCCTAGGTTATCCCCTCCACATTTATTTCCTTTTCTAATATATCTCCTAGTTCTTGTCCCGCATAATAAGATTCCCAAATATTCCTTCCACCTTGTCTCTTCCTTTCTTCCGATTAGGATGTCACCTGCCTCGCTTCTAATATTCTTGCTGCTAATTCCAATTTGTATGAAATTTCTCCTAATTATTTTATACGCTACGTCAGTTTTTTTTACTTCGAACGTATGTTCCACTTCTTTGCATTTATTATTAATCCGCATTGTTTTTTTCGCTTTACATAGAAGATAAAATGTATGTGTAGAAAATAATGGTGGTCATGTTGAACAGTTTTATAAATTTCTATAGTATGGGCTTTTAAGTTTCTACTTTCATTATTTCTGTTCATTATCTTTCGATACAAATACTTCAAATAGGTGCATCAAGAAAGACATGTGCCATGTAAAAATCTCAAAATATAAGCAAACACCCAGTATGCTGACTGTGCAGTGTGCATCCTCTTATAAGTAAATATGCATACAGTGAGGTCCTAAAGTTTGGAATAAAATTCATAATTTATTTTTTATTAATATTTCAATGAAATGCTCGGACACGTCAATTTTTATTTTCGATTTAGAATTTTGTGAGGAACATAAAAAAGCTCCAAGAACTTGCTAAGCTATAGCCAAACTGTACTAGAATTCGTAAAGAACATTTCTAATAACTTCAGGCGTGATTCTCCGAATTTCATTTCGTATTTTTGTTCATAAATCTTTGATGTCATACGGTTGTGTGAGGTATACTTTGCTTTTTTTTGCTTCTAATTTTGACGAATTTCTAAATTCAAGTGTTAATATCTCGATAGCCATGGAAGTAAAAGGTAACAAATGCCACATTTATGAAATTGCCTTTCAATTGACTACTCAGAAATATGAAAATGTATAGGGTATTCCATTTAAGAAAATTGACATTGACAGCTGTACATGAAAATGGGACAACTTGTATATTTTACATATCCCTTCCAAAATTCTAAATTGAAAATAAAAATTGACATGTCCGAGCATTTCATTGAAATACTGATAAAAAAGAAATTATGAATTTTATTCCAAACTTTAGGACCTCACTGTATAGTAAATAGCCTATATAAGTACTTAAAATTCTCGTTAGAATCTTAGGAATCCATATTGGAATTACAGGAATTATTTAGGATTTATGGGAATTATAGGGGAATTACGGAGGATTTACAGGAATTCGGCGGAATTATGAGGATTTACGGAGGATTTATGGGATTTATTAAAGAATTACAGGAATTATTGGTGAATTATAGAGATTATATCCTTAAAAAGGATTTATGGTGTACATTTTTACGCCAGCGGTTTACCCCCCGGAATTAACATTAAAATTTTCCGTGGAATCTAAAAAACAATTGAAAATGGTATCATTCTATTTAAGAAAAATGATTTTTTGCTACTTTTGTGCGATCAACATATGTCGTTGATTAGAAAATTTTATGTAATAGATTTTGAAAATTTGTTTGCCTGATTAGTAACTCCAACACCTCGTCTTGCCACCATAAGAAATTGAACATCTTACTGCCAGACGTTATCGAGATATTAATTTTTACATGATCTACCACAACTGTCAAAATATTGAGAAAAAAATGTATATCTCCGAAAATATTAATTTTAGACATAGCGAACCTTTATTGAATTGACATTAAAATTTTTCGTAATCTAAAAAAAATAGAAAATGGTAGCATTCCATTTAAGATAACAAAGTTGGTGTCAACTTCCGGTATTTCCGGAAATGCCACCATTTTGAAAATATTTTCATTAAATAGATCCGACCCGGTTTCGGCCACAGCCAAAATTTCAAATCAATATCTCTTTTAGTTCTCCAGATACTTCTAATAGACGGTCAAAAAAAATCACCCTGTATACTTTTATATTGTTATTTCAAAAAAACGGCAACGATTTTGGTACTTTTTAAGTTTTAGCTTTAGAAAATATAATCAACAGTTTTAGTCTGCTTAGTATAAAAAGAATTGTAGAGAATTTTCGAAAATCGATAAAAATCAATATTATTTTTTTTCTCGAAAACTAAAAACGATATCCAAATTCTGGTTTCAGCTTTCTATTATACTCAAGAAAGTAGCTCAGGTTCGCGACAACCACGAAGCTCTACCTCTGCTGCTTCTATGAAACACCCCCAAATAACAACGAAAATAGGACACCCTGTACTCTATTATCCTTTAGTCATATATCTCAGAAGAGAAAATTATTAGTTGTGAACAAACGTAAAGCCAAAATTAATTTGATGCGGTCTTACTCCAGTGATCAAAGCATTATCTACGTCAAAAAATGACATCTTCTTTCGTAACGGTATAATACGAACGCGCACAAAAAAAAACTCTGTAACGTAATACATTTAAAATATGCGCAAAATAAAACAAAAGTTTTAACCAGAGCAAAATAGATACAGTTCCTTGCAACAGGAAATTTAAACCTGTTTTGTTTCCTTCGAATTAAATTTCACCTGCCTCTCTGCTTACTCTCTTGGTGCGGTAAACGCCCGTGGTGTTCATTTCACTTGTTTTTGTCCGTCTCCCCTTTGCTTTTTATTTTTAAGCCGCGTTTTTTTTTGCTTCGTTATACAAATATCGTTCGCGAGACTTTGTGTACTTATCTCGATAATTATTGAGTACTTACATGAACATCATTAAACAAGCATATAACTTAATTAAATACAATGTCTTTAAGGTGTGTTTAAATTTACAATTACCTACTTTAAAGAATCTATAAAAATGTTTATTAATACCTTATGTTTACCAGTTCATTCTCGTTAACAAATAATAAAATTATATACCTATCATCGAGGTACAACTAATAATAATGATGAAAAATGGGTTAGTACACTTGTATGAGGCAACGAGCCCAAAGTGGTACCCTGGGGCACTCCCGCCTGAGTGAAACTACACCGTTCAACACATCATGATGGTGCTTTGGACAAGAGCGGATGAGCATAGGGTCTTAAGACTAGTAATCGTTTCAAAAGATGTCGACTATACACTGTCTGTAACATCCACCAAAGCTGTACTTACAAAATTCTATTTGCAAAATAACAAATTGCTAATAAATTTTAATATACATCAAGAATTTTATTTGGACATTAAAATTCACTAATTGGCCGTCGGACAAGTGTTTTATGGGGGTTATAAACTGTTTTTCATCAGGTGTAACACTAATAATTAAATAGATAGGTAGTACTTTCAAATTGAAATGTGAGGAATACAACGCTACTGAAGTAATTAAATACAATCATCAAATAGAAGGGTGGGAAGGTAATGATGAAAGCTGACTGGCTAAAATTTTGAAGACAGCAACACCCATTTCAACGTGAATCCCCGTATTGAAAGGATGATCGAACAATCTCAGCTCTTTATTGCTAAATTTGGGAAAATGAATATTCCGAAATTACGTCCCTAGTTTAAGCGGAACGTTTTTTAATTTGATTTTTCACAGAAATACACAAAGAAAAGTATTTCGCTAAATACTTGGTAATCCAATCTAATAAAAGTGATGTTAGTGGTGGAAAATGCGCAATAGACACGTACCGTTTCGATCTAGCGAGGTCAGATTTTTCGTTTCCGTCTTTTTTTAATACGTACGGGAGCCGATTATGTTTGTTGTCGTTGTAAAAGTATACGCAGTCAGAAACAATTCAAAGTTATTGGACGCATGTACTCCGTGAGCCCCAGCCAAACTGAACTATTTCATTTTCGATTATTATTACTTCATATTAAAGGAGCAAACAGATTTGAAGATCTGAAAACAGTAAACGGAGAAATACAGGAATCTTATGTAGCAGCGTGTTTAAAATTAGGTCTTATTTAAGATCATCACGAGTGGAAAAGAGCCATGAATGAAGCTGAAATTTGGATGATGTCCAGACAGCTGAGATATTTATTCATTCGTATTTTAATACATTGCCGACCAATTTATCAGGAAGAATTGTGGGAAGAATTTAAAGAAGCAATGTCACAAGATTATGAAAGACGTTACAGCAATACTGAAGGACAAAAAAGCCTATATTCAAATTAGTTCCATGCTTTCTGCGGAAGGTTACAATCTTTCAATGTTTCCTACCATGCCACGACATTGAACATGCAAATGAAGAACAAGCAATAGAAATAGGATCACGACAATATAAACACCTAAATGAAAAGCAGAAAGAAATTGTAGATATTATTTTGGGTAAATTTGATGCTAACATAAATGAATCTTCATGTTTTTATATAGACGGTCCAGGAGGCTCCTGTAAGACTTATGTTTATACAACCCTTTACAGCTTACTGAAGAGTAAGAATAAAATTGTTTGTACCATGGCCTTCACGGGCATAGCAGCAACACTACTTCCTCATGGCAGAACAGTTCATAAAAGGTTTGGGTTACCTATTCCTCTGTTTTTAGATTCATCTTCCAACTTTAAGAAAAATTCAAAAGAAGCAGGTTATTTAAGTAGTGTTAAAATTTATGGTGTTGCGAGGAGATTTTTGACAATTGTTACTCGTTAAAATAAATGCTACCCGCTGTGAAACAGTGAATTTAAGTATCAAATAAAGTTCTCTTTGGAGTTATTTCCGTAAATTTTCTTAAACACAAAATATGCGGGCTCTACCACAGGAACAAGAATTCACCAAGTTTTTATTGGATGTTGGAGATGGAGTTTTGAGCGATATGAATAGCAATTTAGAATTGCCACAGAGATGTATTTATAATTGGGATATCGTTGAACGTATATATGGAGGAATCAATTAGAGAAAAGCGATTCATAGATATGACCTAATCAGCTATTCTGATGTTGAAGACATTAACAAAAAAGTGGTAGAACTGTTAGATATAAAAACAGAAAAAATATATACAAACTTGGATAGTGTTGAAAATTGTGATAATGAAGATTTAAACGATGCTATTCTTCCTGAATATTTAAATACTTAAAACCCGCCAAATTTTCCTCTGCATGAATTGAAGTTGAGAGTATATTGTATTGTGATGTTGGTAGAAATCTCAGCATTAATGAAGGCTTATGGAATGGTACGAGATTGTTAATTTTACAATTGGGAGACAATATCCTACAGTGCAAAATTTTAACAGGCGATAAACATGGAGATATAGTTTTCGTTAACCGTATAACGTTGTACTGTGAAAATGTTTATCCTTTTACTTTTAAAAGACGACAATAATTTCCCATTCAACTAGCGTTTGCAATGACTATTAACAAATCACAAGGCCAAACATTTGATCAAATAGGAAATAGGAAAAAGCAGACAGCAACGCAAAAAATATACATGAAAGAGTTTCTGAAGCGCTAGGAGTTGGTTTAATGCAGAAAATCTTAATTCAAAATTTAGGAAAGTGATTTTTTGGACGATGCGTGGATATTTTCGAACGGCAGTTGGTCAAAGTCTTGGCAAGATGATTCGGTGAAGTCAGTAAAGAGAAAGAAAGGATGTGGATGGGGAAATGTTTTATAATTTTGCAGGCAGGATCTAGTTGTACCTGGTGTTAAAATCAAAAAGTATGGACTACCACGATAATATACAACGATATTATACAATTTTTATGAACGGCAATATCAAAAGATGAAAGTACATGTGACATTAAAATATTTATATTCCCATAATTTTACTGCATTCTTAGTGAGGACCTCCCCTCTGTTTCTTGGGCTTAACGACATCACTGTTTCTTCCTCTCATATTAAACGTAATAGCTCGCCTTTCCAACAATAAACTGGTTAATTTGGATGTGTTAATACCAAAAAACAAACAAAACTCTGTTAAGATGAAGATAAATGTCAATCCGTAATTACTTTTACGTGCAAATAAGATGACGTTTTGCATTAATTTATAAATACTTACTGAATATTTAAAGACATGCCTGAAATTTATTTTTAGTCGCTGCCGGTTGGTGCCAACAAAAATTTTCAATTGATGGAGCGGTTATTCCTCGGCGACAGTAATACAGCAGCATTCACAGAAAATGAAACGCATTATGCGTAATACGTTCGTAGTGAACAATTAATTATTTCTACCCGACGACAGACAATTATTAATCAATCTGTACCAAAAGGATATTATCCTGTAACCTATTTTGTCATCGCACGCTTGCAGTGCCGGTTAGATAATTGTCGGCTGATTTTTTCATATAAAAATTTCCTCAGATTTGATTGATGCATTAGAAGACATGTTTCTGTGGGCGAGAAAACTACACATGGCCTACTTGTCCCGCCGTTTTAATCAAACAGAAAAGCCAACTGGATCAACAGAAACCAAACCAATTTTCTTCATAAAACGATTCTCATCCTCTTATAATAAGAAAGTGTGCTCAAGTTGGTCGAAAACTTAAGTAAACATAAACAAACGAAATTCGTTGTATAAAAATCATTAGGCACGCCTGCCGGATGTGTTAGGGACAACATTTAGGCTAAATTCGCGTCAAAATGTACACATACATAGATATACAAGTGTTCAACGAGGTTTGCACAAGTGAGTCAGCAAAGTCTGCCGTAGAAGAGATGTTAGAACTGTCAAAAATGACGTTCATTAACTGTAAAAACACTTATTTATCATCCGATGAAGATATCATCTTCAAACAAACATAACGTGAGTTTCGAATTGAATTGGCATCATTTTTATGATGAATCGGACAACTGAAAACGACCAATTTTAACCTAGGAGTGGCACCACGTTAATTCCCGCAAATTCCAGACTCAGCCTCTCTGAGTACCAATTGTGTTTGCACTTTGCCTACTAATATCTAGACGCAAAATTATTTTAGATAGCACAGATACACTATACTCAACAAATGAAGCAAAACACTAAGAAAAATTGGAATAAAGTAAATAGTACAATTTTCGTCCATTATACATAAATGTATACATATGTAGGTACTTTTTTTAATGTTATACAGGGTGCTTAAATTTACGTGTAAGATATTGACAGCTTCAAACGACAAAAGCTTATTTTTATAAAAAAATGGAATGCCCCAATTTTTATTAGGTACATTTTTGAATTCCTCAATAAAAATGGACCCAATAATGTAATAACAACAATTCATTTATTGTCAACCGTGCTTTTCTATTCCCATTTTAACTATTAAAAAATGTAATATCCAAGGAAATAATTTAATTTTACAAAACCGTATAAAATTAAACAAAATAACACAACCATAACAATGCAAAATATATCAACTCCGCACTTAAGCTAATTTTAAATTACAATAAAATTTGACACAATATTATACGATATTGGGATGACTTTTCTGCTGTTAATAACAACATTTTTACAAGTTGCAATACGTGCACAAAATGTTTATTAGCTCAAGTGTTTAAGGAGGGATATAAATCCAAAATATTCTGGTTTATTTATTATTGTGAGATCTTTCATAATAAATCACAAAATTAAAGAATGCCCTGAAATGAATAGAATTTAAGAATACAAAGTATCACACTGTCCCGCGAATAGGACCAACCCTACTGTATTTTTGAAAATTATTTTGGAAAATGTAGAACTTGAATCCAAGTCATTTTTGTATAAAGCATTTTGTCATAACTGAATTGAGGTTTTGTTTTAAGAGTTATGACAAAATGCTTTATACAAAAATGACTTGAATTCAAGTTCTACATTTCCCAAAATAATTTTCAAATCTACAGTAGTATTAATACTCAGTGAATTTAGGTTTTGTTTTAAGAGTTATGACAAAATGCTTTATGCAAAAATGACTTGGATTCAAGTTCTACATTTCCTAAAATAATTTTCAAATCTACAGTAGGGTTGGTTCTATTCGCGGGACAGTGTGATACTTTGTTTTCTTAAAACGTAAAATACAAGTAACAATAATTATTGTTACTTGTATGTTCATTTAAACCTCAAACCATTAGAAATTATTTTTAATTCATTTCTAAGTTATATTAAGAAGCATGAAACAAGTAGGAAAGTTAGAGAATTTGAAAATTGAGATGGATAGGTTAGCATTAGCCGTAGTAGGGATTAGTGAAGTGCGACGGCCAGAAGCCGGAGACTTCTGGAGCGGAGATTTTAGAGTAATACACACAGGATCTGTAGGAGGAAATTCGGGAGTAGGAATTGTTATGCGGAAAAAAGTAGGGCAGAGTGTAGAAAATTTCTTACAGCAAAGTGACATGGTAGTTATGGTTAGGTTAGATTCGAAACCTGTAAAAACAGTAATAATACAGGTATATATGCCCACTTCTAACTACAGTGATGAGGTCGTAGAGGCAGTTTATAGTGATATTGAACGTGTGCTAGATTTTGTGAGAGGACACGAAAATTTAATAATTATAGGAGATTTCAATGCAGTCGTAGGCACAGGGTGAGAGGGCCGAATAGTTGGTCCCTTTGGATTAGGCAATAGGAACGATAGGGGAGTTAGACTGATAGAGTTCTGCGATAAACATAACTAAACGGTCGCGAACACTCTATTTTACCATCATGTTAGGAGACGCTACACGTGGAAGATGCCAGGAGACCTAGGGAGATATCAAATAGATTACATTCTTGTTAGGCAAAGATTTAGAAATCAAGTTAGGGATTGTAGAAGTTATCCAGGAGCAGATATAGATAGTGATCACAATATAGTCGTTATGAAGGCCAATCTTAAATTTAATATTTTGAAAAAACGAAGCGGAAGAAGGTATCTTGACCCAGGGAAACTAAAAGATGATGATCCGCGCGATAAGTTCGAGAAAAAGACAAACGAAGTACTAAAGGGCGCGGGCGAAAATATTGTTAGGGACATAGAGGAAGAATGGAATTGCATTAAAAATAGTTTACTTTCCTCAGCTAGGGATATTTTGGGTCATAAACAGAATGAAAGTAGGAAACCCTGGATAACAAAACATATTGTGAGTCTAATAGAGGATAGGCGAAAATATAAAAATAGGTTAGATGAAATAGGGAAACAAAGATATAAGGCGATCAAGTGGGAAATTATTCGGAAATGTAGGAAAGCGAAAGAGCAATGGATCGATAATAAGTGCAAAGAAGTGGAAAATAAGTTCGAAGTAGGAAAGACTGATGAAGCATATAAAATAATTAGGATAAATTTTAGAGAAATTGGATCTAGTACCAAAAGCATTAGGAATGAGGCAGGAGATATTCTAATCGAAAGCGGGGAGAAGGCAGATAGGTGGAAAGAATATTTAGGAAACTTATATGCGGGACAGGAAGTGCAAGATATATTATAAAGCGAAAGCAGTGTAGAGGGGGATAACCTAGGGAATCCTATAATGAGAGAAGAGTTTGAGCTAGCACTAAAAAGTTTAAGGAATAATAAAGCGCCAGGTATAGATGGCTTGCAGGCAGAAATCTTAAAGTGCGCAGGTCAAGAGGTAATAGATCGTTTATTTAAATTAGTTAGTCGCATATACCTGACAGGCGAGATTCCAGAGGATTACAAACGGAACATCATGGTACCTTTGCCGAAAAGGAAAGGCGCGGATAGGTGCGAAAATTTCAGAACCATCAGTTTAACTTCCCATGCGTCCAAAATTTTAACTAGAATTGTGCAAAGAAGGATGGAGAAAAAGGCGGAAGAAATATTAGGAGAAGATCAGTTCGGATTTAGACGAAATAGAGGAACGCGCGAGGCCATCCTAGCTTTACGAGTAATTATAGAAAAAACGATGGAAAAGAGAAAGAGCGTCTATATAGGATTTGTAGATTTAGAAAAGGCCTTCGACAACGTAAAATGGGGGAAGATGTTCGAAGTGCTGAGAAAGGTAGGGATGAAATATAGGAACAGAAGAATAATACATAATCTCTACGAAGACCAAAAGGCAGTTATAGAATGTGAGCAGGAACGAAGGGAAGTAGATATCCGGAAGGGAATGAGACAGGGATGTGCATTGTCACCTCTAGTATTCAACTTATATATCGAAGATGCTATTAATATTGTTAAGGACAGAACAGCCTCAGGGATTAACGTA
The DNA here is from genome assembly GCA_963966045.1 of Xestobium rufovillosum. NCBI lineage: Eukaryota > Metazoa > Arthropoda > Insecta > Coleoptera > Ptinidae > Xestobium > Xestobium rufovillosum. Next base: position 5,824,124 of record OZ014499.1, on the reverse strand, counting down.
CAGGGTCAAACTATTAACATGCTCAGATTTGCGGATGATATAGCAGTGTTAGCATCTAGCAAAGAAGAATTAGGAGCGGCTTTGAATGAAATGGAAGCAGTTTTGACACAGGGCTATGGCATGAAAGTCAATAAGAAGAAAACTAAAATTTTGGTATGTAGGGGATGTGAAAATAGAGCTAAAGTTGACATACAAATAGGAAATGAGAAGATAGAGGAGATCACGGATTCCTGCTATTTAGGAAGTAAAATAACTCAAGACGGTAGGAGCACTAAAGATATAAAACAAAGAATAGCGCAGGGCCGAGTTGCGTTTAACAGAAAGAAACAACTGTTATGTTCGAGAACGGTTAATATTGAGACTAGGAAGAGACTCTTGAAGTCGTATGTATGGAGTACGGCATTATACGGGTGCGAAACTTGGACAATAGGGGAAGCGGATCGAGAAAGAGTAGAAGCGTTTGAAATGTGGTGCTACAGGCGCATGATGAAGATACCGTGGATAGATAAGGTTAGCAATAGGGAAGTATTAGAAAGAGTTGGGGAAAAGCGATAGCTATGGAAGACAATAAAGAGTAGGAGAGATAGGATGGTAGGACACCTTCTAAGACACGAAGGAATAGTTCGCGACATACTAGAGTCAGAGATAGGAATAAAAAGAGGTAGGGGTAGGCCTAGATTAGACTACTGCTCTCAAATAGTTAGGGATGTAGGATGTTCTACTTTTAGGGAAATGCGTAGGTTAGCTCAGGATAGAAAAGAGTGGAGGTACGCATCCAACCAGTCTTCGGACTGAGAACCTTATATGATTATTAAGGAACATCGTTTTTATTCAAGTTGAATTGATTTATCAAGCAAGCAGGTGCACTATTTGAGGTATTTGTTGGTATTTCTAATTTAGCTAAGTGGTTGCGGTTAGCCAATATTGAGAAGACACCTTGCACATTGAAGATAAGAAACAGCTAAAGCTCATTCGTCATTTCCACTTGTACCAAGTGGCGCTTTTAGTAAACTCAGCTGATGAGTTTTCAATATAACATCCATATTGTAATTTGCAAGATTAGTTTATACCTTAATATTTTTTCAAGAATTGCTATTTATAATTTAGGTTAGTCGTACACTTCTATGCACTTGTCGAGATGATTAATAATAAAGTTTGAATAAAGAAGTTCCCTCGCAACTTATAAACAAAATTTTGCTTATGTAAAAAAATCAATTAAGTACCCGTGTTTACTTTCTTCGCTGAAACTACTGTTTTAGTACAAACCTGTCGGGTAATTGTCGATATTTTTTCCACCGCAGCGACAATTATCATCAATCACGGACAGGCTGTGAGAACTGCAAGACAAATGTGCAATAATATGATAATTTAAAATATAATTAAAGGCGTGGCCGCGGTAAATTGTAATCGTAGGTGGCTGGGGAACCTATATTAGCAGCATAAAAAGCAGTTTCCTTGTGGAACTTTTCTATTATTCACTAGTTTTGCGCTGTTTTTATCCAGTCATTGTGATATCTGTTTTACTTTGCTGCAACATATCACGCCGTAGACTCGGGCAAAAGACCAACTGCTTCAAGAATTAATTGACCTTCGGTGTAGTAATTTTCGCATTGACCTTCGCGATCAGGGTGTGTGAGACACATCTAACGCAGCGGATTTATTGAAATCGTGCATTTATTTACGCCTGAGATTTATACTTTATAGTGTTACCAAGTTAGAAACGTTATTCAGCATTTTTATCGCTTTGGAAAATGATTATTACCAAAGATATCACTGGCCTGGTTTCTATGGTTTTATAACTGTGAGAGACGAATTCCCAGAACTTTATCAATTATAGTTAAATAGTTAAAAGCCCAACACACTTGTACCCTGACGTAATTTTAGTAACTATCTAATACTTCCTCTTCTTCTATTTTTCTCTCTACCGTGTAACAAACTTCCATGTGTACATGCGGAAATAACATGGGCAATAACATTTTTGGGGATTCCTGCTCCCCATGTGTAGTTACAGTGGTGGTAAAGGTAGCAATCGAAAGACTATTTTTTTCTGCGTATGAGGATATCAAAAACTCTGCAATTTTCCAATTTATTAAAGCATTAAAAGCAAAAATTACACTAATAATTTTCAAATTAAAACACGGATGTTCATCAGATTGCCTATGACAATTTAATTTATTCTAATCAAAGACTCCCTTGATTCTAATTTCTAATTCGTCTGAACTGTCAACATTATTTATCGACAATTTAAAATTTGGGTTTCAAAATGAACAAAAATATTTATTCAGTTGAAGAAAAAGTTTTCATTGTGAAAACATTTTACGGCGGCAATAGTCTGCGGGTAGTCCGTGACTTATTTTCTGTAAAATTCAATAACAGTCCTATTCCTTCCGTAACAACAATAAAAAATTTAGTTAAGAAATTTGAAGATACTGGGAATCTTTCATCGAAAGAAGGTAATTTTTACTAATAAATTTACTTGGTTTTTATTTAGATAATTCTGATTCGCTTATTATTATTACCTAGTTGCTAATTCCTTATTGTTCGCTAACTTAAATTTTACTGGGATTATGAGAAATTTAACAAGTGATAACGTGGGGTGAAACAAAACTAAAATTAATCTTATCATTTATTTTTTTAGTCGTTCCAAGAAATCTAAATGTTGAGATACCATATTGGCCCTGCATTAAAAGAAGTTGCACATGCGAATCGGGAGGTCTGGTTTCAACATGACGGATGCCCAGCACATTTTGGAGCACAAGTGAGGGAATTAGTAAATGAAATATTTCCAGAGAGCTGGATTGGTCGAGGTGATGCTATAAACTGGCCAGCTAGATCTCCCGATTTGGCTCCGTGTGACTTTTTCTTGTGGGGTCATTTAAAAAATAAGATTTATAAAACTCGTCACCCAAATATTGATTCTTTAAGGAATACTATTTTTGCGGTATGCAACTTAATAAACGATCGGCAACTTGCGAATGTGAGAAATTCTTTCTATAATAGGCTGGGATACTGTCTGATACAGAATGGGGGTTTATTTGAATATTTCTTATAGTTATTTTTCTTTTTTTATGTTACTTTAATTTCATTGTATATTAATAAGTTTTTGTCCTTACCTTGATATGAAATAAATAAGTATTAAATTGCCAGATTACAAAATTCATTAGAGCAAAATAAACAAATGTTGCCGCTTGTTAAATTTTTCATAATTGCAGTAAAATTAAAGTAATTTCATTTTACTGCTTTAACATTTTCCCAAAAACTTTTTAATAGGTTAGACGACACCTACAATTTACCCTAAACTATGGACCAGCATTCACCAACGAAACATCCACACCAGTAGTCAATTAATTGTCAACTATGACAATAATAATGTGAATGAGAATTATCTAAATAAAAAAAACAAGTTTATGTATTAGTAAAAATTAACTTCTTTCGATGAAAGATTCATAGCCTTCAAATTTCTTACTAAATTATTTGTTGTTATACCGAAGGAATAGGACCGTTATTGAATTTTACAGAAAATAAGGCACGGACTACGCGCAAACTATTGCCGCCGTAAAATATGTTCACAATGAAAACCTTTTCTTGAACTGAATAAATATTTTTGTTCATTTTTAAATGTTGACAGTTCAGAAAATCCTTAAAAATCAGAGACGTCCGTGATTAGAATAAATTAAGTTGTCATGCTTTAATAAATTGGAAAGTTGTAGAGTTTTTGATATCTTCATACCCAGAAAAAAATTATTTTTCGATTGCTACCTTTACCACCACTGTAACTGCACATGGGGAGCAGGAATCCCCAAAAATGTAATTGATGCCCATGTTATTTCACCATGTACACATGGAAGTATGTCACACGGTATATACCCTATTTAATTTCCTTAATATTAAAATAAGCGAATCCTTCTGAAAACGTTTTAAGGATATTTTCTCTTTATAGGTATTAGTTTTTTAATGTGATATCCATATACCTAATGTGCAGTATTTAATGCATTTCTTTGAACCATTAAAAACAGATGCTACAAATGCATCATGCTTTCACTGCATGCACTCCATTATGTATTATAGAAATTATATTATTAAACATTGTGCACGTATGCCCAGTAATAATTGTTATTATCCTTCCAACGGTTCCGAACACTTTCCTTCAGATTAATGATCCATATCACGACCAATCTTTTCCCAACTTTTTTACACTCGTAATACCAGTTTGGACATGATCAAAAATCGAATCATTTCTGTCCAATTATAAATATTGTGTCTTGTATCGCAATTAAATGTTTTGCTTCACGCAAAAAGAACGCGAAGAAATCATACTTACTGCATTTGTCGCGTTGTATACAAGGTGAGTTTCGAGTAATTACCACCCGAATTAAGGAAATTGAATTCACGAAGAGTTAGTATTATTCGTGGCCAACCTAGAGATACTAACGGAAACAAAACAGTAAGAAGGCTTAAGAAAATACTGGTTGCCGTATTTTCCATAATAATAGACTTTCTGTTGGCCTGTTGCCATCCAAATGTAGCAGTGTTTGATTATCTATTTATTTAACTTGACTTGGAAAAAGGAGCCCATCCTTCTCAGCTAGAATAAAACTGAATATCAGTATCAGTAATTGTCTTTGTCGTCCATTGAGACTGCGACAAATCCAATCTTCTCAGAAAGTCTTTTCGTTACATTTGGATATCTCTTTGTGATTACGAATTATCTAGTTCACTATAGATTTCACTTTCAGGTTTATAATATAATGATTTACGACTTTCAATGAGCTCATATTTTTAAGCTGACTTAGTAATTAATATCGAGTGTAAACAATTTTTAATAGATCAAATTAATAATTGTGTTTTATTTACATAACATTATTGTCATTTTGTTTTAATGTTGTAAATTGGTTGCTTGTGTACAATACCGCAATATATCCATTCCAACGTTTTACTATTCCAGATACATTAAATAACCAATAAATTTTATATCATATGTAATTAAAGCAATTTCCTGCTTGCCGGTTTTATTAAGCTTAATTATCTTATACGCCGCATGAAACAGGTGTCTCTATGTGGTATGTAGGTGTTTGTAAACAATAAAATGTTAACAAAAAAACTTAACTTGGATATTCAAAGTTCGTCAATATTTGAAAATTTCTTATGGATTTCTATTGGTAAGCACTGAAAATATCAAATTCAGCAATTTTTGTTTTTCAACATCAACTGCTTTTCCGTCTATAGTAATAGTGATAGTGAGATAGTGACATAGTGACATAGTGATATAGTGATATAGTGATGATGAGAGTGATATAGTGATAGTGATAGTAATAGTACAAAAAGTTTCCATAAGAGGCGGGGATGAATGTGTATACAGGGTGAGTCACTAAGGCGAAATCGGCCTATAACAAGAGTATAGTTCAAAATGGGAGAAACTTTTTCAAATAAAAGTTTTTCAAAAATAAGTGCTTAATGAGATAAAAATATTTTCAAATATGGCGGACTTCCGGTTATACCGGAAATGGACACTAACTGTGTTATTTAAAATGGAACACCCTGTATTCGTTTGCATTTTTGGATTTCTCATGAAAAATAAATGTCAGTTTGTTAATCAAAAATTGGGTCTCAGCCGAACCGCTATGGAGTTTCTTAAATTTTTTTGAAAATTGTGACGTTTGCAGTAGTTGGCGCCATTTTGAATATCTTCGAAACGAAAGCACTTAGAGGAATGCGGTTTCGACAGTTCGTCTCTGAAAGTAACGGCCTATCACACACATATAACATGGAATCATAACTTTTTAATTAAATGAAATTTATCCATGCCAATATTTACTAATTCAAACAGGAATAACTCTTTTTTTTTAAATGGAATGCTACATTGATCCTCACCTCATAAGACGCAAAATTAAATTTCCTTTCTGATGATGTATGGTAGTTGGCATCTGTTACCAGCAGTTTTTAAGAAATTTGCGTTTTTCTGGAAATTTTGAATAATATGTTTATGCATTAACAATGGTTGACGTTTGGCGATATTGTTTTGTTTTGTCTTACAAAATGTTCGTTCCAAATTTTCTATACTATTTCCAAAACTTCAAAGATCATTAGATAATAACAGCAACAAAAATAAATTAATGTAATTAGATTAAATGTTCGACATAACCGCCATCCTCACGATAACAAACACGCAATCGTTTCAACAAAGAATTGTTCACATTTATCAACATATCTTCATTGATACCTTGAAATGCATCGCGAACTCGTTCCATCATATTTTCTCGAGTAGTTGGAGGTTCCCTGTAAAATAACTGCTTTACGTACCCCCACAAGAAAAAGTCAAGTTTTGTTAGGTCTGGAGATCGCGCTGGCCAAGGTGTCGGACCTCCTCTTCCTATCCATGTGTTTGGAAATGCTGCAGTCAAGTGCTCCCTTACATCCCTCCCGTAATGTGCAGGCGCTCCATCTTGTTGTTACCACATCTGTTGTATTGCAGCAAGTGGTAAATTGTCTAACATTTCTGGCAAATCGTTTTGTAAAAATTGTAGGTAGCTATTACCGTTCAAATTTCCATCGAAACAATGTGGTCCAATTACGTGTCGTCCAATGATGCCACCCCATACATTCAAAGACCACCTATGTTGATGATCCAATGGCCTTATCCAATGGGGATTGTCAGTACTGTAATAATGGCAGTTGTATCTTGAAACAAAACCGTTCTTATGAAACGAAGCTTCGTCCGTAAAGAGACCATGATCGAAAAAGTTATTTCGCTCCTGAAGTTTACGTAAAGCCCACTCACAAAACTGCAACCGATTGTTGAAGTCATTTTGATCTAGTTCCTGAACCAACTGAACGTGGTACGGGTGAAATTTATTTTTGCGCAGTATTCGAGATACAGAAGTTTGGCTTATTTCTAACTCGCGACTAATTTCTCTGGTACTTAAATGAGGATCTCGGACAACAGTAGCAGCTACTAAAACTTGATTTTCCTCATGTGTCACTGATTTTACACGTTCTTTCTTCTCGAATCCCACACAACCAGTTCGTTCAATCCTCTCTTTTAATTTTGCGAATGCCGTTACATTTGGATGTCTATGCTCGGGAAAACGTTGCGCATACATTCTTGAGGCAAGTAACGAATTTCCTTCTGCTTCACCCAAGGAATACACCATAGCAATTAATTCTTCTTAAGTGTACATTTTCAGTTTTCTTAATTGTGATATTTATTAAAATTGAAATCAATACTCTCACTAATTGAACTCAAATTGCACTCTTACTTAACAATAATTTAATAGAAATGACATTTCGTTGGCAAAACAAAACAAAATCGCTGAACGACAACTATTGTTAACGCAATAACACGATATTATTTAAAATTTCCAGAAAAACGCAAATTTCTTAAAAACTGCTGGTGACAGATGCCAACAACCATACATCGTCGGAAAGGAAATTTAATGTTGCGTCTTGTGAGGTGAGAACCAATGTAGCATTCCATTTAAAAAAAAAGAGTTATTCCTGTTTGAATTAGTAAATATTGGCATGGATAAATTTCATTTAATTAAAAAGTTATGATTCCATGTTATACTTATGTCTAATAGGCTGTTACTTCCAGAGACGAACTGTCGAAACCGCATTCCTCTAAGTGCTTTCGTTTCGAAGATATTGAAAATGGCGCCAACTACTGCAAACGTCAAAATTTCCAAAAAAAATTAAAAAACTCTATAGCGGTTCGACTTAGACCCAATGTTTGATTAACAAACTGACATTTATTTTTCATGCGAAATCCAAAAATGCAAACGAATACAGGGCGTTCCATTTAAAATAATATAGTTAGTGTCCATTTCCGGTATAACCGGAAGTCCGCCATATTTGAAAATATTTTTATCTCATTAAGCACTTATTTTTGAAAAACTTTTATTTGAAAAAGTTTCTCCCATTTTGAACTGTACTCTTGTTATCGGCCAATTTCGCCTTAATGACTCACCCTGTATAAGGCTCTCAAACCTGTAGCAAGTAGTAGTAAGTAAGCGCACACCCGCTAGATGAACACAACCAATTAACATCATCATAAGGTTCTCAGTCCGAAGACTGGTTGGACGCGTACCTCCATTCTTTTCTATCCTGAGCTAACCTACGCATTTCCCTAAAAGTAGAACATCCTACATCCCTAACTATTTGAGAGCAGTAGTCTAATCTAGGCCTACCCCTACCTCTTTTTATTCCTATCTCTGACTCTAGTATGTCACGAACTATTCCTTCGTGTCTTAGAAGGTGTCCTACCATCCTATCTCTCCTACTCTTTATTGTTTTCCATACCTTTCGCTTTTCCCCAACTCTTTCTAATACTTCCCTATTGCTAACCTTATCTATCCACGGTATCTTCATCATGCGTCTGTAGCACCACATTTCAAACGCTTCTACTCTTTTTCTATCCGCTTCTCCTATTGTCCAAGTTTCGCACCCGTATAATGCCGTACTCCATACATACGACGTTAAGAGTCTCTTCCTAGTCTCTATATTAACCGTTCTCGAGCATAACAGTTGTTTCTTTTTGTTAAACGCAACTCGGCCCTGCGCCATTCTTTGTTTTATATCTTTAGTGCTCCTACCGTCTTGAGTTATTTTACTTCCTAAGTAGCAGAAATCCGCGACCTCCTCTATCTTCTCATTTCCAATTTGTATTTCCATTTTAGTTCTATTTTCACATCCCCTACATACCAAAATTTTAGTTTTCTTTTTATTGATTTTCATGCCGAAGCCCTGTGTCAAAACTGCTTCCATTTCATTCAAAGCCGCTCCTAATTCTTCTTCGCTAGATGCTAACACTGCTATATCATCCGCAAATCTGAGCATGTTAATAGTTTGGCCCTGTACATTGATCCCTGAGGCTGTTCTTTCCTTAACAATATTAATCGCATCTTCGATATATAAGTTGAAAACTAGAGGTGACAATGCACATCCCTGTCTCACTCCCTTCCGGATATCTACTTCCCTTTGTTCCTGCTCACATTCTATAACTGCCTTTTGCTCTTTGTAGAGATTATGTATTATTCTTCTGTCCCTGTATTTCATCCCTACCTTTCTCAGCACTTCGAACATCTTCCCCCATTTTACGTTGTCGAAGGCTTTTTCTAAATCTACAAATCCTATATAGACGCTCTTTCTCTTTTCTATCGTTTTTTCTATAATTACTCGTAAAGCTAGAATGGCCTCGCGCGTTCCTCTATTTCGTCTAAATCCGAACTGATCTTCTCCTAATATTTCTTCCGCCTTTTTCTCCATCCTTCTTTGCACAATTCTAGTTAAAATTTTTGACGCATGGGAAGTTAAACTGATAGTTCTAAAATTTTCGCATCTATCCGCGCCTTTCCTTTTTGGCAAAGCTACTATGATGTTCCGTTTGTAATCTTCTGGAATCTCGCCTGTCAGGTATATGCGACTAACTAGTTTAAATAAACGATCTATTACCTCTTGACCTGCGCACTTTAAGATTTCTGCCTGCAAGCCATCTATACCTGGTGCTTTATTATTCCTTAAACTTTTTAGTGCTATCTCAAACTCTTCTCTCATTATAGGACTCCCTAGGTTATCCCCCTCTACACTGCTTTCGCTTTCTAATATATCTTGCACTTCCTGTCCCGCATATAAGTTTCCTAAATATTCTTTCCACCTATCTGCCTTCTCCCCACTTCCGATCAGGATATCTCCTGCCTCATTTCTAATGTTTTTGGTACTAGATCCAATTTCTCTAAAACCAATTAACAATTTTGAAATACTCAAAATTATCTTCTAGCTTATGGCTGACGTCTGAGAATTAGACCTTGACAATGTTGGGTTCACTCTTCAAGAAGCTAAAATAGTAGTTTTATGAGGAATATCTGTTTTTCAAAATATGTTCTTTGAGCACACGTAATTTTAGAACAGCTTGAAAGATGCTCCAATTTTTTTGTACCAAATATGAAACTGCTTCCAAAAAATGTTGGAATTACCATTGAAGTATTCTGATCATCTCTTCTCCATACAAGGCAATTGGAACTAGAACTGCAAGAATACAACTAGACTAAAGTTCGTAGAGGTCGCGACTGAATTCCACAATGGAACGAAATGAGGCAATATATCCCCAATTCCGCGAGCCATTTGTTTGTGTTACGAAAACCCCGAGACCGCCGTTGCTATACATATCTCATTAAATATCTTTGCCCGTAGCAAGTAACAATGAACTTGCATAACATGATCATTTTAAAATCAATAGTTCAGTCCAAAGGCGTATATTGTTCCCAGTACCACGCAAATAGGTTAGTTAAGAATACTATAGCAACACCTTGTGCAAAGGTTAGGTTAAGTTTACGTAACATTAAAGGAGGAAAATATTCTTTGCCACCTGATTAAATGATAAAAAAATTTAAGTAATTACGTTTAATATTTTTTTCATGAAAACGGAACTAAACATAATTGGAACTAAAATAACAAAACTAATAAATTCGTATTAGTAAATAATAAATTAATAGTTATGCTGTAATGACTAAGCACATAATGACAATTGTGCAATTTTCTCAATCGGATCTCAACAATTAAGTGATTTGTTTGTCGCTGGTGTACCTATACATAAAATTGTAATATGCGCAGTACCTGCCATTAAAAGATTTCTAGACTTACACTTAATTGAAGTCTCTTCTTGTTTCTCTCTTTTGAACAAATCAAACAAGAGTTAAGAGAATTAATCCAGCCTGCATCAACCTGACTTAATTTAAATGTAGTTGAACTTTTACAAATCATTGGCAAACATGCACATCGTGATTATAAGAGTGCAAAATTAAGGCACATTTTAGCAAATTTAAATTAAATTTTAGGCTAACAGACAGACAAACTCAACAAAAGCTTGTTGATGGACGACCATTGGCGACGTGCAATCAGTTACGTTACACTTTGTCCATACTGTTTAATTCCAGTTTTGTTTCTTGTAGGGCGAACGCCTGTTATTGTATGGATTTCGTGATAATTTTAGCATTTTCATTGTTTACATATTGTTGCATTGATTCATACTGGGTATACCTACTTCAAAACTTAACCAGGTTCATTTTCACTGCTATCATGAAGGTTGCTAAATGGCAGCTAACGTTGTTGGGTAAGATGTGTATGCCCTACAGCGTGACCAAATAATTCGAAATAAATCTATTATCTCGATAACTGGTTCTTCGAATTAAATAAAATTTTCGGCCAGGGAATGTTTACAAATTATGGCAGACTCATTTTTGATATTGGCGATCTTGCAACGTCTTGCAACGTCTACGGGTTTTCCCCTATTGATGCAAACGTTCTTGTTTAACATGGGACTTCCTGTATATTGATACAGTTTGGAAATGCACCCTTCTTTTACTAAGTTTAATGGGTCTAGTTAAACATCGACATAGACGTTCAGTATACATATAATATGTGTTACTTACTCAAAATTTAATTTAAAAAAAATTCTAAGGTGCGAACTTGATGATTAATCCAGAAAATGAAGGTAACTTTTAGTTCATTGAAATTCTAAAATTGTGAGAGATGTAGGAGAAGACTATGGCGAATTATGTACCTCAACGTTCTGGAAGGAATCAGGGATGAAAAGTTCAGTTAGGTAACAGCACAGTTTATTAAATATCTTTGTAGTTGCTTAAGATAGACCCTTTAATCAACGAACTCGTCAAGAAGGGTACTCTTCAAATCTGTATAAACATACAGGGAAATGCTGCAGACATGGCAACACCGCCAATATAAAAATTAGTCAGTCATAATTTGTAATTCTTCCCTACCAAATTTTATTTAATTTGAATAATGAATTTATTTCGAACTTTTTGGTCGCCTTTTATAAAGATGTCAAACGTTAAGAAAATAAATTTAGATTACATTTGGAAACCCTAAAGGCTTGACTTAAACTCTACCCCGAGGATTATTTTTTCTGTAACCTATCTTTGTCGTGTTTGGGTTAGAAATTATTTTCTTTTTATAATTCTTGAGTAAAGGAGTTGATAGGTAGGTAACTTTTACCTGTACGAATTTACCTACTTCACTTCAAAAGCTATGAGAACGAGTAAATTGAAACAAGCTCTCATTACCATTAATAAGATTTTATACTTTCCCATTAGCTGTATTTAATGTGATTGTCCCCGATTACCTACTCTTTCCGCTTGACGCATCATTGACATCTCCGAAACTAAAATATCCGAAAATCATCTTGAAGTCGCGTTTTCGAAGCACGTTGAGGCACCTGAAGTATACACAACTGGTAGTGGGAAGCCTCCAACCATGAGTGGGGACTCCGGTGGGGACCAAATGTAGGTCTGTGGGTCCTGCAACGGTGGGTGGCGATCAGTCTACTCGTGCACTCTATGGTACCGCTAGTGTGCACAGTGAAGGACTTCCGCTTAGGAAGGTCATAATATCAACAAACTCTTGTAAACCAGTGCCCGGTTTTTGTTTTTCGAAAAGTGCGACAGTATACAAAGGATTTTAAGCTTCTTCAGCAGCAGTAGCGCGTTTTGTTTGGATATTATAGTAGCTGCCGGGCCATCGCAAACAGTTGAACAAGTGCTGTGTAAATATTTGAAGCGGGTTCGTCGTGTGCACGCGAATTGAAATCTCCCCCGTGTGCATAGAGTCAAAATTATGCTACGTACTATTTAGAAACTTGACCATTCGATATCGGCAATTTAAATAACTGCAGTTTATCAGATTGTGGCGCGGCCGGCTCAATAGAGACCTATTAGAACGAGTTTGGTGTAAATAGTGCGGTGAAACTCGACCATTTTTAAATTGGATTGCAGACGCATGTAAGTAGAAGTCGCCTTAATCTTTCATGATCGGTATGCAGCGGGTTATGTACGGAGCGTCTTCAGTTACCACGAACAGCCGGCGTCCATTAGCATTTCACAAATCAGGCATTATAAATTTAAGACCTGAAGTAAAACAGAATATAAAATTTCGAAAGCTATTACGGAGTGCAGATAGAAATTTATTAGTGGATATTGAAAGAAACACTTATATCATGTCTGCAAGACGTACCAAAGTTTTCTTTTTGCGATTAATTTCGCAACAACTCGTATAGTTTCTAGCCAACACAATATTCAATTTAAGTACCTATCAGTTAACTTTCCTGACACAAAAATGAAGCTCGTGCAGAATACCTAACTCATATTTTACATACATAATACAGAAAATTGAGCGTTTCCCGTTTTACCGGTGACTTGAACGATGGATCAAGAACCGAAATTTCTTTCCCAAGCATAATCTTGTAAACAAATCAGCCATAAACTTAATGAAGTTACAATACCCACATATGATGGCGTACTATAATTTTATGATAATCTCAACTTTTGGTCATGGGTGCAATAAAATGCAAAGTAGATATCTACTTTACAGCACAATATTGAAACACGCTCTACGGAAAACGCGAGTTTCTGGTTTTTACGCATTCCGCGTGAAACAGATGTTTTTCCAATAGAAGAAAGCTTGGAATTTCACGTTCTTAAGTGGTCATAAATTTGTAATAGTTAATGGGGTATTGTACTACAGCGTAAGAGAAAATTAGGTAAAGCTTATGTCAAATAAATTTCCTACGATTTTCTCGTTTCAATTCGTAAGTTATAGGTACGTCAGAGCAGTAATAAATAAATGAAATGTCCGCGTTTTAGATGAAATCTTATAATTCTCATTATACCTATAAGGTAGGTAAATCAAATGAAACAAGTCATAATTTTCGTTCCTTCGACAGCTACAAAGGAAATTTAGACTTAATGGCAGAATTCGTTCCACCTTTTTAATAGAATGATATACTGAATTCATTCCGTCGGACCACCTGGCAGTTATTTACGAGTAAATATACCGTGTGACAAACTTCCATGTGAACATGGGGAAATAACATGGGCAATTACATTTTTGGGGATTCCTGCTCCCCATGTGTACCCAGTTACAGTGGTGGTAAAGGTAGCAATCGAAAGACTATTTTTTTCTGCGTATAAGGATATCAAAAACTCTGCAATTTTCCAATTTATTAAAGCATTAAAAGCAAAAATTACATTAATAATTTTCAAATTAAAACACGGATATTCATCAGATTACCTATGACAATTTAATTTATTCTAATCAAAGACTCCCTTGATTCTAATTTCTAATTCGTCTGAACTGTCGACATTATTTATCGATAATTTAAAATTTGGGTTTCAAAATGAACAAAAATATTTATTCAGTTGAAGAAAAGGTTTTCGTTGTGAAAACATTTTACGGCGGCAATAGTCTGCAGGTAGTCCGTGACTTATTTTCTGTAAAATTCCATAACAGTCCTATTCCTTCGGTAACAACAATAAAAAATTTAGTTAAGAAATTTGAAGATAATGGGAATCTTTCATTGAAAGAAGGCAATTTTTACTAATAAATTTACTTGGTTTTTATTTAGATAATTCTGATTCGCTTATTATTATTACCTAGTTGCTAATTCCTTATTGTTCGCTAACTTAAATTTTACTGGGATTATGAGAAATTTAACAAGTGATAACGTGGAGTGAAACAAAACTAAAATTAATCTTATCATTTATTTTTTAGTCGTTCCAAGAAATCTAAATGTTGAGGTAGAGGAAATGGTAATAGGCCTGATAACGGCTAGTCCAACATCTAGTTTAAGGTCTATTGCCCTAGAATGTGATGTTTCAAGAGAAACTGTCCGTAACATATTAAAAAAAAACAAATATCATCCCTTTAAATTCCAATGTCACCAAGAGTTACTTCCTTTTGACGAAGAAATGCAAGAAAGGGCTAATCGGGATCGCAGCTTCCTCTCATCAATTTATTTTACCGATGAGTGTACCTTCACTTTAAATCAAGAGCCAAATTCCAAAACGTTAGGCATTTGGCCCAGGAAAATCCCAGAATGAATCTAGCCACTACAGCGCAATACCCTCAAAAAATCAATATTTGGGCAGGCATTTTTAATAATCGCATTATAGGACTATTTGAAATACAGGGAAATTTAAATTCAGAAGCTTATTTAGATCTTTTAATTAACCATATTGGGCCTGCATTAGAAGAAGTTGCACATGCGAATCGGGAGGTCTGGTTTCAACATGACGGATGCCCAGCACATTTTGGAGCACAAGTGAGGGAATTATTAAATGAAATATTTCCAGAGAGCTGGATTGGTCGAGTTGGTGCTATAAACTGGCCAGCTAGATCTCCCGATTTGGCACTGTGTGACTTTTTCTTGTGGGGTCATTTAAAAAATAAGATTTATAAAACTCGTCACCTAAATATTGATTCTTTAAGGAATGCTATTTTTGCGGAATGCACCTTAATAAGCGATCGGCAACTTGCGAATGTGAGAAATTCTTTCTATAATAGGCTGGGGTACTGTCTAGTACAGAATGGGGGTTTATTTGAATATTTGTTATAGTTATTTTTCTTTTTTTTATGTTACTTTAATTTCATTGTATATTAATAAGTTCTTGTCCTTACCTAGATATGAAATAAATATGTATTAAATTGCCAGAGTTGTAGAGTTTTTGATATCCTCATACGCAAAAAAAAAATAATCTTTCGATTGCTACCTTTACCACCACTATAACTACACATGGGGAGCAGGAATCCCCAAAAATGTAATTGCCCATGTTATTCCCCCATGTACACATGGAAGTTTGTCACACGGTATATGAAAACGAATTAAGTATATGATCCTACATATATCTACTAAAATAATGAGAAACATTTCTATCTCTGATTTGTTCTATGCTATAGTGATATTCGCAAATCAATCGCTTTAAACGTAACTTATCAGACATGAATAAAGTACCTAAGAAGTAGGTACTAAAAAACTTACACGTTTTCAATGCAACCAAAATACAGAAAGAGCAGCATATCAGCACCAAACCATAAACCGCACAACGAAATATGTGCATATTATGATACGGTCCATATAACAAGCAATGTGCATGTCCAAATTTTGATTCTTCACCACTAGTAAACCTTTTTAGTGTTCAAATACACTGTTAGTGAATATTCAAGGCGATTTAACTTTACCTAGAGCATTCTTTATAATTTCATTAACAATGTAGCACTATAAAAGGGGAAAACTATGATTAGTGTTAAAATAGTGGAAAGAGTTCACTATATAGGTTTTAAATTCTAGTGCATTCACCCATAGCACTAGAACAATTTACACTAGATATTTTCTACTGAATAGACGGACTTACCTTAGAGGTATACAAGATGATATAAAGCATAAAGATAATTTAACACAGAAAGTAATCTGAAACTGAAAATTAAGTTCAAGGGTTTTGACATTTCTTAATTTGGTCATATCACGTATAGTATTTTCGGCTTCTTATTACTACGACGGTTACTCTTAAATATCACTTTTATACCACCTAAAATATCATGGCCACAGCTTTATTCATTTCGAAGATCTTTAATTTTCAAAATTCCTTGTTTAAGGTTCTCAGTCCGAAGACTGGTTGGACGCGTGCCTCCATCCTTTTCTATCCTGAACTAACCTACGCATTTCCTTAAAAGTAGAACATCCTACATCCATAACTATTTGAGAGCAGTAGTCTAATCTTGGCCTACCCCTACCTCTTTTTATTCCTATCTCTGACTCTAGTATATCGCCAACTATTCCTTCGTATCTTTCTTTAAGAGTCTCTTCCTAGTTTCTACATTAACCGTTCCCGAACATAACAGTTGTTTCTTTTTGTTAAACGCAACTCGACCCTGCTCCTACCATCTCGAGTTATTTTACTTCCTAAATAGCAGAAATCCGCGACTTACTCTATTTGCTCATTTCCTATTTGTATTTCAAATTTAGTTCTATTTTCACACCCTCTACATACCAAATTTTGATTTTCTTTTTATTGATTTCCATGTCGCAGCACATCCCTGTCTCACTCCCTTCCAGATATCTACTTCTATTCGTCCCTGCTCAAATTCAATAGCCGCTTTTTGCTCTTTGTAGAGATTATGTATTATTCTTCTGTCCCTAGATTTCATCCCTACCTTTCTGAGCACTTCGAACCTCTTCCCCCATTTTACCCCGATGAAAAGTTTATTTTCCGTCATTTTTAGAAAATGCTCTGTATATGCTGACAATTCACAATACTATCCTAAACTAATTCCGTCGAAGCAATTTTCTTTAAACGAGCTATTAATTACCTACTCAAGATTTCTAGTTCTCTTTTATTTAAACAGAGGTACCTACTTAATTGAATTACAAAACCGTAAATGCACTTTTAAAACGTGATAAGCACGTAACACTTCTTTCATTCGGGTATTTCGGTGATAAGAACAGCTGCGCAAAGCGCAGTGACCAAAAGACTTCTTAATTTGTAGGTCGCGCACCAATCTTATTTATTTTCGAAAAATAACAAGCCCATTCGTAATTAATGATCATGAGCTTCGTATCTTGGCGTCCTAAAATGCTTTTCGTGTTTTGCTTCCGCCAGAATATATGCGCTCTATATTATTTATTAACCGGCTATGCCTACAGGTGGGTCCAGTCCAGTCCAGAACACAAGAACACTTTATAAATCATTTTGCAAATTAATTCTCTATTAGTTCGATCCTGGCGTGGCATTCAGCGTGGGCGCTGGCATTTTTCAGTTGAAGAATCACGGCTGTCAAAAATTAACGCAAATGATATTTGCAAGGATATTAAAGGATATTTGCCATATTTGTAAAAACAGGAAATCGTAAAAGCTTATGAGATTTGCTGTTAACGATATTTTCTGTAGATATGAGTTGCAGTAATGCTGCGTCTATTTGGTTATAGGCGAAAGTTATATGGGATTCCAGGGTAATAACCCATTATTACTGCGGTAATTTAATAATTGCCGCATTCTAGTTGGTTTTTATTAATTTCTATTACAAGGCAGATTTCGCACGCCATCTAAAATAGACAAATTTGCTTAAATTATCGCTTAGAAATTGTTCACAAGAAAATCATGTGAATTAGCACTAGCAATAATAAAAGTAATTTTCACAATCGAATTCAAAACGTGTTGTTTTACAATACAGCTTCACAACTATGTCGCAAAGTTAAAATTTTTCAGAAGCACCTATGAATGATTTCAATACTTCCAGAATACTTTGAAAATACCCTCAAAATGATTATGAGTGACCGTCGGACAAAAGCTTCTGTAAAAGCTGGGGCTTTGAGTGCCAGATGAGAACCGTATTTACTAACAGTAAAATAAACCGAAAGGCCGTCTCGAACGCCATCCGACGTGATTTCTGTGACCGTTTGTGACTACTGGCGAAACGTGGATTCACCAACACACCGCAGACCAGGAGATATCAAGACGATAGACGAAGTGAGGCAAACCTTTCAAAGAAGGACAAAATCACTTCCCTAGTCGGTGAAGTGATACAGATAGTACCTGCTTCTCAGTAATATTTGTCTCTTAAATTATTTTAGGTGGGCGCTATTTCAAAAATTTGTCCCTTTTTCAAAAAAAAATCAAATGCCCCAAGTTTCTGGAAGAACCGTTCTTAATACCGATATATTTAGCAATCTTCTTGCGGTTATGCATCTCATATTTTGTGTTTTATGACTGCCGGATAATGTTTACCTATAATTAAACTGTTTGCCAATAAACCGCCATAGGTTGATGCTATCATGTTATTTAATTTCTTCTTCACAACAATAGCGTTGCATCATTTAATATCCGTCTCAACATTTCAGCTATTTTTAACTAATTTATATTACGTCTACAGTTATCAGTAGTATAATATACATTTCTCCAGCTATTTTCTATTGATTTGTATCAAAATTTCACTTAACCACTTCAGAATTACTGCTATTAGGGACATTAACCTGCCAGACCATCGGGCCAGAATTCAATTTCTTTAATGCTATTTGCGATTCAGCGGTTAGCGAAGATAAACACAGCAGCGATTAATTCTATAGCCGAAATAAACGGCGATATCTTGAGCGACTGAGAAACAGTTGGAAAGATCCTGGACTGCGTCCGTATAATTGTTTAAACAACTGTTAAATTTATAGATCCGGGACCCTCCGGTCTCCTCAACAGGCTGAACCCCTCGCGATCGCGGGGGCAACGTGGACATAGTTACGCTAGTGATTCTGCATTCTGAAGACCCAAAGAGATATAAAATATTTTCATACATACTTCATTTCTTGCGCATCTGGGCACGAACCACAAAGAAATACCGGAACAAATTTGTTTAATTTGAACTTATACACGAATTCCTTGTAATTAATGTTGACCACGGTCTGGCGACCACAAAACTTCGACTCTAAACAAAGTTTCCGTGCTCTAATTTCGTCGATTCAAAGGAACCATGACATTAGCATTATTAAATTTTGGATTAATTTCTATTTAATGAAACCGAATTAGGCGAAATTACTGGTTCTAATACGAGTAAACTTGGGAGGTCACGTTGAAAGTGTGGGATATTATAAAACACTCTTTTAAAGGTTACAAACAAAGTTCAAATGGTCACGAACATCTCTTAAGAGACGAGCCATGAAATAATTACCTAAAATCAGATCGTGATGTTTATTTTGGCCGTATCCAATTGTTAAATAATATCTTGTTATAAACACGCAAAAATGATTTCTTGTTTAATGATTTAAGGCCATCTAAAAGCATAATGAGTTTCTTATGTTCCTCATTGTATACCACTTTCTTCTTATTTGAGACATTTGAAACCGTACAAATATTGTTTGAGAAAAAAACGCACCATTCGTTCATTCAATTGGTAACTCCGACGTGACCCTGAACGCAACGCAACTTTCTCCAATGCATCAAAAAGGCAATTCAACTGGCATCAAGCAGACAACAACTCTAGATAAAAAAAACTTAACAATCAACATAATAGGGTAAAATACCCTATGATTGGCACTTTAAGGTACATATTTGGTTTCTTCTACTGTAAAAATTCAACTAATGGGGGTATTGAAAGAAATACCTTAATACAAGTTAGTTTAATGTCTGAAGTTCACACCCTAATACATATTAATATAAATTTGTTCACTTTAGATGAATAATTTGTAATAAAAAGGGAAAATGTCAAATAGCCTAGTGGCACTTTTGTCTAAGCATTGGAACACCAAATATTCTAATTATAGGCATATCAATTTTACTTTTTCCCAATCATTGGCACTGGGGGGCGTTAGTGACTTATTAAGGAACTCAATCAATGTGAAAATTAAATTTAATGAATTCTTTATTATACATACCGTGTGACAAACTTCCATGTGTACATGGGGAAATAACATGGGCAATTACATTTTTGGGGATTCCTGCTCCCCGTGTGTAGTTACAGTGGTGGTAAAGGTAGCAATCGAAAGACTTTTTTCTGCGTATGAGGATATCAAAAACTCTCCAACTTTCTAATTTATTAAAGCATTAAAAGCAAAAATTATATTAATAATTTTCTAACTAAAACACAGAAATTTATCAGATTATCCAAGACAACTTAATTTATTCTAATCACAGAAGTCTTTGATTTTTATCAATTTTCTGAACTGTCAACATTTAAAAATGAACAAAAATATTTATTCAGTTCAAGAAACTGTTTTCATTGTGAAAATATTTTACGGCGGCAATAGTTTGCGCGTAGTCCGTGTCTTATTTTCTGTAAAATTCAATAACGATCCTATTCCTTCGGTATAACAACAAATAATTTAGTAAGAAATTTGAAGGCTGGGAATCTTTCATCGAAAGAGGTTAATTTTTACTAATACATAAACTTGTTTTTTTATTTAGATAATTCTCATTCACATTATTAGGTCCATAGTTTAGGGTAAATTGTAGGTGTCGTCTAACCCATTAAAAAGTTTTTGGGAAAATGTTAAAGCAGTAAAACGAAATAATAAAAATTAAATTATTTTAATTTTACTGCAATTATGAAAAATTTAACAAGCGGCAACATTTGTTTATTTTGCTCTAATGAATTTTGTAATCTGGCAATTTAATACTTATTTATTTCATATCTAGGTAAGGACAAAACTTATTAATATACAATGGAATTAAAGTAACATAAAAAAATAAAAATAACTATAACAAATATTCAAATAAACCCCCATTCTGTATCAGACAGTATCCCAGCCTATTATAGAAAGAATTTCTCACATTCGCAAGTTGCCCATCGTTTATTAAGTTGCATTCCGCAAAAATAGCATTCCTTAAAGAATCAATATTTGGGTGACGAGTTTTATAAATCTTGTTTTTTAAATGACCCCACAAGAAAAAGTCACACGGTGCCAAATCCGGAGATCTAGCAGGCCAGTTTATAGCACCACCTCGACCAATCCAGCTCTCTGGAAATATTTCATTTAATAATTCCCTCACTTGTGCTCCAAAATGTGCTGGGCATCCGTCATGTTGAAACCAGACCTCCCGATTCCCATGTGCAACTTCTTCTAATGCAGGGCCAATATGGTTAATTAAAAGATCTAAATAAGCTTCTGAATTTAAATTTCCCTGTATTTCAAATGGTCCTATAATGCGATTATTAAAAATGCCTGCCCAAATATTGATTTTTTGAGGGTATTGCGTTGTAGTGGCTAGATTTATTCTGGGATTTTCCTGGGCCCAATGCCTAACGTTTTGTGAATTTGGCTCTTGATTTAAAGTGAAGGTACACTCATCGGTAAAACAAATTGATGAGAGGTAGCTGCGATCCCGATTAGCCCGTTCTTGCATTTCTTCACAGAAAGTTTGCCTTGATTCTTCGTCAAAAGGAAGTAACTCTTGGTGACATTGGAATTTAAAGGGATGATATTTGTTTTTTTTTTAATATGTTACGGACAGTTTCTCTTGAAACATTACATTCTAGGGAAATAGACCTTAAACTAGATGTTGGAGTAGCAGTTATCAGGCCTATTACCATTTGCTCTACCTCAACTTTTAGATTTCTTGGAACGACTAAAAAAATAAATGATAAAATTAATTTTAGTTTTGTTTCACTCCACGTTATCACTTGTTAAATTTATCATAATCCCAGTAAAATTTAAGTTAGGGAACAATAAGGAATTAGCAACTAGGTAATAATAATAAGCGAATCAGAATTATCTAAATAAAAACCAAGTAGATTTATTAGTAAAAATTACCTTCTTTCAATGAAAGATTCCCAGTATCTTCAAATTTCTTAACTAAATTTTTTATTGTTGTTACCGAAGGAATAGGACTGTTATTGAATTTTACAGAAAATAAGTCACGGACTACCCGCAGACTATTGCCGCCGTAAAATGTTTTCACAATGAAAACCTTTTCTTCAACTGAATAAATATTTTTGTTCATTTTGAAACCCAAATTTTAAATTGTCGATAAATAATGTTGACAGTTCAGACGAATTAGAAATTAGAATCAAGGGAGTCTTTGATTAGAATAAATTAAATTGTCATAGGTAATCTGATGAATATCCGTGTTTTAATTTGAAAATTATTAGTATAATTTTTGCTTTTAATGCTTTAATAAATTGGAAAAATGCAGAGTTTTTGATATCCTCATACGCAAAAAAATAGTCTTTCGATTGCTACCTTTACCACCACTGTAACTACACATGGGGAGCAGGAATCCCCAAAAATGTAATTGCCCTTGTTATTTCCCCATGTACACAAGAAGTTTGTCACACTGCATGTACCTAACCTACATACTGAAGTCAACAAAAACAATACACATTCTGCAAATCTAGAATTTCCATACGTAGGAAAACCAAAACTAAAAATTAACAAATATTCATCATTTAATTTCTGAAATCCCGTGTAATCTAGCTATTTCTCATTTACATTTCTTTTATCTCACCCAAATATCATTGATACAGCTTTATTCAATCCCGAGACACTTATTTAATTTTTTCAAAACTCCTCTTCTTCTGTCAAAATCTTCAAAAAAACTGCTCTTAATTCGAAAAATAGTCACTGATACATTTCTGCGCAACACCCCACTTTATTTTCTTAAATGAAACTACCTCTGTCGGGTGCATTTTTGAATTCCCTGGATGATTTCCGTATCGTATCAGGATGTTGTTAAACATCCTGATGCATAAACCGCCCGGGGAATTAAAGAATGCCAATTACTGGAAATTGTTAATTGAATGTACTAATCGTTGGCATACCAAAAAGTATTTGAAAACCGTTATTGAGGTTAGTTTTATGTTGAAATTATCATTATTAGAATTTATATTAACTATATATTATGTTTATTTACTACTAAGTAGAGAAATTAAGCGTAAATACAAGAATTAGAAATTGTTGCCCTGCTATAAAAATCATAAGAAGTTACCTAGAGTATGCACGTGAATTTTGACTCAGCAATTTCATAACGTAATCAAACAAGTAACTACTTGGCGGAAAAGAAACTTGCTGCAACAGTGTTGCCATCTTTTTTCAAAAGAACTTCGCGTTGTCCAACAATTTCGCTCCAGGTACAATGAAGTACCTAAGCATCCAACCCTCTTCATGCCATGGTCTGAGCCATGGCCAGTCAATTGACCTAGAACAATACACAGACAATCGATGATGCCGATGCCAACATGAGGCAACTTTTGGGGATAATAAACTTCCGGCGATGTTTCTATCCCGCTCCATCATGGTGAACACATGTTTTTCAACAAAAACGGAGGACTCACTGGCAACCCTCGCCATGATTGCACCACTCGGAAGCTTTGGAGATAATTTTCCCCAGAATTTACCGAGTCATGCAAGTATCGCTGACTCACTGGTATGTTTTTACCAAGAGCCTAAACGTTCACTCGTCATCCGCCATGAAACACCTTCAGAAGCAAGTGTCACCAAAGCAGTGGTATCAACTGGCATCAACCGGAAGTCATAACTCTCTGATTCTGATTTGAGGGGATTGAAGGTACAAATTTACCTCTTTAGGAATTTCAGCAGTTTAAAGTGGTCGTCTGGTTCTCCAGAAAATTTCAGCACTCGTGGGATTGAGGGAATCAATTTGTCACTTTTGAATTTTTATCAGTCTAATGCCGAGTATTGGAATTGAAAGTTATAAGGAGAGGGATTGAAATTTTCAGATGAACTGCGCATCAAGGTTCTATTCTAAGAATAGTTTGTCAGTCACAACATGATGGCTTTCTAAACTCTCCTTGGAATAAAGAGACGTAACATTTGGGAAACCATCCCTGCCAGAACAATTTTTGTGCAAGAAAAAAATAACGCAAATAAGAAATTATTTTACATGTTGTCCGTGGATATCTGGAAAGAAAACAAACAACCAGCGACCAACTGTAAAACACGTAATATTTGACTGCCCATACTGGAGAAGACCAGACAATTTCCAGTATCCTAATATCGATACACGAACCATAATGTGATATTAAATAGATGTTTGACAGCGGTCTAAGTGTTAACTACATAAAAAAATATGTGTAAGTATTCCTTGATGTTTCATCATTTTAGGCACCCTGCTATTCCAACAGACTTAGGAACCTGTTCAGCAGCTTCTACTTTGGTGCGATCCGTTAATTTATATGAGCAATTTTAAAAGAACGCGTTGTATATTTTTATATGCAATGCAAGGTCCACAAACATATTTCCATAGAGTTCATCAGAAATATTCAAATAATATATCTAGTTTCCCAGGCTGTCTCGAAATCATCCCGTTCTCCTTTTTTAATTAAAAGATATACCGGATCGTGCTATTCCCGGCCACAATCGAACCTTTGTGCACCGGTAACAATTATCTTTACGTATCTACACACGCTACAAGTATCGATTTACAAGTAACAGCGTTGGATGTAGAATTATCACCTCTAATAGTGCCTGCATTGTACCTAGAAAATGTATATTTTCAGCTTAACTGTTGTTTGATGCAGAATTGAGGATGATGTGCGCGATGGTGGTCATTAAAACCTGAATGAATCAATCATGTTTGCGTGTATGGTGAGATTCCTAAATGTATTCGCGAGTACAGAGATCCCACACTGAGTCTAGCACAGTGCATGAAGTTCAATACTAATTATCACACCCACTTTTTCAAGGTTAAATCATGACCATCATATGTTAATGTGTTCTATATTTTCACTGATTCTTGAATTTCGCATAGGTTTTATAGTTTTTTGATATTTTCATTTTCTGCGAATTATTACTGTTTGTTAAAATCGCAGTTCTGGAACAATTCGAGAGCTTCAACTGCCATATTCGTCCTATTTTCACTCTGATTTGGGGGTTTCTCATATAGAAGCAGCAGAGATAGAGCCTCGGGGTTTTCGTGAACCTTTTCTTGAGTATAATAGAAATGTGTCCTATATTTGCTTTTTTAATATTTTTTGAACTTTTGATTTGGAAACACCAACTTGTGATTCGATTTCGCGACAAGAAGTTTTTGACGTCGCCTCAACCAACGATAAAACATTTATTTCTTCCTCTTCCTTATTTTCTTTATTATAAATTTTGTTTCTAGGTTTATTGAATGACCCATAGAGAATTAAATTTGATTTTAATCTCGAAAACATCATTTTGCTTGGTTGTCTTCTTTCGGAGTATCTAAATTTAATAAATCGATGCATAGGTATTATACTGGAAATGGGTATCTAGGAATTTTTTGTGTATCTGTTGAGACATAGATCCATTGATTCATTTACATTCTCACTACATTCATTGAAAGCAGCAATTATGTCGTATTTTTCGAAATTTTGATAATTTTGAAGTGCCATTATGTATAACTAAGTATATATTAATAAAACTAGCAGCATGCAACTTTTGCTAATGTATGTCAACAGATAATTATTCAGTTGTTAACATAAAATCACAGATATCTTGAATGTACCTACCTATCTTATATTTTCTAAAGTTAAAACTTAAAAAGTACCAAAATCGTTGCCGTTTTTTGAAATAAGAATATAAAAGTATGTATACATTTTGATAGCTTAAAAAAGACCTTTCGAACTAGACCAAAGCCTACTATGATTTCCATTTAAAAAATTCAGCTTTATGTCATAACTCAAAAAAATAAGCTCCCTAGAAAAAAACTACGTACGCCACTGATTTCCTTGGAAAAAGTTCTATAGGAGTCAATCAGAACAGTTTTATTATGCTTAGTACAAAAAGAATTAGAGAGAGTTTTTGAAAACCCATAAAAATCAACATTATTTTTCTTCCGGAAAAGTAAAAACGATATCCAAATTCTGTTTTCGGCATTCTATTATACTCAAAAAAGTAGCTCGGATTCGCGAAAATCCAGAGGCTCTATCTCTGCTGCTTCTACTAAAAACCCCCAAATCACAACGAAAATAGGACAGCCTGTACATACAGTGTACGCCAAAAGTATGAAATAAAATTAGTAATACCTTCTTATATCCAAATTATATTTTAACAATCAGTTTAAAAACGCAAAAAATCATGTCCGCACATTTCAAATGTCAGTTGCAGGCGAAGAAATTGTTAATCATTAATTTGGCGCCAGAGGAAACTGTAGTTTTCCTGAAAGCTCAATATTAATATGTCAATATTACTGTTAGAAAAGTGACACCTCTGCGCGCATTTATTTTCTGAGTATCCATCCTCGGGACAAATTTTAAATTATAGGCTATCCGCGTATTGTGTTACATTAACGTAAATTAGCTGTCAACTATAACTTTACCGGTAAAAATCGATGCGAAAGTAACTGGATAGCGTAACCGCAATATGTTATCTTCCAATGTACGACACCTTTAAGAATTATACAAGAAATTTATTATTTATGAAGTATCATTGTCCGGGTATCCTATTCCACTAAAACCATGTAGGTGGCTGAGTTACGACTGCCAGTAGAGGCTACCATATGCCAGTTTTAGTTCATCTATATGTTTAGAAAGAATAGATGCATTTTGCATGTACAGGGTGCTTGCTAATATGGGGCAATTTTGTCCTCCCGTAAAAAATTTTGTTAAAATGGAATGTAATATCTACAATAACTTGTTTTGTTCACAGTAATAACTTCCAACCTTTTTTTCTTATTATCCTAAACGAGCACGTGCAAACTTAAAACTTACGCCAGTGGTATGCTCAGTGATGCGAAAGCATCACGAGTTCTGCATAAAATGAACCCAATACAAGTGAATACAAACTTGGGAATATGATTTTTATGGTGGCTATCAAATTTTCCATAAACCGTAGATGAAATTGCAGCACTAAAGTTGGAAAGCGGACCGCCCGTAGTAAAATCTTCTGGTAAGCAGTGACTGTCACTGTCAATGTTATATACGATCAATGAATACTTTATTTTAATAAACTTTATTCCTCATGTATGAGCTTCTTATATTCAATTTAATAAATGCTTATTTGGAGAAATGATATTAGTGCTTGAATCTAATTTTCACTGGTTGCATTTTTATAGGAATACGTTTGTGAAGAAAAAGTTGCCTCACTGACCGTGGCAATCATCTGCGTCAGTTTCCATTTTCCCTCCACTGCTAGCCCACCCCTGTGCGATATTTATTGTGAATTATTTCCGATTTCCATCTCTTGCCCCAGATCAGATTTTTGTTCCATTTTCTAAGTGGTTAGGTCACATACCTACTTCCCGGACCTTTCTCTGTCATAGCCTATAACATAAATGATTGCCTACCAATATTTATTGCATAGATTTAATTTGCACGCGTCCGCTCTGGGCAAAAATTACACCAAAAAAAGTTCCGATACATTCTGATTAAAATGATAGTCATCATGCATTTTTCCAGTCATAAATACGCTCCCGAAACAGTATATCACGATGCCCAAATTGAGGTTAATTATACCCTGCATTCGTTCCTGATGAATTATTGTCTAGAGTAATTTTTTTCGCGTCTAACTGTCCATTGAAATTTGGATGTACGCGCCCGCTTATTAAGTGCACTTAGGAAGAATAAATTGTTTCCAGAGGGCGTAATTTAAGTTGTATCCAAATATTCAATGGTAGTCTTCATTTGTCCTCCTGCTGGCCATTGTCTCCCGCCACAGATTTTTGTCAGCGATAGGAAAACAATAGGTCGTTTATTAACAACATTGTGAGTGGAGCACTTACATCTGGTGCAATTATCTACCGATGCTAGTTAGATTTACGAGTTCCTTAGAACACACTGCGTCATAAACGCCATCTGCAAGATTAATTAGACAACTACAGAAAGCTTATCAGTAGCAGGATTGCAAAAAATGCTGGAACAAGATGTTCAAACATATTATTTATTCATTGATATAGTGGTTGTCTCAAATTCGATGGAATCTTCAATACCAATTATTCAAACCCTTCTGTAAGTAATTCTTGAATTTAAATTGTTAAAAAATATAATACATATTATAATTATTGCAAAATTTATATAATATTCCTGAAAATGGTCTGTTTGGTTAAACTCGAGGTTAAACTTTACTTTATAGCAAACTTTATATGAAAAGGGTTAAGATGTATAAGATGTAGGAGACTGTGGTTAAATAATCAATTCAAGAATCAATTGTACCCCTAACCACATAAAATTTGAAATACTATATACGCATTTCGGCAGCTAAGCTGCCATCTTCAGTAGCAGGGAAAAACCTATAGTAATCAAAATAGCAATAACAACATTAATGAGAAAAAAAAAACAATTATATATATGACAATAATAATAACAACAATAATGATGATGTGAAACAATGATAGTGACAATAACAATAATATAGGTCAGGTATTCTCTGCTCACCACTCCTATTTTGATTACTATAGGTTTTTCCCTGCTACTGAAGATAGCAGCTTAGCTGCCGAAATTCGTATATAGTATTTCAAATTTTATGTGGTTAGGGGTACAATTGATTCTTCAATTGAAACTTTATATAATAAATAGTTCTCTATATTAGATACTTTTGCAGAATTTTTCAAACAACGTTGAATTTATATTAGAAAATTTTATACAAAGTTGCAAAAATATATTTTTCCCTGATACCCTGTGCAAACTGACATACCAATGTGTCATTTTGCCCAAGCTGATATTTTTATTAGAAAATTTCCTTCTAGTCAATTTTTATTAGAATATTTTGTATTTCAACAAATAATAAATATAAAAAAGAGGAATGGCTTGCTTGACCATTTAAAATCAGTGTAGCTTTCTCTTCTTTGGACGGCTTCGCGTATTTTATGAAATGGTCCATCTACCCTTTAAATAGCATGTACCTATACTGAGAAAAATGGGTAGTTCCCAACAAATAAATATGGCTGTAGAATAACAGTGGCTTGTTAAAAACCAAAAATTACTTTTTCTAGATAAACCTTATTTATGGCAACTTTTTTGGTATATCTCCCATTATGAAATGCTTGATTTGGTATCTTTATTTGTAGCAAATATATATTATTTCTCAAGATTATTCGCTATTTAATTCAAGCTGCTTCTATGGTTTCGCCTAAATAATTATCATTACCATTGAAATAAAACTCACGATGTATTTGTAACAAATAAATCTAATTTTCACCAGATTGATCCGATTTATTAGAACAAATCTTAAGCAGCTGAATGTAATAAAACTTGAGTTATCAAAAATAAAGTTATCAAAAATAAAGTAGACCGGCATCGAATTTTGACAATGGAGAGTGCGTGTGAAGAGTCGGACAGTGTAGCAGTCAATTCTGAATTTACGGATTTTACAGTGCTCTATAATGAGTGCCAGAAAGATATGTTGCTGGAATTGAACCTGGACTTTCTCATTCGCCAAATACGGGGGGTAGATGCCACTTTAAATTACTTACTTTATAATATGAGAGCTTGGGGATTGGAATAGAATATTCGCCGTGATGATGGTTGGTGTTCATTCATTTTTGACGTACCTACGTTAAAAGGGCCAATTTTAAATGTTTTTAATTTTTACACACTTTTTTTTAAATCTTAATCAACGCCACTTATGCTTGACTGTAGCTGATGTAATAAATTTTAGGGTTCTTGCAGGTATACAGCGAAATAAATATGTCAGTTCAATTAAGCAGGGAAATCCGTTACTTGGAGATTTTATTTAACTTCATTTCATAATTTATTTGAGAGAAAGAAATCGTAGAGTTTGTTAAAATAAATCCTTCATTTGCGGAAAATAAATGATTTGGTAGCTACAAATGTATAATTTACTTGTCACAAGTAAGTAATATATTTTAACAAACTCTATGATTTATTTCTGTCAAATAAATTATGAAATTAATTGAAATAAAATCTCTAAGTAGATGATTTAGTTAATTGAACTGACATATTTATTTCGCTGTATGCTAGCCTACCACTTATTTCCCAGAAATAAACTTCACATTGATATAAATAAATAATAATTTCAGAAACATGGTTTTGCCTTAATCTCAACGTCGAAGCCATACTATGAAGCTTAATTACTTGAAATCAAGTTGTGGCAGATGGAAGTGACTTAACTGTTCTTCTGCACCACCTAGCGACCTTTACAGAGGCATTATAGAGTCAAAACCCCCAATATATCGTTTTGTCCAAGATGTCATTTTGGACACAATTTACAAAAAATAAGGGGAATTTTTCATATAAATTTATCCCCTTGTATAGAGTTATACAAATCCAAAAAGTATGATTGAAGACTTTTTTTATTATAATTTTTCAAGTATTAGCAGAATTATCCTATTTAATTGGTATTTCTAAGATTAAATGGAGACAGAGCTGTCAGGACTGTTGGAAGAGCTCCCACTTAGTTCAACTTAATTCCTGAATTGCCATTTTTACGGCCGATACCTAAATTAAAAAATGCGGACAAAAATTATGAATTTTTCTAATAAGAAAAACCTCCATGAGAAACAAAATTTCCCTAATTTCTTTCGCGGCTTCTTTTGGGGTCCTTGAAGATGCAACTTTAGCTCTATTTGCTCAACTTCATCTCTAACGGTTTCCAAGTTTGTAGATCCAAAACTGAATACACCCTGTATTTTGAAATAATCGACTTCAAAATGACACAACGAAACCGTGGGTGTTAGCGCGCGAGCAAATGAGCAAAATCCGTACATGGAAAGCAATTAAAACGACGACATTTCTAGTTCACATGCTAATTATCGTCTTAATAACAATTTAAATTAACCACAGTGCCCCCATCGATCTCCCGTACAACTCGAAACAAAACATAATGTAGCGAAACAACGCTACGCGGAAACTTCAAGCTTCAGTTGACATAATAAAGCTTCTCTATTCTGTAATAATTGAACAGTGACCGCTATTCGGCAATGACTGTGGCGTAAGGGCGTTATGCGGCCACAGCAACCTTAATTATGGTATTTGATTGCCAAGGACCGCCGGCCGTAGAGAATCGACCTATTGTTCTCTCAACCGAGTCGTATAACTGAGAAAAAACACCACACGCGGTCCCTTTTTACATTGAAATTAGCCGGTGACTTCAACGATACGTTAGCACGGAAGCATGTGCTCCGTATCCGGTACGTGCGTGGGTGGGACTTGGTATCCCATCAGCCGCTAATTTGGCGAAAATAATTTGCCATTATGGTGCTTTGTTAAAATACATTTCGTCTAGAAGGTAATAAGAAGTGTTAGAATAAACTACCCAACCTTTAACCTACTTTGGTAGGTTAAATTAAATGTTCCTTCCGGTATTTTTTACTTCTAGATCTGTCAATAAATTGGTGCATTGAAATCAGATTGCTATAGTCAAATGCAGTCTAATGAAGCGGATCTGAATAAATGAATCAAATCAACTTATCCAGAGTTCACAAAAATGTTACGGACGTGAAAATGGCAATAAACTGGCAATGATATGGAGGTAGGCGCAATCATGACCTTGTTCCCTTAATATTTCATCGACAACATAAATTGTATCTTTTTTATATTTTTGCGTTGCTGTCTGCTTCTTTTCTTCATTAATGTATTTTTGTTCTTATTTAAAAAACTCATAAGTCTGTTTTATTTGATATACATTATATAAGTTTTTTTTATAATTTGATTTACGATCAATGTTGAGTGAAATGGAAATAGCCAAGTTTATCTTCGACCCGCCTCTCTGGAATGCATTTGACTACTTATAGTTGATGAATCACCGGGTACTTAAGTTTGAAACTGTTAACGTTTAATTTGAAATGAAATGTTACAAGAGTATGTCGATGTTTCAAGCCAGGAATTCTTGTTCTAGATATACGCCTATTTATGTAGATGTTAAAATCTTCCTTGCATAAGTAAAAAACCAAATGAAATATGTCGGCGCATACCGCAAATTCTTGAATGTTACTTGGTGAAATACTAGTAGTATAATCGTTTCACAGGAAAGAAACTGTAGAAAATAACTTTATGAAAGAAGGGAATAAGAGAGACCAAATAAATGGTATATATGGAACACCTCCATAAAATTGGTGAACTTCTATTATTTCAGAGTATTTCACAATTTTCTTTGCCAATATTTCACAAAACATCAAATTATATTTATTAAAAATTGGCGCAAATTAATAAACAATTTTACAAAATGAGATCAATTTAAAGGAACGCAAATACTGCTACAATAATTGTAATGTAATAATTATATTATATTTTCAGGCAAAGCTTCTACGAAAAAATTCTGCAATTTGTACGGATTAATATTAATGGTAGTGAAATTTCATCAATTTTCGGCAAATTTTCGCTAAGCTCATAGAAATAAAAAAAGGATTATATTATCATAAATTAATAATCAATACTTGGTGTAGTGAAATACGTATAAACACAAAAAACATTTCAATTTTCTGGTTAGCTATTTAAGGTACCCGCACAATGTCAGTGATCCAGCTTAAGACAGCAGGACTTCACCAGCCTAATACAGGGTGTCCCACGCTAGCATAGGTATTTCTTCCATAACTCAAGAGGAGTTGGGACACCCTGCATAATAGAAAATAATTTTATAATGTGAGGAATTTGATTGGATGCAACTTTCATTTTGAATCATTTTTCGGTATCCATAACTCCTGTTGAGTTATGGAGGAAATACGCTAGCGTGGGACACCCTGTATATCATCAAAAGATAAAAGCAGTTTGTCATATGAAGTAATGATTAACTATAAATCAACGTTAAAAAGACAACTTTCTGAAACTTGGCATAAGAGTTTTCTTTTTGTATTCTCTTTTGTTAAGAATACAGTGGCGTGCGTACGGAACCCATAAAATACTTTATGAAAACGTACGCCACTGGTTTTTCTACGAAATCTATACTCACAGGGAATTTCTCTCCAATTTATAAACTTTTTGTACTTATGTTTCAATTTCTTGTTAAAATACACCTACGCACGCCACTGTTTTGTTGATAGAAAATCGGCAACTGTTGTTCTGTAGAAAATGCAAGAAAACTTACTTTTTTAATACTAATTTATAATCAACTAGGTACCTATTTATTTTTTTATTTAACAACCCCTAGATCTTAAATGATAGGGTGACAATAATTATACTTAGTGGAGGGGGTGCAAATGTGGAAACATGAGGGTAATGTGGAAACGGCAAGTATTTCGACTGCAGAGAGCTTCACTCCAGCGGCGATTGCCGTAAACAGTCACTCTCGTTCGTATTCGTCACGACGCAGCGCTAGGAATCAGTCGGGCATTGTAGTTAATGGTGGTACGTCGATTTCTGTTTCGTGACTTTCGTGAAGTTTTTGGAGGTAACTTATCATAGAGGTAGCGTAATGCGTATTAGAGTATTGGGAAAGGGAGTTATATGGAAGATATTGTTGGATTTCAATGAATCATAAGCTAACGTTTTCTTGACTTAACTCGTAAAATCCAGAATATAATGCTTAAAGTTTAATATTCCAACATCTTCATGTGTTTACACATTGATTTACTGTAATTTTAGGGTGTTTCCACATTACCCGCACTTTTTTTCAAAAATCAAAAAATGTAGTAAGTAACATTATAGGGCATTTAAGGCAATTTTCCAGGTTAAAATAACGATTCACTGATTTTTTACAAATTAAAAACAAACTGGGCTTCCACATTTGCACCACCTCCTCTACGTATTATACATAGAAAGACTAGATAGAGAAAATGAAGAAAGCTACATATCCATAGCATATTCCATCACCTAAATATCAGCGCACTATGCATTTTTTACATTCCGCAGTTTTCAGATAAAAATCACTCTGTATCCAACACTTTTCGATCTGAAAAGTTACAAGACAAGCGAAGAAAGTGGTGAGACTTCCGATCACACATTTCTAGTTAGACTTATCTCTGTCCCAGTGTAAGCGATAAGTGAACCAGAAGCAGAATGACACGTAACTCGACTTTTCTGTCTCTCAACGCCCACCTGTTTCAGACACGGTAAACTAAGATCTAACAAAAACCCCCGGTTTTAATGAGAGTTCTCGAGATGCATGCTAGATTGCACTAATTAATGGCATTACTGCCACACACGGTGTACTTATTTTGTCACAGACTTGTAGAGAAACATTTACTTAGACAAAAAAACTGAAGAACGTAAATTACATTATTTTAATGAAACATTTTGCAAGTTTGCTGGAAGAAATTGAGCGAGGATGATCGGTGTAAAGGATAATTAATAGCCTGGGTGTAATTGCGAGCAATTGCTCCTCCGAACGTCCTCGTCTAAGTGTGTCTCAAATTTAGAAATTAACTACTTTAAAAGGAGGCTGGACGTGACTCTCCTTATTTGGATTCTGTACAGGCGAGCCACATACATCGGCAAAGATGGGTCTCCCTCTCTTGAAGACTTTGGCCGTTTAGCAGAATTTTTGACAGAAATTTGCTTCAAAATAACTCGGGTTGTGTTTGCATGATTTGTAGTATGCTTACCACCCACCGATGTAGTCTGCTTGTAGTAAGTTGTAGTCACGTAGTACATTGAAGTCTGTATTGTGAAGAATCGCTGCAGTGTTGTGAAGTGTCGATGTAATACTGCTAGTATTTGTGAAGTATGATATAAAATAAAAATCAATAAATTGTTCAAAATGTTACAATTAGTGACAGATAATAAATCAACCACTCTGCCAAAGAGAGAATGACCACCACAACTGAAGAATTAATGTGTGTTAAAATCTGAGATGTCACTATTCATTTTCGAGTTATTTCGAAAAAATCCAAAAATTCATAATTCGTTTCTAGCCTGTAAAACGGCGATTTGATGGATGAAAGAAGCACATTGCTGGGACCGTTTTTCATGTTCTTTCAGCCGGTGTTGCCAAATTTTTGCAACCAACTTTTCGTTCCGACAAAGAATGCTTTAAGTTCATTTTTTCTTATGATGGCCATACTGTTCAGGATGCGTGGAATCGGTATCAACATCGTTTTCTAACAGTGCGAGGGGTTGAAACAAGTAAGAAGACTATTAGGAGGAGACTTGTGGAAAGTTGCTTAATTTCACGAAGGACTGCCACAGGTCCACAATTGCTGCCTAGGCATCGAAGAGCACGTCTGCAGTTACATGCAGATTGGAATCCTCAGCAAT
This sequence comes from Xestobium rufovillosum, assembly GCA_963966045.1. Taxonomy (NCBI): domain Eukaryota; kingdom Metazoa; phylum Arthropoda; class Insecta; order Coleoptera; family Ptinidae; genus Xestobium; species Xestobium rufovillosum. The sequence goes on along the minus strand of OZ014499.1, from coordinate 5,788,790 downwards.
GGAGTGAAGTTATTTTTAATCTTTGCATCCCGTATCACCAATAAATGGTTCTTCAATCCAATACCACTGTTAAGTTGAATTTATGAATATTTAAGTGCTTTTTTCAAACATTTCAGTGTGGCCGTTTTTTGCCAGTCAGTGTATATTAGATTATTTTTTTCATCGTCAAATTGACAAATAGGAGCATTTCATTTGGGTCTAGAAGCGTGTATTATTTCGATTAATACACGCCTATTCTAAGAGCCAATGATATTTCTTCAATTTCTTAAAATCGACCAATCAACTTCATTGTAAACGATAAAAACCTACCTAGCTTTCCCAATAACTGATAAATATGCGCGTTGCTTTTAATCAACTATGTTGTGAATGATAGTTTTGAAATTTCTACCTTGGCAACTGTCACTGTCATATTATTTTCGAGTTTTCTTGCAACATCGTCGTTTTGAAATGGCAAGATTGGGCCAAGAATCTTTGGAAGATATTCAAAAAACTGTACAGAGTGTTACTCCGAGGAGTACAGTTAACAATCAAAAGTCAATATGGAAACAGTTCGAAATATTTTTAAAAGAGAAGCATTATGAACTTCTAGAAATTACTTCAAATCAAGAGCTTGGACTGATAATGAATGATTGGGCTTTTAATATGAAGAGAGCTGATGGTGAAGATTATAAAGAATGCGTTATAAAGACCATGTGGAATGTTACTGCAAAACTCCTTCAAGAAAAATACTACAAAGAGTACGCCCGAAAATTTAATCCAGTTGCAGACATTAAATTCAAACAAGCAAGGGATGCAAAAAATGCGAAACGAAAGCAGCTTCAGTCTATTCTCAGAAAGAGGAAGCAAAGTTCGACTGCTCTGAGTAAGAAAGAAATATTATACAATAATGAATCTGTGGAACGAAGATTGTCCAGAAGGACTTCAAAAAAAACTGTATTACAATAATCTCGATATGTGCCCGGTAAGGTTATTTAAAAAGCTTATTTCTAAACGCACTAATAGAATTACGCCAGATCGACTATTTCTGACTGTAAATCCTTACTGGAATAAAAGCAATTCTGAATGGTACAAAAATATGCCTTATGGAGTAAATGAGATTGGAAAATGGACCAAACAATCTGCTGAAAGAATAGGGCTTGATACTCTGACAAACAAAATCACGAATCATTCAAATCGATCAAGTGCTGTATCAAATCTTGCTAAATCAGGTGTCCCGCAAGAAGAGCTCATCAAAATGACTGGACATGCAAATGCTAAGTCATTAGGCCCTTATTTACAGTTAGACGAGGAACATCATGCTAGTTTAATAAACAACCTGAGACCTGGACCTCCTGGAATCCATATACAAGAGATATAAACATAAGGCAAGAAAATTTTACCACTGAAAACATTAATAATAATAATATGCAAAAAAATCTGGTCATAATAATATAACATATAACCATTGCACTTTCAATGTTCAAAATATGTATGTAACTAAAAATCAGTCAAACTCTACACAATATATTTAAATATTTTAATATGTTCTGTTAATTTAAAATGTTTATTGTTTCATTAAATCTTCTATTTCCAATTAAATTGACCGTATAATGTAGTTGTGTATTAACCTCCCTAAAATACATTCGAGATCATTTTTTATAAGATATATACATTTCAAATTGTATTCAAATTTTATTGCCATTCGGCAAAAAATCTCGAATCAAGGGAATTTTTTCGATAATTTTGCTTGTTGCCATATGTTGCGAATTTGTAGGTGCATTTATAATGTATAATCTAGTAACTTTAATGCCTGCCAAACGTCAAATATTCCCAACACATTTCTTTGTATGTGAATTAATTGAAATAAAATATCATTTTGAACTACCTACCTTGCGTCGATTCAAAAAATAATCTTGTTAAATACAATTCGTGGTCTGGAATTTTTAGGTAATTTTACTCAAGCTGTTGCTTTTACTAGCCACTCGTGTAAATTTGACAGAAGATCACTCGTGCAAGCACTCGTGATCTTTTAACTGTCAAATTTACACTCGTGGCTACCAAGCAACGCAATAGCTTTCGTAAAATTTCTGACAATTCCAGACCACTTATTGTATTACTACAGAATATTTTGAATATGGGCACATGGGAACATTGTAAGATATACTTGCTGCGAATTGGCGAAAAATAATAAACAATTCGCCGTTCTTGGCAATTATTTCAGCCGAATTATACACTGGAATCATACTCTTCAGAAAAGTTGCAAACTAAATTAGCAACAAGCGGTAATGTTCATTGCTCGCTTGCTCAGAAGTGATGTTAGTTATTGTTAATGTTTACTAAGTATATGTGGTTAAGCTTGAAATATGCATTTGCCTGTGGTCATAATTACTGTTATGATACTAGGATGCCGCAAATCACATTTATTTGTTTTAAATGTCGTCGAAAGTACTTATGAACAAACAAAAATGACCGCCGTGACAGTTTAAGTGTTTTATTGTTTTCACATGTTGCTTATTCATAAATCAATGAGGATATAGTTTAATATCCTCGTATAGGTATTTGCAGATGTTCAACGTATGCAACATCGGTTGCGACCGTTTCATTTTTGGTGAAAAACGCGAAATTTCTATTGACAAATACGAAATAAACTCAGGAATATTTCCACTTGAATAACACGAAATTTCGCCTAAAACTTTCTCGAAAGCTATGCACATGTTCGTCGAGATCGATCGGAAATCCACATACAGGTGCAGCAACCTTAGGAAATAAAATCAGCGAAGCAAAGGCGTTCGTGTTTACAAATTATGGTAATGAATTTCTGTATGTGCAACGACATCATCTAACCGATTGCAGAACATGAAACTAGATTAACGGCCAATAAATTTAAGTAGTTTCTGCGAATGTATCACACGACTGGTATGCCGAATTGAATTGAATTGGTCGTTGAGCAACTGCAAATCTTATTAGTTATTTTTATAAAAAGTTGAATTATTAGCAGCAGCAAGAACGTACACGCATTTAGAAGTTTCGCCGACCGAGCGTGAGAAAAATGTTTATTTTCTATAAAAATGCATTGGACATCTTCATTATATGTAATAAAAAAAATGCTATTAAGCATAATTGCAACTTAGAAAGTGCAATAAAATATTGCTTTATATTTTTGAGAGAATTTTAATTGGATGGATCTCCTGCTAGTAGGCTGCCAGTCTAACATTTCCCTAATATTTCTACCAAGTTCCGATCTCCACAAATCTGTACCTGAAGCTTTTGCTTCTTCCCATTGCCACTTTTAACTCTCCCAAAATCGGTTGTTCTAGTTCTGCATTTCCTGATTCCACGCTCTACCAGCCTAGCTCCTATTATGGGCTCGCAGCGCATCTTTCCCGGTGTCTATCTTTTCACCAACTTCCTTACATACATCAGTCCACCATTTACTCTAAATCCATTTCGTTGTTTCTCTCAGTTCTCGTTCCGCTATTTCTCTTGCTCTCCTGCTTTCTCTTCTATGTTGAAGGTGTCAAACATAATTTCTTGTGAACGATGTCGGAGATGTAGGGACAGACTTCTAATATAATAGTTATTTATGTAACAAGGTCACTGATTGAAGCTCGAGGCGCAAAACGCCGAGGGATACGGCACGTCAAGGTCTTAGGAACTATTCATCCTTCAGCTTTCGGGAAAACAATCTTCTTATAAAAGTGGCCATGAAAAATCCACCAAAAACATTTACAGCTTTCAATTTTACCCGCTAGGGGGCACAATTTTAAAAGAAAATGGACAATCCGCATTTTCTTCAAAAATTCAAATGGAAATGTGGGTATCCTTTAGCTTTCTCAAAATCTCCTCGGAATACAATGTAAATTAGTTTAATAACTTTTTGATCTAACTTACGAAATAAGGGCTGGGGGGAGGAAAGAATTTCCTTACACCAAAAATGCCAAATCTCCGGATTTCTTGAACTAACTTTAATGAATTTGGTCTCGTTGGAAAGAGAATTTATAGCATAATAGAAACCTGCAATTACACTTGAATTTCATTCTACGAGGGAGCCACCAGATGGCGTTATTTCGAAACTTACCTTAATTGCCAAATTTTCTCAAAAATGTTAAATGGAATGGTATATCTTTTATAACACGGTGTCATTACACACAAAATTAAGAACAAAATTCCGCGAACCGGAAGTTGTTATCTTTTTTCAAACTGAAATTATCATCAAGAATATTGCTTAATCAAAAAATTTTGAATGGGATGGTACAGTTTCATAACATGCTGTAATTTCACAAAGCATGAAGAATATTATGCCACAAATTCCCACCTTTTTCAAATGAAAGTTATAAGTTTTTTCAAAATGAAGAAAATGCCGTTATTGCCTCGCGAGCATACGCTGTAAGGTATCCGGAAAAAGGCATTTTTCCCGAAAAGTTTTCGCTCGTCTGGCAAGGCGTTTGAGGGAAACTGGGCAAGTTAAACCATTACAAGCTAACAACCGACATAGAAGAACTCGTAAAGAGGAAAATGTAATAAATGTTCTTGCTTACGTTGAAACTAATCCCCGTTTAAGCATAAGGGAAATTACAAAAGATTTGGGAATTCCTCGGTCTGTTGTGCAAGGGATTTTAAGAGATCAAAGACTGCATCCATACCATGTACAACTGCACCAAGCCCTAACGCAATTAGATTTTGATCGAAGGTTGGGATACATCCGGTGGCTCAACAAGATACAAGCTACGTTTCCTAGCGCAGGCGAGGGCTTTACCACTAAGGAAATGGTTGGGACAGGCTCAAGAAATAGTATTTCCGAAATGGTGAGAAATGGTGGAAATGGTGCAGAAATACTACGAAATTTACGATATTTATAAAACTTTCTACTCCCTCTTCGCGCCAAACGTACTAGTATTAGTAAAAACATTGGCATGACTTCGACTTGACTCAATTGTTGGCACGTGAACAATATGTAAAAAGTTTCTTCTGTAGCAACAGTGAGTGGTAGGGTCATGGTGAGCATTCAAAGCAAATAAAAAATCGAGTAAAAAATGGTATGAACTTTATACCTACAAGTATTCCTGGATTTATTATTTAATGTAAATTGATAGTTGCCATCCTATTTTAAACTCTGAAAAATATTTGTAAATATCCCCGCAAATAGCATGATCGGTACCAAAATTCATATAAAAACGGATAACAATTTTTGGAAGTGAAGAGCTTTTTAAGTGGAGGTTTTAACGATAGACTTTTATATTATTTTAGTTAGGTACTCCTAGGTATACACTGCTCAACAAAATAAAATTTTAGGTATACCGCGAGGTATACTGTCATTTTTACTCGCTTTTTATGCAATTTGTGGACCTATAATTTAAGAAATAGCATTGGACAAGATTGATGCGGGGTGAATTAAACTGAGCCCGAAATTGAGGGGTAATATAGAAGATAATATTAACTACCGTGTCCAAGGCCTTGTCACATAATTTATTATGTTTGGAATCTTTCAAATGTTGGAACTCTTGGGAGCGAATATGAACCTCGATATAAACGAATAATGTTAAATTGATAAATTCGGTTTTGATTGATTAAAGTTATGTAATATCTCGGGACTTTGCCCCGATTTGCCGGCTTTTCAGTATCTACTTTGGTCATCTAGAATTGTCGGTATTTAACTGTTGTGACCATTCGCGAATTGCAAGAATATCTAGCATTTTTTGAATACATACTCGAACACATGTCATTTTAGTTATTGTAAATATCGGTAATCATGTTATGTAGGTCTCGATTTAGACACGGCGGCGGCGCGAGAGGTGACATACAGCCATTGTTATTATGTTTATTGTTTTCGCATTTTTATGAAAACCACGACCGTGGGGGCTAAAATTTCAGTTAATTATGCAAGGAAGGGAAATTAAGTTTTATCAATCGAGTAACATAATTAGTAAGCAATACTTAAATATTAATTAGAGTGGTTATGAAACACACATCCAAACTAGGGAAGAGTTCCTAACGCATCATGCATACATATACGGGGTATCCAAAATTAAGTGTCCACAATTGCTAACTTCGTTATTATTGGACGTTCAAGGTCGGTTAAATGGGCAAAGAATTAGTGTTTTTCGTGAAGAATAAGATGGTGAAAAAAAAACAATCGAACATCGCATTTCCGAGATATTCACATAAAATAAACGATAATTTTTTAAACAGGACAACATGTATATTTTTGCATATTTAAACAGAGTATAAAATTGTGTTCATGAACATCTATTTGAAAATTAAAAATAACTTGACTTTTGGAGCATAAAAAATGCCCCAGTATCGAGCCCAGTATATCACATCAGGTAGGCCATGAAACTAATTTTGCGTCATAATTATTGTCGGCGGGTGTTAACAGTACATATTTGATTGTTATTTTACTACTTATTTGCGAATTTTAAACATGAGAGCCAACCAAATTTGTTTTATGGACTACCTAACGTGAGACCTAACGTGATACCAGTGTCTGCGGGCTGTTTTGATCCTTCAAAACGAGCTTCAAAAGCCATGTTATTTTTAATTTTGGGATAGTTGTTCCATAAGACTTTTTTATTCAGACTTTTATTCTCTTTCAACACTTACAGAAATATATAGGGCGTTCCATTTAAAACGTTGTTTGTGTGAATATCACGAAAATGCGATGTTCACCATATTGTTCGTAATAAGAAATACTAATTCCTCGACTAATTCCTTGCCCATTTAACCAACCTCGTAGGTCCAATAATAACAAAGTTAACAATGGTACGCACTTAATTTTGGACACCCTGACAATTCTTAAAGAAAATGCGCGTTATACTTCAAAATTTAATAAATTGTATAAGGGTTGTTTTTCAAGTGGCGTTTATAATTGTTTATAATAATAATAATAATATCTCTACTCACTTCTACTAACCCTAAGGTTAGCCCCAGAAGCTACCTATATAGCTTGTGCGAGACGGAGGAGGCGGCATATTACTATTGGCCGCAGGTGCGTCACAGGAACGACCTACAGTTGTTAGTACTCTACCCACCATTTAGTGCGAGAAAGAGGAAAACCTGGAAAACCTCATTAGGTAAAGCTGGATAGGCGATCCAAGGCGCGCCCTAGCCACAGCGCAGAAATGAGTCACCCATCCATAGCCAAACCGCGGGCACTGTTGCTGAGCATTAACGACTACTCACTCGCGCATGCCAGTAAGATTCCACGGCTCACGGCTGTGATACATTTATTTTACAACACAAAAATTAAATGTGCAGTAAATTATTTCCCAAGAAGAAAATAGATAATGTATGCTATTCTTGTAATAGTAAAAGGCGAGGTAAAAGGTACGAATTGAATGAAACTGTAAAAAAATACTCGGGAACACTGGAAATACTTGGAAATGGTGAAGAAATACTCGGAAATGGTAAAGAAATACTAGGAAATGGTAAAGAAATACTAGGCAATACTCTGGAAATACTTAGAAATAGTAAGAAATGGTGAAGAAATACTAAGAAATGGTGAGGAAATACTAAGGAATAGTTAAGAAATACTAAGAAATAGTGAGGAAATAGTAGGAAATAGTAAGAAATTGCAAGGAAATAGTAAGAAATAGTAAGGTTATATTTGGAAATGGGAAATACTTGGGACAGATTTTTTCCTAGTGGTAAACCCCTCGAGCGCAGATGAGGTAAATCTTCATAACATGCATTATTGGGCAGCAAACAATCCACACTGGATGATTGAAATTGATAATCAGAACAAGTTTAGTGTGAATGTATGGTGCGGCATTGTTGATGGGAAGATAATTGGTCCTTTCATATTTGATCAAAATTTAAATGGCGATAGATATTTAGACTTTTTAAGAAACCACTTGCCGATACTTCTGGAAGATGTGTCATTAGGAACCCGTTTAGGCATGTGGTTTCAGCACGATGACTGCCCTGCTCACTTCGCTCGTAATATTAGAGAATATTTAGATACTCAGTTTCCCAACAAGTGGATAGGACGAGGTAGTCAATTTCCATGGCCTCCCAGATCTCCAGATCTGACTGCATTGGACTTTTATTTATGGGTAAGGGTAAAAGACCTTGTTTACCAAATTCGACCAACAACCCGGGAAGACAAGTGAAATAACTGCATGTTATGAAAATGTGCAGTCCATTCAATTCAAAATTCAAAAATTTAGGTACCTATCTTCTATTTCATTGTGAGTCATGGTGACGTCACTGTGTGACGTCACTGTGTGACGGAGCTCATTCTTGTTTGAGATCTGGCAGAGTGAACTTCGATATTTTCGGAGTGGAGTGAGTTAGGTAACTTTTTGTACTACTGAGTTGCCGAAATACGTATGTACTGTTTCAAATTTCAAATAAAAATGGTTTTATTGGCACTTTAAGGTATCACCGAGTTACAAAATGGCTTAAGAAGTCCGTTTTTGCCCATGCAGAACTGATTGAAATGAAAATATAAAGACTGAAATCCCCAGAATTCGGATTATGTACTGAAAATCGCTTCATGACAATATTTTTTATTAAATTTTACAATAATATATTAGAAACACATTTTGCCAGTTATTGGCACCAAAATCCAATAATTGGCTTACCTTAATTTCTAATTATTGGCACCAAAACTTAGTAATTGGCATACCCAGTTTTCTAATTATTGGCACCTCGACATTCACGATTATTACACTTTAAACAGTTTGGTCAGTAGATAATTAGTAAATAATTTTATTGTAAGTGAAAATTAGAAACTTTGTATTCAGTGTAGCTTCAAAAAATCGGAAAAAATATTAGGTCAACTTTTTTTATACCATTTTTTAGAACATGTTTTACACTGGGAATTTTTTGCATATAAACTATAATGGTTTATTAAACACTTTTTATGATAATGTGCGAGTGCATGATTCATTTAATGGCCGTTCCGTACATCCCATTTCCGTACAAGGCAAAATCAGTGACAGTTCCGTACACGATGCACGTGTCGCGATACTGGGGATCATTTGTAAGAAACTGTCATTAGCAATAGTGGTAGTTGCGTTTCCCGTTTAGTGCGTCATCACAAACCTCTACTTGGTTTGAGTGCCGCTTCGTGCGCTGACCTGCTGATAATGCAGTAAGCCACTAATTCGAGTTTATCTTTCCAATACAACCCTGTTAATAACTAGACTTCAATGCGGAAGTGTATGTTGATTTTTCTTCTATTGTTTTCAAATGTTAATGTTTTTGTTTGGGTGGGGACTTAAACGCTCCGCTCGCTTCTCTCGCTCCGCTTGCCCACAGACCGGAAATAGTGGGCGGTGGAACCAATTTTTTGGCCGTATTCAGTGACGGGCAACACCACTTTTTGGCCATGTGATTCTTAGAATGCTCTCCGAGAATATGGTCACTAAGGGATTGTACCTGTATGCAACTACCTCTATTGCTAATGACAGTTTCTTACAAATGATCCCCAGTATCGCGACACGTGCATCGTGTACGGAACTGTCACTGATTTCGCCTTGTACGGAAATGGGATGTACGGAACTATACGATACTCTTTCAATGCAAATAAAGCGTGCCAATAACTGGGAACAGTGGCGTAACTACCGGTGTTCCGTGTGTTCTGCGGAACAAGGGCCCGGGCCTTCAGGGGGCCCGGTCACACCGCTTATAAGAATATCGAATATCCCGATTATAGAAATAAGAACGCGGGCCCCAGATCAGTCCAGGTTTAGTTCTTAACAAATTTCCCCGGTTATTGGAATATCGCATAATGGAATAAACAACTTATTGAGCCTAAAAGCTTGTTTCAAAAAATTTGGTACCTGTGCAGTGAGATTGATTAAACCATATTCTTGATAATAACTTCAGTTTGAAAAAATATAACAACTTCCGGTTTGCAGCATTTTGTTCTTAATTCTGTGTGTAATGACACCGTGTTATAAAAAATATGCAATTCCAGAAAAAAATGAAATAGAAGTGCCTCTGATATCAATAAACGAATAGTCCTGCAATATTCACGAACATCCTTTAGAAAAATGCTCTATTAATGTGAGCAGAAGTGGATTACCTCCTATCAAAATAAAAGTGAAAAGAGATATTTACTTGATCGAGACGAAAATAGCTTCCAAATTAAAAATGCTACAATAAAAAATTACCGACAGTGTTTGGGCAGCACTCGTATAATGCCTGCAATTACAATATGTCAGCAGGGTACGGATTTATAAATCGAAACATTGCATCTAAGTTGCCGTACCGTGTGAGATACGATCTGGAGCGATTTTTGCACGATCGTATCTCGAGAAAATAACTAACATTCTCGCGACATAAATAGTACTCCCCAGGACAGATTTATCCCCAAAAGTGTAATTTAACCATGGATAGAGACAAAGACGGAGATAATCAAGCCTCACTGTTCCCACAGAACCTGCAAATTGCAGGAACGAAGCAACTATTTGAGTATTACTCTGTTATGATTGCTTTCTATTTCAAGCCGTATTATCTTTAATGGTTTAGAAATTAACTTTCTGCACTAGTTACAAATTTTCCTAGTAAAGTTCACCTGGCTTGCCGGAAACTGGTTTGCATTATAGGCAGGTTTATTATAAGCAATATTCTGCACGCCAATCTCGAAGGTCGACCCCCAACTTTTATTTTGTTTACAAAAATACCTCCTTGTAAATTGTGCAAATTAGCCAGCGCGGCGTGGCATTTGAATATTGAAATTATAAATAGACACCAGCGTTAATTTGCTGCGAGAAATTGTACATATAAATCATGATCGCCTGGATGCTGCTCGCCTAATAATCATTTCCTCCTGGTCTGGAATACAAAGTACGACATCAGAAATACCCACATACATAATTATTGTTGTTTAAAACGCTGATATTCAAAGTTTACTATAAATTCTTAATAAGTTAACCCCACACGCCAAAAGACAGTGACACAGTAATTAAACTCGACACGTGTTTCGCTGACAACGTCAGCATCTTCAGGAGTTGAAGATTAACTTATTATTAAGTGAATTTACGTCAAAGTTCTTGACCCATCCACTGTGTATTCAAAGTTTAAGTCAACCACAAACAACGACTCAATACTGACACGTACTCACACGTGTGGGCCGACTACGCACTATTGACCAACCCTGTATAGGTAGAATCCATAAATATCTGCTTCTACCGTCTATAAAGTTCAGACGATTCGGAAACTCGATTGGACCTATTAATGTATCTCTAATACACTGCCGGACAAAAAAAAACGGACACTCTCAGAATTACTATTTTAGTGATTAAAAAACAACGGGCGGTTTGAAATGATATTTAACTATATTCTTTTCATCTTAACAATAAATAAAAAACAAGAAACAAAATGATTCGTCAACAAAAACCTAACAAAAGTATTTTTTTAGAGATCAACCTGTAACTTAAGAACTTGAAAAGACAAACAAAAAAATATTAAAAGGAAAAGCACACTATTAGAACCAAATTAATAATGGGTGTTACCACCACGAACTCTTATTACTTCCCTTAAACGTTGTGGCATGCCCTAAATGAGGCTATCAATAGATTCTTGGGGTATTTGTTCACATTTTTCTTGAAGCGCCATTTAATGTTTCTGGTAGGGGTTGGCGACGTCTAATCCTTTTTCCAAGCTGATCCCACAGATGTTCAATGGGATTCAGGTCTGGACTATTGGCTAACCATGGGAGACATACAATACTATCTTCTTCACGGTACTCGGTAACAATTCTTGCTGTGTGTGGGAGGGCGTTGTCATCCATAAACACAAAATTGTCCGCTATAAATGGCATATATGGTGTGACATGGGGTTTCAGGCACTCAACAATGTATCGGTGTGCAGTCATTGTTCCATTCTAAACGAAAATCAATTCTTTGTGAGCGCTCAGAGATATTCCGGTCCACACGGTAATGCTACCACCATTGAAACTGACCCTGGGAGATATACAATATCGACTGTACACGCCACACCTTTTCACGCCCATCTGGTGGCCTGACACTAAATCTTGACTCGTCCGAGAAGAGCACGTTCCTCCATTGATGTTCGTCCCAATTTACATATTGCAGCGCAAATGCAAGTCATGCTCTTCGATGTTCTACGGTCTACAGGGGACCCGTAGCTGGCTTTCTTGAAGTCAAAACATATTCGTTTAGCCTTTTCCGAACTGTTCTGGCTGAAACTGCCACTCCTCGAACTTCGGCTAACCGTCCAGCAAGAATAGGTGATGGCAATGCTCGATCGGGCAGCGCAGCAACATGGAGAAAACGGACATCTTGATGGTTCCCAGTCCGTGGACGACCAGATCCGACCTTCTTTACAAACCCATGAGTTTCACGAAATCGCAAGACTACATTTTGCACTGCATTACGGGGCATATTCAGCACTTGAGCAATATACCGCACTCTTCGGCCATCGTGACTTAAAGCAACAATTTGTGAACTAATTTTGGGGTGCATTGTATGGAAAAGCTGACATTTACAAATGAAATTTCACCAAAAAATCAATAGAAAATAGAGAGCAGCCCAATAAGGTAAAAGATTTTGATGTTTCAATAAAGATGCATGAAGAGTCAAAATGCGGATTTGGCTGTTTAGGCTTACAAAAGGTGCAATATTCAGCTAAAACTTTCTTTTTCCTCTCTAGTAGGGCAATCGTTAATTATTTGCGTAAGTTAAGTAACATAAAAATATTGTAGGGCCTCAAAATAAAAATAAAAACATGTGTCCGGTTTTTTGTCCGGCAGTGTAATTTCGACTCATAAATTGACAGAAAATCTGTGTTGAAAATTGGACCTTGTAAAAAGGGCCTCGTCACTTCACACAATAAGTGGAAGTATATTTTCATTATTTACATTCCTCTGCAAAAATTCAACTCTGGATAGAAAATCTTAATTTCTAAGGTCATGCACTCTCTGATAATGATATGGCCTAATCCCTTGCATTTTGAACATTATGCCTATCTGAAATTACCATTTTTATTTAAATATTTTTTTGTTTAATAGGTTTCTACATTTTTTATTATTACCACTGCTCCCGGTACGTTCGTACCTATTCCTTGGCATGCTTCTAACACTGATTAATGATTATAGGATTTTTTTGATGTCGTTTAAAATATCTTCTAAATTGTGATTCCCTTCAGGTCTTCCTTCCCCTCGACCTCACAGAAAAAATTCATTTTCGGCTAAATTTCTATGCCTATGCTTATAGGAATCTCTTGTCTTATTCTTGGCCACAGAACACGCTAGTAAAATATTGCGCGCTAATTTCTGGCCATCATATGTAGAAAAGGTGCAATAGAAAGAGCAGAGTCTCAACCACCGTGTACATGGGGAAATAACATGGGCAATTACATTTTTGGGGATTCCTGCTCCCCATGTGTAGTTACAGTGGTGGTAAAGGTAGCAATCCAAAGATTACTTTTTTCTGCGTATGAGGATATCAAAAACTCTACAACTTTCCAATTTATTAAAGCATTAAAAGCAAAAATTACATTAATAATTTTCTAACTAAAACACAGAAATTTATCAGATTATCCATGACAACTTAATTTATTCTAAGCACGGACGTCTTTGATTTTTATGGATTTTCTGAACTGTCAACATTTAAAAATGAACAAAAATATTTATTCAGTTCAAGAAAAGGTTTTCATTGCGAAAATATTTTACGGCGGCAATAGTTTGCGCGTAGACCGTGCCTTATTTTCTGTAAAATTCAATAACGGTCCTATTCCTTCGGTATAACAACAAATAATTTAGTAAGAAATTTGAAGGCTATGAATCTTTCACCGAAAGAAGTTAATTTTTACTAATACATAAACTTGTTTTTTTATTTAGATAATTCTCATTCACATTTTTATTGTCATTACCTATAGTTGACAATTAATTGATTACTGGTGTGGATGTTTCGTTGGTGAATGCTGGTCCATAGTTTAGGGTAAATTGTAGGTGCCGTCTAACTCTAACCTATTAAAAAGTTTTTGGAAAATGTTAAAGCAGTAAAATGAGACAATAAAAATTAAATTACTTTAATTTTACTGCAATTATGAAAAATTTAACAAGCGGCAACATTTGTTTATTTTGCTCTAATGAATTTTGTAATCTGGCAATTTAATACTTATTTATTTCATATCTAGGTAAGGACAAAAACTTATTAATATACAATGAAATTAAAGTAACATAAAAAAGAAAAATAACTATAACAAATATTCAAATAAACCCCCATTCTGTATCAGACAGTATCCCAGACTGTTATAGAAAGAATTTCTCACATTCGCAAGTTGCCGATCGTTTATTAAGTTGCATTCCGCAAAAATAGCATTCCTTAAAGAATCAATATTTGGGTGACGAGTTTTATAAATCTTATTTTTTAAATGACCCCACAAGAAAAAGTCACACGGTGCCAAATCGGGAGATCTAGCTGGCCAGTTTATAGCACCACCTCGACCAATCCAGCTCTCTGGAAATATTTCATTTAATAGTTCCCTCACTTGTGCTCCAAAATGTGCTGGGCATCCTTCATGTTGAAACCAGACCTCCCGATTCGCATGTCCAACTTCTTCTAATGCAGGGCCAATATGGTTAATTAAAAGATCTAAATAAGCTTCTGAATTTAAATTTCCCTGTATTTCAAATGGTCCTATAATGCGATTATTAAAAATGCCTGCCCAAATATTGATTTTTTGAGGGTATTGCGTTGTAGTGGCTAGATTTATTCTGGGATTTTCCTGGGCCCAATGCCTAACGTTTTGTGAATTTGGCTCTTGATTTAAAGTGAAGCTACACTCATTGGTAAAACAAATTGATGAGAGGAAGCTGCGATCCCGATTAGCCCGTTCTTGCATTTCTTCACAGAAAGTTTGCCTTGATTCTTCGTCAAAAGGAAGTAACTCTTGGTGACATTGGAATTTAAAAGGGATGATATTTGTTTTTTTTAATATCGACGGTTGAAAGGAGAAATGTATAACACGCCCATTTACTAACTTTACAGGAGAGCTGTTTAAAGTTTGCAATTTCGGAAAAAAATTTATAAAGATTGTGATAATTGTCCGATTTCAAAAATTTTGACATCCTTGGAAAGGTATTAAACGCTGCTAGGTATTGTAAAAGTTTTAAACCTAAATTCTGAATTAGTTTAGAAATTAATGGCGTATTATACAAAATGCGCTCAGTTTAGAAACAAGAGAAATGTATTAAAATTAACTTACGTAACATTTCAATGACAAAGAATAAGCTAATATGCCCAAACATGTTTAATTCTAAATTAGTTTAAATGTTTTATAAGCACTGCGTTGCCTGGAAAAGGTTGCCAAAAATGTTTTAACAGCAAAATATTTTGAAATGTGATTCTTTATAGTATCTAAAATTACGTAGGTGCTATTTAAAGCCAATTAATAATCTTTCTTTAACTCTCTAAGATGTGAATGGGTCTTAATATCTAAAATTTAATAAGGTGCTTTTCTATTTATTTGTTGTTGTTGTTGTTGTTGTTGTTGTTGTTGTTGTTGTTGTTGTTGTATTTAATTATTCGAATGAGTTCGGAACTCAGGCAAAGTTTATCTCAATTTCACACAATTTGCATTTTAAGTTAGAAGTTTTTTCAATATTGCATGTTTCGAATGTGCATGGAAAAGCGTAGACCACTGGTTTCGTCCTTTTGGGACTCATCAGTACGGTGCTTTGCCCTACACACTCGAACCATGCAATATTGCTTGCTGCATATTATACTTACATGCTTGGTGCAAGTATTAGCAAGAGCTAATTATTAGCCGAATTATGCGGCGGTAATGAGTGGTACTGGACTGTTCGAACAACTATTTCTCGTGCAAATACCCTGCCAGGCATTGAATTATAGAACTAAATCCAGATTTTGTGTACTACGGAGATCATATACGGGATGCTACCCCAAACGTATCGTTAGACTTCGAACATCCTTGGATCTCTACATGCTTTCCTGCTCTACCAGCAGTAGTCTTATGTATGTTAGAAGTTTTTTCAATATTGCATGTTTCGAATGTGCATGGAAAACCGTGTAGGGCAAAGTACCGTACTGATAAGTCCCAAAAGGACGAAACAAGTGGTCTACGGTTTTCCATGCAAATTTGAAACATGCAATATTGAAAAAACTTCTAACATACATAAGACTACTGCTCGTAGAGCAGGAAAGTACGTAGATATCCAAGGATGTTCCAAGCCTAACGATATGTTTGGGGTAGCATCCCGTATAAGATCTTGTAGTACAAATCTGGATTTAGTTCTATAATTCAATGCCTGGCGGGGTATTTGCCCGAGGAATAGTTGTTCAAACGATCCAGTACCACTCAATTAGCATTTTAGTTATGAACTAAAATAAAACAAGTTCTTTTGCAAGAACTACTATGAATTCTTAATAAATTAACCCCGCACGCCGAAAGACAGTGACACAGTAATCAAACGTGTTACGCTGACAACGTCAGCATCCTCAGGAGTTGAAAATTAATTGCAGGAATTAACTATTATAATATTAAACTAACAAACATAACTTAAAAAATTATTAGGCAGCTTTATACAAGTTACGGTTTGGCACATTTTTTATTTTGCTGGTTATAACAATTGTCTCTTCTTCAGCATTTGGAGCCATAGAGTATGCAACGATTTAAAACAGTAAATTCTTATTACTGGAATACTTGTCTCAAGTTATTTTGTATTAATAACCATGTAAGAACGAAATTATAGAGTTAAACAAACAAAATAAGTATATTACATAGAAAACAAACGTTTTATTCGCCCTATTTGGATCAATTTGATAAGAGGAATCATGTTTTACATGCCACTCACTTAACATTTTCTGTCAGTTAAAACGTATAATGTGCAACTACTGTGTCTGCAAAATGCAAAGTAAAATGATTTATGTGCCAAAATGCGCTTAAATGGTACCATGCAAAATGTCTAAAATTGATGCAAGTACGTTTTATTTGAAAGCGAAATTGACTTATTTGCAATATGTCAAATCTTACAAGTGGCTTAAAAGTCACATACTTACTTTTGCGTAAAATGATGGTTTTTAAGACATTTCTTTTTCTTATACCCCCCTATGAAAATCGAATGTATAATACGCCTAAAGTTTATCGGAAAAAAATGAAACTTTGCCAGATCAACGCAGAAAATTCTGCTGATTCCAACGATATAAGTAACTCATTTTCGCCAACCGTCGATATGTTACGGACAGTTTCTCTTGAAACAATACATTCTAGGGCAATAGACCTTAAACTAGATGTTGGACTAGCAGTTATCAGACCTATTACCATTTCCTCTACCTCAACATTTAGATTTCTTGGAACGAGTAAAAAAATAAATGATAAGATTAATTTTAGTTTTGTTTCACTCCACGTTATCACTTGTTAAATTTCTCATAATCCCAGTAAAATTTAAGTTAGCGAACAATAAGGAATTAGCAACTAGGTAATAATAATAAGCGAATCAGAATTATCTAAATACAAACCAAGTAAATTTATTAGTAAAAATTACCTTCTTTCAATGAAAGATTCCCAGTATCTTCAAATTTCTTAACTAAATTTTTTATTGTTGTTACCGAAGGAATAGGACTGTTATTGAATTTTACAGAAAATAAGTCACGGACTACCCGCAGACTATTGCCGCCGTAAAATGTTTTCACAATGAAAACCTTTTCTTCAACTGAATAAATATTTTTGTTCATTTTGAAACCCAAATTTTAAATTGTCGATAAATAATGTTGACAGTTCAGACGAATTAGAAATTAGAATCAAGGGAGTCTTTGATTAGAATAAATTAAATTGATGAATATCCGTGTTTTAATTCGAAAATTATTAGTGTAATTATTTCCCCATGTACACATGGAAGTTTGTCACACGGTATACATAGGTTATACTGAAATCGTCCAACTATCAATAGAGCAATTTCCATTTTTCTCTGAGATGTCACCTACAAAAATTTTTGATTTCAATAATTTACACTTCGTAGAATGAAAATTGTCACATCCTCAACTGCTCCAGACATGATAATTTGTATTTTTTCATCCGTAGTTTCTACTTGTTCGGCGTGTTGGAAATTTTAGGACGTTTGTCTTTCATTTCAACACCAACATCACTTTTCTCGTTTTTCTGACATCCTCTTGCCTCCTTTGTTTCATAAATTGAAACTAGCTAAAAGTTGCTACCCTATGGAACTGAACTTGCTTTTTTGTGCATGTAAAACTGCGTGAGATAAAAAAGACATCAATATCGCCCCATACAAAGGCAACAGTGTTGCTTTCGGAATTTAGATAATGAGGTCTGCGAGCCTGATATTGTGTAGGTATATCAAACTTTCGTCCTTCCTACAGGAATAAACTTCCAGTCTTATCCTATATTCGGCAGCCCAGATAAAGTGCTTTGGAAAGTTGGAAGGGGAGGGTACAGATTTTGGATGGTAAGTTTTCAAAAGCAATGTTCTTCCCAGGGAGGTTTTACCAAGTTTTATTATAATTAATCTTATCTATCTAAATATTATTGAGAGTCATAAAATATGCTCCCAAAAAGGTGACATAATCTCTTGTACAAAATATACAGAATGCAGGATTCATTAATCCTTCGGGCTCTATGTAGTAAACTAGAAACAATGAACGGTTATATCAAGTAATAAAGCAATCTCAGTGTTCTTCATGCAACAGAAAAATCGGATTCGAGAGGAGAGTATAACATTCTTGCTTCAGATGAGCAGTCGTCGGTGTACTAGGCGGTTTCGCAAGTCGAGCACGCCACTATCGTTACGATGCCTGGCTTCGGGTAAGAACAAAGTGAAATATCCGCATTAAAGGCCCCAATCAAGTTAACCGTATTAAGAAAACCGGCAGCCTCGGGTCCTAAAACGAACGCGAATGCTGCCGGTGTAAGCTTGAATTTTTCCGGGCCGCTTGTTCAACCAGCGTTAAGAAATAATAATAACGAAATGTGCATTACTGAACGCAATTTGCATATCAAAGTTGGCTGTTGTATTTGCAGGCTGTAATTTTGTCTATAATAGTGCGCAGTACCAGAGGTATAATGAATTATTCTGCGTTGGTATTCGAACAATAGGTGAGAATTTTTATTGGACAATAAATATTTGTGTCAATGAAAATGCATCCACTAAAGCGGCTATAAAAATAGCTACATCATATTAATTTAACCGCAATTGCTTCTCCTTGCAAATTTTAAACGTGTACATGGCGGAATAATTTTATAAAAACGTTTGAAATGTTCACAATGTTTAATACAGTGGACGTCTGTTGTCTATTACCATTTTAAAACTGTGGGTTACTGTTTAGTTGGTCAAACTTTTGATGCATTCTTCGCGTCTTCTTAAACCTCTTATAACTTGGTCTTGCATCACTAATTTCTCCATCAATCCCCTTCTACCAGCATGACCAAAGAAATAACATTGCCTTTGGTTGTGGAGGGGTGTTTTTTGGTGTCGATGTTAAGCTCCTGGCTAACTAGAGCGTTGTTTCTCTGAGCACTATGTGATATCCTTATAAATCCTCAGTAGAAATTTTTTTTGTAATACTCACTTGAGCAGGTAAACAACATCATCATAAAGTTTTCAGTCCAAGAACTGGTTGGACGCCTACCTCCGTCCTTTACTATTCTGACTTTTATTCCTATCTCTGACTCTTAGTATGTCACGAACTAAGCCTTAGTGCCTCAGAAGGTGTCCTACCATCCTATCTCTCCTATTCTTTACTGTCTTCCACAAATTTCGCTTTTCTCCAACTCTTTCTCTGTTCAAATATTGCATGTTTTGAATGTGTGTGGAAAACCGCAGACCAACTGGTTTCGTCCTTCTGGGACTCATCAGTACGGTGCTTTCCCCTACACACCCAAACCATGCAATTTAATCTTGCTATATATGCTGCCGCTCTCTGGACAGATATCAGCAAGTGACAACTACTTTGAGTAATTATCTGTTATTAATTAGTGGTACTGGACCGTTCGAACAACTACTCCTCGGGCAAATACCCCGCCAGGTTAGCAACCTCTCTGTTTCTAGCCTTATAATCCAGTCGAATTAGCAAAAAAATTCGGGCAATATGGAAATAACTCGGACAAAGCTAGACTTTTTTTAATTGCTTCGCATTGACTCAAATAACAATATCCTAAGTTTTCTATCTCGAGCGAGGACCGGAAGTGACCGCCATTTTGACAGAAAGGCGCGAATAATGTTTTTTTTGCGAGAAACTCCTTTTCACTCCATCCTACGTCAAATATATACCTAACCATTTTGAAAGCCTATTAAATTTGCTACAAAGCCCCACTATAATTATGACCTTACCATCAATAGTTTCGAAAATAACGGAGTTCAAATTTCAAAATTTTACCGAAAAAATGGTAAAACCTAGAATTGCTGCAAACTATTTTTTATAAATATACCTGCATTCAGTGTGAAACATTGAAAAATAGTTTGAAATGATAAATTCCACTTTTTTTTATTTCGTCCAGGATGTGGACATTATTGGACAAAATTGAACAAAAACACATTTTTGGACAAAATCAAGTTTCATTTTTATTTATTAAATACTGTAAGTTAGTATACATAGTCTGCTAACCAATCTACCCAAGCAACACGCCTTAGTTTAATATACATTTTATATAATTGACAGTATAAAAGTTATACGTATATCGCATACCAATTATCAACGAATTTTAAACGTTTTACATACGTATAGGAAACCAGCATTTCATATTCGATACGTTTAATAACGGTTTTTTTCGACTGTATATATATGTATATCAATAATACTTCTAGATTATATATTTAAAGAATATCTTGTGCGTTAAATATACGTTCATCTATATATTTACGTGTATAATACGTATGCTGAATTATAAAATATTTACTTTTTGTTAATCCGTAAAAATGTGTCGCTCTTAATCGAATTTATATACATATATTTTATCTATTATGTTGTTTATGCGTATAAATTGTATGTTTTAAATGTCGTGTTTAGAAATAGCCCAATAAACACATGTACGTAAAATATTCGTTTATAAAACGTTAGTTTGCTTTAAAAGACGTTCTCGTTTGAAAATTAAACGTATATTTTGAAAATAATTTTTATACGTATAACTTTTGACCTAAAATAAACGTAAAAACTGAAACGTATATTAAATATTCTGTAACAGACACATAATATACTTACGTTATTATTCGTAAGAAAGTCATCCAACAGTCTCTCAATTTACGTTTTTAATGCGTAGTATTCTGTGTCATATTTCACGTGGAAACATAGGTGCAAATTAAACGTTAAACTTCTAACGCTTTATTTACAAATTAATTTTATGTATATAATATGTATCAATTGTGCTCATTTTAACCTGTTGGGTAAATAATATAAGTACATGTATTAACGGAAGAACATAATATAAATTCATTTTACGTTTACTTTACGTTAATTACACGTATTCATAGTTGTCAGACGATATTTCACTAATGTGCATCTAGGTGCCGTGAGTTTGGCTCTTGCTTGTACTTGATTCCCGAAGCCATTTAAAGGTGCAAAGCTTGGGATGATATTATTAAATAACCAGTGGTCTGATGTTGCTGTACAGGGTATCCTACGACGACCTTACACGATCTGTATATAGAAAAGTATATATAGTAGAATTACACAAATTTGCCCAAATAGGTAATTGAGGATGCTCAATTCTATTAAATTATTTTTGAGTTTCTGCGACTTCCGGTTATACTGGAAATAGGCACCAACTTCCTTATTTTAAATGGAATGCCTACGTTTTTATTACGGATTCAGATTTTTGATCGCATTTCAAGGTCACCTTAAGTAAAACATATGAGTAAATTGCACCTTCTTCAAGATATTAGACGTTAAAAATTGTCATTTTTCAAATTTCATCAATTATAGCTTGGAAACGGTACGAGATAAAGAAAAATGACTTACATGTCCCTATCCCAGTTTTTAATTCTCTATCTAAATGGTCTGGAAAATACTGTCTCCTGATTGGTCAACAAATTACAAAAAGTTGCCAACCAGGAAGCAGTATTTTCCAGACCCATTAGATAGAGAATTAAAAACTAGGATAGGGACATGTAAATCATTTTTCTTTATCTCGTACATTTTCCAAGTTATAATTGATGAAATTTGAAAAATGACTATTTTTAACGTCTAATATCTCGAAGAGGGTGCACTTTATACATATGATGTTTTGCATAGGGTGACCTTAAAATTCGACCAAAAATCTAAATCCGTAATAGAAATGTGGGCATTCCATTTGAAATAAGGAAGTTGGTGTCTATTTCTGGTATAACCGGAAGTCGCAGAAAGTCAAAAATATTTTAGTCGAATTGAGCATCCTCGATTACCTATTTGTGCTAATTTGTGTAATTCTACTATATGTACTTTTCTATATACAGATCGTGTAAGGTCGTCGTGGGATACCCTGAATAGATTTAGATCATGTATCTTAGCAATCGAACTTTGTTCGGTATAGTATAGTAACACGGAGCTGTGTGGAGGCTTCGAACACCCTCTTATGTGCACCCAACAAAGTGCAGTCAATCGACTTTTTCTGAAATTCAGTGCCTGCCGGGGTTTTGAGCGAGGAATAATTGTTTAACAAGTTTTTAACAAGGATTGGTAAACGTATAAAATTAAATTGTGTACGTACAGAATCACGTTCTTGGATATGTATAAAATCAGACAGTTCCGTACGTCAGAAAATATACAAAACTACCTGTAAAATTTGTACCATTCATAAAAGGAATTACAAACGTTTACACCAACGTGTATTTTGTGTATTATAGAAACGTTCTTATTCTTGCTACGTTTGTCTCTATTACTACAGTTATGGTAGTACTCAAAATATACGTAGAAGTGGCGGACATTTTGCAGTTTAATACACATATCGTATAGACCGTATAATCACGGACAGTAGTGTATCGAAATAAACGTTTATTACACTATTGTGTGTTGCTTGGGTAGTCAAGCACCAAAATGAGTTTTCATTTTCATTTGTTTTATTTTTAATATATATATATATATATATATATATGTATACTTCGTTCGTTGTTCCCTCCATGATAAACACCGGGCGGACCGACCTCCGGTATTTCTATTACATATACTACGAAAAGCTTGTATATACATATTTGGGGGAGGAGTCTTTATACGTCGCTCAAGAGAGGGGTAAAGAATTGGACCAAAAAAATGTCTATATATTTCCAAGATATTATTCCTTCTTAGTTCCCTCCGAACTGATATATTTTATCATTAATAATTACTCGTGCTTCCCTCCAGCGCTGTTGCCATATTGTGGAGGGCGCTACGTGTTATTATTACTGTTTCCTTATATTATTTAATGCTGTAATTGAATTAAATATTTGGGGAAGGTTGGGTATTGCAAGAGAGGTAGGTAAGTAGTACGTTATTATTGTTCTGTCTTTTGGATGAGGTATTAAAGATAGTTTATCTGTTTAATAGGGCAGAAAAATTTCTGAAGGAACATTACGTGGTAACACATGGAAAGAAAGTTTTTTAGTAATTGTTTTTCAGCTTTTTGTACTCGTTATTCAGCTTCAGATTCGATATTCGCAATTTTACAGTGGACCAAATAAGTAGCGAATGGAAATTCTTGAAACACGTTCGTATTGGTCAAAAACTTAATAAGTCCCTAAATATTCCTCTAACTAGCGGCTAAAGGGGTGAATTCAACCCCCTTAAATAAGTAAATGTTTTGAAATATCACGATAACCGTATGTAACTCTGAGACTTTACGAAAATCGTATTAAAAAACACTAAAAAAATACGATTTTTAACATTAAATAACGCCGGATCCGTAAGACTTAGACCCCAATGTATGGTTAACAAAGTGACCCGGACGGAACGAGCAGTCATTCAGGAACTGAGGGAAAACAAGGATTTGATGACACTCCCAGCTGACAAGGGCAATGCCACTGTAATCATGGATATCACGGAGTACAAGGATAAAGTGAAGGCTCTTCTAGCAGACCCCATTTACCGGAGGATCAAATCCAATCCTGTGAAGAAAGTGGAACAGTCTGTGAACGCCGCCATCAGGACATCGTCTATACCAGAAGAAATCCACAAACATCTAGTGCAGTCGGATTCGAGAGTACCTCAGCTTTACTGTCTGCCGAAGATCCACAAGGCCGGGAACCCCCTTCGCCCTATTGTGAATGCCAGAGGATCAGCGACTCACCCTCTAGTCAAGTACATCGCAGGACTATTTCGGAGTCTAGTAGGGGAGACGGAGCACCACATCAAGAACTCTGGACATTTCATCGAGAAGATAATAATAATAATAATAATAATACATTTATTGACACCAATATTACTGTACAAAAAGCAAAAATAAACACAAAATTTACAATGGTGTCAAATGGCAAGCATTCAGGCAATTCCAAATATCAAATCTGCAAAGCCTGATCTTCCATGCTTGCCAATTAAACTTAAACTAGAAACAACATAAGAAAATAATAATTCTAGAACTTAACTAAATAGTACCTAAATAAATAAGCTGCGAAACAGAATTCAAGGAAGCAAGTAAGAAAAGAAGAGTCAGTACGGAAAGACAGAGAAGCAAGAAGAAGAGAAGGAAGAAGAAGAACACAACCACGCAAAACCCACACAATGCAAGCCAAAAATGGGCAAAATGGATCTTCATAAACGGCTACTGCTGGTCAATGAAAATTTTGAAAAGCTCACGCCTCACGGCAGCGCAAGGAACAGCCACGAACGAGTGAAATTGATTTAGTAAAGACACAACATTATAAGAGAACAATCTTTTGAATATTTCCTTGCGATGCCGAGGAATCGTGAGCATTAGTTTACGGCGAGTGGCGATGCCATATACATCAGCGCGAAAAACAAGTTTATTGTACAAATATAAAGGTATACGCATCTGAACAATCTTCAGAAAGAAACAAACCATGTGGAGGCGACGTCTGTTAAACATTTATGAGACACTCGCGAACGCGCTCTAATTCCAAACATTAAACGAAGACATGAATTCTGCACTTTCTGAATACGACATTTATCACGATAGGAGAGACAAGGAGCATAGACAGTGTCACAGAAGTTGAAATGAGAAAGAACGAGTGAGTCACACAATGTCCTCTTAGTATTCAAATTGAGATAATGCCTTTGTCCATACACGAGTTTCAGTGCGAGATACGCCCTCTGCAGCAGGGTGTTGAAGCGCAAGTTCGAATCTATCATCACTCCCAAATTCCTGACACAACTCCTAAACGGTAGGACCGTATCTTCTATTTTCAAAACTAAATTGTTTGTTATGGCATTCCTGGATGCTTCATCACCAAACACAATCGCACAAGACTTCTTGGGGCTTATCTTCAGTAAGTGTTCGTTTGGATATAGTAAGTAACATATCGAGATCTTTATTTATAAGCGAAAAAGCATGACAAGCATCTGCAGCTTCAAAAGAATGGTAAAGTTGAGTATCGTCAGCATAAAAGTGATAGTTACAGTGAAGAAACGATTTGTGAAACATAGAAGTATAAATAGTGTACAAGATAGGGCCTAGAATACTACCCTGAGGCACGCCGGATGTAAGACTGCTCGGCGAAGATAAACAATTATTATAGGAAACACATTGACTTCTCTCCGACATGAATGATGCAATCAGCCCCACAGCTTCAGGGGCAAGACCGACATAATGCATAATAGAGATCATAATATCGTGATTCAGAGTGTCGAAGGCTTTTGAAAAATCGATTAGGACCAAAACAGTAAGTTTGTTGAGGTCAAGAGCACGAAATATATCGTCCGTAACCTCCGACAAAGCCGAAGCACAACCATGACCCTGCCGAAAACCAGACTGCCTCAAGGGTAGTACATTAAAAGTGTTTAAATGCACACGCAGCTGCAATTCAATAATCGTTTCAAAAACTTTGGAGAGAACAGGAAGAATGCTTATAGAACGAAGATCACTAAACTTGGTAGGTGCTGCAACTTTAGGGAAAGGAATTACATGTGCACGTTTCCAAGATCTTGGAAAATATGAGCCACGTATGCATTCGTTGAAAATATGAGTGAGAAAAGGAACAATAAACGGACAACACAGAAGAATAAGCGAAATATTGAGATCGTCACTACCATACGCCCTGGACTACTAGACCCAGGAGACGTTTTGGTGAGCTTCGATGTCACTTCGCTCTTCACGAAGGTACCCATTGAGGACGCTTTGGAGGAGACCCGTTCCAGACTGAGGCAACGAGGAATGGAAGACCTCTTGGGTTTGGCTCGACTCTGCACGAAATCTACGTCCTTCGCCTTCGACGGGGAGTTCCATGAACAGGCCGATGGAGCAGCGATGGAATCACTTCTATCACCAGCATTAGCCAACATCTACATGGAAAGCTTCGAGATCACGGCCCTGGACACAGCGACTCTCAAGCCGAAGTGTTGGTTCAGGTATGTGGATGATACCTTCATCGTATGGTCCCATGGATCCCAAGGACCATCTGAACGGACTGCACCCCAACATACAGTTCACGATGGAAATGGAGAAAGACGGCGCCCTCCCATTCCTGGACGTCCTCGTCAACCGCAAGACTGATGGAAGCCTGGGACACAGAGTATACAGGAAGCTGACGCACATGGATCGCTATTTAAATGCCGCTTCCCATCATCACCCGGCACAGAAGCAGGGAATCATTAACACCTTGGTGCACAGTGCTCGCCAAATCAGCGAACCGGAACACTTGGAGGAAGAACTAGCGCATCTGAAGACATCCCGAAGGAGGAATGGATATTCTCTATGAGCCATAGAGTCATAGAGTGTGCTATCGGGAGGAGCGACCAACGGCGAGAGGCCTACATTGCGGCGGCCTACCTTTCTTACATAGATGGATACGCGGACAAAATCGGACGCCTTCTCAACAAAAACAAGATCAACATAGTGTACAATCGGCCTGGAAAGATTGCTGCAAGTTTCCCTAGGACAATAAGAAAGCAGAAGGAGCATCAAGGACCAGGAGTATCCAGCATCCTATGTATCTGCGGTAAGGAATACATCGGAGAAACGAAGAGACAAATCAGCACGAGGCTACACGAGCACAGGAGGGACTTCAGGAACCAACGGACGGACAAGTCAGCAGTTGCGGAACACTCCTCTTTGCCAGGACACGAGATTCGATTCGAGGATGCTAAGGCGCTAGCAAGGATTCCCAATTTCTGGCCCAGACGGATCAGGGAGGCTGTAGAGATCTTCAAGAGACCCAACTTCAACAGAGATAGAGGAATGGATCTACCGGTTACTTGAAAGTTTCAGAGTAGGAGTAGCTTCTGAAGAAGACTCCGATATGCGAGTCGAAACGTCAAGTATTAATGTTAATTTTAATTTTAGTGTTACAGATTACCAACGACGACGTGGCAAACAGCCCGGAAACCATTATTCCATGGACAACGGCCACGAAAGCCTTAAGAAGAAATTGACCCATGAACTCAACAAACACTCCAAAAATGTAGTCAGATACAAGGTGCTCTATTTAAAAAAACAAAGTTAGGTGCTGTACAGAAGAAATGGAACATCCTGTATACTCGAAAGTAATTTTAAAATGTGAGGATGTTGATTAGCTGCATCTTTCATTCGAATCATTTTTCGATATCTATAACTACTGTCGGGCTATGTAGAAAATACGCTGGCGTGGGACACCCTGTATACTGGGAATTTTGTACAAAATCTCAAAGTGGTGCAAGTTTCTGTTTGACATTTACGAATTCTTCCCGAATTTCAAGGGTTAGATTAAACCCATTATCCCTTGAATAACGGGTTCATATTTTCTTACCAAGTTAGTCTTATTTAAGAATTCTTAATGAATTTCAAGGTTTGGATTCAACCCCTTAACCCCTGAATCAAGAGTCTTATTTATTGGGATTTTTGTACAAAATCTCAAAGTGATAAAAGTTTCTGTTTGGCATTTACGAATTCATCCCGAATTTCAAGGGTTGGATTCAACAACCCCTTATTCCATGAATCTCGGGTTCATATTTTTTCCCAAGTTAGTCTTGTTTACTGTAATTTTTGTGCAAAACCTCTAAGTGATACAAGTTTCGGTTTGGCATTTACGAATTCTTCCTGGATTTCAAGGGTTGGATTCAACTCCTTATCCACTGAATCTGGGGTTCATATTTTTTCTCAAATTAGTTTTATTTACTACGATTCTTCTACAAAATCTCAGTGATACAAGTTACTTTTTGGCATTTACGCTTTTTTTGAATATTGGGGATTGATAATTCATCCCCTTGTCACTTGAAATTCGGGTTGTACATTCTGTTCTTAATACGATTTTTGTAGCCTGAGTTATACACGGTTATCGCGATATTTCAAAACATTTCCTGATTTAAGAGAGTTGAATTCACCCCTTTAGCCGCTAGTTAGAGGAATATTTAGAGACTTATTAAGTTTTTGATCAATAGTAACGTGCTTCAAGAATTTCCATTCGCTACTTATGTAAAATTTCGAATCTCGAATTTGAAGCTGAATAACTTCCACTACGTGTCAACACTCGCATTTAATAAGTATCCGATCACTTTAATTTGCATGTTGCATCAGAGTACTATACTCATAGAACATAAATCCTACACTGCCAGAGACAAGGTAAAATAAAACGGTGTTGTCAAATTTCAGAGGGAACTAGATCGACTATTTAAATTACAATCTTTTAAAACAAAGTGGAGGGAACATAGAACGAAATTTGTAATCTACAAACACGATTGCAGCGCCGCCGGGAGAAAGTTGAACTAAACCACCCATTTTCAAGACAAAGATATACAAAGTACCCTCCAGGCAATTTTCCTTCAATTGCTAGGAGGGAGGTTGGACAATCGTTTAAAATGATTTTTAACGCAAAACGTTGTTCCCTCCATAATCGGAGGGAACTTGGTTATATATGAGGGAACTTGGAACTAAATATTTGTAGTTTGGAGGGAAGAACGTATGGGTTATAAATATATATATATATATATATATATATATAATCATTCCCCTTATACCTAATAGGTGTCGGGGTTACATATTTCCTAACCGTAAACAAATTTACACCACTGTTTCTTGTCTCTCTCGCTATTAACTTGGTTTTTCCTTTATCCGCCAGTATTTTTCCTATCATATTCTCCCACGTTTCCCGTGGTCTTCCCCTTTTCCTCTTTATCTGTATTTTAGCTTCCCAAATTCTCTTTACTTGTCTGTTCTTGTTCATTCTCTGCAGGTGTCCCCACCAACCCATCTGCCGTTGTCCTATGTATTCTAGGACTGGTTGCGTTACAGGGTCTTCTCTTATTTGTTCATTCCTAATTTTATCCATTCTTGTTACCCCACGGACTCGCCTCAAATACTTCATTTCCGCTGCCTGTATCTGACTCTTCTGCTTTCTTGTTAGAGTCCATCCCTCACATCCATATGTTAGAATGGGTCTGTAAACAGCCCTGAATACATTCATCTTTGTTCCGGTTGAAACTTCCTTCTTGTTGATAAATGTTTTATTTATGCTGTGATACACTTTAACTGCATTTTCTATTCTTTTGTTTATCTCTCTTTCTTGCTTTCCCGTTCCTTCTATTGTCGCTCCCAAGTACTCGAAATATTCCACTTGTTCTATTCTTACTCCGTCTAAGTTTATATGTACCTTTTCTTGTTCTTCTGTTATTGTCATAATCTTTGTCTTTTCCGGATTCATCTTCATGCCATTATCTTCCAGTATCTCTTTCCAAATATCTAAGTTCGTCTGTAATTCCCTCTCACTTGTTGCCATAAGTACTACATCATCAGCATATGCACATTCTTTTATTTCTATTGGTTGAAGATTATTATATCCCACAACCAGGCTCTTAGTTCTCTCATTACATTTCCTTATAATGTGATCCATGAATATTGTAAATAGAACTGGACTCATTCCCCCACCCTGCCTCAATCCTTCTTGTGTCGTGAACATTTCCGATTTCATATTTCTAAATATCACCAAACTTTTCGTGTTCGCATACAAACTTTGAATTACTCTATTCATCTTGTTGCTTACTCCTTTCTCCTCCAGAATATCCCATACTATTTTTCTCGGTACTCTATCAAAGGCTTTTTGTAGATCTATGAAGGCCATATAGGCTTTTCCCCTTTTCAATTTGGTCTTTTCAATCAGCTCTTTGATAGTGAATATGTGATCTTGCACACTTCTGCCCTTTCTAAATCCACTTTGGGATTCTGTCAAGGTTACTTCTATTACATCTTTCAATTTGGTGTTTAGTATTTGTTCATACAGCTTCATTCCTACACTCAGCAATATTATTCCTCTGTAATTATTACATTCTTTTAAATCTCCTTTTTTATGTATAGGCAGTATCATTCCAGTTTCCCAGTCATTAGGTATAGCTTCCTCCCTCCAGGTTTTATTTACAATTTCCAGTAATACTTGTTTTCCCACTTCTCCCATATTTTTCATCATCTCCGACGTCAATCTGTCTTGTCCAGGTGATTTACCGTTTTTCAATTTTCGTAAAGCTTCCAATAGTTCCTTCATTGTTATTCCCTCTTCGTTGTCTGTTATCTCTCTTCTGTTTGTAGTTGTTTGTGTTCTCTGTTCTTCTCCTGCTAGTAACTCCTTAAAATATTCTTGCCATCTCTTCATTATTTCTCTTTCTTCTGTTAGTATATTTCCATTTGAGTCTTTCACATATATTGACTGTTTCGTTTTCCCCTTTCTTAAATTTTTCATTACTTTAAAGAACAGTTTTTGATTGCCTTTGTTATCCTGTTCCAGTTTTGTCCCAAATTCCGTCCAGGCTTTATCTTTTGCCTCGGCTATCATGTTTTTGACGATTTTTCTTTGTTGTTTATATTCTTCGTAAACTTCATTCGTTTTCCTTTGCAAGTACCGCTTCAATTTTATTTTCTTTGTTTTTACTTGTTTCTGTATCTCCTCTGTCCACCAGGCCGTTTGTTTTCTAGTCTTGGTTGTTTTACATGTCCCGCATACTGTTTTAGCTGTGTCAATAGTGATTTCCTTAAATCTACTCCACATCTGCTCTAAATTCAGTATTTCCTTATCTCTCATTAATCCTTCCAACTCCAGATTCGTCACTTCTTCATATTTTGTTTTAACTGCTTCTTTCATTAGCTCATATGACCTTATTGTTTCATGTTCTGTCCCTTTCTCTACTTTTCTATTTATTCTGTTATTGGCTATCTGCTCAATTTTTATACTCGATACTACCAAATAGTGATCGCTGTATATTTCTGGCCCTCTCTTAACTTTAGTATCAACAACTTGTCTTCTTTTCTCTTTTTCTATCAGTACGTAATCTATTATTGACTTCTCTCCTCTACTCGGTTCCTCTCTCGTGTATTTATGTATTTCCTTGTGTTGGAAGAAAGTGTTTGTGATGATTAAATCGTTCATTTGGCAGTACTCTAGCATTCTTTTTCCATTATTATTTCTTGTTATTTCCACGTACTGTCCTATTACTGTTGTATATATATCATCTTTTACACCAACTCTGCTGTTAAAATCTCCTAACACCAATATATCCCCCTTACTATCTTCTGTAATGTTTGTTAGATCTTCCCAAAAAGCTTCCTTAATCTCTGCTCTTTCATCTTCATTAGGTCTGTAAACGCATAATATTGTAATTTTCTCCTCCGCATTTCCAAGTTCTATGCTTAATATTCTTTTCGAGTATGCATTCCATTAATTTATTCTATGTGTCTTTTTCTGATGAATCATGCAACCCACTCCCGCTACTGCTCTTTCATTATTTTCCACTCCACTGTATATCAGCCAATGCCCATTATCCAGTTCTACGCATCCTTTTCCTTTTTGCTTCGTCTCCGATACAGCCAATACATCCAGCCCGGCATCTTCAAACTCTTGTGTTAATTCTTTTTCTTTCCCACTTAGGCTTCTAACATTCCATGTTCCTATCTTTTTTTCTTTCTTTTCCTTCTTCTCGCGTATTCGTCAACATCGTTCCTGCCTCTTTGATCTCATCTAGTTTTTTGGATTTCGGAGCTGGTCCATTTTTTCCAGTCTTTTCTGGTTTTTATCCCATATAAACTTTTCCTCTCCATTTATTATTAGCTTCTGATACTTTATTTGCACTTTTTTACCCTTCTTCCTCTGTTCCTCTGCTTTCTCTTTCAGAATTTTCTGTATTTTATTTTTAATATAATATTTAAAAAATACAAGTTTTTTTAATTTTTGCCGCGTTTTATTGATTTCGTTCAATTTTGTCCAATTTTTCCATAACTATTGATTTTATCCGGACGGACATAATTGGACAAAATCATCCAATTATGTCCACTTGGAAAAATTCAATCAACCCTGGTTAAGAGTAATTTCCTATGCTCGTTTCCACACCACCATGAAGTAGAGTATCCGTGTTCTTTTACGTGGTATTCTCTATTACCTATATTTGTCTGCGTCGTTTAGATACAAGATTCAATGCCCCTCTGGTGTCCACTTTAGGGCGTCCCTTTTCTTCTTCATCGCGCCCTACTTCTTTACCAGGTAGACAATAAAGAAACTCAAATTGTTACTTGGGTGTGGTGTACCACAAGTATCAATACTAGGACCTATGCTATACTATATACTTCTGTGGTCGTTGAATATCTGCGGTATTGACAACACCATCTCTTTGTTACCAGTTATGTGACCAAGTTAGGAAGCCAGTAATTTATTTTTTCCAATAGAACAATATGATTTTTATGTTACACAGTTTTATGCTGGACTTCCTTTCGATTACGCATGAACTTTTGTGACTCTGAAACCAGAAGTCTTTGAGGTAATCGGCCTAATAGATCTAATATCTAAAGGTATGAAAATGGAAGTCGTTAAAAACGAAATTGATGCCGGGTTCTGATCAGTATGCGTGGGTGCACCGATTTCTGCATCAAGTAGGCACTGCACACACTCTCTAAACGTCAAATGCATGCTCACATACACACATCAACTCGTGTGCACTACTTTTAATTTTAAATACATCACGATTAGTAAGGCGAGTATCGAGCAGAACATAAAATACGTGGACAAGCATGACATACGCGGCTTGTTATACGTCGCTGAAATCAGAGAAGATGTGGTAACCGTTAGAAAAAGTCGGATACGCGAAGCGAACCTACGTTTCGTTTTATTTATGTCGTCGCCTGGAGAAAATAGTTCTTGCTGAAATCGAGACGGCAGTGCAAAAGTGAAAACAGAGCGCGCTAAGTTTGGATCGGTGCTATGGGGACTGCAGGAAAATGAAGTGACTGAATTAGCTCAAATAAATGTCACTTTAAATACTCTAAATTTACTGTGTACTATGTACTATATACTATGGAACATAAAGTAATGTTATAATTGATGAGGCCATAAAGGCGTCCCTGATGTACATAGCCCACTTATTAACTCCACGTTATAGGAAAATAATTATGCACCTCGGAGGAGATTATTGTTATTTTCGCCAATTTGACACTGCGAGCGCGTCAGTAGGAGTGGGAATCCAATAATCTAGCACCGTGCCACCGAAGTTCTGAAGAGAATTCATTGTTGTTTGTTTTATGTGCCTGTTATAACTTAAGTTTATTATGTACCTTAAGTACAAAGGAATCTGCAATGGTCTACAGTAAATTAACTTATATTGATAATAAATTTCAGCTTCGTAATGAGCGATGGCTATTTTTATTTCTTCGTAGCTAATAAAGCTTCTAACGAGCGTGGAAAATAACGAGTAGTAGGTATGCTCCTTGGAAGCAACTGAAAAAAGATTTAGCCTGTACTCGTGCTGAAACAAGAAACTTCTGGACATGTTTATTAACAAAATAAGATTCGACTTTTGATGACATTTAAGTACCGTACCTACTGTGTATACGTCATCAATACGAACTTATCGATTCAATCCAATAACAAATATATTGCATTATACGGTATTATAATGAGCTTCAGATGAAATCTTTCCTTAAGCCTATGCTTAGCAGTGAATATCCTGTTATCAACGATCGTGATCTACTGGATTAAATACGTATAATAGGGAAGGAGTGACTTGGAATTTGACAACTACGAAATGCATTCCAAAGCCAACTTTGTCGATATAGTCGGGGAGCAGGGTGCTCTAATTCGACACCCTCTATACAACTCGAACACACACAAGAAAATGAAGTTGATTCTTATGAAAAATGACATGCCGGATTTGAATTTTGAGGTCGCGAAAAAATCAAGATTGCGAAAATCCCGGAAAATCGATTTTTCGAAAAATTTTCCTAAATCAATTTTCGACCATTTTTAATACTTTTCTTGTTGTATTTCAGCAACGAAAAGAGTTAGAGACCTGTTTTTTTTCGTGGAATATACACTGAAATGTGCTGATCATCACAGTGTACTCACGTTGCTTCTACAATTTTCCAATTTTATGTTCGGAGACGCTACACGTGGAAGATGCCAGGAGACCTACGGAGATATCAAATAGATTACATTCTTGTTAGGCAAAGTTAGAAATCAAGTTAGGGACTGTAGAAGTTATCCAGGAGCAGATATAGATAGTGATCACAATAAAGTCGTTATGAAGGCCAATCTTAAATTTAAGATTTTGAAAAAACGAAGCGGAAGAAGGTATCTTGACCCAGAGAGACTAAAAGATGGTGATACGAGCGATAAGTTTGAGAAAAAGACAAACGAAGTACTAAAGGGCGCGGGCGAAAATATTGTTAGGGACATAGAGGAAGAATGGAATTGCATTAAAAATAGTTTAGTTTCCTCAGCTAGGGATATTTTGGGTCATAAACAGAATGAAAGTAGGAAACCCTGGATAACAAAACATATTGTAAGTCTAATAGAGGAAAGGCGAAAATATAAAAATAGGTTAGATGAAATAGGGAAACAAAGATATAAGGCGATCAAGTGGGAAATTATTCGGAAATGTAGGAAAGCGAAAGAGCAATGGATCGATAATAAGTGCAAAGAAGTGGAAAATAAGTTCGAAGTAGGAAAGACTGATGAAGCATATAAAATAATTAGGAGAAATTTTAGAGAAATTGGATCTAGTACCAAAAGCATTAGGAATGAGGCAGGAGATATCCTAATCGAAAGCGGGGAGAAGGCAGATAGGTGGAAAGAATATTTAGGAAACTTCTATGCGGGACAGGAAGTGCAAGATATATTAGAAAGCGAAAGCAGTGTAGAGGGGGATAACCTAGGGAATCCTATAATGAGAGAAGAGTTTGAGCTAGCACTAAAAAGTTTAAGGAATAATAAAGCGCCAGGTATAGATGGCTTGCAGGCAGAAATCTTAAAGTGCGCAGGTCAAGAGGTAATAGATCGTTTATTTAAATTAGTTAGTCGTATATACCTGACAGGCGACATTCCAGAGGATTACAAACGGAACATCATGGTAGCTTTGCCAAAAAGGAAAGGCGCGGATAGGTGCGAAAATTTCAGAACCATCAGTTTAACTTCCCAGGCGTCAAAAATTTTAACTAGAATTGTGCAAAGAAGGATGGAGAAAAAGGCGGAAGAAATATTAGGACAAGATCAGTTCGGATTTAGACGAAATAGAGGAACGCGCGAGGCCATCCTAGCTTTACGAGTAATTATAGAAAAAACGATAGAAAAGAGAAAGAGCGTCTATATAGGATTTGTAGATTTAGAAAAGGCCTTCGACAACGTAAAATGGGGGAAGATGTTCGAAGTGCTGAGAAAGGTAGGGATGAAATATAGGGACAGAAGAATAATACATAATCTCTACGAAGAGCAAAAGGCAGTTATAGAATGTGAGCAGGAACGAAGGGAAGTAGATATCCGGAAGTAATTCCTGGCCGTGTACTCCTTCCATGAAAATAACCTTACATGTGATAAATCATTTCAATAAAATGTAGAATTGAATCCACATATTTGTTAGAATTATTTTTGTTTACGTTCCAAATTAATGCAGGGGTCCAAGAGTTTTGGCTATGTGTGTATTATCAAGGATAAAAGCGCGCGAACCCTTATGTCGCTACGTATCAACTTATCAGCGCGGCTAGCGCGCACAAATTATTTGTGTATACTCGCTGTAACTTTTTTCAGCAACAATATTAATGTTTCCTTTCTTCACCAAAAATAATTTCGAGCCTTTGCCCGTATTTGGACACCCATATGTATATATATTACTTCCGAAAAATAGGATCACTTATCCGGTACGTGAAAAATACATTACATGTGGTCTAGCAAGAAAACATTTTTTTCATAAAATTGGAAAATTGTAGAGACAACGTGAGTAGACTGTGATGATCAGCACACTTCAGTGTATATTCCACGAAAAGAACAAGTCTCTAACTATTTTCTTTGCTGAAATACTTATCACAGACTTTGTTTTTAAAAATAAATTCTACTAACCATGACAAAGTACATTAGTTGAACAGCTGAAAATATTACTGATAAATCTCAAAAACCGATCTGTCCAGGAACATTTGGAAGGATAATGGCTTTGATTGGAAACAAGGAAGCTAAAACGACAACAGCAAAGATGGGTAAAGTGCACGTACCTTTTTAACTTATTTTCTAAAAATGTGTGGATCACCTAAAATATAATAACACAAAACGAAGCTGCAGAAGTAGATGGTGTCACGTACTTGCCTGAAATCTATAAAGCAAGGTTACGTTACTGAGCCCCAGGAGGTAAATGGAACCACCGACCCAAAAAAATTTGAAT
This sequence comes from Xestobium rufovillosum, assembly GCA_963966045.1. Lineage (NCBI taxonomy): Eukaryota > Metazoa > Arthropoda > Insecta > Coleoptera > Ptinidae > Xestobium > Xestobium rufovillosum. The sequence continues at coordinate 5,752,152 of OZ014499.1, read as the reverse complement.
ATGGCGCTGTTAAATCGAAATTTGTATATGACAAACATCAATTTAACCAAAGCAACAGCAGGGTAATCAGAAAAGCGATATTGGTAACATTGACCGTCAATTTATGACAACTGCTATTTTTTCAGCTTGTAAAAATTCCCATAATATTAAATATGATGTGTAATATCCTGTGTTCATGGTAGGTCACTACATGTTAATATTCATATGCAAATACTGAAAATGGCTTGTGGTTAGAAAAAGAAAGATAGGTTAGGTTTGCCCCTCAAAAAAGTCCATTCAGCAGATAACTGAGTCGATAATGGTCCAGTTACCTCATTATAAGAAAACAACTACCAGAGGGGCAGATTGAAAAAAATGTATAGGTACTGCTGAAACATTGAACCAAGCGGTACAGGCTTTTAGAGATCATAGATAAACCATGAAAGGTGCTGCCACAGATTTCAAGGAGCACCTTAAGGCACTATGTTAATGGAACCAGGGGCAAGGGAATGGTTGCAAAGGAAAGGCGAGTTGGAGGAGGTCAGGTCAGGCACTGAAGGAGCAAGAAAAATTCGATCCAGTTCCTTATGCACTTTTTCATTCCTGCCCATATTTTGTATGTAATTTCGAACTTTTGCAATACTGTGGTATTTCCAAAAAAACTGGGCACTTAATTTTCTAGTTTGATGCCTAAAGAAGATAAAAAATATCTATATCTATACAAATCAAAAGGAATGATTTCGGTTGACAAAATTGTAATTTCTCCTGAACTGATTAACAGTTCGCATTCCCAAACCACAAATCAAAACCATGTTAGCATTTAAGAAGTTTTTATAACCATCTCGTCAAAATACCAACAGGACTCGAACCCGATCGACTGCTTATATTAACGAGTTACGTAAACAGAATCAGTAAATGCGTCCATTATCACAAAAATAAATTATAAATCTTCATATGACCAATTATACTTTATAAATAATCCGACATAAAGAATTTTAAGACTTGTCGAAAAAATTCGTTATTTATGGGGATCTTGTATAACCGAAAAATTTTACCGAAACGGGATTCTAGTTGGCCCTGACCTTAGTGAACAACTTCATTATAATGCATGTCTAGAAATTGATAAGCCTGGCATATAATTTGATCGTGTATTATAACGACAGCGAGGCCATTAGAAATTCGCCAGATGGAGATAAAAAGGTCAAATTTATTTTCTAATTTGGCTATAAAATTATATAGAAATTATTGTGATAGGTTAAGTTTTAAATAAATATTATTCACATCGCCTAAAAACACAGTTTTACAACGGACGGAAGACCAAAATATCGACACTAAGAATAAGATTCCGCTCCAAAGATCACCATTTCCTTGTACCATTTGCATCCTTCCTTAAATGGAAGGAATATTTTAGATCTTATATGTGGGACAAGAACGAGGAGATATATTAGAAAAGGAAATCAGTGTAGGGGGAGATAACCTAGGCTGTCCTATAATAAGGGAAGAGTTTAAGCTAGCATTAGAAAGTTTAAAAAACAATAAAGCACCAGGTGTTGACGGATTTTATAGTGTGCAGGTCAAGAGGTAAGAGGAGGTACGCGTCCAACCAGTCTTCGGAATGATAGACGCGTTGAGTTTAAACACTAGGTATATCAAACATTTTTGAAAACTTTGTTATTTTGGTGCGACCTACGTGTAACCGGAAACCCAAGGCAATAAGTATAAATTATGCAACAACGAACCGGAGAGACCGCGAAGTCTCCGAGTAATATGTTTACCTTGATGCGCCCGTAAACGGCTGGCAAGAATTCCGACGCCAAATTGAGGTAACCAGAAACTCAACAAGAGACAAAATTGTAATCCTTTTGTGCCTAAAACCCCAAATTAACGATAATCCACGAGCAGTGTTTTTGTAACGTTTCACTCAAAAAGAAATCAACAACCGGCCAATTAACAAGCTTGCACTTAAACTGTTTATCTTGTCCGTTCGTACCCGAAAGGTTAAACAAGTTTTCAGATCCGATTATCTTCAAATTGACTGTTAAAATATTTTAAGCGGGAACGGGTTTCGTTCCTCATCGCGTGTCGAAATCTCCGCGAAAGCATTCCCGCATCTCTTCATTTTTCGACTAAATGCTAGGTGCTGAGCTTATTAGGAAGAGATGTGTGTTATTAGAGACACACAGTTTTTGTTTAATTTCAGTTCTGTTGTCCATTTCGACTGCAGCGGCGTGTAGTTAAGGACATAATGTGTTCACTAATAACAGCGAGTTTTTCAGCTGGAAATCGCTTACTTAGTCAGGAATGCAAGCTGTGTCTCAAATAAGTTTATGCAACCGTAAAAACAACCAAGCAAAAACATAAAATTACCATGCGCGCAACCAATCAGAATTACTCTTAAAAACTGGTAAATTATAATCTTTGATAATTAACGATGGAATGGCGGATGCAATAATGCTGTCCTGCTTCTCGAGATTTAGCATAGTCCAATAAACCACTTCGGTTTTTCATTTTCATGAGCAGTAACTTGGTTTGTAAAATATACTCAAGAAGAAAGATTTATGCCCTCAATAAATCTCTCCTAGCAGAGAACATGTTTTATACGGGGTTTTATACTAGACAGATAAAAAATATCCTGCACACAGGAAGAAAAGTTATAATGGTAATGAGAGGAGTCACAGACAATCATCCGTTGTTTTTAATCGTCTTCCAGGTGCATTGAAAATATTAAAAATAAGTATAAGTCATTTATATTTCTTCAATTGTTGATTTTAGATCAAATGACTGTAAAACTTACTCTGTTTTTTAAGTATCGACTTTTATATTCCCCAACGCAGTCGATGAGGAGTCGCAAGTTGGTTGATTTTAAAATTTCTTCTTTTCGGTTTAGAATGTGGAGAATGAATTGTGGTGAGCTACTGGTTTCAAATTATTTATTGCAACACAGTAACTAGTTATGTAAGGTCAGGTTTTACAAGTTTGAGACAATTGGCGTACGTAGTTTTTTTCTATGGAGCGTATTTTTTGAGTTATGACATAAAGATGAATTTTTCAAATGGAAACCACAGCAGGCTTTGGTCAAGTTCGAAAGATCTTTTTTTTGCTATCAAAATATATACCGTGTGACAAACTTCCATGTGTAAGTACATGGGGAAATAACATGGGCAATAATTACATTTTTGGGGATTCCTGCTCCCGATGTGTAGTTACAGAGTGGTGGTAAAGGTAGCAATCGAAAGACTATTTAATTTTATTACCTAAGACAATTTAATTTATTCTAATCAAAGACTCCCTTGATTCTAATTTCTAATTCGTCTGAACTGTCAACATTGTTTATCGACAATTTAAAATTTGGGTTTCAAAATTAACAAAAATATTTATTCAGTTGAAGAAAAGGTTTTCATTGTGAAAACATTTTACGGCGGCAATAGTCTGCGAGTAGTCCGTGACTTATTTTCTGTAAAATTCAATAACAGTCCTATTCCTTCGGTAACAACAATAAAAAATTTAGTTAAGAAATTTGAAGATACTGGACATCTTTCATTGAAAGAAGCTAATGTTTACTAATAAATTTACTTGGTTTTTATTTAGATAATTCTGATTCGCTTATTATTATTACCTAGTTGCTAATTCCTTATTGTTCTCTAACTTAAATTTTACTGGGATTATGAGAAATTTAACAAGTGATAACGTGGAATGAAACAAAACTAAAATTAATCTTATCATTTATTTTTTTAGTCGTTCCAAGAAATCTAAATGTTGAGGTAGAGGAAATGGTAATAGGCCTGATAACTGCTAGTCCAACATCTAGTTTAAGGTCTATTGCCCTAGAATGTAATGTTTCAAGAGAAACTGTCCGTAACATATTAAAAAAAAACAAATATCATCCCTTTAAATTCCAATGCCGCCAAGAGTTACTTCCTTTTGACGAAGAATCAAGGCAAACTTTCTGTGAAGAAATGCAAGAACGGGCTAATCGAGATCGCAGCTTCCTCTCATCAATTTGTTTTACCGATGAGTGTACCTTCACTTTAAATCAAGAGCCAAATTCACAAAACGTTAGGCATTGGGCCCAGGAAAATCCCAGAATAAATCTAGCCACTACAACGCAATACCCTCAAAAAATCAATATTTGGGCAGGCATTTTTAATAATCGCATTATAGGACAATTTGAAATACAGGGAAATTTAAATTCAGAAGCTTATTTAGATCTTTTAATTAACCATATTTGCCCTGCATTAGAAGAAGTTGCACATGCGAATCGGGAGGTCTAGTTTCAACATGACGGATGCCCAGCACATTTTGGAGCACAAGTGAGGGAATTATTAAATGAAATATTTCCAGAGAGCTGGATTGGTCGAGGTGGTGCTATAAACTGGCCAGCTAGATCTCCCGATTTGGCACCGTGTGACTTTTTCTTGTGGGGTCATTTAAAAATATGATTTATAAAACTCGTCACCTAAATATTGATTCCTTAAGGAATACTATTTTTGCGGAATGCAACTTAATAAACGATCGGCAACTTGCGAATGTGAGAAATTCTTTCTATAATAGGCTGGGATACTGTCTGATACAGAATGGGGGTTTATTTGAATATTTGTTACAGTTATTTTTCTTTTTTTATGTTACTTTAATTTCATTGTATATTAATAAGTTTTTGTCCTTACCTAGATATGAAATAAATAAGTATTAAATTGCCAGATTACAAAATAAACAAATGTTGCCGCTTGTTAAATTTTTCATAATTGCAGTAAAATTAATGTAATTTAACTTTTATTATTTCATTTTACTGCTTTAACATTTTCCCAAAAACACCTACAATTTACCCTAAACTATGGACCAGCATTTTCCAACTAAACATCCACATCAGTAATCAATTAATTGTCAACTATAGGTAATGACAATAATAATGTGAATGAGAATTATCTAAATAAAAAAACAAGTTTATGCATTAGTAAAAATTAACTTCAAATTTCTTACTAAATTATTTGTTGTTATACCAAACGAATAAGACCGTTATTGAAGTTTACAGAAAATAAGGCACGGACTACGCGCAAACTATTGCCGCCGTAAAATATTTTCACAATGAAAACCTTTTCTTGATAAACATTTTTGTTCATTTTTAAATGTTGACAGTTCAGAAAATCCATAAAAATCAAAGACGTCCGTGATTAGAATAAATTAAGTTGTCATGGATAATCTGATAAATTTCTGTGTTTTAGTTAGAAAATTTTTAATGTAATTTTTGCTTTTAATGCTTTAATAAATTGGAAAGTTGTAGAGTTTTTGATATCCTCATTATACGCAGAAAAAATAATCTTTCGATTGTAGTTAATATTTTCACTCTTCACTATTTGATAGAAATCCATGATTAAATAAAAAATTACTTCGCGTACTACCAATAAGTATAACAAAATTATTTTATTTAACCGGTTTCAAGATCTACAAACGATCCCATTCTGATGATGGGATCGTTTGTAGATCTTGAAACCGGTTAAATAAAATAATTTTGTTATACTTATTGGTAGTACGCGAAGTAATTTTTTATTTAATCTTTCGATTGCTACCTTTACCACCACTGTAACTACACATGGAGAGCAGGAATCCCCAAAAATGTAATTGCCCATGTTATTTCCCCATGTACACATGGAAGTTTGTCACACGGTATATTTTGATAGCTTAAACTTCAACTTTTCGCACACAACGCGTTGGTAAAGAAAATCGCGCCTGTCTTAATCATTCTAATTATTATTTAGCCAAGGAGTTTATAATTTAAACGAGGCGCAAAAATTCTAGCTCACAAAATTTAGATCACACAGTGACACTCATCTACTAAAATCCTAAAATAGGGGTAGGGGAAGGTGGGGTAAAACCGCCTACCGAGGCAAAATCGCACACATTTAAATTTTAGTGCCAAACGGAGTGCCATCTGCTAGCAACCTGAGGAACTATTCTGTACAATCTATCAAAGCAACTGACGTAAACAAATTGTCGAAACAGACCCCTGTTCGAAAGTTACAACTGAAAATGTGTTTGGCGAGTGATTCATCTATCGGTACGTTCCAGGAAAAGGTGGTGTAAAGTGGGGAAAATCAGTTAAGGTAAGGTAATTACATTTGATAAATATAATATAGCATGTAATGCACGTTATCCACTGTTTTTTTTCGCAGACAGTTATTTTATTTTTAAGAGAACACGTGCCCACAGTTTTTATAGGTTAGGGAGGCAAAATCGCACACAAAAGCATGGGGCAAAACCGCACGTGTGCGGTTTTGCCCCCTGGCCACAGCTGTTTTTTTATCTTAGAGTTTACTTTGATTTAATAGGAAACCAATACGCGGAACTATAAAAGAACTAGCAATCGTCAACAATAGAGTGAAGAAGACATGAAAAAGGCAATTGCAGTATGCATTGCAGGCAATTCGGGCTATAAAAAAGCTGCACTGGAATTTAATGTACCCCGTAGCACATTAAGAGATAGAGTGAAAATTGCAAAGTCTAAGGGCAAAAGTGCAGACGAAGCGGTAAGGAAAGGACTTGGACGATATAAAACCGTCTTTACACGTAAACAAGAGGAAGAGTTGATTTCGTACGTCTTGGAAATGGAATCAAAATTGTTTGGCTTTACTTCCCTAGAATTTCGACAAATGGCTTACAAACTTGCACAAAGAAATAACATTCGGAACCACAATTTTAATAACGAAAAGCAAGAAGCGGGCAAAGACTGGCTACGCGGATTTATGAAACGCAATTCTGGCATTAGTTTGCGAACACCAGAAGCTACGTCGGCCGCTAGAGCAATGGGGTTTAACCCGACAGCCGTTAAAAAGTTTTTTTATTGCTTAACAAGTCTGTATGATCGATATAAATTCCCCCCAACAAGAATTTACAATTGTGACGAGACCGGAATTAGTACTACGGCTAAAAATCAGTCTAGAATTGTTGCGAAACGGGGTAGAAGACAGGTCGGCGCGATATCTTCATCAGAGCGCGGTCAGACGGTTACAGCAGAAATTTGTTTTTCGGCTGCCGGTGATTATGTCCCACCTCTTCTTATTTTTCCCAGGCAAAGAGCGAAGCAAGAATTAGGAGACGGAGCTCCTCCCGGTACCAAGATTGTCTGTCACAGCAGCGGTTGGATGCAGAGCGACATCTTTGCAGAGTGGATGGACCATTTTATAAGTCACACCAAACCAACATCTGAAGGCCCCGTTCTGCTAATCCTTGACGGGCACGCTACTCACACAAAGAATTTAGAAGTTATTACTAAAGCTCGCCAAAATAATGTCGTTATGCTGTGTCTTCCACCCCACTGTAGCCACCGGATGCAACCACTTGATGTGGCTTTCATGGGCCCATTAAGCAAATATTATGGCCTGGAACTAAAAATGTGGTTGAGGACAAATCCCGGTCGCACTGTAACCCAGTATCAGATATCGAAATTGTTTGGAGCAGCTTATGTGAAAGCTGCTACTATGCAAACTGCAATCCACGCATTTCAAAAACCTGGCATTTGGCCTTTAAATGAAAATGTATTTTCAGATATTGACTTTGCACCGTCAGAAGTAACAGAACGCGAACTTCCAGCAAGTGACATTGCTTCTATTGCTAGACAAAATCAAATGACTCCTCCGCCAAACTCTTTAAATAGGAGCCTTCCTGAAACTGAAAATAGAGCGCCTACTCAAGTAGCGTTAGGTCAGCCTGTACCTAGTAGCGCTAACAGCAGCTTCACCGTTCACCCGAAGAGTGTTTGTGAAATTCCTAAAGGTATAAGAAAAGAAACAAACCGCAAAAGAGGCTCAGCCGGTATCCTAACGTCCACTCCATATAAAGAGGAACTGGAGCGGAATATGAATGCAGCACAAATGAAATCGGCAAAAAAGAATATTTCTGGTGACTCCCAGAAGATGCAGAAAAAATTGAAACCTCACCGCAAGAAGCAGAAAATTCGGGAATCTGGCAGTTCCTCTTCTGACGACGACGACGACAGTGATCCCCTTTGCTTATATTGCAAAAAGCTATATTCGAAATCGAAACCTGATCAAGGATGGGTACAGTGCAGACTATGTTTAAAATGGGCTCACGAATCATGCACATTTTATACCGAGGAAGAACTGGATCAGTTTGTTTGTAAGAATTGCGCTACGTAAATATTGGTATAGCTGTTTTTTCATGCGACGGTTTTGCCCCACCCGTGGGGCAAAATTGGTTTTTGCATTGCTGTCGATTTTTGAAATATTTTAGTTTTATATATAAATGTAAATGGAATATTTGTTTTAGTTTCAATAAAGAACATTACAAGATTGGTGAATTATTGTTTTCCGGGTCTCAATACAAAAAGACTAACAGAAAAATGGCAAAGTGGCTTAAGGGGGCGGCTTTACCCCACCTTCCCCTACCTATGTGTTCTTACGTTATTAATTTGTAAGGCCCGAAAACTAGATGCTAGAGAAACGTATTTTTTTAGATAAATTTTCTTACTTAAATAACTGTATCGTATAAGTGAGTAAATTTCGGCACTCGTAAAATACGGGTACCCTTTAAACCGGGTAACCAGATCAGGGTATCCTCTAAATAGCGGGTAGCGCCCGGTTACCAGAAAAGCGGGTTTAACGGGTACTCGTATTTTCCGAGTGCCGAAATATACTTACTACCCGCCCAATATAGGTACTTAATGTCCTCTACTCTAGGGATCCGGGTATACGGACATCATAGAACCGGGTAACCGGTTCCAAAAATTCCGTGCAGGCTGAAAAGAGCAGAGCCCAACTGTTCGTCGAATCCACACCTTCATGGGAATTTATTGCAAAGTTAGCAATGCGCTTTGTGTTAAATAGAGTGCCATCTTTCGTAAACTAATTAAGCAAGGCGGACATTTCAACTATCGTTATTATTTGCGATCTGTAGCAAATAAATTGATCAGGTATGCAAGATTTCGAGATAAACTCGTTAATAGTAGATTACTAATGCAAAATAGCGTAACGACACTTCGTAAAATACCTATAAAACAAGCCTACCGTTTCGGAATTAAAATAATGCTCAAAAGGACTATAAAGTTCAATGGAACGAGACGTGGGTGAAGTTCTATTATTAGCAATGCAAATAACAACTTGAAATTAAATAAAACCTTTTATGTTTTCTATTGAATTTCCCTCTATTGCGTCACTGACCGTTTCGTACTTGGAATTATTGATCAGCGCAGTAAAATTATACACCTGAAGCAAAAATGCTTTGAATCCTGACAAATTGACACAAAACCGAATTAAGACGCAATCGGTTATTAATAATTTATAATTCCCTGTAATTTATTGGAAGTTTTTTCTCGGATAATGCAATGCCCAGAGACTTGAATTTTTATACGGGCAGCGAAGCGTACCAACCGGTTCTGCTGATTATTATTGATGCACCCATTTACTGCCCATTTAATTTGGACACATATGTTGTTTGTCTACGATTAGAAACCTGTTGAAAACATTACTCGACACACTGACTGACATTTCGAGCTGTTCCGTGAAAATTCTGAAGAACGACTATTTTCATGACGCCTGTTACACAACCGACTCGGTTTGACGTCTACGGAATAATTATCCAACTCATCAATGGCGTCCAATATGCAAACAATACCACAAGGACCAAAATTGAAACTTTGTATTTTCTTCAATTTCACACTTGCCATGAAGAAAACATGCAATTTTCACTCAAGAACAACACAACTCTTTGTCAATCCAGGTCTTCACCCAATTGTGCTAAAATTTTGACACCGTGTCTATGAGTAACATTTTCACTAGTCGGTGAGGAACTTTTGTGAAAAATGTGTTAATTTTTTATCAAAACTGGAATAAACAAACTATAAGAATCATTTAACGCGAACACTTTAACATCCAATCAAAAGCAATATTTCCGGTGCTCAGAAAATCAAACTTCTAGGTAAATACAGGAAGGTATATTTATTAATACCTCTTCAAGTGCGCGTAATTGCATGGCAGTGGGAAGATGACCAGACTTCGTGTGTGTTCGCAGCTGGACCATTTATTAAAACCATTACTGAAACGCTCTATGACATGCACGACCATTAGAAATCTCAAATCGTTGCGTTAGAAGGGGCCGAACATTAGGTATATGAAATGAACCGCTTAGTGGTGTAAAATGCGTTACAGCGATTCTTCCAGTTAAGAACCGTAAACTCCGGCTGTTTATAGCGCTAATGTAAGTTAGGCGCTCATTCACAATGCACATAAAGCGAGGAGATTAAGTCAAATTTAATACACCGCCATTTTAAAGTTGCAAATGGCACACAGACTAATAAAGAGCTTTATTACACTTTGATTTCAAGCTCTATAATGTTTATTGGGGATAATATGGGTATGAAGAATTCAAGGATATTTTTCACGAAAGTCTTTTATATACCTACCTAGTCAAAATCAGTCTTATCAAACGGGTGTAATCACAAACAAACTTTTTAGTTTTAGTTTGCTTCAAGTGCTCAGTTATACCTTCTAAATAAAACCCAAAAGATAAATAAGTGAGGGGTAAACAGCTAAGGAATTTTGGTGTACAAAGAGCACGAATTACGAGGAATTTCGGGTATAGCTGAGGAATTTCGGGTATTGCTGAGGATTTTAGCGAATTGTCGAGAAATGACGTGAATTTCCTAGAAATTGCGAAGAATTTGTGTTGGTATTGCAAAGAATTGCCAGGAATTGTGGGGTATTGGGAGCAACCTGTCGCACAAAAGTTATGCGCTTACGCGTCAAATACTAGGTATGCACTGTAGTCCATTATAGTTTTGCCGGTCGTGACATTGACTATTTTTCTCAAATGCATATTTTTTAAATTTAGGGAGCATTTTCTGCGGTCTGTTATGAAGAAAGATTGGACGAATTGTAGACAATTTTGGAAATGAGTTTGAAATAAAATTTTTATCTGAGCAGTCACTTTTATAGCCTAAAAATGAAGATGTTGCTTATTGAGTGGCCCTGTTGGACTAACAGGCAGTGAACCATTCTAACTAAAGAGTGGTTGCCAAGTCATGATCGTTTCATATCCGGATGGGACCTAATGTGGGATATTTGACCCTAGTAACGTTGTTGCGTTTGTATAAGGGTTCCCAATCCTGGGAAATCCCCGTAGTTTGTTCTAAAAGCTGCTGAAGAGACGTAAAAACCACAAGTAAGGAAAATCTAATAAAAGTAGGTCGTTTGGGTGAAAAATATTCCTCCCAAATATCATTCAAGAGTTGGAATAGAAAATGATTCTCCAGTATTGCTTCTCAAACTCGTTGCCATTCGGCAATATCCCCTATCGTGACTGTTGCTTGGCAACAAGTTTTTGAAAACTGTCGAGTTATTTTGTTCAATTTATCCTCACTCTCGCGATATTACTATGTCAGTCAAATATTACATGTCAAATATAAACTGATCAAATGTATGAAAATCATGGACTTACGTGTACCTAAAACTCAAAAATGTTGTTTTTGTTGTTTCATCAAAAGTTTTTGTTAGAAAATAATCCTCGCAATAATTATCGATAAATAGAAAATAATTTTTCAGTGCATTCTCAAATTCATTGTCATTCGGCAATAGTCACGAATTTGGAAAAATTGTTTACTTGTTTTTAATTTATTCCCACTCTCTTTTGTTATTAGTATTATTACTATTCCCAATAATAAAGTATAACAAGTGATGTATTACGTATGCACTATATGCCATTAGTTAGGCACTCGCGAATTCTATTTGCGACAATAATTGTAAACTTCTATGTGCAATTCACACGGGGAATTGCAAGAATTTGCAGGAATTTCCAAAGAATTGCATGAATTTCGAATGAATTGCAGGAATTTCTAAGGAATTGCGAGGAATTTCCGAGGAAGTTCGAGGAATTTCCAACGAATTGAGAGGAATTTCCAAGGAATTTTTAGGAATTTCCAACGAATCGCGAGGAATTTCCAAGGAATTTCGTGTAATTTCCCACGAATTGCTGGAATTTCCGAGGAATTTCGAGGAATTTCAAAGAATTTCCAACGAATTGCTGGAATTTCTAATTAATTGCGGGAATTTCGAAGGAGCTTCTTGAATTTCTTAACTGAAAGGAGCTGTGGTGTACAATATTTTTCAGCGTTTTACCCCCTCGAAAATAAAATATTTTTACATGCTAAAAGAGGAAGGAGTTAAAATTTTCAGCACCTCTAAAAATATGTACAATGTCCAAAAGTGCCTGCTTCGTTTTAATTGATGAATGAAAATTTTGTAAATTTTGGGTCCGGTTTTTCAAAGAAACCAACACCGGATTAAGTCTGACACTGGCTTCGTTGCTATGATACCGGCTTTCTGATTGGTTGTATCAAGCAACGAAGCCGGTGTCAGACTTAATCCGGTGTTGGATTCTTTAAAAAACCGGACCTGAGAGTTTGAATTTCCAAAATGCAAAATAAGAAGCTAAAAAAATGTACATACTCAATTTATTAGGCAAATGATTTTATAAATGAAAAAATAATATAAATTCACCAGTCAATATTCAGGAAACAATAGCAAAGACAGTGGGAATCTACGCAGAAAACTATGTGAAAAAGCCCAAGAAATGCAAAAAAGTGTATATGAAGAAAGCAAAAACTGAACACTGAGAGAAAGGTTTATTTATATCAATGTGAATTTTATTTCTGGAAAATAAGTGGTAGGCCTGTATACAGCGAAATGAATATGTCAGTTCCATTAACTAAATCATCTACTTCGAGATTTTATTTCAATTAATTTCATAATTTATTTGACAGAAATAAACCACAAAGTTTGTTAAAATATATTACTTATTTATGACAAGTAAATTACATATTTGTAGCTACCAAATTAATTATTTGCCGCAAATAAATAACTATTTTAACAAACTCTATTATTTCTTTCACTCAAATAAAATATGAAATAAAATCTAAAAGTAACGGATATATGTATTTATTTCCTTAATTGAACTGATTTGTTTTTATTTCATTGTATACCTTGCAGGTGGCAGGTCTGCCATTATTTATTCGACAGAAATCAAATACACATTGTAAGATTGTTGTTATGTTGTTCAAACTTTTATTAATAATTAACAAAAGTACAACAACAATATACCTAAAATAATATAAAAAACGTATATTTTATTTCTTCTTGGTTTTGGCTGGCTGAAATCCGGGGTCATTTTGTATGGAGTGGCTTAACAGATATCAGCGAGAGCTTGGCCCGCGCCATCTAGCGTCGGGTAGCGCTCACTACTTGATGCGCTGGGGAGGCTGGTTAAGTAGATAATATAAATATACCTTTCTCACAATGTTCAGCTGTTCCTCTAAAAGTCTAAAATGACATTAGACACAGCCAAACATAAGTGTTTATTTGTTACAAATACATCATGGCTTTTGTTTCAAAGGCAATATTTATTTAGGCGAAATCATAGAATTAGCTTGAATTAAATTGCAAATAATCTTGAGAAATAATATATATTTTCCACAAATAAAGATACCAAATCAAGCATTTCATAATGGGAGATATACCAAAAAAGTTGCGGTAAAGAAGGTTTATCTAGAAGAAGTAATTTTTAGTTTTTAACAAGTCACTGTTATTCTACAGTCATATTTATTTGTTGGGAACTACCCATTTTTCTCAGTGAAGAATGTGTCAAGACGCCGTTTTGCCACCGTTTAGCATAGGTTATCATCAAGGGTTTGCTCTGTAGTTCAATGCATGTCGAAGGAGTAGTTGTTTGAGCAAGTTCGGGTCGATTATTCTTTAAATTTCTGACAGTATTTTACACCATTAAACTGGTATATAATAACTGGAAACACTTGCGCAGGCTATTTTCTCTTCCCTTCACAATTTAAATTGAATAAAATCCACATTCAAATATATAAACGTCAGCCATTTATTTACTTATTCTCCTTACTTTATGAATGCATTTAGGAGGAATCATTTGGTAATTTAGGAACGTTAAATGTTTTATTCATGGGCCATAACAATAATGCGAATTTTTAATCGGTATTTGAATTGCATTCGGCATAATGGAGCCGTCTATACGCTTCCTCCAAATTAGATTTTAATTGCACTTAAGTCGGTAAAAATTTAGGTACCTAATACTTCCTTGTATACGCAGACACCTGGACGAGGCTTTGAATTAAAGTGGGACGCCATAATGCGTTATTAAACTTGAAATATCACGGCAGCCTTGGAAATCTTTGTTGTAGAAAACAGCGAATTTTATTTTACGTAATTCTGCGCCAATTAGTTGTTTTGCGAATTAATTGGTAGCAATTATGGATAAAAATACCATTTCCCCATATTTTATAATTGAGATCAATTAACCATTTTTTTTGCAAATGTCACATTCCTTTTGTAATGTCTTAACGTGCAATAGTATCTTGTACGTGAAGCGCGGTGGGGCCACGGGGGTACAGTTGCGCTTTTATTATGTTCAAGCGGCGTACCCAAGGCCGACTGGATCTGACTAACTGTAAATCCGCCCCTCCAACACACTTCCTGTACCAAGGAATAAACTACACTCAACTGTTTCATCGCCTACTCTAAATGCAATCAGCTGGCAGTGATTCCTTTACTGCTAGCTCATGTTCTCGACATTCCTCATAGATCTCAGAGAGTGGAAAACCTTTAGAGTTACGTTCTTGACCTACCGTTGAAGTCTCCGCGCTTTAATTCGCGAATTTTCTACTTCCCAGAAGCTCCACCTTTTATTGCACATCAGTGGCGGAACGTGAGTTGTTCGATCGGAAGTATTTATCTTCTCACACTAACACTAGAATATACTTAAATACTAAGTATAGGAAAAATTTTATAGAAATTTTCGTGGGTGTGCATTAATTTCAGTCCCATTTTTGACACTTATATAACTGTTTGCACCTCGTATAGTTTTCTTGAGCTCACAATTTATTCTCAAGTAACCTTTTAATTTAATTATTATTTGCTCTTTATTTTTATTATAGCAATATATTCCATATTATTCAACTTTCATTATATTTGTTATTTTCTGAAACCGGGCATTAAATGAATCATAAAGTTATAAAGTTTTACAATCAGCGGCCTTACAAACTACTTTGTTGGTGTCGAAAATGTAAACAAAATATCAAAGTATTAACTAAAATTAAAATCGTGTTACTAAAGCCCCATTAGTATATGAATCATTTTTTAATGAGGTTCTGGACATGTAACAGGAAACAAGGACGAATTGATATATAAATTCTGCATTCCACCAAAATTCTTTATCATAAAGCTTGGCAAGTCTCAAGTCTTAAACGGGCGTCAGCCATATGTTACTTCCTTTTTTACAGATGACAGCTATACGGTGGCCATAAAACATGTGTTGGAGATCTTACGAAATTAGTTATTATGTCGGTAACTAGTATTTCTTATTGTCCTCAACTATCTGTGTAATAATCGGCTAAACAGGTAGAAAGAAATTTGCATGTGGAATTTCACCTTTTCGGTTTCCAGACTGTAAAATATTCCTCAGACTTGAGTAGGTATCTTATAAAGCAACTTTTTTTGTTGGCAATTAATTTACAAGTAATAAAAAGTTTGTTTTGATGGCACTCTTATATTTATTTATTTGGAAAAAGAAGAACAAATAAGCAGAAATAAACTGACCGAATCTCAAGCATTCTTGGAATTTTTAAAACATGCTTATTATTCTTGTATATGTTATTATTCTGCTAATTTTGTAGCCAAAACTGACTTGTCGATTATAGCAATTTATCATTTCCTCCTGTTACCCCCACACACATAAAACAGGGACTTAAGGCTGTCGGAACAGTTACTGCGGAGGGGTATCGGAACGGACGTAGCATTCCAAAAGTACAAAGTAGGCGGACACTGAATGCTAAAATTGCTGGGCGCGCTAGATTAGGGGGAGCATTACGCAGTGGGTTACTTATAAGTAAAAAAGAAAAACTAGGCAAGTATGTTTTGCGATTGACCGAAAAGTTCGTGTGGTTAGAGTTATTTTAATAGCATTTCTCTAACAAAATTTTGCAATATTTCTTAAATCAAAAATAGACTGCAAAAAACGGAAAACTCAATTTTTTGACTGACCACTTCCGGTGGCTTTTTCTGGGTTCAGTCATCATGTCATATCACATTTTCTTTTCTGAGCGCATCGAACTGGCTACCTCTGGGGTACTGCCGCAGTACCCCCATAGCTAGCCGCGCGGTGGAAAAAATAATAAACAAAAAATGGTTTGCTAAGTCTAAATTTCCTTAATAATGACTTGTACCGTTATCATCTGCCGCAGTCAGCCTCTTTTAGCGCTTTACGTATTGTAACTGATTTTTTTCCATAACGTTCGAACATTTGGAATAGACTTCCATAAACCTGTGTTCCAAATTCCTAAACGGTAAAAAATGTTTTGTCATGTTGAGTGTGCATCTGACTGCAACTGAAAATCCACGGTACACGCCACTCTTAATAATCAATTCATTAAATGTTCAAATTCCAATCCTGTGACAACACAAATTTTAAACTTTCCCTTTCCCAGCTTATTTCTTGTCCATCGTAATTCCGTGACAGATTTTACCTGATATGACGCAGAGAACAGAAATAACGGAAGACGTAGTTGGAAGTTGACGTATATTATTTGTCTTAAAACGTTTTATACGAAATTAGTCCAATCCGGTGCTCATAGGATGTGTTCTCATTTGGCCAATAACATGCTGTATTAATGCAATGGAAATCTCCGGTTGGCGACGGAAATCCAAAGGCAGTGTACAAGAAATCCACTAGTGATTCATTCCTCGGGAATCTGTTATACAGGTTGATCGATTTATCCATTTATGCGAAGATATATGAGAGACTCCTCTTTGTTTTACCATTCTGTCTGTTCGTCCGTCTGTCTCTCAGTCTGTATGTCTGTTTGTCTCTCGCACAGTGTTCTTTTTCCTGAACTATAAGTGCTATTATACAACAATAAAATTGACGCATGACAAATCTAAATGGTTTGTTGTGTGCACATATTTAGGGCGGTTTTCATACATCGAGACATCGAAAAAGGGTCAAAAGATATTTTTGTTTGCAACACTAGAGCATGTGAAACATTTTTTTTGTTTTTATCTTTTTACAGTTCAGTACGACCACATGCGGGGAGTGTCAATTGTGTCCCCCTGTCGCAGTTGGGAACTATTTAAAGTAGAATCGTGAATTTTGGTACTTTCGTAGTCTTCACGATTGCAACTAATTATGCAATAAATAAATTTGATCAAAATCGGTTCAGGATGCGGTTTCTGATATAAGTGCTTCAGAAACTTTGCTAGCCAGTACGGAACACTTTATGTACAAAGGGAGTTGATACTCGGTGAATTATTTAAATGGGACATTCTATACATATTGCGTTTTTTAATTCTTCGATCGATTTTAAGTTTAAACATACCGCCGCTAGACACCGCCACCTCTAGGCCCTTGAAAAGGCGAATGCAGAGGTGCAGGAGCCAATTGATTACTTCATTATTATCAAAAATTTAGTATATTTTTTTTGATACCGTCAAAATGAAAAGTCTAATCTATGACTCTACGATTATAATTTCTAAAAACGAAAAATGTGATAAATATTCTAGCTACAATATGTCCGATTTTCATAGATTGCGAAGTAGATTTTAAAGTTGAATTTCTGGTTTTTAATGAAAATTATTAGCGAACAGTCCTAGATATATGTTTAATTGAAACAAGAAAAAATAATCAAGCGAATATCTTAAACCATGTTGGAATAATCCATTGGCAGCGGGAACGTTACATCCCTCAAATATGCCAAGCGTTCCGATAGCTTTAATTATTCAAACAATCGTCGACCCACGCGTCTGAATATCTCTCACCGCCCTGACACAAAAAGGGAAGACACACTGTCAAATATTCATAATATCCAGCATTGCGATTTCGACACCGCTTTGTTACATAACGCCTGCACAATTAATTTCAAGAGGCGAGCTGAAGATTTTTGTTAGTATGAGTGCGAGAGAGATGGGCTCAAGATGGAGATTAATGGGCATCGCTGGATACTAGGGTTTAAATATCAAACAAACTTGAATTACAGGTTTCGGAAGCCAGGATATGTTATAACTAAATGTTACACTCGGTTCGTTGTTTTATTCTTCTTTCGTTGAAGTGGTTGGTATTAATGCTTCAGTGACTTACTTCTGGTGTTCTATATAATTTCGGTTTATTTATTTCAAGGAAATAGTGAAGAACATAATTGTTGTAAATGAGCATGAACTTCACCATCAAGACGTTGCAATTTACCCTTACAGCAGTGAAATGGAATATTGTTGTCTTCGCAAGATCTTGCGATGTTAAATAAGTCTGCAGTGCGTAAGGGAAAGCTCATTAATTATAAAATTGTTTGCTCGCATAAATAAATAAGAAAGTGCCCAAATAAAAAAGTTACTGGATTTTTTATTCGGCTTTTGCTTGGACAAACTCAATATCACATTCAGTAGACTGTATTGTCTATGAATTATTCGCCGTATAACTTCTATTACAAACAATAATGCATCGCCGTTTCTTATTTCTTTTGCTAAAAATTAGTAGGTCAGCCGAACAGAAATGGTAAGTCTCGGAGAATATTGGAAATATTGTGTACCAAATACCATTACGCATCTCTGAGTTTTCTTGCAATACCAGTACAATATTTTACTTAAAAGTTGAAGCAATCGGATGCTACAGACAATGTAATAAGGACTCTTGTTTGTAACGAGTTGGCAGTTTTAGTCCTACTAGATTATTCGAAAGCTTTTGAAGTAATAAATCATGAGATCTTCCAAGTCATTTTACGCAAGATTAATAACTAGAAAATTGACAAAAATATTTGTCATGTCACAACTATGACACCGCCTAAATTGCAATTTTAAAATGGCCCGAAATGCCCTTATTTATCAAAATATGGAAAGGTGCGATAAGGAATACGAAATTTGGTGAGACAATTTCAATGTTTTAATTTTTCCTTTTTTTTTTGAAAACATCAAATAATATTTGAGATACCTAAACATATTTTCAAACAATATTCTCTTAAATTAAATATTACATATCTGTATGTCTTCCTCCTCTTTCCCTATAAATGTTATTGTCCTGTTGAAAAATTATTTGGTTACGTTTCTGAAAAACCTTTAGTATAAATAAATCCCCATTATTCACTTTTAATGCTTTAAATAAATTTTAATCGGAATTTTCAGTTTTATTTGTATGATCTAAATGTAATTTAAATGAACAATAGTTTTTTTTTAATATTTACGCCCACTATCCTGCAAAATTCCACTGTAAGTGTTTAAAATTGCTGAAAATAGTCCAAAATTGTACTGTTATTTTTCCGTAAAAAAAGGTTTTTTGCAGGAAATTAATTAATATTTTTGAAAAGAAAAGGAAAAACTAAAACATTGAAATCGCCTCACCAAATGTTGTATTTAGAATCTCAATGTAATTACAAATAACTTTTCCTTATCGCATGATATAAAGAGCCGAACCATAGGTTTAACCATATTGGAGGGGTTTTTATTTGAGAAGCCAGACTAAATCAAGTCCCTGGAAGGGGGCAGCAGCTCTTTCAGTAATCATAGTGGCAGAGATCGTGAGGGTTGGTATGGCACTGTGATACACACTACTGCGATGTGGAAGGCAACGGGAAACCACCACATTATTTTATCCCTAGTACAGCGTACTTTAATTTATGATGATGGCACCTTCTGGAGTAAAATATTCCGGAGGTAAAATAGTCCCACATTCGGATCTCCGGGCGGGGACTGCTTCGGGGGGAGTCATCAGAAATGATAAGTGTAACATCTCACGAGTCGGAGCGTGGAATGTTAGAAGCATGAAACAAGTAGGGAAGTTAGAGAATTTGAAAATTGAGATGGATAGGTTAGCATTAGACGTAGTAGGTATCAGTGAAGTGCGATGGCCAGAAGCTGGAGACTTCTGGAGCGGAGATTTTAGAGTAATACACACAGGATCTGTAGGAGGAAATTCGGGAGTAGGAATTGTTATGCGGAAAAAAGTAGGACAGAGTGTAGAAAATTTCTTACAGCAAAGTGACAGGGTAGTTATGGTTAGGTTAGATTCGAAACCTGTAAAAACAGTAATAATACAGGTATATATGCCCACTTCTAACTACAGTGACGAGGCCGTAGAGGCAGTTTATAGTGATATTGAATATGTGCTAGATTTTGTGAGAGGGCACGAAAATTTAATAATTACAGGAGATTTCAATGCAGTCGTAGGCACAGGGCGAGAGGGCGGAATAGTTGGCCCCTTTGAATTAGGCAATAGGAACGATAGGGGAGTTAGACTGATAGAGTTCTGCGATAAACATAACTTAACGGTCGCGAACACTCTATTTCACCATCATGTTAGGAGATGCTATACGTGGAAGATGCCAGGAGACTTAGGGAGATATCAAATAGATTACATTCTCGTTAGGCAAAGATTTAGAAATCAAGTTAGGGATTGTAGAAGTTATCCAGGAGCAGATATAGATAGTGATCACAACATAGTCGTTATGAAAGCCAATCTTAAATTTAAGATTTTGAAAAAAAGAAGCGGAAGAAGGTATCTTGACCCAGAGAAACTAAAAGATGATGATATGCGCAATAAGTTCGAGAAAAAGACAAACGAAGCACTAAAGGGCACGGGTGGAAATATTGTTAGGGACATAGAGGCAGAATGGAATTGCATTAAAAATAGTTTAGTTTCCTCAGCTAGGGATATTTTGGGTCATAAACAGAATGAAAGTAGGAAACCCTGGATAACAAAACATATTGTGAGTCTAATAGAGGAAAGGCGAAAATATAAAAATAGGTTAGATGAAACAGGGAAACAAAGATATAAGGCGATCAAGTGGGAAATTATTCGGAAATGTAGGAAAGCGAAAGAGCAATGGATCGATAATAAATGCAAAGAAGTGGAAGATAAATTCGAAGTAGGAAAGACTGATGAAGCATATAAAATAATTAGGAGAAATTTTAGAGAAATTGGATCTAGTACCAAAAACATTAGAAATGAGGCAGGAGATATCCAAATCGGAAGTGGGGAGAAGGCAGATAGGTGGAAATAATATTTAGGAAACTTATATGCGGGACAGGAAGTGCAAGATATATTAGAAAGCGAAAGCAGTGTAGAGGGGGATAACCTAGGGAGTCCTATAATGAGAGAAGAGTTTGAGATAGCACTAAAAAGTTTAAGAAATAATAAAGCACCAGGTATAGATGGCTTGCAGGCAGAAATCTTAAAGTGCGCAGGTCAAGAGGTAATAGATCGTTTATTTAAATTAGTTAGTCGCATATACCTGACAGGCGAGATTCCAGAAGATTACAAACGGAACATCATAGTAGCTTTGCCAAAAAGAAAAGGCGCGGATAGATGCGAAAATTTTAGAACTATCAGTTTAACTTCCCATGCGTCAAAAATTTTAACTAGAATTGTGCAAAGAAGGATGGAGAAAAAGGCGGAAGAAATATTAGGAGAAGATCAGTTCGGATTTAGACGAAATAGAGGAACGCGCGAGACCATTCTAGCTTTACGAGTAATTATAGAAAAAACGATAGAAAAGAGAAAGAGCGTCTATATAGCATTTGTAGATTTAGAAAAAGCCTTCGACAACGTAAAATGGGGGAAGATGTTCGAAGTGCTGAGAAAGGTAGGGATGAAATACAGGGACAGAAGAATAATACATAATCTCTACAAAGAGCAAAAGGCAGTTATAGAATGTGAGCAGGAACAAAGGGAAGTAGATATCCGGAAGGGAGTGAGACAGGGATGTGCATTGTCACCTCTAGTTTTCAACTTATATATCGAAGATGCGATTAATATTGTTAAGGAAAGAACAGCCTCAGGGATCAATGTACAGGGCCAAACTATTAACATGCTCAGATTTGCGGATGATATAGCAGTGTTAGCATCTAGCAAAGAAGAATTAGGAGCGGCTTTGAATGAAATGGAAGCAGTTTTGACACAGGGCTTCGGCATGAAAATCAATAAAAAGAAAACTAAAATTTTGGTATGTAGGGGATGTGAAAATAGAACTAAAATGGAAATACAAATTGGAAATGAGAAGATAGAGGAGGTCGCGGATTTCTGCTACTTAGTAAGTAAAATAACTCAAGACGGTAGGAGCACTAAAGATATAAAACAAAGAATGGCGCAGGGCCGAGTTGCGTTTAACAAAAATAAACAACTGTTATGCTCGAGAACGGTTAATATAGAGACTAGGAAGAGACTCTTAACGTCGTATGTATGGAGTACGGCATTATACGGGTGCGAAACTTGGGCAATAGGAGAAGCGGATAGAAAAAGAGTAGAAGCGTTTGAAATGTGGTGCTACAGACGCATGATGAAGATACCGTGGATAGATAAGGTTAGCAATAGGGAAGTATTAGAAAGAGTTGGGGAAAAGCGAAAGGTATGGAAAAGAATAAAGAGTAGGAGAGATAGGATGGTAGGACACCTTCTAAGACACGAAGGAATAGTTCGTGACATACTAGAGTCAGAGATAGGAATAAAAATAGGTAGGGGTAGGCCTAGATTAGACTACTGCTCTCAAATAGTTAGGGATGTAGGATGTTCTACTTTTAGGGAAATGCGTAGGTTAGCTCAGGATAGAAAAGAATGGAGGTACGCGTCCAACCAGTCTTCGGACTGAGAACCTTATGATGATATCGCATCTTTCCATATTTTGATAAATAAGGGCATTTCGGGCCATTTTAAAATTTCAAATGACATTTTGGCGGCGTCATAGTTGTGACATGGCAAATATTTTTGTCAATAATCACACAAATAAAAAAGTTTTCCATATGGTGCAGACTTTATGGCTGTCACTGTATATTATGTAGAAAGGAATTGAAGTTTCTCAATAAAGCAAGACAAAAATGGAACAAGGATTACTTATTTTAGCAGTTTCAAATGATGAGAACAAATACATACATGATTGCATAGACAAAAAATGAAAATAATTTTACAGTGAAATCAATCGCGTTCTTAAATTAATATGTTTACTATTTTCTTGTCTTTAAAGATATTGGATGAAATACGCTGCGGTACCGAGGTTCCTGTGTTGCGCCCGAAGGGTGCACACAATCTTCGTTTCCATTTTCCTAAATAAAATTTATTACTAAGAGAAATAGAGAGAAACAAAAACTACTTGTTTTGTGAGGGGAAACATCCAAAATATTATTTTAATAAAATCGGGCCGAGAAAAGCCAGTGAGTGCTGGAATTTTTCCTACTTCATTTTTAAATATATTACAACCATAATAACCACTACATCAACAAATTAAAACTTATTAGAACAAGGTATAATTAAATTAACAAAATCCCTCAACGCACCTATTTAAGACTATGGGCTAGCCTAAAAATAAGCGTTCAGTACTGTTACTTAGGATAACTTTGTGAAACATCCAACATTGATTTTGGGCTAGCTGGAAAGGGGAAGGACCAGCCAACATCGGCTGCACTGAAAAAAATGTATGTAAATTCACATTAAATTTACATAATAGTTTCTGTAATATTTACATAAGAAATACTGTAAAAAATAATTACAGTGGCGTTATTCATAAAAATACACAATAATGTAAATGTTTTGCAAATAAATGTATATTTCCTTTCAAAGTATGTGAAAATCTAGAAAGTTGTAAATCTAAAGTGTAGTTTTGTTGGATATAACGTAATAACACCATAAAATTGTAAAATTTTTGACAGAACTATAATAGTACGGAAACTCTGTAACGTCTGGCCAATCGGATTCATAGTATGCTAAACACGTGAACAGAAACGGTGGCGCTTGCGTTCGAGCGGCATATTACAGTTGTTGCATCAAAAATCAGAATCACACAATATTTTTGTTAGTGTGCACGTTTTATAAAGTGCTACAGTTGAATGTTTTGTTAAGGTAAGTGGTTATCTTATTCATATATAATATAAGTAGTTATTAATTGATAAGTATACATTATTAAAGAATGATCACCTGCAAATTTTGTAAAACAAATGTAACTACGAACTCCATCAGTACTGTCATCGAAATTTGCAAATGCCATTTTATTTCCTACGTCCAAATTTCCAGGTAGTTTTAAATACCTACAGTAAATTTAAAAATCACGTTTCTAAATAGATTGCATACCTAAATTCAGCGAAACTAGATATTTCTATAACTCAAACTTTATCTGTAACATTTTTATATCAATTTTGTGAATTTCTGGCAATAAATAACTGTATAAGTATATAATATATCGACGTTTCGTCCCCGTTTGAAACAAAAAATGTGTCAAATATTTTATATTTTTTACATGTTTCTTTTAATAAATCTTGACAAGGCCCCCGAACGGGGGCGAAACGTCGATATATTATATACTTATACAGTTATTTATTGCCAGAAATTCACAAAATGTATATAAAAATATTAAAAATTTAAACTAGCACAAATCAAGCAAAAATTTTATCTGTAACGTTCGAAGTTGTGTGTTTCAGTGCAAAGATAGAAAAGAGTTTCATAAACATACTTATAAACACTTGAAAGATGGCATTGGCGTCATTTGCCCTTATAACGTTTTTTGTAAATTCGAGACGTCGCGTCGCCGTCGTTTAGCAATGTTAATAACCTCAGAAATCACATAATGCGGAAACACTCCTATGTAACATCCAACATAGGTGCCGACACAGATGCAAATAATTCAAGTAATGGTGCATGCAAAAGATACGTATGCATTTGAATTTGGATGAACAGTTTCAGATAAACGATAGTAATACGTTAGATCAAAATTTTGACAATGAACAATGAATCAAAAAATCCATAGTTTCCTGCTTTATGACAAATTTCAGTTGAAAATTCATAAAGAATAACTGCATCATAACTTATTATTTAAAAATTAAGATAATAGGAAAATGTTCTATGCTTTTACCGATTACCGCGGTACAAATCATCGTAATTGTTTCAGGATACAATTATTGCTATTGAGGAGCACAGCGCGGTAGAAGTGGTAGGTGAGTAGGTATACTTTAGCAATTTGTTAAATTGTAGAAAATATTACGTACTTCTTGATTTAGTGGCTTCCAATAAAGTACCTAGTCGGTACCTGTTACATAATATGTTACAATTCATTCCTGTTTTTAAAAAACCGCTGAGATAATTTTTAATTTGCTTTACAGATGCACCCAGCAAGAAATATATTTTTTTTCGAAAAAGTGCATGTGGGATCTTACACTTCGCTGAATTAGTTGAATTTAATTTTATTAAAAAAATCTATTTTGTTTACAATTCAAAGTTTTCTAGATTGAGTTACATTTTTTTACCAAACTAAATAAATAAATTATTTTGTGACCATTACAACTTTATATCACTTTCCAAATCTCAGAGTGGTATATGTATCTTAAGGGGGATAACTGAAGACTTGAATGCACACGCCGCGGGGTACAGTTAAAACTTACTGTGTATGGGGAAGCGTGTGGCGTGCACAGTCAAGTCGCTGGGAATCAAGCGCTGCTTGATTTTTGGAATGTGCAGTTATAACTGCACGGGGAAGAGTCACCGTGTATGGTGAAAAAGTCCGTGCACGCCTCGGGTCGGGCTAGTGGCGTTTGTTTAGCAGCATTGCATCCGAGATTTGACGCATCAACATGTCGGATTTACACAATTTTTCACGCGAATTTTTAACGGAGTTTATTGAATTGTTCACGTGGGGATATTCATGACGTTTCAGCAACAATTCCTTCACCCATTTGGATCTAGGTCTTTTGGTTTTTGTAACACTTTGTTTTTTATTATTAAGCACGCCACTGTCATCAACATAAGGTCTTTTCGTGTTGCCATCGTACCCAAAACTGACGATTTTACTCATTACAGACTACAGGTTTAACTTAACGTAAAAGTGTGCAGTCAAACCCGCGCATTCTTCCCTCTGTGTGAGTGGGCGCCTTAAGCAATATGATGTATGTAAAGGCGCTCACTCACACAGAGGGAAGAATGCGCGGGTTTGACTGCACACTTTTACGTTAAGTTAAACCTGTAGCCTGTCCTTCCCCACACACACAATGAGTAATATCGTCAGTTTTGGGTACGATGGCATCACGAAAAGACCTTATGTTGATGACAGTGGCGTGCTTAATAATAAAAAAACAAAGTGTTACAAAAACCAAAAGACCTAGATCCAAATGGGTGAAGGAATGGTTGCTGAAACGTCATGAATATTCTCACGTGAACAATTCAATAAACTCCGTTAAAAATTCGCGTGAAAAATTGTGTAAATCCGACATGTTGATGCGTCAAATCGCGGATGCAATGCTACTAAACAAACGCCATTGGCCCGACCCGAGGCGTGCACGGACTTTTTCACCATACACGGTGACTCTTCCCCGTGCAGTTATAACTGCACATTCCAAAAATCAAGCAGCGCTTGATTCCCAGCGACTTGACTGTGCACGCCACACGCTTCCCCGTTCACAGTAAGTTTTAACTGTACCCCGTGGCGTGTGCATTCAAGTCTTCAGTTATCCCTCTGTGTGAGTGGGCCCCTTAAGTACCTAATATGAAAAACATATTTCCACACAATTTTACTCTTGAAATTAGCATTTCAGTATTGTCGACTTGTCTGAATAAATATTATAAATATTATGTTTTTTAATGTAATTATGTATACATAGATACTATATAATAAATAACGTATTTTAATTTTCGAGTTTGATTCATTTACCTATCACCAAGCAGCAATAGTAATAAAAACAGATTAAAATGTAAAACTACAAAGTAACGAAACACATGGTAATGCCACAGTGCTTTATTACAAAAAAAATGTAGAATTACACCAAGTAATTACAAAATTTATGGAAATTTAGTAATGAAAAATACGCAACTGTTGATTAATTTACACCGCAAATTTACATACGAGCGTTAAATTTACAATTCACATTTAAGGTAACTTCTTAAATTTACATTATGGTTTGTAACTGGCTTACAATCTCCTTGTAAATATACTATACTAATGCTGTACACAAATAACCAACAATAATTACAGTAAATTTACAAAATACTTTTTTCAGTGTGGGTTGGTTTTTGGGGTCTTCGATGCACGAGGGCGAGATTATAGGGGTGTAAAGTAGAGGTATGTTTCTAGCAAATTTTAAGCATTCGATACTGTTATATTGCATACCTTTTGTAACATCTAGATTAGATCGTACGGGTTGGTTCTTGGGGTCTGCGATGAACGGGGCGATATTTACGGGTGGAAAGCTGAGTTACGTTTTTAGCAAATTGTAAGCGTTTGCTGCTGTTACAGCGCATACTTTTAACATTGAAAATGTTTAAAGGATTGGAAGTGTTTTTGCGAAATTTTGCCAGGTCAATGTTTTTGGTGTCATTTTCAAGATATTGTCAAATATGTGTTTCTTCTTCCATTTCTTTTCAGCTGGCTGCTCTACCCACATCTTACGTAAGCAAACAATCGTAAGTGAACTTGCCATTAATTATTAGGTATGGTAAATTCCTGTACGCGCCTATTGTGGTGCAACGAATCATACTCATACAACAACAAACATTTAAAATCCTTTGCATTAGTTATTTATAAGGTATTTTCCACATCGCACAAATAAATCTCGGCGTTCTGACATTTCGTACTTACTGTTGCTATTCTTGTGGGAGGCGACCGTGCGCCCATGGAAGATACAAACGTGCCATTAACCTTAAAATGAATAAGAGTGTTCAGAACGTTAATTGATGGGTTTTGTTCTGCTCAGACGTCGCGCTTGATTCCGCTGACAACTGACGAAGTAATAATATAGCTGCAGACCAGTACAAACAGACTTCAGCGGAGAATAAACAAGCTTCGGGGAAAAAAATAATTTCTTTTGACGTTACCCAAAAACTTCGGCTACTGTGGGTCAGGAAGAAACTGGTATTGCAAATTACTGTCAATAGTGCAAAATAATTGCTACCGCGATTAACCTTTTGTGTTTGAAACGCGCTATTCAAATATTTGCAGCGTGGAGAAACATAATAGAGGCTCGTCGCGCATAAATCTATGTGCAGCATTCCGTAGTCTCCTCTGTCGGATTTTTCGAGTACCATTTCGTCATCTCCAATCACAAATTTATCAGGTATGACCTACTTAGATTTCATGGATGGCACAGAAAAAATAAATATGTCCACAAGCATCCATTAGATAGCAGTATTATTGTTCAGAGTTTAAGCTATGGTAAATTTTCAGAACACATATTTTCATCTCAAACTAATTCCACCAACTTTGTTCCGAACAATTTGTTTGAATTAAATTATCATGTTCACACAAACCACAGAGTTAGTGATACTGCGGTTCTATAATTTACTTTACTGTATTAGCCACACATAATGTACTGAAAGATGCTTTCAGAATATACCTACCTTTGTTCCTCTAACATCCGTAATTTTAATAATGTTGATAGATACAATACAGTAAGTACGTATAAGGGAATAGACAATTTAATGGTAAGTTTAGAGACACACGGTTGTTGGAAAAAAGAGGGTTAGCACCAGATTGCTTCAATTTTTCCATATCTTTTATACATAGGCTCTTTGAACAAAGATAAAGAAAGTAACTTGTAACATCATCAAATATACCGTGTGACAAACTTCCATGTGTACATGGGGAAATAACATGGGCAATTACATTTTTGGGGATTCCTGCTCCCCATGTGTAGTTACAGTGGTGGTAAAGGTAGCAATCGAAAGACTATTTTTTTCTAATTTCTAATTCGTCTGAACTGTCAACATTATTTATCCACAATTTAAAATTTGGGTTTCAAAATGAACAAAAATATTTATTCAGTTGAAGAAAAGGTTTTCATTGTGAAAACATTTTACGGCGGCAATAGTCTGCGGGTAGTCCGTGACTCATTTTCTGTAAAATTCAATAACAGTCCTATTCCTTCGGTAACAACAATAAAAAATTTAGTTAAGAAATTTGAAGATACTGGAAATCTTTCATTGAAAGAAGGTAATTTTTACTAATAAATTTACTTGGTTTTTATTTAGATAATTCTGATTCGCTTATTATTATTACCTAGTTGCTAATAACGTGGAGTGAAACAAAACTAAAATTAATCTTATCATTTATTTTTTTAGTCGTTCCAAGAAATCTAAATGTTGAGGTAGAGGAAATGGTAATAGGCCAGATAAACATCTAGTTTAAGGTCTATTGCCCTAGAATGTAATGTTTCAAGAGAAACTGTCCGTAACATATTAAAAAAAAACAAATATCATCCTTTTAAATTCCAATGTCACCAAGAGTTACTTCCTTTTGACGAAGAATCAATGCAAACTTTCTGTGAAGAAATGCAAGAACGGGCTAATCGGGATCGCAGCTTCCTCTCATCAATTTGTTTTACCGATGAGTGTACCGTCACTTTAAATCAAGAGCCAAATTCACAAAACGTTAGGCATTGGGCCCAGGAAAATCCCAGAATAAATCTAGCCACTACAACGCAATACCCTCAAAAAATCAATATTTGGGCAGGCATTTTTAATAATCGCATTAATCATTATAGGACCATTTGAAATACAGGGAAATTTAAATTCAGAAGCTTATTTAGGTCTTTTAATTAACCATATTGGCCCTGCATTAGAAGAAGTTGCACATGCGAATCGGGAGGTCTGGTTTCAGCATGACGGATGCCCAGCACATTTTGGAGCACAAGTGAGGAAATTATTAAATGAAATATTTCCAGAGAGCTGGATTGGTCGAGGTGATGCTATAAACTGGCCAGCTAGATCTCCCGATTTGGCACCGTGTGACTTTTTCTTGTGACTTTTTCTTATGAAATAAATAAGTATTAAATTGCCAGATTACAAAATTCATTAGAGCAAAATAAACAAATGTTGCCGCTTGTTAAATTTTTCATAATTGCAGTAAAATTAAAGTAATTTAATTTTTATTATTTCATTTTACTGCTTTAACATTTTCCCAAAAACTTTTTAATAGGTTAGACGACACCTACAATTTACCCTAAACTATGGACCAGCATTCACCAACGAAACATCCACACCAGTAATCAATTAATTGTCAACTATAGGTAATGACAATAATAATGTGAATGAGAATTATCTAAATAAAAAAACAAGTTTATGTATTAGTAAAAATTAACTTCTTCAAACTACTTCAAACTATTGCCACCGTAAAATATTTTCACAATGAAAACCTTTTCTTGAACTGAATAAATATTTTTGTTCATTTTTAAATGTTGACAGTTCAGAAAATCCATAAAAATCATAGACGTCCGTGATTAGAGTAAATTAAGTTGTCATGGATAATCTGATAAATTTCTGTGTTTTAGTTAGAAAATTATTAATGTAATTTTTGCTTTTAATGCTTTAATAAATTGGAATTTTGTAGAGTTTTTGATATCCTCATACGCAGAAAAAATTATCTTTCGATTGCCACCACTGTAACTACACTTGGGGAGCAGGAATCCCCAAAAATGTAATTGCCCATGTTATTTCCCCATGTACACACGGAAGTTTGTCACACGGTATATGTATACAATACACACAGTAGGTGGATCAAGAACTTTGACGTAAATTCCCTATGAATTCTTAATAAGTTAACCCCATACGCCAAAAGACAGTGACACAGTAATTAAACTCGACACGTGTTTCGCTGACAACTTCAGCATCTTCAGGAGCTTATACTTAAAAGCAATACATAAATGAGAAGCACAAATAAACAATCAATACCGATCCAGACGGTGATATCACCGGTTCATTAGACATTTCTATGACGCTAACAGTTTGCAGTATTTATTCAATTTTCCATATTCTCTATTAATGTGCATAAATACTTCTCACGTCATTTGCAGCATACCGGCACTAAAGTGCTTCACGCAGTTGATCAAAATCAATCATCTAACAAGTATAATAATTGTTGTTTCAAGTTCTTTGTGCAAAACAGCCCGACGTAGAAACTGTGGGAACAGATGTGCCAGTGCATGCATCTTAAAATTTTAATGTTTGGGAAGTACTATATAGTGGCAACGTGTGAAACAGCTTCCTTACACATTTGCAAAACAGTATACTAGTTGTGTATACCACAATAAGCAGGAGGTTTCAACGAAACAAGGTCAGGAGTCTGAGCGAGGCAAGAAGGTGGAGGCTGTTAACGTCTCGGTTCCCAGCGCATTCCACCCGTACGTGCCGAGCTCTGTATTGCCTCATAGGTCAGCTGAAAGCGATGTATCTTAGTACTGCACACTACAGGGGTCTACAAACGGCGGGACGAAGGTCACTCGATCGCGGAAATGTCTGGGCGACGGATTTAGGTGCTCGAGAACTTCGCTAGGAAACCGCTTATGCAAATGGGACTCTAGAAACTGTGCGAACTCTGAAAACAATGCTAATAATTATAAATTGTATTAACATTCAAACCATATTAATATTTTGCTACTGAAAAATTTGATCTAAGTTATAGTTTCTATTAACATTCAAACCGTGGCTAACCGACGATCTCTAATTCGTGATAATTCCACCGCATCTTGTTCTTTTAGGAAGTGGTCAATGAGAATTTAATGAAAATATTTTCATTTTTCTCGGAGTCACTCCTTCCGAGATAATAAGGGGTAGGGGTAGTAGTTAGAGAGGCATCTTCCAACAAAACCGGTAAAGTATCTATAATAGACTCAAATTCTTTACAGCTGTTATAAAATTCACGAAATTATACTCGTATAATCATCAATATTGAGACGTGGAATTTTTATCCACCATAGTCATCCCACTTTGGAGGCTTATGGGAAACCATTCTATTTACCTCGAACCCGTATTGAGTGCCTTATATTTGCGGTCTTCTAAATTTTCTGATATACATTTATCATCTCCTATTAAACATTTCAGTTATTATTTAAATAAAGGCGATTAAATTGTAATTGCAATTATTTTAATTTTTATTGGTACAAGCCAGGCAAGTACTCGATTTCACACGTTCGTCTCTGTGCCAGTTCGTTTATTTTACGTCTATGAAAATTGAATACACATAAAGCGCAAAACGTTATTATTATTTTCATGGTACGACAACGAACAGACTGTTACGACTCTCTAGATTATAATTTTCCGTGTTAATTGGCATCGCGCTGCGACAATTTTACATTTTATGTAAGATCTGACAAGTGGGTCGTGCTGTACATGCACACGTAAAAAATTACGAAATAATAATATTTCCATTACGAAAAAGCTCTGAGGCGAATTTCTCGAGTTCCAGCTCATAAAATATCGGAGTTAAATGACAATAAATAAGGATTCCGGTGCACACTCCGCTATTAATAAGGAATTTATTTAAATATTTATGTTTTCCGCAATTAACATAATTATTTTCGCTCTCGTCGAGGCACGGTCGTAAGTGGCAGATATTAAATTGCACACTCCTAAACATTCTCAATTGCCTATACAGGGAAAAATTGTTTATTGCGGTTTCCGTGACGACAAATACGGGCCTTATATGGCGGTGCTTGCCAATGCTCCTGAATCTGCCATGACACCAATAGTTACTTGGGTGTTAACAATGAAAAATTATTCGATTTTTCGGTTCAATCTGTTTTAGAAGGAACGTAATAAAGAGAATATTGCTCTACTAATTGAAGAAACATTAGATATTTTATCTATGTGCAAAAGGTTCATGAACCGTAACTAAAATATGCAATTAATCGAGTTTCCCGACCTTTTCCGCCCACTTAGTTTCCATAAAAAATAGGGGCAACCATTTACATATACCCGTTAAAGCATAACAGATTCCCTGACTTAAAATTTGCATTGTTCATCATTTTAATGCAGCATTGCTTCAATTGCAAATTTATGTAAATTTGTAAATATGTGTCATCGTTAAAATTAAAACAAAACACAATGGCGCACGCGGATGCTTTAAATCATTCGCTGGGGTACTGTCAGCATAATGAACACCTAATACAGAGAAAACCGGCACAGGAAGACTCGCCTGCCAAAGACAATCGAAGATAAAAATGGACGAATCATTATCTAGAAAATATCCACGCTTTTAATGCTATCAAAACGGACAGCTGAGGGTTTTTGCAATTAAGATTGGATGCAACAATAGGTACATTGTCACTTATAGTACTGATAATATAGGTACTTCATTATCGTAGAACCAATGATATTGCGAGTTTGGATAAATTTAGGAATCTTTCAGAAGTCAGCAGTTGCGACACAATAGTTCCGACGCCTAAAAACCCAACAATTTCTTTCTTCAATCGCAAATCGAATTGTTTTTAACGTAAAAATAGAAACAAATAAATGAATACTTGTGTAATACGGTTGATCTTGTTTGGTCTCAATGTTAAATTCCTCGAGGTCGGCTAAAGAACATTAAAATTCTCTAGAATTTTAATGTTCTTTGAAAACCGTGACTTGCTAAAATCTGAATAGACTCAATCAAGTGAAACGCATGCGGAAAATTATTTAAATAATCAAGTGCCGATGATGATGCATACTAAAAAGTAAAAACCCATTTATGTTTTAGTTTCTTTGTCAAATACGACCTGTTTCAAGCTCAGCTTTATTTACATTTCATATACAGGGTTTCTCATTACTATGTAAACCTTTTCTACTCACCTATGTAAATTAATTAAATAAAAGGCGAACTACGGGAACCAATTAACCATATGTGATCATACACTTACCTAACCATTAATAAAAGTAGCTAAACAATTTCGTCGCTTGACCACCTATTGAAATCTCTCATAATATTCATGTTTTATTGTCATTTTGAATAACTTTCGACTTCCCATTCTGACTGGCATAAAGACATATGCAAACAAAAGATTGCAAAACTCATATGTTGTGTTTGTAACATTAATTTCGCCAGTGATGTACTGCCTAATTATTATAATTATTTTTGTTGTTAACAAACTTCTCTAAACTCGGCTTTCTTCATTTTAACAGCTATGCATTTTAATATGCATGATACAAATCTATAGCTAATCAAATTCAAATAGTGAAGGCATTGAAAAACTATGCTCCAATAATTAGGTATGTATCCACATAGGGTTGTTATAGAAAGGTATAATAATTGAATACAATTTTTTTTTCATCCATCATCTCTAAATTACTGTCCAGTGATACGTCTCACGACTTTAATTAACTCATCCAAATTATTTGGTGCGAATACATGAACTCGATTTCTGTCCAAACGTGTAATTTTGAGCGCGTGAATCCGACCCTGTTTTTCTCCGATATCGTCAAAAGACCGCCGACTCACGTTTGCCATTACTAGCAGATATGGTTTTGTAATTAAAAAGTACAAGATGAAGTTGCGGTGTAGACGTCGATGGGCGATTTCTAATACCAGCCCGTTACTTGTTTGTCCGCCCCCGCGGACAGATAAGGAATTATAGGTATTTTCAGCACCTGCCTGCTATTGCTATAGGGAATCTATACTATTTTAAAGCATCTAGGCAAATGTATATGACATTATCCAAAGTCATATAATGTTCCTCTTGAATTTTACCAAACACTACCAGGTCATCAACGTAACAAACATTACGTGGTAACCGATCAAAAATTAGTTTGAAATTTTTATAAGAAACTTTTGGGAAGACACGAGTTCCGAATATTAAATATATATATTAAAAATATATATTTAATACTCGATATTGGAGTAATATTTTGATAATATTCAGAATTAAATATAAAAATAATGTAGATATATTAAATATATGTGTAACTAATATTTGAAAGCAAGTATTGAAATACACTATATTAAAAATATAGGAAGCTAATATTAAATTTATGTATACAAATATGTATTTATTTAATATTTTAAAATAAATATTAAAATAATATATATTATCATTTCTTGTTATTAGTAAATAAATATTAATCCTATATACTGAACAAAATATGAATTCATTATCTTAAAATGAAGTTGGATATATGGTATATTAAACATATTTATTTAATATTTGGAAGGCAAACATTAAATATACCTACATACATTAATATTATTTTTGAAAAAAATATTAAAAAATAATATTATTTGCTGGATAAAACTGAATTCAATATTTTAAAATAAATGCTTAAACAAGAGCAAATTAAATGATTATTTATTTAACATTTTAAAAGCAAATAGTTATATAATATTTATGTAATTATTACAAAAATAAAGATTTAAACTATACTACATACAGTGCCCGTCTAAAGTCCGTTCCCCCCTACTAATTTTTGAATCATTTGAGGAACATCCATGAAATTCGTTACAAGGTTGGCACAGATCACAAGATATTTTTTGACCTAATAATGACAGCTGTCACTCTCAAGATGGCGGTCGGGCGCCATTTTGAAAAACATTCTTAAATGGGAAGGAGGGTCATGTGACACCTCATTTTAAAGGTCTTATCGAGGGCAACATCATACTGCAGTGATTAATGAATATTATTCACTACAACAATAGAAACATCGCTTTGACCCCTTTTTACATTTATTTAGTAGGCCGCGATCGCGATGTGTCAGTTCAAATTGAAACGTCAAAT
The DNA here is from genome assembly GCA_963966045.1 of Xestobium rufovillosum. NCBI lineage: Eukaryota > Metazoa > Arthropoda > Insecta > Coleoptera > Ptinidae > Xestobium > Xestobium rufovillosum. The sequence continues at coordinate 5,716,687 of OZ014499.1, read as the reverse complement.
CAGCATGGTTTGCTTTTAATTTGAAATGCATATTCTAAAAAAGAAGATATGAGTAGTGAGAGTGAAAACGAGGTTTCTTTAACAGCACCAGCAATAAAAGAAGCTGCAGAACTTGCCTCATTAGATTCGTTGCCCAAAAAACCAAGAAAATTATACCTGAGAGCGTATGTATGAATCTTTCTTACACTGGAGAAAAGAAATGAAGGTAAATTCTTTCTGGGAATCTGTTTTGATAGTCGTGGACAAAGTATAGTATACAACTCGTTATAATGATGCTATTATTACCTCGGATCATTATAAAACTCGCTCGTTTCACTCGCTCGTGTTGTAAACTTCATCCTCGGTAATAATAGCATTCATTATAAACTCGTGTATAATATACTATTGGTGCTGCTTGGCTATCTTACAAATTCCTGAAATTTTATAACAAAATGTTTCTGATTTACCTCTAACATCACAAGTTACATTGCACATTTCTAAAATCTAAAACCATTAAAATTGAAAAGTTTAACATTTGACAAAGAATTTTATTCATATACCTAAAGATGAAAGGTGGAATTTTGTGGAGTGGGAAGGTGAGTATAGGCGATTATTTTTTGCCAATGCATTTGGTGCCACTGTAGCGCCGCAGTGACCCCTCGGAAAAACCAAGTGTTTCGGAAAAAAACGATCGTCTGTACTCACCTTATCACTCCACAAAATTCCAGCATTCATTTCTGAATCACCCTGTATTTTCAATAGTGAAAAGTTGTCCAATTTCAGAATAAATTTACTAACTTGGCAGAATTGACATCTAAAACAGTTTCGTCCAATAGTAAAATATGTTATTTTATCTGATCCATCTAGCAGGAAAATCTCTCGTGTGATGTGTCCGTTGCGATAGTAACTGATCCATTTGTTTATTCCACATTTGCCCACTCAAATTACAGAATTAGAGAAATAAGCGCACTTAACATCTGTTTCGATAGCCACTAAATAATTATCATTAATATATTCCAGATACAGCCTAATTAATGGCTTAGAAACTAGTCCGCCAGCCGTCCGTGTCAGCGCTACAGGATCGATTTTTCAAGCAGATGTTCTTAAAATCCATCCCACAGAGCTTTATCGTGACAAAATTCGAGGTTAAGATTAATATTAAGGTGAAATTATAATTTTACCGATAGATTTTTATTGTGTGTTAATGATGCCTCTAATATACCAAATAGGTGCGAGTTATTTTTTCGCAAATTGCACCTATAATTATGATGCAAATCTTGCCGATTTGATTACTCCTTGATTACATTCATTATTCGAGAAAAAATGCGGTGGAAAAGAACAGCTACGGAATATTTTATTCTATTGCCGAGGTCGCCCAACAGAAATTATGAATTATTTAATAATAATTTTTTCTTTGGGCTATAAACACTAGCAATTTGCGTTAACAATTGCTTTAATAACTATTTAAGAGTATATTGTTTTATCAGATCGCAACCGCAGCTAAGCGAATACTTTCAAGTTCAAGAAATAATCATTTTTTTGTTTAAAAACAACAATGTAAAATCGTTTTATTTCTTTCAGAAAGAATGCGGAAGAATTTGAAAAATTCAATACCTTTCCGGAAGTCGCAAGACCGAATCGGTAAGTACCACTCTCAATCCACAAATTCTGATCTACTTTACGTTAGGCCCTCAAAACCAGATTCCCACACACGAACCATGTCATATTCTTTAGAAAAAGAAATAGACAACAAACCATAGAATTTTAGAGGTGCTAATAAGGTCTTCAAACTCTTTATTTAGAGTTTATATTTTAAACAAATATTAGAAAGTTGTAGCTGCACTTACTAGTGTTTAAATTTCGAGAGAGAGAAGATTAGATCTAACAAACAAGCTATTCAAAAAAAAAGCCGCTTGCATCTTTGTTGCTCAACAGATTGGTCCAAAAAAAGTTGATTTGGAACAGCGTAATTGTTTTTAATTTGTTAAATGCACAACCTAGTTTCCCTTTTTATGCTAAAAGTCCTGCTTAGAAGAGAGCATTTGCCAATATCGTAATTGTGCTAACCCATTTTGGGATACTTGAGAATCATCGCGGGATATTAGCAACAATTATTTATATAATTTGAGGATATGTAGAAACCAAATTAATTCTAATAGGCGATTACGTTTCTCTCTTAATACATTAAGAGAGTCAACAGCATCCGCTTTATTAATCTCGAATATTTACTTCCTTTCTGCTCAATAAAATTTGAAAATAAACCCTTTCACTGTCATCTCATCCCCTTATTCAAGCTACGCCACTGCACAAGTTCTGCTAGTTTGTAGAAGTTTTCTGCCTACGTGTTCTAGGTTTCAATTAAATTAAAACAACATGAGTGTACAAACAAATTCAGTCTAAATTTAAATTTCCAAAAAGTATACTTGCTTTTAAAACACTTTCACAAAAGGATATTAGCATCGAGGGAAAACCACAAAATGCCGATGACAATGTGTGATCACGCATAAAATTAGAGATGCTGGACAAAACTCAAATAATCGGTAGAAAAAGTGGGTTCCGAATAAACATATAATAGAAGACTAAATATTAATTTTAGCCGAAAACATGCAACCTGACAACGCGGATGTAAATGAAGTAGGTAGGTACATGTCGGTCAATAAAGGAATACGCCAAGATAATCAGATCTGAGATATTCGCCGTCCAGTAGTAGAATAAACGAAACTTGGAAAGATTCTCATCTCCTAGAGAAGTTATTCCCTTTACTGTGAATGAAAGCCCTTATTTAATAGATGATTCCTTGTCGAAAAACAAGGGAACTCTCCCCGAAGAGATACGTTCCTCCTTCAGAAACTTTTTTTTCTTTTATGTACCATCGTGTTGGAAAAATATATTTCTTCTTCCATTTAATGGCACGTCGTTCCTCAATTGCGCGTTGATTTATCATTTGAAAGTAGCGTTCGTCATTCATATTGCCTTCATAAATGTAATAAATCAAAATGTGATTATCGATTAAGGTACACCAAACATTAAAGCCAAACCGTCCCTGATGTTACAGCGACGGTACGGTGAGGGTTGACACCAGTGTTCGTTGTGTCGGTTAAATATTCCGTCACTTCTGATGTAAGACTTCATCCGTCCAAATGATCTTCCTACAGAAGAAGGGATCTAGCTGAATTTTTTGAATGTACCAATGGCAGAATTCTAATCGTCGAAGAGGATCAGTTGGTTGTAGTTGTTGTACCATTCTTACTCATCAATCTTACTTTCTCACCACGCCAAGTGACTTCCTTGAGTCTTCAGTCTCATTATTATCTTCATTACTCGAACTGGGGGTACTAAAAACATATCCAAAAAATCTGGAAAGAGTTAGGTTACATTCTGAATTTTGTAAAAGTAGTTATATAAACCAACCTGTTCTTTTGCAATTTCGTCTCAGGTAGACAGACACTCAGATCCAGAGCTAGCAAAATCTTCGAAGGATTTTAGCTGACTCACTCAAACAGTAAGGGAAATTTTGTACTTGGAACGCTATGAATATTTCCAAACAGTCCCACACGTATTAGAATTTTATGGAAATAATGGTGGAAGTGCTATCTATTGAGATATTGAAGACATTCTTAGATAGGTCCACGCAGAATTAAAAGTACATATAGTTTCCTTTAAAAAAACCATTTTGGACAAAATGTCGCTTGGAATCTTCTGGTTCTTAGTCCGCGATTGGTCTATTATTTATATTCATTGTGTACATTGCAGGAAACGTTCACCAAATTGAATTTCTGTACCTTCTACAAAACTGGAGAAAAAAATAATCTTTGCGTCTCCCTTTGGAGGAACGTAACTCCTCATGCAAGGAACGTTGAACCAAATTATAGGCGGGGAAACAAAACTCGTCTCGGGATGCTGGTTTCCCAAGAAAACGCAGTGGGTTACTTATAAGTAAAAAAGAAAACTTAGCAAGAATGTTTTGCGAAAAGTTCGTGTGGTTAGAGTTATTTTAATAGCATTTCTCTAACAAAATTTTGCAATATTTCTTAAATCAAAAATAGACTGCAAAAAACGGAAAACTCAATTTTTTGACTGGCCACTTCCGGTGGCTTTTTCTGGGTTCAGTCATCATGTCATATCACATTTTCTTTTCTGAGAGCATCGAACTGGCTACCTCTGGGGTACTGCCGCAGTACCCCAGAGCTAGCCGCGCGGTGGAAAAAAATACTAAACAAAAAATGGTTTGCTGAGTCTAAATTTCCTTAATAAAGACTTGTACCGTTATCATCTGCCGCAGTCAGACGCGCTCAGTAAAGCCTCTTTTAGCGCTTTACGTATTGTAACTGATTTTTTTCCATAACGTTCTAACATTTGGAATAGACTTCCATGAACCTGTGTTCCAAATTCCTAAACGGTAAAAAATGTTTTGTCAGGTTGAGTGTGCATCTGACTGCAATAGAAAATCCACGGTACACGCCACTCTTAATAATCAGTTCATTAAATAATGTTCAAATTCCAATCCTTCTGTGACAACACAAATTTTAAACTTTCCCTTTCCCGGCTAATATCTTGTCCATTCTAATTCCATGACAGATTTTACCTGATATGACGCAGAAAACAGAAATAACGGAAGACGTAGTTGGAAGTTGACGTATATTATTTGTCTAAAAACGTTTTATACGAAATTAGTCCAATTCGGTGATCACAGGATGTGTTCTCATTTGGCCAATAACATACTGTATTAATGCAATGGAAATCTCCGGTTGGCGACGGAAATCAAAAGGCAGTGTACAAGAAATCCACCAGTGATTCACTCCTCGGGAATCTGTTATACAGGTTGATCGATTTATCCATTTATGCGAAGTTATATGAGAGACCCCTCTTTGTTTTACAATTCTGTCTGTTCGTCCGAATGTCTCTTAGTCTGTATGTCTGTTTGTCTCTCGCACAGTGTTCTTTTTCCTGAACTATAAGTGCTATACAACAATAAAATTGACGCATATGTAATGGCCCAAACTCAGACAAATCTAAATGGTTTGTTGTGTGCACATATTTAGGGCGGTTTTCATACATCGAGACATCGAAAAAGGGCCAAAAGATATTTTTTGTTTGCAACACTAGAGCATGTGAAAAATTTTTTTTGTTTTCATCTTTTTACAGTTCAGTACGACCACATGCGGGGAGTATCAATTGTGTCCCCCTGTCGCAATTGGGAACTATTTAAAGTAGAATCGTGAATTTTGGTACTTTCGTAGTCTTCACGATTGCAACTAATTATGCAATAAATAAATTTTATCAAAATCGGTTCAGGATGCGGTTTCTGATATAAGTGCTTCAGAAACTTTGCTAGCCAGTACGGAACACTTTATGTACAAAGGGAGTTGATACTCGGTGAATTATTTGAATGGGACACTCTATACATATCGCGTTTTTTAATTCTTCGATCGATTTTACTAAATATGCATACGAAGTAAGTTGCTTCTAAACTAAACCCCATATATATTTTTGTGTTTTAGTTTTCTTTTAAAATTTTTGTCACACGTAGGGATGTTTCAAAAATTACATTTTGAGAATGATGAACAGATGCCCAGTTTCACAATAAGTTTAGCCTAGAATGCAACTCTTACACAATCATATAGTAAAATCGAACAGGGAAATAAAAAGTGAGATGATATTACAGGAGTTCTATTTAAGAGATCCAAGTTGTGTAGATTAGCATCTGCTGTACAGAAGAAATGAGACGCCATGTATAAGTAAAGTAATTTGAATTATGGAAATTTAAAAACAAATGGAGTATATATTTGGCATTTTTCTCTAAATTACACAATACAGATAAATCGCTTTTTCTGATAAATGGGATACCTGTGCACCTGCATATTCAACTCATATGTGTAACAATAATAAATTTTAGGAAGAATCGGAAATTACTTTGGAAGGTCGTCGACACGAAAAATAGGCCCCAAGAATAATAACTGAATACACATACAAAAACTAGCCACGCCTGTTTCTTGAATCTGGGAAGTTTAAACATATCGCCGCTAGACACCGCCACCTCTAGGCCCTTGAAAAGGCGAATGCAGAGGTGCAGGAGCCAATTGATTACTTCATTATTATCAAAAATTTATTATATTTTTTTGATACCGTCAAAATGAAAAGTCTAATCTATGACTCTACGATTATAATTTCTAAAAAAAACGAAAAATGTGATAAATATTCTAGCTACAATATGTCCGATTGTCATAGATTGTGAAGTAGATTTTAAAGTTGAATTTCTGGTTTTTAATGAAAATTATTAGCGAACAGTCCTAGATCTATGTTTAATTGAAACAAGAAAAAAATAATCATGCGAATATCTTAAACCATGTTGGAATAATCCATTGGCAGCGGGAACGTTACATCCCTCAAATATTCCAAGCGTTCCGATAGCCTTAACGGGTCGATTCGCGTGTACGCTCGGGTGCGTTACATTTATGTGGCGAATGCAACAGAATCTTTTCGGTGAATATGATCCCCCATACTAGGATACTAAAAATATTTTCAAAGTTAAAACAAAAGCCTAATGAGTCATCCCCGAGAAATGCTAAGTGAATGTATACACAATATTTAATCTGCAAAGTCTATGCAATCAAATAGCTTAAGAAAGTAATCCTTGGCAAGAAATTTCGCATCAGGGGGAAATTAGATGTCCGGGCACGGTTTCTGTCTGCTATGTAAACACCGCCAAAACACGGCAGCGCATTAATACTAATGAGCATTAAATAATAAGAACTAAAATCCAGACATAGTTCTCACGGAGTGCATCTTCAAACTCCGGCCGACGGCGATTGACACATGTGGGAAATTAAATGCGATATTAATTTACGGCTTATCACGAATTCTGCTGAACGACGTCACTTTAATTGCTTGCAAATTGTTTCTTATGGTTTAATAATCGGCGAACATATACGCGAGACGGAAATTATTAGTGACGTGACGGCGGTGAAAGAACAGGCCGGACGCACATGGTGTGGGCGGGAACGTAGGAAGAAAGTCGCGTGTCAAAAGCTCATCTTTGTGCGCATTAATTGATCGCACTGCGGAGCCGGATAACCACTCTCGCAGGACGCTACCTGCGGATCGGATGAGTAATATGCATTTTTGTTTTATCAGTCACTCGCTAATTTTAGCGGATATGACATTCCAGACCTAAATCGAAACTTTGTAGATTAGGACTAAAAATTAATCCTTGGAGGATGGAAGTGTTTAACTATGTTGGCCCACAACGAAAATAAATTTAGACAAATAACCACAAATAACAACTTAAAAAAATGTCAAACTCTATTATGTTATTATTAAACAATAAAAATAGATCGACCTATCAAACCAGAAACCTTGGAAAGTCGTAATTTATGCTAACTGTGAATACATTTTTATTAATTCTATTATTGAATACATTAATTACAAGTTGATGTGGAGCAAATGACCTTTAGATAGCCATTCTACGTGAAAACAGATTCTAAATTCTTTAGAGAATGCTGATGGACTAACGCAGGCAATAAAGAATGGTAACCGCCGGTTTTAGATCCAAATTTAAATATTAACAAACATCAAGGTATAAAGCCCTTTTCGCAACCGGCATTTACAATGATTAATCTCTGACTCAAACTACTGCATTTCCAACGCATTGTTTTAAAAGAAGTGATATGTTCAAGGTCAAGTCAATCACCTGGAGGGTAAAGTAAAGCGATGTATTCCAAAACAGAGTGTAGCTTTATATGTTGTATAATTTAAATCCACTCTGATGAAATTTAACACCACACATCCAACTACAGCATTTTAATTTCACTGAGGAGGCGTCGAATTTTACCGAGCAGGTGTCAAATTTCATCTACCCTACCGAAATTTTGCAACGTTATTCAGAATCGTCCTACATTTTGTGTGTCTTACTTACCGATCTGCTTTATGTTATAAATCTCTATATAAAGAGAGTAAGTATTGTACCTGACCCTAATATAAATGGCGATACAGTGTTCTGAGAAGTGCCCACATCTGAAAACAAGGAAATTCCAGAATTCCACAATGTACGTTAAAATCTATTAGACTGTAATTAGTTAATGTTGGTGTTTGTGGGAAGAGACACATGTAACGCAAGTGGTTTGACGAAAAGTGTTTACTCTGTCGGATGCTTTGATACTGTTTGCGTTCAGAAAACTTTTTTAATGCATCGCTTAATTAAATATTGATAAACCATTCTATCGTTTACAACATTATTGCCTCAATCAAATAAATTTTCTAATAAATTCAATCAATATGGACACAGATAAATGATATTTACATACCGCCTACCGGATTCGTATGCAAAACAACGCTCTGACCCGCTCCGCCACGTCAAGCGTCGCACTTATTGTGCCTTTAATCGGCAAAAATAGCATCAATTAAGACAGTAAATGTATAATAAAAATCTTAATGCGTCTTATTATCTGATTTCTCGTTACGAAAAGAAAGTTGACAAGTCTAAGGCCGGAACAAAAGTCAGATGACCCATTAAGATGGTCGGTCGGTTGCTAGCGACGGTAACGCGACCAAAAAGGCACTTTTTGGATTAGCTTAGAGCAGATATACTCGCTGCTTACGATAATCACATACAAGCCAATAAATTTGTTCATTAAATTAATCGACAAAAAACTTCAAAAATGCGTTGTCAAGAACAATTAAAGAAGGTTCATCTAAATTTGAAATTAGCTGTTCGGTTAAGCATTTTTCAAATAAATATTTGTCCATATTATCGTGGTAGTCCATCCTTTTCTATTTTGACGAAAAAATTAAACTAGTACCAGGTACAAGTCCGGAACTAGATCCTGCGTGCAAAATTATAAAACGTTTTCCCGATCCACATCCTTTTTCTCTCTTTACTGACTTCACCGAATCATCTTGCCAAGACTTTGACCCACTGCCGTTCAAAAATATCCACGTCTTGCCCAAAAGAATCACTCCTAAATTTTGAATTAAGATTTTCGGCATATTTCATTAAAAATTAAACTCTTTGGTGAACTATGTGCGGCTGTTTACAGAGGAATCTCCTATTGCAATCTTTTTATATCGATAACCTTGTAAATTCATTAATTTTGACAAGGAACGTAATCCAATTTCCAAAACACCCTTTTCTGTAAACTTGCTTCATATAAATTATAAATAACATTTCTTACTTCCTTTTTTTCAGTATCATACTTAAATCCTTAGTTTTCGTGTATTTCTTTCTTCGTTTTTCTTTTCTTTTTTCTGACTCTCACCCTCTTTCCATGTACAATCCTTTCTACTGTTCTTAAACCAACTCCAAGCTCTGCTTTATTTGAGAAGTTTTCTTTAATTTGATTTACAATCAAAGTTGAGTGAAATGGAAATAGCCAAGTTTTTCTTCGATCAACTTACAAACCCGCCTCTCTAGAGTGCATTTGACTATAGTGATGTGCCATGCAGACCTACATCAATAAACTCCCAAATTTCTTACAACGCTAAACTAGCCCCGAAACCTCGATGACGCAAGTTTCTATTTAAAGTTCAGAAGATCAATAAATTTAGTTTGAACTTTCTCAATTTTCTATTGAAACAAACTTATATAGACTGCGTATCAACAAACTATTGACAAAAATTGTTTATGAGCATAATTTTGCAACTAAAGGAAGTCTGAGTAAAGTCTGGCCACGCCATCTCTAACATGGCTTACAGATTTCAAAAATTCGCAACTAATTCCACAAAATTCATCTGAAATCTGCTATAGTCTGTTCAGTGACTTCAGGGGTCCTCGAAAGTTACACAGACAAATAATGAGACGTGCAACTCCATGAAAAATAGTAAGCCTGCAGCAATGCTGATCTAAAAGGCAGTACAGATGGCGCATATAGCAACTACGCGGGAAATTTAAACCTTGGTTTGCTATAAAATAATGTTATTCATTGCGCTCGTTTTGAGAATCCGTGACGTCATGAAGTAGAACTCTGTAGTGCTTTGCAGCAAACTAAATTTTCTGAAATTGCCGCTGTCAAACGTCTTCAAGATTTTTCGATTATGTACTTTTGTATTTCATTACGTGTGCATCTGGGAGTTAAGTGATCGACTTACGGATTCCAACAAAGTCGAAAAACACTTTATACTATTTATTTCGTGTTTCGAATAATTGTACATCCTAATATAACCAGAGACTTCAAAGATCTTTCATAAGTTACAGTTTCAATTGTTACATAGGTAATAACCAAATAGGTCTCGACGGTCAAATGTCCAAGTTGAATTTCCAGTTTGTAACTCAAGGCCACAAATTTTCAGTTTTTCAATTTCTATTCCAGATCCAACACAACACTGTAGAGTTCCACTTACTGACGTCACAAAGATTACTACCAGCGGTCTCCAAAAGATACGCAAAGATAGCAAACCAAGGACATTTACTACGGTCACTTGCTAATCTGACGTTAAATCAAGTCAGTGAATAATTTGACTGGAAAAACACCAGACTATTTCTAATCTGTAGTAATGCAATAAGTGGTCTGGAATTGTCGGAAATTTTACGAAAGCTGTTGCGTTGCTTGGTAGCCACGAGTGTAAATTTGACAGTTAAAAGATCACGAGCGCTTGCGCGAGTGATCTTCTGTCGAATGTATTTTAGGGAGGTTAATACACAACTATATTATACGGACAATTTAATTGGAAATAGAAGATTTAATGAAACAATAAACATTTTAAATTAACAGAACATATTAAAATATTTAAATATATTGTGAAGTTTGACCGATCTTTAATTACTTACCCACATATTTTGAACATTGAAAGTGCAATTGTTATATGTTATATTATGACCAGATTATTTTTGCTATTATTATTATTAATGTTTTCAGTGGTAAAATTTTCTTGCATTATGTTTATATCTCTTGTAGTTTGGACTCCAGAAGGTCCAGGTCTCAGGTTGTTTAATAAACTAGCATGATGTTCCTCTTCTAACTGTAAATAAGGGCCTAATGACTTAGCATTTGCATGTCCAGTCATTTTGATGAGCTGTTCTTCCGGGACATCTGATTTAGCAAGATTTGATACAGCACTTGATCGATTTGAATGATTCATTATTTTGTTTGTCAGAGTATCAAGCCCTATTCTTTCAGCAGATTATTTTGTCCATTTTCCAATTACATTTACTCCATAAGGCATATTTTTGTACCATTCAGAATTGCTTTTATTCCAGTAAGGATTTACAGTCAGAAATAGTCGATCTGACGTAATTCTATTAGTGCGTTTAGAAATAAGCTTTTTAAATAACCTTGCCGGGCACATATCGAGATTATTGTAATTAGGCACTAGCCACTTACTGTCTGATAATTTTTGAGCTCCACCCTGGCATGTTTTGGAAAAAATCGGGTTGTATTCAATACTTCCGGTTACGTTACCATTTGATTTCTTTTCCTCTTTAAAAAAATGCAATTTGCATTTTGCTGCCTCTCCCCCTCACCAGGCTAGTTCGAATGATATTATAATTATGATACAATTTTTTTTAAGTCTTTCTGGACAATCTTCGTTCCACAGATTCATTATTGTATATTTTCTTTTCTTACTCAGAGCAGTCGAACTTTGCTTCGCATCCCTTGCTTTTTTGAATTCAATGTCTGTAAATGGATTAAATTTTCGGGCGTACTCTTTGTAGTATTTTTCTTGAAGGAGTTTTGCAGTAACATTCCACATTGTCTTTATAACGCATTCTTTATCATCTTCACCATCAGCTCTCTTCATATTAAAAGCCCAATCATTCATTATCAGTCCAATCTCTTGATTTGGAGTAATTTCTAGAAGTTCATAATGCTTCTCTTTTAAAAATATTTCGAACGGTTTCCATATTGACTTTTGATTTTTAACTGTACTCCTCGGAGTAACACTCTGTACAGTATTTTGAATAGCTTCCACAGATTCTTGGCCAAATCTTGCCATTTCAAAACGACAATGTTACAAGAAAACTCGAAAATAATATAACAGTGACAGTTGCCAAGGTAGAAATTTCAAAACTATCATTCACAGCATAGTTGATTAAAAGCAAGGCGCTTATTTATCAGTTATTGGGAAAGCTAGGTAGGTTTTTATCGTTTACAATGACAGTTGATTGGTCGATTTTAAAAAATTGAAGCAATATCATTGGCTCTTAGAACAGGCGTGTATTAACCGAAATAATACACGCTTCTAGACCCAAATGAAATGTTCCTATTGGTCAATTTCACGATGAAAAAATAATCATTTCAGTCTAATTTTAATGGCAGGCAATTAAAATTTCGAACTGAAAAAGCCTGATGTTCAAATTTACTTTAAGAATATTTTGCATACAATTGAGTGTCAAAAATAGCGTTATAAAGAATGCGCCGATTTCTACGAGTATCCAACAATAGAGAATTGTGCCAAAGGCTCTTGAAAACGGTTACAGTTAATTCCAGCGCGAGAAATTACCATAAGTGTGGCCGCCAATGGGGACATCAAACAAAACGGACATGGGTCATTTCACGCAGGGCTCAAACAGCACTTGATGTGTACGTGTCAAGAGCATTGAACTGCTTCCTTTTGTATTATCGTAGATGACATCGAGATACATACTTAAAATAGCATTTTTCGTTTGAATGACCATGTGATGGAGCACTTCTTACAAGAAGCTAACGGTTCAGGTCTACCTCGGCGATGGCGTGAATTTATACAGCTGAATCTGCGGACTGAAAAAATTTCGAAACAGACAAAACACGATTGCTGTGTGGGCTCTTACGGAAGATGTGCAAGCAAGGCTTATTAGACACTGATAGCAGGCTCCTACGCGACGAAACTGCATAAAATTAGGAAAAAATCGGACGGGAATTCCTATACATCTACCGATAAAAATGCATGAAGGTTTAGCACCAGCGACAGGCTTACTCATATCGAAAAATATATAGATTTGAAAAAAATTATAATATAATAGTTCATTCGGAATTGCTTCTTCTTATAATTGCTTATGGAAAAAGTGGAAATAATTCAGTTACCTTTGATTTTTATGCAAAAATAAATGCACTGTGCTGTGGTTAGAGCTATTTTAATAGCATTTCTCTAACAATATTTTGCAATATTTCTTAAATCAAAAACAGACTGCAACAAAAGGAAAACTCAATTTTTTGACTGGCCACTTCCGGTGGCTTTTTCTGGGTTCAGTCATCATGTCATATCACATTTTCTTTTCTGAGAGCATCGAACTGGCTACCTCTGGGGTACTGCCGCAGTACCCCAGAGCTAGCCGCGCGGTGGAAAAAATAATAAGCAAAAAATGGTTTGCTGAGTCTAAATTTCCTTAATAATGACTTGTACCGTTATCATCTGCCGCAGTCAGACACGCTCAGTAAAGCCACTTTTAGCGCTTTACGTACTGTAACTGAGTTTTTTCCATAACGTTCTAACATTTGGAATAGACTTCCATGAACCTGAGTTCCAAATTCCTAAACGGTAAAAATGTTTTGTCATGTTGAGTGTGCATCTGACTGCAACAGAAAATCCACGGTACACGCCACTCTTAATAATCAGTTCATTAAATGTTCAAATTCCAATCCTTCTGTGACAACACAAATTTTAAACCTTCCCTTTCCCGGCTAATTTCTTGTCCATCGTAATTCCGTGACAGGTTTTACCTGATATGACGCAGAGAACAGAAATAACAGAAGACGTAGTTGAAAGTTGACTTATATTATTTGTCTAAAAACGTTTTATACGAAATTAGTCCAATCCGGTGCTCATAGGATGTGTTATGTGTTCTCATTTGGCCAATAACATGCTGTATTAATGCAATGGAAATCTCCGGTTGGCGACGGAAATCCAAAGGCAGTATACAAGAAATCCACCAGTGATTCACTCCTCGGGAATCTGTTATACAGGTTGATCCATTTATCCATTTATGCGAAGTTATATGAGAAACCCCTCTTTGTTTTACCATTCTATCTGTTCGTCCGTCTGTCTCTCAGTCTGTATGTCTGTTTGTCTCTCACAGTGTTCTTTTTCCTGAACTATAAGTGCTATACCTACAACAATAAAATTGACGCATATGTAATGGAACAAACTCAGACAAATCTAAATGGTTTGTTGTGTGCACATATTTAGGGCGGTTTTCATACATCGAAACATCGAGAAAGGGTCAAAAGATATTTTTTGGTTGCAACACTAGAGCATGTGAAACATTTTTTTGTTTTTATCTTTTTACAGTTCAGTACGACCACATGCGAGGAATGTCAATTGTGTCACTCTGACGCAATTGGGAACTATTTAAAGTAGAATCGTGAATTTTGGTACTTACGTAGTCTTCACGATTGCAACTAATGATACAATAAATAAATTTCATCAAAATCGGTTCAGTATGCGGTTTCTGATATAAGTGCTTCAGAAACTTTGCTAGCCAGTACGGAACACTTTATGTATAAAGGGAGTTGATACTCGGTGAATTATTTAAATGGGACACTCTATAGATATTGCGTTTTTAATTCTTCGATCGATTTTACTAAGTATGTATACGAAGTAAGTTGCTTCTAAACTAAACCCCATATTTTTGTGTTTCAGTTTTCTTTTAAAATTTTTGTCACACGTAGGGATGTTTCAAAAATTACATTTTGAAAATGATGAAGAGATACCCAGTTTCACAATAAGTTCAGTCTAGTATGCAACTCTTACACAATCATTATAGTAAAATCGAACAGGGAAATAAAAAGTGGGATGATATACCTACAGGAGTTCTATTTAAGAAATCCAAGTTCTGTAGGTTAGCATCTGCTGTACAGAAGAAATGAGGGGCCATGCATAAGTAAAGTAATTTGAATTAGGGAAATTTAAAAACAATGAGAGTGTCTATTTGGCATTTTTCTCTAAATTACACAATAGAGATGAATCGCTCTTTCTGATAAATGGGATACCTGTGCACCTGCATATCCAACTCATATGTGTAACAAAAATAAATTTTAGGAAGAATCGGAAATTACTTTGGAAGGTCGTCGATACGAAAAATATGCCCCAAGAATAATACCTGTTTCTTGAATCTGGGAAGTTTAAACATATCGCCGCTAGACACCGCCACCGCTAGACCCTTTTAAAGGCGAATGCAGAGGTACTTCATTATTATCAAAAATTTATTATATTTTTTTTGATACCGTCAAAATGAAAAGTCTAATCTATGACTCTACGTTTATAATTTCTACAAAAAATGTGATAAATATTCTAGCTACAATATGTCCGATTTCAGCCTTAATAGGTAACGTTTTCTGAAGAGCTCTTTATTTCCCATAATTATGTATCTCTTTAAATCTACATTTTATGGTTTGGTTTGCATTTTATGCCAGTATACCTAATTGCATATTCCTTTCCTTAGCCGCTAATCAGGATTTCGGTGCAGGTACAAGTTTTTTTTTCGTTTATTTCAATTTCACTACTACATGATTTTTCCTGGGAGAATCCTGCTGTAGAATGTACTTATTTATCTCCAATTTATTTACAGGGAGTACCTATTTAGTAAAGAAATTCAAAAATTGCCAATTAAGGAGAATTTGCGTTGACTTGTTGCAGGAAATGTTCCTAGACGCGCAGTCCGTTCCTGCAGCGCATTCTTTTTTATCTCAAAACCTGATGCAAAGAGATCATATCATGCACGTATTGTGCTGGAACTAGGTCACTTGCTCTGCCTAGCAGCTGGCGGTTTCACTTTATGTTTCAACTGTTTTATGCCGCTATGCTCTTCTCGTTTCATCGCGTGTAATTTTCGAAAAAAAAACAAAAGTAAAAACCGCCCACTACGCTGACTCACACGGGACACATTTAACGAATATGCAAGTGTAAATTTGAATTAGTAGATAGTAGGAATGTTTTAATTTGCCGGCGGGTTAATTAGTTATGCTCATGCTTCATACATTTTTAGATTAGACATCTCGGCCGAGATTTATTAAAAAATTAACGCTATGGCGTGGCTACTAGCATAACGAAAATATCTGATTGAAGTTTATTAAAAGTTTTATAGTGGCCTGGTGCGCTTCAGTGAATTTGTGTTTTATGCAAATTTCGTTTTTTAGCTTAACTGATGAGATAGGTTAGGAACTAGAAGAACAGTAAAATCTGCAGCGCACAAAATGTAGTAGTCGCACTCGGTCGTATTAAAAATGTGCCAGAATGTGCTACAACAAAATTTGTCCACCTTTGCAACCATTTATTATTGGTTCTTTAAGTAATCACAGTTCAACCCCCCTGAGAAACAAGAAGTTTCTGTTGATAACTTTTATTGTTCCGTTTATTTGCAGTTGGTCATAACAAGCAATAACCGCGCTATAATAACAACCAATAACATCAAGATTTATTATCCTAAGATATGTAGTAAAATAGTATATGTATATATGTAAATTTAACGATTGTTTGTTATTGTTATTGCAGGACTGTTGGTTAAATATTCCTGCTGTTTTTAAAAACTAACTGGTTCAACCAAATTTGAGAGCCATTGCGATGTGAAATTAATTTTAATATCTGAACATAATTATTAGCAGCAATTTTGCTATCCACTGACTCAGAGAAATGCTTTTAAAATCCAAACAATCCGCTGGTGAACACCAAATGAGAAAAAAGAAAGGCTGGGTGCTGATTTTATTATTTTTATAAGATGTGCATAATGAGTGGTACCTACGGGACATTTCGAACAACTACTACTCGGGTAAGTATCCACGCCACTATAGAATTAAATTCAGATTTGTGCACTGACTTTGGAACATGCATAGGTTGTCTCTATGTACTCATAAGCTTACTAGCAGGTTATGACAAATTAAAGATTATAAACAAACTATAAAATATGAAATATTAAATATTCAATTTAACATAAGATATGCAAAATAAAGAAAAAGGTAGCAATAATAAATATTTAGAATATGTATTTACTTAAATTAAATTCATTAAGTGATTATCAATAAAGTGAAATGTTCAAAGTAGTGCCCATTTTCTTCTAAGCATAGTTGGGTTCTTCATAGTTAGTAGTTGCTAACAATGGTGTAGGTAAGTAAGTTGGTATAGAAATATGGTAAATTATTTGAAAAGAGTAAAAAATAGATTTAATAGATGATTTGATAGGACATTTACTGTGAAATACCTTACAAGAAAAACAAAACGAAGGCCTACTGTTTATAAAAAAATATTTCAAAAACTGTTAACTTTAGGTATAGGGAAACGTATAGTAACGTGAAAGTAAATTTTATGGGGAGTCCAATAATGGTTTAAAAAATGTACCCTTCTATTTGAAATTAGCAAGTTACAGGGTTTTGAAATTTTCTGATTTCGTCATGTAATTTCTCAAACCATGTATAATATTTTCTGGTTTTAATGATGAAAGCAGTTACTCCTACATCTTGCTTTCACTTCTCCAAAATATCATTGCCACAGCTTTGTTTAATCCCGAGATATTGATTATTCGAAACTGCTCTACATCTGTCAAAATTTAAAGAAAAATGCCAATAACTCAAAAAATACGAAGTTTAGACAAAATCACTTATTACAAGCCCGTACTAAAATCGATCATGCAATCATAAAATAAAGTCAAATACAGGGTGTTCCATTTGAAATAAAGAAGTTGGTTTCCATACAAGAAATATGGGACATGCTGTATGGCAAAAAATAATTTTAATAAAGAGACATCTTTCATTGCAACAACTTTTGTGTGAAACTTTTTTATCTCATTTCAAAAATAAAGGCACCAGTTGGCTTTTCCAGAACGTTGAATTACCCTGTATATTATGCACTATAAATTTCCGACTTGCACCACCACTTAGACTTAAAAAAGTACGAAAACCTTGACAAACAATTTTGTTCCACGGCTCCGCGGCTGGGTAAATTACATATGAATTTACCTCCGTAAATTACACATTTTTTCTTGATTGAGAGAATGGATATTTCTATGAACTTCTGGACAGGGTCATTTTTCTATCCCATTAGTCAAAACCGCAACTCCTTAAACGGACTGGAAAATAAATTTTGCGGTCTGCCTTTCTCGTTTATTTTGCAAATTTCCAATCGATAATTTATAAGATAAATAGCATCGTGCAATTTTCTAAGCAATTTTAATGTTAATACAATTAATATTTTTATACTTTATGGCAATATAACATAGTTTACAGCTGCCTCAAGAGTTTTCGTCCTGTAATTTAAGCGATTTACCGTAACCGTGTAAAGTAGGCTTCTGTATGCGGACTACTCAATTAAAATAGTTTTAAAAACGCCAATAGAAAATAAAGTTACTCGCATCTTACTGATTGCGTTTTTAGATAAAATTTTAAAGTGGCTCGTACATTTGCAGATGATTTTGCTAGCTCTGGGCTTACAAACGGAACCTGCTAATTTGTAGATATATTTGCCGAAGTCATTGAGCTATTGAGTCAGTAGGCTGGGTTTTCCCAAACAGAAACTAGTTTCGCACTTGTTCAATTCAAAATTATAGTAATTTACACCCAAATTTTCGTAATTTACTTGTACAATGTCATTTATTTGGAAGAGAAATTAGAACATCTTTTGAAGATCATTTTGGTAAATAGGACGTGAGGAATTCAGTGCCCTCTCTAGGTTTGACCCTGTGTGTGAAAACCGTGTGGATTGCTTTAGCTTGTGGGGTATTTTCATTCTTGTGCATTTAATTCGTTCTAGTACTTTAAGGACCATAGTTGTTCAAAACTCCATTTGATCTGTAATTAACTAATCACTGCTTAAATTTGATAATTGATCAAATCTGACACCGGTTGTTCGTATACGCAAATTAAAGTTTGATTAACTAATCTCAGATTAGCTTGTTTTAGTTCAAATGAACTATGTATATGTTGCTAAGATCAGACTGAAGTGAATTATATTTGACGATTGCTGTCAGTGCAAGAGAATTTTTGTTTATTTACTTACTAATTTGAATAATAGACAATATAACCAAGAATTTCGTCATGAATTGATTTGTTTAGTAAAGCCGTAAATACTTTTGGGAAAAACGCTTGTATGTATAATAATATCTAGATGTAAAGTGTTGAGGTTATGTATTTGCATTGATGCTGTTGCCTATATGACGGTCGGACGAAGCAGTAGTCGCTCCCTTTCTATTGGAGTGTCTACCTGCAGTAAAATATTTCGGATCCATGATGGCATTATAGTTATACCTTATACTTAGGTTTAAGCATTTCGTTAGTCAAAACTGCATCCAGCAGCGACGGTAGGTAGGGAGGTATCGCATAGAACATAGAACTTGTAATTTGGTATGCTTAGCCCGGGTAGGAGTGGCTCCTGTAGAAGTTAGTTTTTGAGGTTAGGTTTTTACATTATCTTTTTTTGCAAAAAATGCGTGTGTCTGGTGCAAGAGGGCAACTAAGGGCTTTGTTTAAAATGCGTGTGTCAACTCTGGGGTCTGTTACTCGTGTATTATCCACCAACATGACGTCATGGATCCGAAATATTTTACTGCAGGTAGACACTCGTCTTTCTATTTACACTTGTTAGCTAGTTGTCAGAATTTTTAGGTTATGTAGCTAATTTCAGATAATTGTATGCTTCATGGTTCGTTTTCTGCAGTGGCGTGCGGGTCATTTTTCCATTTCTCGAGCCATTCCCTTTACTGCAAATTCTGTTTTCTTATTTGACGACTTGGGTGATTGTCCTTTAGACCCCTTCTTGGTCGTCTTTGTGTCAGTTTACCACAGTAGATAACTAACCTCTGTCCCTGTGAGGTTAAGTCATTTTTTTCAATATTGCCTAGTGAGGAGAGCAAATGAACCAATTAAGATTAGACCAATTTTCTTAATTCTTGAATTAGGTATATTATAATTAAGACAGATCAACTCAAATATAAGCAGATTACATCGCTCTTACGGTGTTAAGTCCAGGTGCGATCAGATCTTATCCTCTTCTCATTTAGTATTTCAATATTGAACCAGCCGCGATACTGCAAACAATGTCCTTCTGTGTACAGCATAACGGAATGATTTTAGCATATTTTTAAAACTTGATTGTCTTGTAGCGCTATTGACAATATCGTAACTCGCTCTGAAAGTATAATTAATATGGTGCAAAAAGGAGGCGTGCGACATTGAGAAGGTCGCGTCGCTGAAATGTAGTCCCACCGTTCGTCGAGCATGGCCATCGCGAAAACTAAATTTATTGTGGTACAATTCGTTGTTTTTGATATATTTTTTGTGATTCCAATGAAATTTTCAGTGTTTTTTTCTTCACTAATACTTCTTTTCCCGTCACGCCTCCGCACTTAAACCAAATTCATATATGTGCGCTTAAATCGCTTACAATTAATAATTTATTTGTTCTAACATTTATACGCGTCCATGTTCATCAAGACATGAAAGCAGCTTTCACATGTTCACATTACGAGTCGCGTAAATATATAAATTAACAAAAAACGAATAAAAAAAACATCCAGCAATGAAAATTCAGCCTTCAAGATTTCCCACCTGTCCGATATTAGATTAACCAACGGTTCAATGCAATACCAAAACGCCATATCTGAGCATTTGACAGCCTGAAGAATGCCATCGCTTTCGAAAGAACTAAATGGCGTGCATGAATTCATTTATGCCCGACCTACACTAGCGCGTCTTTTCTCAATATGTTCAGGAGGTAAGAATAAATCCGGCACCGGAACGACAGCGCATAAAACATGTCCTAAGAGAGGTATTTCGGCGGTTAAAATTCTTCCACGTGCGCTCTTGTTTCGCACTGTTGTGCTCGGGTTTTATGAGACAGTTTCCAACAAGCCGGACAACTGTTAAATGTTAATATATTTCTTCGCTATTCTTTAGTAATTTAAATTATTGGTTTTATTATTTTTCTTTTCAGCTTTACTTATTGTTGTTTTGTATTGTGTATGTTATTTTTAAGAGCCGATTTCTCCTGCTGCCTGAAATATTCTTCATAGGCCATCTCTCTAAAAAAAACATAAGTCATCAACTCCCTTGTTCACCGCCTGATCGCTAGATCCAAAGTCTCCTCCATATATCATCTGAGCTTCTCCCATACCACATAAATTTAACCAACAACAACAATTACAACGTCTGAGGCATTAGACGAAATATATCCAAAAGTCTACAGTATACTATACCATAGTATACTATACAGTATACTATTTTCACTTCCTCTACATACCAAAATTTTAGTTTTCTTTTTATTGATTTTCATGCCGTAGCCCTGTGTCAAAACTGCCTCCGTTTCATTCAAAGCCGCTTAAAATGCCCTCACGCGTTCCTCTATTTCGTCTAAATCGAAACTGATCTTCTCCTAATATTTCTTCCGCCCCCCTCTCCATCCTTCTTTGCACAATTCTAGTTCAAATTTTTGGACAGAAATCATAAAAGTGTTTAATGGCAATTTCTCAACAAGAAGAGGAGTTATGACGAATTGGTCTACGGACAAAATTACCCGCAACTAGTCCTAATGCAAATCTAATTGACATCGGAGCCGGCGACGACGCGGCCTCTTTCTCGCCTCACAAAGAACTCCATTTGTCAGAGTGGCCGAGGGCACTTACCTCAGATTACTCAAAAATGAAATAATGAATTTCGCACTCACGTGCACCCATTTATCTTCGGCTTATGATTAATCAGAGTTGCTCTTCTAATCCTCCGGCTTATTAATAATTGCATAGGGGAACGTGACATCTCGTTTAGGATGTTCGACAAGATGTGCGTTAAATTCATCGCTAATTGCAGAAATTAATTGCTGTGGTGTCGTGGACGGGTCGTAAATTACAGACGTCAATGGGGCTTCCATGTTCGCGAATTCACACTCACCGACGCGAAGAGGATTCACATAAAATATTCAAGTACGTAGGTATAGCTCTTGTCATTGCTGCAAATTTTTCTCCTCGTATGTTTTATGTTGGCAAGTATGAATGTCTGCAGTTGCTACTGCTGGCTGTTAACGGCTTTTTACGGCCGATTTTTCATGAACATTCATTCGCAGACGAAGCATAGTTTAAAAAATTGTAGATAAAATAAAATCAAGAAATAAATTTCGTGAATGTATTGAGTTTGTAAAACCGACAACGGGTAAGCTGGGCAGAAGAGTTGGCGAGGGGAAGGGTTACCGAGAAAATGGAAAGAAGGGGTAGTAATCCCAATATACAAGAAGGGGATAGAGAACTACAAAGGGAGAACAATATTAAATACGACATATATAAGGTTTACGCCATGATACTAGATGCTAATTTAGGACAGGAAGTGGAAGAACAACAAGTATATTTGCATACTGAGCTATTTAATACAGAGAGAGACCACAGAATAATAAACATAAACTGTTTGCATTCTTCGGGTACTTGAGGAGGACCTAGGGGTGGTTGTGGGGAGGAAAAGGTTTGATGGCTGATGGCGTACGCAGATGAAGGACTGTTGAGACCGTTGATATCATTGAAGAAATATTTGCGTAAGAAGAGCTTGAGATTAAACACAAAGAAGTAAAAGATCATGAGATTCAGAAGAGGTAGGGGGCGACCAGGGAAGAAAAGTGGGTCTGGGAAGGAAAGGTGATAGAGGAGGTGAAGGAATTCAAGTATCTCGGATATGGAGTAGTGGGAAGAGAAGATTAGAGCACGATTTCAATAGAAGAATGACGTTAAACCAATGATAATGTATGAAGCCGAAATATCTGGGTGGAGAGAAGAGTCAAAATTGGAGACAAAAAGTGAAAAGATAAGAATAGGAGCAGAGAAAAGAGCAATTGCCAATTGCATACGAGGACAAGCGTTTGTAAGAAACGGGAAACAGATTACTAGCTGAATGTTTGGAGGAAATAAGAAGAAACGGTGGCTCAAAGACGGAGATGAAGAGGAAAAAATGTTGCGAGGAGGTTGAGAGAAGAAGGGGCAATCTAGGACCCATAGAAGTTTAGATGGTGGGCAGGGACAAAAACTTGCAATTACTGGAGCAAAAGGGAAAGTTGGAGCATGGAAGGTATAACCCTAAATACAAAGAAATACAACTTCACGAAGGGAGAAAGAGGAGAGAGAGCGGTTTGGTTGCACGAGGGTGAAAGAGGGGAGACATTGATCAAAAGAATGAAATAGGCAAGAGAAGAAAGGGCAGTAAACATATAATTTAAAATGTAACTGTATTGTATACGATTTTTCAAAAATTAGGCAAGATTTGAATTAGATTTTTCTTATCGTGTGTCAATTTTAGCTTACTGATCAATCTCAAGGCCAAAAAGCAACACTTCCTCTTAAACTTTCGCAAAAATAAAATTTTCAAATTCTTGTAATATTTTCCAAGACTTCATTTTCAAATTCGAAATGTTTTGGGTGAAAACTTTGAAGGTTTGTAATTGGAAAAACAACAGGAAATGTGAATTATTCTTTTAGATTTGTTGTATGTTAGTTGAAATAGTTTTGTGATTAAATATTATTTATTTATTATTTTGGACTGAATGATCCAACTTAAAGTATCGGCAAAAATTACTAGGTAACTACTAAGTTTTTTCTAATTTAGTATTTTTCTCAAAATATAATTGAAATTTCCAGATTCTACTATGAAAACCAGCGTAACTGTTTTATGAATTTTTATATTATTTTTGTTTTTTAACTAGACTAAAAAAGTACAATACAGCTTGATCAAATATATCATTGTAAAGATGTTAACTGTGAGTCCAACTTGATATAGAAACGGACTATAAAACAGAAAATTCCTTGAAGAATTATTAAATGTAATATTTAAAAAAAATCTTAGTTTCTCTACGACGTGGAGCAAAAGCATAAAAATCATTTACTGATGCATTTACGGGCGTGCATAAAATCATTTAATTATATTCTTTCCCTCACCTTCGGGGTATTAATAGAATTCTCACATTTCATGCGACTCTTCGGTCGAGAAAACAACTGGAAATAAAAATTTTTAATTGAAATTTTACACCAACATCTTACGTAGTCACCGTAACTTATTTAATCAGCAAACGTGATGGGCATATAAAAAGTATCAATATCTATGATATTTACGAAACCATTATTGTTTCTAGGCTTTACAATCACTTACTAAAACGAGATAATACATTGTAAAAATTTCATTTTAGTTATACCGAGCGCCTGTGCAGATCATTATCATATTTTTCTTCTATCTTGTTGGTATTTCATTAGGAGCGTTTGTCGCGATCTTGTGCACTCGTCTTTAACAAAAGATCTTTGTGGACGGCAGGAAATACCGCCGCAGCAGGAGAAAAAGCCTGCGACTAATAGAAGTGACGGTCTAAAAAATCGCCGTTTCCACCGAAGTGGAACGTCCTACAATGTCGTCACCATGCAGCCGCGAACACGTGTGGAACGACGAAAAAACATATAAAACGTAATGGTTTTATTTCACAGGACATATACCGTTTATTATTATTATTTTGTTACGTTCAAGAGCGCGCACGCGGTGATTTTTCTGAAGATGGAAAACGCGATTGCCGGCTTCAGCGGGATCAGACGCAGGTTTCTAGCTACAACTCTATTAATGTTTAACATTCTTTTCGAGGAGAGATTTCACGCAGATTTCTTTGTACCGCGTGTTCCTTAATGTATAATAAATACTCGCTTTCTCATACACAGCAATTTTTATTTCATTTAAGCGCGGATGCTCCTCTTTTAATTAAGATGATTGTTACATTTTAATTCTTTGAATATTTTATGGAATGGTCAGACAATAAGCAGTCTTAAGGCTGTGATTTTTATTGACTTTTCGGCGAGGACCAAAAAGGACTCCATTTTGAACGGCCGTAGCTACGTACCGGTTAATTTTAGAAAAAAATGGTACAGGACTTTTTTATTGGAAATTTAGTCTAGATTATTTTTGATAATAAGTATTTTGTTGATAAAGTTGATAGTTTAAGAGATATTTGAAAAAGACTGAAAATCGGTACCTTCTTTGGGCCATAAGAGCCAACGCCAACTAAGTCTAATATTTTTTGTAAATTAATTATCTTTTCAATTCAACATTGCTTTACAACAGCTGCCTATGAATCTGCCATGTTCAGATGGACATCACTAAGAAAGAAAAATATAGAGGATCGTGGACGAAGGATATGCGTCAATCAACCCGACGATCTAGATATCGAAGGCGCTTCTTGCGCTGTCTGACAATGACATTTGTTCCTTGCTAGTTTATCTTGTAACAAGATTAAATAAATACAAAGATACATATTTGAGAGACATGTATAATGTATACACAGTATATTTGAATAAACAGGATGTGTTTAAGCTCCGCATTGTTCAAAAACAAGCTAAAACAAAGGCCCCAAAACAAAACGCGCTAAACAGCATCGACTCTTATAGGTACATATTTACGAGTAAACATTGCCTAAAAATCACTACAATAACATCGGAAAATATTTGAACAAGCCAATAATTAAATTGGTGAAACGTTCGTAAACCGAAAACGGAAGCGCTGTCTTTGAAACGTTTTTTTTTATTAACAGGTGAGGACGAATTAAACAATTACCTATCGCAATCAAGCGCTTCTGAGCCTTAGGCCCAAATATTTTCGGCGATATTCTATTTGACAATCATAAAAACCGCACCCCAACAACACACTTTTAGGTTAGATATACATACTGAGGTGTTAATGTCCACGGCCGGCCCAAACGCAAATACGAAATGCTAAAAGCTTTGCCTACTACCACAAGGCTGCGAGGACGTTTTTTCGATAGTTTTTTACGATTATTTGGATAGTCCTGAAATTCGGTAGCAATGAAAATCACCATATGCATAAGTACTCCAGGTGTCTTCGGTCCGTGTTTAATTAAGAATGTTGAGGATGTGCGTAGGACATCACTTACAATTAATAAAATGGCCTCCTACACATCTGAAAATCTCATGTCGAGATGGGTATGCATGTTGATCATTATCCACGTTGCTTTAACAAGAAGTTAATTGGCGTGCGTGTGGCAGGGCTTAATAGTCAGCCTAACAAAATAATCTACTCGAAGTAAATGTACCTAAAGACATTCAATACTTGTGGTATCAACACATACTAAGCTTCTAAATAGTGTGTTGCACCTCGCAAATAATTTAAAATTTCGTTACGATTGTAATTTCCTACGAGCGTTTGAAGTCTTCTGTTCAATTTCTAAACCCAGACATAAAACGTGCTATATCTAATTCCGCCTTATCTTGTTCTTTTAGGAACTGGTCGATGAGTTTCCAAAGTGACGAATGAACGCAATCAACAGTTGATTGAAAAACCCTATGCCAACCCTCTCAAACGAACTATTCGTGCGTGGGAGTTCTTCCACGACTCGGTTGTACATATAACATAATCCAAATTTCAGTAGGAAATTGTGGTTCAGCTCTTCTTCTCAGTAATTTATAATTTCATCCATTTCATGCTGTGAATTTTCTGCTACGGTCTCAAATGCTTCAGTAACATCTTCAACTGTTACTCAATGCCAAAACCATCTTAATACGAATTCTAAAATTTTCGTTAATTTGATATATTTTGTCGAACCCAGTTTTTGTACTCTACACGCCAAACACTGCCCAAGATAAAAAAACCAACCTATTAATATGACGCCATTGAAAACACGACACACCCCATTTTGAATTCTGAATTTACTGCTGGCCAGGCAAACAATACATTTGATACACATAGTAGCATGTGCTTATTTTGTAACTAGAATTGTTTGAAGAGGAAAACAGAATTTACGGCGAATTTTTTTTTCTAAAAAAATTTTTTGAGGCGTAATAAGCGAAAGAAATTAGCTTATCACGCCGACATGCTAGTTCGCTTTGTTATTGGTTTGACGTCAGAGATTCGTAAGGCGCTCCTCCCACTTCTCTTGAAGTGCCCGTGAAGCGGTACCTATCTCATTACATACTTATTGGGACTATTTCGAGCGTGAATTTTTAAAGTAAGGTGTCAAGGAAACATAAAACAAAGCCAACATAATCGATATAATGATGCAACAAGGGTATCAAAAGTCCGATTCACATAATTTGCCATATTTATGTAGTAGGTAGGTAAATGTCCCGGTAAATGTGGAAATGGTGTGTGATTCTTGCATCTAACCCCAATTTCATTCAACCTCAAAACAGTAGTGTAAAGGCAGACCGGTATAAGTAAAACAAAGTCAACAATTTATTAACTGTACATGCCTTTTATAATTCAGTATAAGTAGGTATGTAGATTGTAAAATAGGTACCTACCTATATTCTCTAATACAATACAATACATACCTACTCATTTATGTAGGTATGTATACCTAAGTGATTGACAAGTTATCAAGTTAACAGTTTTATAACGGATTGGAAATTTTTTAAAAAAACAGAAACAAATACAACTCACGCGAATCAAAAAAACTACGCTACGTAAGTACTAGGTACTTGTTTAACAAAAAGCAACAACTGCTATATTCTGGAACGGTTAATGTAGAAACTCGGAAGAGACTCTTAAAGATGCATGTATGTACTACGAAATTATACCTATAGGTGCGAAACTTGGACAATGGGAGAAGCGGATTGAAAAAGAGTAGAAGCGTTTGAAATGTGATGCTGCAGACGGGTGTTGAAGATACCGTGGATAGACAAGTTAACAATAAGGAGGAATTAGAAAGAGTTGGGGAAAAGAGAAAAGTATGGAAGACAATAAAGAATAGGGGATAGGATCGTAGGATGGTAGGACACCTTCTCAGACACAAAGGAATAGTTCGCGACATACTAGAGTCAGAGATAGGAATAAAGAGGTAGAGGTTGGAGCAGATTAGACTACTGCTCTCAAATAGTTGGGGATGTAGAATGTTCTACTTTTACGGAAATGCGTAGGCTAGCTCAGGGAAAGGATGAAGGTACGCGTCCTACCAGTCTTCAAAAGAGAACTTTATGATGACGTACTATTTAATTATTATTGTAAAATAGTTAATAAAATTTCCTTTTTTTAGTTCAGCGAGGGAACGCTGCGGCGATTCAGTATTTGGCTCCGTCATGCTCCTAGCATCCTGTTTCAAATTATGCTAACCGTAACACGTTACCAAGTACCAAGGGGTCCCAGAAAACTGTCGATAAATTACATTATGTTCGATTTTATTTAGAGTGGCTGCAATGGGGCAGCCGATAATTTTATAAACTTTTGCAATGATAAACTAACTCGCGAAAATATCGATAATGCTGACCGATTTTCCTTCTGGCTCCAACGAACCACTTTTCCGTTTTATTGGTGTGCTGCACGATGTATTAGTCTGGGTACAAAACAGAAAACACCAGTTAGAACCAGTTAATAATATTTAACAATTTAACTACACATGCATATGCATAATACGTACTTATGGGACTGCTGCGCGCTGAAGCTGGGACTTGTATGTTATACTAAGTTCTGACGTCACACGGCCTACTCTCGCTGCAAGGTACGATTTCAAGCCTCGCACCAACGGAAAACTTTGCAACGGCTTCACAGGCGAAGGAATTTTTTTTTAACAAAAATTAACAACATAACTGCCTTCAGTCTAATAAACTCTATCAATTTTAATCAAATTTGAAAATTACCGAACCCGCCTATTATAAAAATATAAAATTTGGAAATTATAAACAGCAAAAACCGTACGTTTCTATATCTGAGGCGAAAGTGTAAAATGTTCAGAAATAAAATTCTGATGCCCCACGCGATGCAGTTTCCTTATTGTTTTCTGCATGCTCCGCAAAATCTAATGTTGTCTTTGTACCGCAAAGTTATTACGTGCAATAATAATTAAAATGGCCAATTAATTCCATAGCCTGCTATCTCTAAAAATTTCCACGAATTAATTATGTGCAGACGGCTGGTTTTCTTTTGTTCTTAATTACTTTTTGTGTGCATATTTGGGTTATTTAAATGAACGCAATGCTAAATTCCATGCTCCACTTTAAATTTCTGACAGAATTCGCTAATATGCTTCAAGTATTCGAAACTGCAAGAAATCGAGAACTTCAAGAATTATAACTAAGCCCTAAAGGCATCTGTACCACCGTACCTAATTAAAAGCAAACAATTTACGTTTTAATACGCCGCTTACAGGTGGTCATAATTTCTCCCATTTCTCGTTATTAGGTCATATATATTTAATGCATCATCTAACAGAGAAAGTATCTTTATAAATGATGCAGTACAATTCGACCTCAACGCACACTGTGTTTATTAAACTACTCCTTTTTTTGTTCCTCCAAATTTGCACACAATTCGAGTAATCGGCATTTCTCTAATGGTCCGAGAGCGGCTTCATTGATCTTAATTGGGCTGATTTTGATTCATGGAAGAATGACGGCAAGAGGAGTACGGGGCAGAGGGATAGTTTATGATACATCCGGACTGGTTTTGAAAATGATTTAATCACAAACAAAAGAAAATATTTGTGTTGTTTCCAAATAGAGGTAACGAACTGTGTCTTCTATTTCCATTTTGCACACACAAGAAAATGAAGCTTATTCTTATGTAAAATGACCTGCTGAATTCGAATTTTGAGGTCGCGAAAAGATCGGGAATTGCGAAAATGCCGGAAAATCGATTTCTCGTAAATTTTTCCTAAATCAGTTTTCGACCACTTTTAATACTTATCTCGTTGTATTTCACCAACGAAAAGAGTTAGAGATCTGTTTTTTTCGTGGAATATACACTGAAGTGTGCTGATCATCGCAGTGTACTCACGTTGCCTTTACAATTTTCAAATTTTATGAAAAAAATGTTTTCTTGCTAGACCGCAAATGTGTGTAATGTATTTTTCATGCACCGGGTAAGTAATCTTATTTTTCGGAATTGGCATATGGATATGCGAGACCAAATACGGACAAAGGCTCGAAATTATTTTTGGTGAAGGAACAAAACATTAATCTTATAGCTCAAAAAAGTTACAGGGAGTTAAACACAAATAATTTGTGGGCGCTAGCCGCGAGTTTAGAGCTATTTGTGAATGTTATTGGGATAATAACGTCATTTTCTATATACCATCCATATTCCAGGATGTTTGGAATATTTGGGCTTATTATCTAACCAACCATCCTTCCATTGCGAAACGAAATTGGAGGGAATTTCGCTTTTATGGACGACAACGCCGCTCCCCACCGCACAAGAAGGGTTGCCAATTTGCTACAGGAAGGGAATATTCAAAGAATGAATTGGCCAACAAACTCATCTGACTTGAATCTTTGTGAGAACGTGTGGGATATGCTAAAAAGGGCCATTTTAAATAGAGATAACCCCTCTTCCACCCTTCAGGAGCTAATTGTTGCTGCTCAAGAAGAATGGAACAACACCGCAGGAAGCTATTAATAACCTCTTTATTGGAATGTACAGACGTGTTAATCCGATTTTTTCCGAGTGCAATAGCTACAAAGATAAATTTAGGATGTATTCGACAGATCCGGCAATAAGATAAACTCACCTGAATCCTGCAGTTTGATGCAAATGAGCAGAAAAGTGGAGTAGCACGTTTGAAAAGCAGCCGACATCGAAAACACCCAGGAGGGTGAAATGACCGATTAAAACCAGATTTCCTGTGAAAACTGGTTGAGAAATGCCCACATGCGATTAGGATGCAGAACAATGTTGTCAATTTACATTAAAAATGAACTCTCATTAAGTTTCTTTCAATTAACGCCAAAGAAATATTATAAGCGTCCCAATCAGGTCGCCGAGTACGAGTAATTGGTTGATTAAATAAAATCCAAACGAGTTTTTGTGCTCAACAAATTAATTCATAAGACGGAAATGGGATATGCTGAAGATCGATCTGTAATATATTTTTCACGTGAACACAAGGAATGCTCTTGGGTGGGTAGTCGCTTACAAGACAGGAAATGCAACCGCTAAAGAAAACAGATGATAGTTATTAGCAATTTGAAAGCTCAGAAAGTCTTGAACAAAGATAAATAACATCCAGGACATGCTATAACATAAATAAACGTAATATTAAATTTCTTGCGTGGAACGAAAGATTTTCGTCATAAAATTTATAGCCTTAATAACTTAATAGAAATCTAATGCGGCATATTTAAATGCGAACGAGTCAATTCACTCGCTAACTGTATTACTACTGTCCTATAACATAAACGTTTATTAGGGCATTATTTTAGCAATACGTACGTAGATGGCTGTCTGTATATCGTTGAAATTTCTCAGACGACGGGGTTCCTATAGCATCTCGTGCATTCGCATAAATAATATGCAATATTCATTTATTTAAGTATTGAATGCAAAGGTACACGAAAATTATGAAAGAGGTACCAAACATAGTACCAGACAAAGGTGCAGATATTGTCCGAATTTTATCACGCAAAATTTCGTAGGGTAACTTTTTGCAAAATTTTGCTTTTAGGCAAATGGTTTCTACTAAATTATAATAAACCATTTTCCAAGCAAAATTTAACAAAAAACTAGGTACACACAGTAGATGGATCAAGAACTTTGACGTAAATTCACTATAAATTCTTAATAAGTCACTACACAGTAATTAAACTCGATACGTCTTTCGCTGACAACGTCAGCATCTTCAGGAGTTGAAGATTAATCTAAATATAAACTTAAATTACATTGCTATAAATACGCAACCCCCACTCCTAAAGTGAAGAGGATCGATAAACCTATAGGGTTTCTTCATCAACCCCTCCCACTCAAAAAACCAACTCCATCTCTCCCCATGCTCAAAATAGTTCCATGAAATTCTAGAACCATTTCGAACACGAGAGCAACAAAATTGGTCTCCCAAGCGAAAGTGATCGGCATACCTACAGGGTTTCTTCTTTCTTAGAACTACTTTGAACATAAGAGCAATAAAATTGGTGTCCTAGAACTGGAAGGTAGTTACGTATTTTATGGCTGGTCTTAATTCTATCTACCTGATTGTAATGTTTCAGTTCTATTATTATGCGCATGTACCTATCTTCTGGAGAAGGCGGGTGCTTTCCGGAAGCATGGCATTGCTGCTCGAAGTGTCTTAAGTTTATATTGTCTTAGTTTATAGTTGTATGATATATCTAATAAATAGATATAAACACGTGCATTATTTCATTATTTAATTACTGATATCCGGACACCACAAATTGGCGACGAGGATGGGATTGTTCGAGTAAAATAGTGAGTCAAAGTTAAATTCTAAAAATTCACGTGTCGGTAACCGTAATGGCGGCGCATTCGTTTGTGGGACATTTAAGGGAATTTAATCCTTCCACTAGCGATTGGCAGATTTATAAAAGACAGTTAACACAATATTTCGTAGCAAACGAAATAGCAGCAATCGAAACCAAACGAGCAATTTTGCTGATTTGTTTAAGTGAAGGATGCTATCAATTGATAACCAGTTTATGTATACCGGCAGTTCCTGAAGAATAGACTTATGGTGCGTTAATTCAGTGCTTGGATGAATATTTTTTACCAACAAAATTGGTCTTTCCCGAGAGACAGAAATTCTATTGTGCCACAAAAACGAAGGACGAATCAGTGCAAGAATGGGCCGCACGCGTTCGCCAGTTAGCATCTAAATGTGAATTTGCAAAAGAAGAATTAAATACAGTGCTACGCGACATGTTTGTTATGGGTTTTGAAAAGGGACCAATTTTAGACAGACTATTTGAAGAAAAAGAAGTTAATTTATCATTAGATAAAGCAATTTCAATTGCCTGCAATAAAGAAGCTAGTTCCAAAGAATGCAGTGTAAAAATCAAAATTGAAACAGAAGTTCATCGTCTAGGTTCTACGAAGAAAAGTGGTGGTGGCAACAGTAGTTTTGCGCAATACCATAAAGGAAATGGTGGTAATGTGGAGAGGAGTTCATCGACCAATAGAAAAATAGAATGTGACGTGTGTGGTAAAAATCATGGTGGGAAGTGCAGGTATCGAAATTTTATTTGTAAAAAATGCGGTATTAAAGGTCATTTGGCTGCGATTTGTAATAAAAATAAACTAATCGTAAACAGAAGAAATAACTTCTTAGATTTTCATGAAGAGCAACTGTATTCTTTGTCAACAAACAAAAATTACGATCCAATATTTGCCAAAGTTTTGATAAATAATATAGAATTTTCGGTTGAACTGGATACAGGTGCAAGCATGAGTGTGTTACCTATGCAAGTGAAGGAAAAATATTTTCCCAGAGTTCCTGTAATTGAAAATTGTGAACTTATATATCAACATGATAAAACTTCTTTGTTTATTTATGGGAAAATAGAAGTTCTTGTCACTTACAATGGAATTTCAAAAAAATTGTTTATTTTAGTAGTAAAAGACAGTGGACCGATGTTATTGGGTAGAGATTTCTTTTATAAATTTGGATTAACTGTAAACAAATTGGATGTTTGTACAGAAGAAATTTTTAAACAATGATGTAAAGATTTTCCTAACGTTTTTACATCGAAATTGGGATTGTTTAATAAAGGTTACATTCATTTGCAGCTAAAGGAGGACACCACACCAAAGTTTTTCAAGCCGAGACCTTTACCTTTTGCCCTCAAGGAAAAAGTTGAGCAAGAAATTAATAGGTTAGTCGAAATAGGAGTTTGCACACCTGTGGAGTATAGTTGTTACGGTACCCCAATAGTACCAGTTTTGAAACGAGACGGTACAGTTCGCATATGTGGCGATTACAGTTTAACATTAAACCAGGATTTGGAAATAGATAAATTCCCTCTCCCTCGTATAGAGGAATTGTTTCTAAAACTGCAGGGTGGTAAGCATTTCACAAAATTAGATTTATCTAATGCATATCAACAGGTAGAATTGGATAACGAATCAAAACACTTAACTACTATTAGCACGCATGTTGGTTTATTTCGTTATAATAGACTCCCATTTGGTATACATTCAGGGCCTTCTAAATTTCAAAGAATAATGGAAACTTTGCTTCAGGGTTTAGAAAATGTTGCTTGTTTTCAGGATGATATTTTAATAACGGGTAAGTCATGGGATGAACATATAGAAAAAGTTAAGGCCGTGTTAAAGATATTTTCTGATAATGGCTTAACGATTGGTATGAATAAATGTGAATTTTTTAAAGACAGTGTGACCTACGTTGGTTTTAAAATAGATAAAGATGGACTACACACTGTTCAAGATAAAGTTGATGCAATTCTGAAAGCACCTCCTCCAAACAACACAACTCAATTGAAATCATTCTTGGGATTAGTAAATTATTACTATAAATTTATTCCTAATGCTTCAGGTTTACTGAAACCGTTGTATAATTTACTTGAGAAGCATAAAATTTGGAAATTCGATGAAAGTTGTAAGAAGGTTTTCAGTAAAGTAAAAAGTATTTTAGCCTCTGCTGAGGTTTTGGTGCATTTTGACCCGGGAAAAGTAATTTATTTGGCCGCAGATGCATCGCATTACGGGGTTGGTGCAGTGATTGCGCATGAAATTGATGGTGGATACAGACCAATTGCATATGCTTCAAAAACATTGACAAAAAGTGAACAAAAATTCTCTCAAATAGAAAAGGAAGCTTTAGCTATAATTTTTGCATTAAAAAAATTTTATCAGTATTTGTTTGAGAAACATTTTGTTTTACTTACTGACCATAAACCTTTAGTGACAATATTTAGTCCTAAAAAGGGGATCCCCCTTTATGCTGCTAATCGTCTTCAACGATGGGCATTAATTTTATTAAATTTCAAATATGAAATAAAATATCTAAAATCGAAAGATAATTTTGCTGATTGTTTGTCAAGAATTCCTTTTGATAATTCTGAACAACCTATTGACGAACATTTTCCGTTTAGTATAAATTTTATTACAGAAAATTTGCCGATTGATAATAAGCAAATTTAGGATGGCAATTCAGCAGATCATATTTTAAAAAAGGTTTCAGAATACGTTGAAAAGGGTTGGCCTAAGAAGGTAAGCGGTACCTTAAAACCATATTTTACCAACAGACATATGCTAACAGTTTTAGATGGTTGTTTAATGTTTGGAAATAGAATTGTTATTCCTAATAAGTTTCAGTCGATAATTTTAAAAGAATTACATAAAACTCACATGGGTATGGTAAAAACAAAAAGTTTGGCACGTTTTTACGTTTGGTGGCCTAGTTTAAATTTTGATATAGAAAATTCAGTAAAAGCATGTTATTCGTGCAACGAATTTAGGAATAATCCGCCAAAAGTTGCTCTAAAAAATTGGGAATATCCAAATAATCCATGGTCTAGATTGCATATAGATTTTTTGGGACCTCTGTGGGGTAAATATATTTTTGTTCTTATAGATGCACCCTCTAAGTGGCTAGAAGCTTTTATAGTTAATAGAATGACAAGCCACGTTGTAATACAAATTTTGCGTAGTTTATTTTCGAGATTTGGTTTTCCCGAATTGATTGTGTCTGATAATGCAACAAATTTTAGTTCAAGTGAATTTGAGTACTTTCTGAAGTCAAACGGCATTAAGTTGAAACATAGTCCGCCCTACCATCCCGCTACAAATGGTGCGGCTGAAAATGCTGTAAAAACAATTAAAACAGCATTATATAAAGCTTGTCAAAATTCTAAATATGAAGATATAAATTTGAACTTAAATCGTTTTCTGTTGGACTATCGTAACACACCACATTGTTCTACAGGTGCAGCACCGTCTCAATTGTTGATGGGGCGAAGGGTAAAAACTCGACTAGATTTATTACTTCCTAAAATTGGAAACAAAGTGAAGCCTGAAATTAATAAAAATATAATAAAAAGTCAGCATGACCAAAGGAAATATTATAAAGGAATTAGAAATAAAGAATTTACAGAAGGGGAAGTAGTGTTAGTAAGAGATTACAGAAATGTTAAATCAAAATGGATTAGAGGTATAATAAAACGAAGGCATTGCTGCTCGAAGTGTCTTAAGTTTATATTGTCTTAGTTTATAGTTGTATGATATATCTAATAAATAGATATAAACACGTGCATTATTTCATTATTTAATTACTGATATCCGGACACCACACTGATAAATCTATACAGGGTCGAGTTCGGAAACGTTTAGAGTTAGATTAATCTACAACTCCTGAAGATGCTAACGTTGTCAGCGAAACACGTGTCTAATTTAATTACTGTGTCACTGTCTTTTGGCGTGTAAAAAACTAGATACGGGATATAATCTATGAATAACACCCGGTATTCCTCAATTTTTTAGGAATTATTTATCCTCAGGAAATTTTCCCACGAGCAAGACAATGTGCTTTACAAACTTAAAGTGGATGTGTCTGACCGTTGGCTCATAGCGTCTACAAAAATATTATTATTAATCAAAACCTGTGTCGGAGCGTTCGAGACTAGCTGTGAAAGTACTTAAAATCACATTACCACGTAGATAACCGTCAAGCATACATACGTCCCACTTCTAAGACACAATTAATTACCGAATTAGATATGCCTAATATTTTTGCTGAATAGACCAAGACCCGAAAACTGTCGAAAGCACATCAAGAAACTTATTATTAATTGTGATTACTTCCGTTTCGTGTTTTCGCACGACACAGGTGCGTATGGCGACAATCTCTTAACTCTTTTCTTATTTATCTTAAGAAACAATTGTATAGTTCTTAAACTCACATTTTGTACATCTGATAGTTTTTTTTGCGCAGAAGTTCAAGTCCCTAGTTATTTATCGCACCTTCAGCAGCCGTATTATTAGACAGCTACAAAATGGTTAATTTTCAGAATCATATGAATGTCTATTTGTGCCTGCGCCTTGAGAGAATTATTAACCTCTCCCAGCAACAAAGACAAAGCGTGCTTTGACATTTAACATGATCAAACACAATTTACGAGTAGAGTTTTGTATTTAAGTATACCAGTGTGTTTGTTGCGACATGTGGGAACTGATCTGTAACATACACAGATCTGATAATTGATCATTCTGCTCCGCCTCTAAAGAAACCGAATCGGATATGGTTTTGCATCATGTACTCCGCTTGTTATTAGTGCAAATATCATTTCTGCGATTTCGCAATAAAGACGTAATTAAGGTACAGATAAAGGAAGTTGCCGCGAGAAACGAGAAAGTTTTTTCCCTCGAGCTTAATATGCTCAGACGGTAATGACTGTAAAGAGAGTTAAAACAAAGCAGTAAATGAAATGTAAATGTAGACACTTAAGTTATTACTTTAAGCCAAAAGATATAAAGCGTTATATAAGCTAAAATAGCATATATCTTTAATAATTATAAAGTGTAACACGTGTGGACCATGGATATTAACAATTTATAGAGAGAAAAGCTTTTTTTTCTAAATAAACTATTAAAATCAATAAATTGCTTTCAATCTCCGACCTTCATCTTATCTTTGCCTTTCCTGTAAATTTATAATCATATTTATTAAGAAATTATATTAATATTAAAGTTGACTTTACTTCAAAGGCTTATATTGAATCAAATCTATTAGAAAATAATTCACCGGACATTTCAAGGTGTTTCCCTGTGTTATAGTAGCTTAGATATACGGGGTGCCCTGTATATTTAAGAGATATTTATTTTTCTCCCCTTAGGGCCCTTAGGGGCTCAAATGCACTGCAGCCACAAAATGAGCTTATTGTGCTCACCCTAATTCTAAGGCACCAGCCTTGGACCAGGTGTTCTTTAACTGTCGTGTGTCCCGTTAGGAAGCCTGTTACGATTCTAATTTGCATCCTACTAAGGCATAGTAGTTCTGAGCATCTTTTCCTGCAAGGTCCCTTTATATACGACTTGCTGTGCCTGTGTCCTGGAATCATGTTCCAGTAATTGTGATGTTGAGCGCGAATCCATCCGTTTACTTGGTGTCTGACTGCACTCTTAGTTATGCCTAGGGCAGGTTCCGGTCCAACGAAAGGATCGTTGGAGCCCCGCTATGCTAGTTTATCGGCTTCCTCGTTCCCTGTCTGAAGACATCTTTGGGCTCATAAGAGCCTTCAAAGCTGCCTGGCTGTATGATAATATAAAGGAAGATCTACTACCACAAACCTAGTCACTTATCAGGATTATTTGGTTCGCTCAGTGGAGGAGGGTCTGCAAGTTGATTGCATCTACATGGATTTAAGTAAGACGTTTGATAGTGTTTGCCACGCTCTCTTAATACGGAAACTTGGAAGAATGGGAATAACTGGTGTCTATTTGAAGTGGATCGAATCTTATCTACTAGGAAGAAAACAACGAGTGAAGTTAGGTGAAGTGG
The DNA here is from genome assembly GCA_963966045.1 of Xestobium rufovillosum. Classification (NCBI taxonomy): domain Eukaryota; kingdom Metazoa; phylum Arthropoda; class Insecta; order Coleoptera; family Ptinidae; genus Xestobium; species Xestobium rufovillosum. The sequence goes on along the minus strand of OZ014499.1, from coordinate 5,678,623 downwards.
TTTCTCGCGAGATTGTCGTTACATCGGGAGTGCCGCAGGGTTCCCATCTGGGGCCGATCCTGTTTACTCTCTTCGTTAACGATGTAGTGTCTCAGTTGCGATTTTGTAGATCTTTACTGTATGCAGATGACTTAAAGATTTTTGCGGTTACTCGGTCTTTTGAGGATTCTGTTAATATTCAGAATGACATTCATAATGTTGTTTTATGGTGTAGTAACAATTTGTTAAAATTGAACGTTTCTAAATGTAAATTTATAAGATTTAACAGATGTCTTACTTCTTTTTCGTATGATTATAATATTGATGGCTCATTGCTGGAGAGCGTATCGATAATCAATGATTTGGGTGTCATCTTTGATAAAGATCTCTCTTTTGTTCCTCACATTGATTTCGTATGCTCAAAGGCGTTCAGAGTTTTGGGTTTCATTAGGAGACAGACTAATAAGGTGCAGGATACCAGGGCTTTGAAGACCTTATATGTGAGCTTGGTCAGGAGCATAATGGAGTATAATAGTATAGTTTGGTGTCCTATTTACAAATGTAATATAGATAAACTTGAAAGAGTGCAATCAAAATTCACTAAATATTTTTTGTGGAAAATGTTCTTCCCCTGCGAAGGAATCTCTAGCGAGACTCGGCAGTTACTGGTAGGGCTTGATCCTTTGTCAAAACGTAGGGAAATTTCAGCTATGATTTTTCTGTACAAAATTGTTAATAACCTAATTAATAATGCGGATATTTTACGTAGTATTAACCTAAGAGTTCCAGTGAAACTAACCAGAATTCAAATGACTTTCCAGGAGGATTTTCATCGTACCAATTATGGTTTCAATGCTTGTTTGTCTCGCCTTGTAAAATTGTATAATAACAAATATAATGAAGTAGAAATTTTTGATGTACCTTTATGTAGATTTAAGCAACAGTTAAGTTTTGTTCATTACAAGTAATTATTTCTCTGTATACCAATTGGGGACTGTGTCCCTGTAGTGTATTAATTTCAATAAATAAATAAATAAATAAAGATCCGCTGATTTTTGTAGCCCCTCTTAAAGTTTTCCCGCGCACATTGTAGTATCGCGTAGACCTCTGCTTGAAAGACAGAGGCATATTTGCCCATAGAGCAGCTGAGTTTCACTCTTGGTTTATCTCCAAACAGTCCTGACCCAGCACTTGTGTCGGTCTTAGAACCGTCGGTGTACCAGATTAGACTGCCGGAAGGTATGCTGCTCAGAATTTGGTTCTCCACTTTAGGGTCATCGATTGTGACCTGAAAGAGTGGTTGTGTGGTGTTCTTGGGGACCATGTAATCCGTCCTCATGTCAATCATGGGATCCTTTATGACCTCAATAATGCTAGTGTGCTCTGTACCCAGACGGACACGGTAAAAAGAGTTTTGAAGTCTGTATAGTGCCAGTCTCGCCACCCCCTGTATCACGAAGTGGAGAGGGGGAAGGTCCAGAAGAGTCTCTATGGCTGCAGTCCACATCGCTCCTGTTATCCCTAGGCAGGCAAGCCTCTGAATTTTGCTTAGCCTTAGCCTAGTAGTTACCTGTTTGACTTTGGGCCACCATGCCAAAGCTGCATACATTATTCCTGGTCTGACCACTCTGGTGTACAGCCAGTGCACCATTCCTGGCCTTAGACCCCATTTTTTGTTATATGTTCGCCTAACTACTGCAAGAGTAGTTTTCGACTTTCTGACTATTCTATCGATTTGTTGGTTCCAGGTAAGTGTTGAGTCCAGTATAACCCCAAGATACTTGACCTCCCTTGACAATGGGATCTTCCTACCACGGAGATATAGAGGTCCAAGAGCCTCTATATTTCTCTTTCGCGTAAATGGAACTATTGTTGTTTTTTTTGGACTAATGGTCAAGCCTTCCTTTTCATTCCAAGCTGCTGCAATACTCAGGGCCATTTGCATACGTTCCCTAATCTTCCCTCGACTGTGATGACTAAATCATCTGCATATCCTAGGGGAGAATATCCTTCATCGCTGAGTTTCCTAAGCAGTCCATCCATAACTAGGTTTAACACAAGAGGAGATAGAACCCCACCCTGCGGACAACCACCTGCCATCCTGACTGCCAAGGTCTCATCAAGCAGTGTAGTAAACACCACTCTATCCCTCAGCATGTAGTCTATCCACCTGCAGCACAAAGCCTCTTATGTCCTGATTTGATGCAAAATAAGTGAAAAATGAAATGAACAATCCTTTCCTATCCTGAGCTTACTAACGCATTTCCCTAAAAGTAGAATATCCTATATTCGCGTAAAACAGTTCTTGACAACTCAATTTGTCAGCTAAGTAGTTAACGAAAAGAAGGAATAATGAGTGTCCTAAAATCTAACCCTGGGGAACGCCCGATGTATGTACGAAACGTTGCGACTTACTACCATTTTAATTGAGACTTGGAGAACCTTTCTGTAGTAATGTTACCATTATTGTTTGTATTTTGTCCGCAACTGGGTAAGTAAGTTCAAGAATCAAAGTAACCTCATTCATAAACAAGAACAGCGCAATGTTTATCAAATCCGGAACCACCATGTATCATTGTAAGCAAATACAATCCATTGTAAATTTATTTCACACGAAATCCCGTCAAAATTTAGTGATACAAACGCCTCGCTGCAGACACGTAGTAGGTGTTATACGATTTCTGGTAATTGAATGGGAGGTAAAGTCGTGGAGTAGAGCAGACTGCAGTTGTTCCCACCGAGATCCGCATGCTCCAGTTATCATACACAATGTATACTCTTGACTCTAATTCTCAGATGACGTAAATACACTGAGGTTTCAGTGCATCATACTAAGACAACTAAATTGGATTGAAATAAATAAAATATGTTTGATAGATTTAGTTATAACATAAGCGACTCCAGCGTGCACAAACCTGTGCGCATTTTGCATGTTGATTGATCGATTCAAGAATAAAACGGGACACACATTTTTGAAATATTATGTGTGGATCGATAAATCATCCTTGTTTGATTTTGAAGATATGCTGAGTTAAATTTATAAATTTAGGGAATATTACAGCGGTTTCAACAGGACGGCCACCTCTATAAACTCAGGTAGTATAGAAAAAAGCTCATCTTGAACGGTTTAAGAAACCAATCAGGAAATATTATTACAAAAATTTATTCAATGAGGTCATACTACAGCTCTGTGTACATTCACTGCCCATAGAAATAAAAAATGAATCATTCGTATTAATATAAACTTAATAATTTGCCACGTTTTGCCCCATCGAGTGGCAAAATGAAGTGACTGTGGCAAAACGTTCAGAACTTAAATAATTGTGCAGAATATTTGAAACGAATTAAAACAAGTTACACATTCGGTTTTAAAACATATAACAAAAATCATCATCCTTAAAGTTCCAACAGTAAAGGCATACTGGTTCATGAATAAAGTGGACCCGTTCTGCCACAGAAGTAGATTTTAAGTTACAAACTATTCATTATAGTTATAGCCCACCCTACCATCCTACCATCCTATTAATATAAGCACCCATACGATTATTTAAAACTTTCGGGCTTACAATTTTAAAATTTAATTTTTTTCCGCATTTAATAATCCCCCCAGCTGAAGTATATCCGAGTTCTTTGTACTAGACATCGAAAAAGCTCACACCATAAGTATAATTCCGCGGTTGTAGTTATGGTTTAAGAGATTTCAACGACCGATGCGCACATAAACCGATGAAAATTTCTACAAAATTACATGCAATTCGTAAGTTATAGTTATTGCTTTTCCCAGCATATTGTGCGGGTTTTGGAGGAACGCCCTTCATTTTCACACTTCAATATGCTTAACTGAATAGCAGCGCTGATGTGTGCTCGGGGGTTTGTAGCAAATCAGTTCGGCAGTGCCAGGAAATTATCGTTGTCATTATTATTATCCCTGCCGGCGGCGAGCGGCACAGAATACAGGTGTAACCATAGCATAGGTGCTATAATTTAGGTTAAAGTGAATTATTGTGTGTAATCTCTGCGTTTTACTGTACCCAAGTGCACATGGTAGAAAATTATTGCTAGTAGTTCTGTTAACCATTATTTATTGAAACGTCCAAATGCATAAAACGTAAAATATTGCATCTCACGAATGCTCGTATTATTTACAGCTGGAAAATTGTACGATGTGGTTATTTGTTGTCCGTAAGTAACGGCCCTTTGTATAAATACAGTTGGTATTGCGAGGACTGTCATTAATTTTCTGTAATTCTCTTTACATAAGCTGCACGTAATAGAAACTTCTACAGCTGTTCATTTATTTTGCAAATAATGTAAGCCACATGTTTAGTTGTGGAATTTATAGAATTATTTGTTAGTTTATAAAGCACGTTCTTGCCTCTGACGTTCAAAAGTTCGGTGCTGATTTGTATCAGACCAGTGACGTACATTATACCTGTTAAGTAATCCTACGCTGCTTATGTGAGTTCCATCTGTCCAAATGACAGACCGCCCAAATTCTGGATTTTCTTGAATTTTATTTAAATACCTCCTACAAAAATTAAGCCTTTTTTCTTGATCTCCCGGGAAGAGATTGTGAATATTTTGAATTTTATATTTGCCTATTTTAATATTTTTTGAACTTTTGTTTTGGAAACACCAACTTGTGATTCGATTTCGCGACAAGAAGTTTTTGGTGTCGCCTCAACCAACGATAAAACATTTACTTCTTCCTCTTCCCTATTTTCTTTATTATAAATTTTGTTTCTAGGTTTATTGAATGACCCATAGTGAATCATATTTGATTTTAATCTCGAAAACATCATTTTGCTTGGTTGTGTTCTTTCTGGGTAACTAAATTTAATAAATTGATAGATAGGTATTATACTGGAAATGGGTATCTAGGATTTTTTGTGTACCTGTTGTATAGATTAATTAATTCATTTACATTCTCACGCCATTCATTGAAAACAGCAATTATGTCATATTTTTCGAAGTTTTGATAATTTTGAAGTGCTATTATGTATACACTAAGTATCTATTAATAAAACTAGCTGCTTACAACTTTTACTAATGTAAGTCAACAGATAATTATTCAGTTGTCCTATCTAATAAAAGTGATGTTAGTCGTGGAGAATGCGCAATAGACACGTACCGTTTCGATCTAGCGAGGTCAGATTTTTCGTTTCCGTCTCTTTTTAATACGTACGGGAGCCGATCGCCAAAAGTGCGTACGTCTGAACTATCACAGGTAGGTATCATGTTTGTTGTCGTTGTAAAAGTATACGCCGTCAGAAACAATTCAAAGTTATTGGACGCATGTACTCCGTAAGCCCCAGCCAAATTGAACTATTTCATTTTCGATTATTATTACTTCATATTAAAGGAGCAAACAGATTTGAAGATCTGAAAACAGTAAACGGAAAAATACAGGAATCTTATGTAGCAGCGTGTTTAAAATTAGGTCTTATTTAAGATCATCACGAGTGGAAAAGAGCCATGAATGAAGCTGAAATTTGGATGATGCCCAGACAGCTGATATATTTATTCATTGGTATTTTAATGCATTGCCGACCAATTTATCAGGAAGAATTGTGGGAAGAATTTAAAGAAGCAATGTCACAAAATTATGAAAAACGTTACAGCAATACTGAAGGACACAAAAGCCTATATTCAAATTAGTTCCATGCTTTCTGCGGAAGGTTACAATCTTTCAATGGTTCCTACCATGCCACGACATTGAATATGCAAATGAAGAACAAGCAATAGAAACAAGATCACGACAATATAAAAACCTAAATGAAAAGCAGAAAGAAATTGTAGATATTATTTTGGGTAAATGTGATGCTAACATAAATGAATCAATTTCTGGATCTTCATGTTTTTATATAGACGGTCCAGGAGGCTCCTGTAAGACTTATGTTTACACAACCCTTTACAGCTTACTGAAGAGTAAGAATAAAATTGTTTGTACCATGGCCTTCACGGGCATAGCAGCAACACTACTTCCTCATGGCAGAAGAGTTCATAAAACGTTTGGGACGTTGGGACTCACGGACAATTATGCGTGGCTTTTTCAAGAGTTCGTTCTTGGGAAGGTTTGATAATTTATTTAGGAAATCAAAGAAATAGCCGTATAGTTCAAAACTATGTTTTCAGGGAATTATATCAGATGTAAATTATTCTGTAATCAGGCAATAATGCGTTTCTTTGAAGTCATGATTCGACTAGGGCAGTGAGCGCGCGTAGCAAGCGAGATGACCTAGATAACATAATATCGTAGGTATCTTGGATGTACCTACCTATCTTATATTTTCTAAAGTTAAAACTTAAAACTAAAAACGGTATTCAAATTCTGGTTTCGGCATTCTATTATACTCAAAAAAGCAACTAAGATTCGCGAAAACACCAAGACTCTATCTCTGCTGCTTCTATGAGAAACCCCCAAATCACAACGAAAATAGGACACCCTGTACAGCACATAATGTTTGATGGCTACCTATAATTGCCGCCACTTTCCTTGTTGCTGTGACATCTCATTTTCATTTTCTTCACGCGCCTAAGCAGAAACAACAAAAACATACATTAACAGTTAATAAATTTTGAGAAATCCCCCATAAGTAATAGAAATAAGCAATTAATTTCAACATAATTATGTCTTCTTAATTAAGTTGCTTTTTTACAAAATGCGTGTTTCATGTGATAAGGATAAACTCGTGTGTGTGATGCTACCTTTTTATGTTCCGGTATAACTATTATGATTTATTTATCCTGGAATCAAGCTGAGCGTCGACAAGCTTCCAGCATACAGAACTGACGTTCCGTGAAAAATCCTTCATAATAAAAACGCTAATTTCCTACAGCAGATAACGTACGGCACACATACACGAATCCATTAATAAAACGAGTTCGAAACACAAGTATGGACTTAATATAATAATACACAATTTATTAATTTATCAGTTTCTCGCTCCGTCCCATTAGTTCGGCGACTTAGTCAACCATAAATCACAGACGGCCTTGACTCGGTCGACTCCGTCGTCTGTCTTTCATTCTTACGCTTATATTGCGTTACCGAGCAGTTGACGGTCGAACCGGAAATGCAGCGACAAATCAAGCGAGTATTAATATCCAGTGCACCTCAAATGAGACACTAAAATCTGAAATATTGTTGTCAAATGCAGTTTCGCGTCTGCTCGAACGTTAATATCTCTTGTAAATTTGAGATCCTGGTGCTTCTCGGATTGTAACTGCTGACGGCAATTAATAGAGTACTTCCGCTAGTTAATTATAATACAAATGTTTTAAACCCACGGCAATTGAAATATTATTCACCTTCCACAACAACAAACCTGCCCCTTTCAGTCTCCCTGAATATATACGAGTGTGTTCTCATTGGTGTGACGTCACGTATAAGTGTCATGACGTCCGTCAACATGGTGTCTATTAATTTACGTATACACAGTGTCCCACTTAACTTGTTCAGTATGGGGAACTTTTAAACCGCGGTAGTTACAAGGGTGCTCAAATGTGAACAAATGTTGCTTATTATAAATGTAATTTAGCAGTACCAAGAGAACTTCGGAAACTATTTCTGTTTCTGAGAAAATCGGGAAAAAGTGAAAATGGCCGAAATATTGTTTTTGTTCTAGAGCCCTTATATGTTGATATTTTGATATGAAATTTTAAAGCAAGTTATGGTTGAAAATTCTCAACAGGCCGGTGGTATCAATTTTTATACAGGATGTTTAATTTAAGCGTACCAGAGGTTAAGTTTGTTTTTTCTTGTGGCCACCATATTGGTACTGGTCATATTCGAGTAGGCGGTTTCAAGAGCTCTTCAACCATGTATATAATAGCATAAAAACCTTTAGTTAACAATGGAAATCGAAAAATTTGTCCCTAAGATGTAACAGTCCAGTAAGAATGCCATCACAGCTTCTCTTATCTAGTTCAATAATTGTTCAAAAAGTCCTGCGTCAGCATCTAAACAGTTTCTACATCGAGTTTCCACCGAGTTGACCGCATAATCAAAAATTATATTATATTTTTATAATTTCCTGCTCAAAATCTGATGATCTACGGTTACAATAACTTTCTTCGGATAAACCATCAGCATTGTTATTTGTCGTGCAATACTGTCTAGAGGTATCAATATTTTTCTATGACGAACCGATGTTCACAAACAGGAAGTACTGTGTCATGTGTTTGAATCAAAATTAAATTGTAAGACTCTCCTAGGAGGATAATTATTCTCTTGACAATTTTGGTGAACCTGTTGTGGATTTGTTTACACTGGAGGTACTTGAATACATAAATTTCGTTGAGGACGACTTGCCCAAACTTTATTTATGCTAATAAATTGGTTGCGTGGGCACACACATGTAAACTATATAATTAACATTTTTCTCGGTGGATATTTCACCAGATTTTGCGCTGATAATTTTTTTAACCGATCCTGTTTAATAGGTTGTATGCATACATGTACCTGTAATCATTTTGGTCAATTAGGCTTGGACAAACGAGATGAGAGGGTTAACGGCGGTTTTATAGGCAATCAGGGCCTATCAAATTTAATTTACTTTTGGGTTTATTGCGAATCGGATTTAGGGCGCTTATTTTCCAGCTTGAAAAAAAGTCTCGAATTTTTTCATGGGTTATAAATTTGAGAAAATAAAACAAGTTGGCCTCGATTACGAAGTAAATTATTGGTTGTAAATTATGGACAAAGAAAAGGCTGCAGCTTTTCTTGAATGATGTGGAACATTTTAGTTCATTTCTTTTTGCGCAAACATCCAGGGTGAGTCAATAGCGTGGGATTCTTCCATAGCACCTCTATTATACATTTTAGAGACCCCCTTTAATTTGTGATTATTATTATACAGGGTATTAGCAATTACATAACCAAATTATGAAACTTGAGAACACCATAACTTTGTAATTTCAAGCAGAACCCTTTTGTTTTTAGGTCATTGTTAGGTCACCGTTTTTGCCAAATTTGCATTTCCTTGAAAAAAGTGCCAAATCAAATAATGTTTACTAGATTTATCTGGAAAATACAAATATTTCAAAAACTGTTAATTTTGGGATAGGGGAGTGTATTGCAATAAGAAAGGCAATTTTATGGGGAATACAATAATGGTATAAAAACAGGGTTCTATTTTAAATTGGAAAGTTATGGTGTTTTGAAATTTTCTAATTTGATCCTGTAATTGCTAATATCCTATATAATATTTTCGATTGTTTCTTACAGCAACAGTTTTTCCTAAATATTGCTTTCATTCCATCAAAATATTAATGCTACAGCTTTATTCAATTCCGAGATATTAAAATTTCAAAATTGTTCTGCGTCTGCAAATATTCGCAAAAAGACGCCCATAACTCAAAAAATATGAAGTTTAGAAAAAAATTATTTCATACAACCTCATATTAAAATCGATCGAGGAATTCGAAAATGAAGTCAAATACAAGGTGTTCCATTTGAAATAACGAAATTGACCTGCATACAGCAAATATGGGACAAGCTGTACCTATAGTTAAAAATAATTTTAGCTGGAGCGACATGTCACTGGAAACAACTTTTATGTGGAAAGTTTTTTAGTATTTCTAACTGTAAAGGATATAACGAAGAATCCCGCACTATTGACTCGCCCTGTATATCTGTAGATATACCGTGTGACAAACTTCCATGTGTAAATGGGGAAATAACATGGGCAATTACATTTTTGGGGATTCCTGCTCCCCATGTGTAGTTACAGTGGTGGTAAAGGTATCAATCGAAACATTATTTTTTTCTGCGTATGAGGATATCAAAAACTCTGCAATTTTCCAATTTATTAAAGCGTTAAAAGCATAAATTACACTAATAATTTTCAAATTAAAACACGGATATTCATCAGATTACCTATGACAATTTAATTTATTCTAATCAAAGACTCCCTTGATTCTAATTTTTAATTCGTCTGAACTGTCAACATTATTTATCGACAATTTAAAATTTGGGTTTCAAAATGAACAAAAATATTTATTCAGTTGAAGAAAAGGTTTTCATTGCGAAAACATTTTACGGCGGCAATAGTCTGCGGGTAGTCCGTGACTTATTTTTTGTAAATTTCAATAACAGTCCTATTTCTTCGGTAACAACAATAAAAAATTTAGTTAAGAAATTTGAAGATACTGGGAATCTTTCATTGAAAGAAGGTAATTTTTACTAATAAATTTACTTGGTTTTTATTTAGATAATTCTGATTCGCTTATTATTATTACCTAGTTCGCTAACTTAAATTTTACTGGGATTATGAGAAATTTAACAAGTGATAACGTGGAGTGAAACAAAACTAAAATTAATCTTATCGTTTATTTTTTTAGTCGTTCCAAGAAATCTAAATGTTGAGGTATAGGAAATGGTAATAGGCTAGATAACTGCTAGTCCAACATCTAGTTTAAGGTCTATTGACCTAGAATGTAATGTTTCAAGTGAAACTGTCCGTAACATATTAAAAAAAACAAGTAGCATCCCTTTAAATTCCAATGTCACCAAGAGTTACTTCCTTTTGAAGAAGAATCAAGGCAAACTTTCTGTGAAGAAATGCAAGTACGGGCTAATCGGAATCGCAGCTTCCTCTCATCAATTTGTTTTACCGATGAGTGTACCTTCACTTTAAATCAAGAGCCAAATTCACAAAACGTTAGGCATTGGGCCCAGGAAAATCCCAGAATAAATCTAGCCACTACAACGCAATACCCTCAAAAAATCAATATTTGGGCAGGCATTTTTAATAATCGCATTATAGGACCATTTGAAATACAGAGAAATTTAAATTCAGAAGCTTATTTAGATCTTTTAATTAACCATATTGGCCCTGCATTAGAAGAAGTTGCACATGCGAATCGGGAGGTCTGGTTTCAACATGACGGATGCCCAGCACATTTTGGAGCACAAGTGAGGGAATTATTAAATTAAATATTTCCAGAGAGCTGGATTGGTCGAGGTGGTGCTATAAACTGGCCAGCTAGATCTCCCGATTTGGCACCGTGTAACTTTTTCTTGTGGGGTCATTTAAAAAATAAGATTTATAAAACTCGTCACCCAAATATAGATTCTTTAAGGAATGCTATTTTTGTGGAATGCAACTTAATAAACGATCGGCAACTTGCGAATGTGAGAAATTCTTTCTATAATAGGCTGGGATACTGTCTGATACAGAATGGGGGTTTATTTGAATATTTCTTATAGTTATTTTTCTTTTTTTATGTTACTTTAATTTCATTGTATATTAATAAGTTTTTGTGAAATAAATAAGTATTAAATTGCCAGATTACAAAATTCATTAGAGCAAAATAAACAAATGTTGCCGCTTGTTACATTTTTCATAATTGCAGTAAAATTTAATTTTCATTATTTCATTTTACTGCTTTAACATTTTCCCAAAAACTTTTTAATAGGTTAGATGACACCTGCAATTTACCCTAAACTATGGACCAGCATTCACCAACGAAACATCCACACCAGTAATCAATTAATTGTCAACTATAGGTAATGACAATAATAATGTGAATGAGAATTATCTAAATAAAAAAACAAGTTTATATATTAGTAAACATTAACTTCTTTCGATGAAAGATTCCCAGCCTTCAAATTTCTCACTAAATTATTTGTTGTTATACCGAAGGAATAGGACCGTTATTGAATTTTATAGAAAATAAGGCACGGACTACGCGCAAACTATTGCCGCCGTAAAATATTTTCACAATGAAAACCTTTTCTCGAACTGAATAAATATTTTTGTTCATTTTTAAATGTTGACAGTTCAGAAAATCCATAAAAATCAAATGTTAAATGGAAATGGGAGCTTCATTGATAAATCTAATGTCTTCCGCTTGTAACGTCCAAAACGCCAGCTAAAATGCAGTTAGTCATTCGGAATTCCGCATGCATACAAATGTACGAAAATTACGTTTTAATAGCATTTTAAGTAATTTCCTATTAGTCGTGCGCGGACATCGCGTTCTGTGCGTTCGGCGATTTCTTTTCAGCAATCTCGTACATCCTCTTGCCTAAGCAATTACCTGTTCGGGTCTCCGCAATGGGAAAATCTAATTATTCTAACCGTTTTCTACCGGTCTTTTCTTTTCGAATGAGGTCACGGGTCGGACGGCGATATTTTGAGGCATCTTCACATAAGTGCTCGAAAGCGAACAACATCAACCGCGGGTAACTCTGTATAAATTCTCAAAATACTCAAAAATGAACAATGGAACAGAGTTCGTTTCGTCATCGACCGTTGAAGTCTCCCAGTCGAGTAACCAACCTTTGAACCGGAAGTTATATCTAATTATGACAGCGGACAATTTTCCTTCATAAACTAATTTGTTACACGTAGTATCGTGATATTTTATGGAATTAGAAAATCCCATAAAACCAGAATGGATTCCTGCAGTGTGCAGGCGTTGACCGCTGTATATCTCTTCCAAATACTTATAAATCAATTTTATATGTGACAGCGACCACTTTGCCGTTCCGGACGCTTATTATTTTAGTCGGTTGTGTTAACATACGTTTATGGTATCTTGTTATAGACGGTTCAACCTACGTATAGTTCAATAGGATGAAGAACTTCCTGCAGAACAATGATGAACCACTTGCATATTGGTGGGTTCAAGCGGATATGAAATTATCCTCTGGTGTTTAGATAAGAATTTCTGATTTAAAAAATGCGCCTGCAGGCACGAAGCGAGTATTTCAGTAAAAATGAGGCGTCGAAGAACTACTTCATTAACATGAAATATAGTTCAACTTTAGAATTTTAACCACTCGTATATAAACAAATTAAGAAATGCCAAAGCACGCGCGTCGCTTTACACTTGCAGCATTTGAAAATAGCTAAGTAATGAACCGTTATGCTGAACAGGTAGAAAACAAAATAAATCAAATCGTGTTGCAACTAATATCGTACCGATTTAAAACCCCGTAGGTGCACTTGGAGAAAGTTTCTATTAAATGATGTGTTGATACTTTTTTTTACTTTTTCATCGCCTGCCTACGCCCGATTTTGTGTCTGTGCCTTGTAGTACTTTGGAATAATAGGTCGTTCTATCAATCAAACGACTAATAGATTACACAGCTGTTGATTTGTACTGTTTGTTCTTTCTCCGCACCCACAATGTTCTTATTTTTCTGTTACGTATATTTTACTTTTTTTTATTGCTTGCAGGTTTCTAACATGGGCTGATTCGCTGTTATGTCGCGCCGGATAAACTGTAAGTTGTTCATTTATTACAATACTTAGAAACAAACTTTATAATGAAGAAAATAGTGAAGAGAAAGAAATAAATGTTTTATCAAAAAAAGCAAATATAGGCCATATAAAATTCAAATCATTCATCATCGTTGAAGTCTCCTAGTCATTAATATTAAATTTTTTCATGATTTGCTCAATGGAATATGTAATATCACTTCTAAGAAAATTTATGAATAAATGAGTAAATACTAAGGTTGGCTTCTTTGTTTCTGATCTGATGAACACATTCAAGAACGAGAATGTTTGTTTTTCCCATTGATTAATTTGAGGTTCCCCAGAATTCTTCAATTTAAACAGCTAAATCAATCACAATAAAAACTAATGGAGAGCCACAGGGTATGGCCCGGGGCTCAACAACCTTAGTACAACCCAAACAAGGTTTTTGCGTTATTCACCTGTAAATAATTAAAATTCCTGTACGGAGTAGGCGTAAACACACACTGTAACTAAGTTTTTTTAAATGGAAAACAAATAGGGCGTGAATTAATAATAAAATGCCGTCCGAGTCACGGATTTGGCTCCATTGTACGACGGCGCTAACAGATTTGCTCTACTTGGCCGTTTATTCCAGCTTAAATTGAATGGAGTAATAGATTTCTGTCCAGTCACGCTACATCTAGTGTTTGAATAGTTAATTGGGTGCCCCGCGAATTTTATTATTAACTCATCTAAAATTGCTTTTTATCTGCGTTGCTTTTCTGCCACAATCCTTTGTCCTACAGAACTGAAGTAAAAAATTCTCGAGATTAAAGCTAATAAAGCACCTGGGTACCTGACAGTTTTATTCGTCAAATTGCTGGGCAACAAAATTTCGTTCAAAACAGAAATTTGTCCGATAAAATAAAACCCTCTCGTCTAATTGCATCGGAAAATTAAAACTATATTTTTCCTCCCATTACAGGTGTTGTAATAAAATTTTCACTGATGTAAAGCGTTGCATTTTGTGTCTTTCTTGTTGCTAATGCAGGCATAAAATACAGTAATTAACGATAATAAATTTTAACTAATTTATAGACTTTTACTTTACTGGGTTTCGTTATTCGTTTTTTTTGGGTCGCTTTAACATGTTTCTTCTAAGAAAATATAATGTGTCTATTAACACTTGCATAGTGATGAAGAATTCGCGCAATAATATATACCAGGTCGATCAAGATAGCTATTGTAAATAAATTATTGCGCATACTAAAAATTTAAACTTGTAGGTAACATTGTATAAATTAAAGTAGTTCGATTAGCAATTTAAATGCATGTCAATTATTTGTATTATAAATCAAGCGAGAATATAAATATTAAAATTCAATTATTATAAATAAAAATGTGATATACACTATTAACAAGTATGCTAAGGAGGTGTCTAGTTGTTATTGCTCAATTATTCGTACTAGTTGTATTGGAATACTCATTTTTTCTGCCTGGGTGTTACATATTATATAGGTGTTAGATATCCACCCACTATTTCTAATTTTCGTGCGTTTATATAACAATAACTTTCTACGTTGTTATTCGAATTTTAGAAACCTAGATTAGAAATTAAGTCATAGCGTTTTAAATTATAATTTAGGACAAAGGTGGCACAGATACAATTTAATCGATGGGTAATTTATTGTTTTATAATTATTGTGCTTGGTCCCCGATTTCTTTCTTTTTTATATTTTTATAGTTTTTCTTGCTTATGGTCCTGCTAGTGGTTTGTAGGCCTTCTAGAGCTCCTTGTAAGTAGCAAAAAATATCATACCAGTGTCATTTCCTTTATCAATCATCATCTAACTACGTCTTCTACAGTAACACAGCAATCAAACTCGACACGTGTTTCGCTGGCAACGTCAGCATCTTCAGGAGTATGAAAATTAACATGTGCTTAACACTATGTAACTGTTCTGGAGTGTGAGGCCAACTTATAAAGAATCCATATTAAAAAATAATTTTTATTCACTTTTCCCAGAACTTTATAGCCGATTAGCCGGATTATTAGATTTTAACTTTGAAAGTAAAACTTGCTTTGTGTTTAAAGTTATGCCTTTGCATGAAAACGCTGTACTGGTTTTGCGAAAGAACGTGTTAAGTATTGTTTTATAAATATACAGGGTGTCCCACGCTAGCGTATTTCCTCCATAGCTCGATGGCAGATATCTAAAAATGATTCAAATGAAAGATGCATCCAATCAAATTCCTCACAATATATGCAGGTTGTCCCATTTCATCTGCACAGAACCTTTAATGGAATACGCTGTATCTAATTGCATTTTGGAATTGTTTATTCAATTTAAGGGCCACTTCGTTACTTGACGTTAAAAATTGTAATTTTTCAAATTTCATCAGTTGTAACTTGAAAACGGTACGAGGTAAAGAAAAATGACTTACATGTCCCTGTCAGAGTTTTTAATTCTCTATCTAATGGAAAATACTGCTTCCTAATTGACAACTTTTTGTCATTTTTTGACCAATCTGGAGGCAGTATTTTCCAAACCCATTAGATAGAGAATTAAAGACTGGGTTAGGGGCATGTAAGTCAAGCTACAATTATTAATGAAATTTGAAAAATACGGATTTTTAACGGCAAATAACGCCGAAACCATAAGACTTTGACCCAATGTATGGTCAACAAAGTGGTCCTTAAATTCAACAAACAATTCCAAAATTCGATCAGATACATTGAAGAATACAAAGTTAGGTGCTGTACAGAAGACATGGGACATCCTGTATAGTCAAAAATAATTTTATAATCTGGGGAAGTTGATTGTATGCAACTTTCATTTGAATCATTTTCCGATATCTACAACTCCTGTTGAGTTATGAAGGAAATACGCTAGCGTGGGACGCCCTGTATACCTATAATTTTTGAAATACATTCAAAAAATTCGTTTCAAATTAAAAATGCTGATACTGACCTTTCAATATTTTAGGCAAAAATGCTCTTAGAGGGATTTTAATTTAAACATATTTATATTTTTTTATTATATAGATACATTTTAGGCTTTAATATTACAAAAGAATATAATGAAAATAGAATATTGAATGGATTGAGAACTTATTTGGTGCAAGTTGACATTCATGTTTGAAATGACACAATGTGTTAAACTTTCACTTTATTATTTATTTTTGTATATAACAATTAATTTTCACAATTTTTAAATTTAATATTTAATAGTATATTTGGATCCTTAAATGATTTTACTATGAGGTGTACAGCATTTTGTTGAAGATTTTGACAGATGTAGAGGAATTTTGAAAATTAAATATCTCCGAATTGAAGAAAGTTGTACCAGTCGGTTATGTATAAACTTTCCTACCTCTAAAATTAATACTTTTTGAGATAATCACCTTCAAATGTGTGGCTGCCGCTAGTTCGCAAATAAAAAATGTAATATTTTCACATTGTGAAGTGTTACTCCGAGATGTTACTTGTATCTAAGCAAAATATCGCCGCTACAGTTTAATCGTCTGGAAGAAACCAACAGTGGGCTGATTTGTTTGTTCAGTTAAAAAATTTTACAGAGAAAATTCGAGGTGACTTTGTCCATTGATCAGGTATTAATGATATTAGAAAATAAAAAGTGTATTAAAGTAATTAAAAGAAGTATAGAGCATGATTTACAGAAAAAATCGGTCTATCAATCAAACCGCTGAGTTAAATAAGGACGAACCTAAATCAAAGTCAGCAGGCTGGATCACCTTGCAGTTATCGATAAGGTCAGGCCAATCCTGCAATAAACTCCGACTATAGCCGCGAATACTAAACCACACAATACAACAATAAAATAAACAAAAGATGTGCGCAAACCAGGCACTCATCGCCTAATTTTCGTTGTTTATTGCTTTTACAAGTTGCGTGCTTTGTCTCATGAATAACCGACGCATTTCACGCGTTGCATTATGCGATAAAAGAGTGAGCCTATAAAATGGCTTGTTATTGCGTAACGAGCCACTAAATCATAATACTTAGCTGAACAATTGAATGCTTTTTGTGGAGCTTGTCGAACACATTCTCATATGAGCGAACTGGTTGAAAAGCTCTCTGGTCGTTCGCGCCGGTAGCACTTTGTATGTTAAACAAGGGGGCTGCCCTGTTACGCTCGAGACCAGGATGATTGCTTCATCATAGTCCGGGTGATGCAGTTGTTTTCTTATTCTTACACACCTGACATTGTATTATAATCGACGCTAAGACTTACATATTAATATTAAAGTTCTTGTTCATTTAATGAATAAATTGAACAACCGACGAGTGATTCGTTGTTGACAACATAGATATTCATAGACTAGTTAAAAACGGAGGTTCAGAAACAAGATATGCAATGGAAACATTAATAAGTGAAGCAGTTATTACGAAATCGCATTAGAATCGCAAGAGGTCAGTCAAGAAGCGAGTTTGTGGTGGTTAATAAAAACATTTCGAACTAAAACTTCTATAACGCAAATGAAGCAGGAAGGGTGCCAGTAAGCAGGCTTTTAGAAAATCGTGTTCTGTTTTTTGTTTGTTTTTGCATAATTTTGGACATGTTATGCATATTCTTCAATTCTGGCGGCAGGTATAATTTATTTTTACTAGGCCATTTCGCGCGCTACGCGCGTTCACTGCCCTAGTCGGATCATGACCTCAAAGAAACGCATTATTGATTACAAAATAATTTACATCTGTTTGTCGTCTTTTAAAAGTAAAAGGATAAACATTTTCACAGTACAACGTTATACGGTTAACGAAAACTATATCTCCATGTTTATCGCCTGTTAAAATTTTGCACTGTAGGATATTGTCTCCCAATTGTAAAATTAACATTCTCGTACCATTACATAAGCCTTCATTAATGCTGAGATTTCTAACCAACATCACAATACAATATACTCTCAACTTCAATTCATGCGGAGGAAAATTTGGCGGGTTTAAAGTATTTAAATATTCGGGAAGTATAGCATCGTTTAAGTCTCCATTATCACAACTTTCAACACCATCCAAGTTTGTATATATTTTTTCTGTTTTTATATCTAACAGTTCTACCACTTTTTTGTTAATGTCTTCAACATCAGAATAGCTGATTAGGTCATATCTATGAATCGCTTTTCTCTAATTGATTCCTCCATATATACGTTCAACGATATCCGAATTATAAATACATCTCTGTGGCAATTCTAAATTGCTATTCATATCGTTCAAAACTCCATCTCCAACATCCAATAAAAACTTGGTGAATTCTTGTTCCTGTGTTAGGGCCCACATATTTTGTGTTTAAGAAAATTTACGGAAATAACTCCAAAGAGAACTAAATTTGATACTTAAATAATTCACTGTTTCACAGCGGGTAGCATTTATTTTAACTGGTAACAATTGTCAAAAATCTCTTCGCAACACCATAATTTTTTCCACCAAACGGAACATCACAATTCATAAAGTCTAGTAAGGTTCTGTCTATAATGTCTAAAGCATACTTTGGCGCCACAGGAGCTTCATCCCAAATTCCCAAATAAAAACATCTACACTCCTTAAATAATCTGCTTCTTTCGAATTTTTCTTAAAGTTGGAAGATGAATCTAAAAACAGAGGAACAGGTAACCCAAACGTTTTATGAACTGTTCTGCCATGAGGAAGTAGTGTTGCTGCTATGCCCGTGAAGGCCACGGTACAAACAATTTTATTCTTACTCTTCAGTAAGCTGTAAAGGGTTGTATAAACATAAGTCTTACAGGAGCCTCCTGGACCGTCTATATAAAAACATGAAGATTCAGAAATTGATTCATTTATGTTAACATCACATTTACCCAAAATAATATCTACAATTTCTTTCTGCTTTTCATTTAGGTGTTTATATTGTCGTGATCCTATTTCTATTACTTGTTCTTCATTTGCATAATTAATGTCGTGGCATGGTAGGAAACATTGAAAGATTGTAACCTTCCGCAGAAAACATGGAACTAATTTGAATATAGGCTTTTTTGTCCTTCAGTATTGCTGTAACGTCTTTCATAATCTTGTGACATTGCTTCTTTAAATTCTTCCCACAATTCTTCCTGATAAATTGGTCGGCAATGCATTAAAATACGAATGAATAAATATCTCAGCTGTCTGGGCATCATCCAAATTTCAGCTTCATTCATGGCTCTTTTCCACTCGTGATGATCTTAAATAAGACCTAATTTTAAACACGCTGCTACATAAGGTTCTTGTTTTTCTCCGTTTACTGTTTTCAGATCTTCAAATCTGTTTGCTCCTTTAATATGAAGCAATAATAATCGAAAATGAAATAGTTCAATTTGGCTGGGGCTTACGGAGTAACACTAAACAATAAAATTACGGATTTTATGCGAAATATGTGTACCTATATTTTTATATGTATTTGGATGAAAGACCCGAAGCTTTGGTATAATTTCACAACGAATTTAACACTTACCCAGTGTTTCACCCCAGACACATACCGTGACTATTATTATTATTATTATTATTTGTGTATCGCTACTATTTCTATTATGCTTATGTAATTCAAAAGCCTAATACCATCATATCTGTAACTGGAGCTCACCAAAATATGATTGCTGCAGCTCACCTTTTTTTGGGATAATATCACAACTAGTCTTCTTCGTTTCTTTCTTACCAGTTTTGAAAAGGGCATTCTCGTATAATATTATCATCCTTCCAGAATGGCCATTGGCCATCTGCGGCACATTTACGTTAGTAAAGTTGATGGTTCTGAAATACAGAAACTCCGTACAAGATATTGTTTAGCGCATACGTGGAGGTACCTAATCTTTTAATATTATTTTTATAATAAAGCGAACTAGGTACATTATGATCATTTAGAACAAAAATCATTCAGTAAATCATGGACGTTGTTTCAGTCTTCCCACACTTAACTTGACGACAAATATTAATTAAAAACTCTCATTTAAATGCAGAAATAAATCTACGTAGGCTGCACGGGAATATTTTTACATAAACCCGACTTATTAACAAAAACTTTCGGTAGCTGCTACTAGAAAAACATCTTGTATATACAAGAAGATTCCAAAGACAACATGAAATACAAAAAGTAAATTGATAAACACTGGTGTTCAACTGTGGTGTGTTCAGTACAGCAGTGGTCATCGTCCTCGCGAGCAAATTGCCAATTTCCAACGGCAATTACCGAAAAAGATGCAGTTATTTATTGCCAATTTTTTGCTCATCTAATGAGACGACTGCACCGCATACGACCATTATGCCAAACCGCATTTATACATTTTTACATTCCCGTATTTCAGTACTTCCAACTACTTGCTTCTGTCATCCGCGGGTCTTACTTCTTACTTGAGGTTAATTGGTCGACTTGTTAGCGTGCCTAGTAGGTTGTCCGGGCCTGTCAAAATACAATTTCTCGCCACGTTAGATTTTGATAATTAACAGTTTGGATTTTTGCGGCTTTATCTGGGCATGGGATTAGGGTCAGGAATAGTGAGCTTTTATTTCATGCAGCAGATCAAAGAATTGGATAAAGAACCGCCCGAAGATTTATTATTAAAATATTCCGTTAATATTGTCGCTGCATAATCGAAATTAATGGATGTTTGAACGTGCGAACGAAAAAAAATTAATTGTTTTTCTACAAAAGGTGTAATTTTCTATTGGCTGGTATTAGAAAGAAATGCGCCTCGGAATAATGGTAAAATGGACCCAGTTACTTATGCATTGTAAGTCGTAAAATATTAATAATGGTGCCCATCCTATATTCATCACAGACTTTATAGAGCTACCATATTCTCAGGCAAGTGAAGGTGAAGCCCATAAATAAACATGAAAGTAATTGTAAAAAAACTTCGAAAATATATCGAACACATCAAAATAACGAGTTTTTACTGTATAAACTCTGAACCAAAATCTGTTGTTTTTGAGATTCAACGAATCAAAATGTCCCTTTCCACAATGTTTTATTTAATAACCCGAAATGCACGAATTTAAATTAGGTATTTTTTAAAACGATGTCAGTATATCACATTTACCCCCCAGTTTGGGGCAAATGTGATACAAGTCAGTACCTACCCATAAATAAGTTCTTCAAATAGAATGGGGCAAATGTATAAAGATAGTAGTTTGTTCATTATTTTGCTTTTTACAAAATTAAACTATACCAATCGAGCTAACAATTACAAACTTTATTTATCGTAAAAGCAAAACCGAAAAAAAAAATATTTATCTGTAATCAAAACAAATTCTAAGGAATGTAAGTGCAAACATAAAAATAAGTGTTATTCAATATTTAAATGAAAACAATGTGCTTTTTGCATTATTAGGTTAAATTATAGCCTTCAAATGTCACTTGAAATACAAAAGGACCTCGTCTATTAATAGTTGGCTCTGACAAAAACCATAACGATAGCACTTTACTCTACAGTGTCCATATCATCCACTTTTGGCCACGAAAATGTGTTTTTGAAAATTTTGTGAACTTAACTGTTCAACCATCATCACATGACTCGGTCACCATTCCAGTATCTAACTAGCACCCAAGAATTAGGAGTTACATTTGTTGGTGTATGCTCGCACCATGATTTATCTAGAACAACGGGGTAAATGTATTACGTACCTCACAATTGCCCCAAATTCATGTATCACATTTGCCCCTAAAAGCATTTTACGGGGTAAATGAGATATAAACAAAAAAGCAACAACATCGTAATCATGAATCGTCATCATTTGTACACACGCTATATAAATAAATATAAATAGCATTTCACTTCGAAATTGGCAAACACGCGTCGACTTGAATATTGGGTTGTTGTTGTGACGAATTGTTTTGACGCGTCGCTTGCAGGTTGCAGCTCCACTGGCTGTAAATTACATTCGCTCTAGTGTTGCGCTTGCAAGTTTGGAAGGTAGATGGCAGCACTAATAATAAATTGGAGTAAAACTTATGGACCGTTCTCACATTTACCCCATCACTTCACCTTATTCTTATTAAAGGATCAAGATGTAAGAGACTGTGGTTAAATAATCAATTCAAGAATCAATTGTACCCCTAACCACATAAAATTTGAAATACTATATACGCATTTCGGCAGCTAAGCTGCCATCTTCAGTAGCAGGGAAAAACCTATAATAATAAAAATAGCAATAACAACATTAATGAAAAAAAAACACAATTATATATATGACAATAATAGTAACCACAATAATGATGATGTGAAACAATGATAGTGACAATAACAATAATATAGGTCAGGTATTCTCTGCTCACCACTCCGAAAGAATCGAAGTGCACTCGGTCAGCTCTCAAGCTAGAATGAACTCCGCAC
This sequence comes from Xestobium rufovillosum, assembly GCA_963966045.1. NCBI lineage: Eukaryota > Metazoa > Arthropoda > Insecta > Coleoptera > Ptinidae > Xestobium > Xestobium rufovillosum. Next base: position 5,656,109 of record OZ014499.1, on the reverse strand, counting down.
GGAGAAAATCCCCAATATATACTTAAAGTGACGTAGCACTGACGTTACTTGTGACATCAACATTAATCACACTAGGATAGAAAATTCAATATCCGGGCATACGCTCATTTTTATACCACTCTATTCCTATTTTCACTATCACAAATGTACAAAAAGGTTGCCATTGCCATCTTTACTGCAGTTTCAATTAAAACATCCTATCTTCAGGATAATTGACTTGAATAAAACAAAAATAGAAAATGAATCCCATATTGCCAAATAACCTCGAAGGTCCATGGCTTATATGGGCTAGCAAATAACTACAGTAAACTGCAATAAAGAAGACCTTGACCCCTGCACCCTTACATTTTTCTGGTTAAACCCTACACGCCTACACATTAACGACATCTAACAATACGGAATCAGAAATTGGACCTATACTTATGAGCCGCCCAACAGACGGAGTGATCACCCTGCAAGAACGTGCTCTAGCGGGGCCAGTATTAATTTATGACGACCGAATTGGAGTGATGCGACTTCGTTGGGTCTAAAGAAAGCGCATCACTGCGGTTCGATCGTCCTAAATTGATAGTGGTCCCGTCTAGAGCTCATGCTTGCAGGGTGATCACTCCGTCTGTTGGGCGGCCCAAGTATAAATCTGAATTAATAAGTTTACCTTCATACTTGCGAATAAACATACTCTCATAAGCGTCTAATTCCCTATTGTCCGATACCGACCTCATAAGCCGAAGATCCTTCTCATGTACAACGTGGCCGGTATCAAAGATATGTTGGGCAACACTTGACTTCTCAATCCTATTATATCTAAAATGTGCCATAAGTTCCTTAAACCTAGTGACGATTGTACGCCTTGTTTGCCCAATATAACTCTTGTCACAACTACTACACTTTATTTCATAAATTCCCGACTTCTGCTTGTCCTCTACTTTATCCTTGGGATTTCCCAACAGCTGCTTGATGGTATTCTTAGCGGTATATGCTACACATAAATTTTGCGACTTAAAAATAGGTTCCAAGCCTCTGGTATGTGCCAAACTATACGGAATTTTAACATATTTCTTATTCTCAATAGGTGACATGGAGAAAGTCGTGGAATCCTTGTGATAGTGAAAATAAGAATAGAGTGGTATAAAAATGAGCGTATGCCCGGATATTGAATTTTATATCCTAGTGTGATTAATGTTGATGTCACAAGTAACGTCAGTGCTACGTCACTTTAAGTATATATTGGAGATTTTCTCCGTGCGGAGTTCATTCTAGCTTATTGAGAGCTGACCGAGTGCACTTCGATTCTTTCGGAGTGGTGAGTAGAGAATACCTGACCTATATTATTGTTATTGTCACTATCATTGTTTCACATCATCATTATTGTGGTTATTATTATTGTCATATATATAATTGTGTTTTTTTTTCATTCATGTTGTTATTGCTATTTTTATTATTATAGGTTTTTCCCTGCTACTGAAGATGGCAGCTTAGCTGCCGAAATGCGTATATAGTATTTCAAATTTTATGTGGTTAGGGGTACAATTGATTCTTGAATTGATTATTCATATTACATACATTTTGTGAAATTTGTGCATTTTCTGGGTAAATAATGTGAAAATGTGAAGAAAGAACATATTTATCCTATTCCGATTCCAGGAGGGCGTGCTATGGAAATGTTTTGCTCAGCATTCACTTTATTGTTTTTATTTTTTTAGCCCAATAAACGATTATTTCATATCAGCTGTTGCATGGCTCTGATTCGAATTTAAAATGCGAATCTTCGCAAAATGCTTTTCTCGCATGGTAAATAACAGTAAAAATTTTCCGCTTGTATCAAATATGCAGCGCACCGTGGCATACACTTGACCTTGTTTATTTTATATTTGTTGCTTAAAATATTAAAGCTCACTTCCGAATTTCTTCCAACCAACCGTGACATTCTAGAGTACATACTTTGCGAAATCTGCGGTTCGTATGTTCAAGCAACAGTGAAAATATTTCAGTAGGTACCTTCCAGACCTCCAAATCTTGAAATTCCCGAATTTATAATTTTTTTTACTGACTACTAGGTCAGGACTAAAACTGGTCCATTTATCTTCCATGGCAACTGCGATACTGCGGCATCTCGAGGAGTCACCTTCACGGAAGTCATTTCTGTTACAAGTCGAAGACCATAAATTAAAAAGGCGTGTCCAGAGCGGTCATAAAACAATGCGTTATGTTTGGATCGGCGGTAGTAGGACGACGAGCACTGGTGGGCAAACAGTGCACCTGCTGCCATTTTGCGTGCACATCGGTACCGCTGATTTGCTTGATTAGGTCCCTTCTCTGTACCTCCGGGCTATTATCGGCGAATGAGAGAGGTACGACTCTCGCTATAGGTTTTTTAGAGCACAGGTCAAAGAGAGGAGATAAATGAGTTTATTTGTTATTTTTGTTGCACTCCGTCACATTAACACCGTTTATAGTTATTTGTTTATTGCTATGGATGTTCTTGAAATTGTATTGAATACATAGAAAGGTCTTCACTTTGAACGACAAATGAATTTAAAAGCAAGAAAGCGGACCCACTAAGCTAAATTGTATATAATTAGAATATAATTTTGCCGCAGGACACTTAATTGACAACCTCTAGAGTCCTGAATATACCAAGGAACCCAAAAGCCTAGCTGAGACTATTAGTAGAAGAGAGTGTCAATGCAAACGTCTTTATTGTATTTATTGTTACTCAGTCAGACTTCTTGAACCTGTGCCAAAGTGGATAAGACACGTGGACCGACTAGTATTATTTGTCAGAGCTTGTTGGCAAGAGAAGGGAAGTGCGAGAGGGGAATCGGGCCGATTTTCCATATTTCGCGCGTAGGAAATGCAGCGCGCTCAAAATGTATCATGTCATAACTCCCTCAAAAATTGTCTTATCGAGTTGAATTTTTTTTAAATTATCTCTTAAACTTCCAGGATGCTCACGAAATCTATCAAATTGCAATTACATAATTACTTTTCATTCCGCTTTGCGATTTTCGAGACGTTGTCTTTTTGGTGCAGTGGAATTTTCACCTATCGAGGAACTACGCTCATTTTTAGAATTTGAACAAAATTCCTGCGACAAAGTTATAGAGAAATGGTTGAACTTTATTTTAGGCCAAGATTCAATTCATTATCTCGCATGGAAAAAAAGTTATGGCAATTTGAACACTATAATCGAATACCTGTCAGTAGCAACCTTTTCCTTGCACGTTGCATAACCCGAAACACAATTAGGCCCTACACATTTTCGTCCAATTTTGACATTTTCATCACACGTCGAATACTTATAAAATAAAACCAAATACGTCTGCACACATGTCCAGTCTCCTAAAGATTGATTCTGTAACCGTTTCGTTATCGCGCGCTACTGACTTCTAGAGTTACGCGCTCAGAACGATTATCGTGTTCAAATCGCCATAACTTTTTTTCTATTGGAGATAATGAATTGAGTTTTGCTGTAAAATAAAATTCAATCCTTTCTCTATAACTTTGCCGCCGGAGGTTTGTCCAAATTCTAAAAATGAGCATAGTTCCTCGATAGGTGAAAATTCCACTGCACCAAAAAGACAACGTCTCGAAAATCGCAAAGCGGAATGAAAAGCAATTATATAATTGTAATTTGAAAGATTTCGTGAGCATCCTGGAAGTTTAAGAAATAATTTTTTATAAAATGCAACTCGATAAGACAATTTTTGAGGGAGTTATGACATGATACATTTTGAGCGCGCCGCATTTCCTACGCGCGAAATATGGAAAATCGGCCCGATTCCCCTCTCGCACTTCCCTTCTCTTGCCTATAAGCTCGTAGTCGGGAATCTGACTCTCCAAAAGACGCTTCTAAAATGGTGAACTGTCAACTCAAAGATATAGTTTTAAAAAAATAAGGGCAACATGGGAAATCGTTATGCGCATTCGTGTCTAGAAGGGCGCAAAAGTTCGGGATTGCAAAAAGCCAAAAAAAAAATATTTTGTAATTTTTATTTGCGAATTCAAAAGTGTTGAATTTTTTTGAATCGTATTTGCGAGCGTAATATTTGACGTACAGTAATAATTTTTTCATAAATAGAAAGCTTATTCTCTGCACTTTCCGCTGGTACCAAGCCCGTTTTTATATTATTGTTAATAAAACCTATACAAATTGTTTAATTAGAGAATGTACAAAAAGTGCATTGCAAACTTCAGCATCGAGGGAATTTCCTAACTATTATAGTCAGCTGCATACATGTATCGTATCGAATGTTCTGAAAAGAATGTGGAAAATATTGGTGAAAAAATCATTTCAATAACGTTTTTGTAGCAAAAGTTATAAATATTTATTTACAGCGTACCGCTGGCGCTGCCCGCTGTCGCCGGGCAAACCCCGACGCAGTTCAGTTCCTGTCCCCATCGTGCCTTCATCATGCTCGCGTCCGTTTCTTGTTAATCTGTGCGTTATCGCGTAAGTCTGTCTCTTTCTCACTAGCAGAATGTGTGACAATTTGTTTAAGAAATACATTTTCGTCTTCGGTCAGCCTAAATGCTTTAATTGTAACGTATAAAATAACCTACATATTATTACACGTATCATGATGAATTCCAATCAAAGAGTTGTGGATCCGTAGATTTGGTCTGGCTATACCAATTCATGTTGTTATTAGAGAACTATCGCAAAATACTGGTTTACTATTGACTGCATATTATGTTTTAAGTGGATGCGACACAGTAAGCTTCATTTTCAAGAAAATTGAAAATTTAAATAAACTGAGAGCTCACTTGTTTCACAATTGCAAATCCGACATTCGAAATTTACCACCAACAGAAGATGCCTTTCATCAACATGTGTTAAGAGCCGGCGCTTACCAGTTTATTCTCGAGTTTATTGTTTGGAAAAATTGAACAACTTTTAATCCTGTTATCCGTAACCCCGAAAACTTCGGATGGATTTTCAAAGATAACATATACATACCAAAGTTAATAACAATAAGTATTAAGCCGCAAATAGAAACAACTGACAATGTATTCTGCAAATGTAAAGGTAGGTAATTGTTCAAGAGATTGTAATTGTAGTAGATATAAATTGCATAATCGGTTGTTATTGTGAAGGAATGTGTGATTAGTACTCCGGATAGTGACAATTTTTATAACTGATTTCAGCGCCCTTCGTATTCATATAAAATTGTAAATTGTCTGTTGGAAATCAGGAATATCCATGTGCGAGCCCCCAGCGTGGGACATTTTACAAATGGCAGGTCTTCAAAAACGAAAAAGAAAAAATTTAACCTAAATCTTTTCAGTGCCCCTGTCATTTGATTGCATCAATTTATTAATTAAATCATGAACAAGAAAATATCTAAGGCAGAGATCCTTACAGCTTCAAATCAGAGGCAGACGTTTTAAATATGTTTAGAAAAGTAGCTCTACTTAGTCATTTCAGCTCGTTTGAATCTAAGTAGGCCTATTTTCCAAACACTTTCAAAACCTCTGCCTCTGCTCAGGGACTGCTCAGAACCTCTACCTCGGATATTTTGTCGTTTTCTATGATTTAATTAATAAGTTGAATCATAAGGCAGAGGCGTTGAAAAGATTTAGGTTAACTTATTCTTTCTTTTAAATTTTTGAAGACATGCCAATTGTAAAATATCCGACGCGGGGTGGGCACAGAGGTCGCAATTTTCCTGTTTGCCATCACACAAACTACCAAATTTACAACCTCTTCCACACGCTAAAATCATTTTAAAATTGATGTCGCTATCCGTCGTACTAGATCGGTGATAATATGTAAATGTTGTTCCAAATTTATATTTTAGTTACGTATGTAAAAAGTTGCAGTTTATGTTTATTAATCATAATACGTGTAATAATATGTAGGTTATTTTATACGTTACAATTAAAGTATTTAGGCTGACCGAAGACGAAAATGTATTTCTTAAACAAATTGTCACACATTCTGCTAGTGAGAAAGAGACAGACTTACGCGATATCACACAGATTAACAAGAGACGGACGGACGTGAGCATGATGCGAGGCACGATGGGGACAGTAACTGAACTGCGTCGGGGTTTGCCCGGCGACAGCGGGCGGCAGTACGCTGTAAATAAATATTTATAACTTTTGCTACAAAAACGTTATTGAAATGATTGTTTCACCAAAATTTTCCACATTCTTTTCAGAACATTCGATACGATACATGTATGCAGCTGACTATAATAGTTAGGAAATTCCCTCGATGCTGAAGTTGGCAATGCACTTTTTGTACATTCTCTAATTAAACAATTTGTATAGGTTTTATTAACAATAATATAAAAACGGGCTTGGTACCAGCGGAAAGTGCAGAGAATAAACTTTCTGTTTATGTAAAAATTATTACTGTACGTAAAATATTAAGCTCGCAAATACGATTCAAAAAAAAATTCAACACTTTTGAATTCGCAAAAAAAATTACAAAATATTTTTTTTTGGCTTTTTGCAATCCCGGACTTTTGTGCCCTTCTAGACACGAATTCCCATAACGTTTTCCCATGTTACCCTTATTTTCTTAAAACTATATCTTCGAGTTGACACCCCTTGATCGATTTTCGACCTTCAGATTCCGTACTATCGGAAAAACTACTCACCCTTTCTTTCTCTCCGACACAATTAAAAATCTTTACAGTCGAGCGGTCATCGAAGTAGGTAAGTCAGGAATCTCTCGGGCGCAATAATTGCATCGACCCGTAGCGGACAACAGCGAGGATATCTCTAGCTAAGTTACGAACAGGTGCAGCGCGCGAGTTATTTAGTATCTGATTTCCTTAATCGGTTCGGTCACTATGAATGCTAGCAAGTGCAACCGCTCGGAGCTGAAAGCTCCTTATATAGGTCCCGCAGCAACCCTATCTGTCTATCCTGTTCACGTGGGAGGCGGCTAATAAGTCCGGAGCTGCGGATCTCACTTTAATTAGTCGTAACTGATGGAGTTTCGGCGGCACAAATTTAAATTAAAGGGGAAACTGAACTTGAATCGTAGAATTAAAGTTTACACGCCATAAAAAAGCATAAATTTTGCAGTCGACCAATAATTTTTGCCAATAATTTTCGTGTTATACAGGGCTTACTATTTCTAGATATTAACCAATAGAATAACTTTCACTTGAATAGAAATACGAAGAAAACTTTAACGGACAAACTCGTTCAGTGTTTAATCGTCAAATGTGCTGAAATCAATAATGTGCTTAAAAGTTTCTTCAATTTTTTCTTTGAATTTTTTTCCTTGATTTTAGTTTCGTGAAAGAACAACACGGATATGAAATATAAGAAATTGGGTCTACTCCATATCAATATATAGAGTAGGCCAACAAGGAGGCAAGAATAACATTTTTAGGTCAACCTCTGGTATACCAACTTCCATTTGATATTGCGCATGTGCTACTGGCAAGTCTACGTCATTGGGGACCCACTACAAATAAAAATTAAAACAAATGGCAGAAATGGGTAACTATAAATAAAATTCTAGTGTTCAGCAATGGAAAATATAAGCAATACTAATTATTTTTTAATCGAATGCTGACTTCTAGACTGTTTTCACTGAAATCCTTCTTGCAGGTTTAAAGAACCAATAAACCATAAATAAATTTCCAACTTTCTTGTCTACAATACAATACTTAAAATACGATAGGTACTGCACTGTTTTTCTTTGAAAGAAGTTCATTTCTGTACGCTGCCCTACTGAATCCCCAACTGTTATTAGACCTTGTTCCGTATTGTTCCGCTTAACATCGCCCAGTAAATACCGACACCATCATGATTAATAACAATTCTCTTCGCAAGATCAATGAGAACAGTAGGCAAAGTAAAAAGGATCATTTACAATAATCCGTCGAAGGGGCAGAGGCGCGCGAGTCACGACAAAAACCGTGCCGCGTGCACTCCTCCTGCCCCCCGCAACCCCCTCGCACTTTGCCCCATTAGGCACTGACCAACTGACCATGCGGAACTGGCTCTGCACCACAAGTGATAAATGTATGGTTGTTATAATAGTTTTACTAGATTTGCGTGATTGATAGAGTTTAAATGCACGGTTTGCGTCGATGCCAACGAAGTAAATGGATTTGTTGCGCGTTTAATCTTCGGCTCGCATGAAATCTAAATCGTGTGCGATTTTATATACGTTTTTCGATGCCGAGGTTTTTTTGGAAACTTCGCTACATACATTGACAGAGTTATATGTGGTGAATTGGTCTATAATTGGTGCTCATCCTGTATTAATTTTTTTTTGGTTCTTAATAGGTGTTCAATCACACGTTAAACCATGAAACTATTTTTATTGGTAATAACTGTTTCTAGCACCGTATATATTTAATGGTATCTGCCTTTACTTGACGAAAATCCATAATCACTAATTTAAATGAGACAAGATTGTCTAGGTTTTCGTAAATTTATTATTAATTAAACATGACAATTTCATAGTTTTCATTGAATGTGTGTGTTTTTTTTGTTATTAAATGATTTGCATAAGTAGAGTCTGTCTTAATATTTTTGAAACTATTTAAATGCTCTGTGATTCTTTTTGTAAATGGTCGTCCTGTTTGACCTACTTAACTTTTAGGGCAAGTCCCACAAATTAACTTGTAAACTCCCGATCTAAATTTGTATCTGTTTTGTCTTTGTTGTTTTTAATTATTTTTCCTGAGGAATTATAGGGTGCGACGAATAAACAATTTAGCTCTTCCTCGCAGTGGCTAGTAGACGAAGGAAGAAACGTCGGCATTGCTTCCCCAAAGCATTCAAATTTCATGAAGCCGTTTGTCGTTATTTGATAAATCACTTTCCGTTATTTTAGACGATATTGACATTGACATTGACATGGTATCCGACGAAGACTGTGCCTATAAAGTGAGAGAGATTATTATGGTTTTGTATCGGGCTCTGTGTAGACAAAAACACTGGTTCACTGAAGTTCCTTCGGATTATTTCTTTCCACCAATTTTTAAAATCAAATTACTTTCAAATAAATGTATCTATTTCTTTGTGTAATTTTGGAAGCAAATAGAATATTCGAATTAGATTTTTTTCAGAATTTTCTTTTGTATTTCTTGTAATCATCATGAAGTTCTCAGTCCGAAGGCTGGTTTGACACGTACCTCCATCCTTATCTTATCCTGAGCTAACCTAGGCATTTTCCTAAAAGTAGAACATCCCCAACTATTTGAGAGCAGTAGTCTAATCAGGGCCTACCCCTAACTCTTTCTATTCCTATACCTATCTCCGACTCTAGTATGTCGCGAACTATTCCTTCATGTCCCAAAAGGTGTCCTACCATCTTATCCCTCCTATTCTTTATTGTCTTCCATACCTTTCGCTATTCCCAACTCTTTCTAATGCCTCAGTATTGCTAACCTTATCTATCCACGGTATCTTCATCATGCGTCTGTAACACCACACTTCAAACGCTTCTATTCTGAAACAGAAATATTATTATATGTTCCGGGCTGGCTTCCACGTCGTCTAATAGATACACTAAAAGGCATACATGTCTTCTTCGGAAGATGCTCTGAAACTGACAAGCGCTGGCTCAATGTTCTTATTTATACATCCTCCTAATCAGTCATGCGCGATGAACGGCTTTCTGCTTTTTCACGTATGAGCGGCTTCCATATAGGCGGGTATTTCGATTCCTCGGTCCCTTTTGAAATTGTCCGATTCCTTCTGGATCTTTATCGCCTCCTTGTATAGTCTAGGCCAGAATCTTGCCCCCTTCCTCAAAATCCTGGTATCTTCGAACTTGATCTCATGACCCGTCTCGACTCGATGTTCTGCGACGGCCGACTTGTCCCAGTGGTGGTGCTTGGCATGACTGATGTGTTCCTTTAGCCTCGTGCTGATATGTCGTCCTGTATGTCCGATATACACCTTCCCACAGGTGCATGGTATGGTGTGCACTCCAGGCCCTTCTAGATTCTTGTGCGCTCTCCGATATTTTGGAAATTCCGCTGCTTTTTTGTAAAAAATAGTCACAAAAATAAAAGTTATTTGAACAAAATACTTTCCATTCACAAAGTTAGCTGATGATACTTAAAAGTTTTTGTTAAATGCTGGATTTGAATAGAATAATTATTGTGTCTCGCCGAAATCGTGAATTCACCATAGTAAAAGTAGTTGGCAAATCAGCCACATTCACTTCTAAAAGGGTTAGTTTACTAAAGAATCTTTCATTAGATTTAGAATTAATGGAATTAAAATTCGATTTTTGTGGCCCGCTTCGCTCCACCACTTTAAACTTTGTGTTTCGTAAGCGATAATAATATAACCTTTTGCATGATCTAATATTTTTGAATATCAATTTTCATTTAATTTGACCATTTCTTGTTTCCGCGAGGGTTAAAAACCCCTCGGGTTCTAAATTTCAGACACTGATCTCTTCTCAAGACAGACGAACGTGTGACGTAACCTAAAAGACTAACGCCGCAATGGAGGATCCTGCCGCAGCTATGCTCGAAGCCGAAGATGGGGTGGGCTAAAAACAGGAAAAGGGCGCCAAGGAGTTGTTGGCTGATCCTCTGTAGCCAACACACAACGACTACAACTCCTAAAAGCCGCTGGTACACAATAGGGCACAACAAAATAACAAAAGAAAAAAACGTAGTCAAATAGTATATCATATAATAAAAAAACAAAATAGGTATGTAAACCAGATACGGCGATATCTGACAATATATATATAATAGCAATACCAAAAAAACACCAATAATATCAACAAATTAATTATCAATGAATAAATGCATATATAAATATAAAAAAACAATGAACATAAACCTGGGTGAAATTTAGACACCCGGTACTAACGTTGCGCTAAAAAAAGGGAAATAAAAAAAGGCGCCGATGACGCGGTAAATACACTACACGAATGGAGCTCCGCACGCGCAGCGCACCGACGGGTCAATCGCACGCACGCTAAGTACAACAATGAAGTCAGACGCAAACGGGAGTATCGACTGTTGCTAAATCTCGACACAAAAAAATAGATATTACTATAAAGTCAAAATGGAATTTACATACAGCAAAATTATTGAAGTGACTATAAACAAAATGGATCAAAATCGCAATAGTGACTAAATTGACTAAATTGAATTTTAAACAAATTAAACTACTTAACTACGGAAATTATACTATGGCAAACAAATTAAATTTTTAAAAAGTACCTTACAGATTTTGTTTAAAAATAAACAAACAGATGACCACAACACGCCGTGGCCAGGCAACTACATTAACAATAGCCGAACGAGGCGAAAGTTCGAACGGACGGGCGACGCGAAGTCACAAAAAACGAACACAAAATTGACACCAAAAAGCTGTGACGGGCGCTACATGAAAACCAGCCGTTGGACGCGATGTTCCAGACGGACAGGCGACGTAAAAATCAAACTTTATATCTGACCTTCCAGATGATAAGCAGGTCAGCTGCTACAACAAATCAGACTTGCAGCTCAGCACCAGGTGATCGGCACTTGAAACATGGGGAGAGTCGGAGAGTGCAACAGAACCAACGTTTTGCACGAAAATCGCTCCCTCGGGAAAAAAACCATTCCCCGGAAAAATCATTCCACTGGAAAAATCATTCCACCGGAAAAAATCATTCCCCTGGAAAAATCATTCCACTGGAAAAACCCTAAAATGCCGAAAAGACAAATTAGAAGAGAAAATAAGAAAAAGGAAAGGAAACAACACTGATGACTGAAGATTTAAATAAAAGAATGAAAAATAAGACACTCACCACGTGGGGTTTCTCCTTGACAAATCCTGCTGAACCTCAACCGTGAATCTAAATCCCAAAAAAATGGAGCAGATGACGATTTCTACAACTACAATAAACCGACATCTTCAAGAGGTGCACCAAGAAAATCCCATAACTGGCTAGAAAACTTAATTCCACAAAACTTGGAAACACCGCCCACTCACGACAAGATCAACAGGAAGAGTGAAAAATGTCGAAGCAAATCGGAAAAACGGAAATTACAAAAAAACCGCCGACTAATAAAATACAAGATAGCCACATTCGAAACTACAAATGTACCCAGAAGTACCCTAGATCTCCAAATCTTCCAGAGGCGTCACCGGTAATAGAATAGGTAACTAAAGAAAAGAAAGCTTAAAATGACTTGCAAACACAAAGGAAAAGAAGATAGCAATAAGAAAAGTCATAAAGAGGTCTCAAAAGACAGAAGAATAGATAAGACAATGCATAAAGAACCGATAGATGAGACAGGGAAAATGAAAATGAGAGGGCGCGCCACTGAGCATCTAAATGGGAAAATGTCCTGCACAAGTTGGCAGAACCGAAAGTAACTATCACGACGAAAATTTAACCTCAAAAAAATTTGACAACAGAAGAACAACAAATTGGAGGCTATCAAATGAACAACTATACGATCAAATCGTGAAAAGGGAACGACATTCCTCCTAAGGTAGGCTCAGCAAATGATAAATATGAAAGATGAACAATTTCAAGACTCAACGTATGCAGCGACATCCAGAAAACTAAACTACCAAATACAGAGACAATAAGAGGACAACGATAGCAGGTAAGTGAGACAAACCCTATTAGAATAGAAAAGCTAACTAGAATTAATAATTTTAAGACAGTTCTACCCTCAACCAAATCGATAGAAACTCAAACAGACTATAGACGAAGGCATAATCGGAGAGCGAGGCAAGAAATAGGAACAGTGACAATCAAAGCAAATAAGAAACTAAATATAAGTGAAAGACCTAAAATAGGAATACAAGTATGTTAATATGAGCATGATGTAAGTACTAGTCTATAATAAAACGTTAAAAATAGAGAGAATGTTCTAATAGCGAAAATTAACGTTACAATATCAATTTTCATTTAATTTGACCATTTCTTGTTTCCGCGAGGGTTAAAAACCCCTCGGGTTCTAAATTTCAGACACTGATCTCTTCTCAAGACAGACGAACGGAACAAGACAAGTCCACAAGCAAGCAAGCGAACATACCGTAACTAAAACTAATCATTATTGATTGCTATATTCCTGCATTCAATGCTGCATCAACAGTAAAAGATACACTAAATACAAACAGAACAGGAAGGTAGCGATTATCAAGGATTATTTGAGAATCTGCTCTTCAGAGCAGTATATACTTCTTTAAAATTGTCTGGCACTGAGAGAAAATTCACAGTTTCTTCCATACTTGTCCTAGAAGAAGTAGATTAACCTAAAATTATTCTTAACTTATTTTAGGAAACTATGTGTTGTGGTGCAGGAAGGATCAAATAATCCTATTGTCGACGCTCGGTTTTGGCACTAATTCAGTATGCATCAATTTGTAATTACACGAGCTTTCTCTTTCCGGCGTTCAAATCTGATAGCACTCACGCAGGTTATTTTTAATTAGAAAATCGACTCATACGCCAAAGAGGAAGCGTTCAGGCCCCACTCCGGAATATTAACAACCGCAAATTTATTGTTATTACAAGAATCTCTAATCAGATTAATCTCACGCGCGTCACCGTCCGTTTGTTTACCGAACAAACATCCTTACAAATTAATTCCTACAAGCAAAGCGTTCCCCATTCGAGAATCGAGCACACTCCGAATTAATAAGGAATCATCTTTTTATGGCTAAGAAATTATAATAATTTCTTGGGCGCGCAGCTTTCACAGCTCACAGGGAAAGATCGGCTACGCGCTTGAGCAACTATTAAAAACATTTGCGCCCATGTGCGATAAGAGAGGTAAAAAGGTATTGTCTGGCTTAAACCAAACACTGGACGAAACGTTCCGTTTGCTCAGTCTTATTCAGAATTTATTTTACGCTAATTGGGTGTTAAATGAGTTAGAAGAGGCTACCTGATTCGCGCCGGCACTGTAATGGGCAGAATTCCTATTAGCTGTAACACGAAACAAGTACCTCTCAACAAGAAAAGTACGATACCATTTTAATGTTATTACCCCAGGTCAGGTTGTTCTCCGAAAACTCAATTATTTCATGCCGCTTTCAAATTGATGGAGGTTATGTTCTAACTAATGTAATATGGTAGCCGCAAGGAGAGATCGGATGCACGTCATTGGCCTGCCCAGTATACCAGCAAATCGTTAATTGTAATAGGCTACTAAGGCACTTAGAGTTCATAATCTGAATAATAATAACAGGCTTTATTTTGATGTATACAGGATGTTCGCGTGCTACGTGCCAAACCAAAGTTATATTTTTTTTAAATGGAATGCCCTACGTTTGTTTACACATTTGGATTCCCCATAAAATTTCATGGAAGTTGATATGCTACACGCTGGGGTTTATAGTAAGCGATGTTAAGATATGGCCATTTTAGTACCAGTGTGAACCCAAATTTGTGGTGCTACTGACGTCTGCTAGTCAAAGCTAACTATGATTTTTTTATTGGACTAGGTTCAGAGGATATTCTATTTGTAAAATCCATTAACAAAGAGGGGCCAACTTGCGCAGAAATGAGCTTATACCTTGCTTTCCCGAGATGACTGTTTTATTCTCACTTTTTATAGAAGAATCATATTTTGTAGTTAAAATGCAAATCGCGTTGAAATCATGTTATCTGTGAAAAACAAAACTGCTCCAACTCACATCTGTCATAGTTTGAAGGATTGTCTGCATTCTCTTAATTTTTTTTATTTCATTTTAATTTATTTATTTAATTTCAATAAACTTGTTCTCGCTTTAATTTTTTGTTTAAATTACAACATTTCCCACTAATGATAAAAGCCAAATTTATCTCATTAATAATTTCTACTGACTTTAAAATATTTATCTGTTCTGACTTCCGCAACAACTCCAAATTTGAGAAGAAGAAATTAAAAACACACAACAAAAGTACGTAACTAAATAGATTTAGAGAGTGAGTGGTTCAAATTTCAGTTTTCTTGGTTCTGGTAGACATTGCGATTTCGAGCTATCTTGAAAACTACCCGTTTTAGGCATACGCGGGTAGACTTAATAAAAATTTAATCGATTTTACCTTCAAGAAGGGACTTTTTGCGTCAGTGTAAATTCTATTGGCTTAGTTTTGCGCAGAAACCAATTTTAAACATTATTTTTTTTGTTTTGTGTGAAAAAATAGGTGAAATCCGAATAAAATTGAAAAAAATTACAGTGAAATTGGAAATTTGTTAGTTTCAATCTTAATTTCTGCATAAATGTAATATAAATGTATATAATGTAATAATTTCTGCAGTCATTTGTGTGGTAGTCCAGTGGTAGAGCATTAAAGTACAAATACAGCTGGCGCCGGTTCAATACCCAGCATCCGCAGTCGCTGAATCTGACTGTTTTTCATTTTCTGAATTGTCTAAGCCTAAGTAAATTAGTATCCAGCCAGCTTAGGACTTAGTACTTAAATTAAATGGAAGTTTGGTGTCACTCGCATATGTGTTGAATGCCCGAGTTGCCTTTACCCTTTTCGAGACGTGTCCGTCAAGTAAAACACAAGAATTAGATTGTTCATCATCATAAGGTTCTCAGTCCGAAGACTGGTTGGACGCGTACCTCCATTCTTTTCTATCCTGAGCTAACCTACGCATTTCCCTAAAAGTAGAACATCCTACATCCGTAACTATTTGAGAGCAGTAGTCTAATCTAGGCCTACCCCTACCTCTTTTTATTCCTATCTCTGACTCTAGTATGTCGCGAACTATTCCTTCGTGTCTTAGAAGGTGTCCTACCATCCTATCTCTCCTACTCTTTATTGTTTTCCATACCTTTCGCCTTTCCCAACTCTTTCTAATACTTCCCTATTGCTAACCTTATCTATCCACGGTATCTTCATCATGCGTCTGTAACACCACAGTTCAAACGCTTCTACTCTTTTCCTATCCGCTTCTCCTATTGTCCAAGTTTCGCACCCGTATAATGCCGTACTCCATACATACGACTTTAAGAGTCTCTTCCTAGTCTCTATATTAACCGTTCTCGAACATAACAGTTGTTTCTTTTTGTTAAACGCAACTCGACCCTGCGCCATTCTTTGTTTTATATCTTTAGTGCTCCTACCGTCTTGGGTTATTTTACTTCCTAAGTAGCAGAAATCCGCGACCTCCTCTATCTTCTCATTTCCAATTTGTATTTCCATTTTAGTTCTATTTTCACATCCCCTACATACCAAAATTTTAGTTTTCTTTTTATTGATTTTCATACCGAAGCCCTGTGTCAAAACTGCTTCCATTTCATTCAGAGCCGCTCCTAATTCTTCTTTGCTAGATGCTAACACTGCTATATCATCCGCAAATCTGAGCATGTTAATAGTTTGGCCCTGTACATTGATCCCTGAGGCTGTCCTTTCCTTAACAATATTAATCGCATCTTCGATATATAAGTTGAAAACTAGAGGTGACAATGCACATCCCTGTCTCACTCCCTTCCGGATATCTACTTCCCTTTGTTCCTGCTCACATTCTATAACTGCCTTTTGCTCTTTGTAGAGATTATGTATTATTCTTCTGTCCCTGTATTTCATCCCTACCTTTCTCAGCACTTCGAACATCTCCCCCCATTTTACGTTGTCGAAGGCTTTTTCTAAATCTACAAATCCTATATAGACGCTCTTTCTCTTTTCTATCGTTTTTTCTATAATTACTCGTAAAGCTAGAATGGCCTCGCGCGTTCCTCTATTTCGTCTAAATCCGAACTGATCTTCTCCTAATATTTCTTCCGCCTTTTTCTCCATCCTTCTTTGCACAATTCTAGTTAAAATTTTTGACGCATGGGAAGTTAAACTGATAGTTCTAAAATTTTCGCATCTATCCGCGCCTTTTCTTTTTGGCAAAGCTACTATGATGTTCCGTTTGTAATCTTCTGGAATCTCGCCTGTCAGGTATATGCGACTAACTAGTTTAAATAAACGATCTATTACCTCTTGACCTGCGCACTTTAAGATTTCTGCCTGCAAGCCATCTATACCTGGTGCTTTATTATTCCTTAAACTTTTTAGTGCTATCTCAAACTCTTCTCTCATTATAGGACTCCCTAGGTTATCCCCCTCTACACTGCTTTCGCTTTCTAATATATCTTGCACTTCCTGTCCCGCATATAAGTTTCCTAAATATTCTTTCCACCTATCTGCCTTCTCCCCACTTCCGATTAGGATATCTCCTGCCTCATTTCTAATGTTTTTGGTACTAGATCCAATTTCTCTAAAATTTCTCCTAATTATTTTATATGCTTCATCAGTCTTTCCTACTTCGAATTTATCTTCCACTTCTTTGCATTTATTATCGATCCATTGCTCTTTCGCTTTCCTACATTCCCGAATAATTTCCCACTTGATCGCCTTATATCTTTGTTTCCCTGTTTCATCTAACCTATTTTTATATTTTCGCCTTTCCTCTATTAGACTCACAATATGTTTTGTTATCCAGGGTTTCCTACTTTCATTCTGTTTATGACCCAAAATATACCTAGCTGAGGAAACTAAACTATTTTTAATGCAATTCCATTCTGCCTCTATGTCCCTAACAATATTTCCACCCGTGCCCTTTAGTGCTTCGTTTGTCTTTTTCTCGAACTTATTGCGCATATCATCATCTTTTAGTTTCTCTGGGTCAAGATACCTTCTTCCGCTTCTTTTTTTCAAAATCTTAAATTTAAGATTGGCTTTCATAACGACTATGTTGTGATCACTATCTATATCTGATCCTGGATAAGTTCTACAATCCCTAACTTGATTTCTAAATCTTTGCCTAACGAGAATGTAATCTATTTGATATCTCCCTAAGTCTCCTGGCATCTTCCACGTATAGCATCTCCTAACATGATGGTGAAATAGAGTGTTCGCGACCGTTAAGTTATGTTTATCGCAGAACTCTATCAGTCTAACTCCCCTATCGTTCCTATTGCCTAATCCAAAGGGGCCAACTATTCCGCCCTCTCGCCCTGTGCCTACGACTGCATTGAAATCTCCTGTAATTATTAAATTTTCGTGCCCTCTCACAAAATCTAGCACATATTCAATATCACTATAAACTGCCTCTACGGCCTCATCACTGTAGTTAGAAGTGGGCATATATACCTGTATTATTACTGTTTTTACAGGTTTCGAATCTAACCTAACCATAACTACCCTGTCACTTTGCTGTAAGAAATTTTCTACACTCTGTCCTACTTTTTTCCGCATAACAATTCCTACTCCCGAATTTCCTCCTACAGATTATTACTCTATTACTATTACTCTATTACTCTAAAATCTCCGCTCCAGAAGTCTCCGGCTTCTGGCCATCGCACTTCACTAATACCTACTACGTCTAATGCTAACCTATCCATCTCAATTTTCAAATTCTCTAACTTTCCTACTTGTTTCATGCTTCTAACATTCCACGCTCCGACTCGTGAGATGTTACACTTATCATTTCTGATGACTCCCCCCGAAGCAGTCCCCGCCCGGAGATCCGAATGTGGGACTATTTTACCTCCGGAATATTTTACTCCAGAAGGTTCCATCATCATAAATTCGAAGTACGCTGTACTAGGGATAGAATAATGTCGTGGTTTCCCGTTGCCTTCCACATCGCAGTAGTGTGTATCACAGTGCCATACCAACCCTCACGATCTCTGCCACTATGATTACTGAAAGAGCTGCTGCCCCCTTCCAGGGACTTGATTTAGTCTGGCTTCTCAAATAAAAACCCCTCCAATATGGTTAAACCTATGGTTCGGCTCTTTATATCATTGAAGCGCGCAAGCCATACCACCCGTCCCAGTATTACTAGAACTGCGTCAAGGTACAAGTCCTTTGGGATAGATTAGATTGTTAACGCCGCATAATGACCAAATTTTAACAAAATTTTTCAAACGAGTTAGTATCATGAATATTTGCATGTTTACATGCAGCGTTTAATTTCACGTAACACAGCTGCTTATTATAATACCTGCAACAAAAAATACAGTCCATTTTTGAGCATGGCCCGTTAGTTCTATTTTTGCGTTTGACTTCATACGTAATTATAAGACTAGCGCAATTATTCATGTTAATTTCAGTGTTTTTTTGCGTCTGAAAAGTCGAAAATACTCGTACGTATAAAAATTCACCTCTAGAAAGTGGATTATTACATGCATTATTAATTTTGAATAAATTCAAACCCAAACAAAATTATTTTTAATGTAATTTTAATAGAGAATTTCACGAATTAACGAGTTGTGTTGTATAATTTAACGCGAATAGTGGCGGGCTAGCGCGCTGCGTTTTAATATAGTTTTAATTAATAAGTAATGGACCTGTCGCATTACGTATTCATTGAAAAGATGAATTTGCAATAAGTGCTACATTGTGACACCTGTTTACGTATGCATGCTTTTCAAATAAACTCGTTTTAGAAAACTAATTAGTTTTTCACTTTACTTTTAAAATATACCGTGCTGTGTCAGAAGAAGGTATTTTTTTAAAATTTTGGGTACTTCACATGCAACATTTGAATATACCTACGCACCCGATTGGCTTGTGCCGTGCTGTCTGTGCGAATTGGTGGTAGTTCCGTACATCCCATTTCCGTACAAGGCGAAATCAGTGGCAGTTCCGTACACGATGCACGTGTCGCGATACTGGGGGTCATTTCTAAGAAACAGGTACAATCCTTTAGCATTCTAAGAATCACCCGGGTTGTTTACGTAGGTACCTACCTGAACATAGAATTTTGTGGAGCAAAACGGAAACTACAATATTGTGGGTTTAGTTTGCATTTTTATTTTTTTATGCATAGTAAAGAGATGATCGTATCATGTAAAAATTTAAAAATGATCTATAATTGCTGCAGATTATTTTTTAGCTTCCCTTCGGACTTTTTCCAGGCTTAGGACTGACAGTATAGGTATAAATACGTAACTGGCGTGTTTAACAGCTGGTTTTTACACCATTGTCATTTTTATTTTTATGTTCGTTTTCTTTACCTATTTATTGTTTTTTTTTGGTTTTAAGCTTTTATGTTTTTTTTGTGGTTTTGTCTTTAGCCATCATTATTCGAGTTTTGTTATGTATGCCAGAGAAACAAGGCATTTCCTAATGTCTCCATTTTCTTCATACTGCAATAAATTTCGTTTTATGCGATCGTCCAAACGCACGTAGTCACGTTTTCTTCTTTTTCCTTCCAAATTAATTTCTGTTCGTCTGTACAAAAAATCGCTGTACTCTGCTTCGTTTTTTAGGGTTTCAATTAAATGTTGAATTTTTGGGTGAGGCCTTCCGAGCAACTTTATGAATTTATGGTTCCAGCCTTCGACAGAATTGTTAGTCCTTCGATTACTGTTCGAACAATTCCACATATCTACAGTTATTGTAGGATTCTCCAGCCACTGATCCACAAAATAGTCATAAAACTGTTGCAAGCCGTCATGTATGACTAATTCTTCTTGAATGGACAGCCACCCATCGTCAACGTCTGCAACTGGTAGATAGGCTAACGCAGCACACATTCGAATATGAAGCCGAATTTCGTCATTGTCCTTATACTGTGTAGCCAAACCCAAATGTTGCACTTTTCTCCAAAGACATTGATTGAAATGAAAATTGCAGCCCCTTATCAAAGCGGCAGGATATACCTTCTGTACAGCCAAAATTTGTGCTTCCTCAAAGTCCAGATGAATTGTTTCCGGCATCCATTTAGTGGTCTCCTTTATAATAGAAAAAAGTCGTTCATACGTTTGACGGGTTTTGTTTGGCAATAACGCAAATGATACCGGGACGATGTTTGTTTCTGTCGATGTGCTTCCTATATCACAATGGTAAAACTGTTTACTACAGCTCTTGAACGTGCCATCGACAAAGAACGTTTTTCTTGTTGCCAGTATTTCCCTACCGGTCGTTGAAGCAAAAACGATGATTCTTTTGTCATCAACATTGTCGCATACCAAAAAGCTGGAACCATCTTCCATTCGTAAAACCTCTTCTGGTATCGAAATATCTTCAGCGGTTTGCGGTTCACTTGTCTCGCCTTGGTGTGCTCTTCTGATGCGATAAAATGCCGATTTAATAGAAGCATACGTAGGAACTTCGGTAACAAAGTTATATCCACCATTAAATAGAGGGCAAGGTTCTTGCTGATAGATTTTGGAAATCGGGACTTCTTCTTCTCGAATGCGTTTCTTCGCGCTGGAAATGTGCTTCCTGACTTCCGTTCGGGCAACATTTCCTTTGCAACTATGGGTTGATACACGAAGCACTCGTCCATTATACGTTTTCATCGTACCTCTGCAACTTTCGCGTCATTCGTTCGTACACAACCAACTCACAACATTTTCTTTATTTATTCGATGTTGACGATATTCGTATCCATCAAAAACAGCGGCTGCTTTCCTCTTTGATGTCTCAAAAACTTTGATTGTCGTCATTGTAAACTCAGTATGCAAAATATGCTTGTACATAAACACTCACTCTCTCACAGCAAAATAGCAAATAAATGAACAGCGCTAATCATTCGGGTCCCTACACCAGTACACCTACAATAATCGTATTATCTTCAAGGGAACCTGTGTTTTTGGAAACATAAATAGAGTTCAGTGAACGAGTCTGAAATACTGAATGATCGTCAAAGAAGACCGCACACCATTCCTTAGTACCCTTAATTGCAGGCCGCTCCGGGGTAGTTGGAAAAACCCACTTTCAGTTTTATTACCCCTTTCTTACCCAACATGTACTCTCTTATTATTGCTATCACGTGCTGGTCCAGTTCAGGTGCCTACGTAAACAACCCGGGTGATTCTTAGAATGCTCTCCGAGTATATGGTCACTAAGGGAATGTACCTGTACGCAACTACCACTATTGCCAATGACAGTTTCTTAGAAATGACCCACAGTATCGCTACACGTGCATCGTGTACGGAACTGCCACCGATTTCGTCTTGTACGGAAATGGGACGTACGGAACTGCGACGATACCGTCTGGAATATTGGAGTTTGAGAACAAACAGGATGATTTTTGAAAATTTAAAAATAATTATTTTTTGCCCTCTTTGTTTATCCAACCAGCCCAAATAGCACACTTGCTGTATAATTGAAATTTAAAAAACAGATTTTTTTTATTGATTTATAAATGTTGCAACCTTAACTATGTCTCGTATAAAAGCTTTCAGTTCCACTATTTAGTTGTGGCATGCTACAAGTTGCACATTTTTCGTTTTAAAAACATTTAAAAAACTTTCAATAAAATTGCTGTATTAGTGATTTATATCAAATCCCAAGAATGTTCTTTCAGCCTATGCTACATAGCATAATTGATTTCTTGTGCAATATTGTTTTATAACGATGTTATATTTGCTTTCGAATGCTGCTACAAAGAAACCATTTGCTGTTTTATAATTGCTTTGTAAACAGTTATAAAGCTGTCCGTTAGAAGTAAGATACAGTTCAAAGAACCGCAATATAACCATTATAAAACTGCTTTATGAATGTTATATGAAAAAACTAGAATATAACCATTAAGAAACTTTTTGCTTCATATACAGAAACCTTTTTAAAGCTTATGTCATTTATTATATTATACACAATTTACTCCATTACTTCACAGTACGACAAGTAAATCACGAAAAAATATTATAATATATTTCGTTCAATTTCCAAAAATCTGTATTATTTTTGCGGCGCATTGTTTTTTTCAACCTACCTACGTGAACATTAACAGTAAAATTTTCGATGCAACAAAATTTATATTATAAATGTTCTTAAGATACTTATAAAACTATCTTGGGCTTCTTGGGCGGGGATATACTGTATAAATTGTTGCTTTATTAATTAATTTGTAAGTAATTAACTTAGGTACGTAGTGTACGTAGTGTCCGTGTGAGGATAGTCAAATAGCGACTGTCATTCACCTTCCTCTAAGTGGAATAAAGGAAGGACAGGTTGATAAGGTATTGCCAAGTTCGCAGTGAATTGTGGAGCCAGCTTCACACGTCTGACTGTGGACCACCTGTTGATTCTTCCGAAGGCGAACGCGACGCCTTTATAATATCAAGTGTGCACCTGCACAGCCGGAGCCGTTTCCCGTCATAATAGAAATCTGAAAGACAATTTAAAAATTTGCAGGCGACAGATGGTGTCGTGCATCGTTCTTGCGTTTTCGTTGATTTATTTTAAGATGCACGAACTCATGTATTACAGTTCAAAAGTAAATAAAATGGGATATGTGGACTGTATAAAATGATGAATTATTTTATTTCTTCTAATGAGCAATGATTCTATCCGACTCGAAGGACCAATGTTGGATATGTATACTGAATGTAATGATTAATTATTTTTCCACAATATGTAAACGAGTGTAAAAGATATATGACGGCTAGTCTTCTACATTTATTTTACATAGATAAGTGGATAAGTAGAGATCATTTTCAGTATAGCTACACGCGCTAGGCGATCTTCTTTTTTCTCCGTCCGATTGGAAATGCAGCCAGTGGCCGCCACAAATGCATTGAAATCGATAATCTACTTTTTCTGTGCACAATGATTTTATTGCCGTTTGTATTTAAATTCAAGCGCGGTTTTGTTCCATTTGCTCTTTTATGGACGCCGCAGTTGATCTATTTTTTTAATGAGGCGCCCGCAACTGCGTGTAGAAAACGCCGATAGAAATTGAACACACAGAACAATTACGTCGTTAATAATGGTTTATATGTGGCAAGGCTAAAAAGGTGTGAAATGACGTTAGTGTATGGACGCCGGCTTCTTTAGATTTTAATAATAACGGGATACGGTTGTATGTAACGGCCTTCCGGATTGCTTTTGCTTGCTCAAGCACTCAGTTTTCAATTCCTCTGGAATACGAGCTTATGTTTTCCCTTTACTCTGTATAATAAATTTATAGTGCAATTTTCCTACCGGATGCAAGCACTCCGACATCTCTACTATATTAATCTATAAGGACATCCATTGTTGACATACAAGCGACCATGAGTTTCTACTTAAAGAATTCATGTTGGGATTACAACACGATCTTTGATTTATTCCTCCATAGTTAAAAGAACACGTCATACAATCAAGCGCGATTATAAGCGTTATTAAAGTTCTTTAATGAGTGTATCTGCTATCCTCTCGTCCTTCGCAGACTGAACATATTGAATAAGTGATTATCTCGGTCAAAATTCGTTGTAAATTTTCCTGGAATGAGACTAATAACTCTATAGAACAATTTCATTTGCATAAGTACATGATTTATGAAAACACTATAAGAACTTGCACAAAATGGTTGATTTATTTCAGTACAGGATTATACCATTTAGTGTTAAGGATAATTAGTAGTTAAGGGAATATATCATGCCAAAGTGGTAAAGACTTCTTCTGATATGAAGAAAATCTTGTAAGAAAAAGCAGACTTCTCGCGTATAAACAGAAGAGAAAGCCGGCATAACTTGCACGAGCCACACTGCTTAGAAAAATCGGCGAGGCGTAAATAGTAAAGCAGCTGGTTAAAATTTTTCAAACAACGCCACGCACAAGGCCCCAGTTATCTCACAGAACAATTTATCACGAAATTTCACCTGCCATCGATATTTAAAGATACGGTAATTACATGCATAACACGTTAAACATTGTCGATATACCAACAGCTCAAGCGAACTGCGTTGAAATTTGATTCTTCCACGTTTCTGCCTGAATTTATTCTTTAAGGGGATGTCATTATAGGAATCCCCTCACACCAGTTGCCTGATCTCCTCTTGCCCCTCTTGAGAGATGTCAGTCATCACCTCTCTTTTCCACCGTGTGGTTGTCATATCCGAAACTTTCTTCTTATCATCTGAGCTTCAACATATCATAGCTTCTTTGGCCAATAACAATAAAAAAATCTTCTGGACTATCTCCTCTAGGCCAAAATACAGTCATATCATTTCTTCCGTGCATTCACAATGTAATCGATTGTATCTTTAAACTTCTTCATAATCATAATATCTAAACCGTCGCCGTCGTAACAAAATCGCCTATCAAAATTCATGGAATGCGTTTCTGGACAACCTTCGTTTTCTTGGTCTCTCCCAATTTGCTTTGAGCCGCATATCTCATGACTGTTTAACTTCCTGTTACTTAACTGGGCCTCATCAATATGTTTGTTACCTCTGGAGTCCCACAAGGATCCATATTTGGGACCTCTCCTGTTTCTTGTTTACCTGGGGCTATCTTATCGGGGGCTATTTCGGCGGGTCACGGAACTGTTTGTAGAACACCGTCTCAGGAGCTGTGCTAATATCGCAGTCAGAGAACGCAAATTTTTATTCTCGATTTCCGTGGACGTATAATTAAATTTCTCTTGTCAGCACCCAAGGAACATAAACACATTTACGATCAATGGCATTTTACTTTTAACGCGTGTTCTATCCTTCGAAATGTACAAGAAAAAAAAATAATAAAATCGTAAATGTAAATCTCACATAAAGCAATTAGCGCGTTCGATACTCGTGATGTTCTATAAAACACATATAGAAATCATTCCGACTTGTTCCATTAGATAGCAGACATCGATAAGTTCTAAGGCGCGTTAGTGCAATAAAAGTGAAAATCTATCATTAAAATCGAATAATTGCACACGCATGCCAATAAGAACTCGATATATATTCCGCTACTTTACTGGCATTTTAAGCATGTAAACGTATAGGTACAAATCGTCGGCTGGTTCACCGGAGCTCCATCTCGAACTCTTGTCACACAGTAGCATAAACTCATTGTAGGTAAGTAGGTAATCTTATTATTGCGAGACCAAATACGAACAAAGTCTCGAAATTATTTATGGTGAAGAAAGGAAACATTAATATTGTTGCTGAAAAAAGTTACAGCGAGTTAAACACAAATAATTTGTACGCGCTAGCCGCGCTGATCAGTTGAAACTCAACCACCTTGTCTGTATCGCCATGCCCACTAACCAATTAAATTCAGAAACTGAAATGTGGCTCGGGCTAACAACAGTCTTCAAGGCACCAAAAATATTTTAATGTGACCTAAAGCAGAAGCTTTCTTCGCAATTAAAATTGACATAAATCCAGAATTTCTGTACGGTTGACAGGAACATGTTCACGTCGGCCGGTACAACCGCGATCCGTAACAAGAAAGAATTCTTGCCAAATTAAGGCACACTAAAAGCAAAATATCACGTATACACATGGGCGTATCTTCGGGGGCGGAAAAGAGTGCTAATTGTATTTAAAAAGTCATTATGTTCATTAGAAAGTCGATTATACAAGATCAATAAAACGTATAGTCTTGTTTCTTCTTGAGTAGGTGTATGAACCAATTAAGCCGTCATTCTTATTTTCTTAAAAGTGTGTACTCCGCCTCTGTTCGTCTGAGAGCTACCTAATAACTTCCGAGCAGTCCGAAATTGAACTATTAATTTTTTTAATCATTTCCCATTGTTATCCATTTGTGTTATAGTATTTTTCTATTGTGTATACTTATAACTTGACGGAAGCGTTTATAACAAGGTAATGGCATGCGTAAAACACGGTAACGATCTAAAGGAAAAAATTGATTTTGCTACACTCAATTAAAATGCCGCAGGGGGGCGCTGTTGCCCGTTGGAAAAACCAAAACGACCTTTTGTTCACTATTGTAAAAGTATAAATAAATGATATTGCTAAAAATATCTAGGTTACTTGAACCAATTACAGTTTAGGAGCTTCTAGGAAAAATGATTAGTACATTTCGGGCGTAGAGAACAGCTTGGCGTGTTCTAATGCACGAGTCCGGGAAGAAATATAAATTAACGTTAATTATGGAAATTAATCACAAATTTCATTAGCACCGGTGCTTATTTACCATGAGATAATTTGTGGTTTTTACATGACGGATAATGGTAATAAATCAAGACGTATGTGCGAAGCTGGCACGAAATTTATGCCATGTTGAAGTTCCCTCCAACGATGATAAGCAGTGCTTTTCGTGTCTGCATTTTTCCTGTCAACGGTAGGTATGTGAAAAATTGGACTTTTCTACTTCTACTCGTAAGCAGATTACTACCCGAAATACCTAGCTAAGTATGAATCCAAAGCTGCAGTTCATACAACCACCATCTCGGCGCTCAGCCAGCAGATACAACGCAACCAATCAGAAAGCTGCATTTGACGTATGGTGCCGAGACGACTGAATTAAAATAGGCTCCCCATCTGGTACACAGGTGCTTCAGAAACTGAACAGCAGACAAGTATAGACATTTATGGCCCAAAATTAAAAGACAAATAGGCACTTCAAATATTTATTAGTCACAATTTAATTTCATTTTACGAATTTACCAATGCGAAACCATTTTCATATTACGATAGTAAGTTAAGTTGAAGAGCATGGGTTTAGACTTACTTTTCTAACCTAATAAACTCATTACCATGTAAGATTTACGTCTTTCTTTAATCTTTTTGGTGTCAAGTTCATGGTCTACAAATTCAGAATCTCTTATTTCATTGCATTGGGTAGATTCATTCGAATACTTGAATATCATGTTCTAAACGTTTAGATTTCAACGTGAGGTTTTTTTCTTAATGTACTCATACGGCTAAACTTGATTGGTTTTTTACCACAAGTTCTTGTATCAATTTGATTGTTACCTTACAATAATACGCTTTTGTGGACTTTTCTACTCAAAAGTAGTTGCCAAACCAAAAATCAGATGAACCAATGAATAGCATAAAAAATTATAAAACCTAGATAAATGTTTCTGCAATAATATTGCCATCCTTAGTACCGAGTAACAATTTCTGCGGAAGTTTTTGTAAATGTGGCGCTATATAGATGCATGATGAAGATACCGTGGATAGATAAGTTTAGCAGCAGAGAGGTATTAGAAAGAGTTGGAGAAAAGCGAAATTTATGGAAGACAATAAGGAATAGGAGAGATAGGATGGTAGGCCACCTTCTGAAGCACGAAGGCTTAGTTGGCGACATATTAGAGTCAGAGATAGGAATAAAAAGAGGTAGGGGTAGGCCCAGATTAGACTACAGCTCTCAAATAGTTAGGGATGTAGGATGTTCAACTTTTGGGGAAATGCGTAGGCTAGGTCAGAATAGGAAAGGATGTAGCTACTCATCCAACCAGTCTTCGGACTGAAAACTTTATGGTGATAGTTCTTGAACAAATTTAATAAAATTTTACCCAAGTTAACCACCTTTTTCCAGAAAGCATTGATTTTAATGAAAATTAAGTACATAGAGTAAAATTCAAAATTCAGTTTTGTTAAATCGCCTTATTTTGACCTGATTTACACATAGTTGCTCTGTGTCCACTTACTTACGGTACACCCTGTATAATAAAAGAAAGTACTTATGTTTTCGCAATCTTTGAGTTTAAGGATGTTAAAACAACTTCATAAAAAATGTTTTGGTTTCTTAGAATGTAGAAATAATGTAACAATGCAAATATTTCATTTTTTAAACGCGTATTGTAATCCCAAAGAAAATATCAAACAGAAATATACTTAAAACATCATCCAGTGAGCATAACTCGAAGAAATGGTTCAACTGCTAGTTCCACTGCACTACTTAGAGATGGCGTCAGCAAGGTTACAACCGGGGGGTTGACAACTCTGGAATTACTTTGTACATATACCTGGAATTAGTTTGGCATTACGGGAATTACCATAATTACTATGGAATTATCGGAATTACTGTGGAATTACTGGAATTGCCATGGAATTACTGGAATTACCGTGGAATTATTGGAATTATCGGAATTTATTTGGAATTACTGAAATTATCGGAATTACTATGGAATTACTGGAATTATCGGAATTACTGTGGAATTACTGGAATTACCATGGAATTATTGGAAATACTTTGGAATTATTGGAATTACTTTGGAATTACTGGAATTATATGGAATTACTGGAATTATATGGAATTACCGGAATTATATGGAATTAACGGAATTATATGGAATTACTGGAATTATTCCAGCGACATCTGTCTCTTATTAGCCAAGAAATGTTCCGTTCTTGCCTCGACAGTTCTCGCAGGAAATCTTTCGATCGTCCCTGAGATGGGGACATCCCCAGAGCATTTCTACTTACTTCATCACTCTGCGCGCAAAAAGTTATAGTTGATGTACTGTTAGCGGTCAGTGGTAAACTTAGTTTTGGAAATAAAAATATATTTGGTTATTTCCTAAGTTAATTCTATTCTCACGTATTTAAAGTAGTTTCAATTTTACGATTATATTTATTACGCTTAGGTTATCTCTGCAGAAAATGATTTTTGATAAAGAACTTAGGAGTATTATAATTTTAGCCCTTTCCTATATTTCACAGGCACAGTTTCATGATTATTATGCTTTTCTACCCATTTGAAACTGACACTGTAGGTTCAATAATAACGAAGTTAGCAATAGTGCATATATTATTTTGTACACCCCGAATAAATTCATAATTTAATTAAAAATTGTCTGCTGTGGCACATCTAATGCAATTTATTTCACGCGTAGGTATTTTAATGTCGCCTGGATCTTTTATAATATTATAATAAATTCCTTAAATCATTTTTTGGGAGACAACAACATAGTAATACCGCTGTGTGTCCCACTTCACGTGTTTAAAATGGTGAACTCGTAAATCCCAGGAGTGACAAGTTCGCTAAATGAGTAAAAGGAATTACTTATCATGAGAGTACAAGCAAAGAAATTCGGTGTTTTAACATTCTTAGCAAAAAGTGGACTTCTGGACTTCCACCACTTAACCTCGAACTTAATCTTGAAAAGATCATGGCCGGGGAACATTGACAGGTTCAGATTCAAGAGGGTTAAGTGATGAGAGTGACCCAGAATTGTTCAATTTTTTCTACTAGGAACTGAAATTTTTGGTGTTAAGTATTGTAGCTACATACATACGAAGGCTTCGTTCATCATCATATATTCATCATAAGGTTAATTCATCATTGTCCAAGTTTCGCACCCGTATAATGCCGAGTTTTTAAATTAACCGTTCCCGAGCATAAGAGTTGTTTCTTTTTGTTGAACGCAACTCGACCCTGCGCTATTCTTTGTTTTATATCTTTAGTGCTCCTACCATTTACAAAAATTATTTTACTTCCTAAATATTCCTTCCACCTATCTGCCTTTTCCTCTCTTTCGATTAGGATGTCACCTGCCACGTTTCTAATGTTCTTGTTGCTAAATCCAATTTCTCTGAAATTTCTCCTAATTATTTTATACACTTCGTCAGTTTTTCCTACTTCGAACTTATGTTCCACTTCTTTGCATTTGTTATCAATGCACTGTTCTTTCGCTTTTCTACATTTTCGAATAATTTCCCACTTGACCGCTTTATACTTTTGTTTCCCTCCTTCACCTAACCTATTTTTATATTTTCGTCTCTCATCTATTAGACTTACAATATCCCTTGATATCTAGGTTTTTCTACTTTCACTCTGTTTGTGACCCAATATATCTCTAGCTGCAGAACCTAAACCATTTTTAATGTAATTTCATTCTGCTTCTACGTCCCTAACAGTATTTTCATCCGCGCTCTTTAGTACTTCATTCGTTTTCTTCTCGAACTCATTGCGCGAATCACAGTCTCTTAGTTTCTCGAGATCATTTCATTTTTTTTAAATCTTAAATTTAAGATTAGTCTTTATAACTACTATGTTATGATCACTATCTATACCTGCTCCTGAATAGTTTCTGCATTCCCTAACTTGATTTCTAAGACCAAGAATCTATCTCGGTTATGGTTCAAGACAGGAAAAAGGTTAAATGGGAAAAATTTTGCATTTTTGATGCAAGTAAATATTCTAACTATCTTTTTAAATCTTAGTTTCTGAAATATCCTGTATAAATTATATGGAATTGCTGGAATTATATGGAATTACTGGAATTATATGGAATTACTGGAATTGTATGGAATTACATGGAATTACTGGAATTATATGGAATTGCTGGAATTGTATGGAATTACTGGAATTATATTGAATTACTGGAATTATAATGGAATTGGAATTCCAATGTACACTTTTTTGTGGAGTTGTCACCCCTCGGTTACAACCACCGACCGCAGTTTAGATCCCGATTCTGGGACTCTAGCCACAGCGTTGGTTAGTTGAAAAACTGTTACAAAAAATAACATTTAACCTGAGCCGAATCAAGTTTTAGCATATTTATCCATGCAAATCTCCTAAAAATGATAATAATATGGCGTCTGATGATCTCACATTTCGATGCAGTTCTTCAACTTAATTTCAATAATGTTCTTGAAATGTGATGCGGCAGCTCGTTACCGACTATATCTGGCAAGCATTATGGTTCTATTAGTAGATTTGCTATAGCAATAACCTTATCATTGACAACTAATTCGCGAAACATTAGCAATAATCGTATGTCAAGCGAGTAAAGAAGAAAAACAATTTTCTCGCCGAGTATCTCAATCCGCGTCGGTAATAATTCTAACAGATGTTTGATGTCTCCGCCATAACTGACCACTTTCTAAGTTATTTGTGCCGTATTGACCCGTGCCCGAAACACAAACATCTTATTATGCATTTGACACGAACACATCCCGAGGCTGTAATATCCGAATTTCTATGGAAATTAGCAGTCATTGGTAGAGCTCACCGGAGAGGAAATTGTATCGGTATTTGATTTAAGGATTAATGGAACTAATACTGTTGAAAGAGTTAAAAAACCAATATAGTTCATTATCGGTTCTTCACGGCACAGATCCCATTATCAGTATGGCGTGCATTGTACGCGGAATTAGATTTATTATTATGTCATTGCAATAAAAGAACCTGCTGTGAATATTAATCATCATAACTTACAAAAGGCCGGCCATATCTTCGCCTTGCAACATCTAATTGGTATGCTTATAACGCTGAACAGTTTTAAGTTAGATTCGCCGGCTCAGATGGCGCTTACAACAGTACCTACGCATTAAATCATAAAAAGAGTGTGAAGATTACAGCCACAGTAACGTCAATTATGGGTAATCATAGGTATGTTGATTTAATTGGTATAGATGATTGTGAAGGGAAACATAACTTACCGGTTGAAACTTTTCACTTCCTCCCGTCATGTCCAGAAATATGACTATCGCTCTAATTACTGGAAAGCAAAAATCTCATTACAATAAAAAATATAGATTTTCTTTAAGTCACGGACAATAACAACATCCTTGGAAAGACAAGTCCAAATTCAAATGGGGAAATACAGCAATAGAAATTTCTCAGGAACAGTATGAGCAACTTGGTGGTGAACTTACAAAAAAAAACTATAAATCATACGCTAATTGGAGACATCTGAAGTCATATAAAAAATTCGTAGTTCCTCTTAACGTATCCTTCTTTCTTGTCCTTACTGTACTGTACTGTACTGTACTGTACTGTACTGTACTGTACTGTGCTGACTGTCTTTACTGTACGGCAGTCGTCTATTGCTTTCCTCTTTTTCAGTCAAGGGCCATCGCAACCCACCCATTACTTGGGGAAATTACACCAAATTGATGTCTGACCACAAATACCAACTATCCACTGAGCTTGTAAGATTCTTTGTCTGGTTTATAAATCTGTTTTATTTAGTTGTTACCATTCCCTTATTACAGTTCCCGGAATATGCAATATGCTCGGGTTGTTTCTATGGGCCACCCAAGAGATCTTCAACTTTCTTCTATTATACACTGCCGGACAAAGAAACCGGACACATGTTTTTATTTTTATTTTGAGGCCCTGCAATATTTTTATGTTACTTAACTTACGCAAATAATTAACGATTGCACTACTAGTGAGAAAAAAGATAGTTTTAGCTGAATATTGCACCTTTCGTAAGCCTAAACAGCCAAATCAGTATTTTGACTCTTCATGCATCTTTATTGAAACATCAAAATCTTTTACCTTATTGGGCTGCTCTCTATTTTCTATTGGTTTTTTGGTGAAATTTAATTTGTAAATGTCAGCTTCTAACATTTTCCATACAATGCACCCCGAAATTTGTTCACAAATTGTTGCTTTAAGCCACGATGGCCGAAGAGTGCGGTATATTGCTCAAGTGATGAATATACCCCGTAACACAGTGCAAAATGTACTCTTGCGATTTCGTGAAACTCATGGGTTTGTAAAGAAGGTCGGATCTGGTCGTCCACGGACTGCGAACCATCAAGATGTCCGTTTTCTCCATGTTGCTGCGCTGCCCGATCGAGCATTCGCATCACCTTTTCTTGCTGGACGGTTAGTCGAAATTCGAGGAGTGGCAGTTTCAGCCAGAACAGTTCGGAAAAGGCTAAACGAATATGTTTTGACTTCAAGAAAGCCAGCTACGGGTCCCCTGTAGACCGTAGAACCTAGAACATCGCAGAGCATGACTTGCATTTGCGCGGCAATACGTAAATTGGGACGAACATCAATGGAGGAACGTGCTCTTCTCGTACGAGTCAAGATTTAGTGTCAGGTTACCAGATGGACGTGAAAAGGTGTGGCGAAGACCAGGGGAGCGGTACAGTCAATGTTGTATATCTCCCAAGGTCAGTTTCAATGGTTGTAGCATTACGGTGTGGGCCGGAATATCTCTGAGGGCTCACACAGAATTGATTTTCATTTAGAATGGAACAATGACTGCACACCGATATATTGTTGAGTGCCTGGAACCCCATGCCACACCATATATGCCATTTATAGCGGACAATTTTGTGTTTATGGATGACAACGCCCACCCACACAGCAAGAATTGTTACCGAGTATCGCGAAGAGGTTGGTATTGGATGTCTCCCATGGTCAGCCAATAGTCCAGACCTGAAGCCCATTGAACATATCTACAAAACCTTCAAGCAGCGTTCCGTCTTTATTTCTTTCGTACACCAGTTTTAAATCCAGTGTTCTTCTAATATAACGAAGAACCCGTTTGGCTCATTTCCAGAGATAACTCACTGCTACACTTAAATCAGGTCTGCATCCCAACATAGCGTGCATCGAACAACTAATCAGCTGTCGATATGGCTTATCATAACTTTCTTCCGTTTTCTGAATAGACAGTTGAAAAGATGTTTCAACTGGTGTTACAATAGTTTAGGGCATTCTTAATCTTATCATCATCATCATAAGGTTCTCAGTCCGAAGACTGGTTGGACGCGTACCTCCATTCTTTTCTATCCTGAGCTAACCTACGCATTTCCCTAAAAGTAGAACATCCTACATCCCTAACTATTTGAGAGCAGTAGTCTAATCTATGCCTACCCCTACCTCTTTTTATTCCTATCTCTGACTCTAGTATGTCACGAACTATTCCTTCGTGTCTTAGAAGGTGTCCCACCATCCTATCTCTCCTACTCTTTATTGTTTTCCATACCTTTCGCTTTTCCCCAACTCTTTCTAATACTTCCCTATTGCTAACCTTATCTATCCACGGTATCTTCATCATGCGTCTGTAGCACCACATTTCAAACGCTTCTACTCTTTTTCTATCCGCTTCTCCTATTGTCCAAGTTTCGCACCCGTATAATGCCGTACTCCATACATACGACGTTAAGAGTCTCTTCCTAGTCTCTATATTAACCGTTCTCGAGCATAACAGTTGTTTCTTTTTGTTAAACGCAACTCGGCCCTGCGCCATTCTTTGTTTTATATCTTTAGTGCTCCTACCGTCTTGAGTTATTTTACTTCCTAAGTAGCAGAAATCCGCGACCTCCTCTATCTTCTCATTTCCAATTTGTATTTCCATTTTAGTTCTATTTTCACATCCCCTACATACCAAAATTTTAGTTTTCTTTTTATTGATTTTCATGCCGAAGCCCTGCGTCAAAACTGCTTCCATTTCATTCAAAGCCGCTCCTAATTCTTCTTTGCTAGATGCTAACACTGCTATATCATCCGCAAATCTGAGCATGTTAATAGTTTGGCCCTGTACATTGATCCCTGAGGCTGTTCTTTCCTTAACAATCTTAATCGCATCTTCGATATATAAGTTGAAAACTAGAGGTGACAATGCACATCCCTGTCTCACTCCCTTCCGGATATCTACTTCCCTTTGTTCCTGCTCACATTCTATAACTGCCTTTTGCTCTTTGTAGAGATTATGTATTATTCTTCTGTCCCTGTATTTCATCCCTACCTTTCTCAGCACTTCGAACATCTTCCCCCATTTTACGTTGTCGAAGGCTTTTTCTAAATCTACAAATCCTATATAGACGCTCTTTCTCTTTTCTATCGTTTTTTCTATAATTACTCGTAAAGCTAGAATGGCCTCGCGCGTTCCTCTATTTCGTCTAAATCCGAACTGATCTTCTCCTAATATTTCTTCCGCCTTTTTCTCCATCCTTCTTTGCACAATTCTAGTTAAAATTTTTGACGCATGGGAAGTTAAACTGATAGTTCTAAAATTTTCGCATCTATCCGCGCCTTTTCTCTTTGGCAAAGCTACTATGATGTTCCGTTTGTAATCTTCTGGAATCTCGCCTGTCAGGTATATGCGACTAACTAGTTTAAATAAACGATCTATTACCTCTTGACCTGCGCACTTTAAGATTTCTGCCTGCAAGCCATCTATACCTGGCGCTTTATTATTCCTTAAACTTTTTAGTGCTAACTCAAACTCTTCTCTCATTATAGGATTCCCTAGGTTATCCCCCTCTACACTGCTTTCGCTTTCTAATATATCTTGCACTTCCTGTCCCGCATATAAGTTTCCTAAATATTCTTTCCACCTATCTGCCTTCTCCCCGCTTTCGATTAGGATATCTTCTGCCTCATTCCTAATGCTTTTGGTACTAGATCCAATTTCTCTAAAATTTCTCCTAATTATTTTATATGCTTCATCAGCCTTTCCTACTTCGAACTTATTTTCCACTTCTTTGCACTTATTATCGATCCATTGCTCTTTCGCTTTCCTACATTTCCGAATAATTTCCCACTTGATCGCCTTATATCTTTGTATCCCTATTTCATCTAACCTATTTTTATATTTTCGCCTTTCCTCTATTAGACTCACAATATGTTTTGTTATCCAGGGTTTCCTACTTTCATTCTGTTTATGACCCAAAATATCCCTAGCTGAGGAAACTAAACTATTTTTAATGCAATTCCATTCTTCCTCTATGTCCTTAACAATATTTTCGCCCGCGCCCTTTAGTACTTCGTTTGTCTTTTTCTCGAACTTATCGCGCGTATCATCATCTTTTAGTTTCTCTGGGTCAAGATACCTTCTTCCGCTTCGTTTTTTCAAAATCTTAAATTAAAGATTGGCGTTCATAACGACTATATTGTGATCACTATCTATATCTGCTCCTGGATAACTTCTACAATCCCTAACTTGATTTCTAAATCTTTGCCTAACAAGAATGTAATCTATTTGATATCTCCCTAGGTCTCCTGGCATCTTCCACGTGTAGCGTCTCCTAACATGATGGTGAAATAGAGTGTTTGCGACCGTTAAGTTATGTTTATCGCAGAACTCTATCAGTCTAACTCCCCTATCGTTCCTATTGCCTAATCCAAAGGGACCAACTATTCCGCCCTCTCGCCCTGTGCCTACGACTGCATTGAAATCTCCTATAATTATTAAATTTTCGTGTCCTCTCACAAAATCTAGCACATGTTCAATATCACTATAAACAGCCTCTACGACCTCATCACTGTAGTTAGAAGTGGGCATATATACCTGTATTATTACTGTTTTTACAGGTTTCGAATCTAACCTAACCATAACTACCCTGTCACTTTACTGTAAGAAATTTTCTACACTCTGCCCTACTTTTTTCCGCATAACAATTCCTACTCCCGAATTTCCTCCTACAGATCCTGTGTGTATTACTCTAAAATCTCCGCTCCAGAAGTCTCCGGCTTCTGGCCGTCGCACTTCACTAATACCTACTACGTCTAATGCTAACCTATCCATCTCAATTTTCAAATTCTCTAACTTTCCTACTTGTTTCATGCTTCTAACATTCCACGCTCCGACTCGTGAGATGTTACACTTATCATTTCTGATGACTCCCCCCGAAACAGTCCCCGCCCGGAGATCCGAATGTGGGACTATTTTACCTCCGGAATATTTTACTCCAGAAGGTGCCATCATCATAAATTCGAAGTACGCTGTACTAGGGATAGAATAATGTGGTGGTTTCCCGTTGCCTTCCACATCGCAGTAGTGTGTATCACAGTGCCATATCGACTTGATTTAGTCTGGCTTCTCAAATAAAAACCCCTCCAATATGGTTAAACCTATGGTTCGGCTCTTTAGATCATTGAAGCGCGCAAGCCATCCCACCCGTCCCAGTATCACTAGAACTGCGTCAAGGTACAAGTCCTTTGGGATAGGAAAACCAATATGCAATGGTAAAAAGGGGGAATATGGAAAAAGAAGAAGAAGAAGAAAAAGAAAGGCAAAGAAGGTGCAGTGCTGGAAAAATGACAGAAAATCTGACTTTCCCAGAAAAACTTTAGTAAACCATAGAGCCCCGAGACTCTACTGCTGTGACTGGACTGGAGATATAAGAAAGTAACAACTTGCGATTAATACTGAAGTTATTAAATGATACTTGTAATGGACAAATTGGTAAAGATTACGTATTTAAGTTTAATTCAAGATACATCTCGGTTTTATTGTTAAATAAACATAAATTAAATGTCATCGTAAACTCAGTGGTGCTTCTAAGCATGGTTATGTTACTGACAGTAAAGCAACAATTGTACGTTTTGAAATGGCATTTATTAAACTCTCAAGCGCAGTTAGTATTCTCGGAAAACTCTCCATTTATAACTATATTTAGCACGCAAATTAAAATACCAACTATACAGTGTATTTCATAATTATCATAAGGATAATTTAATGACTATGTGGCTTGTCTCTACGGGGAGCTTATTAAGATTTTATGTTACTTATTCTTTACATCACGTCCAGTCACAGTCCGCTCTCGTAGACGGTTGCTCTTTAAATTTAGTGTTACTGACAGAATAAAACCATCACAAATTCCTATGCCGTTTTATAACAAAACGAGCACAGTAAGTCATCAAAAAATAATTCGCCTATTGAGAGAATTCCTTGTCCAACTAGGGATTGCAAATTTACAGAGTTTTGA
The DNA here is from genome assembly GCA_963966045.1 of Xestobium rufovillosum. NCBI lineage: Eukaryota > Metazoa > Arthropoda > Insecta > Coleoptera > Ptinidae > Xestobium > Xestobium rufovillosum. Next base: position 5,618,144 of record OZ014499.1, on the reverse strand, counting down.
CATTGTCGATATTTCTTCCAATAATAGTTCGCGACATACTAGAGTCATAGATAGGAATAAAAAGAGGTAGGGGTAGGCCTAGATAAGACTACTGCTCTCAAATAGTTAGGTTAGCTCAGGATAGGAAAGGATGGAGTCTTCGGACTGAGAACCTTATGATGATTTGAAATATAAATAACTACTAGTAGCTCTGACAAAAGTAAAGAAACTTATATTGATTGACTACCTAACCCACATGTAAAACATAAGTCTTTTACTCTCACTTTTCATGTAGACAAGAAATTCACATCATTTTCTTTAAACTTAACCGCAAAAATAAACCACAAATCATAGCATGCATAAACCATCGCTCCAAATTTCTTATACCTCGGCTGATAGGTAGGTACATGGTTTGAAATAATGAATTCCCAGTTCTATTGTAACTTCTCTATAATACCATCGATTACAGTAAATGGTAGAAATTAGAATCCCAAGAGGAATTTCTCAATCGCATACCATATACGAGACGCTCGCGAAGATGCCCGAAGTGAATCTTGTTACTTACCTTACCTATCTCAGAGCCAACCTTATAATTTGATACAACCCGTTCGCCTTGGAGCAAACAGGCAGCTCGTCGTTTTTTGTCTTATTTCCCCTCGGACTAGATTTCCCCTTATTTCAGTAATTAAAAATAATCTGCGGAGGCGTTACGCAACCGCTGCCACGTGATATATTATAATCACATGAACTGAACTGTGCCACACGCATAAATTTGCGCGGCTTGTTTGTCGCTAAGACAAAAAATTGCAATTTTACACTAAAATAGTGCACTTTCTTTTATTGCCCTCTGGCGGTAATTATATGGGAATTATTTATTCATTTGTTACGCAATCACTAATTATGATTATTTCTCTTATTCGTACGTGATTTAGGTATTTTGCATAAGCACGACATTAAAAGAAACCGGAAGAATGGTTCGAATTTATGGGCACGGAAGGTCTGGGTTCGTTGTCTCATTCTGCATTGAAGTCTCCGGTACAAAAACTTGTTCCTGGTGTTGATTCAAAAAGATATTTAAAATCTAGGGCTGATTTTAACAAATAACGATAATTTACTATGTAACTTTATCAAGTAGATTATCGTAATACCATAAGAGTGTAGCCTTTCAGTTCTTTTACTTGTAATAACGCAAATCGTAAGCAGTTGCATATATATTCTATAGAACAGAACATTTTTTCGGACTCGTGGAAAATTACAGTAATTGGTCTTTTACCGAAAATTAATAAAAATTGTAACTTAGGTACTTAATGACCAAGTCGATCTAGTCGAATCTAGTTTATTTAAACTTTTGTAAATAATGTCTTTTGATCAATTACAGTTTATTTGCTAGCTCTTATAATCCATGGACCTTGAGGTTATTTGGCAATATCGGATTCATTTTCTTCTTTTTGTTTTTTATTGACATTATTATCATCGTTTTCATCATCATTATCATTATCATCATCATCAATATTACTATTATTATTGTTATTATTAGGATTGATTCTTGAATTAATTATTCAACCACAGTCTCTAACATCTTAATCCTTGACTTATTTCTTTTTTGCCATTATGCCATTTATTGACTTATTTCTCTCTTTTTAGTTTATTACAATACTAGCAGTTGGCAGTTGTCAAGACAGAACACATAGACTTGACCACACAGTTTATTACAAGATTAGCAGTTGGCAGTTTTTTTTTCTGTTCTGATATTTCACTTGAAGGTTTTTTCAATTGAATTTATTGTTTTTTCCAATATGGTTTTCTTCAAATTCATTGATTTTTCCCTTCAAGCTACGAGGTATTCGATTTTCCTTTGCGTTTTTCTTATGCCCCGTAGGTAAATACTGAAATTCAGTTATCTAGTTATCTTATTTCATGGATATCATTATTATTTGTATTGTTTTGTCAATTTTAGTTTCCTTGTCAACTGTCATAATAATTTGTTTACAATTTTACATAAATTTCTGATGGTGAGATCGTTGTAAATCCTGAAACCGGTCAATATATTATAATAAATCGTTATATTGGTAGTACGCGAAGTAATTTTTTAATTCATAATGAATTTTTACCAAATAGTGAACACAGAATATATTAACTACATAATTCTCTCGTGTTATCAAGAAACGAATTAACATCAGATCAACCAGGACAACTACCTACAACCTTTTGGATTCTCTGGTGACTCAAACACAGTAGTTCCGGGTTCTACGCCTTACCTCCCATTAAAATCTTTCAATCGTAAAATCTAATGGGACTTTTAGTCACCATTTTACCAAATGTCTCGTGTAGTTTTTGTCGAAAAGAATCTGTTTTTCAGTCATCAACTCGCCTTAGAAATTCTAAATCACCGTGCGGCAAGTCTTTCTTGATCTGCACGGGGATACTTTCCATCCGAATTGAGCTTGTGGTTTTTGCGATACGATCCTCTCGCAAATGACCGGTTATTTCAGTGGCGTAATGCGCTTGGAATCCAGAGAATTCACGATTTTCGTCCATGCATACTGGAAGAAGGTTCGCCGGTATATTTCATATATGTTTCGTGAAATTGTGAATAAGTAATTTGCGTTACATTGCCTCGAACTACTCGGCAAATTTTGCATTATGGAGTAATTGAAAATAAATCATCTTTCGCTGTACGGAAACGTGACCGAGGATCTGTATAAACATGGCTTTTTAAAGTTTTAATAGCAGCCTGTCCGAGCAATACTCAATTACTTTTATTACCGAGGTTTGAAATAGGTACTTCTGGTTCTCTTCTTTACTATAAAGTGTGCCAAGCATTATAGAAAACATTTTCTCCTTCAAAAAACGAAAAGTGAACCTATTGCTATATTTTTATCTTTTATTTTCTCTAAAATATAGTGAATATTTTCAATCAAATTTGGGGGTAAAATTTGTAATATTTTTGAATACATTATTAACGTTTTTAGATAAATTTGTAGTTGAGTTATTAATACAGGGTGAGTCACTAAGGCGAAATCGGCCTATAACAAGAGTACAGTTCAAAATGGGAGAAACTTTTTCAAATAAAAGTTTTTCAAAAATAAGTGCTTAATGAGATAAAAATATTTTCAAATATGGCGGACTTCCGGTTATTCCGGAAATGGACACTAACTGTGTTATTTTAAATGGAATACCCTGTATTCGTTTGCATTTTTGGATTTCTCATGAAAAATAAATGTCAGTTTGTTAATCAAACATTGGGTCTCAGTCTAACCGCTATGGAGTTTTTAATTTTTTTTGAAAATTTTGACATTTGCAGTAGTTGGCGCCATTTTGAATATCTTCGAAACGAAAGCACTTAGAGGAATGCGGTTTCGACAGTTCGTCTCTGGAAGTAACGGCCTATCACACACAAGTATAACATGGAATCATAACTTTTTAATTAAATGAGATTTATCCATGCCAATATTTACTAATTCAAACAGGAATAACTCTTTTTTTTTTTAAATGGAATGCTACATTGGTTCTCACCTCATAAGACGCAAAATTAAATTTCCTTTCTGATGATGTATGGTTGTTGGCATCTGTCAGCAGTTTTTAAGAAATTTGCGTTTTTCTGGAAATTTTGAATAATATCATGTTTATGCATTAACAATGGTTGACGTTTGGCGATATTGTTTTGTTTTGTCTTACAAAATGTTCGTTCCAAATCTTCTATACTATTTCCAAAACTTTAAAGATTATTAGATAATAACAGCAACAAAAATAAATTAATGAAATTAGATTAAATGTTCGACATAACCGCCATCCTCACGATAACAAACACGCAATCGTTTCAACAAAGAATTGTTCACATTTATCAACATATCTTCTTCATTGATACTTTGAAATGCATCGCGAATTCGTTCCATCATATTTTCTCGAGTAGTTGGAGGTTCCCTGTAAACTAACTGCTTTACGTACCCCCACAAGAAAAAGTCAAGTTTTGTTAGGTCTGGAGATCGCGCTGGCCAAGGTGTCGGACCTCCTCTTCCTATCCATGTGTTTGGAAATGCTGCAGTCAAGTGCTCCCTTACATCCCTCCCGTAATGTGCAGGCGCTCCATCTTGTTGATACCACATCTGTTGTATTGCAGCAAGTGGTAAATTGTCTAACATTTCTGGCAAATCGTTTTGTAAAAATTGTAGGTAGCTATTACCGTTCAAATTTCCATCGAAAAAATGTGGTCCAATTACGTGTCGTCCAATTATGCCACCCCATACATTCAAAGACCACCTATGTTGATGATCCAATAGCCTTATCCAATGGGGATTGTCAGTACTGTAATAATGGCAGTTGTATCTTGAAACAAACCCGTTTTTATGAAACGAAGCTTCGTCCGTAAAGAGAACATGATCGAAAAAGTCATTTCGCTCCTGAAGTTTACGTAAAGCCCACTCACAGAACTGCAACCGATTGTTGAAGTCATTTTGATCTAATTCCTGAACCAACTGAACGTGGTACGGGTGAAATTTATTTTTGCGCAGTATTCGAGATACAGAAGTTTGGCTTATTTCTAACTCGCGACAAATTTCTCTGGTACTTAAATGAGGATCTCGGACAACAGTAGCAGCTACTAAAACTTGATTTTCCTCATTTGTCACTGATTTTACACGTTCTTTCTTCTCGTATCCCACACAACCAGTTCGTTCAAACCTCTCTTTTAATTTTGGGAATGCCGCTACATTTGGATGTCTATGCTCGGGAAAACGTTGCGCATACATTCTTGAGGAAAGTAACGAATTTCCTTCTGCTTCACCCAAGGAATACACCATAGTAATTAATTCTTCTTGAGTGTACATTTTCAGTTTTCTTAATTGTGATATTTATTAAAATTGAAATCAATACTCTCACTAATTGAACTCAAATTGCACTCTTACGCAACAATAATTTAATAGAAATGACATTTCGTCGGCAAAACAAAACAAAATCGCTGAACGCCAACTATTGTTAACGCAATAACAGGATATTATTTAAAATTTCCAGAAAAACGCAAATTTCTTAAAAACTGCTGATGACAGATGCCAACAACCATACATCATCAGAAAGGAAATTTAATTTTGCGTCTTATGAGGTGAGAACCAATGTAGCATTCCATTAAAAAAAAAGAGTTATTCCTGTTTGAATTAGTAAATATTGGCATGGATAAATTTCATTTAATTAAAAAGTTATGATTCCATGTTATACTTGTGTCTGATAGGCTGTCATTTCCAGAAACGAACTGTCGAAATCGCATTCCTCTAAGTGCTTTCGTTTCGAAGATATTCAAAATGGCGCCAACTACTGCAAACGTGAAAATTTTCAAAAAAAATTAAAAAACTCCATAGCGGTTCGACTGAGACCCAATGTTCGATTAACAAACTGACATTTATTTTTCATGGGAAATCCAAAAATGCAAACGAATACAGGGTGTTCCATTTAAAATAACACAGTTAGTGTCCATTTCCGGTATAACCGGAAGTCCGCCATATTTGAAAATATTTTTATCTCATTAAGCACTTATTTTTCAAAAACTTTTATTTGAAAAAGTTTCTCCCATTTTGAACTGTACTCTCGTTATAGGCCGATTTCGCCTTAGTGACTCACCCTGTATATGTTACTATATAGGTCTTATTGGGTCACCTAATTTAGGATTTTTGATTATCTTTAAAAATCAATTGCCACATGTAAGTAAGATCATCACTTGAGAACAGCTCGACCGATTTGGCTGATTTCTTTTTTGTTGCGTTCGTAATTGTCAGGACAAAGTTTGTATGAAAGAAAATTTTGGAAAATCCACCGGGAAAGTCGAAAATTTGGATGGTATATTTGTATGAAAATCTGTTTGACAAACAAAAATGTGACGTTCAGTTTGACAGTTCTAAAAATTGAATTGTCAGTGTGTTATCGGTGGTGATCATGTGTTTGGTGTTTCTTTGGAAAAAATGCCATCAGTGAGGCGTCGAAATATCGGTCGGCGTACGCGCAATGCAAGCGAGTCAATGAGACTGACGAAGAGCGTAGACAGCGTTTAGAGCCAAGTCGAATAAGAATTTCTCAAGCCTAAAGCGCGATCCATTATGACTCCGGAATAACGGATACAGTCGAGTTCGACGCGCTCAGTTGGAGCTTACGCACAAAATAATTTGGAACGTCGACAAAACAGAGGCCGAACATGGCATTAGGGAACGGAAAAATTGGAAAAGTTGCCCGGAAAATTTGAAAATTCGGGAAAAACTAAAAGTGCTTAACGGCTGCACCGATTTGTCTGAAACTGAAACTGAAAGGGCTTTTTTCTGTTGGATTTTTGTATGATATGGATAGGCGTAAATCGGGAAATTCGGACAAACTGTCAAAATCATAATTTTTTGTATGTACTCGCGATCATAACTGACGATAGGAACGACATATTTGGTTCAACATAAACGTAATCAGAAAAATGTTTCACATTGAATAAACGATTTGGTTAATGAATCAAAAGTTCAATGCGAAAAGTAATTTTAGGCAGGACAACGTATGCCGGGCCCGCTAGTATCATATAATTTAGGTGCACAAGCATTCATATTGATTATTTTGGATTCATGATAATTACTTTCAAAAATCCAATTTTTTGACCAAGCTGCTTATTTTAATTGAAACTGTTTTGCTGGATATTAATTTTTCCTTACTGATAAAATGTTCCATTTTTGTTTTCTAATCTTTTCTAAGTAGATTAATGCTGGCATTTTTGTTTTTTAACATATTTCCGTAAATTTTTTGTGGAAATGTAATCTAGAAATCAGGCGCATCCCGAACACCTAAGTTAACTATCAGTCAAGTGCTCTCATTTCCCAAGTACCCATCCAAGAGTTAGGGGGCGCCCTCATTCATCGGAATGTCCAGATCGAATGGTTGCAGTGTTTGAATTCGGCAGAACAACAGCAGTGAAATCAAAAATTTATCTAACGCAACATATCACGCGCCAACCATTTAAGTATTTCATGGACAATAGCTGTGGGCAGGAACTCTTCAGCTACATTCATTAAATCTCCGTATCGCTTATTGCGATCGTCCGTGCGGATACCTCAGCACGTCTTATTGCCAAATCGATCAAGGACAACAATAACGATCTCATCTATGCGAAACCAAATCGTCATCGTTTCTTAATTTCTTCTGGACACAATACAGTTCATGTACCACCCCTCCGGCTAATTCAAGAGATCCAATAACTGCAGTGTTTCAAAACTCTCCATCTCTAAACGGGGTCAACCGCGAGAAATCAAACGCTAATGTGAATAGATGTAAAAAATGTACAAGGCAGATCACGGCCACCCACGCTCCCAACGGGCATGCGCCTGCTGTAGCAATACAATTGTTTCGATGCCTCGTTCAATTGTCTAGACACTTCTTTTGTTTTGAGTGTTTGTTGTAACTATATATAGTTGCGAAACTGTTATTGGAAATTGTTTGAATAATTGAATCGGTCTATTTGGGCATCAGCCAGTTGTGTTTGATGGATTGAAGCCTTACCTACGGTTATTTTATTATTTTTAATTTGCAAAACTCCTGCGGGTAAAGGTCAAACGTATACATGTCCGAATGCAAACAGATTTTTTTGAGGAAAGACAGGTGTTAGCTTTGTTTTCATGAAGCAAACACTTGGAAAGCAAGTTCGACTGGATGATGATTTTCGTTAACAATCAAAAAGATATGGAAGAGGACATTCCATAGGTAGCCTTAGCTGCATCATCTCAATATTGGAAATATTGGATAGGAGAGGATGGAAAATTTTGAACGGTGCACAGACAGTGGATGAAGAAGGGAAATGGACATTTGAAGAGGAAGGAAGAGGCGCATCAGTGATAGATTATATAATAGTTAATATGAGGACAGATGGAAAGTTACAACAACACTTCTACTGTTTGAGGAAGTAGAAAAAGTATCTGAGGAAGGTAAAGTTAAACAGTGGTTTACAATTGGAAATGATGAGGGGCTAGGGAAGTACAAAAGAGACTTGGCAAGAATAGAGGGTAGCGGTCATAAAGTGAGGGCAGAGGAGGTACAGGATAAGATCGTAGAAGACATACAAAGTTACTTAGATAGAGAAGAACGGGTGGTAGCAAGAAAAAAGCCAAGTGGGATAAGAAATGTAAATGAAGAAAAGGGGAACTAAGTAGAACGTTAAGATGAAGACAAGAAGATTCCGTTACTAAGGTTCTGGTATTTAGAAATCGTGGAGGTAAACTAGAGAGGAATTTAGGGAATTTGGAAGGGAAACAGCTGGGGAGGTAGGAAGCTTCAAATAAATATGATGTGTTTTTCAACGAAACGGAACTCAGGATGCATATATTTAAAAAAAACTACGAGGAAGACGATGATGGCAATGAAACGGGTATGGGGAATCGGGGAGAGGAAATCCCGAAAAAATGTAAGACCTAGACTAGCAGTGTTTGATAGTCTGATGAGAGGTATATAATATTATGTATGGGGTTGAAGTCTGTGGGTGGAGAGAAGAAAGCCAAATCGACGAAATACGTGAGAAATGCCTGCGATGGATATTAGGCTTGCATGGAAGAGGCGAAAAAAGTAATTTCTGCTTACAACTCAATGGTACATAGAGCCTTTACTGTTCCTTTATCTAAAGGTAACTAGAAAAGGAATGAAATACAATAAGAAAAATTGCTATTAAGAAAGAAGACAACCAAGCAAAATGATGTTTTCCAGATTAAAATCAAATTTAGTTCACTATGGGTCATTCAATAAACCTAGAAAAAAAATTTATAATAGAGAAAATAGGGAAGAGGAAGAAATAAATGTTTTATCGTTGGTTGAGGCGACACCAAAAACTTCTTGTCGCGAAATCGAATCACAAGTTGGTTTTTCCAAAACAAAAGTTCAAAAAATATTTGTAAAAAGGCAAATATAGGCCATATAAAATTCAAATTATTCACCATCTCTTCCCGGGAGATCAAGAAAGTAGGCTTAATTTTTGTAGGTGGTACTTAAATAAAATTCAAGAAAATTCAATATTTGGGCGGTCTGTCATTTGGACAGATGAAACTCATATAAGCGGCGTAGGATTATTTAACAGGCATAATGTGCGTCACTGGTCTGATACAAATCAGCACCAAACTTTTGAACGTCAGAGGCAAGGACGTTTTGGATTTAACGTTTCGTGATTTATTTTGGGTGGTCAACTAGCATACCAAATTTTTGATGGAACCAGTTTAGGGGAAATTATTTCTGGTGGGAATCAGAAGAGAGAAAATGAAAATTGTGTTAGAACAAAGAAGAGACAGTGCAACGCGTATTGGAAAGATTCTCGGAAGTGCAAATGGCAACGGAATTGGATGATATTATAGATACGTCCAAAGGATGGAAGAAGGTCGATGGTCCAGGAAAATGTATGTCCAGCTGTCACCAAGAAGAAGCAGACCAGACTTAAAATGGAAAAGAAATATTAGAGTTCCATTATTCCATACAGCAACCATTTTAATAATGGTTTTGTGTTGGGTTGTTTTAACCTATTTCGAGATTAGAAAAAGATAAAATAACAGACCGTGACTGGAGAGACTTCGGCTATACAATGCTCGCGTATTTGTTAAAGGATATCAACTCGTTATGCCGGTTATCATATGATTTCGTATTTTTATTGCACTGGATATACAACGGCTGTAATCTTCCAGCTGTGAAGCTATTATAACGCACAGACAGCAAGGTTTCAGAACTGTAATGGGATATTATCTCCGTTTAATTGGAGAATTCAGAAATATAAACAAATAAATTATTCTGTGTCGGAAGCTATCGTATTCAACATTCTGTTCTTTTAAAAAAATTAACTGGTCTCTTCTGCTCGATTAAAATTATAGATAGCTTTCTGAATTTTTTTCGAGACCGGTAGGAATTCGCATACTTAGCTACCGAAAAACAGTCGACCGAAGAGAAAAAGTTAACGAAACTTAATACCATCGAGTTTCGGACGCATAAAACAAGCTAATTAACAGCTGAAGAGAATTCTCTTATATTCAATGACCTACAAAGTACTCTCCCAGCACAAAAAAAAATTGGTGCACGTTAGAAATAGTTTAGATGGGTTTTCCCGAAATTTTTTGGGTGAACAAGTGCGTGATTATAATCTGATGAAACGCAGTTTGATTGATAGGTTCAAAATCAAATTACTGTTAAATAATACGCACCTTTTACAATTATTCTTAAAATGAAAGTCCAATAGCAAAGAATAGATTCCCTGAATACCATTAGAGCAGTTAAGTGGAATCGATCAGCTTCCATTAACCAAGAATGTCTCCATGGTTACTTCACAATGTTTCGAGGCTCAATATCACAACTAATGTTTTACTTTCTAAAATTGCCCCTAAAGTTCAGTTATGTCACCTAAGATTCAAAGTAAAATAATTTTATTAAGTTTTATTTAAATAATGCAGTAATTTAATTAATAAAAATAGAAATTCCTTCCTATTTTTTCGTTTTCTAATTCTCAGTTGGCATTTTTAACAAGTTAATTCCGTTACCCGTCAAAACGCTTAACAGTAGTAAAGAAAGGACGCCAGTTCTATTAAAACAATTTTAATCGAAGTTGCTCAAGACATGACGCGGTCAGATATTTGCTTATTAACTTGTAATACTTGAGCAAAGATTTTTTTCTAAAAGGACGCATAATTGAGATACTACTTCTGTGCTCTACATCTCCAGTGACAGACGGAGGTTTCCTTGTTAATTGAGAAACAGACAAAATAATTAACCATTTTGTCAGTTTCTTAATTAAGTTTTGTTCTGCTTCAAAGAGAAATAAATTAATAGAAATAGGTACAGAAGTGTTTGATAGGGGCGACCATTCTAATTTCGGTGACAATAAACAACATTTATAAAATATTTTTACAAAAGCTTTAGCTGCAGAAATTTACTTTAATAACGTTCGCTAGATACCTATATTGCCTAAACTTTATATTACTATTCTCAGAAGCACCTACAAAACAAATACCGAATGCCTCAGAAATGTTCTTATAACTGTTATGTAACTACTTATAGGTGACTTATAAAACTGATATACAGTGACCGGCAGAAAGTCCGCACCATATGGAAAAATTTTGTATCTTTTAATTTAATAAATTAACTTTATTGTAAAAAAGTCCTGCATGTCCTTAAACCAAAATATTACCCATCGTACTCGGCAAAACTTCTGTAGTATACGAGGGAGGGGTGAAAATTTCAAATTGCTCCAAGAGTAAAGTAGCCTTATTTCTCATTTTAGGAAAGAATTTTATTAGGAACAGTTGTTTTTATTTAAAAGTTACTTACGAATATGAAATTCCAGTTCCCTGGGATTGAAAAACTATTTTAATTGTTTTTTCAGGTGCACGAGTTTGGCGAAATTATTCATTGCTCAAGTACGTTTCTTATTGGCTTCTTTGCAGAAAAAACATATTTGTATCTTAAATTAAGGTACGTAGTACGCAAATGATAGAGCCTGAGACCGCTGTTCTTTCTTCATAGCTACTAAACAGATTTTGTAATTTTCTGGAGATTGCATTAGGTATCCATGCTGATAAATTATTGCATGAAATATTGCAGTTTTAAGGGTTTTTGGAAAATTGTGTAGTGTAGAGGATAGATAAAGGTGTTGTGTATATCAGGGGTACAACTGTATTCAATTTTTATAATATCCCATAAAATAAAATAAGGTGTGCACCAAAAAAATCTTAGTTTTGATTTAATTTTTGGACAGGCCCTATCATTTACGTACGTACCTTAATTTAAGGTACAACTATGTTTTTTTCTGTAAAGAAGCCCATAAGAAACGTGCTTGGGCAATGAATAATTTCGCCAAACTTGTCATAGGGGGGGTGCACCTGAAAAACTGTTAAAATAATTTTTTCATTCCAAGGAACTGAAATTTCATATTCGTAAGTAACTTTTAAATAGAAACAACTTTTCCTTATAAAAATATTTTCTAAAATGTGAAATAAGACTACTTTACTCTTGGAGCGATTTGAAATTTTCTCCGCTCCCTCGTATACTACAAAAGTTTTACCGAGTACGATGGGTGGTATTTTGGTTTAAGGACATGCAGGACCTTTTTACAATAAAGTTAAAATAAATTAAAAGATAAAAAAATTTCCCATATGGTGCGGACTTTCTGCCGGTCACTATATAACAGTTTCATCGGACTTATCGTACGATTACAATTTTTATTAAAGCCTTAGAGCGAGTTTTATAAAACTGATTTGTCACTGTTACTTAAAGATCTCATACAAAAAGCTGCCTGTATTCCCTATAAAATCATTTGCGCACTTTTTACCTGTAAAACTGCTTTGTTAGTAGCATTGGTAATTGTAAGTGTCTGAAAACATTTACAAAGTCGCCATAAAATTAAAATGCTTCTGTGTATATACAGTGTGTCCACGGATTGAGTTGACGAGAGGAAAAAAATCTTTATTAATGATTTTACGACGAAAAGTCATTCGTTATAAAAAATTTTGCTTGTCGAGAAAATGAGATTGCCCTAAAGGAAATTGAGATTAGATGTACAGGGTGTTAATAAATTTAAAAAAAACATGAAATCGCTTCAATAGATAAGTACCATTATTTTTTATTTTAGACAAAATGTTTATTAAACAAAGTTATTTGTAATCTAAAATGAAGCCTAAATACAAAATTTTAAATCGAAATTCTAATTTTTACACTTAGAATAATAATAGTGGTTTGGTACATTTAAAAAAATCAAGATAGCTACATGATTCGGAAATATTAAGGCCCGGTTTTTCAAAGAATCTAACACCGGATTAAGTCTGACACCGGCTTCGTTGCTACGCTACAACCAATCAGAAAGCCGGTATCATAGCAACGAAGCCGGTGTCAGAGTTAATCCGGTGTTGGATTCTTTGAAAAACCGGGCCTAAGAGAGCGCATACGGGAAGCAATAAGTGAACTGAATGTGCTGCAAACTATTGGTCGAGTGTAGAAAGAATTTACTAAGAGAGCAGAAAAGTGCGTAGAGGCGGGAGGGAGTTATGTAGAATAAATGTAGAAATTAGAATATCGATGTAAAAATTTGTATTTAGGCTTTATTTTAGATTATAAACAACTATGTTTAATAAACATTTTGTCTAAAATAAAAAATAATGGTACTTATCTCTTGAAGCATATTCATGTTTTCTTAATTTATTAACACCCTGTACATCTAATCTCAATTTCTTTTAGGGCAATCTCATTTTCTCGACAATCAAAATTTTTTATAAAGAGTGACTTTTCGTCGTAAAATCATTAATAAAGATTTTTTCCTCTCGTCAACTCAATCCGTGGACACACTGTACATATAATGTAGTACTAAAGCCTGAGGAAGGCAATTCGTCATGTCGGAATAACCCGTCAACAAAATAGATCACTTATGAACGCAGTGTTATTTTCCCCCTGAAATCAAATTTTGTTGCGTCGAAAATTTTACTGTTAATGTTCACGTAGGTAGGTTGAAAAAAAAACAATGCGCCGCATAAATAACACAGATTTTTGGAAATTGATCGAAATATATATTATAATATTTTCTCGTGATTTACTTGTCGTACTGTGAAGAAATTTATATCAGTGATATTTTCTAACAAATGTGGAAACTAGCGACCTCTAATATTGGTAATTAGCTTGAGTTTCAAAAAATTGTCAATTTTTGATTTACGAAGAATTATATTTTGTTCAAGATGGCTGTCGAAAACTGCATTAACAGCAATTATAAAATCACTCATATAAAACTGTTATTGAACAGATTTGCTGTCAGAATCATCATTAAAGCAACTGAAGAACAAAAACGCTTTATAAAAGCTTCGCGGAGCAGTTATAAAGCAGTCCCAACCTAAGAAAATTTCCCACGCAGACCGCGCGATTGTTCCCAACAAACACAGTTCTCATATAAATTTAAATTAAATAACTAAACCTTCATATAGATGATTTGTAGTAGCTTTTCAATTAGCAGATTTGTTCTTTAAAAACATTTATGAAGACCATCTAATGTCCACAGCATATGTGTTGCAATTTGTAGCTGTAAGAACGTTCAGTGCACAAAATGTAAAACAGTTTCTTAGTTATTCCAAACTTTAGTTGCAAGAACGTTGTAACAGCTTTACTAAGAAAATATTTTTGTTGCGAAGCACTATTTGCCCTATAAGTGATTTATAACAGCTGTGGGAAACCTTTATGAGACTTTTACAATACTAACGATGCATGTTTTGTAGCTATCATATTATTATTATTATGTCTATTAATTGTCTATATGGAAAAATTATAATGCAACTTTGTCCTAGGTGCCAGATTTGTATTACTAAAAGCTTTAAAGAAAATGTATTATTGACGCTGAATGGAGTAAATTGTGCATATTATAATAATTGCTGTCAAATGACATAAGCTTTAAACAGGTTTCTGCATAGCCCTTATGAAGCAAAAAGTTTTTTAATTGTTATATTATAGTTTCTTCATATAACATTCATAAAGCTGTTTTATAATTGTTATATTGCGGTTCTTTGAACTGTATTTTACTTCTAACGGACAGCTTTATAACTATTTACGAAGCATAATTATAAAACAGCAAATGGTTTCTTTGTAGCAGCATTCGACAGCAAATATAGCACTGTTATAAAACAATATTGCACAGGAAATCAATTATGCTATGTAGCATAGGCTCAAAGAACATTCTTGAGACTTGATATAAATCACTAATACAGCAGTTTTATTGAAAGTTTTGTAAATGTTCTTAAAACGAAAAATGTGCTACTATTAGCGTCGCTCACAACTAAATAGTGGAAATGAAAGCTTTTATACGAGACGTAGTTGAGGTTGCAACCTTTATAAATCAATAAAAAAACATATCTGTTTTTAAATTTCAATTATACAGCAAGTGTGCTACTTGGGTTGGAAGCTGACCTAAACATACGTGAGGGGACATTTTCCAACATTACATAAAAGTAGGTAATTGATTAGAGCTAGTCGAAAGGGAAGCCTAATTTAGTACACTCCTAAGTTATCAGGCAGTGAAATACCTCCCTCTTGGTGTTAAATTCGATGCAGAGTTCTTTAGCACAGAATTTGATTACTCTTACACAAACAAACCTTCATCACTTACACTGAAGGGAATGGTTCCAATCGCAAGACGGAATAATTCTCTTCTCCGCCCACTCAATAGGAAAAGTTCGCGTCGGAAGGCTGCGTGAGTCCTTCGCCGTTAGATTACACCGAAATAACATTTACTAACAACGAATAACCATAACAGGTAAATTTTGGTTGGTGATTTTCCGAACGTATTTTCGATCGGTAACTTGCATCGCCAAGCGCGAAATACGTTATCTGTAAGTCACGTGCTCCATGTATAAAACGATACCGAATTTCACGGCCAGATACCGCTGACTGTTGCTATTTTGATTTAAAATTGTCTGTATCATTTTGCTATACCTACATACGTTTTTATTTTAACACTGATTTTATTGTATAGTTAAATTAATAGAGTTTGTTTGATTTCATTGTGAGTATTATTTTAGTTTTGCAATAGTTCCAGAGAACCCTATCGCCGACTAGAATTTAAGGTATTTATCAACGACCAGAAATCCTACCGACCGACCGACCGAAGCAACACCCTGTATAGTCACAACAGGTGAAGCAACAGGATAGGTCGTTGTAAGACAAACCAAAAAAAATACACACGGTTGACCATAAGTGAATAAAAAACGACCATTTATAACAGGACTTTATATGTTAATATACTTTTGTGGAATATTCCTGTCCAGGAAGCAATTCTAATTCTCATAATCTAAGAATTTTTTTATTGCCATTTTAAATTAGCTACTGTCCGACTGGCATTAAAATGATCTCGTTTTTCAGATTGCCCTCATTAATGGCATGGCCATCGCCTGAGTACAGTCCAAACAGAAAAAAGTAAGTAAAATTAAAGTATAAATTTCAATCAAAAACTGAAAGCAATTGCATAAGGAATGCAATTTATATTTATTAAAACAGAAAAAATATTATAATAGAATATATGTAATTAATATTTGCCTCGTGTTATTGATTTATCGAAACAGAGTACTTCCTTATTAGATTTATTAGAGTAGGTACTACCGAAAAAATTAATGGTACGACTTTATCAAAAATTAAAATGCACAATTTCTGAAATGGGTTACCGCGCAAACTGCTATTGCGAGAGCTTGTTTGAATTACACAAATTTTTTCTTCAATTAGTTACAGCTCGAGATCGTGACCAGCACTTTTTTGCAAAACGCAAATGTGTACGAACCGAGCAGAAATATTTTGATCTCCAACCGTGTTTGTTTACCAGACCGACAAAAGGCGATTTTTTGCCCTCCAACAAAATCCTTTTCAATGTCAGATAGAATTAGCTCATAGACAATGATAAAATTTCCTCAAAAAAAGTTTGTGGCCACGTGCCCGCGGATAAATTAGCGGTTATTAACGTAATCGGGTTTAGTAGAAATTGAGATTCGTATCTAGTAACTGTCTCAGTTGAAAGTTCCTTCATAAAAAAATGACGGGAACATAATGGGATTGAACTTGTCAGGTCCGCTATTAAGAAGTCCAACACAGTACATTTATCTGATCAATATGTTATGATAGTCGCCATTTGATTTGTTTCTAAGGAACTACATCGGACAGCTCCTAGGTCACTTAACCAGAAAAACCATATTATTCCACCTGCTTGTGTTTTACGAGTTACCAGCTCCAGATGCGGTAAAATGAAATCCAGCTGAACTAAGAATTTGTGACTCATCGTGAACTAAATTCATTAAATTAAATTTTTCGTCAGAATCCCCTAAGAAAGCGAAACGTTGCATACAACTAAGTAGGCGCGAAAGTTAACAATTGCATTCACCCGTGTGCTATACTAGTAGCTGCATGTACCCTATAAATAAAAATAAAATGTTGTAGGCAGCTTTGAAATTTTGACATTCGCCGAATAAATATGGCATCGCGTCTATTTTAATATCTAATAATTACAATCCGTCCAAAAAGCATAGGTTGCGTCATAAATCCAACAGAATTTGAATTCTGTTCATGCATCTAAAATCTTAACTTCATAATGCTGAATGCATCATACTTGTCACCCCAACTCAAGGCATATTTTTATTGAATTTGTTCCATAAAATTTAGTCACCCTGTATAACTAATACGGGGTTGTGTGACTTTTGTTCTTCACCGTTTTCATATTTACATGTGTCTGTTAGAATTAGGAACTCGAGCTATTCGAAACGCGACAATAAATTACAAATTTTATGAGAGATTTCAATAGGCGGTCAAGCGACGAAACTGCTTAACTAATTTTATAGCTTCTTCAAAAGGCATTTAATTGATACAGAAAGCAGATATTTCATCGACATAAATGTATTTTTCCCATAAATCCAAATTTATGGCATTGATTGTAATTCTTTTCTGCATTTTTGTTTTTAGTCCATCAGAAGTGTTTTTTAATCCTTAATGATCGTTTAAAATTTTCAATTAGTACTTTAATTGCTTTACGGCGTCGTAAATCAGCCGACAGCGAATTCTGGCAACTTTTCAAATTTACGATTCACATTTTTTGATATCATCTGTGCCGCATAGCAGATGGACACTCGGAGATAACGTGAGAAATGAAAGGGCGCCGCGATAAGTTTCTAAGCGATCTTTCGGTAGTTTTTAATTGCGTTATTTGATAAAACAATAAAATATAATTATGAAACTGCCGCAAAACATGTCGTAAAATGTGTTATAGTTCGTTAATTCAGATGTTATTAGGATGCCAAAAGCTTTTATGGATCCGTGAAAGACCGCGGTAGTCAAAACGAAATGACTGGGAGTGTGTACCGATTCTGCCTTGATGGGTGGCGCGCCTGGCACTTCAGAGATTTATAAAACTAATGATTACTGAAGAAATCGAGTGATTATAAAAGGTGCCATGAGGAGCATTAAAACTTTATATTTTATCAAAGCTCAATCTGGACACGGCTAAATAAAAATTAAACTATTTGCACCTAAAATGCCCCTGGGTCATTGGGAGTGTTTTAATTTTCAATCACAACCCAATTCTCGCTACACCTGGATCCCATTAAAACGCCAATACTGAAAGTAAAGAACTGGAAATTTGTGAAATGAGATTGTAGGTATGTATTCTGTTGAACCAGCAAGGTGTCCTAGTGCTTGCTAATTCCGTTATTTTGAATGGAAGGCCCGTTTTGAAACTGCGTTTTTTTAACTGATTTTTCTTCAACATCTGTCAAGTAAAATTTCCTGCGAGCAGTGGTGGAGATAAAAGGGGATACTCGGATAATTTCATCAAAAGCAAAAAATTGCCAGTGGAGTATTTTTCAAATTGTATTTTTTTTGGGTTAAAAAACTTATCAACAAGCAAAATTATCGAAAAAATTACCGGGGGTAAATACATAAGAGATCATTTTTTATCGATAAATACATGTTTATTTGTATGAAAGTTTTATTGTCATGGCAAATAATCGAGAATCAAGGTAGTGAAAAAATCGCGAGAGCTTGCTCGAGCGATTTTTTCTGCTTCCCTTGATTCGAGATTGTAAAATTTTCTTGCCTTATGTTTATATCTCTTGTAGTTTGGATTCTAGAAGATCCAGGTCTCAGGTTGTTTATTAAACTAGCATGATGTTCCTCTTCTAACTGTAAATAAGGGCCTAATGACTTAGCATTTGCATGTCCAGTCATTTTGATGAGCTGTTCTTCCGGGACACCTGATTTAGCAAGATTTGATACAGCACTTGATCGATTTGAATGATTCGTTATTTTGTTTGTCAGAGTATCAAGCCCTATTCTTTCAGCAGATTGTTTGGTCCATTTTCCAATCTCATTTACTCCATAAGGCATATTTTTGTACCATTCAGAATTGCTTTTATTCTAATAAGGATTTACAGTCAGAAATAGTCGATCTGACGTAATTCTATTAGTGCGTTTAGAAATAAGCTTTTTAAATAACCTTACCGGGCACATATCGAGATTATTGTAATTAGGCACTAACTGTCTGATAATTTTTGAGCTCCACCCTGGCATGTTTTGGAAAAAATCGGGTTGTATTCAATTCTTCCGGTTAAGTTACCATTTGATTTCTTTTCCTCTTCAAAAAAATGCACTTTGCATTTTGCTGCCTCTCCCCCTCTCCAGGCTAGTTCGAATCGTATTATATGATACAGTTTTTTTTGAAGTCCTTCTGGACAATCTTCGTTCCACAGATTCATTATTGTATATGTTACGGTTAAAGTACTTACTTAGCTAGTGTATAGACTAGCTGGATGGTATATAAAGTAACCAAGCGGCGGGTTATTTTAGTAGAAATTCATCTTTCCACTAGAATAACTGCGAATCTTGGATAGTTCATATACTATCCAGCCAGTTTATAAATTAACCAAAAATTATGGCTAAAGTATAAACCACAAAGAAAGTAAATAAAACAACCATTGTTCTTAGATAGTTTGTAAAGTATCCATAACTATTTGGATAAAGCATGAACTTTTCATTTCTAGTAGTAGAACATAACTAATTCTCTAGCTAGTACATAAACTAACCAATATTTTCCTTGGTTAATGTTGCATAATTAATCAAACACTACTTGGGCAAAACACGATGCACGTGTCGCGGTACTGGGGATCATTTGTAAGAAACTGTCTTTAGCAATAGTGGTAGTTGCGTACAGGTACAATCCCGTAGTGACCGTGTACTAGGAGAGCATTCTAAGAATCACCCGGGTTGTTTACCTAGGTACCTGAACATAGAATTTTGAATTTAGTCCCATTTCGTGCTTTCCCGTTTCGTGCGTCGCGTCGATGAAAATTTCTCTCCTATTTTTTTCAAATGTTAATGTTTTTGTTTTGGGGGGGGAGACTTAAACGCTCCGCTCACTTAGCGCTCTCCGTATTCACACCACATTTTCTATTAAATTTTACAAAAGAAAATTCTGCTTAGTTTATATACTAACCAACGAATGAGCTATTTTGTATTACTAGAACTGAAGTTCACACTTTGTCCAAATAGTTATGGATAGGTAGTTTACAAACTGTCTAAAAACAATAGTTGTTTTATTTACTTTCTTTGTGGTTTGTACTTTAGCCATCATTCTCGGCTAGTTTATAAACTGGCTGGAGAGTATATGAACTAACCAAAATTCGCAGTTATTTCATTGGAAATGTGAATTTCTAGTAAAATAACCAGCCGCTTGGTTACTTTATATACCATCCAGCTAGTTTCTACACTAGCCACGTAAGTACTTTAACCGTAACATATATATTTCTTTCTTACTCAGAGCAGTCGACCTTTATTGCTTCCTCTTTCCGAGAATAGACTGAAGCTGCTTTCGTTTCGCATTTTTTGCATCCCTTGCTTGTTTGAATTTAATGTCTGCAAATGGATTAAATTTTCGGGCGTACTCTTTGTAGTATTTTTCTAGAAGGAGTTTTGCAGTAACATTCCACATGGTCTTTATAACGCATTCTTTATAATCTTCACCATCAGCTCTCTTTATATTAAAAGCCCAATCATTCATTATTAGTCCAAGCTCTTGATTTGAAGTAATTTCTAGAAGTTCATAATGCTTCTCTTTTAAAAAAATTTCGAACTGTTTCCATATTGACTTTTGATTGTTAACTGTACTCCTCGGCGTAACACTCTGTACAGTTTTTTGAATATCTTCCAAAGATTCTTGGCCAAATCTTGCCATTTCAAAACGACGATGTTGCAAGAAAACTCGAAAATAATATGACAGTGACAGTTGCCAAGGTAGAAATTTCAAAATTATCATTCACAGCATAGTTGATTAAAATCAAGGCGCATATTTATCAGTTATTGGGAGAGCTAGGTAGGTTTTTATCGTTTACAATGACAGTTGATTGGTCGATTTTAAGAAATTGAAGAAATATAATTGGCTCTTAGAATAGGCGTGTATTAACCGAAATAATACACGCTTCTAGACCCAAATGAAATGTTCCTATTGGTCAATTTGACGATGAAAAAATTAATCATGAATATAGTTGAACGCTGGATCTTTAAACATAATTTTTATTCGCAAATTTTTTAATTTACATAAAGTATTTGGTAAGAGATGTAGCCACCACTTCGCTACTTTAAATACTTCTTCCGCTTTTTACTTGTTCGAAATGATTTCGAAGCATCTAAATACGCACTCGCAATGTGATGAAACGCGCTGAACCGCAGTGATATATTAACAACAGACAAGTAGCGAGGCACAGACTTTAATAGTTCCATTAACCGTGACAAATGTATGGCAAAAGTGTCTATTTTCCATGCAGTTAAGAAATTGCAAAATGCGCGTTTTTAAACGCGCCGGTTGGATGTCGCATTGACGCGCATACATATCACCGGTAACAGATTTGCTCCGTCGCTGAAAGCAGTAACTAGAACACAGTTTATTAACATCTTACACCTGTACCGGCGTTCGTACGGATCGTACCTTACACAATACAGGAGCAGAATACTTCGGAATGGCAGCTGCTTTTCAGCAAGACGGCAGCGGTTGTGTAACGTATTTTGACTCGATTTATTCGAAGAGACTTCCGTCGGCTGCAAAGAAAAGGACTTTGTTTTATAAATGTATTCGTATGTCAGCCTAGACACAAATATTGAACGAAACAAGTAGAAGTTTGTTACTTTTTGAATGCCGTTTAGAAGGATTTGATTTTTGACATATGTGGGACGATATGTAGTACGCGCATTAATCCCTAGACTATAGGGATAGGGGAGGTCACTAATTCACCTCAGTCTACCGGTTTTCGAAAACCTTTATCAAAAAATAGAGTACATACATGTGATAAGGACGACTTTATTTGTATAGGGTAATTTTTTAGAAAAACGAATATATGTATGATACAACATCATAGTGAAACCAATGAAGGAATCCAAAAGTGTAATCGAATACAAGGTCTTCTGTTAAAAAAAAAAAACAAAATCAGAACTCAAAAGCAAGACGTTCAAATTAGCGGACGCTTGGATTTGGATCACCTCATTGTCAGATACATCAAAAACCTTATTAGTTTCAAGTTGTAAAAAATCCGATTTTTCAAGACCTTGCGGATTAGTGTAGATAGGTACCTACTATGAGAGACTCCAACGGCAGGTTAGACGAGGAAATCTACTTAACGCTATCTAGATCCTGGGAGTTAGCTTTGAAATGCCATCTCCGCTGTGCTTTTTGTTGCACATCCGTATAAGGAAATCGGAAAAAATCCTCCCCGCCCATATCCTCTACACAACAATGGCAAAATGAATCGATTCTCTCTGCCGATATAGAATCATCTTCATCTACAGTTATTATACCTACGTTATATTGTAAATCAATTACATATCATTAGATTACAAGCCACACTCGCACAAAAGGCTGCCGGATTTTTTTCTTTGCCAAGCCGCCTATATAAATTAATATCCAGCGTTGTGTCTTCGATGTTACGGCTCTAGGCTATGTCAACGACCTGTCATCTGTCAAACATCGGGATCCAATTTTCTAGCATTGGTCAAGGGCATGTTCACAGGAGTGTTCTAACACGACTTTACCTAATACAACTTTCGTGTAGGTATAAATTATAAAAAAACGTGTAGGTTTAAGATTTTTGATCAAGTTTGTACGAAAGAGGATATTTGTATTTAAGTTAAGTACGCACTCTTGTGGAGAAGCCTATGTACAGCTTGCATCATTTTCGGTTTTTAGGCGGTTAATGAACGCATATCGTGCCACAAAATTCATAGATGCCATTATTTATGGGTTAGTAATTGAAATTTAATAATAGTTCTTTGAATAAATCTACAAAGCATGACTGTTATTATAGGGTTTAGTGGTCCGATAGTATATAGGTAGGTACTTCTTGTGTTCAGTCGCGCTGCGACTCAGTAAATTGAATAAATGTGTGGTGCGTGAAGAATGCATTAGAGAAACGGGAATTTGTTCAAAGAAATGTTTTTAACATTATATTATATTATATTATATTATATTATATTATATTATAGTATATTATATTATATTAAATTAAATTATATTGTTTGTGGAAAAGGTAGAACAAAACAGCCGACCAGTTGTGTAATAAACAGGTGCTGCCGCGGAAACGGAATATCGCGATCCATTCGCCTGGACGGTTGTTTAAATAGGTATAGTAACAAATAAAGCTGGCCCACGACCGCGTAGGCCTCACAACAAAATCAGCTGTTGCATAAGAACGCCGGGTCCATTCTCCAAGTCTTTGATTCCATCAACACGACCTGATTCTGAGTGCGTTATGTAGTGATAGTATTTCTTCCTCTATGCCATCGAACCTTAAACAATATGTGGGTGCTTCAGAAAACATTTTTATATCAAAAGATTGATTATTCACGAAACTGATTTGCATATAATATGTAATTGACACTTCTTTCTGAATCCTATTCGGCAACCTATTTTTAGAATTCCCTCCTACGCGCCCATAGCCTACCGCAATCCAGCCCATTTTATTTCCATGTAAACAATAACGTCAGCTGACACAGATTTTCCGTAAAGATAAGACTAACCTCTGCTCCAGGCGCATTTTTTATCCTGTCCAAACTAATTACAGCGGCAACCTTAGGCCCGGAATCTCAAAAATTAATCGATCCGTCTAAACAGCGACCTTCGCAAGAAATTTTCCTTCGTCATCGCGTAATATCGTGCCCAAGAAAATTGTGTATGACACCAACAAGGCCGCGTGCATTTTAAAATTTCTAACTACTCATGTAGTGTAACTAATCAAAATATATGAAAAGTAATTAGTTTATACCTGGAAGTGAAGGCTAAGAGTTTGCTTTATTTAGATGTGTGTACGTATTGCGTGGCAATTTTTATTAAGTCGGTTATATATCGCGGACTTAATTGCCCGAAAATGCAGCGATTTTAAGCGGACCTCGGGTGTTTTAAGGTTGCCCATTATCCGGAATTCGGTATATATTTTCTGCTCTTGTAATTAGCCCTCGGCTTTAATTGGGCAGGCCTTGATTGGGAGGCTACCTCATCTAATGTGGCTGATTAAATTGTGGAAGAAAATGATTAATTTCCTTGCCGGGCTACTGCGAAATGCAAACTACTAACATGCTATTATACCGTGTGACAAACTTCCATGTGTACATGGGGAAATAACATGGGCAATTACATTTTTGGGGATTCCTGCTCCCCATGTGTAGTTACAGTGGTGGTAAAGGTAGCAATCGAAAGATTATTTTTTTCTGCGTATGAGGATATCAAAAACTCTACAACTTTCCAATTTATTAAAGCATTAAAAGCAAAAATTACATTAATAATTTTCTAACTAAAACACAGAAATTTATCAGATTATCCATGACAACTTAATTTATTCTAATCACGGACGTCTTTGATTTTTATGGATTTTCTGAACTGTCAACATTTAAAAATGAACAAAAATATTTATTCAGTTCAAGAAAAGGTTTTCATTGTGAAAATATTTTACGGCGGCAATAGTTTGCGCGTACTCCATGCCTTATTTTCTGTAAAATTCAATAACGGTCCTATTCCTTCGGTATAACAACAAATAATTTAGTAAGAAATTTGAAGGCTGGGAATCTTTCATCGAAAGAAGTTAATTTTTACTAATACGCAAACTTGTTTTTTTATTTAGATAATTCTCATTCACATTATTATTGTCATTACCTATAGTTGACAATTAATTGATTACTGGTGTGGATGTTTCGTTGGTGAATGCTGGTCCATAGTTTAGGGTAAATTGTAGGTGTCGTCTAACCTATTAAAAAGTTTTTGGGAAAATGTTAAAGCAGTAAAATGAAATAATAAAAATTAAATTACTTTAATTTTACTGCAATTATGAAAAATTTAACAAGCGGCAACGTTTGTTTATTTTGCTCTAATGAATTTTGTAATCTGGCAATTTAATACTTATTTATTTCATATCTAGGTAAGGACAAAGAGTTATTAATATACAATGAAATTAAAGTAACATAAAAAAAATAAAAATAACTATGACAAATATTCAAATAAACCCCCATTCTGTATCAGACAGTATCCCAGCATATTATAGAAAGAATTTCTCACATTCGCAAGTTGCCGATCGTTTATTAAGTTGCATTCCGCCAAAAATAGCATTCCTTAAAGAATCAATATTTGGGTGACGAGTTTTATAAATCTTATTTTTTAAATGACCCCACAAGAAAAAGTCACACGGTGCCAGATCGGGAGATCTAGCTGGACAGTTTATAGCACCACCACGACCAATCCAGCTCTCTGGAAATATTTCATTTAATAATTCCCTCACTTGTGCTCCAAAATGTGCTGGGAATCCGTCATGTTGAAACCAGACCTCCCGATTCGCATGTGCAACTTCTTCTAATGCAGGGCCAATATGGTTAATTAAAAGATCTAAATAAGCTTCTGAATTTAAATTTCCCTGTATTTCAAATGGTCCTATAATGCTTTTATTAAAAATGCCTGCCCAAATATTGATTTTTTGAAGGTATTGCGTTGTAGTGGCTAGATTTATTCTGGGATTTTCCTGGGCCCAATGCCTAACGTTTTGTGAATTTGGCTCTTGATTTAAAGTGAAGGTACACTCATCGGTAAAACAAATTGATGAGAGGAAGCTGCGATCCCGATTAGCCGGTTCTTGCATTTCTTCACAGAAAGTTTGCCTTGATTCTTCATCAAAAGGAAGTAGGTAACTCTTGGTGACATTGGAATTTAAAGGGATGATATTTGTTTTTTTTTATTATGTTACGGACAGTTTCTCTTGAAACATTACATTCTAGGGCAATAGACCTTAAACTAGATGTTGGACTAGCAGTTATCAGGCCTATTACCACTTCCTCTACCTCAACATTTAGATTTCTTGGAACGACTAAACAAATAAATGCTAAGATTCATTTTAGTTTTGTTTCACTCCACGTTATCACTTGTTAAATTTCTCATAATCCCAGTAAAATTTAAGTTAGCGAAGAATAAGGAATTAGCAACTAGGTAATAATAATAAGCGACTCAGAATTATCTAAATAAAAACCAAGTAAATTTATTAGTAAAAATTACCTTCTTTCAATGAAAGATTCCCAGTATCTTCAAATTTCTTAACTAAATTTTTTATTGTTGTTACCGAAGGAATAGGACTGTTATTGAATTTCACATTAAATAAGTCCCGGACTACCCGCAGACTATTGCCGCCGAAAAATGTTTTCACAAAGAAAACCTTTTCTTCAACTGAATAAATATTTTTGTTCATTTTGAAACCCAAATTTTAAATTGTCGATAAATAATGTTGACAGTTCAGACGAATTAGAAATTAGAATCGAGGGAGTCTTTGATTAGAATAAATTAAATTGTCATAGGTAATCTGATGAATATCCGTGTTTTAATTTGAAAATTATTAGCGTAATTTTTGCTTTTAATGCTTTAATAAATTGGAAAATTGCAGAGTTTTTGATATCCTCATACGCAGAAAAAAATAGTCTTTCGATTGCTACCTTTACCACCACTGTAACTACACATGGGGAGCAGGAATCCCCAAAAATGTAATTGCCCATGTTATTTCCCCATGTACACATGGAAGTTTGTCACACGGTATGTGTATCAGTATCTTACAAATATGCCACTAAAGTTGAGTTCTTCTCTTGTTCTAGTAGCCTAATGTTTTAAACCTCATGAGCACAGTGACACTCAAGCGTTTCTCTGACAACATCAGCATCCTCTACTATTTAAGTCCCTCGAAAAATATTATAAATCATCGATATTATAAATCATCGATTTCTGTGAACAATAAGGGCACCTATCGCTTCAACACTTCCCTCTTCTTGGTTGGGTTCGATAAAATCTTGCAAGATCTTAAGATAACAACGTCTGGCACATTTTGGAACCCCTGGAGTGTTTCCTTGGTAACGTGAACGTTGGAAATAATTACCATCGTCTGTGTCCATTTAAAAATACATTATCGTAATCAAATGATTGATTGGCAAGGCCGCGCCATTTTCACCGCAATTTCAACGATAAAGGTACAATATCAAGGCGTTTTAATTTCGCAACGCGAGCAATAGAACGTTTCAGAAGTTAATTATGTATGGTGCATTTTCTAAACGGCCAGTTT
The DNA here is from genome assembly GCA_963966045.1 of Xestobium rufovillosum. Classification (NCBI taxonomy): domain Eukaryota; kingdom Metazoa; phylum Arthropoda; class Insecta; order Coleoptera; family Ptinidae; genus Xestobium; species Xestobium rufovillosum. Next base: position 5,591,073 of record OZ014499.1, on the reverse strand, counting down.
AGTAAAATAAATGAAAAACTGACAAAGCTAATTTATTTTTTATGTCGAGTTCCGTCTTAGCCTACTTTCTTTGGTAATAACGCTAATGATGACAGTAATCGATAGTTTAATAATACGGTAGTTGATCCTCTGACTACACGTCAGTTCTAAACTATTTAGTTATTCTTAACCGCAATCTGTGAACGAGTACCCGGAGAAAAACGCAGATCGAAAGAGCGCTTTACATTATAATTCTGCGGAGCAATATAATGTTCTTAACGAGTTCTGCACGAGATAGTAAGTGTTGCTATTTTGCTCAAACATGCATAAACTACAAAATGGAGATTTATAAATAGTTTCACAGTTATGAGACGCATCCATTCATGTCTTTAAATGTCCTTGGATTTGTCTAATAGTTCAGTCAAAACAAGCTGAATATTTGATATTCAAAGCGAAGATGGATATTCAAGCTGAAGAGGCTATAAAAGAACTTTTACCCCAGAAATCAAGGCAACTGTTTCAAAAACAGTTTGGCATGTTTCAACATTATGGTCAGTGTACTCGATGCTGACATCTAAGCTAATTATAGAAAATAATCTAGACAGCAGCAAATGTCTAACGCTACTGGTATTTCTGGAAAGAAAGAACGATGAGTACAAGCCCAAGAAATCAAGAGTTTTAGATGCATATCAAGTTCAGAAATTTCTTCAAGAGGCATCAGATGAAGACCAATTGCTAATAAAGAAAAGAACAGGTCAAATTTTTACATTTACAGAACTGTGTTATAGTAACACAATCCAGTTTAGAGCTATTTGTGAATGTTATTGGCATAATAGCGTCATTTTCCATGTACCATCCATATTCCAAGATGTTTGGAATATTTGGGCTTGTTTGCCAAGCCGTTTTATATACAGCACACTGTAAAAAAGCTCTTTTTACATGAAAGTTAAATGCGCTTTGCGTAGGAGGCAGATCTCTGAAAGCAAAACATATCATTTTTCTGATGAGACAAAAATTGGGTTAGTGAGTGATTATCGACGAGAAAGGCTCTCTAGGAGACCGAGACGACAAGAAAGACTAACTTTTGCCAGAGAAGTTGTTCCTTATCAAGGCGGAACAGTAATGTTTTGAGGGGAGTATAACGTATGGTCGTCGGACTCCACTTATTCACGTGCCGCAAACCATGACGGGAAACATTTGCGTCCAAAACATTATCCAACCAATCATCCTTTCATTCGAGAAAATTTTGTTTTTCTTGACGATAACGCACAAGAAGGGTTGTCAATTTGCTACGGGAAGGGAATATTCCAAGAATGAATTGACCAACAAACTCACCTGACTTGAATCCTTGTGAGAACGTGTGGGATATGCTAAAAAGGGTCATTTTAAATGGAGATAACCCCCCTTTCATCCTTCAGGAGCTAATTGTTGTTGCTGAAGAAGAATTGTTTAGTAAGTTTGTAACCACCGGTCTTCTTGCAATACCACTATCTACGAAAATTCTAATCGATAGTTCTCTTCAAAAACTGCTTCCATTTCGTCCACAGTCATTTCCAATTATATTGCAAATTAGATTCAATTAAATTAAAATTTTTGTTCTGCAATTTTAAGGGGAAAATTTCCGATGAATTATTTTTATAATAACCAGAATAATATGCATATCTTCACGGCCATCTCTGTAGAAGGCAACAAACAATCCGGCGCCGCCAAACGAAAAATTTACCGTGACTCGCCTCTTAAATTTTACTAGTAAAAATCGTTTCACATGGTTTTCTCTCCTTAATTACATTTTCTCATCGGCCAGGCACCTCTAATTTTTTTGCTTCCCGTCTATACACGTGAATAACTTGGCTTTTCGGCGTTTCCGCCGTCACGCAGTCTGCACGCATATGTAAATAACGCATCTGGTATATTTTAATTATAAAACAAACATGATAGACACATGCGAGATTCTGTTAATTATGCGTGTACGAAATTTGAGGTTAAAAAACAAATTAAAAATTTATTGTATAAATAAATTTGTGCCTAATTATAAAATCATTTTTATGTGGATATGTTTGTTTGTATACCGTGTGACAAACTTCCATGTGTACATGGAGAAATAACATGGGCAATTACATTTTTGGGGATTCCTGCTCCCCATGTGTAGTTACAGTGGTGGTAAAGGTAGCAATCGAAAGATTATTTTTTTCTGCGTATGAGGATATCAAAAACTCTACAACTTTCCAATTTATTAAAGCATTAAAAGCAAAAATTACATTAATAATTTTCTAACTAAAACACAGAAATTTATCAGATTATCCATGACAACTTAATTTATTCTAAGCACGGACGTCTTTGATTTTTATGGATTTTCTGAACTGTCAACATTTAAAAATGAACAAAAATATTTATTCAGTTCAAGAAAAGGTTTTCATTGTGAAAATATTTTACGGCGGCAATAGTTTGCGTGTAGTCCGTGCCTTATTTTCTGTAAAATTCAATAACGGTCCTATTCCTTCGGTATAACAACAAATAATTTAGTAAGAAATTTGAAGGTTGGGAATCTTTCATCGAAAGAAGTTAATTTTTACTAATACATAAACTTGTTTTTTATTTAGATAATTCTCATTCACATTATTATTGTCATTACATATAGTTGACAATAAATTGATTACTGGTGTGGATGTTTCGATGGTGAATGCTGGTCCATAGTTTAGGGTAAATTGTAGGTGTCGTCTAACCTATTAAAAAGTTTTTGGGAAAATGTTAAAGCAGTAAAATGAAATAATAAAAATTAAATTACTTTAATTTTACTGCAATTATGAAAAATTTAACAAGCGGCAACATTTGTTTATTTTGCTCTAATGAATTTTGTAATCTGGCAATTTAATACTTATTTATTTCATATCTAGGTAAGGACAAAAACTTATTAAAATACAATGAAATTAAAGTAACATAAAAAAAGAAAAATAACTATAACAAATATTCAAATAAACCCCCATTCTGTATCAGACAGTATCCCAGCCTATTATAGAAAGAATTTCTTACATTCGCAAATTGCCGATCGTTTATTAAGTTGCATTCCGCAAAAATAGCATTCCTTAAAGATCAATATTTGGGTGACGAGTTTTATAAATCTTATTTTTTAAATGACCCCACAAGAAAAAGTCACACGGTGCCAAATCGGGAGATCTAGCTAGCCAGTTTATAGCACCACCTCGACCAATCCAGCTCTCTGGAAATATTTCATTTAATAATTCCCTCACTTGTGCTCCAAAATGTGCTGGGCATCCGTCATGTTGAAACCAGACCTCCCGATTCGCATGTGCAACTTCTTCTAATGCAGGGCCAATATGGTTAATTAAAAGATCTAAATAAGCTTCTGAATTTAAATTTCCCTATATTTCAAATGATCCTATAACGCGATTATTAAAAATGCCTGCCCAAATATTGATTTTTTGAGGGTATTGCGTTGTAGTGGCTAGATTTATTCTGGGATTTTCCTGGGCCCAATGCCTAACGTTTTGTGAATTTGGCTCTTGATTTAAAGTGAAGGTACACTCATCGATAAAACAAATTGATGAGAGGAAGCTGCGATCCCGATTAGCCCGTTCTTGCATTTCTTCACAGAAAGTTTGCCTTGATTCTTCGTCAAAAGGAAGTAACTCTTGGTGACATTGGAATTGAAAGGGATGATATTTGGTTTTTTTTAATATGTTATGGACAGTTTCTCTTGAAACATTATATTCTAGGGCAATAGACCTTAAACTAGATGTTGGACTAGCAGTTATCAGGCCTATTACCATTTCCTCTACCTCAATATTTAGATTTCTTGGAACGACTAAAAAAATTAATGATAAGATTAATTTTAGTTTTGTTTCACTCCACGTTATCACTTGTTAAATTTCTCATAATCCCAGTAAAATTTAAGTTAGCGAACAATAAGGAATTAGCAACTAGGTAATAATAATAAGCGAATCAGAATTATCTAAATACAAACCAAGTAAATTTATTAGTAAAAATTACCTTCTTTCAATGAAAGATTCCCAGTATCTTCAAATTTCTTAACTAAATTTTTTATTGTTGTTACCGAAGGAATAGGACTGTTATTGAATTTTACAGAAAATAAGTCACGGACTACCCGCAGACTATTGCCGCCGTAAAATGTTTTCACAATGAAAACCTTTTCTTCAACGGAATAAATATTTTTGTTCATTTTGAAACCCAAATTTTAAATTGTCGATAAATAATGTTGACAGTTCAGACGAATTAGAAATTAGAATCAAGGGAGTCTTTGATTGATAGTCTTTCGATTGCTACCTTTACCACCACTGTAACTACACATGGGGAGCAGGAATCCCCAAAAATTTAATTGCCCATGTTATTTCCCCACGTACACATGGAAGTTTGTCACTCGGTACAATACAAAGTGTGCGCTAAGTGACATGTATTTTTACCAGTGGCTGCTCGTAATGGAGGGCTCCAGAAAGTTTTTTAAGGAAAATTAAACTAAATCACATCTCACTAAATGAGCCGACACTGTTTTTACTGATGATATATTCCTTTAGCGCTGAGCTTTTCCTTTAAATAACACAGATAAATTTGATGTGTGTCAAACGCGACTAAGCCGAGTGATCTTATCGATCGTGTATGTGTCACTTAAATTTTAGATATGATCGATACGTTCCCCTGGTCCATTTGCCGCATCGGGTTTTTAAATTAATTGTAGCTACAAAGGAACTGTAATTAATTAATGGCATAACACTGGTAAATGTGCAATAGATTATTGTTAGATTTCGCGATAAAGATCTGAAATAAACTTAAACATAATTACAGTGAACCGAATGAGGTTTTCTAGACAGGGTGTCTCCGACAGTCTGTCTCAATCGAAATTCTTCTGTTATTTTGTTGTACTTATATAATATGCGCAAAAATTGATTGCTGAAAGTATTGAGCTGTACAGGTTGTCCTATTTACGTTGTGATTTGAGGGTTTCTTATAGAAGCCTCGGGGTTTTCGCTTAATTTTTGTAGGTGGTACTGTCATTTGGACAGATGAAACTCACATGAGCAGCGTAGGATTATTTAACAGGCATAATGTGCGTCACTGGTCTGATACAAATCAGCACCAAACTTTTGAACGTCAGAGGCAAGGACGTTTCGGATTTAACGTTTCGTGTTTTATTTTGGGTGGTCAACTAGCATACCAAATTTTTTATGAAAACTTAACTGGATTGAGGTACATTAATTTATTGAATATTAACGCAGAGGCGATAATGGAAAATGTTCCGTTAATAAGCATAAACAGGGTATATTTCCAACAATTCTGCAATAGTTAGAAATTATTTAGAAAATCATTTTCCGGGTAGATGGTTGGGTACAAATGGACCTATATTGTGGCCTGCAAGATCACCGGATCTGAGTATATTAGACTTTTTTGTTTGGGAATATACATACGAAGATACAACAATCAAGTCGAGCTAGCAGAGGCAACACATGCAGCTTTCCGATATTTGCAAGCCCATCCTATTTTTTTTTAATTAATGCCATCAATCTATTAACTAAAAGATGTAGATTATGTGTTGAAAAACATGGCAATCAATTTGAGCAGTTCCTATAATTTTGTTGTTTGTTGTTTTTCTTGTTTTTGTTTGTTTTGTTTGTTTGCTGTTTTTTCTGTTTTTGTTGCTTTTATTTCAGTTGTTATTAAAAGTTGCTAACATAAAATCACGGGTATGTTATATTTGCTAAAGGTAAAAAGTACCAAATATATAAATTTTAAAACAAGACGATGGCGTAATCGCTTAAAAATAGTTTTTACTGCAAATATGAAGAGATCACATCCTGGAGTACGACCAGAGTTATTTATAACAATAAATTCTAATGACTTTAAGCATTATATCAATTTTCAAATATAAATTAGTCCGGACGAAGCAATAAAACACATTATTATTCACAATGGATACATTTTCCATGGACTCGTCTACATATATAACCTAAACAATTTATTTCAAGTTTAAAACAATATTATTCTGTTAAGTTCAGGAACAGCAATTTGGCGCGATGAACTTGCATAAGCAGTGCTCGACACACTTCTTCGACAACGTCCTTTCTATGTAATTAGTCCGATAATAACAATAATAACTTGAGTTATTTTCTTCTAGTAATAAACTTAGGTTGCGGGTCTCCTCGCCAGGCATTTTATTAATTAATCCTTATAAGATTAAATATAACGCAAATTAAATTTTAATATGCGATGAAAAGTGCACGTGCCCTGCCTGCAGTTGCATAAAATGTAAAGAAGATGCACGGAAATAGCAGAGTCACACGGCTTGCTGCAACCTGCTGCTGATTTGAATAGTAGAGTTGGTTATATATTTTTCAAACTAAACTAAAAGATGATACGCGCTATAAGTTCGAGAAAAAGATAAACGAAGTACTAAAAGGCGCAGGTGAAAGAAAACATACAGATCGGAGATTATCAAATATTGTTTCTTTATATCCTAGTGCCTAAAGTAATTACATAATTTTTTGGCCTAGAACTATCACACATCATCTACTAATTGTGCGAATAATAAATTGGTTATTTCTGAACAATTTCGATACGTAGGTTCTTGCCGAGCTCTGTACGACTCTTTATGTTCTTGCAGCTGGACAAATTGTTGGTCAGCTTCTGCTAGAGAAGGAAGTCGTTACTTATCGTGTTAGAATGCCCGTAATTTGAGAGAAATTCTCACTGAAATTAAGGCTACTTAATCTTGATCGACAATTTTACCTGGTAATTGTATAAGTATACCCTGGCGCGCACGGACGAAATAAAAATGTGATTTCTCTTTGTCATGTACAGGACTGCTCGGCAGTAATTAGGGATTGTTGTACAGAGGCTACACAATAGGGATTTATCTCCTACATTGATGGTGATTTTGTAGTCTACTATTCCATTTGTATTATGTTTCTCTCTGATGGTGTGCATGGGGAAAAGCGAAGCAACCTTTCGACTGCACGCACTAATAATAAACAACGCTGTGAGATCCACCATGTGTCTGGTAGTGTACTAGTATGTGCACGATAATCGAACGATAGAAGAACGATAAGAAGCTGGTAGAAATTATTGTGCCATAGCCACGCAATAATAATTCTTTTTGTTAGGCGCCAGGATTACGTACTTTTTATATTATTTGACTCTATTGACATCAGATCATTTCTGAACTTCAAAGTAAATCATCGAATTCAAAATCAAGGTCTCCTTACTTTACAGAATTATTTTGCAATGCTGCTTCTTTTCTTATGTGGCAGGGATGGTGTTAGAATTTTTGATAGGTTATACATACGTTCTGAATTTGGCGAGTTTGATGACATTGATGAATCCTTTGGGTCGGATAAAATTTCAGTTTTGTTGTTTGAGTTTGAGTGAGAGCTGGGTATCGTCTTCCACGATCTTCTGTTGTTAATTTTACGACATATCATGTTGCGTCAACTTTTGTGACCATACAGGGTGTTGCTTCAGTCGGTCGGTCGGTGGAATTCTGGTCGTCGATAAATACCTTAAACTCTAGTCGGAGATACTTTTCTCTGGAACTATTTCAAAACAACTAAAATAATACGGTGCAAATAAACAAAATCTATTAATTTAAATATATACCTACATAAAATAGAATAAAATCAAAACGAATGTACAGTAAAAAGAAGATGTATACAATTTTAATCAAAATAGTCACGGCCAGCGGTATCTGGCGGTCAAATTGGGTAGGTATTGCTTGATGTGAGCATGTGACTTATAGATAACGTATTTCGCGCTTGGAGATGTAAGTTACCAATCGGGCACAAGTTAGGAAAATCACAAACCAAAATCAACGGTTGCATGTAAATCGTACTACCTTATGGCTATTCGTTGGGACTCGCGCAGTCTTTCGACGGCTACCCTTCTTGACGTTATTTTGACGTCCCGAGGTGTACGAGTTCAGGAGGTTGGTGTTTGTCCAGCACCGCAGATTACGAACTAATATTCTGTAGTATTAATGTCAAAAAAGTAAAAGAAACTCCGTTATTCAAAACATACAGAGATTTTAGAAACTTTAATTACTCACAATTTGATTCACAACTGCGTTCTGTCCCATGGAGAAACATTTTCGACATGAACGATGTTGATGCTAAGGTTGAGTTTCTGAACAGTAGTATAGTCGCGTTGCTGGACATTAATGCACTTCTTAGAATTGTCAAGATAACTAGGCCGTACACGCCATGGAGAACGGATTCCGTTCGAGCAATTACGAGGGATAGAGATAATATGCTTACTAAATTTAAATCCACAAGAAATCCTTCGGACTGGCGGGGGTATAAGTGCCTTAGAAACATGGCAACGTCTCTAATACGAAGGGAGAAAAAAGCTTACTATTCGACTAAGTTTAAAGGCAGTACCCTGATTGAGTCTTGGCAGATTTTGAGAACTCTCAATTTTCAGTCTCGTAAATGTAACAGTAATAATAGCAAGTTCCCAAATTCTATATCTGATGTGAATGCCATTAATGATTAATTTGTCAATTCCATTCCCAGTGTTTCCCCAGATGAATCTACCATGAAATTTTATAGTGATCATGTTAGGGATGGCGTTTGTTCTCAACTAATCTTCTCTCCTGTGAGTGATATTGAGGTACTTAATATAATATCGCATATTAAGAGTAAGGCTATGGGCCTTGACGGTATTAATATTGCAACAATAAAGCTATGTTTGCCCTTTTTACTGCCTTACATTACTCATATAATAAATTTTTGTATTATTAATTCTGTATTTCCCTCCTAGTGGAAGGTTGCTGGAGTCGTTCCTATCCCTAAGATTACAAATCCCACCAGTTTTAGTCACATTCGTCCTATTAGTATTTTACCTACTATGTCGAAGGTTCTGGAGAGAGTTTTGGCGAATCAAATTGAATTTCACATAAGAAAATACAATATTTTACCCAAGTACCAGTCCGATTTTAGAAAAGGTTATAGCTGTAGTACAGCGATGTTAAATGTTACAGACGATATTTTTAAATCCTGGGATGAAGGAAAGCTCTCTGTTTTGGTGCTGCTGGACTTCTCCAGGGCCTTCGACACTTTGAATCACCGTCTCCTGAGCTCCATTTTACATTATATTGGTTTGGGTCCTTCCTCAGTTGCACTAGTGAACAATTTCCTGAATAATAGAGGTCAACTGGTGACGCATGGGGGTTTGTCATCCGATCAATTATCCGTGACTGCCGGTGTCCCTCAGGGCTCACTGCTGGGCCCCATTCTGTTCACGATATACGCTTGTGACATTCCCTCAGCTTTTATGTCTTGCAATCAACACTTCTATGCCGACGATACTCAGTTGTATTTATCATTTGATCCGGATGAGGGCTCTCAGGCAGTGGCTGCCATTAATTACGACCTAGCTAATTTGCTCTCTTTCTCGTTGAAGCATTGCCTTAATCTTAATCCTAGTAAATCTGTTGCAACAATTTTTGGTCCAAAAGGTAAACGTTTAAATTTCCTTCACAAATATGAAGAAAAAATAGCAGTCAATAATTCAGTTATACCGTTCAATAGCAAAGTAAAAAGTCTGGGTCTTTTATTAGATGATAATTTAAGATTTTCTTCTCATTTAAGTAGTTGTTTGCAGAAGGCCTACGCTAACTTGCGATTAATATATCAAAGCAGGCATGTACTTGATCGACGGATAAAGATGATGCTTTGTGAATCTCTTGTTCTGTCTCAGGTAAATTACTGTGATACAGTGTACAGTTCTTGCCTAACTGCTTTTGATTGCAACAGATTACAAAAACTTCAAAATTCCTGTATAACATTAATTTTTGGCATTCGTCGATATCAGCACGTTAGTCATAAACTTAAAGAGATCAAATGGTTGAGTATGAAGAACAGGCGCTTGTTACACTCGGCCCGTAAATTTTTTGACATTGTTTTGCATAAGCATCCTCCATATTTGTCTGAGCGTATTACATTTAGAACCGATGTGCACAACTTGAACGTGAGATTCAGGGGAACCTTGACAATTCCTTTGCATCACACGCAAATATTTAAGCGCTCATTTTCCTACAACATTACAAAAATTCTGAATTCTGTACCTGTGTCCATCAGAATTGTTCGTACTATAAAAAGTTTTTCGAGTAAGATGTTCACCTTGTTGTTGGGTGGGCAGTAACTGAACCTCGGATCGATGTGCAGCAACTTTGGTTTATTTGGTATTGTGTTTTGGAATACGTCTTAAAACCTTTCTTCTCTGTCTATCTATCTTCTACTGTTTGTTTCGCTTCTCTATCCACTACTCTATATCTATTTTCCTCTTATTTTTCTTCCGTGGTTAGATGGAAGAACAGCTGGGTGAATCCTTGTATCCACTCAAGCTGAATCTCGCCATGGGCGATTACGTTTCAATTTGTAATTTAATTTTCTGTCTACTAAACTTAAATAAAGGCCATTTATTATTATTAATGTTATTATTATTATTATTATTATTATTATTATCTTTCCCTAATGAGTGGAAGGAGAAGAGAATTATTCTGTCTTGCGATTGTCACAATTCCCTTCATTGTAAGAAATGATGGGTATTTTTGTGTAATAACAATTAAATTCTATGCTAAAGACCTCTGCACGGAATTTAACCCCGAGAGAATCGGTATTTCACCTACTGTAAACTTAGGAATATAATAAATTAGGCTTGCCTTTCGACTAGCTCTAATCCAATACCTGCTTCTACGTATTGGAAAATGTCCCCTCACGTATGTCCAGGTCCACCTACAATTTTGTACACGTTTCTGTAAAACCTTAGGTATTACGATGACACAATAACGGCGATTTGGGTTGGTAACTATCAAGTATTTAACAGTTATATCGGCGGTACGACAATTGATATTTAATCTCATAAATATGATCGTCTCCGGAGTTACCACTAAAAGTTACGCTATGCTTGAGCGGTGTCAGGTGAGAGGAGATCATCTGGAAAGGAGGCTGCGGGGAGCATCGCACACATATCCTCGCCAAAATCTTGCAACTGGAATCTCGATTAATACGAACTGGGAAAATGATCATTAATTTATTTGAATAATTAATGCATTATGATACTTTCAAATTTTGATTATGTTGCAATAATTCGGCAAGTGGTTGCCCTCCGCCACTTCTTTTTTCACTGTCCTGGTGTCCTTCATCTATTACATCCTGGATAACTTAACTTAACTGACGCTTCTACTGTGCTTTGACATAAAATAAAGAGAATGAACGTAGTAATGCATAACCAGTAAAACTGCCGACTTCTCGTCTATTTTACCCAACAAAATGCTGGAGTCCTTGATGGCGCTGGTATTTATACACGTGCTAATTCTGTTTTCGAAAAATTCGTTCTGTTTCTCTAGACGATGGATGTTTATGTTTTATGTTGCTAAATATCGTAAGTATGCAGGATATGCAGGAATCCGCCGGAGGATCTTCAGAACCATTCCCTTAAAAAATTCAACGCACCCCGGCCGTGCAATAAATCAGCAAAATGCCCATACACACCACGCTATTTATAATTGCAGTTTCAACATTCAATTAAAGTTAGAAAACAGAAATAGATCACTGGTCGCTCACGGCAAGTTTGCGAGAGATGTGGGCGGGTGATGTCAATTAAGTTTCTCTCCTTATTTAGCCGATTTCAGCTGCATAACGTTTGAATTGAACCGAGCGTATATGTGTGTAAATCGAAGTAATCTGTGCCCGTGTGTTTCAACTCATTACCGGCAAAAAACGACACGCGTTCGCCCACCTGTTGCATACGGCGAAATAATTACATAAAATGCGGTAAACGGGCGGCATAATGCGGCGGATAAATATTGCGCTGTCGCTGCGGTAGGCCCGGAGTTATAACGTTGATGTGACTACATTAGCTGGGACAATAAAGCGAAAATGATAGAATGTTTCTATTACTACCCTCTGGGTGTTTATTTGTGACAATATTGCCCGCGGAATCACGACATGCAATTTAATTAGAAAAAAGTTTAATATGGAAATTTTCACCGCACGCGTTGTTTGCATCCTTTTGCCATCGGATAGAAGCGCCATCAGACGGTGTCAAACGTACTTTTACCATCTCAAGTCAAGTCTAAGTTCACATAACTTACAAGGCAACTACTTCTAGTACTACAAGAAAACAGCTGAATTTTAAAAATTTCAGTTATCAATTTAATTTAGGGAGCGAACTGCTTCGGCCGACGATTACTTTAAATTATCTTCCAAGACGGTCGGGCGTGCGCATCACACAATATCAAAAAATGCGTGTCTGGTAGGAGGACAGCTATTGGTCTGTTTCAAAAATGCGTTCTCCCAGCTTTAGTTTTTTTGCACTTCCAAAATGCAGAATGTGTTGACATTCCGTAATGCGCATGCCCGACCGTGTTCGAACAAAATTTTAGGTGATGGTCGGCCGGAGCAGTAGTCACTCCTTTTAATTTATTAGTTCTTTTAACTTAACCAACTTTTGAACCCAAAATAAAAACGCGACATATACACAAAATGTTTGTCGGGTTTCAGTAGCAAAAACGTGAAATTCCCATCTACGTAAAATTTGATTAATGGCTCAAAACATATCATAAACCTCGCATGAGTGATGCAAGATCCTGCTTAATGAACTTTTCCAACACCAGGGGGCGGAAGCACTTAAGACAACCAACCGATATAACCGATTGATGCTTATTATAATTAAGCAAATATCTAATCATTTGTTGCTGAAGTATTTCCACTGGCGCTGATCGAGAGGATATGCAGGGAAATTATAAGGCATGAGCTGTTGCTCCGGACACACCCAAATTAATGTGTTATGATACTGGCTCTGTTCATTATTATATAAAGTGCTACATTTCTAAGGATCAGGAGCAAGACAACACCGCGCGTTTCTTGCGCTGGGATATCGTAAATACTATTTTAAGTAGAAAGATTAAAGAAAAAGTCTATAAATTGTAATAAAAATGACGTGATTTAACGGATGAGATAAGTTGAAACCAATTTAAATGTATTCTTGGCCCGTATCAGCAACATTCAATGTTTCGAGCACATATTAATGCAAAATAGGTTACGTTTGCAAAGAAAATCGAAATGTATGTAAATGAGAATGAAAAACCATATTTTAATTCTTAGATGCAAAAATTGCAAAGATTTCCAGACAACGCTCTGCATAAATTCAAAAGAAAAAGCGTCCTGACCATTGGGCGAATTACAAGGAACTAAGAAGCTTAGCGACATCTTCTATTTGTTAGGAAAAGAAAGCTTGCTTAAAATATAAATTAAAATATGCTTCCTATAAAGGTAAGTGGAGGGAATTTAAAAAATTTAACAATTGCCCTACTAGTGAGGAAAAAGAAAGTTTTAGCTAAATATTGCACCTTTCGTAAGCCTAAACAGCCAAATCAGCATTTTGACTCTTCATGCATCTTTATTGAAACATCAAAATCTTTTACCTTATTGGGCTGCTCTCTATTTTCTATTGGTTTTTTGTTGAAATTTCATTTGTAAATGTCAGCTTTTAACATTTTCCATACAATGCACCCCGAAATTTGTTCACAAATTGTTGCTTTAAGTCACGATGGCCGAAGAGTGCAGTATATTGCTCAAGTAACACAGTGCAAAATGTACTCTTGCGATTTCGTGAAACTCATGGGTTTGTAAAGAAGGTCGGATTTGGTCGTCCACGGACAGCGAACCATCAAGATGTCCGTTTTCTCCATGTTGCTGCGCTGCCCGATCGAGCATTGCCATCACCTATTCTTCCTGGACGGTTAGCCGAAGTTCGAGGAGTGGCAGTTTCAGCCAGAACAGTTCGGAAAAGGCTAAACGAATATGTTTTGACTTCAAGAAAGTCAGCTACGGGTCCCCTGTAGACCGTAGAACATCGCAGAGCATTACTTGCATTTGCGCGGCAATACGTAAATTGGGACGAACATCAATGGAGGAACGTGCTCTTCTCGGACGAGTCAAGATTTAGTGTCAGGTCACCAGATGGACGTGAAAAGATGTGGCGAAGACCAGGGGAGCGGTACAGTCAATGTTGTATATCTCCCAGAGTCAGTTTCAATGGTGGTAGCATTACGGTGTGGGCCGGAATATCTCTGAGGGCTCACACAGAATTGATTTTCATTTAGAATGAAACAATGACTGCACACCGATACATTGTTGAGTGCCTGGAATCCCATGTCTCATGCCATTTATAGCGGACAATTTTGTGTTTATGGATGACAACGCCCACCCACACACAGCAAGAATTGTTACCGAGTACCGTGAAGAGGTTGGTATTGGACGTCTCCCATGGTCAGCCAATAGTCCAGACCTGAATCCCACTGAACATCTGTGGGATCAGCTTGGGAAAAGGATTAGACGTCGCCAACCCCTACCAGAAACATTAAATGGCGCTTCAAGAAGAATGTGAACAAATACCCCAAGAATCTATTGATAGCCTCATTTAGGGCATGCCACAACGTTTAAGGGAAGTAATAAGAGTTCGTGGTCGTAACACCCATTATTAATTTGGTTCTACTAGTGTGTTTTTCATTTTAATATTTTTTTTGTTTGTCTTTTCAAGTTCTTAAGTAACAGGTTGATCTCTAAAAAATACTTTTGTTAGGTTTTTGTTGACGAATCATTTTGTTTCTTGTTTTTTATTTATTGTTAAGATTAAAAGAATATAGTTAAATATCATTTCAAACCGTCCCTTTTTTTTATTCACTAAAATAGTAATTCTGAGAGTGCCCGGTTTTTTTGTCCGGCAGTGTAATTATGAAATAAAAAAAGTTGTCCGATTGCCTATTGTCCAAGTTTCGTACAATACCGTACTCCATACATACGTCTTTAAGAGTCGCTATTCTTTGTTTTACATGTTTAGTGCTACTACCATCTCGAGTTATTTGACTTCCTAAATAGCAGAAATCCGCGACTTCCTCTATCTTCTCATTTCCCATTAGTTTAAAATTCCTTAAAAAATAAAACGTCTTAATGCTGCACTTTAGTTAAACGCACACTCTCGAGCAAAGCATCGTTTTCTGGCATTAATTCGAATAAAGAATGGTGCATCTCAGTTAGTTTGTTTGATAAGCTGACCGCACACGATCAATATTATTGACAATATCGTTATTTGACCAATCAAAACACGGTATTATTGGTCAAATCACGATATTGTCAATATTATTGTCAATAATATTGATTGTGTGCAGTCAACTTTACCGATTCTCACCAAAATACTTGGAAAAATTGGTTTACTATGCCAACAGACTCTTTCTCTAGAAGAAATTACATCCGATATGGTGATGAAGTAGTTAAATAGGAGCCTGCTTCTGATTAGTTTATTAATTTTAAAATAATTGAAATAGTAATGGGATTCTGAAAGTAAACGTGCCCTATTTCTTTGTTTTATACACGCTCCACCAACATACATTTCCTTGGAGTTAATAATTACTATAAATTCCAATCGCATAATGATATAAACAAGTATACATCTAATTCGTGATCGGCTATCCATGAATATCAATTAAGGATCGCCAATAAATATGCAGTAATGTCTCTGATAGTCATTATAACAACATAATACAAGTACGGAATTAATTATACAATTGGAAGAAAGAGCTGTAAGAATCCAGATCGCCGCGGAATACGAGACAAATAATAATCTATGTAGTTGTTTCAGGCGAACTGAAACAACTTGAGGACATATGTCACGCCGCAAGTTTTTTTCCCTCTCACAGAGACGTTGTTTATTGTTATTAGGTAATGTGGGGCACTCGGTAGCCGAGTTCTTACAATGCAATGCGTTCGTTAAATATAGGTGAGGGTGGATTTATGATTTCAGCTCCGCATTAATGTTGATTTTCAATTAGTTGGGGCATAAATAATTACAAGGTGGGTACCTTGTATTGTTAATATTAAAACGTAGATAACCTATGCGAACTGGAATAACTTGAAAGGCGATTTAGTGAATTAGATTTATGGTTATTTGCCAGGTTTATTATGGACTTGTCGCTATAAATGTTAAAGGATCAGCAGATGAGTTTCATTTATTGTTCTTATAATAGACGATTATTGCTTGTAATACAGTCGCCGAATTATTTTTAAATTATAAGATAAGACAATGCATCATCATAAAGTTCTGAGTCCGAAGACTGGTTGGACGCGTAGCTCCATGTTTTCCTATCCTGAGCTAGCCTACGCATTTCCCTAAAAGTAGAACTTCCTACATCCCCACCTATTAGAAAGCAGTAGTCTAATCTGGGCCTATCCCTACCTCTTTTTATTCCTTCGTGTCTCAGAATGTGTCGTACCATCCTCTCTCCTATTCTTTATTGTCTTCCACACCTTTCGCTTTTCCCCATTCCTAACTCTTTTTTTCTGCATACTAACACTACTATATCATTTGAGAATCTTATCCAACTTCTGATAATGATAACCTATCCATCTCTATTTTCAAATTTTCTAACTTTCCTACTTCTTTCATACTTCTAACATTCCACGTTCCTACTCGTGAAATGTTACATTTATTATTGCTGATGACTCCTCCCGTAGCAGACTCCTTCCGAAGCAATCCCCGCCCGGAGATCCGAATGTGGGACTATTTTGCCTCCGGAATATTTTACCAGCAACATTCTAAATTATTCCGATTGCATGTTAGTCGATACAAAAGGTTCTTAATGTATTCTTTGATTTATTAAAATCTTCGCTATAGCCCGTGAATATGAAGTACGCATTTGCATCTCTGTATACATCTTAATGTAGGTACTCAAAGCATTTAAGCTGAAGCGGGCCCATCCGGTTCCGCATCCATTGCGGATTTTAAACGGTGTATCTCTTAGCCCATACAAAGTAGTATACCCTCAATAACGTCTAATTACAGTCGTGATTACTTAGCGTTCGGTCGTACTCAGGACAAAATGAAAACTCTATTTGCTGATGACTGTTGACTAACCATACTTACGCCATCAATTCCCCGGGGCGCAAGATCTTAACGAGATTGCCATTCGGATCACGAAAACGACATCAAAATCGACGTGTACTACCTTTTTGTGGGCGCGCAATGCTATGTTTTATGTGCAAAATTAAATTTCCAGCCGGAAATTTCTAGTCGCGTGACGAAACACGTTAAGTTTCTTGCGAGCGGTTAAGAATAGTTTTTTTCCTCGGCACGCTGCGGTTCGATTTTCGCAATGATATTAATAATCGAGATAATGGAGACAATGTGAGGTTCCCAGATTATATTGCGCGGCGCTGTGGGAATCTGTGGAATTGGTTCGGACCCCCGCGGGGCGTTGCACAACTAAATGCTGTTCACGAAATTTGCCAATAGTTATTGATCTGTATGCCAAACACGAATATGCCATTAGGTATATAAACTATTTTGACATACAAATTATGTGGCCAAAAATCTATCCAAGAATTACAGGAAAGTCATCGCAGTAGAACGAGGGTCGTTTACAGATTCAGAATCTCGTCATCCTGTCTTCATTTAGCTATATTTCTTTAATATTTTCGTTCCATCACTTACCTAAGCAAAAGTTATTGGTTTCGTGAAGTAAATTGGCATAAGATAAAAAAAAATATATATAGTTTTTGGAGTTTACTCCTTAAGAATCGATTTTCAGTTATAGCCCGTAGTACGGAAATTTTATGAGGAGTAAAATCAAGCGTTACGTTATCTGTCACATGGAAATGATGTACGTATCTATGGATACGGCTGTTTATGTCTGACTGCATAGAGCATGGAAATAGTGAAAATAGAGTAGATATGACAGTTGGCGTTGTAAAGTCAGCGTTTGCAGTGTTTGTTCTTTCATAAATTTGTTGAATCTTTAGATTTAATATGGAAAAACCTAATATTAAATACTCCAAATATTGCTTAGTGCCGAAATGTGAAACAACGCCTATTCGAACACCAGGAAAAGTATTTATTTCATTGCCAGTGGGATCGAAGATTAGCAGATTGTCACTTAATTACTGAATTTATAAACAATTTATATTTTGATGTATTTGGACATTTTCGAACATAAACCATCTGATAAATACGCATTTGGGTATAAAACTGGCATTCGCGTGTACCCTATTATCAAGTGATTGAAGTTAAAATAATCGTTCGTCGGAGCTGACACACACAAGTTTTTTTATCGACGTTTCCGCCTTGTTTAGGGCCTTTATCAAGATATATTTAGAAAGGAAAAGTAGAAATAATGACAAAAAAAATTCTAATAAAATTTGTAAACAATAATGTGATAATGATAACTATGTACCTAAAATTAAAAATAGAAATTGTAACTTAGCACATTTGATTTTGATAAAATTATGAGATAGGAAATAAATGTAGGTATGTTAAATTAATATCAAGTGGTAGAGAGCAGATTTACGTTATTATGTTACTTTGACTTAAATTTTGAATGTCAGATCTGTCATTTAAAGAATTTTTGTCTTTTTGAATGTGTATCATTTCTTAAGTCTTAAGTCTAGCTTTTAAATTTTTTTCTTGTTCTAGAATAGTAGTAGGTATTATTAAAGTTAAAATTATGTTTGGTGTGTTTCATATGTTTACTGATAGCTGAATTACTATTTTGGTATGTATGTTGTTTTAACCTAGTTTCAAGATGATTTTTGGTTTGTCCAATGTATGTTTTGTTACAGCTATTACATTTAATTTTGTATACAGTGTGAGTTTTCATCAATTTTGGAATTGGGGTTTTTAGACGAGAATATAAAAATTGGAGATTGTTATGTTTTTTTGGGCAATTAGAATTTTATGTCTTAGAGGAACGCGCGAGGCCATTCTAGCTTTACGAGTAATTATAGAAAAAACGATAGAAAAGAGAAAGAGCGTCTAAATAGGATTTGTAGATTTAGAAAAAGCCTTCGACAACGTAAAATGGGGGAAGATGTTCGAAGTGCTGAGAAAGGTAGGGATGAAATACAGGGACAGAAGAATAATACATAATCTCTACAAAGAGCAAAAGGCAGTTATAGAATGTGAGCAGGAACAAAGGGAAGTAGATATCCGGAAGGGAGTGAGACAGGGATGTGCATTGTCACCTCTAGTTTTCAACTTATATATCGAAGATGCGATTAATATTGTTAAGGAAAGAACAGCCTCAGGGATCAATGTACAGGGCCAAACTATTAACATGCTCAGATTTGCGGATGATATAGCAGTGTTAGCATCTAGCAAAGAAGAATTAGGAGCGGCTTTGAATGAAATGGAAGCAGTTTTGACACAGGGCTTCGGCATGAAAATCAATAAAAAGAAAACTAAAATTTTGGTATGTAGGGGATGTGAAAATAGAACTAAAATGTCAATACAAATTGGAAATGAGAAGATAGAGGAGGTCGCGGATTTCTGCTACTTAGGAAGTAAAATAACTCAAGACGGTAGGAGCACTAAAGATATAAAACAAAGAATGGCGCAGGGCCGAGTTGCGTTTAACAAAAAGAAACAACTGTTATGCTCGAGAACGGTTAATATAGAGACTAGGAAGAGACTCTTAACGTCGTATGTATGGAGTACGGCATTATACGGGTGCGAAACTTGGACAATAGGAGAAGCGGATAGAAAAAGAGTAGAAGCGTTTGAAATGTGGTGCTACAGACGCATGATGAAGATACCGTGGATAGATAAGGTTAGCAATAGGGAAGTATTAGAAAGAGTTGGGGAAAAGCGAGAGGTATGGAAAACAATAAAGAGTAGGAGAGATAGGATGGTAGGACACCTTCTAAGACACGAAGGAATAGTTCGTGACATACTAGAGTCAGAGATAGGAATAAAAAGAGGTAGGGGTAGGCCTAGATTAGACTACTGCTCTCAAATAGTTAGGGATGTAGGATGTTCTACTTTTAGGGAAATGCGTAGGTTAGCTCAGGATAGAAAAGAATGGAGGTACGCGTCCAACCAGTCTTCGGACTGAGAACCTTATGATGATGTCTTATTAATAAGTTATTAATATTGTGTGATATGTTTTTATATAAGGTTACGAAATGTAGTTTTTATACTTGGGCCGACCAACAGACGGAGTGATCACCCTGCAAGAACATGCTCTAGCGGGACCAATATGAATTTATGACGACCGAATTGGAGTGATGCGACTTCGTTTGGTCTAAAGAAAGCGCATCACTTCACCGTTCTGTCGTCCTAAAATGATAGTGGTCCCGTCTAGAGCTCATGCTTGCAGGGTGATCACTCCGTCTGTTGGGCGGCCCAAGTATAGTTTCTTTCTGGTTTTTATTAATATTGTTATTACTATAAAATTGATTTATTTGTTTACTAATGTTTATTAAAAATATACAATGCAACATATTATGTGCGAGCCTTCGGCTCATTATTTCAGATTAACGTTACAATTTAGAATTAAAGTCTCAAATGATGAATCCGAAAATATCTGTCACTTTATATGTCAAACTTCAAGTCTTCAAAAATTGTATTGTTCTTGAAAAATCTCACCCCATCTAAAATTATGAGTTTTTCTCTTCAACAACCCATTCCTTAACTTTCATTCAAACATTTTTTCTAATGGTCTGGTTGTGGCACTGTTGGACATGGTGGCACCTTATAAAACTTTTATTGTTCCAAAGAAAAATAAGAATTCTCTGCGAATGACTGATAGATTAAAACATTTAATGTCTTTACAAGATGGAGCTTTGAGGAAATAAAAAAAAGACGAATAGCACATTGGAATTACTATAAACAACTCCGGAACTTCACAAATACGGCAATTAAAAATGAAAAAGTCCACTTCAATTATTATGTTGGAGGAAAGAGAAATTTATGGAAGACAGAAATGAATAGGAGAGATAGGATGGTAGGACACCTTCTGAGGCACGAAGGTTTAGTTCGCGACATACTAGAGTCAGAGATAGGAATAAAAAGAGGTAGGGGTAGGCCCAGATTAGGCTACTGCTCTCAGATAGTTGGGGATGTAGGATGTTTTACTTTTAGGGAAATGCGCAGGTTAGGAATGGATGGAGATAGGCGTCCAACCAGTCTGATGATGAGGAGCAGAAGAGGTTATTTAAAAATACAGCAACCGAACGGTCTTTTATAGCATTGGCTAATATTTTTTTGGGTCCACTTGCAACACAAATATCAATTACAACCGATCTATTGAAACTGGCATCTATTAACAGGCTCTTAACGCTTTTAGGCAAGAACACCTGACCGGCGTGTGTACTTTTATAGTGTCAAGAAATTGTTAGAGCCTATTTAAATAAATCAATGATCCCGGATCCGGAACTTGAAGCACAATACCCTTCTATTTAAATTTCGCCAGGTTCTTTGTTGGTGGTCCCCGCCGCCTCCTGAAAAATAATGGGCAAACACCGTTTGTATCTTGCAACACCGGAATAATACGCCAATTGACGGCGCGCAGATTGAGACTTTATTGTATTTGCTCGTCTTCTTAACTCCCATTTACCAGTCGAAATTAATGTTTACTGTGGTCATAATGTACCTAATAAAATAATTACATACACAGTCGAGCAATTCCGTCCCACGCCAACCACGATAAAATTGAATTTAATAATATCTCCGGCCTTTTATCGTATGTTCCGATCTCGTGCGTGAATTTCTAAACACACGTGCCCCCTGGTAGCGTACAGGGGCACTTACCGCGGCCGAATTTTACTACGACAAGGATAATTAAATGTACTCCCACATTGTGTCGGATTCGTGTTTGATTTGCTCTTTTATGAACACGAGTATCCGTTCGAGTGTTGCCTCCGGTTCAAACGTAATGTTTGCGGATAGATTCGAGCTCTGATAATGATTTTTCTCGCTGTGTTTACCTTGCTCTACTCTCTGCATGCTTCAGTTAAATTTAATTTCATTTTACATGTGCCGTGCTAGAAAAATAATTTACAATACCTGACGCTTTCGCGAAGTCGTTATGACTCTCCAAATCAGACACAGAAAGTCTTCTATCGATGTTTCAGTCATGGAACAATAGATTATTGGTCTTCTTGGGGGTTTTGTGGCTTTTAGAATCATCTTTATCCACTCATAGGCTTCGTTCACACCATCAACACTAAAGAAATAGTAAATCTAGGTACCATCCGCATAGCAGTGCACCTTAGAATAATATATGCAGGAATACAAGTTGGACGTATATAAAGAGAAGAGAAGGAGCCCGAAAATAGAGCCCTGCGGTACACCACGGTCCAAGGCACAAGAGCTCGATGAACGTCTTCAATAATATTTGATAAAGGTGACACAGCTAAACCTTTTTCTGGAACCAGATTGAAACGCCTGAAAATATTGTAATGTTTCGTGGTTTGACCAAATACTACACTTTCCAACACCTTGGACAAGATTTGTAACACACTAATGGGTCTCATGTCTTTATATTCCCCCGGCTGACGGACCTTCGGTAGAGGATGGACAATAGTTATTTACGAAACGAGTGCGAGAAGACATTTTTCGCGCATGAGCGCAATGTTTGAAGCACGAGGGACGAAGGAGCGAGTGCTTCATTTGCGCGAATGCGCCGAAGACGTCTTCGCGCATCGAGGTTCCTACAATATTTTTTGAAACGAACATTATAATTTTTTAATTATTATCTAATACGTTTCCAATTTAAAATTTTAAAAAATCAAGTGGTTACATTGACAGATTTCCATTTGACAATTGTAGAAAATGACATTTGGTTTAATTTATTGAATTGAGTTGTCAAAGTATCAATCGAATTAATAGCGATTTATCTTTATTCTTTCACTATTTTCAACATCCAAATTGGAGAAATGGCATTTTGTTAACCAAACTTTATTACTATCAAGTCAAATTATTTCTAGAAAGCCTGAAAGGGCCAGTGCTTTTTGCTAGATTTCGCGCACTAGTGCGCGAACACTATGTTTGAGTTTGTCTGTCGGGTTCGCGAAACGTCATTTTGAGAGCGGTGAGTTCAAAATAGTTATTTACGTAACCAGTTTGAAAAGACTAATTTTATTTGACGAATATAATATTTGCCAAAACGAGCGAACGAAGTGAGCGAGTTTTGCAAATTATATGAGTCAAATAAGATTAGCCTTTTCATAACGTGTTAAGTACAAAATTTTATCTAACCCCGCTTTAAAAAATAAAAATGAATTGTGCTACTCCAAATAATGTAACATCCCTTGTAGCCGTACAAATAAATTCAACTTCATCGCTTTACTTTGGCGTTGGTATGGATACTATCATGGCGTGCTACGCTGCCGACCGGAATCCGTCTCGCACTGCGCATGACGTCACATCGAGGCGAAATTGGCGCGAAGTCTCTGAGAGATCCGGTTGGCGGATGTGTTTTTGCTTTATCGGCGCGAACGTTAAGTGACAAGCGTCAAAATGCCAAATTGTGCGGTGGCTAAATGCCCTGAAGCATAATAAAAACACAAAAGGTACAAACATAAGGTTTTTTCGTTACCTAGAAACGTGTCCAAATTCCTTCAAACCAAGTAAAATTTTCCTGTGAAGTGTAATAATTCAAATCTTGCATTTGCGCTATTTGTTTGTCACATATTATGTAGATCTAAGTAGGTATGTGGTTGGTATCTCTCGAACCGCCACCTCGATTTTACGTCATCGAAGTGGGAGGAGCAAGTAGCGATATGCGCCGTAGCATACCATAGTGTTTATATTATGGATACTATAAATAACTATTGTCAGTGATGAGTTTTTTTATTGCAAATTACGCCAAAAATGGATGATTCTGAGGTAGATATGCCTTCTGATATAGAAGAATCAGCGAATTTGGCAATAGATTCAATAATACCCTGTAAATCAAGAAGTAGGTATGAAGATACATATAAGAAATTTGAAAAATGGTGCCAAGAAAAAG
Source organism: Xestobium rufovillosum (assembly GCA_963966045.1). Classification (NCBI taxonomy): domain Eukaryota; kingdom Metazoa; phylum Arthropoda; class Insecta; order Coleoptera; family Ptinidae; genus Xestobium; species Xestobium rufovillosum. The sequence goes on along the minus strand of OZ014499.1, from coordinate 5,567,285 downwards.
GAGTAAAAAATGTTTGTGAAAAGGTTCTGTTAGCGTACTTCGAAACAATGAAAAACTATAAATCATCTACAGTATGGAGTATGTATTCAATGTTAAAGGCAGAATTAAATGTCAAAAGAAGCGTTAACATCCAAAAGTATACTACATTAGTAGCATTTTTGAAGCGCAGATCTGCGGGTTATCACGCCAAAAAATCTATGATTTTTACAAGAGAAAACTTTAAAACTTTCATTAGAAAGGCTGATGACAGGAAGTTTTTATTCGCAAAGGTATAATTTACTGTCATTGTATTTGAAACATTTCCGTTTCTAATTTATTGATTATTTTAGGTGGCAATGATTGTTGGAGTAGCCGGTGCTTGTAGAAAAGCGGAACTGACTGAGATGCGTATCAGAGATGTTGTAAATGAAGGAAATTTTTTTAAAATTACTATTCCAAACACAAAAACACATGTGATACGGGAGTTTGTGGTCACAAATAGCAACATTTCTGGATATAAAGACAATTTGGTTGATATTATTCGAAAATACGTCAACCTGCGACCACAAATTGCAAAGCATGATCGTTTTTTTGTTAAATATAGTAATAGCAAGTGTGGAGTGCAGCCTGTAGGTATCAATACATTTGGATCCTTACCAAAATTAATTGCCCAACATCTTGGTTTACCAAATCCTGCCGGTTATACTGGACATTGTTTCCGGCGGTCATCTGCATCTTTGCTCGCAGATTCAGGAGCTGACATTTTAAAGATTAAGCAGCATGGGGGCTGGAAATCGAGTACTGTGGCAGAAAGCTACATCGAAAATTCTTTGGCCAACAAAAAAAGAACTGCAAATAACATACTAGGTGAACATTCCGAGGGAACTGCTTCAATCCAATTAAATCTATCGGGCTCAGAATACCACGAGCAGGTTGCTATTTCGAAGAAAGAAATGAATATACCGTCAGGTTCAGGACTTAGGTTTAGTAACTGTGTTTGTAGTAATTTTGTTATTAATGTACATACAAACCAACCACAACTGTAACCGTAACAATTCGAAATTGCATGTTTAAAATTAATTTTAGTTTCTTGCTATTACACGCATTTAATTATACGTTATAAATTCTTATTTTTGTTTTTGCTTTTAAATATTCAGTTACGTAAAAGTTCATTACATAACAAGTTATGTAATGAAAGTACATTACATAACTAGTTACGTAATGAACTGATAGTTATGAAAAATATGACGTTTCGTAATGTCAAAAATGCATTTAAAATGTGACATTTCATAGCGGGGTTAGATAAAATAATTAAAAACAACAAAGACAAAACAGATAAAAAATTTAGATCGGGAGTTTACAAGTTAATTTGTGGGTCTTGCCCTAAGAGTTACGTAGGTCAAACAAGACGACCATTTATAAAAAAAATCACAGAGCACTTAAATAGTTTCAAAAATAGGAAGACAGACTCTACTTAAATGCAAATCATTTAATATCAGAAAACCACACATTCAATGAAAACTATAAAATTCAACATTTAGAAAATAAAGGAACTATATTAAACTTATTAGAGGCATTAGAAATAAAAAAACTTTAAAAAAATACTCGTCGGTTCGCCAATCAGCTGACAATTGTAAATTCCGTTAAAGTTTACGCTATAATTTGGAGATTTGAATTCGTTATTAACGATTTGCAATCGTTATTAACGATTTGAATTCGTTATTAACGATTTGCAATCGTTATTAACGATTTGAATTCGTTATTAATGAATCGGTGATATGTTGAGTTAACATTTCATCTCCCACAAAATAAATAAATCCGACATACGCTGTTGTCACTTACCTGTCAATCATGGCCGCTGTTAAAGAAATCAGAAAAAGTGGGATCCCTTGATTGTGATATCGGTGCCATGTCCTCTAGGTGTGAAACGGATCTAACTGGTAGCAAAAGACATGGCTTATGCTGTTAATACTGAAAGATGCGTGCAATGAGTTACTTACGGTTTTTCCTTCACTACGTAAAGAAATTGAAGAAACTGTATATTCATATTTTGACTAATTATTTTGGGAAATTTATTTTAAAAAATATTCGTAAACACCGCATTCTTTAATGTATTCATTACAATTTAAGTAATTTCATTATGTTAATTGAAAATTCCCTTAAAGTGAGAATACCACTTCCAAGTAATGTGGAAGAATTTATTGCAACGATACAATATCGCAAACTTTTTTGTAACCGCATTCTCGTTTATTTCACTGCATTTATTAATTGTTTCGTAATGCATTAGATTTCCGTCTGGAGGAGGCACAGAGCGAGTACGCGACATGCATTCCCAGTTCATTAAGCGTCCGCGTGGCATTTTTCGCTTTTTCAGTAATTTCTTGCGAATGCCAGTCTCCAGTAATTACGCACTCCTTCGCAGGACATCTTTATATAGGATTGCTGTCCAGAAATGCCGTTTTTCCATCTAAAGTCACTCATTCACTCGCCGCGCGCACCGCTGACAATTTTCTATGAATTTTAATTAACCGATGTTATCGCCGTGGCTCGGTCGATATTATCTTCGTTAAACGACCGTGCAGTTTCTGCAACAAGCCGTAGATCATTGCCACTATTAAATAATCTTTATAGTATCTACATTGTAACTTGTTCATAAAATGCAATTGTTCACATCAATCGTTTTCTTTTTCCCTTATGAGCTTTTATGGCGCTCGAGACTCTTAAACTCTGGAGTTAATCCTGTAATTTACCTGTCTCTAAGAGCACATAGTGGATGGGTGTATTAATTAAAGAGGTGTAATTAAATGAATAATGAGCAGGATAGGCGAGTAAACAAAGTTTGTTAACGCTAATTAAAACGTATAGCAAACTCACACTTTTATTATGATAAAACTGCAGTGGTTTTAAGAGTTTGAGATTATTGATATTGAATTTATTGACAGTTTCCAACGCGTGTGACACCATGCTAGACTTATCAGTACGGCCATATTTGTAATGGGCTTGATGCTCCTTGAAGTGAGTTAAAATAGACCGAGTTGACTGCCCGATATATTTTTGTCGCAATTTATTTCGTAAATTCCCGCTTTATGAATGGGTTCCGTTTTATCTTTCGAATTTCCAAGTAGATTTTGTAAATTGTTGCTCGAAGTGTGAACCACTTTGAAGCCTGCTTTCCCGAAAATACATAGTTTTCATACCTCTTGCTATCTGCGGTACATATGGTATTTTTATAAATTTAGTTATTTTATTATCCCCATTTAAAGTGGTGGAATTTCGTAATTTAAATTTTAACTTTTCGTTTCCTAATTAACCTATTGACAATTTCTGGATCGAAACCGTTACATCTCGCTATATCTTTGATTGTGTTTACTTCCTTGCTGTATCTTTCAACGGATAGTGGTAGACTTAACAGTCCATTAACTAAAAAACCAAAGCCTCTTTGTGCTGACTGCAGTGGTTCGAATCTGCAGTTATGTACCGAGCGGTTGACAAAAAATAACAGTAGGTACCAGAAAATATGTAAAAATAATAACGTCAAGTTTTCAGTTTATGTTCACTTCCTATTTGTATTAGACTTGAAAAACCCAAGGAAAAACCCGAATAAACGACTTCAAAGTTATAAGGTTCAAATATATCTTTATTCATCAACATCGGTGTCTTCACCCAATTCTAAAACTGAAATGATAGGCCTATGTGCGGTTTGATTTTCTCTGAAAACAAAAAAGAACGAAAAAAACGAATAAAACAAAAAAAAACAAAAAAAATGTCAAATATTTTATTCAAGAATCAATCGTACCCCTAACCACATAAAATTTGAAATACTATATACGCATTTCGGCAGCTAAGCTGCCATCTTCAGTAGCAGGGAAAAACCTATAGTAATAAAAATAGCAATAACAACATTAATGAAGGAGAAAAAAAAAAAAAAAAAAAAAAAAAAAAACAACTCACACACACAATTATATATATGACAATAATAATAACAACAATAACGATGATGTGAAACAATGATAGTGACAATAACAATAATATAGGTCAGGTATTCTCTGCTCACCACTCCGAAAGAATCGAAGTGCACTCGGTCAGCTCTCAAACTAGAATGAACTCCGCACGGAGAAAATATATACTTAAAGTGACGTAGCACTGACGTTACTTGTGACATCAACATTAATCACACTAGGATAGAAAATTCAATATCCGGGCATACGCTCATTTTTATACCACTCCATTCTTATTTTCACTATCACAAATGTACAGAAAGGTTGCCATTGCCATCCTTACTGCAGTTTCAATTAAAATTTTATGTATATCTTTTCGCACGTTTAATAAATCTTGACAAAGCCCCCGAACGGGGACGAAACGTCGATATTATTATATAGTTATACAGTTATTTATTTACTAAATGCCAGAAATTCACAAAATTAAAAAAAAATAAAATTTGAACTGGCACAAATTAAGCAAGACTATTTTAAGCGTTTATTATAATTTTCCTAACATTGGAATATACTCATTAATTTATGGACTACCAATCGCACTTCGAATACACAAAAATTGATAATAAAATATTGTCTGTATCAAAATGATAATTATGAAAGAATAAATCGAATTTTAATGCTTCTAACCAAGCGCTTTGTGGTGTTACGAGAACTGAAACGCTGTGTCCTCGCCTTACTGGCGATTGCCTGAGAGAAACAGCGCGAAGCATGAGACAGAACGTGGCTAAAGAGCGGGGCGTTCGATATTCCTTTTCTCCTCTGCCCGTCTTCTCAGACTGCTCCCCTCCTTTCGTTTCACTTTTCGTTAACACTCGCATTTGCCGACACAGGAACTTACTCTACCGCGACAAAAGAAGTTTCACTTCAAAAATCAAAAAGGGGCTTAACGATACTGCTCCTATTTAATGTGGGAGGTGCAATATTTATTTGAATAATTCATGAAAGTGCTTTTCTTGATATAAAAAAATCTTAACAAACTATTTCGACGAGAAAAATGCACAAGAATTTGTAATATATTTTCTGTAACGGACAAAAATAAATACATTGTGTTATATTACAAGTAGGGTCTTTCCCAAAGAATGAAAACACTTTTTTCTACCAGATTTACAGACGTTATAGCAGGTCGCTGTGTTACATTAGCATGTCGCATAAAGGAATATATTATTTGATCTGTTTAGGCTAAGAATATTTTAATACACCCTCATACATCTTTGAATATAAATTTAATACTCGTTGGGTAAATTAGTCTAATACAATAGGAGAAGCGGATAGAAAAAGAGTAGAAGCGTTTGAACTGTGGTGTTACAGACGCATGATGAAGATACCTTGGATAAATAAGGTTAGCAATAGGGAAGTATTAGAAAGAGTTGGGGAAAGGCGAAAGGTATGGAAAACAATAAAGAGTAGGAGAGATAGGATGGTAGGACACCTTCTAAGACACGAAGGAATAGTTCGCGACATACTAGAGTCAGAGATAGGAATAAAAAGAGGTAGGGGTAGGCCTAGATTAGACTACTGCTCTCAAATAGTTAGGGATGTAGGATGTTCTACTTTTAGGGAAATGCGTAGGTTAGCTCAGGATAGAAAAGAATGGAGGTACGCGTCCAACCAGTCTTCGGACTGAGAACCTTATGATGATGATAAATTTAAATTCCTACATGAAAATAAAACTGGAAAAATAAGTTCTTAAAAAAATTGCGACAAAAAGTAAGTGACAATCGTACTGCCTATTGTAGTTCGCAAAAACATCATCAGGCGGCGCCACTAATCAGATTGCAAAATAGTTATTTACGAAACGAGTGCGAGAAGACATTCTTCGCGCATGAGCGCAATGTTTGAAGCACGAGCGACGAAGGAGCGAGTGCTTCATTTGCGCGAATGCGCGGAAGACGTCTTCGCGCATCGAGGTTCGTACAATATTTTTTGAAACGAACATTATAATTTTTTAATTATTATCGAATAAGTTTCCAATTTGAAATTTCAAAAAATCAAGTGGTTACATTGACAGATTTCCATTTGACAATTGTAGAAAATGACATTTGGTTTAATTTATTGAATTGAGTTGTCAAAGTGTCAATCGAATTAATAGCGACTTATCTTTATTATTTCACTATTTTCAACATCCAAATTGGAGAAATGGCGTTTTGTTAACCAAACTTTATTACTATAAAGTCAAATTATTTCTAGAAAGCCTGAAAGGGCCAGTGCTTTTTGCTAGATTTCGCGCACTAGTGCGCGAACACTATGTTTGAGTTTGTCTGTCGGGTTCGCGAAATGTCATTTTGAGAGCGGTGAGTTCAAAAATATAATATTCAAGGAACCTGAGATACAAACCAAGCCCAATCGAAGCAGTGGCCAATGGGCCCGCAGCTGGAGGAGAAAAATCCCTTGTGCTAGCAGCTACGAGACAATTGTCTTCCCAATAGAAAGCCGTAATTGACGTAGCTGTTGTCCGTGGTTCCCAATTTATCAAACACAGTCAGTTAATACAACAATCTCAAAGCCAAGTGCCACAACTTCTTTTGGCGAAGTTTTATTATTTCTGGACAATAGAAGCAAACGTTTCATACATATTTGACATTCTCATATTTTTCCTCTCTTGCACCATATTTGATTAATAAATTACGCATTTAATTCTGATGTCTCACTAAACGATTTTCTCTCTTTTCCAGATCGACACGACTCTCCGCGATCATCCCCATCCAACTATGAAACAAGAGTGCCAACTTAGTGCTTAGAAGAACCCCACTGCGAAACTCGTTACACACATCCTTCTGTGATAATGGATATAACCGAAGCCTTCCGAAGCGAAGACTTGACGAAAACCGATTTCTTCGATTTCGTCGTTGCTCCGGACACGAACGACACCCACACCCTCCAGCAGTTCACGAAGCAGATGCGAACAGTCAACGCCTTCTTGGGTAACGGCAGCTCGGATGATTCTTCGAAGGAAACGAACAATAATTTGGTGGTAACCGATATTAACCATGTGCCTACAACGAATACTGATAACCTCCAGAGTTACGACGCGAACTTCTGGGGGGATAAAGAAACGGTGCGGATAGAAACTGCCATTTTAGAAGACTTAAATAAGTACTGTTGGAGCACAGAGCAGGAGACGAACTTAGCTCAGAACGCCAACAAAAGCAATAACACTGATGGACATATTTACACGTTAACAGTATTAAATGGAATAGACCAAAGCGCCACCTGGTATCGGCCGCCTTTAAGTACAATCATCAAAGAGGAAGATGGGAGTGTTTCTAGTCCCAGTTCCATAGAGCACCTCCCTTCTGGGTTAGACATAGACTCCATATTAAGTATCATGCCTGGTCAAATCAACGGATTCAATAATAACTATAGTGAAGGAACGTTAAGTCCGAACACTGACGGACTCATTAAATCAGAAACCTATACTTATGACGATAGCGGTTTCGCTGATAACAAAGATGAGCTGGCCAACTCCCTTATAATAGATACACCTCTGTTAGAAGCCCATGAAGGATTCAACAATAACAACAACGACTGGAAAATAACGAATAACAATACTAATAACGGTTCTCCTGATTCGTTACTGCGAAGTGCCTTACAAGGCAAAGCCTTCGTGCGCTACAACGGTACCGTCAAAACCCCTAAAAATGAAAATAACACAGAACTAAGGCGGGTGTTGTCGACCCCACCAGAAAAGACAGAACCCATTTACGTCAAAGAAGAACAAGACCCGATGATACCTACGATAGTAGCTGGAATAGATGCTAATGGTAAAGTCATATTCGAAGAGCACATACCTCAAAGAACTAACGATGCGGACAATCAAGCACACAGTATGGACGAAATATTGCTGTCCTCGTTTCCTGAGGATTTCGAAAAGTTGAAAAGAATAGCCAACGAAGTGGCGGAATCAGTGAATCAATACTGTCAAATAGATGGTAGTGTAGAGAACACTGTTTATAGCATAAGTCCCACCCAAATAGGTATTCTAAATAATTTAAACTCCCCCATAACTGTTACAGCCCCCGTAGTATCCAGCAGTAAGCAGACAACAAAAAAATACAAGCGATCAAATAGCGGTACGAAAAGTCAAACAACAATCCAAAACGCGACGTCGACGAGCAACGGAGTACGCAAAGAACGATCGCTGCATTACTGCAGCATTTGCTCGAAGGGTTTTAAGGACAAATACTCGGTGAATGTCCACATTCGGACGCATACGGGCGAAAAGCCATTCGCTTGTAGTCTTTGTGGAAAGAGTTTCAGGCAGAAAGCGCACCTCGCGAAACACTATCAAACGCACATAGCGCAAAAAAATGCGGCTGCGGCCGGCGGAACGGTCGCTCCATCCAAAACTAAGTCTAGGTAGCTTATCTGAACGAATTTAAGCAATATGTAACAACGAGAGTGTTCTTCGGCTCGTTTAACATTGAAAATAAACACTACAATTTGATTCGTAATTAACGATTTGAACTTGTTATTAACGATTTATATTCGTTATTAACGATTTGAATTCGTTATAGCGAATCGTTAATTTGTTGGAATAAACGAATTTCACAGAAACGAGCCGTTGAAGACACTCTCGATTGACAAAAAAGCAGCGAAATTAATAGGTATGCGATTCCGTCCACGATAATAATAAATGCAGCCAAAAGATGCAACGAAGAAAATTGTTATAAAAATACTCATTTTAATATATTTTGTTGTTTTGTTTCGTACTTGTATGAGCTAATTTGTCAAATATAGTTTGTCAGTATTTGTTCCTAAGCTTGTTTTGTACTTATACTATGTGCTGTGATTTTGAATGTGAAAATTGTTCAAAAAATCTCTAATAATGTTGTATAAAAACTAAATTCTCTTGCCATTTCTGTTTTTATATGTCACTTACTAAAAATTGTAGATGTTTTTTATTTATTATTTAATTCATCGTACTCGTAAAATTAATATGTTATACTTTACGGATGCTCTATCTCTTTATCTTACAGGGCGGCCGTTTAGCTTTCCCCATAAAAAGTATTATTTTAGAGTATCTCTTGTACTTCTGTCATGATGGCAGTTGTTTCTTTGAAACCCTGTATATTTTTGTTTACGATTTAGTTACGTCATGCTTGTAGTTGTCCAATAGGCGCTTAGTGATTAGAAAACCTACAGTTTACCATATGACAAGGCATTAAATGACCTTTTACCTTTATAATACTCACAATGTAAAAAGTATTAAGTACTGCGAGAAGAGATATTGTATATTTTTGATTATTGAAGTTTTTTTAGTTTAATAATTTATTGTACGTAAATTTACAATGTGAGTACAAAAAGCAGTTTGGCTACACTTCCGTCCAGGCCACTGCCAAATTTGTTCAATGTAATATAAACTATATAAATACCATTTTCAAATTGTTGTTTATTATTATTTAGTTTTTCGTCGTGTTACAGTTTTTTTTAGTGTTGTACTTTAATGATCTTGTTTACTAACGTCAGCATTTGTTATTGTTTTTTGAAAATCTTTGTATATTTTTTCAACTCAATTTAACGATTGCCATGGTAACGGGATTAATTATTTATTCTATTGGATCTCAAATTCATGATTTGCTGGCTTTTTACTGCCAAACATAAATCTGCTCTGTGTTCTCCTTATGCAAAAAAGACAAAATACTCGTCTCTACTTTTAATCATTTTTTTTCTATATATTAGACCTACGTACGTAATTATGTTGTTTTCCGTTGTAAAGCCATAGAACACATTTTTTGCTGAATTTACGTTATGTATAGTTCAGATTTTATCTTCTCTTTATTATTACGTATTATTGATTTTTTTATTATTGTATTATTGATTTTATTAAAGTATTTTTATACTTACATTTATATATTTACATTTTATAATTTTTTATTGTATAACTGTGTGAACTTATTACAAATAAACGATACTTAAAAATCGATTCTATTTTTGTTGCATTCCATGGTGTCGGTAAAATGCTTACCCTACTTTATCATCCAAACAACTTAACCTTATTTAATTTGACAGGTGTCATGAATTAACCTTGTTAAAGTGAATAATGATTCATACGATATGGTATATTAATGTTATTTTATATTATTATTTATTATTTCAACTTTTCTAGTATGGTATCAGATTTCTTTTACCCGAACATGGGCGGAGTAGAAGAGCACATATACAATTTATCTCAGGGACTGCTTGAGCGCGGCCACAAAGTAATCATTTTGACACACAGTTACGAAGACCGGGTAGGTGTGCGTTACATGACGAATGGATTAAAAGTATATTACCTACCGATAAAAGTATTTTATAACCAATGCGTTTTGCCGTCCGTTATTTGCAATTTGCCTCTCATACGCTACGTATTTATTAGAGAATCAGTTGAAATTGTTCATGGACATTCTGCATTTTCTGCTTTAGCGCACGAAGCAATAATAATTGGTGGTTTAATGGGTTTAAAGGTAAGTTAAATTAAATTATTTTTATTGCTGATACACGAATGCGTTTTAGACGGTTTTCACCGATCATAGCCTGTTTGGATTCGCAGATGCTAGTGCTGTGATAACAAATAAATTCTTGCAACTTTCTTTGTCTGACTGCGATCATTGCATTTGTGTATCACATACCGGTAAAGAAAATACTGTTCTAAGAGCGCATGTAAATAAGGACTCCGTTTTTGTCATTCCAAACGCTGTCGATACTTTCTATTTTACTCCTGACCCCAGCCAAAGATCGAAGAAACACAGTAAGTCTTGAAAATTACAAGTACAGTCGTACATGCAATATATTTTATAGTTACAATAGTTATTGTGTCAAGATTGGTGTATAGGAAAGGCGTAGATTTAATGGCCCAAATTATACCTGAAATGTGCATGAAATATCGCGAAATAAGCTTCCTAATAGGTGGTGACGGGCCTAAAAGGTGGCTCCTTGAAGAAACGAGAGAGCGAAATGGGTTACAAGACAGAGTAACACTCTTTGGTAGTTTAGAGCACGCTAAAGTGAGAGATATCTTGAATAAGGGCCATATTTTTCTTAATACTTCTTTGACGGAGGCGTATTGTATGGCTATAGTTGAAGCAGCTTCTTGCGGGTAAGAACCAGTTGTTTTTTTACACACCAAATTTATTTGTAACACATTTTAGACTTCAAGTAGATAGATAGGTAGATAGGTAGATATATAGATAATGGATTTATTGTTTCCCATTTGCGATTACAATTCAAAATAAACAAATAAACATACAAATAAATGGAACAAACAAAAATAAATAATAAAATCCTCCTCAAAATTAATTTCGACCAATCTAATTCCCATTTATGTATAATCACCCCTGACTCTCCTTCCTTCCCCTCTGTATCAATTCCATTTACTTCTTCCCTCTTCCGCTTTCCTCCAGTATCATCTCCACTGTCACCTGTTCTGTGTTCTCTCTCCACCAGCACCTCTCTAACACATGTTCTCATGTCTCCTTCTCTGCCCCACATACCCTACACATTCTTCTGTCTTCGCTTTCCAAATACCTTCCACCTCTCATCTCATTTTCCAGTCTAAACCTTGCCACCCTTATTATCTTCCCTTCCCCTACTTCGTAGATATCGCGGCAGTCCCGCTGTCCTTATTTCTTTATATTTGTTGTTGTATCTTGATTGTCTTATCTTCTCTTCTTTATCCTGCACTTATATTTGCCTGTCTCTCTCCTCTACCTCTCTCACCACGTTCCATCCTGCTGTTCTCAAGTCTCCACTTCTTCAGCTGCATAGCCTCGCTCCTGATAAAATTTCTCTCGCCTCTCCTCCCTTTTCGATTTTTCTCTTCCTCCCTTCCGTATCTCTTCCCAACACTGCCTGGCTAACTCGTTCCTGCCCCCACCTCTCAACTTTTCCTCATATTTCATGGCTCTCTTTCCTGTCCTGGTTCTTAGTTTTTCTGTTTGTTTCGTCTCTTACCATGTACCCTGGCGTTATCCAATCTAAGCCCAGTGTCCATCTTATGTATTTTCCTGGATCCCCTCTATCTTCTCACCCCCAAATTTCTGCTCCATACATGGCTACGCTGCTCACCAATGCGTCAAACAACTTTACTTTCCTTTTCCAGTCGCCCCCAAAATTCCTCTTTCCTATTCCCCATACCTGCTTGATTGCTATTGTTGCCTTTCTTACTACCTCTCTTACATGCTTCTCTTGGCCCTCATTCTTTTGTAAGGTGAATCCTAGATATTTAAACTCCCCCACCTCCTCCAACTCTTCCCCCTTCCACTCCCACTTCTCTATGTGACTTCTTCCCCCCCCCTTTCCTGAATCTCATAATTTTAGTCTTCTCCGTGTTCAATACTAGTTCTTTCTTCTCCAAATATCTTTCCATTCTTCTCAGAATCTCCTTTAGTTCTTTCTCTTCCTTTGCCAAGAGGACTATATCATCCCCATATGCTAGTGTCCAATTTTTCTTTTTCCCTATTATCACTCATCCTGCCTTCCCCTTTCCCAATACCTCTTCTAAATCTGACAGGAAGATGTTAAACAAGTACGGGCTCAGGGGACACCCCTGTCTGACTCCTCTCTCCGTCCAAAATACTTCTCTTAGCCGTCCTCCCACCCTTACCCTGTTCCTTGTGCCATTATACAGGGTGAGTCACTAAGGCGAAATCGGCCTACAACAAGAGTACAGTTCAAAACGGGAGAAACTTTTTCAAATAAAAGTTTTTGAAAAATAAGTGCTTAATGAGATAAAAATATTTTCAAATATGGCCGACTTCCGGTTATACCGGAAATGGACACTAACTGTGTTATTTTAAATGGAACACCCTTTATTCGTTTGCATTTTTGGATTTCTCATGAAAAATAAATGTTAGTTTGTTAATCAAACATTGGGTCTCAGTCGAACCGCTATGGAGTTTTTTATTTTTTTTTTTAATTTTGACGTTTGCAGTAGTTGGCGCCATTTTGAATATCTTCGAAAGGAAAGCACTTAGAGGAATGCGGTTTCGACAGTTCGTCTCTGGAAGTAACGGCCTATCACACACAAGTATAACATGGAATCATAACTTTTTAATTAAATGAAATTTATCCATGCCAATATTTACTAATTCAAACAGGAATAACTCTTTTTTTTAAATGGAATGCTACATTGATTCTCACCTCACAAGACGCAAAATTAAATTTCCTTTCTGATGATGTATGGTTGTTGGCATCTGTCACCAGCCGTTTTTAAGAAATTTGCGTTTTTCTGGAAATTTTGAATAATATCATGTTTATGCATTAACAATGGTTAACGTTTGGCGATATTGTTTTGTTTTGTCTTGCAAAATGTTCGTTCCAAATCTTCTATACTATTTCCAAAACTTCAAAGATCATTAGATAATAACAGCAACAAAAATAAATTAATGTAATTAGATTAAATGTTCGACATAACCGCCATCCTCACGATAACAAACACGCAATCGTTTCAACAAAGAATTGTTCACATTATTTATCAACATATCTTCATTGATACTTTGAAATGCATCGCGAACTCGTTCCATCATATTTTCTCGAGTAGTTGGAGGTTCCCTGTAAACTAACTACTTTACGTACCCCCACAAGAAAAAGTCAAGTTTTGTTAGGTCTGGAGATCGCGCTGGCCAAGGTGTCGGACCTCCTCTTCCTATGCATGTGTTTGGAAATGCTGCAGTCAAGTGTTCCCTTACATCCCTCCCGTAATGTGCAGGCGCTCCATCTTGTTGATACCACATCTGTTGTATTGCAGCAAGTGGTAAATTATCTAACATTTCTGGCAAATCGTTTTGTAAATATTGTAGGTAGCTATTACCGTTCAAATTTCCATCGAAAAAATGTGGTCCAATTACGTGTCGTCCAATTATGCCACCCCATACATTCAAAGACCACCTATGTTGATGATCCAATGGCCTTATCCAATGGGGATTGTCAGTACTGTAATAATGGCAGTTGTATCTTGAAACAAAACCGTTCTTATGAAACGAAGCTTCGTCCGTAAAGAGAACATGATCGAAAAAGTCATTTTGCTCCTAAAGTTTACGTAAAGCCCACTCACAAAACTGCAACCGATTGTTGAAGTCATTTTGATCTAGTTCCTGAACCAACTGAACGTGGTACGGGTGAAATTTATTTTTGCGCAGTATTCGAGATACAGAAGTTTGGCTTATTTCTAACTCGCGACTAATTTCTCTGGTACTTAAATGAGGATCTCGGACAACAGTAGCAGCTACTAAAACTTAATTTTCCTCATGTGTCACTGATTTTACACGTTCTTTCTTCTCGTATCCCACACAACCAGTTCGTTCAAACCTCTCTTTTAATTTTGCGAATGCCGTTTCATTTCGAAGTGCTGAGAAAGGTAGGGATGAAATACAGGGACAGAAGAATAATACATAATCTCTACAAAGAGCAAAAGGCAGTTATAGAATGTGAGCAGGAACGAAGGGAAGTAGATATCCGGAAGGGAGTGAGACAGGGATGTGCATTGTCACCTCTAGTTTTCAACTTATATATCGAAGATGCGATTAATATTGTTAAGGAAAGAACAGCCTCAGGGATCAATGTACAGGGCCAAACTATTAACATGCTCAGATTTGCGGATGATATAGCAGTGTTAGCATCTAGCAAAGAAGAATTAGGAGCGGCTTTGAATGAAATGGAAGCAGTTTTGACACAGGGCTACGGCATGAAAATCAATAAAAAGAAAACTAAAATTTTGGTATGTAGATGGAGTGAAAATAGAACTAAAACTGAAATACAAATAGGAAATGAGAAGATAGAGGAGGTCACGGATTTCTGCTACTTAGGAAGTAAAATAACCCAAGACGGTAGGAGCACTAAAGATATAAAACAAAGAATGGCGCAGGGACGAGTTGCGTTTAACAAAAAGAAACAACTGTTATGTTCGAGAACGGTTAATATAGAGGCTAGGAAGAGACTCTTAAAGTGGTATGTATGGAGTACGGCATTATACGGGTGCGAAACTTGGACAATCGGAGAAGCGGATAGAGAAAGAGTAGAAGCGTTTGAACTGTGGTGTTACAGACGCATGATGAAGATACCGTGGATAGATAAGGTTAGCAATAGGGAAGTATTAGAAAGAGTTGGGGAAAGGCGAAAGGTATGGAAAACAATAAAGAGTAGGAGAGATAGGATGGTAGGACACCTTCTAAGACACGAAGGAATAGTTCGTGACATACTAGAGTCAGAGATAGGAATAAAAAGAGGTAGGGGTAGGCCTAGATTAGACTACTGCTCTCAAATAGTTAGGGACGTAGGATGTTCTACTTTTAGGGAAATGCGTAGGTTAGCTAAGGATAGAAAAGAATGGAGGTACGCGTCCAACCAGTCTTCGGACTGAGAACCTTATGATGATGTTTCATTTGGATGTCTATGCTCGGGAAAACGCACATACATTCTTGAGGCAAGTAATGAATTTCCTTCTGCTTCACCCAAGGAATACACCATAGCAATTAATTCTTCTTGAGTGTACATTTTCAGTTTTCTTAATTGTGATATTTATTAAAATTGAAATCAATACTCTCACTAATTGAACTCAAATTGCACTCTTACTTAACAATAATTTAATAGAAATGACATTTCGTTGGCAAAACAAAACAAAATCGCTGAACGCCAACTATTGTTAACGCAATAACACGATATTATTTAAAATTTCCAGAAAAACGTAAATTTCTTAAAAACTGCTGGTGACAGATGCCAACAACCATACATCGTCAGAAAGGAAATTTAATGTTGCGTCTTATGAGGTGAGAACCAATGTAGCATTCCATTAAAAAAAAAGAGTTATTCCCGTTTGAATTAGTAAATATTGGCATGGATAAATTTCATTTAATTAAAAAGTTATGATTCCATGTTATACTTGTGTCTAATAGGCTGTTGCTTCCAGAGACGAACTGTCGAAACCGCATTCCTCTAAGTGCTTTCGTTTCGAAGATATTCAAAATGGCGCCAACTACTGCAAACACCAAAATTTTCAAAAAAAAATAAAAAACTCCATAGCGGTTCGACTTAGACCCAATGTTTGATTAACAAACTGACATTTATTTTTCATGCGAAATCCAAAAATGCAAACGAATACAGGGTGTTCCATTTAAAATAACATAGTTAGTGTCCATTTCCGGTATAACTGGAAGTCCGCCATATTTGAAAATATTTTTATCTCATTAAGCACTTATTTTTGAAAAACTTTTATTTGAAAAAGTTTCTTCCATTTTGAACTGTACTCTTGTTATCGGCCGATTTCGCCTTAATGACTCACCCTGTATATTTCCCGTATTCTTTCTCTCAAAAGTTCTTTCCTATATTCTTTCTTTCCAACATCTCAAAAAATTTTTTCTGTTAAGCCTGTCAAATGCTGCCATGGGATCTACAAAGCATGCCATTATTTTCCCACCCTTCTTCGTCGTTTCTCTTCTTATTACGTGATTCAGTGTATAAATATTTTCCATTGTACCTCTTGCCTTTCTGAATCCCGTTTGTCCTTCTGGTATTATATTCTTCTTCAATTTGTTTGCCAGTACTGATGCATATATTTTATATGCTGTTGGCATCAGTGTCACTCCTCTGTAATCTGTTGTTTCCCTCCCCTCTCCTTTCTTTTTTATTGGCACTATCAGTCTCTCCCTCCGCCTTTCTGGAAAACCTTTGCCTTCCCATACCCCACTGCATATCTTCCTTATCATTTCAAGTGTTTCCTCACCTCCATGTATCCATACTTCATTTTGTAGTTCGTCCACTTCTGCAGCTTTTCCACCTTTTAATCTGTTTACCACTTCTCTGACTTCCTCCAGTTTTATTGTCTCCACTTGTACCTCATTATTTGTGTCTTCGTTCATGTCATTATTATCATTTACTATCTTACTTAGACTTCAAGTAGTTTCTACTAAAGTTGGGGGAATCCCTGAAGTTTTACCTGAGGACCTGTATTATCTAGCAGAACCAACGGTGCCTTCTTTAGTTGATGGTTTGGAGCGAGCAATAAAAGATCTCAAAAACGGTCAAACCATTTGTCCTTATAAATGCAATGATCGTATTAGGCAGTATTACAATTGGCCGAATATAACGACAAGAACGGAAGTCGTGTACAAAAGTATGATTAAAATTCCAAAGAAAACTATGAAGAAAAGACTTCTGAGGTGATGATTTATTTAAATGCTTTGACTTTTGATTGAAACCAAATTTATTTTCAGTTACCTATCTAGCGGAGTATGGCCATTTTTATTAGTTATCTCTTTGTGCCACATTATGCTCCGGCTTCTCGACATTTTAGTTCCTAGAAAACACATCGACCTAGCTGTAAATTACAATAAAACAAAAAGTAAAACGTTATAAAATAAATTAAACCGTTATATTTATCTTTACAAAATAAAATATAAAATTTACAAGGTCTTTTTGATCGGCTTAGGAGCTACACTGACTTTCACGGGCTTACACAAATCTAATAAAGTAGGACTCGTATCTGTATACGCCTTTCGTTTCACTAAATCTGCTTCCGGAACAGCTAAAGCGATGTTTATTTCTACATTACAAGCCTCCGACCACACTTGGTGCGATATCAACACATTGGTCAACAAACGAATGTTATGTCCAGCTCTCGGTTCTGAAAACAAACACTGCGTACCTTAAATTACAATAGGTTAAAGAAAATACCTTCGGTGTTTCCGTCAAAATGTAAAGGTTTCATATGCGCAGGCCTCGGAAGAATTACTTGCGTCTTTTGATCCGGATATTTTACTTTCAGACGCAACCTGCTTGGATTCGCCAAATTTCTTATTTCAGCTTCAAACGGAACAGACATTATTAGTCCAGCTGTGAACTTTAAAGTACTATCTGTTTGTCCACTTGGTTCCAGAATAGCGGCAGAACTCATTTGAATCTAAAATTATTATAACAAAAAAAGTGTCTCGTTATTTCAAAAATATTACATTAATATTTGGCTCCGGTATTTTTGCTGGTTTAGCCTCTATAATCAAAGGCAGCAATATCCTCGCCACGGTGCCCGGCTTCGGTTCCTCCAAAGTGGCCAATTCCATAAAAACCGCCGTTGAAAAACTATCGGGCTCTAAATCCGAACCTAACAACTCCTTCTGCACGTCTTCAACCGCGGACAAAAACAAATGGCAGGGATACAAAGCAGAAGCATTGCTCCCTTTAACAATATAAACTAAATTCAGCCCAAGAACACGCAAATGAAACTGCTTTACGGCACTTCTTTCGACGGGACCCAGCCCAACGAAAAAGTGCTGCAATTTCAAGCAGTGTTCCAAAAGCTGTTGAATGTGAGTCTTCAGAATGTTGGCTTGTTGAGCAGGAAGGGCACCCGGACTTGCCCATTGTCCTGTTTCTAAAATTTTGGCGAGAAGTAATTGACCACCTATATAAAGTGCGGTAAATTGCGCTGTCCCTGCTACTGTTGTATCCATTTCACTTAAACGGTTTAAATGTTGACGCGCTGTTTCAAACAGTTTCTCCTGCATGCTGTTTTAAAATAAATTATTATTTAACTGTAAAAAATTTATTCAAACAATGTACCGATAAGAATCCCCTGACATATCCAAGTTGCTAACAACAGTTTGAAGAAATTCGAGACTTTCAGGTACCGTCATCGGTTGTGCTATCGTATGACATCTAGATCCAGGGAGACTCAATTCCGGTACTAAATTCGGTAGAGTGTCCCTCAAATAAGCATAATGGCGCAAAGTATGTGGTTCAAACAACGGTACGATGGTAGGGGAATATTTCGCAGCATTCAACACCAAAATCAGTATACAAATATCTAGAATCAAATTTAAAAAAATTACCTTGAAGAAGCGTTGATCTAAAACATACATTGTGGATTATCGACATCTGGCTCAGCTGTATCAAAGAATGGGTGAATGATCAACAACTGCGGGACCAGAGCCAGTACTAATTCAGGATGTTGCGCCCCGATCCTCTGCAAACACCTGTAAGTCGACCTTTTATCTTGAGGATACTTCTTCAGATTGTCTAGTAGTTTTTCCACGCACATTTTCAAGCCCCCTTGAGTCGATAATCGACAGGAAGCTAACATACGATGAAGACCTTCTCGTACTTCTTGAGAAAAATCTTCCAGAGCTCCTATACACAGTAGATGGATCAAGAAATTTGACGTAAATTCATTATGAATTCTTAATAAGTTAACCCCACACGCCAAAAGACAGCGACACAGTAATTAAACTCGACACGTGTTTATGGCTAGTCTTAATTCTATCTACCTGATAAATCTATACAGGGTTGAGTTCGGAATCGGACCATAGTTACTGCTAAGACAACTACGTTTATTTTTATATATCTCTATACTTTCCAAGACGTTAAATCAGATTATTATTTCCTGGTTTTAGGAGTTTCAGGTTATTGCTATTGAATTTATGGCCCGTTTCCAACGCTGTAACGCCATGCTAGACTTATCAGTACGGCCGTATTTGTAATGAGCTTGAAGCTCCATAAAACTGTTCAAATGGTTAGTCAATGAATTTAATAACCTCAAAATCAAGCAGTCAAGTTTTTCAGTGAAGAACTCTTTAGAATTTATAAACAAAATTCAACACATCACACTGCATGATAACGAATTATTAATTTCATTCGACGTCAGCCCACTTTTTCCCAGTGTACCTGTACCAAAGGCTTTGGAGTACTTGTAAAGAATATATGTATTAATTTAACCAATCTGTGTATGCAGCAGAATTATTTCAAAGTCAGCGGATCATTTTTTCAACAAAGTGAAGGTACAGCCATGGGAAATTGCCTCTCTCCTTTCATTGCAGAAATTTTCATGGGCAAATTTGAAACTCAACTGAAAGATGAGCTCCCATATTTTCCAAAGGTGTGGGTGAGATATGTAGACGACATATTTGCCATTTTTGACACTAGTAAAATAGAAAGGGAAGGACAGCTTCCATTTTTGGACATTTTGATAATTAGGAAAGACAGTAAGTTAGAATTTGACATCTATAAGACAGAAACCAGTACAGCTCGGTACATAACTGCAGATTCGAACCACTGCAGTCAGCACAAAGAGGCTAGTTTTGGTTTTTTAGTTAATAGACTATTGAGTCTACCGTTATCCGTTGAAAGATACCGCAAGGAAGTAAACACAATCAAAGATATAGCGAAATGTAACGGTTTCGATCCAGAGGTTGTCAATAGGCTAATTAGAAAACGAAAATTTAAAATGCTATTGCGAAATTCCACCACTTTAAATTGGGATAATAAAATTACTAAATTTATAAAAATACCATACGTACCGCAAATAACTAGAGATATGATACTATTTTCGGGAAAGCAGGCTTCAAAGTGGTTCACACTTCGAGCAACAATTTACAAAATCTACTAGGAAATGCGAAAGATAAAACGGAACCCATTCACAAAGCGGGAATTTACAAAATAGCATGTGGAAATTGCGACAAAAAATATATCGGGAAGGTAACTCGGTCTATTTTAACTCGCTTTAAGGAGCATCAAGCTCATTACAAATACGGCCGCACTGATAAGTCTAGCATGGCGTCACACACGTTGGAAACGGGCCATAAATTCAATAGCAATAATCTCAAACTCTCAAAACCAGGAAATAATAAATTTGATTTAAACGCCTTGGAAAGTATAGAGATATACAAGGTGTTTCTAAATTGAGTACCATAAATTTAGGAGTTTGTAGAGAAAGTTAAAATAACACTAAAACATTTATATAGTTTTGTACAAAACAGTAACTATGGTCCGATTCTGAACTCAACCCTGTATAGATTTATCAGGTAGATAGAATTAAGACTAGCCATAAATATTTACCCTCCAGACCCTAATTTTATTGCTCAAAATAGTTTTAAGAAACCTTAAGAATCCAATTTATTTTATTAGTTCTGAGAAACCCTATAGGTTTATCGATCCCTTTCACTTCAGCAGTGGAGGTTGGGTGAGTGGGGGTTGGATATTTATAGCAATGTAATTTAAGTTTAGAATTAGATTAATCTTCAACTCCTGAAGATGCTGACGTTGTCAGCGAAACACGTGTCGAGTTTAATTACTGTGTCACTGTCTTTTGGCGTGTGGGGTTAACTTATTAAGAATTCATAGTGCAGAGCTCCTATAATTGAATCGCTTATTGCTGAAAGGGCCTAAGTCATTTTTTTGCCATTTTGAGTTATACATATGAGGACGTAGTTTCGACCAAGCCCGATCGTTTGGTGTTGAAAAGAACTAAGTCCCGTAAGCATATAGTATTTTTATGTCCCTTTCAAGATTCCGTTTACACTAAGTCATATGACTTAGTTCCTTTCTGCAATAAATCACTTGCAGGACAAAATAAAACCCACACCATGTAAGAATGTGCTTAACCTTAACTGACTTGCAGCCCTTTTGCAAAATTGATCATTTCTTCCTTTTGCGATGACATTCTTTCTTACCTTGCGACTGGGTATTCGGTGTAGTGAAGAGGAATATTAAAAAGTTTGTTAGTTTTCAGAATACATGAACACACTGAAATGATAATAAAATCTAGTGCAAAGAACTTATTCACTGTAAAGGAAATAGAATATGGTGGCCTACGCATTATAAAAAATTGGGTGCGTGGTCACCACACACGATAGAAGTGAAACTTCAACGTTATTAGTAGAATGAACCAAACGCTTTGTGGCGTCACGAGAACTGAAACGCTGTGTCCTCGCTTTACTGACTCTTGCCTGAGAGAAACAGTGCAAAGCATGAGACAGAGCGTGGCTAAAGAGTGGGGCGGCGTCACGAGAAATGAAACGCTGTGGTCTCGCTTTACTGACGCTTGCCTGAGAGAAATAGCATGAAGCATGAAAGAGAGGGCGGCTAAAGGATGGGGCGTTCGATATTCCCTTTCTCCTCTGCCCGTCTTCTCAGACTGCTCCCCTCCATTCGTTTCACTTTTCGTGACGCTCGCTTTTGCCAACACAGGAACTTACTCTACCGAGACAAAAGAAGTTTCACTTCAAAAAACATGCATGTCATGAAGTGAAAAATGTTCCCAGGAATAAGAAAATCAGATTTTCAGTTACCACCGTTCATCATTTTGTTTATCAGTCCGAATTTCCAGGGCGGGTTAGAGCAACTGAGTTTATTAACGGTTTTATCACACATTTCAAATTAACGCAAACAAAATTAGCTCACACTTCCATACAATTACCGAAAACTTTGGCGTACCCTGAAGATACGGTGCAAATTTTAATGTCAAAAATTGATCATATGAAATGCTTAATAAATTAGGTGCCTGTGGAGGATAAAGCATTTTACGAAAATATAATATATGCAAGGAAAACCAAATCTATGGAAAATACCAACGATTAAAATTATGTATCCTACCTAACTTTTGCATTTTTTTTTTATTTGTACGTTTTTATTTTATATTTGTTCCAAAATTAATTCTTTAAGTATATTTTTGTCAAATAAAAAAATAATTCAGTTTTTCTGTTTATTGTTGAAAAGACCTGTCAAAATTTTTTTATTGCATTTTAGAAACAGCTAACAATCGAAAATGATAAAATTGATAAGTACACATGTGTATAAAGAGCATTGGTTTGTTCTATAATTCAATAAGGGGAAATTAAACGATGCTTGTGAAATCTAAACAGTTTATTGTGATTATTTCAAAACAGTCAAAAGTGACTTCGGCCCTTTCAGAAATAAGCGATTCAATTATAAAAATCTTGAAGAAATGGTCAAACATTTGGGCCCCTTAGTTATGTAATGAAACGATCTCAATGAAAAGGAGTAAGAAGTAAAAACGCACCTAATATAGTTTCTAACTGATCATCTCTCAACGTTATATGCTCAGAAATGCAACGCAAGCTATCTATCGCTTTCAATCTGACGTCTTCAATTTCATCGTTAAACATATCAACCAAAAAATCGAGCGATAGATTGGCAAACTCTGGGTTATTTAAAGATAGCTGGCAAAGCGATTCTACAGCTGCTGATCTGACTTCTAAAAAAAACGTTCTAAATGTGTAAGAAAAATGTACAATTACGATTTACCTAGAAATTCATCTTCCAAACCGTGCACGAAAGCCCCACAAGCCCCACTGCTCATGAGGCTAATACTGTCTGCATCAATGAGCTCTCTAGGCGCATCATCTGCCCATTTTTTCCCACTTGCCCATTCCCCACTCGTCACATTTTCCCAAGCAAGCTCGTGAGCCGTCCTCTTTCTCCTCATATTCGACATCAACTTTTTATCCAACGTTTGATTCAAAAACTTCGGGCTCACGAGCGTCATACTACCTAGCAATTTAGCCGCATGCGTTCTAACGTGCATGGACAAATCAGTAACCCCGTTACAAATTTTGCCAAACGCGTCATCTATCAATCGTAATTCTTGCTCGCTGTCTGGTAAAATAATCACACTGGAAAAATAAATATTTGTGCGTCGACGAAAAACACCAAGGAATGAGATGATGGCAATTAATAAGTGTTATGACAGCAGACTGGAGTGAACAAATAGAGAATGAAGACTTACTGTTCAGGAAATGTGTTTGCAATATGGTATATGAGCTGTAAGACAACCTTCCTAACGATCTCGTAATCATCCTTCAAGGCCTCGCAAACGTCCGTGTAAATACCGGGGTTCAACTTCAAACCGCGTTCGTGCAAAGTAATTACTGCAGAAAATGCCTGGCTCCTAACGCGTGCGTCACCATTTTTGAAATACAAGCAAATTAACCTTAAAGTGTTCTCTGCTTCAACAGACGCAGAAATCGACGTGTAATAAGCCATTATTTCTAAACATTTGCATTTTACGTTATGATTGACATCTTTCAGAAAGAACTTTGCTACGTCCAATAATTTATTATGTATATTTGTGTTGTCCGCCACTAATTTCCCTAACTTTAAGGCGGTATTCAACCCTTGACCAATTACTTTATGAGAATAATCCGTTCTTAATAAAGCTAACGTATCTTCTATTATAGATACTACATCTGCTCCAGGTTCATGCCCAATATCTGATAGCAAAGAAAGAATTTTAACTCGTACAGCCGATTCTGCTTGTTTCTTAAAGTGGTCACTTAATTTTTTAACGGCTTCTTGCAATTCTGATTGTTCGAATTCAAACGAATCTGATACTCGCAATAAGAGCAACAAAATCTCATTACTGCTCTTCGAATTATCCAAACTGTTTATTATTGATAATGCGGAAACTCCACTTCGCACAGTATCTTTCTTCAAAAGTTTTAATTTTTTCGTTGGTATGTGGTAAGATTC
This sequence comes from Xestobium rufovillosum, assembly GCA_963966045.1. NCBI lineage: Eukaryota > Metazoa > Arthropoda > Insecta > Coleoptera > Ptinidae > Xestobium > Xestobium rufovillosum. Next base: position 5,543,082 of record OZ014499.1, on the reverse strand, counting down.
CTAGAAAAATCCAAAGTAAATATTTTTGTAACGAGAGACTTTTAGTTTAGTACCTGAATAGTTTGGGTGTATTCAGCTAAAGCCCGTTTTTTTAACACTGCCATTTCTTTTTAAGCTGTTGTAAGGTAGTAAAAAAGAAAAAACATTGCTGTCTTCGAAAACTTTTAGGTTAAATTCACAGAACACCTAAATTTAAGCTGTCGGTAATACAGGTCTCGTGCGTAGTGTCAAATAAAGGCGCGGCTAAAATGCACACTCTGAATCTCACAGACAAAAAAATTGTAATTAACGCAAAGAAAACGGCAAAAGGATATGTTGATCCGCGGATATCTCGATCACACACCCAACGTATTAGCCATCGCAACACGGAGTATTTAACGTAGAATAGTGAACTTGTAGGCGGTGACATCTAGCCACACGCTAGAGAAATAGGGATTCGTAGCGTCCATTTTAGTCGCGTGTGAAACGTAAGACGTGGTGACGTCATGTGCCATGGAAGACTGACATTTACAGTGCTTGCACTAACCTACACATCTAAATTAAATCGTGTTTACTTAATAATCAGGATGTGTAGTTTGTAAAAATGGATGAGAAACCCAAGAGAAAGAATGAAAAATACTGTATAGTACCTATGTGTCGCAATACAACTATAAGAACACCAAGTAAATTCTACTTTACCGTGCCCAAGAAAGAAGACCTGCGGAGACAATGGTGCAGAGCGATGAATCGAGATGAAAAGAATGCCGCGCCACTTTCAACACTATCAACTCACTATTGTTGTGAAGACCATTTTATAGTAAGTATCAGATTGTGTACCTACCTGCTCTTATTGGGATACAGACTGCATAAAGTCACCCAATATTCAATTTCAGTTAGAGGAAGATTTGGAGAATTTCTGGCAATTTAAATTGATGGGCAACGTTCGTGCTAGATTAAAAAAACATGTGCTTCCTCATGTTTTTGAGTGCCAAGAGAAATATCCTACAATGCCTATAATGGGAAATAGAGCAAAGAAACGGAATGGAAAACAGTTGGGTGAAGGGGCTGTAAAAGAAGCGCAGAACTCTGCAACTGTTTCCTCTAGGGGGAATACCCCAAAAGCAGAGGAATATGTGATATATTTGAAGTCTGAACCAATGACTTTGCCACTGCACATATATAAAACTGACCAAGCAGTGCAGGCAAATATAAAATCACATTACCGAAGTAAAGCTGTCAATACAATGAAAGCGAAAACTGTGGACGAGGCTGTATAAGAAGTGAGCGAATTTTCAGCCAGCTCCACCATTAAAGTTTGGGAGTGACTACTGAACAGTCCGCCGGTTACTTCTAAATTTTGTTCTAGTACAGTCGACACAATATCAGTAAAATGACGTTTAAGAACTTCGTTATAGGGGACCTAAGTGCCTCCGTCATGCGTCAGATTTTCATTCCAAACAAAACAAAAGCACGTGCCATTTGACGTTTATCGATATTATTTACGTCTTAAACTAGTTTTTCCAATATAATTATAGACGTTTTGCAGTGAAAACAGTTTATTTTCAATTTGTGTGTTGGGCTTACGTTTAAAAACTTGAAAACAACTATAATTATATTTCAGAGGTTAGGTTGAAACGTCAGAAAGCACGTGGCTTTGTTTTGTTTGGAATGAAAATCTGACGGTTGTGACGCGCCACTTATCTAACCAATTATTGCAGAAACGGGGCTAAATGCTGTTGGCCAATGGTTGGATTCTAATTTGTTAACGTTGAACATAAAAAAAAGCAAATTCATTACATTCGGCATGAGTAAAAATGTATCGACTATCAATGAGTTGGTTTATCATATGTGTTCAGATAGATCGTCCTGCAGTTGCAACTATGCTATTCAAGCTGTCCAACATATTAGATACCTAGGTATACTCATTGATCAGCGCATGAAATGGGACTTTCAGGTTAGCGCAGTTAAGACAACTCTTAGAAGATTGCTTTACAAATTCTATCAGCTTCGTCAATTCTTAAATATAAAACTATTAATCATAATATATAAAGCACTTATAGAATCACTTTTGACATATGGACTGGAGATTTGGGGTTGTGCATGTGAGGTTACCTTGAATGATTTAAAGATTATTCAGAAGCATTTTATAAAGTTAATATATAACAAACCAAAATTATTTCCTACAGACGAACTATTTCATTTAACGGATTTACTTAGTATCGAAAAGTTATACATAAGATCGGTAGTGTGTTTTCTTCACAAAAATAAATATCTCATGTCTCAGGTTAGTCACACTTGTCACACAAGGTCAATGACAAATCAGTTAAGTAAAGTTCCGATAACAACAAAAGCGACAATACAAAAATCAATTCAATTCGCGGGGTTTAGATTATACAATTGTTTGCCGGTGGAAATTAGGAAAATTAATAATCTGAAGCTATTTAAAACGACTGTATCTTTACATATCAGAAATAATTTTCATAGTTTCCATTGGTAGGTTAAAGTAGGTAATGCTTGAGATCAATATTGTACTTTTGTTTTGGTCTCATTTCATTTTTGTTTATTATAATTTAATTTTATTTCTTTCTTTCTTTTTTTGTCTTTTAAATTGTATTAAGCAGGAAGTGTAGTTTGTATGATTTAAGTACGAATTATAATTTATTTAGTTTGGCACGAACGCACAACACAATCTTCTTTGGAGATTAGGTGCAGAAAATCTGGTTTTTATGTACTTTGTGTTCCATACTCTATAAATAAATTTATTATTATTATTATTATTATTATTAATTGAAAGACAACGCCAACGATCTCGGTGGGTGTTCGGGTACAGTATAAAGCTGCCATTTTGTTCTCGTACGGCTACACGAGTTCTGCGCCCGCACGGGTTCGTATTTTTTGTTTGTTTCTACATCATCTTCTTGCCAAAAAATGCGTGTGTCTGGTGCGAAAGGGCAAGAAAGGGTCTATTTTAAAAAAGCGTTCTCTCAGCTTTAGTTTTTTTTACACTTCCAAAATGCCAAATATAGGTTACATTCTGTAATGCGCATGCGACCGGACTGTTCAGTAGTCACTCCCTTAAAGTTTTGGTGGTATTGAGCTGTCAAATTTTTGTTGTCACTGCCCAAGATCTATTAATAGATGTTGGTCACTGCCTAGATAAGCAGAAAACTCAATCTGACAGATGACAACTGAATTACTACCAAAAGTTTATAAATTCGCCATATTGAGGCGCTGCTAAGCAATATTCGCCCACTTCCTATAGTGTATAATACAATACAGTAGCCTTTTATTAAGAATGTATTCTATCTCGCGATATTTTGTATAGCCCACGCTTTATAATAAACTGCCTGCGGCATTACGTTATATATTTTATAATAAATTTTTGAGCATACTACTGGATTAATTACGATACTGCTGGATCACGTCCCGCATACATACCCCAATTAGGGTTGCCAGATCTCCGGTTTTGGCCCGGAGTTTCCGGTTTTGTATAACAATATCCAGTCTCCGACCGGTCATGAAAGTTCTTCGGGCGAAAATAAATTATTTTCTTATATGACGCATTAAATTATGTATGCCATGATACCTTATTAAAAAAATTCGCCGCTACTGAAGTGATTCCCTGTGCCGTTACGGATGTCAGTCGGCAGCAAATTGGAGCGGCAAATTTTTGAATTTTAGCGCGAGGTCAAACATTAAAAACAAGCTTGATGCATTTAGCCATTTAGCATTTACGCGTTTTTATTTTGATTAGATGGAAGAATCTGAATCAAGCATTGCCGAGCCTACGACTTCGAGTACCGAAATTTCACCGCCTCAAAAAAATACTTTACTTCATTCCAAGATGCTTGGATAAAAACGTTTTCATGGATAAGAAAAGCTGATGGCTTGAATGCATTTTGCACTCTATGCAATGTTAATTTTACCATTAAATTTGATGGTGGAAAGGCAGTTAAAAAGCTTGGTAATTACTAGCGCCAAACACCTGAAAATTGTAGCTGCGAGCAAAAACAATTTTTATCCGGATTTTTATCTTGTGTTTTCCATTAGAAATTAATATAAACAAGTTTAATACTAATAGACGAGTTTCATTATTACTTTTTGTTAATGGCAATTTATTATCATTAGTTATTATTATTATTTGTATTACTATTATTATTATGAATCTCCGGCCCAACAACAAGTGGCATCTGGCAACCCTAACCCCAATGTTCTTTTGTTGATTCATTTTTAAATAATCTGTAAGTTCTACCGCTTAGGTTGTTTTGATAAATTTTTAGATCGCACCAAGGCTTATGTTTGTAGATTTATAAATAACTGTCAGAACTCAATGAGTCGCTCATCAGGGTACTTATCCACCACAGAGATTCACGACGCGTACATGAAATTATAAAAAATTTCTCAAACGAAGTCATTTATGACGAAGTTAAAAAATTTACTTGATGGTAAACACTTGTTAAAGGGCAATAAGCTTACCAATTTAAATCCATTCGCGAACCCTACTGGATTAATTTGGGTGGGGGTCGCTTAGAATAAAATTCAAATTTGCCGATGAATAAAAAGCGTCCAATAGAAATATGTGGAAAGCACTTGCTGGCACAGTTAATATTTGAGGATGAACATGCTTAAGATTCAAACCAAAGTTAGTCCATGAACATCGCCTCCAACCGACTTATCCATTTCAAATTTGCAGAGTTGACTTTGCTGGTCCCATAACTCTCAAGGATAAGAAAGGGAAGGCCTCAAAAATTAGTAAGGCTTGGATTTGTTTACATATTTTCTTCGCTACTAGAGCTGTGCATTTGGAGCCGGTTTCAAATTTATAAAGTGAATGCTTTATACAATCCTTAAGACGATATACGGCCAGAAGAGGGCTCCGATCTCGCATTTACTCAGACAATGGCACTATCTTTTCTGGCGCAGATAAAGAACTGAGTGAATTATGAGCATTCTTGCAAGCAGCTTCAGAAAATTTGAGCGAATCATTTGCAATTCAGGGTATTTCTTGGCATTTCATACCTGCTTATTCACCTCACTTTGGTGGTAGTTGGGAAGCAGGTATCAAATCTACTAAGCATCACCTTAAACGAATTGTTGGAAATGCATCTCTTGTTTTTGAAGAGTTATGCACTCTTCTGAGGCAAATTGAGGCCGTATTAAATTCTAGACGGTTATTCCCGTCCTCCTCTGATCCCAACGACTTATCTCTGATCACTCCAGCTCACTTCCTAGTAGAGTGGCCATTAACCAAGATTATTCGAAGTTCAAGATATGAGATTGTCCTGTTACCAAAAAATCCAAAAACTTCAGCAGCATTTTTGGGAAAGATGGGGTAAGGAGTATGTCTGAACTACAAAGGCGGTCAATGGGGACAATAAAGCAAAACGAGCATTTTCGACGTCAAGCTCCTTTATTTTCATCTGAAGCCGATACATAAATTCAACAGAGTCAATTAAATAATGATCAAGTCTATGAAAGAATAACAAAATATCTCAACGAAATCTAACTAATATCAAATAAAAACCTTAAACCTAGCGAGTTATCGAAACAAAAAGAAAAAAAAACAAAGCGAAACATCCTAAATAATTTCAATCATAAATAATTAAATAAACTTAAATTACAAATACACAAACAGTACGATGGTTTTTTCCTCCGAAACTCCTTACGATGAAAATAATTCCGCTGTAGCCACCTAGAAGACAAATAGTACAAGTTGACAAATACATTTTGGGGGCCCCCTAAGGCCGCTGTCTCTAGGCACACTAAGCCTAGTTATTTTTTCTTCTGTGCCTTCTCTGCGGCCTTCGTGACCTTGCCCGTAGTATCCTTGAAGTTCACGGACTTGATCACACCCACGGCCACGGTCTGACGCATATCGCGAACAGCAAAACGCCCCAAAGGCGGGAACTCTTGGAATGATTCCACACACATCGGCTTGGAAGGTACCAAGATCACAATAGCTGCATCCCCAGACTTAATAGCCTTAGGGTTCTCTTCTGTCGTCTTACCAGTACGACGGTCACACTTCTCTTTGATTTCAGAGAATTTACAAGCAATGTGAGCTGTGTGGCAATCCAACACTGGAGTATAACCATTAGCAATCTGCAAATACAAGAAAATATACCTAAATGACCTTAGAGCAAAATGCTGAAACTTACTTGGCCAGGGTGATTTAGGACGATGACCTGAGCAGTGAAATCAGCAGCTCCCCTCGGAGGGTTGTTCTTAGAATCACCGGCGACATAACCACGGCGCAATTCCTTCACGGACACGTTCTTAACGTTAAAACCAACGTTATCTCCAGGCACAGCTTCCTGCAGGGCTTCGTGATGCATCTCTACTGATTTGACTTCAGTAGTGAGCCCGGCTGGAGCAAATACAACCACCATGCCTGGCTTGAGGATACCGGTTTCCACACGACCAACTGGTACAGTTCCAATACCACCAATTTTGTAAACATCCTAAAGAAAAAACATTTCCATTTCTTCCGTAGTTTGTTGGAAAAATTATACAAACCTGCAGAGGTAAACGAAGAGGCTTCTCAGTAGGACGGGATGGGGGTAAAATAGCATCCAATGCTTCAATGAGCGTCTTTCCATCAGCTTTTCCCTCTTTGCGTTCAACTGACCACCCCTTGAACCAAGGCATCTTATCAGAAGGTTCCAGCATGTTATCCCCGTGCCAACCAGAAATGGGCACGAAAGGCACTGCTGCTGGATTATAACCAATCTTTTTAATGTAAGAAGACACTTCCTTTTTGATTTCTTCAAAACGAGGTTCAGAGTACGGAGGTTCTGTCGAGTCCATTTTGTTCACTCCGACAATCAACTGTTTCACCCCCAAGGTGAAAGCAAGCAGGGCATGCTCACGGGTCTGTCCATTCTTTGAAATACCTGCCTCAAACTCTCCAGTACCTGCAGCAACAATAAGCACGGCACAATCAGCCTGCGAAGTGCCTGTGATCATGTTCTTAATGAAATCTCTGTGTCCAGGAGCATCGATAATCGTGACATAATATTTAGCTGTTTCGAATTTCCACAAGGCAATGTCAATGGTGATACCACGTTCACGTTCTGCTTTTAATTTGTCCAAAACCCAGGCATATTTGAAGGAACCTTTACCCATTTCTTGGGCTTCTTTCTCGAATTTCTCGATGGTACGCTTATCGATACCACCGCATTTGTAAATCAAGTGACCTGTAGACGTCGACTTGCCCGAGTCTACGTGACCAATCACAACAATATTAATGTGGGTCTTTTCCTTACCCATTTTGAACTGTATTCAATAAAGGCTGGAAAACATTTAAATCTTAATTTGTTGCCGATCCAGACTAAAATTTTGTGTGGTTGGATTATTTTAGCCAAATGCTACGAAACTATTAAAATATTTCCTTTTTTGAACAAAGGTAGCTCTTGCATTCGCCCGCCCTCATATATATGCATTTTCAGCTAAACAATCAAAACTGCAGTTCTCCCAAAACGTGCACGATCTGATACGAAATTTTTAAAAAGTTATTGACCTATTAATCTAAAATTAACTTGGTAGATAATAATAAAGACTGTCCCGCCCCATGGTGTAGAATAATCACCATGATCAGCTGATGAGGAATTCACTCTTCGTCACCCCAGCGCCATTTTGTTTTGCAATTATTGCACTTACCAATAATACATCAAATAAAGTTACTCATAAAACTATTAATAGGTACTGCAAACACAACTACTAATTCTTCTAGCAAAATCAGCAATCTAGGAAGAACTTCCCCTAAACCGGTTTGTTAAATCAATTAGGGACATGGGCGTTACAATCGATTTATTGAAAAATTCCAGGATTGTTGGTGGACTACCCTTAAAATTTGCATAAGAAGCGGAATGATTAAATTTAGCATAAAATAAACAAATTAATGTTATGCCAAAACGAAATGTCAGACTTCAAAAACCAAACATTGCAACAAACTGACAAATCCTTGAACTTCAAAAAATTGCACTACTAACAAAATATTAAAATAATACAAAAATGTACCTGATCAGCTAAAAAAAATCGCAACACTGCACCTTCCTGACAAAAATGCCGGTCGGGGTATCAAATTCAGACGCTTAACGATGCGAAAATATCCGCGAACTCCAACGCGCGAAACGATTTCAAATGATAAGAGAGCGATGCAAACTTTAGATGGGTAATCACCGAAACGATATCTTGTAATTACAATAAAAACTTGACTTACCTTAGCAAGCAATGATCAAGATGGGCAGGAAGCTATCTGCAAATCGTTGCGCAGCGGAACGGAAGTGCAAGGAGAGCGAAATGGAGGGGCGCGGTAGGCGGTATTGATCTCCCAAACGTTTTTTATGAAACTAAAAATATTGTGCAATCGGTTAATTATTGCGCAATTAGATTTTCTCGATCAACTTTTGACGTTAAATAAATACAAGCCGATAAAAAATGGAATACAAATAAACAAATGAAGGTGCAAAGAGCCAATCTGACACTACGCGAAATTGGCGCGAGGAAATTAATAATTTCGGGGGCGGTAGATTTGAATTCAAAATTGGGTACTTGCATGAATTTGGGATTTCGCGAAATTATAATCTTCGGGAGGTCAGAAATACATTCCCAAAGCAATTTTTCTTTGGGCCCTGTAGAATTCAAATTATTGGGAAAAAATATTTCCCGCTAAATATGCTTATGGCGCCATGTGTGAATTATTGAAACTATACGGTGACGTCGTATGACGGACCTATGCATTCCTAAATCGAAATGGCCGCTTCCGGTTTAGTTGACAGCTGTCTCGTAAATCTTGAAATTGTTTGGTGTGTACGTTAATAATGTTTGCTGGGAGAATGGAACTATGGTGGAGCTCAGTAGCAATTTGTTGTTAAAAATCCATTATATTTTATAATTCCCAACTGTGAATAGGTACAACAAAACCACTTCTAACCTCTAAACTCTACTACCTATCATGAACGCGGCTACTTATTTTAAGATTGATTATGGGATTCTGCTTGCAAGAAACTTCTGCGGATATTTTACAGATGGATTTGTGATATTCGTACTAGTTGTGCAACAACAACGTGGACACAAATGAGTGAAAAGAAAATTCTGTGCTTGGCTAACCTATAACTGTCACTGTATGAAATGTAGGTACTAATGATCCTTCTTCTTAACTTATTTCCAATGTTTAATTGTGCATTAATAAAATATTGATACTGCTCAATAAAATAATAACATCCAATTGAAGCGCTGATAATAAGTGATACAGTTAGGCGAGTAGGGATAACAGACGCGAAATGTTGGCAATAGGCAAAAGTAGCACGTTAGGTTGTGACGACAGCTAGATTATGTGACGTCAATAAGACTACTCAAGGCCAAATGGCCCACTTGCGCGTGCTCCGCGATTTGAAACTAAAAATAGTCTAATTTTATACGATCACGATAAACTTAAATATGTGCAAAATATAATAAAAAAGTGCCAGTTTAAATTTATGCAAGTACCCAATTGAATAAAAACTTGTTTATTATGTTCAAGTTATGTACAGCATAATATAAATAAGGAATATTTCGGCTATTTTTGGGACGGCCAGGATAGTGGCAAATAATTTGACCAACCCTTTGCTCCGGCTTCGCCTTTGGCCACTGTGTTCAATTTATTAGTTTCGTCGGGGCTTAATTTAAGTATCGTATTCATCACTGGTACCAATCTCAACCTCTCGTCGCTATTATTTAACGTAACAAACTAAAAATTAACGCAAATTAGGCTAATTAAATGTAAAATTTTTGAATAAATACCTTTAAAACAACGTTTTTTAAATATTCAAGGTTCTCCGCGTGTTCTTCTCTTTCGACGGACCTTTGCTGCCTTCGAATCTCCTCTTTTAAGAGATTGTTCATCTGCACATGTTTTGCTAAGTCCTGTTCTGTATCGGCTAGCAAATCGGCCAAATGGGCCACCTTCGACTCATTTTCGAATAACTGTTTTTTAACGAAGCTCAGTTCTTGATCAGAATCATTGTTTAACAACTTTTCTAAAGAAACTGGTTGAGTATTGTTTGGAGAAGAAGTACTTTCTACACTTTCCGAACCTTCGCCTTCTTCCCTAGTCATCGAGGTGAACATAAGCGATGGGGGCTCAGTCGGAGAGGGCGGCTTATTTAATTTACTTTGCATTTCGATTATTTCACGATTGTGTCGGACTTCCTGCTCCGATAATTGCTGTCTGTAGCATTGAGACAAAGTTTCTGCATGTAACTAAAAAAAATTTAAATATTTAACCACACGAACATTAATTAAAAATCGAAATAATTACTTTTAAACCCCTTACAGTCTCTGCTTGCTCAGCCACAGCCCTTTGATACTTTTCCTTAAGTTTCTCATATTGCAATTTATCATCCAACATTTTCGCTTCCATCTCATCAGCGTTCCTCTTCATCTCGTCATGTTTTCCAACCAAAACCTCATTTTCTTCATTTAAATTTCCTATTCTTTCTCTAAAAAAATTAAAGATATTACTCTCGACTAAATTCGCTATTTAAAACTAACTTTAACATATTCAACTCTTCAGTAATTATCAAAATCTGTGCCTTCAAACTTGCAGCCTCTTCCGACAGCTTCTCTTCCGTCCCTATGTCTCTTGTTTGATTTTGCCTCAGTACACTTTGCGCCCTGACTTTATAACCACTATACTCCTTCTCTATCATCTTCAGCTCTTCTTCTTTCAGTTTAAGAGCATCACGCACTTCTCTTAATCTCTGCTCTAAACCTAAAACTTGTCTTCTTAGCCGATCTACTTCGTTCTTCAAGCCTGAAGTGTTCTTTTGATGTTCCGCAATAACTTTCGATAGTTCCCGAGATAGTTCTTCATTTTCCAAACGACTCTCTTCCACGACACGCGTCAGAGAGTGAATTTTATCTTCTTTCTGCGTAACCAAATCTTCAAATTCATTTATTTTCTTCTTGTGCATGTTTATTTCTACTCTAGCATTATTTAGATCCGTTTCTTCTTCTTCCAACCGCTCCTCTAACACTTTATTTTGCTCCCTTAAAGCGTTTGATGTACTCTTGTTAGAATCCAATTGGTTTTTCAACTGATTAATGATTTCCTGCCTGTCGTCCAGTTTTTGAGATAATTCTTTAACGCTGCGTTCGTAATCTTGCATCTCCAAACTCAAAACTGATTTCTTTTTACATTCATTATTTGATTCTTGTAGAGAATTCATCGTCACTTTATGTTGATCTATTTCATTTTTGAGTGCCTGTTCTTTCGATTCCAATTCTTGCTGTAATTTGGTAATACGAGTCTCGTAATCTTTCTTTAAAACGTTATTCGCCTCGAGTTCCTTCTTCAAAGATTGAACCTTGCCGCCGACTTGTTTCTTCCACGTGTCTATGTTGACTTTTTCTTTCTTCAGTTCTTCAATTTCGTGTTTTAAAGTGACTATAACTTCGTCGTTTTGAGCTAAATTCTGCTTATCTTTGCTAATATCAACTGCAACAGCGTCTAATTTCTTTAGATACGATTTAGCTTCTTTTCTAGTTGATTCTAAATCGTCTTCGAGCTTGTCGCACTTTACTTGTAATGTATGTATCGTTTTAAGACTGTTGGTAAGTTTGTTTTGAACTTCGTTCCTCTCCGATTGTTCCTTGTTTAGATCTGCAGTGAGGTCTCGTATTTTACCTTTCATCTTTGTCGCTAAATTGCGTAATTTGCCATAACGTTCTTCCCATGATCCTTCGAGATCTTTCAGCCGGTTCGTTTCTTCTGTTCTAGATATGGTCGAAGTGGACATCGTTTCGTTATCTGCAAAATTATCCTGGGATACATCCAAAGGGGTTCTACCCAAACGTTCCTTTGCTTGTTCAAGTTCTAACTGTAGTTGTGCTATATGGGCATCTTTTTCCACCAATTCATCTTCTTCTGTTTTCCCTGTACCATTTAATTGTTCTTCCAAGCTTTTAATCCTTTCTTCTTTCTTATTTGCTTGCACTTCGTATACCTGTATTTTCTTAAACATCTCGTTACAATAAGCTTCTTGTTGAGATATTGTCTCACCTCGCTCTTTCAAAGCTTGATTCATTTCATTCATTTGCGCCAGAAGTTCGCTCTTTTCACGCTTCAGAAGGTTTAGTTCATCTTGATTCGCCATATATTCCTCAAAAGTTTGACTTTCTGCATCGTTAGTTGATAAATTTTGATAACGTTCAGCAATTCTTAATAGTTCGTTGTTCTGCTGGACTAATTTTTCAATTTCTTGGCCTGACTGAACTGCAAGACTGGTTTCGATTTGTTGTAGAGCGTCAAGCTCATTCCGAAGATCTTTAATTTGTTCTTCAGACAAAGACTTACATATTTTCAATTCGTCAACAGTGGCATGAAGTTTCTGATTTTCACCAGAAATATTTTCGATCTCGCTTTGCTTCAAGACTAATTCTTCTTGAATTTTGGAGTTCGTTTCTTCGATGCTTTTCTTCTCGTACTTTTCCTTTTCTAACGTGTCTTTCAAAATTTTTGTTTCTTCATTATATTCATCGATTGTAGTTTTTAATTGTTCATTAAGCATATGCCTTTCTGCTTTCAGATTTTCATAGGATTCTTTTAGTTTTTGTAATTCTTTAACAGCTATATTTAATTTATCTTTAAGATTTTCATTATCCTGTTGAAGCATCTGTTTGATGTCTGCGTCTACTGCCAGTCTAACGTTTTCTTCTATTAAATTAGCGCAATCTTCTCTCAATTTATTCAACTGATTCTTCGACTCTTCATTGATACTTTTTAATTCTTCTAATTCTTGTTGGTATTGTGTATATAATTCTTTAAATATTTCAATTTGCCTATTTTCTTCCGCTCTTCGAGCATCCAACTCTTCTACAGTTTTCTTCTCCAACTCAACTGTTTCTGTTAATTTCTTTTCTGACTGTTTTAATAATACATTTTCTCCTGTTAAAGCATCTACTTCATCCTTATAGCGTGTTATAAGGTGTTCATATTCTTCTAAATTTTTCTTGTATTTATCAATTTCTTCTGTTAACACCTTATTTTTCTCTTCAATCTCTATTATTGCCTTTTCATGTCCTATCAATTTCGCTTTCTCTTCCTCACCGAAATGTGACTGTTCTTCCAAAATTTTATTAGAATCTTTCAAATGGTCGTTCTGTTTTTTCAATTCCGCTATTTCACTTTCATGTTGGTCTTGAAAATTTGCGTATTTTGCCAAAAACTGGTGAAGCTGACTTTTCCACAGATTAACTTGGTTTGTGTATTCTTTCAAGTCTTCTAGTAAGAAATTCTTTTCCTGTCGTAAGGCCTTCACAGAAGAAGCCAGCTTAATCATTTTTGAATGACAGAATTGCAATTTTTCTTTCAATTTCTCATTTGAATTTTGCAAATCTGTAGCGACTCCACTGGACATTATTTGGCTCTCGCTTAATTTATTTGAAGTATTCGATAAATCACGCTTTAAATTTTCTATTAAGGCTCGATTCCTGTGTAATTCAACATTAAGATCATCGGTAGAATTTAAGAATTTGTCTAATTTTTCTTTTTGTTCTTGTATTGTTTGTTTATTATCATGGTCCGTTTTCATCAGTTTACTAATTTCCTCATTTTGTTTGTTAATAATCCCTTCCAATTCTTCAATTTTTGTTTCTTTAAGAAGTTTATCACCTTCATTATCATGTGACTTAATTTTATTATTGGTTTCTGTTAAAATGGTGTTGTTTTTCTCTAATTCTAAAAGCTGTTCTTGTTGTTGGAGCCCCAACAATTTCAACTCTTCTATTTGCTTCTCCAGCTGTTCTAAGTGACTTATTAGTTCTTCGTTTTCATCTGTCAAACGCACAACTTGTCGTTTATAACCTTGATTTTCAGTATCTAACTCACTTATTTTATTTTCAGCAGCTACTAACTTATCGTTTAAAATATTCTTCTGCTGTTTAACATCGGTAAGGTTAGTAAACAATTCAAGTTTTTGTTGAGTTAAATTTTCAATAATTTCACATGACGCATCCTCTTTTTGATTCAACTGCTCTATTAGTTTCACATTTTCTTCCAATATTGAATCTTTCACTTGTTTGGCCTTCTGGGCGATCACTAAAAGGTTCTTGCATCTTTTTATCAACTCTTCTTTTGGTAGTTCTTCCAAGGGAGTCTTTTTTGAAGACACCTCAGGAGATGTGTTTACGTCCATTTTAACAACTATAACTGCATTTAGAATAATAAAATAACAAATAATATCACATTTTTAGCACTAAAATGGCATAGAATTACTATTACTGACACATCAACATTCTTTATCTGTTTATTTTTGTGATGACAAAAATGACATTCGAATGACATCATTTTACCTGATCTCAGGCAGGCAACATCATCTTTCGCCTAGTGAAAATGTGAAAGTTCCTGTTTGTTTTTGCAGCGGAATCAGGAACGTTTTCTCGGTTGGACTATCAATCGCTGAATCGTTTCATAGGAGGTCGCCATGTTTTGCCCTAGAATTTTTCACTTGACCGTGATAATTTATTTGACAAAAGTAAACACATTTCAAATTTAAAATTCGGTATTTGTGTTTTGAAATTACCGTTATTTCGCCAAGTCAAATTCTAATATTTTCACTAACGAAAACACTTTCAAAAAAATTATTCGACGAAACGGATGCATGTGAATCTTCATGCTTTAGGGTGCTAAAGTGCGCGGTGTTTGATACGGAAGCCGCAACGTGTTAATTTTCACCCTGCATTCATTTGCAGGTTTCGGACAGTTACAGTAGTATTATTCTGTTAATTTATGAAAAAATGGCTTCTTGCCATAAAATGTATTAATGGTATTAATTGTTAAATTATTTTATTTAGAACGCAGTTGTGGGTAGGTGTCATGTAGATTAGAAGAGCACAACAACATTGCGGCTTACAGTGATTAGTGGAATTTAAAACATATTTGGAAGTCCATCTTCAACTGACATTCGTGAATGAAACTTCCGCCTCTCATAGGGACATTTATTGGCACGATGTTTGCACTACGTCAATTATGTCATTTCGAGATTGACAATTGGCATTAACATTTCTTGTTTGATGGGGAACATTTTGATTGAAAGATAATTTTTATATTAGGAATTAATTTTAATTCATTCTCTTCACGAAAAATGTGTTAATGAGTATCAGATTAAGTTATAAACTACTGAATTCCCATTCTGGAAATGGAATTTGAAAGTTTTTTTAATGCCGAAATATCGGACAGCGACTTGGTAATGTGAAAGGGTTAAGTTTTGTTATTCACGCATTAATTTTGATGATTTCAGATTACACAATGGTTAAATGCAATAGCAGTTAGCCAACAAACGGCAGAAAAGTTAGAAAATTTCCATAAGATTCAAGAATTCTTGATACGTAAGGTACCCAAGCTATTACCTGAATTTTTGGAGAATGTGCTTAATTTTACGGCTGATAAAAATGCGGATATTAAAAAAGCACTTGTGGGATTCATTGAGGAAATATGGTTTGTAGATTCGTTGGAATATCCTTCTTTTTCTCACATGTTTTTGATTCAGCAAGGTAAATGAAAGTTACATACCCAAAGTAATGATGAATTTGCACATGTTGCTTTGCGATGAAAGTATACCAGTACAAAAACGAGTGATACAAGCAGCCATAGCAATATACAAGAAGACGTTATGTTGGTTATGTAAAGCTCCGAATATAACGGAGGAAATGGAAAATGCTTGGAAAGAATTAAACAATATTAAACTGGAAGTCGTAAATATGATTGATAGTGATAACGATGGAATACGGACAAGTTCGGTGAAGTTTTTGGAGTGCGTGGTTTTGTTACAAACATATCCGGACCAATATGAAAAGAAGGCGAGTGATTTTTCTTTAGAAGATGTTCCGTTGACTTTGAAAATTGCCAGGAGAAGGAAACTTGAAGAAGAAGCCAAGTAAGTTTAAACAAACAGAAATGCCAGTCTTGTTTAAATAATAGGATAATTTAATTTAATTTTATCAAATTTGTTTGTTATATTTTATTGTTCTTTTTAAGTCATATATTCGAGCTACTGCTAAAGTTCAATGGTTCCCAACATATTAGTAGTGCAAATTTACTAGCATGTTTGGGAGTATTAACCAACATTGCTAAAAATCGGCCTGATTTTATGGAATCCGTTGTACAAGCAATAGCTTCTTTACATGCAAATTTACCACCCACTTTAAGTACAACACAAGTTAGTTCTGTTAGAAAGAAGTTAAAAACTGAATTGTTGGGCTTGGTTAAACACCCAGCGGCATATGATTTTGCCGATACCATTATGCCAATTTTAACTGATTTAGGTGAGGATAAATTCATCGATAATCATTTTATAATTATTTTGTGTATTTCGCAAATATTTTAAAGGCTGTACGTCCCAAGAAATCGCAAAAATTTTACCAAAACCAGAGGAGAGAAGAAAATACGCAAAAAGGTCTCATCCCTCTGAACCGCAACAAAAAGCAAAGAAACCTCGATTAGAAATAGCTCCAACCTCAGTCCCAGAAAAAGACCAACAAAAGTCTGCTTTGGAGGCGAATGAAAAGTTTATTTTACAAAATTTGAGTTTGGAGAAAACTGTTCACTTATCGACTACTTTCTTGAAGGATATTCCAAACGTTATGCCTTCTCATTTTCAAACAGAGTATGCTAATTGTCTAAAAGCAGGTACAGTTGGGCAACTGAAGGTTATTTCGAAATTATTAGCTGCTCAGTTCTTGGAAGCTGGTGTTGGGCCAGGCGGCAAAGTTCCTGCAAAACCGCCGCAGGAATTAGAAGATGTTGTTGTTAAAATGGAACAAGACGAAAAAGACGATAAAGAAAAGGTGCTAGATTTTATAAAAAGGTAGCAAAAATTTGTTTATAATGAAAATTTTCAGGGGAAAAAGGACCGTAAAATGCCGAAAGTAAAAACGTTAAAACTTAATGAAATCACCAAACCACTTCCGAAAGATCTAAAAGAAAATTTGCTGTCAGGGGCTGTTCAGAAGCTTCTGGTGTCTGAGAAAACCAGTTCTCCGGTATTGAGGGAAAAAGTCATCACAACATTAGCGGCAACTTTCAGTAAAAATGTTCGTGATGCAGTCCTTGAATTTTTATTGAGTGATCTCCGCACGCATGTCAATGTAGCCCTGGCTTGGTTATACGAGGAATACAGCATAATGCAGGTATTACACTACTACTTCTACAGTTTTATAGGCAAATGATGGTTCTTTCCCCAGGGCTTTGCACGCATTCCGGTCCTTCGCCGAGAAGGGCGTGTAGACCAAAGTTACAACACTCTCTTAATCTCATTCGTGAGTGCTTCATCTTCAGACGCGATTATCATATCCCGTTTGCTCTTAGAAGCGCCGTTAGTAACCGAAGCAGTCCTCGATCAAGTCTGCATAATCTGCAAAGACGAAAATCGGTGTGCTTGGGCTTTAGGTTTGCTCAAAGATCTCACAATTCGCAGACCTCCGAAACAAATGATGTTTTTGAATGCTCTGCTGCTACACGCTACACATGAATCAAGCATAGTACGTGAGTGTGCAATAGGGCACGTTTTAGCGTTACATAAACGATTGGGCTTAAAGAGCATAATTGAAGAGTTTGCTAGGATGAATTTGGAGTTCTTGAGGTATCAGAGACCTCCAGATTCTTTATTTGGTCCGGCGCAAGGTCGCTCCGACGAGTTGAATAGCAACTGGACGGATGATGTTGTGAAAGCTTGCTTGACGCCGTACATATCGTTATTGTCGCTTAACGAGAGTCTCATACATGATTTGGCGAAGGTTTATATGCAAACGAGTGCGGATATTAAGCGTATTATTCTAAGGTTGCTAGAAGGGCCTGTGAGGAACATGGGTATGGATTCTGCGGAACTCTTGAAGTTAGTTGAAGAGTGTCCGAAAGGTGCAGAAACATTGGTCACTAGGGTCATCCATATTTTAACGGACAAAGGCCCTCCGAGTCCCGAATTGGTCCAGAGAGTTAGAGATTTGTATAATACACGTGTTTCAGACGTCAGGTTTCTCATACCTGTATTAAACGGACTTACAAAGAAAGAAGTAGGTTTTGACTTGCGGTGTTTTGAATTAGGCGTAATTGTTTCGGTTTTGTAGGTTATTGCGGCCTTGCCGAAACTCATCAAATTGAATCCTGTAGTTGTCAGAGAAGTCTTTAATCGTTTATTGGGTTTACACGGAGATAGTCCTATAACTCCTATAGAATTATTAGTGGCCCTGCATTTAATAGATCCGTCTAAGGCTGATCTTAAAACTGCTATTAAAGCTACGTCTATGTGTCTGAGTGAAAAACAGGTACGTATAATTTTTTGTGTTGGAATTCTTTGTTTACAGGAAAAGCTGGATAATCCGAAATAATGAGAGATCAAGCCTTTTTTTTATGCTCGTAATAACTTGTTTCCATATGTAGCTCCTTCTGTTCTTTCAGCCAATAGCTCTCCAAAACTACACTTTTTTGAACTTCAATATTTTAAATATGTATTGAACCGTAATTTATTAAGGTAATTAGACAATTTTATGCGAAAGCTCTCCGTTATAATTAACTTATAGCCACGAATGTTCGAACTCTACAAAAAAATGAAATGAACAAAATTACTTAAGAATAAATAAATGGGCGATTTTAGTGTCAAACAATAATTTTTATACCAGTCTGACATTTACAAGAAGCAATGGCTCAACAATTAACGCAGATTGAAGTTAATAGAGCTGTCACATTACTTCAGAAAGGGTATTCACAACATTATGTTGCACAGCAGCTTGGGGTTGTACCGGGTGGCCAGATAAGAATGCAAAGTGCTGTATCTCGGAAGATATTCATCATAGAGTCTTGCAGTAAAAAAATTTATTACTAAAGTGGCTTTAACACTTTTTGACGTATCTATTAAAATGAAGTGGTGGGGGGTGATTCAATGTTTTTTACATAAACAGCTGTAACTCCTAAACGACTGAACGGATTTTAACAAACTTGGTCTCGTTGGAAAAAGCATTTATTGCTCCATCAAACCCATCTTACCTGTGATATGTCTAATTCTTAGCGATGCCGCTAGAGCGCGTTTTTTGATATAATAACAGAAAATTGCAAAATTCTCTAAAACATTATATGCAACAATATGACTTTTTTCATAAAAATGTAGTGAAATGATACCTAAATAGGCTAGTGAAGACCACTTCTCGATATCTTATTCCTAGCCAAAAATATCGAAGAAAATTTAGTTATCATAAAATTTTAGAGAGACGCTATTACACCGGTATTTATTCTTATTTATTTGTCTTTTTTCAAGATTCAGTGATAAAATTTCATAATTTTATAATTTTTAAATAATAAAAGTATTAATTCAAACAATTAAAAAAAAACGTGTAGGGGCATAAGTCTATTTCCTTGGCCACCCCGATCCCCAGACCTCACCTGTTTGGACTTCTATCTATAGGGTCGGTTAAAAGATATTGTTTACCAAATTCCACCAACAACGAGAGATAACATGAACATATGAATACAAGAGGCCATTCGTAGCCTGTCAAGAGCAGAAATTGAAGCTGCTGTAATGTCTACGCATGAGCGGCTCCAACAATGCATTGAGTGTGATGGAAAACAGTTCGAGCATTTAAGGAGGCATTAGTTTTATTTCAAAATCGGTCCTTTCTTCTTATGCCCCTACACGTTTTTTTTTAATTGTTTGAACTAAGAATACTTTTATTATTTAAAATCATAAAATTATGAAATTTTATCACTGAATCTTGAAAAAAGACAAATAAATAAGAATAAATACCGGTGTAATAGCGTCTCTCTAAAATTTTATGATAACTAAATTTTCTTTCTTCGATATTTTTGGCTAGGAATAAGATATCGAGATGTGGTCTTCACTAGCCTATTTAGGTATCATTTCCCTACATTTTTATGAAAAAAAGTCATATTGTTGCATTTAATTTTTTAGAGAATTTTGCAATTTTCTCTTATTATATCAAAAATGCGCTCTAGCGGCATCACTAAGAATTAGACATATCACGGGTTTGATGGAGCAATAAATGCTTTTTCCAGAGAGACCAAGTTTGTTAAAATCCGTTCAGTCGTTTAGGAGTTACAGCTGTTTATGTAAAAAAAACATTGAATCACTTCATTTTAATAGATACGTCAAAAAGTGTTAAACAAGAATTACTCGATTAAAGCTTATCTTTAAAAAACACATATTTTTTTGGTACATTTACTAGGTGGATTTCAATGAAAAATCACTTTTAAAGTTTAAGATGGCGGTTACGCCCCCTGGCGACCATCTTGGAAATCTGAAAATATTTTCCACGGTCTTCTCTTGGTCACTTTAGTAATAAATTTTTTTACCGCAAGACTATGATGAATAGCTTCCGAGATACAGCATTTTGCATTCTTATCTGGCCACCCGGTACAAGAAACGGAACCGTGTGGAAGCTTTGAAATCGATACAAAGAAACAGGTACCATAACAAGAAGACCAGGAACTGGTCGAAGGAGGAAAACTACAGAAAATGATTGCAAGCCCTTCGAAATCACACACATACTGCGCGGGACCTTCAAGAAGATCTCGTGAGGGCAGAGGAACAAGAATTAATGACCAAACCGTCCGCAATAGGCTAAGAGAGGCTAATTTGAGATCAAGACGTCCTGCAAAAGTGCCCAAATTAACTAGAGAGCATCGTCAGAGAAGATTTCAATTTGGGATAGAACATTTGAACTGGCAACTTCGTCATGATGAGTCTAAGTTTGTTCTGTCAAATAATGATGGATGTGTAAGAATCTGGAAGAGGCCTAGGGAATGTTTATGCCAAATACAGTACATGAAACTCTCCCTTTTGGTGCTGGATCCATAATGGTGCGGGGTGGAATAACAATAGACACTCACATGGACCTTGTTATCATTTGCAATGGTACCTTGAAGAGATTGGCCCGCATGCAGCCCAGACATGAACCCGATAGAACATGTTTGGGATCAATTAAAGACACGTATTCGACGACGTCAAAATCCTCCAATTACAACTAAAGAGTTGGCACAGGTTCTAATTGAAGAGTGGGATAATTTCCCACAAGAAGCCTTTCGAAGGCTTATTCGTAGCATGCCACGACGCTGCCCAGCTCTTGTACAAGCAAGAGGAGGCAACACTAGGTATTAAGCAGGCCGTGCCGATAGAATCTAGTGCGCACGTAAGTGGGGGAACGTGACGTCAATTGGGAACGCGAACCTGGGAGCCGGGCATTTATTTTTACGGCAGCGGCGTTATCGCCCGAAGACTTTACAGACTTTACTAACTTGCCAGTATCTTTGACAAGTTTATAATGCCTAATTGTGCTATCGTGGGTTGTTACAAAATAACTGAAATACAAATGACGTTAACTTTTCTAGATTTCCGCAGAATTCTTCGCTAGCAACTAGCTAGCTCAACTATGTAAACGTGCAGACAAAGTACTGCGTTGTCTAGTTCGGACACGTACGTAATTTGAGAATCAAACAATTAAGTTTACGATTTCAGGGTTTATCATAAACTGCTAAGGGTAAAATTGTGAAGAAAATGCGAAAAATAGCAAACTAAAATTAACTTTGTTGTGATTGTGATTCGCGCCGTATTTTTTAACGCATGCATTAAGTATTTTGTGAAACAAAATCACCAAGCAAGAGCTAAAATCGGTTATTGTTGAAAGGGACTAAGCATTTTTAACAAATTTTGGACTGGACAAAAATACCTTAAATATGCAAAACCTAATAAGTTGAACTAAAGTAATCAGAAATGTTTACAGATAGGTATCTCTGTTAATGTACTAAAATTCCTCTGAAAAACACTCGCTTTCGGAAAATGCAATGTTTTGTTGTCACCTATTAAATTTATTAAATATTTAGTTAGCTCCTTTCACAAATAATCAATTCTGTTAAAGTAATTCACCGATTGAAATAACAGTTGTCATGTGAATTATCGTTGTATGGAGTGGCCCACTGAAAACAGTAAGTGCGATTTTATGCCATTTAGCATCATTTTCACGAAAAAAGCTGGGGCACGTCGAATTTGGTTGTAAGGGGGACATCTGACTTCGATGTTTTCATTCATGTAACTTCAACCCCAAAGCGGAAGGGGAAAGCACCCTTAAATTTTTAAATAGGAGGTAGTGTCCAGATGCACACCGTATGATCATCATAAGGTTCTCAGTCCGAAGACTGGTTGGATGCGTACCTCCATTCTTTTCTATCCTGAGCTAACCTACGCATTTCCCTAAAAGTAGAACATCCTACATCCCTAACTATTTGAGAGCAGTAGTCTAATCTAGGCCTACCCCTACCTCTTTTTATTCCTATCTCTGACTCTAGTATGTCACGAATTATTCCTTCGTGTCTTAGAAGGTGTCCTACCATCCTATCTCTCCTACTCTTTATTGTTTTCCATACCTTTCGCTTTTCCCCAACTCTTTCTAATACTTCCCTATTGCTAACCTTATCTATCCACGGTATCTTCATCATGCGTCTGTAGCACCACATTTCAAACGCTTCTACTCTTTTTCTATCCGCTTCTCCTATTGTCCAAGTTTCGCACCCGTATAATGCCGTACTCCATACATACGACGTTAAGAGTCTCTTCCTAGTCTCTATATTAACCGTTCTCGAGCATAACAGTTGTTTCTTTTTGTTAAACGCAACTCGGCCCTGCGCCATTCTTTGTTTTATATCTTTAGTGCTCCTACCGTCTTGAGTTATTTTACTTCCTAAGTAGCAGAAATCCGCGACCTCCTCTATCTTCTCATTTCCAATTTGTATTTCCATTTTAGTTCTATTTTCACATCCCCTACATACCAAAATTTTAGTTTTCTTTTTATTGATTTTCATGCCGAAGCCCTGTGTCAAAACACCGTATGAAAGTCCTTTAAATTCTCTTTATAACAGTTTTTCATTTTTTTAAATTGGATCACTAACCTCCAAGAAAATGCACTTTAAAAATAACATGAATTGAGGCACCTTTTAACACCAGTAAGTGCGATTTTATACCATTTGAAGCACATTTTCTCAGAAGTCAGTGGTCTGTTTTAAAAAAATGGAAAACTGTTATAAAGAGAATTGAAAGATGAAAGGCTTTCAAACGGTGTGTATCTTGATACCAGCTTCCATTTAACAATTTAAGGGTGCTGTCCCCTCCAGCTTTGGGGTTGAAGTTACATGAATGAAAACATCGAATTCAGATGTCCCCCTTACAACCAAAATCGACGTGTCTGAGCTTTTTGCGTAAAAATTATGTCAAATGGTATAAAATCTCACTTACTGTTTTCAGTGGGCCACCCTGTATAATGTATGTGAGTTAATTAGTCATTTTGTATTAATTTTTTTGCACCGATATGGATCAATCAGGCGGCTAGATTTAGTAAAGTTATCTTGCATAATATGTTTCTGTTGCTTATTAGATGAGGGAAATTATAAATATAATATACTGCAATATCATTCGACCTTCCTAGTATGTATATTCAAATACTTTTTCTCCTTTTCTAACAAAATTAGTGTTGCTTTTAGGAAAGACTCCTCGCGTTAACTTTGTTCTCAAGTTTAGAAAATATTTTTCTCGAATACAGTAAGGTAGTCTTCTGATAATTATTACCGAATTGGTTTTGTAATTAATAAATACAAGTTTAAGTTTACTCGAAAATCTAAGTTATGCTTCATATTTGAATAATTAACCACGTTTTACAATATTGCACGAACCATAAGTCTTCCAAATTCATCATTTATTTAGTTTTGATTTATTGCTTTCAAACATCTTTAACTAATTTTATTTTATTTTGAGTCACTCTATAATAAATTAATTATTGCAACAAATATGTTTAATTTTTTCTTGGTAGGTGTACAAAATCATTCTAATATGAACGAGAAAGGCATAGATATGCTTTGCCGTTCATAGCGGACCGTATATATTCGAGGGTTTGGCGCTCCCAAGCAACGTCATTGCGCGCTCCCGACCGAATAGCGTCTGCCTATGCACTCACCATATATATTTACGCCATGGTATTAAGTTCAAAATTGTTAAGTTAGCCAAGTTGACAGACGTTTATTTCTTCTGATTTGACTTCAACCATTTTAGTTTTGGACATATTAGTACGTAAAAAGTAGTAGTAGGTAGTCAAAATGTTTTTTTTGTTTTCGATTTGCTAAAATTGATTAAATAAATGATAATAATAATAATAATAATATATTTATTAGCGGTAAGCTAAATATGTACTTATTCCCATCATACATTTATTTAGAATGAAAAATCTTCTATAAGCTTAAAAATTATCCTGCACATACTGTTTACAAAGTTTCTTAAAAGATGATAAAATCGTATTACAGTTTATATGAATTGGTAGACTATTAAACAAAACACACCCCTTCACCAATAACTGATTTTGTGCAAATGAAGTGCCACAGCACTGCACATAAATATCATTTCTATTTCTTGTAGAATAAGAATGAATATCCGCATTATACTTCAAATCACTCAATTTACTTTGAAATAAATTGTATTTTAACTTAAATATAAATACCAACGAGTTATATGTTACTAGTTGTCTGATACTCATCAATCTCAACACATCCAACATCCACTCAACCCGAGTATACCTATCGTTTTTAAAAATTATCCGCAATGCCCGTTTTGCTTCACTTCTAATTTATGAAAATATTCTAGTGTGAACAGATTAACAATCGTCGAGCAGTAACTTACATGTGGAAGCACAATAGTTTTATAAACAAGCAATCTTGACCATAAACTTAAGTTAACTCCTACTCGTAAAACACCAACTTTGTGGCTCACTTTCTTTATAGCATAATTACCATGACTTTTAAAATTGAGTTTGTCATCCAAAATTTCAATTCCCTAACGACCACCAACCTGCTCCCATCCACATAAACATCGCCCACAGGAACAATTACCTTGGTTTTACTCACATTAATAACCACTTACATAATAACTCCAGTTCCTCATTCAATACTTGTACAATGTAATCCACATCATCATGGACAAAATACACAAGCATATCATCAGCAAATAGCTGTATTTTACATTTTTTGAAAACTTTAACTGTCATTAACATACAAAATAAATAATATAAGTCCCAACACTGATCCTTGAGGAACTCCCCATTTTGATTCCTTCTCACTTGAAATACTTTCCCCATATTTCGTCACTTGAACTCTACCTACAAGAAAACTTCTGAACCAATCCAACATAACACCATCAACTCGAACACGAGCCAATTTCATCAACAACAGATTCTGATCAATCGTCTCAAAAGCGCGCTTAAAATCCATGAATACCGCACCTATTATATGCCATCTTCCACTCATGTATCATAGTTTGCACTGCAGTCTCACACGATTGGCCCCTTCTAAAACCCGCTTGAGACTCCGAGAGAATGTTATTTCCTTCCAGATAATGCAGAAATTGGTCTTTCACAGCCAATTCCAAAACCTTTTCATAAGATGGGAGCATGTTTATTGGGCGATAGGAGCTTGCATCATCAGCATTCGGGATTTTCTCTACGGGAACAACCATCGATCTCTTCCATTTTGAAGGAAACAACCCTGTTCGCAGGGATTTATTAATAACATCCAGTAACCTATTTCCCACAGCTCCCACAATTAATTTCAAAATTGTAGTATTGATCCCATCGATACTACTGTTTTTATTTGGCAGGCTCTTAACTATTCTTTTCAACTCGCAGAAAGACACTTCCTCAAATTTATCCAACTTCGAATCATATTTCTCCATCTTGTCTATCACTTCATCATTATTTAGCCCACTTTGCACTAAACCATCGATGCTATTTAAGAAATAGTGGTTAAATTCTTCGGTTATTTCACAGTATCCCTCAATACATTTGGTTGGAATTTTGTTTCACCTCATCTATTTGACTATTGTAATACTCTTTTTTCCTCTTTCTTATTGTATCCACTATCTCATTCCTTTCTACTGCTTTTCTAAAGAGAGAATCTCTCTTCTTCATCATCTCATGAATCTCTGGAGTCCACCACCTCTTACCTGCCCATCTTGTATTCAACCACAATTCCTTGACAGGATTTAATACTTCCAGAACTGAATGTGTAAATTGCTCTGCCATTAGGTCCATACTGAGCATTGAGTTATCCCAATTACTATCAATCAGACTAGTTTAGAATTCCAAATCCTTGAATTGTTTAAAGTCCCTAATGATAGTTCAATACATATTTCAAATTTGATTTAAATCTCAAAATATGATAAAAATATTGAAGTTCAAAAAAGTTACTACTTTTATTTTTTGAGTATATTCATTACTTCGAGCCCTAAAAAGTGCATGTTTTTATGTTCAATTTATCCTTGTCGTGTATTGTTCTCTCTACCTTTCTCAGAGGTATTACCACGGATATCTTTAAACTCTCTGGTACACTACATCTTTCTACCGATGAATTAACATGGATTAAAGGATGTGGACATATATACCTGTATTATTACTGTTTTTACAGGTTTCGAATTTACCCTAACCATAACTACCCTGTCACTTTTCTATAAGAAATTTTCTACGCTCTTCCCTACTTAACACAGTGAAAATAAAAGATTCACTTACTAAAGAACCTGCACAACTAAAACTATGGTTATAAGACGATTTTTGCAGATTTTCACTCAAGAAGTATTGGCTGTGGTTCTGCAGCAGCTGATGGACCAACCAACAATACCAACTCTGTTAATGCGAACTGTCATTCAGGCCTTGGGATCTTACCCTCGTTTATCTGGTTTTGTGATGAATATCTTACAAAGATTGATCCTCAAACAAGTGCGTACAAAATTTTCTTTCGTTAGCGGTCGAATTGATCATGAAAAATTTAGGTTTGGAAGCATAAAGTAGTCTGGGAAGGTTTTGTAAAGTGCTGCCAACGCACGAAACCCCAAAGCTTCTCAGTAATCATGCAGTTACCAGCGCCACAGCTAATAGAAGCTCTGGGTATGTGCCCGGAGCTTAGAGAACCGTTGAGAGAGCATTTGATGAATTTTACGGAAAGTCAAAGAGCACATATACCGTCTGCTGTACAGGAAGTTCTGTTGGGCAAGCTGGCTCAGCTCGCACCCCCTGTAGTAATGGTAAACCCTTAAAAGAGGGCGTAATATTGAGCTATTATTGTATTATTTATATTTGCAGCAACCCCCTGAAATCCCCGCTGTAGAAACCATCTCGATGGAACCCCTTCCACCTGGAATGGAATAATTTCATTCGTATTTTGTAAAATAATTTAATTTTTATACGTTACACAATGGATAGAATACGTAAATAAATAAATACAATAAAACTTCACTTTGTTGATTCCCTGCAGGTTTCGTCGAATTGTAAGGTAACTCTAGTACAACTGACAGTACTTTCGATACTGAAACCACTTGACGGAGATGCCAGGCTTTCCAAACTAGCCCGCGGTTTCGACAGCGCAGTTTTTGAGCTAGTTAAATTGAGGTCGTGTTCGGACATGTATCGGTTAATCAGAGGCTCAACTTCTTGATAACGAATCGCTATTTCAGTAAGTTTTTGCAAGGTGTAGCGGTTTGTGTCTTCTAAGAGACGAATCGTCACATCCGTCTGTAAATAATCTTTGATAAGATGATTATACAATTATGTGCATGAAATATTTATTTACGTTATAGCCATCTTTATGTTCTTCACATCTCACCAATTTTCTGTCCAGTTGTTTCAAGCGGGCGTTCATTTTTTCAATTTTTTCTTTTTTTTCTAAGTAACCACGGGTAATGATTGAGTGTTCCCTGATTTGTACCTTCATTTCTTCCGTCATTTGCTCCTTTCTGCCTCTCAGATCATCCAACGTCCGATACAACTCTGAAAATATACTTTGAATCCCCTAAAAACATTCATAAAATATGTCGAAGTGTGTACCATCAATTTCGTCGTATTTTCTTTCAATTTCCTTTTTAAGTTGCCTGAAGTTTTGCAACGTATCCTCATATTCTTTATCTATGTCTTTCAGTTCGCGAGTTTCAGGCCCGTCTTCCTCAACTGCAGTTAAACTTTTCTTAAAAATGTCATTCGTCGAA
Organism: Xestobium rufovillosum; assembly: GCA_963966045.1. Lineage (NCBI taxonomy): Eukaryota > Metazoa > Arthropoda > Insecta > Coleoptera > Ptinidae > Xestobium > Xestobium rufovillosum. Next base: position 5,515,051 of record OZ014499.1, on the reverse strand, counting down.
TTGACAACGCGCAACGTATTTTCCATCGCAATTATTTCCTTTTCCGTCTTGTGTATTTTAGTGTCTAACTCATCGCCTTCGCGCTGCAACATGTATTTCTCTTGCGCGTTCTTTATTTTGAAATACGTGATGGTCATGGGCTGTCCTTCTTCGTCTTTTCCAAGCGACATCACAGCAATGTGGTACTTCTTTTGCAATTGATCTATCTTTGTTTTTCTTCCGTTTATATCCAGTTTCAAACGCCCTTTTTCTTCATCCAAGTTCCGCTTTTTCGCATGTAGTACCTCTGGAAAAGTTACCTATACTGATTCTTACAAATTTACAAGACTACCTCTTCTCAGACTACTTTGTCCGCATTATGAGGAAGAACCGTTTTGATGAAATCAAATTTTAAAAGAACACTATGCTATGGTCAGGTATTTTCTAGATTGAACCAAGGATGATGTGAAAAAGAGCTCATTGAATTGTTAGCACTTCCCTAGCACTACTGAAACATTGCAGTACTACTTGGGGTGACACCGAAGATGATCAGTTTTATGAGATTAAAAGCTGACTGTCGTACCGCCGATATAATTAGTAAATACTTGATATTTACCAGCCGAAACCGCCACTAGCGTGTCATTATATTAACTGTGGTTATACAGATTCAAGAACAAAAGTGAAGGGGCATATTCTGATGATACGTTAAAACCAGTAATTGATTAGGGCCAATCAGGCAGGTTATCATAATCAGTAACACTCCTAAGCTTGACTAGCAGCGAATACCTGCCTTATATGGGGTTAGATCAGGTGCAGAGTTCTTTAGCACATGATTTTATGACTTGCACACGAACAACAGAAAATAATTGCGCAAATCACAAGATTTAATATTCTTTTCTCCAAAATTTATTATTTCCTGGTTTTAAGGGTTTGAGATTATTGATATTGAATTTATGACCTGTTTCCAACACGTGCAACGCCATGCTAGACTTATCTGTACGGCCGTATTTGTAATGAGCTTGATGCTCCTTGAAGCGAGTTAAAATAAACCGAGTTGACTGCTCCATATATTTTTTGTCGTAATCTCTGCATGCTATTTCGTAAATTCCCGCTTTCGACAATAACCGAGATGGTTGATAAACTTGTTTCGAACTTTGTTAATAATTTCCGGTGATATGCTATGTATATAGGGTGTTTCATTAACAATGGGAAAACCATTAACTGGAGATTCTACAGGTCAAATAATGACCATTGACCCAAACATGCCTTATCCGAATGTTGATGGTTTAGGAAATGCAGGGTGTTGAAAGTTACAATTTTATTTCCATTTTTTGCCATAACTACGAAACTTCTTAGGTTTTCGATTTGAAAATTTGCAATCCTAAATCCAAAATTTGAAAGATCAACCTTTTTTAAACAATAAATGTATTCTTGTCTCATTTTTTACGACGGCGTGGAACGGGCACAGCATGATTTATTTCAATATTTCCAGTTCGAAAGTGACAGTTCCAGGTTTAATCTGGAAATTCCAGAAATAAAGTAGAAATTCCAAAATTAAACTGGAAATTCAGAATTAAAGTGGAAATTCCAAAATTAAACAGGAAATTCCAGAACTGAAGTGGAAATTCCAAAATTAAGAAGGAAATTCCAGAATTAAAGTGTAAATTCCAGAATTACAATGGAAATTCTAGAATAAATCTAGAAATTCCAGAACGAAAGTGGAAATTCAAAATTAAACTGGAAATTCCAGAATTAAAGTGGTTCGGTAACTTCCACTTTTCGGACTCGAAAATTCAATTAAAATCTGGAATTTCCACTTTAATTCTGGAATTTCCACTTTAATTCTGGAATTTCCATTTTAGTTCTGGAATATCCACTTTCATTCTGGAATTTCTAGTTTTATTCTAGAATTTCTACTGTAATTCTGGAAATTCCACTTTAATTCTGGAATTTCCTTTTTAATTTTGGAATTTCCACTTTAATTCTGGAATTCCCAGTTTAATTTTGGAATTTCCACTTTAATTCTGGAATTTCCAGTTTAATTTTGGAATTTCCACTTTAATTCTAGAATTTCCAGTTTAATTTTGGAATTTCCACTTTAATTCTGGAATTTCCACTTTAATTCTGGAATTTCCAGTTTAATTTTGGAATTTCCACTTTAATTCTGGAATTTCTAGTTTAATTTTGGATTTTCCACTTTAATTCTGGAATTTCCAGTTTAATTTTGGAATGGAATTTCCAGTTTAATTTTGGAATTTCCACTTTAATTATGGAATTTCCACTTTACTTCTGGTATTTCCGCTTTAATTCTGGAATTTCCAGATTAAACCTGGAACTATTACTTTCGAAATGGAAATATTGAAATAAATCCCGCTGTGGCCGCTCCACGCCGTCATACATTTTCATATTCCAGCCCATTTTCAAGAAAAAACGACTTAATACTGATAGTGTTTAAATCTTGGAAATGAAACGCTTATTAAGTACTGCTAACAAAATAAATTTTAATTCACTACAAACGCTTAGGTACAAGAAAAATAAAATATTAGGAATCATTAAATTTTAAAGTAGTTGTTCGAAATGTCCACCATTCACTTGGATACATTTTTCAATGCTTTTCCTGAGAGACCCCCGAGTTCTAAACAATGCCCCTGGATTGCCTTTGATTTCATTGGCAGCCGCTTGTATTCTTCGCCACAGCTCATCGGGTGAATCGACAGCTTCTTTATAAACCATATCTTTCATTCTAGAACACATCGAAAAATCCAGAGGATTTAAGTCGGGGCTTCTAGACGGCCAAGCAAATTCACTTCCACGGCCAATCCACCAATGTGGAAAGACGTTGTCTAAGTACTCCCGCACCGGCCGGGAAAAATGTGCGGGCGCCCCGTCCTGCATGAACCACATATTTTCCCTTAAATTAAGTGGTACTTCTTCAAGCAGTTCGTACAAATTTTGCTGAAGCAAATTTAAATAAAGTGGACCGTTCAGATTGGGTGGAAGTTGAAAAGGCCCAATAAAGAAATTTGAAATTACACCTCACCAAACATTGATCTTAAATTCATGTTGTAAGTGTCTTTCTTTAACGGCATGGGGGTTTTCAGAATCCCACAAATGATTGTTTCGCTAGTTGAAAACTCCACGTCGAGTAAACGTTGCCTCATTTGTGAAGAGGATTTTGTTCAAAAAATTAGGATCCGCGCCTCACTGCTCTTGTAAGAAATTAGCGAAACGTAGACAAGCAGGAGGATCTTCCGGTAACAAATTTTGTACTGGAGTAATGTGGTATGGGTGAAGCTTCTCTTTGTGCAAAAATCTCCAAATCGAAGAGCTACTTACGCCTGTCGCTGCACTTAAACGACGGGTACTTACGCCTGGATATTTGTGCAATTGAACCAAAACCTCATCTTCCTGCTCAGCAGAAATAATCTTCGGAGCGCTATTTTCACCTTTCAGACGGAAAAATCCTCTTTCGCCTAAGCAATTGTACATATTTCTAAATAATTTATGATTTGGTTGCCTTCGGTGGGGGTATAACTCTGAATACCTTCGGGCCGCAGCGAGCCCATTAAAATTGGTTTGAGCAAAAACACAAATCATATCTCTATTATCACTATTCGAAAAGCCATTATGACGCGGCATTTTTTAATACTTTTTTGATAAATTTATGGAGAAAGTTAATGAAAAAGCTATTGAGTTAACACTGAACACTTTAAAATTAATGTCATATTACTATCGACTGTCTGTTTGTAAAACGTAGCTATCTAGATAATCTAGATAATCTAGGTATCCAGAAGAGAAAATTTGAGAACCTGATGGAGAAACAACATCCTAAGTGCCAAGGACTGGATAAAGGATGAGTTGTGATCAACCTTTCGCCAGTCACCATCAACGAGGAAGCCAAGGAGGTCCTTGCCAAAGGATTGAACTTCGCCATCGCACCAAGTACTATACCGAAGGAGGGGATAGCCAGTTCTCTGGAGAGTACTCTTCGCCGCCTACCGGAAGAACTAGCGGAAGTACAAGGATTTGACGATACTCCCAGCTGACAAGGGCAATGCCACTGTCATCATGGATACCACGGAGTACAAGGATAAAGTGAAGGCTCTTCTAGCGGACCCCATTTACCGGAGGATCAAATCCAATCCTGTGAAGAAAGTGGAACAGGCTGTGAACGCCGCCATCAGGACATCATCAATACCAGAAGATATCCACAAACATCTAGTGCAGTCGGACTCAAGAGTGCCTCAGCTTTACTGCCTGCCGAAGTTCCATAAGGCCGGGAACCCTCTTCGCCCTATTGTGAGTGCCAGAGGATCAGCGACTCACCCTCTAGCCAGGTACATCGCAGGAGTTTTTCGGAGTCTAGTAGGGGAAACGGAGCACCACATCAAGAACTCTGGACATTTCATCGAGAAGATACAAGGGATACAACTAGACCCAGGAGACATTTTGGTGAGTTTCGATGTCACTTCGCTCTTCACGAAGGTACCCATCGAGGACGCTTTGGAGGAGACCCGTTCCAGACTGAGGCAACGAGGGATGGAAGACCTCGCAGATCTGGCTCGACTCTGCACGACATCTACGTTCTTCGCCTTCGACGGGGAGTTCTATGAACAGACCGATGGAGCAGCGATGGGATCACCTCTATCACCAGCATTAGCGAACATCTACATGGAAAGCTTTGAGACCACGGCCCTGGACACAGCGACTCTGAAGCCGAAGTGTTGGTTCAGGTATGTGGATGATACCTTCATCGTATGGCCCCATGGATCGGACGCCCTCGGAAATTTCAAGGACCACCTGAACGGACTGCACCCCAACATTCAGTTCACGATGGAAATGGAGAAAGACGGCGCCCTCCCATTCCTAGACGTCCTCGTCAACCGCAAGACTGATGGAACCCTGGGACACAAGAGTATGCCGGAAGCCCACGCACACGGATCGCTATTTAAATGCCGCTTCCCATCATCACCCGGCACAGAAACAGGGAACCATCAACACCTTGGTGCACAGAGCCCGCCAAATCAGCGAACCGGAACATTTGGAGGAAGAACTAGCGCATCTGAAGACAGCCCTAAGGAAGAATGGATATTCTCTACGAGCCATAGAGCATGCTATCAGGAAGAGCGACCAACGGCGAAAGGAACCAGAAATCTACATTGCGACGGCCTACCTTCCTTACATAGATGGATGCACGGACAGAATCGGACGCCTACTCAACAGACACAAGATCAACGTAGTGTACAATCCGCCTGGAAAGATTGCTGCAAGTTTCCCTAGGACCGTAGGAGAGCAGAAGAAGCATCAAGGACCAGGAGTATACAGCATCCCATGTATCTGTGGTAAGGAATACATCGGAGAAACGAAGAGACACATCAGCACGAGGCTGCAAGAGCACAGGAGGGACGTCAGGAATCAATGGACGGAGAAGTCAGCAGTCGCGGAACACTCCTCTTTGCCAGGACACGAGATTCGTTTTGAGGATGCTAAGGCGCTAGCAAGGATTCCCAATTTTTGGCCCAGACGGATCAGGGAGGCTATAGAGATCTTCAAGAGACCCAACTTCAACAGAGATGGAGGAATGGATCTACCGGTTACTTGGAAATCACTGTTCCGTGAAAACCAATGACGACGTGGCAACCAGCCCGGAAACCATTATTCCATAGATAATATTTTGTTTAATGCGGAACGGCCTATTAGAACAAGTTTGGAATTTAAAAACTATCTGCATTAAGTCGTTTTTTCTTAAAAATGGGCTAGAATATCAAAATGAGACAAGAATACATTTATTATTTAAGAAAGGTTCGTCTTTCAGATTTGACGTTAGATGGACATGGTAAAGAGTTATGGGTCAATTTACCAAAGCAATAGGTTATAAGTAGCGCCCTCTATGGGCAACGTCAAAAATGTTATTGGAATCTTTTTTCCCGTAAGCAAAACCATAGGATTTGCAAATTTTCAAGTCGACAAACTAAAAAATTTCGTAGTTATGGCAAAAAATGGAATCGTTGCTATAATTTATGTAAAAAAATGCGCTCTTTCAAATTCCGTAACAGAAAAGGGGTGTCGTCATAAAAAAAATATTGATGACTTCTCGAGTATTATTTTAGTATTATTTCAATAATTCCAGAGAACCCTTCTTTGACTTGAGTTTAAGGGAACTGTCGATGAACAGAAATCCCACCGACCAAAGCAACACCCTGTATAGTTGCTAGAAGGTGAGACAACACCTGAACCATGGTTGTTTGTTGATCAGAATGCCCCCGTTCACATATGTAACTAATTCAATTTCCCACCATTTGCTAGAATTTCATTACAGTGCATAAAGTTTACCTTTGCTTGCAGTTATTTCAACGTGACGTTCTTGCATAGCAGCGTTGAGCTCCAAGCTCAATTTCTGCGAATTATAAATATGTTTCTCTTCCTTCTTCATCGCTTTTTCCAAGTAATTTATTCGTAAATTTAAGAGGTTGTACTCGACTTGTCTTTGCTGGGTTTGTATGCGAGCTGCTTCCATCTGTTTCTTACTTCCGTCGAAGAGAAGTACTTGATCCTGCAGTTTATCCTTCAAATCTAAAACCTTGTGTTCATCCAGGGACATTGAAGTGGTTATGCGACGCATCTCTTCTTGCAATTTTTGCACTTGGGAGTTCAAGACTTTGTTTATCTAAACAAGAAATTGTTAATTGCGGAAAAGAGTCGTTGAACAATTACCTACCTCAGTTTGTTCCGCAAAACTTTTTTCTAATTTATCCAGCTTTGCTCCTAATTCATCGAGATCGAGATCTTGACCTTGGTGTTCTAATTTTGTCAGTTTGCGTTCAAGATTTGTTAGTCTGTATTCCTAAAAAAATTACAAGTTGATCGTCATTTCCTAATTTTTTCAAAACCATACCATGATATAAAGAACTTCTAACTGCCTTTGTACATCCTCGAATGTACTGTTCTCCTCCTTGCGTAATAACCTATTAGCGCCTTCGACTCTGTGTATTTCCAGCTTCCATGTGACCGTTATTTCTTTTTGTTGCTGCAAACATTGTTGCGCTCTATATAAAGTAGCTTGAATTCGTTCCAGTTCCGAGTTAACGTCTTGCTCAGCTTTTGTGAGTGGCTCGAGCATAAGTTCAAGCTCTCGTACCCTCTCGCCAGCAGTTGCTGAAGATGTCATTATTCCATTTAGTTTCTCTTCTAGCTCTCCAACTTGCTTGATATTAACCGACAATCGGGCCTCAGCATGAGCTATTTCTTTTGTTAAATTCTGGCCGTGCGCTCGATGTTTTTCCAGTTGATGATTAGTTGACGCCAACGTTTGCTTTATAGTTACTGACTAAAAAAGAATGATGAAAAACTTAAGAAAACTAAAAATAAACTTTCAAAACCTCGTTTTGTAGTTTAGCAATAAATTGGACCAACGCCTCAAATTCTCGTCGGCTTCTCACGAGGGTTTGTCGTAGTTCCGCAATTTCTTCTTCGATTTCTTTGTTGGCATCTTTTTGGTTCTCTAAAAAACGCTTTTGGTCTTCTAGTATCTCGAGCTTTTGTGCTTTTAACTCGTGCAGAGAAATAATGTCCAAATTGACACGATTGATATCGGTGTCTCTTTGCTTTAAGTTTCTTACGGCCTCTTGCCATTGTTTTACAAGTGCGTCTCGTTCTGCTATTTGTTGTTTAAAGTTTCTCCCTAAAAATTCCCAAGTTTATAATAATAAGTTTTGGACAAAGGTTTTTTTGGTCACCTGTTCTTTCTATTACACACTCATAGTTCGTCATATCGGCAACCACGTCGCCTACTAACTTTCTCTTCTCGAGCACTTCCTTTTGCAAAATAGCTCTCTTCGCCTCTAATTCCTTAAACTTACTATCATCTTCTTTAGCAAACTTTATTAGTAGTTCGTTATCTTCATCTCGCTTTTTTATCGAACTCTCCCAAGCTTTTAACGCTTCAGAATCCCAGCTTATTTCAGCTTTGAATTTCTCGATCTTCGTAACACCCTTTTCTATATCAGCTTTACGACTCTCTTGTCTGTTTATCGTTTCCTTTATTTGTTTACTCATTTTCCGTACATTTTGCTCGGTAATTTCTTTTTCCATTTTCAAACACTGATATTTATTCTCTTCGGTACTTAAGTATTGTGTATTCATTGTTAATAGTTTCTGAAAGTGATAGAATAAAATGTGTTAGGTTCAGAAAGAACCAATGAAAACTACGAATCAAAATATATTAATGGTCCATTTTTGGTTGCTCCATGAGACTATTCAAATACACCCTGTATAAAATTTCCCTGCAGCGGGGAACGCGGGAAAGGAAGCTGCTGAAGAGCTCTCAGTGTAACTGTTAAATTAATTTGGAATCTTAGATGGCACAACCTAAGTTAAAAGAACGTAACATGCGATGGATAGTGCAGTGATCTTGAGCCAGGAACATTGTAGTAGATATGACAATGCGATGATCCTGGCTTGACGCAACACATCTGCTTCTAGAGCTTATTTTATGTCCGGAAGATGAATAAGAATAGACAACTATATCTTTATGTCGAAGCTTTTGGACACTGCACCATGGAAGGGATTATATACATCATTAGTATCCCGTTCTTGGCAGGGTTGATTGAATTTTTCCAAGTGGACGTAATTGGACGATCTTGAAGATAATATTATCTACATTAAAATTTAATGTTTCCTAATTTTATTTTTCTTGTACCTAAGCGTTTGTAGTGAATTAAAATTTATTTTGTTCGCAATACTTAATAAGCGTTTGATTTCTAAGATTTAAACACTATCTGCATTAAGTCGTTTTTTCTTGAAAATGAGCTGGAATATCAAAATGAGACAAGAATACATTTATTATTTAAAAAAGGTTGGTCTTTCGGATTTTGGAGCCGATTTGACGTTAGATATTCACGGTAAAAAGTTATGGATAAATTTATCAAAGCAATAGGTTATAAGTAGCGCCCTCTATGGGCAACGTCAAAAATGTTATTGGAATCTTTTTTCCCGTAAGAAAAACAATAGGATAGCAAATTTTCAAGTCGGCAACCTAAGAAATTTCGTAGTTATGGCAAAAAATGGAAATAAAATTGTAACTTTCAACACCCTGTATTTCCTAAACCATCAACATTCGGATGAGGCACGTTCAGGTCAATGGTCATTATTTGACCTGTAGAATCTCCAATTACCGGATTGCCCATTGTTAATGAAACACCCTATCTAGATAGGAACATTCTCTGCTTAAGACACCTGTTCAACCGCTAAAATGTCTAAATAAATAGGTGTTTTTAATTACGTTGTTCAATAAATAAATTTAAAGTGTTCTACGAAAGCGTAAAAGGGACACATTTTGTACTTATGCATTAATTCTATTTATTTTACAGATAGTAAGTCGGAAATTACTTTTATTTCGACATATATCCCAAAATTATAGTTTATTTCGAGATAATATTACAAAGTAAACTTTATTTTCGACATATAAGAGAAAATTATAATTTACTTCGAGATAATATCACAGAGTAAACTTAATTTCGACATAAAAGTCGGAAATATTAATTATTTCAAGAAATAATTATTATTTTCGACTTTTAGGTCGAAATTAAGTTTACTCTGCGATATTATCTGGAAATAAACTATATTTTCGCGATAACATTAGGAAGCAAACTTTAATTTTGACATGTAAGACAAAATTATAGTTTACTTCCAGATAATTTCGCAGAGTAAACTTAATTTCGACATAAAAGTCGAAAATAATAATTATTTCGAGATAATATTACGAAGTAAACTTAATTATTATTTTCGTGTTATTATTTCGAAATTAAAGTTTACTTTGTGATATTATCTCGAAGTAAAGTATAATTTCATCTTACATGTCCAAATGAAAGTTTACTTCGTAATATTATCTCGAAATAATTATTATTTTCGACTTTTATGTCGAAATTAAGTTTACTCTGTGATATTATCTGGAAGTAAACTATAATTTCGTCTTACATGCCGAAATTAAAGTTTCCTTTGTAATATTATATCGAAATAAACTATAATTTCGAGTTATATGTCGAAATAAAAGTAATTTCCGACTTGCTATCTAGAAAATAAATAGAATTATTGCATAAGTACAAAATGTGTCCCTTCTACGCTTTCGTAATTTCCAGATAATATCGCAGAGTAAACTTAATTTCGACCTAAAAGTCGAAAATAATAATTATTTCGAGATAATATTACGAATTAAACTTTCATTTCGACATCCCGAAATAATTATTATTTTCGACTTTTATGTCGAGATTAAGTTTACTCTGTGATATTATCTGGAAGTAAACTACAATTTCGTCTTATTATCTCAAAATAATTAATATTTCCGACTTTTATGTCGAAATTAAGTTTACTCTGTGATATTAGCTCGAAGTAAATTATAATTTCCTCTTACATGTCGAAAATAAAGTTTACTTTGTAATATTATCTCGAAATAAACTATAATTTTGAGTTATATGTCGAAATAAAAGTAATTTCCGACTTACTATCTGGAAAATAAATAGAATTAATGCATAAGTACAAAATGTGTCCCTTTTACGCTTTCGTAAAATAAACTATAATTTCGAGCTATATGTCGAAATAAAAGTAATTTCCGACTTGCTATCTAGAAAATAAATAGAATTATCGCATAAGTACAAAATGTGTCCCTTCTACGCTTTCGTAGTGTTCAGTGTCATTTCAAGAAATAAATCGATTTAATAAGAGAAGAAAAATGGACTACAAATAAACTCTTGTTGAACATGTTCTCACTCTACCTGTATTTCCTCATTTTCTTTACAAACATGTTTTAAATGCTTCTGTAAAGCGTCGAACTTTGAAGCCTCTTTCTTCAGTTTAATATTAGCTTGGGCTTTCCTGTTACACAATCTGACAATTTCCTCCTCCAGCGTTTTATTTTCTTCATTTGCTACCGGTATTTGAAATCCATCCAGCCACCCCATTCTTTTCAGAACTTCGTTCAAGTGATTCATTGTTGATAAAAAAATATAAATCAAGAAATATTCTCTAATAAATCTGGTACAGAACACTGACAAGTATTTGAAAGTTTGGTTAATACAAGCCGTTGCTATAGTAACTGTCCCAAGTTCTAAATTTAGACCTTGGCAAGATCTAAAAATGGACCAGCAGTATTAACACATATTTTCTACTATAAACACAGCCTTTTTGTATCTGCAGCTCAATGCCAATGTAACAGAAAAAATGGAAATAAAACTATTGTCGTGCCCTTTGTGCTTAAAACCCCATTTTGATAACGTGGATGCTTTACGATCCAGCTTAATTACAGTTGCTACATCCCATTTATCATGTCCAGTGTGCAGTGAATCTCTTTTAGGCTTGGACAAGCTAACGATACACTTATTTGGCCACATAACGACAGTCGTGCAAGAAACTACTCAAAATGCTATTATTACCAGTACAGAAACAACGGAAATGAATAGCAGCATTCCAGATGAAGAAAACATAATTTCTAAAACCTTAGCGTCAACAGAAGTCTCAACAACCCAAGAAAACTACCCAGAAAATAACTTGATTTCCTGCGATATTTGTAATTTTTGTTTTAACGACGAAAATATCTTGGAAATGCATCAAAAGCTACTCCACCAAACAACTCCGGATAAAGAAACTGGAGTGTACAGCTACCACTGCCATTTATGCAGTAAAAAGTTCAAAATGAAAGGAAGCCTCATGGTACATTTACGGGTCGCCCACTATGGTTTTGGCCACCACGATGATGCCGATTACAGAACTAAACAACTTGGTAATACTACAGAAGTTGACAACATTACTATACAAGTCCAACGTGATAAGGATTCTATACTTGATACAGAAAATAAGCAAGAAAAAAGGGTTATAAATTCTAAGGTTCAAGATAACAAACAATGGGAGTGCGACATTTGTTCTAAAATGTTCACCACAAAGTATTTCCTTAAAAAGCACAAACGTTTGCACACAGGTAATTTCATTTATTTACAAATTTTCTAAAAATATTCCATAATTTTGACATGTGTTTGACAAATATGATGATACAAATGAACTAAAAGATTTGGGCCAATTGATCTACCACTTCAATTTCTAGGTGAAATGCCCTACTATTGCGCCCAGTGCAACAAATATTTTACTTTTCAACAATCTTATCACAAGCACATGCTTTATCATTCAACGGAAAAACCTCACGTTTGTACAGAATGCGGTCGGGCTTTCAAGGAACTCTCAACTTTACACAATCACGAAAGAATTCATTCAGGAGAACGACCATTTGCCTGCGAAACTTGCGGTATAAAATTTTTGTGAAATACTAACACGTACTAACGGTTGTTGCATTAAAATTAACAATTAAATGTTAAATAGAAGGTACTTTACGTGATTTCGAATTGAATTTGCCAGTTAAACTTTTTAAATTTGCAGGCAAATGTTTCCGCCAAAGAGTCTCATATTTGGTACATCGCCGCATACATACCGGCGTAATGCCATACAAATGTACGGCTTGTGATAAAAGTTTTCGATATAAAGTAAGTCAAAGATCTCACAAGTGCACCGCAACCAATTTAGAAACACAGGATAACAATGTCCAAAAGAAAAACAGTCAGACTGCTTCATCAAATCAATACAATGTCCAGCTTATCGAAAGTTGTGATAGTAACATTATTAACTCAGGAAATACGTTCAACATTCTTTGTTCTACACTAGACATTAATAATCCAGACTACCAAATAGTGTCGGAAAACGTAGAACAACTGAATGCCGAGTATATTGATCGGGTAACCAATAAGAGCTTGAAAATAAATGATATAACGGGAAAAATTCGAAATGAAGATGTCCCTGCAATCGCCAATGCCATGGAAACAGAGCCAGGTTCTAATCCTTATTTGTTTTGTGGTTCACTATAAAAACCATAATTTTCTTCTTCCAGCTTTATCAAAGAATACTTCTGTTGAAGAAAATAATGGTATTGATTTATTTTCTATGGTTTTATCACCGTTAATACCTGATGTACAATCCCTCTGCCTTAACAATGAAGAAGAAAATTCCGAAAATAAGAATCAGGAAATTTTGCGAACCATAAACGAAGAATCTTTCAAAGAATTATTATACGGATGTACCAAAACTAATATTTGAGTATATTTTTATATAAAATAATACAATAGAACTACAGTGTAAATACAAATTTATTTTTATTTATTATAATAAATTAATTTACTAACTAGGCAACTGTTTGTATAAAATAGCGATGCGAGTAAAATAGGTTACAAATGAGAATTTAAAAAAATTAAACCTTCGTGAAAATTTAAATATAAATTAATTTCAATGGGGGAGATAAGTGGCGCGTCACAAACGTCAGATTTTCATTCCAAACAAAACAAAGCCACGTGCTTTCTGACGTTTTAACCTAACCTATATAATATAATTATAGTTGTTTTCAAGTTTTTACACGTAAGCCCAACACACAAATTGAAAATAAACTGTTTTCACTGCAAAACGTCTATAATTATATTGCAAAAACTAGTTTAAGACGTTGTAAATAATATCGATAAACGTCAAATGGCACGTGCTTTTGTTTTGTCTGGAATGAAAATCTGACGTATGACGGAGGCACTTAGGTCCCCTATTCTTCAATAAACTGTAAACAAAAATATCAATTAATCATAGCAACACACAAGTCCTCGGTTCTTTTTTCTTTTTCTTCCTCGTGCACACCCTGACTGCGGTTTCAAAAACATTTTCCAAGCCTTCCATATTTTTCGCGGAACATTCCACGTAAGCGTCAGCTTTAACTTTCTTTTTTAACTTTTTGCCATCCTCTGGACTGAAGCAAACCAGTTCCGGATCTGATCGAAGATCCGTTTTCGTCGCTAAAAATCTCCTAAATGTCAATTTTCATTACAGGTACTTTCCCTGATTGTTAGTTACCTACTAATACTACAGGAGCGTGGGGCATGTGATGCCTTACTTCAGGCACCCATTTTGTTAAAACGTTCTCGTAAGATGCTTTTCCATCAACGGAGAAACACACCAAAAAGCAGTTTGTCTGATGAAATAAAGAAAGAAATGATTTTAGGTTATGAGAGTCGCTTCTGTTTGTTTTGTCTTCTGTGGTTATTGAAAAACGTCAGTTAACAAAAACGGGAAGTCAAGTTGATTGTTAAGTGGGTTTATTGTCTCAGGGAAGTTTCTAATCGTTCTAAGATGGAAAGAGTACCGATAAATGTGAGTATTTTATATTTATAGATTACTGGGTATTTATTTAGGGTAATAAATGAATACTCACGTTTGGATAAGATAATGGGCGAAGTCTCTCGTAATCTTCTTGGCCGGCAGTGTCCCAAAGCGTTAATTTGTATGTTTCGTCATCTACGGTTATTTCTTCTCCGTAATGTTCAAATCTACAAGTTAATTTTATACTTTTTGTTGTATTGGCGTTCAAAATAAGTACCTTATGTTACCGATTTTAAATTTTAAATTTTAAAATGACAAAACGTCAAATACTGAACCATTGACATTAAATTTTATAGATCGCTTTTTACTCTTATAGTTTATAGCAGATATTCTCTATAATAGAAATATTATAGAAATAAAGGCGACTTGAAAATGCTTATTGTAAAATATTTGCTATGACATTCTAGATACAGGTTGTCTCACAACGCTTAAGTGTTTCTCTAGAGCCTGCTCTCAATATATCCGAATGTTTTTCCGAAAAGGAAATGAACCCACGGTAAAAACTGAGATAATATCTATTAGGCAGCCTGAGGGGTAGTAAAGCTTGCCACACTGACCTCTAAAATACACATTGCGGCCAAATTAAATGCGTTAGAGAAGGGCACGTTACACATGTTGGCAACAAAGTACGAATGTCTAATATACATACATATTGGTGTCTATTAGTATAGAATTAGAATTTCTTTGAAAGTACTTGAGTGAATTAGGTGAATTTTTACGTACACTGTGGGTACGTAGTCTTCTGGAAAGTCATGAGAAGTGTAGACTATTAGCAGACAAGTTTTGCCGACAATTCCATCTCCCACGACGGTAATTTTCAAATTAGCAGACGCAGACATTTTGAGATCTAAAACAATCGTTACATTACATTACAATCTCGTAAACAATAAAGCTAACCAGGATCTTATCAGTTCAGTACACTCGCAACTATTTAACGATAATATTAGCTGGTGTAGTGCTTTATCAGATATTAATTGGGTGTAGCCGGTTAAAATTTGATGAAATATGTTATAAGTACATACCTAAGTATTTTAATTGTCCTCCTCGGTGCGTGGCATAATTATTGCGATGAGCACATTGAAGTATTGTTTAAACATCCGAGTACCTTGCACAATTAAAAATTGTTCGTGTTCTGTCCGCACTTGGATTCGTAATGCATTATCGCGTGGAGGAAACTGTTATCATCAAAACTTATCACGTATGAGTTCGTCGGCGAAATTTGTCAAGCACCCAGTAGTTTTATTAAAGAATTCGGAAGATTTTAGCGGCTAGCTAGGATAAGGACAGAGTGCGGGACAGAGTAGGCGCTGACCTCTTAAATTATGGGTTAAAAAGGCGCCAGCAATTACGCACTTTTTCTAAATTGGCTATATTGCATTTCCTCTAATGAAAGCTGCCTGGTAATTTCAGTGTTTTCATCTCTCGCGTTTCCACGTTGTGCGTGGTGGCGGAGACTTGGATTACTCACGTTTTATTGGGCAGTCGTGTGCAAAATTTTAATAGATTACTGGAATCAGACTGCTGGGAGGGATGCCATAAAAATGTGTTTGATTTTGTGCGAAATTATCTTTTTTTTCCTCGGAAAATATTTTTTTACATTCAAAATATATGTTGCTTGCTTATCTCATCATCATAAACTTCTCAATCCAGAAACGCAACACCTCCATCGCGCCATCATTTCCAATCCTGAGCATATCTACGCGCTTCCCCAAAAGCAGAACGTAATTCTTAGATTTTTTGAATTTCTTCACGAAATTTTGAACACTTGAGCTACGCTTTATGCAGAAATGCTCTACGTTCTCAGTTTTCTCGTAAATTCGTGCAAAAATTCCAACAGTTGTTTGAGAAATCTAAAAATTACGAACATCTACTTCTACTGTGCATGAGCAAGACAGTTAAGAATTAGAAATGGCTTGGAACGAAATGGAAGCAGTTTTGACACAGAGCTCGTTTCTACGGTAAAAATAAAATCAAAATCTTGGTAAGTGGTGTATAGGAAAAAGTAAGAAGCGATTGAAGCGCATGATGGGCGAAGTTAGCAATAGTGTGAGTCATTAGAAAAAAATAAATAAAAGATGAATACATGGAGAACTGTAAAGACTAGAACGACGACAGGGAACATTTTGAGACACAAAGGATTAGTTGTGGACATACTAGAAGGTAGTTTTAGAAATAAAGACAAACTAGAGGTGGGCCCAAATTGTTGCGGATGTCGAGTGTTCTACTTTCTGAGAAATGCTTGGGTTAGTTCTGAATAAGAATAAACAGAAGACTGAGATCTTCACGGCAACAAAATTTCGTCTTTGATTTTAACATGCATTTTTTTGTAAATTACAAACTTTACAATCACATTTGTTTTAGTAATTTTTGTTTAAAAACGTAAAAATACGTACGTGTGTACTTACAAGGTACAAGTACCAACTTAGAATTTACTATACTTACATGCATACTTTATGTTAAACTACAAAGTCGGGCAACAGAGTTTAGAGTCGCGTCTGACGTCATGCAATGATCGGAAAGAAGTACCTACTTAGTTTTTAGTGAAACTAAATAAAAATGTAATTCGAGAAATTAAAAAGAAGTATTTAATTTTGTTTTCATCAAATGCTAAGAAAAATCTGCAAGGGCGTGTCAGTCAGCCATGGTTATGAAATTATTATCAACGTGCAAATACATATTACTTTTTGACAGACGCGACTTTACTACTTTATCCACAGCAAACTGTCAAAAACAGTTCAATGCTGTTGCCGGACCCTGTATGTCATTATTAAATAATAATTTTCAATTTGTTATAAACTATCACAGTATATAGCACTTTTTCGACTTTTTACTGAAAATTAAAGCGCGAACAGCTTCTTCGAAAGTCTCTTTCACGTTAATATCATCTGCTGCTGAATTTTCTATGTACGTGTATGCTTTTGAATATTTCTTTAAAATATCACCGAATTCTTTCTTCATCAGCACTGTTTCTGTCTGCCTAAGATCACATTTTGTACCTACAAGAAATATGAATAATTATTCACTGGTGTGTTTGCCAAAGGACAATACCAGGGCAGTTTGATATAATATATACCTACCCGCCCAAAGTGTTGTCAATTTATTATTGTATTTTTGTATTGTTTAAATTTAGTAGTCAGCTTACCCACTAGTACGATGGGACAATTCGGTTTATTTTTTCTCAATTCCGGTATGTACTTATATCGGGCATGTCTATATGAATTGCTGTTATCTACAGCAAAGCATACTATGAAACAATCGGCCTAAAATAGTAAATGAAAGTAATTTAAGTGATAAAACGCATTAGATTACCTGTGCGTACAGCAAATTTCTTAATCTGTCGTAGTCCTCTTGTCCAGCCGTGTCCCAAAGTTGTACTTCGTAAGTTTTATCGTCAATATGGATTTCAACAATGTGATTGTCAAAAACTGTGGGTTCGTAATCTATGGGGGGCTTCCCGAATACGTATCTGTTTAATAAACATGTTTTGCCTACGTAACCGTCACCGACCACCATTACTCTGAACATTTTTAGCAAAATGAATTTGTCCGTTGGTGTTGCAATGGCCATTATCTTATCTAATCTTATGTGGGGTAATTTACTACCTGGAGTGACTTAAAACCGTTCACGCGTTCCCCTATTTCTTCTAAATCCCAAATAATATTTCTTCCGCCCTTTTCTCCATCCGTCTTTACACAATTGTAGGTAGTTAAAAATTTTTGACGCGCGGGAAGTTAAACTGATCGTTCTAAAACTTTCGCACCTATCCGCTCTTTTCCTTTTTGGCAAAGCTACTATGATGTTCCGTTTGTAATCTTCTGGAATCTCGTCTGTCAGGTATATGCGACTAACTAGTTTAAATAAACGATCTATTACCTCTTGACCTGCGCACTTTAAGATTTCTGCCTGAAAGCCGTCCATACCTGGTGCTTTATTGTTTCTTAAACTCTTCTATCATTATAGGACACCCTAGGTTGTCCCCGCTTCCGATTAGACTATCTCCTACCCCATTTCTAATGTTTTTGATACTAGACCCAATTTCTCTAAAATTTCTCCTAATGTAGGATGCGAGATTATAATTTTTATTTTTAGGAGAAATCGAAAGAAATTGACTACGAGTCTTTGGTTAAAGAATTTCAGCGTCAAGTAAGTATATTTCATAGCGCTTTCAGTTGATCAGGTTACAAAAATTTGAAATTAATGAATCGTGCACTCTGCATTGCTGAAGGACGTCGAAGGAAACAAATCTGAATCTCGGAAACATAAATTTGGGGTGCTACATCAAGAGCAGTTGGTCAAATATCAAAAAGCTGTTGAGGAGTGTAGGCGACAACAAAAAGAGAACGTGCATGTGAAACTGCTTTTGGCGGAGAAGAGAAAGGTCGAGAAAGCGTTGGAAGACGAAAGAGAACGAATTGATAAAAAAATTAAACAAAAAAAGGATGAGCGTAAAGATTTGGAGAATAAAATTCGGAGCGATTCGTAAATACATAATGTTTTATTTAAGTCTTATTTGGCCAACACAACACGATATCCATCTAATCGAGCCCAGTGTTACTGACTCGTTTAAACAAATGGGGTATAGGTAGTATACAAATACTATTTTTATTTATAATTTCAGGCAACAATTTCGTGACAATCAAATAGCTGTCTTAAAGTTGCTTCAGACTCTCGACGATGACTTCGTAAGTATTTTCCCTGCTGCTCCATATTTGGAACAAATATTCAATTGTTTTGCGAAACAACATCCATAGCATACTTACTAACAATAACAAAACACTATTAGTGTTTTGTTTTTGCAATTGTTTATGATTTGTTCAGGACGGCGAACGTCTGCGCGAGAAAATATCCGCGATGGAATACTTGAGCGAAGAATGGAGCAAAAAATTAAAAATTGCAGAAGAAAAGTTAAAAGAATCTATCATGAATTCAGGGGTTGACGAATGCGTTCATATTCCTGAAATTCAAGTGTTCGAAGACATTTTGGAAAAAGAAAGTTTAATGTTGCAAGAAAATCCAAAAGTTATTAAAAAGAGGTGGTTGGAGTTGGAGCAAAATATTGCTTTTCTGGAAAAGAAAATAAAATCGTTAACTAATGAAAATTAGTCGGTTTTCTGTAATGATTCGTTTAAATAAATCTTGTTAATTGTTCTCTTAAAATGTATTTTACTAAGTGCACCCCAATCCGAGACGTTTTCTGTTCCTTTACTTTTACTACAAGTATACTGGTTAAAACTTAAAACCTTTTCTATACAAGTCTGAATCATAATAAACAAGGTCGTTACAAGAGAACCATCTATCGGCTTGCTTATGCAAATAAGACATTCAAAAAATATTGCTAAAATACATGGGCGACTGTATGGGGGTTACTCTGGTAACAATACCTGTTATTTTCAGAGACAGACATTTTTGCGAATTAGTAAAGAACATTGCAAAAATCTATCCCAACGGACTTGTGCCTTGAAGTACTTTCAGTATACAGGGTGATTCAGTATTTTCCAGAGCCATTAGATAGAGAATTAAAAACTCGGATAGGGACATGTAAGTCATTTTTCTTTATTTTAAACTAGTGGAACTAAAACAACAACGTTCACGAATGCTTAAATAATTAAATTAAAATGGATTTGACTTGAAAATTGAAAATTGTTGTGTTGTTTATGAAAAAGGAAATTTAAACGTGCGCATCGAATATTGTAGCTTTTTTACTCATTGCCTTTAGTACTATAATACTATCTCTTAAATTTTCACTGAAAGAGTCATCCCCCAAAATTATTTAAATTGGTTTTTGGAATGAATATGTGACGACATATTTGTGGCGTCAATTGGAGACAAAAAATATTAGGGAACTTGTGACATCTGTCATCGTAAATTGACAGAAGCAGAAAGTGTCAAAAATGAGGTTGAAAATGAGAGAATTATAATTAATATTTTTTTAAATTTATCTGGTTCATACACCGCCAAGGTTTCCGTTCACTACTAGAAAGTAAATAAAATAAATCGTAAACAAGAGTTGCGTACGCGCTCTGGGTTTTAAACGTACGTGACATACCAAAGAGCGAGCATGGCCGGTGAGTTTCTAAAGACGTATTTTTCTCTTAAATTAAAAAATAATAAATATTAATCGTATTTTTTGAGCTTTAAAACCATTCTCCTTATAGAATTTAACACCATATTTTCAGTTTTTAACCATGGTTTGCCCGTTTGAAGTTAATTCAAAATGCAAAGGTTTACTTATGATGTTGATTTTTAAATTAATTTTAAAAAATCAGGAAATATGTTTTATATTTACTTGCATCTGGTATTTCAGACGATAATCCTTACGATAATCTTCTAAAAACCTTGACGGTGGATGGCAAAAATTACAAGTATTACGATCTGGCTTCTTTTGGGCAACCTTACCGTAAGTTTCTTATTGTACCTAGTATAGATCTAGAAACACTTAAGATTAAAAAATTAATTTAATTAGTTAAGTTGCCGTATTCAATAAGAATCCTACTAGAAAGTGCAGTAAGAAATTGCGACAATTTTCAAGTACGTGAAAGTGACGTGGAAAGTATTTTGAATTGGGAGAAGAATCAGAATGTCGAAGGAGGTATTGAAGTTGCTTTTAAGCCAGCTAGAGTTATTTTACAGGTAAGTTAATTTAAATTGAAATTAATTATGCATGTGTGTCACATTCAACAGGGAAGGGACACAGGGTCATGGTCATATTATTTATATCGATTAAGATAAAGTATTATGAAATTATTATGTCAAAGATTTAGATATTAGTTTTCGTAATAGGACATTTGAGACGAACAAAGTTGGTCTTGTACGGGTTGCAGTCATTTTTTCACCCCATGTAAAATTCCCCCATAGTCTTAATTTTTTGTACGTAGGATTTTACGGGGGTTCCGGCTGTCGTAGATTTTGCGGCCATGCGAGAT
This sequence comes from Xestobium rufovillosum, assembly GCA_963966045.1. Classification (NCBI taxonomy): domain Eukaryota; kingdom Metazoa; phylum Arthropoda; class Insecta; order Coleoptera; family Ptinidae; genus Xestobium; species Xestobium rufovillosum. Next base: position 5,493,920 of record OZ014499.1, on the reverse strand, counting down.
GCCATGACAGATTTAGGCGGCGATCCTGAAAAAATCAATCCTATATGTCCCGCAGATCTTGTGATCGATCATTCGGTTCAAGTAGATTTTACAAGAACGTAAGCTGTTTTAAAGGATATAGACATTATCAATTTTGATTCAAATAGAAAATATTTCAGGCCCGATGCCATGCAGAAGAACCAGAGTTTAGAATTTCATAGAAATAAGGAACGATTCATGTTTTTAAAGGTAATAAAATCATGTAAACACATTCCCACCATTCCCACTATGAAATATCTAGTGAAAAAACGGGTGTTTGTATAAAAAAAAAATGTTTTGCAGTGGGGCGCCAAAGCGTTCGATAACATGTTGATTGTGCCTCCTGGTAGTGGAATCGTTCACCAGGTTAACCTAGAATATTTAGCAAGAGTAGTGTTTGTTGGTAAAGACAACATTTTATATCCTGACACTGTTGTAAGTTTTTACGTTCCACTTTTTTTTATTGTCTTTACACTCATGAATGAATTTTTATGGAAGGTTGGTACCGATTCTCATACGACAATGATAAATGGTCTAGGGGTACTTGGATGGGGTGTAGGCGGTATAGAAGCAGAAGCAGTTATGTTAGGACAGACAATAAATATGTTGTTGCCGCAAATTGTTGGTTATCGCCTGTTCGGTACATTGTCACAGTACGTTACATCTACAGACTTGGTACTTACAATTACAAAGGTTTGTTGGTCATTTTAAGAAATAAAAAAAGAGGCGAATAATCCTGAAATTAATTTTTAGCATTTGAGACAGTTAGGAGTCGTAGGTAAATTCGTTGAATTTTACGGACCTGGCGTAACGGCATTATCGATAGCAGACAGAGCTACGATTGCAAACATGTGTCCAGAATATGGGGCTACAGTAGGTTTCTTCCCCGTCGACAAAACAGCCGTAAAATACTTGCGGCAGACGAGTAAGTTCGATTTTCTCTTCCCGTTACGTTTGTTATTAAAACAACTATTGCAGGTCGACCGGAAAAGCAAATTAAACTAATAGAAGCGTACTTAGAGGTTACGAAGCAGATGAGGGATTATAGTTCTAAGGCGAACGATCCCATTTTTAGTCAGACAGTTGAGTTGGACTTGGGGAAAGTCGTATCTTCGGTTAGCGGTCCGAAACGACCAAACGATAGGGTTTCCGTGACCGAGATGAAACTGGACTTCTTAAACTGTTTGCGAAATAAGGTAAGTCTTATTACTTCATTTATCAAACAAACCACACAAGTACGATTTGCCGATGTTATTATTTTGTCCATGAAAGTTGGAGAAAATGTAGAATAACAGTGTCTCACGGAAAGAATATAGAGAAACGAAGCTGATATTTGTAACTGCAACATTGCCGGTAGCCGAATCTCGTGTGTTAGTGCGTTAATCCATGTCCAGTTCGAATCCAGCAAGAGATTTTGTTCTATATGGGTTTTTCATCAGCGAATGCTGCAGGTGTCGTCTAACCTATGTAGAAGCGTTTCCGGGGAGATAGGAAAAATCATGGGCGTCTCCCAGTTTCTGGTTCATGCATACCTCACTGACATTGCATTGCAGAAATAGTCCTTGAAATCCCCTCTTGATCTTGGTGCTTGAACTCCCCTCTTGATCTTGGTGGAAAGACTTCTGTGGACAAATATTATCCTGGAAAAATATTGGAGGAAGTCGTAGGCACTAAGAGCTCCAAAGCAAACATTACCAAGTCTTTACTTGGAATGGAATTATGCCATCAACTGAGAAGATCCTGAGGCTACTGAGAGCATACCCAAGAATGCAACAAAAATTTAAAATACAAGAAAAATTTAAGTAATTCTTTTAAATTATGGAATTCAAAAAATTGCCCAGAAGTAGCTGAGGAATACCACAGAATAGAAGGAACTGTGCAGCAAAATTAGGGAATCAGAAAAACTGTTAAGTCCTAATAGAGAAGAAGAATTCCTGGGAAGAATTTAGGAGGAAGATGGAGCAAGACAGTAAAGGGAATCAAAAACTTCTTCAGAGTACTGAAGACTCTTATAAAAGTTAAGAGCATAAAACTAAAACAAATAAGGGACAACAATGGACAAGTTCTAAGAGAAGAGAACAATATCACGGAGAGACCAAGCTGAGAAAAGGAAAGATGTAGCAAAGGGGAAAACAGATGCAAAGGATGAGTAAACGCAAGACGAATTATGTAAAAGAAATCCGTTGAGGAACTCAAGTGGGGGAAAGCAGCTGGACATGAGGGAATTATGCCAGAAATGGTAAAGAAAATGGACATAGAAAACTGGAGAGTTTGGGAAGTATGCCTGGTTGCTAATTCCAGTTTCTGATGTGTTCCGTACCACTTTGCTCTGGTGGTATTAGCTTTATGATTTAAGTTACTCACAAAGTTAAAACACCAAAGAAGAAGGTAACGGGAATATCGGTTAACGATAAAAGTTGAAGAGTAGCAGGTGTCGGACAACAACGATAATTTATAGCCCAGTGATGTGGCAATATAAAACATAACTGGACCATAAACTATCGCAACTGACCGACTTAAAATTCAGTTTCTTCCTGTCGAAGTTGTTGGCTTTAGTGAATGACAATGGGCAGTTTAAAACCAGTGATGTACTAGAATTACACACCACTAATTGTTAAGCTGCCTTTGTTTACCACTTGCATCCAAAGAAACTGAAATAAAAAAACAAACAAAGAAAAGAAGTGAAGGTTTTTCGAACTGTATGTTAGATGAGTTTCTTCCCGGTGATACTCTCAAATTTAAGTAACGCCCAGTGAAAATCACCTTCCATACAACCCTGACACCTAGGCACTACAAAAAAAAACCGATGAACTGTTTTAAGGGTTCTGGAACTACATAGGATGAATTAAAGCCGGTGGTACTTACCAACAAAATATGTACAACCGAGCAAAAATTCTCTTACATAGAACCAGGTTTGGTTGAGTTTTTTCCGCGATGATTAACTTGAATTGCCTAAGGACAGGTTATGCCCAGTGATGGTATTTAAAATTCGTCATCACTAAGTTAAACTTGCCCATAGGAAATCCATTTAAGATACCTACAATTGCGACAAATATTTTGTTGTTTCACCAAATGCAGCAAGGCAACTATTGCTGTGATTTGTGCAAATATACAAATCCAACAATAAGTTCCTTTGCTTCAGAAGGTAGTAGCAAAACTTTAAAAAAATCAGTAAAATACGATGGTAGTCCACCCCATTTATATCTGATTTTCCAGCTTTAGGTTGTTTAAAGTCCACACGTAAAAGCTGGAGTACCAGAGAAAAATATGGCAGAAATAAAAAAAATAAATAAATTACAAATTGAAAATGCTGTTGAATTACCTCACAGTGATGGCACTTGTCTTCTCCAATTTCAACTGCCTGTTGTGCTGAAGGGTGCCCAGTATTTAAATGATCCTAATGGGGTGGAGGGGATTTGCCTAGCCAAAGGGCATTATTGTTACCTTCACTTGATTTAGTGAATAATTTAAAATTGTATGTGTTTTCTATTGTATTGTCTGAATTTTTGACAATCAAATTTTGGATATCTCTGTTTGGTTATTTTTAACCACAAATTTTAAGCAAGAAATCAAAAAAGTAGATTCTTTTGCTTCTTTATTATATTTTTTTGTTTGCTTTTATACATAGTTTCTTTTTTCTCAAGTTTTTTTAAAATAATAACGGCATATTTTGTTTATTTTGTGCACAGTAAAATATCAAAATTTGATCTTATTTTGAAACTATAATATTTGGATAGCATTAAGTTATTTTGTACTGGTCAATAATGCAACAAAACAAATTGGTCATTAGCTTAATCTGTTCTTAATACCCTTGCAAATTCAGCTGCACATACTTTTACAAATATTTAGTTTGTTAATTTTATAATACCAGGGTGTATTTATACCGTGTGACAAACTTCCATGTGTACATGGGGAAATAACATGGGCAATTACGTTGTTGGGGATTCCTGCTCCCCATGTGTAGTTACAGTGGTGGTAAAGGTAGCAATCGAAAGATTATTTTTTTCTGCGTATGAGGATATAAAAAACTACAACTTTCCAATTTATTAAAGCATTAAAAGCAAAAGTTACATTAATAATTTTCTAACTAAAACACAGAAATTTATCAGATTATCCATAACAACTTAATTTATTCTAATCACGGACGTCTTTGATTTTTATGGATTTTCTGAACTGTCAACATTTAAAAATGAACAAAAAATATCTATTCAGTTCAAGAAAAGGTTTTTATTGTGAAAATATTTTACGGCGGCAATAGTTTGCGCGTAGTCCGTGCCTTATTTTCTGTAAATTCAATAACGGTCCTATTCTTTCGGTATAACAACAAATAATTTAGTAAGAAATTTGAAGGCTGGGAATCTTTCATCGAAAGAAGTTAATTTTTACTAATACATAAACTTGTTTTTTTATTTAGATAATTCTCATTCACATTATTATTGTCATTACCTATAGTTGACAATTAATTGATTACTGGTGTGGATGTTTCGTTGGTGAATGCTGGTCCATAGTTTAGGGTAAATTGTAGGTGTCTTCTAACCTATTAAAAAGTTTTTGGGAAAATGTTAAAGCAGTAAAATGAAATAATAAAAATTAAATTACTTTAATTTTACTGCAATTATGAAAAATTTAACAAGCGGCAATATTTGCTTATTTTGCTCTAATGAATTTTGTAATCTGGCAATTTAATACTTATTTATTTCATATCTAGGTAAGGACAAAAACTTATTAATATACAATAAAATTAACGTAACATAAAAAAAGAAAAATAACTATAACAAATATTCAAATAAACCCCCATTATGTATCAGACAGTATCCCAGCCTATTATAGAAAGAATTTCTCACATTCGCAAGTTGCCGATCGTTTATTAAGTTGCATTCCGCAAAAATAGCATTCCTTAATTACTCAATATTTGAGTGACGAGTTTTATAAATCTTATTTTTTAAATGACCCCACAAGAAAAGTCACACGGTGCCAAATCGGGAGATCTAGCTGGCCAGTTTATAGCGCCACCTCGACCAATCCAGCTCTCTGGAAATATTTCATTTAATAATTCCCTCACTTGTGCTCCAAAATGTGCTGGGCATCCGTCATGTTGAAACCAGACCTTGCGATTCGCATGTGCAACTTCTAATGCAGGGCCAATATGGTTAATTAAAAGATCTAAATAAGCTTCTGAATTTAAATTTCCCTTTATTTCAAATGGTTCTATAATGCGATTATTAAAAATGCCTGCCCAAATATTGATTTTTTGAGGGTATTGCGTTGTAGTGGCTAGATTTATTCTGGGATTTTCCTGGGCCCAATGCCTAACGTTTTGTGAATTTGGCTCTTGATTTAAAGTGAAGGTACACTCATCGATAAAACAAATTGATGAGAGGAAGCTGCGATCCCGATTAGCCCGTTCTTGCATTTCTTCACAGAAAGTTTGCCTTGATTCTTCGTCAAAAGGAAGTAACTCTTGGTGACATTGGAATTTAAAGGGATGATATTTGTTTTTTTTAATATGTTACGGACAGTTTCTCTTGAAACATTACATTCTAGGGCAATAGACCTTAAACTAGATGTTGGACTAGCAGTTATCAGGCCTATTACCATTTCCTCTACCTCAACATTTAGATTTCTTGGAACGACTAAAAAAATAAATGATAAGATTAATTTTAGTTTTGTTTCACTCCACGTTATCACTTGTTAAATTTCTCATAATCCCAGTAAAATTTAAGTTAGCGAACAATAAGGAATTAGCAACTAGGTAATAATAATAAGCCAATCAGAATTTTCTAAATAAAAACCAAGTAAATTTATTAGTAAAAATTACCTTCTTTCAATGAAAGATTCCCAGTATCTTCATGATGAATTGAAAAATTACTACGCGTACTACCAATATAACGATTTATTATTATAACTTGACCGGTTTCAGAATTCACAATGATTCCATCATCAGAAATGTATAAATAAAATTATTTATAAATTATTTATAAATTATTTATAAATTCACAATGATTCCATCATCCAGCACACCGACCTTCTGGTTTCTAATATATATCAAAACATACTCGAGTCATGAAATTTTTCTTTTATATGTCAACTGTTAAAAAGACAGCTTTGTAATTTTCGAAATCTAATTCGGTTGGCAATTTTTAGCATCTATTTTAAATAATGCTGGTTGAAAATCAAGTTATTTCTTTGGCACTGAAAAGATCAATAGCTTTATACATATAAAACATTGTATTTTTTGAAAGGTTGTTATTTGTCCTGTGGAATCTACCATAAGTGCCAGTTTCTTCATTGGCTCCTTTCAAGAATATTTAATATTAGGTCATCTCATTTCTAGTTTCCTTGTTTTTCCCCATTTCTGGAGAATATAAGGCAATATGTGCTGTAATGCAGTATATTTTGGAACAGGTGCTGCCATCGAGTATGTTTTGGAATGACCAATCATGTACAGAGTTTTTCAAAATATGCGACTGTTGTTTAGAGTAATGTATTTGAGCCTTTGTTTTGTAGATTTTTTTTCGTATTTAATAGAAATGAACTATGTTATCAACATGTTTACATGAAATCTTGAATATATTTTATTTTTCTAACTCAATTTTGTGATCATAAAAAATGTCACTGTCGATTATTATGGTAACAGAACTTACGCTTATTTATAGAAAATAGCTTTGGCTTACTAGGTATCTATACCCCCTCGTAAATACAAACAAGAAAAATTGTCATGAATCAGTTTATTATAATATGGCATCTTATCTAAATGTTTTTTAAAATTATTTTTTATATTGTGTCTTGGGTTGATTAATTTAGTAACAATTCAGTTGTCACAAAATTTTAAGAACTTAAAAAATACTTGTCATTTATTAAAGAAGAGATTCCTTTGAAATTGCTTGTAAAGCTAAGAGACTGTGAACTTCGTTCCCCCATACTTTGTTCCCAAACATTGCTAATTTCAAATAAACAAATATCATTAATAAGTTACTGATAAAAGTATGTGTATTTAAACAAGTGCAGGGTGGTTTCTTTAATTGTGTAAACATGAAATCACGTTTATTTGCTTGCTCTTTGTTACTGGACAATTTTGAAATTGATAACTTATACCTGAAGAATAATATAAATCTGGATTACTATTGCTTCAATCTATGTAGGTGTAAAGCATAGTGTCCATTTGCAGTGGGCCATAAGAACCTTTTTTAGTGGCTTGACAAAGATGCCACTAATGAGACACACTTTTTCTTCCAGATCGGTTTCAAAGGCTATGGTATCCCAGTCGCGAAGCTCAGTGCGAAGGCTAACTTCATGTTCGACGGCACCCAATACACCTTAAAACAAGGCAGCGTGGTAATAGCGGCCATAACTTCTTGCACAAATACTAGCAACCCCAGTGTAATGCTGGGCGCAGGGTTATTAGCGAAAAATGCTGTAGCTGCCGGTCTCACCGTAGCGCCTTACATCAAAACGAGCCTCTCCCCGGGCTCGGGTGTAGTTACTTATTATTTAAAAGAGTCTGGGGTGATCCCGGCTTTAGAACAGTTGGGTTTCAGTTTGGTAGGGTATGGATGCATGACTTGTATTGGCAACAGTGGGGGATTGGACGAGAACATTGTAAACGCTATAGAGAGTAATGATTTGGTTTGTTGTGGTGTATTATCGGGTAATAGGAACTTCGAGGGTAGGATACACCCCAACACCAGGGCGAATTATTTGGCGAGTCCACTGCTGGTCATTGCTTACGCTATAGCTGGAACTGTTGATATTGATTTTGAAAATGAACGTCTTGGAAAGAATAAGTACTTATTTGATTATAGTAGTGATCGTGTTTATAATATTGATTCGTTTTGCGTAGGGATGGCACCCCGATATACTTACGTGATATTTGGCCCACCCGTTCCCAGATACAACTGGTCGAGCGGAAATATGTAATTCCCGCAATGTTCAGGGAAGTGTATTCTCAAATAGAAGTGGGTTCCCCGGAGTGGCAGTCTCTTGAGGCACCCGGTGGTAAACTTTACCCGTGGTCAAACAAATCTACTTACATAAAAAAACCTCCTTTCTTCGATGGGATGAAGAAGCAATTGCCGCAGCAGCAGGTGATTAAGCAAGCCAGGGTGTTGTTAATGTTGGGCGATTCAGTGACAACGGACCATATTAGTCCTGCAGGATCTATAGGTAGGTCAAGTCCGGCAGCCAGGTACTTGTCGGATAATTACAATTTGACGCCGAGAGACTATAACTCGTACGGATCGAGGAGAGGGAATGACGCTGTGATGGCTAGAGGTACTTTTGCGAATATTAGGTTGGTAAATAAGTTGATGGACGGAAAGTCTGGTCCAAAGACAATCTACTTGCCGATGAATGAAGAGGTAAGGGATAAATATTGTGTTTATGGTAATTTTTCAGTATTTAATGATTTTTGTCTTTTTAGATGGATGTGTTTGATTGCGCAGAGAGGTATACGAGGGATGGTACACCTTTGGTTGTAATCGCTGGAAAAGATTATGGGTGTGGATCTAGTAGAGACTGGGCCGCTAAAGGGCCGTACTTATTGGTAAGTTTTTCTTTTATATTTTGGTTTGGTTTGGTTTGCAGAAACAAAATGTATTAAAAGTTGAATTTTATAAACCTGCAAATAAGTTAGTATGAATTTAAAAATAAAAGCATTTTTTTTAAATGTGGGTAAGAAGCAGTTTGAGGTGGTTGATTTTGTGTTAAGGGAGTAATTAAATGAAAGGCGCCAGCCCAGTCATTTAAGTCTAACAAGTTACAAGAGATTAGGTGAAAGTAAGCACTATCTTAATCTTTTATTTTGTTCAAACATTTTAAATAGGTAATCAGGTATCTTTCTAGGCATCTCTGTGGAGTAAATTAATGTCTACTTTTCCTAATCAGTTTGGTTGCTGAATATTTGTTTATTTCTACAATTGGATTTTAGAGCTTTGATATTTGCTTTTAACAGGAAATATTGTTTTTTCTGCTAAAGCTTTTTGATTCAAATTAAAAATCGTGTCTTAACAGCTGAACCACACAGCTGTTATTTGAATTTTAATGAAATTTTGAAATACAGTACAGACTCGATAATCCGGATCAATAAAAACATGGGCGATCCGGATTATTGAAAAATCCGGATTATTAAATCAATCTATATTTGTTAATAAAAGAACTGAACAAGAGGGATTTTTAATGATTTCATTGTAAAAACATACAAAACAGGTAAAATGAACATAAAAACACTTTTGCATAATTGCTTCTACTACCTACATTAATAAATAAAGTCTGTAATTTTAGTTTGGCTGACCTTCTGCTGACTCAAACAAAATGCTTGATGCCCGAGTATTAACAATTCATTTAGGGGTCCGTTGTTCTTTTCAGCCCAATCTATACATTGTTGAATGCTTAAATCTGTCTAATCGGCTTCTGTGAATTCAGGGCATGGGGTAAAGAGCATTTATACAGTGTTGAAAAATAGTAAATGGACACTTTCGTTTGCGCCGGTAGATGCGGCACGTACCGGCGGCCGACACGCGCGACGGACACAGTCGCATTTGAACGTGAATGCACCGGCCGGCAGGTTAAACGCACAAACAAGAGCAGTTCTATTTAAATAGGTACTATTGGAGAAGTACAACGGGTGTGTCGGCTGCCGGTACACGCCGCGTCTACCGGCGCAAACGAAAGCGTACCTTTAGTCGTAAATTTTGAATTTCATCAAGCAAAGTTGTTAATGTCAAAATGTTCTAGAACTCCAATGCGACGGCTCTTTATAGACGTCGGTATTACCTTTGCAAAACAAAGAAGCCGCCTCGGCATCCATAAGCTGCAAGGAAGTGTGCGGATTGCCGGCATTTTTATTTTCACCCTTTGATACCCTCGCCGCCACTCCCAGTTGACCAAAAATCAACTTGTACCAGTGGAGTAGCCAGCATTAAATCGGAAAAAGAATTTAAAATGTATTTTTGTACAATCAGGTCAAAAATGTACTAGATTCATACATTTGTACTAGCTGTGGCAACGCTGATTTGGCCTGATTTGGCAAATATTTGGGGATTGGTTAGAAAAACACCTTAGGAGGGGGTGACGCGCCCGCAAAGCGTTTAAAAGGTACGTTAGAGGCGCATTCGGATTACCGAAACTGAAATTATCCGGATTACAAAGTATGCAATGCAATCAAGGAACTATCCGTATTACCGAATAATCCGGACTATTAAGGATCCGGATTAATGAGTCTGTACTGTACATACCCTCCTTTTTATTATTTTTCTGCATGGCATTTAACTTTGTTTTTTGTGTGTATCATTGCATTTTTGGATTCTTAATAGGTTTTATTGCGAGACATATAAGTTGTTTTTATCAAGAGTAAATACGTGTTTTTTTGGGTACTGGTATTATTTTTAAAATTTTAATAGTTGCACAGTAATTTTGAAAATTGAATACCTATCTCAGAATTAAATAAATTTCTAGAAGTGATATTTTTTGGTGGAATAAAAAATTATCATTTGAAAAACCTAAAATATTTATACAGGGTACTAGCAATCACACTTGGCCAAATTAGAAAATTAGAATATTTCTTGATAAACTGCAGTTAGGTAAAATTCTAAAAATTTTAAGTCGGACATGAACGCCTACAAACTTCATTTTTCAAAATGGAAGGTCATACTTTTGACAGTAGATTTTGATTCTGCTTGTTTATAAGGATATTTTTGCGTAATAACCATAGTCACAGAGCCAGACATTCTCGAAATATTAATTTATTATTTTTCGAAATTTTCCTACTTTGCATCATACTTTTTTAAAAAAAATCTTATTTCGAAATGAAGTACCGATATACAGGGTGAGTCTATAGTGCAGAATTCTTCGTTATATCCTTTACAATTAGAAATATTAAAAAATCTTTCCATATAAAAGTTGTTTCCAGTGACATGTCGCTCCAGCTGAAATTATTTTTAGCTATACAGCTTGTCCCATATTTGCTGTATGCAGGTCAACTTCGTTATTTCAAATGGAACATCTTGTATTTGACTACATTTTCGAATTCCTTGATCAATTTCACTATGAGGTTGTATCAAATAATTTTTTTCTAACTTCATATTTTTGAGTTATGGGCATTTTCTTGCGAATATTTGCAAATGCAGAACAATTTTGAAATTTTAATATCTCCGGAATTGAATAAGTAATATTTTGATGGAATGAAAGCAACATTTAGGAAGAGCTGTTTGCTATAAGAAACAAACGAAAATATTATACAGGATATTAGCAATTACAGGACCAAATTAGAAAATTTCAAAACGCCATAACTTTATAATTTCAAATAGAACCCTACTATTTTTATACCATTGTTGGATTCCCCATAAAATTGCCTTTCTTATTGCAATACACTTCCCTGTCCCAAAATTAACCGTTTTTGAAATATTTGTATTTTCCAGATAATCTAGCAAATATGATTATATGATAAGTTAAGTCATAAATTTTGTTTCGCAGTTAATAGGTATCGCTTTAAGTTGATTTGATTCTTAAGTGAAGATGAATTTTGCAAAACAAGAATTAAGACATGGTCTACACTTTGGGCGAAAGTGAAAGAAATTGTTTCTTAGCTGCCAGAATATATACAGAAAAATATTTTGTGACGAAGCGACATTCCATAGAAGGAAATGTTAACAAACACAATTATGCGACTGAAAAGTATCTGAATACCTAGGTACCTATTATTTTTCTTCAATTCTTAGTCATTTCTATTTAACTTTCTATTGTTTTTGTTCTATGCTTGGTTTATAATATTATTTTGTTTATTCGCTAATATTGACCTTTTATGTAGGTAATTGTTACTGTTTAATTAAATATTGCTATGGTTTGCTTTTATTTAGTTGTCTGATTTGGCGCTTTTTTCAAGGAAATGCAAATTTGGCAAAAACGGTTGATTTTGGGTATAGGGGAGCGTATAGCAAAATGAAAGGCAATATTATGGGGAATCTAAAGCCCTGGTTTTTAAGAACTTTCCGTCGACGGAATTGCGCTGACGGAATCCGTCGTCGCACTGCGCTGGGAGACTTTGCTGAAATCAAACCTGCATAATTTGGTTGTTGCTAAGTTACACCAATAAAAAGCTGAAAATTTTCTGCCGTTCAAACAGAGACAGACTTAAAATGCAGCAAACGGAATTCCGTCAACGCAATTCCGTCGACGGAAAGTTGTTAAAAACCAAGGCTTAACAATGACATAAAAACAATAGGGTTCTATTTGAAATTACAAAGTTATGATGTTCTTAAGTTTTCTAATTTGGTTTTGTAATTGCTAATACCCTGTATAACAACAGTATAACAGTTTCAATTTTTTCTTACAGCAGAAGTTGTTTCTACATAATATTATTGCTTTCACTCCACTAAAATATTATGTGACATCATGAGTCACCACCACTTCTGCCTTTCCTAAGATGCTTCTAATTTGCTTAAGATACATACAGGGTGTTATCAATTCTTGTTATCAATTTTCATAAATTGTAGTATTTAAGTACCTACCTATAATTCATTAAACTGATAGAACTGTAATTCTGTGAAAGTTTATTTGAAATATGGATAACTTTCCTTAAATTTGGAATTTTAATAGTAAATAATTGTTAATTAACAAATCAATTTGTGAGGAATAACAGCTCTATCAGTTTAATAAATTACTCAAATGAAAATCGACCATAACAATAAGAGAGGAACGGACCCGAAACATCGATTATTTAAAAATACCTTAAGTCATGGGATCTTCAAATTTTCTTATTTAGCGCTAGGGTCACGTAATTTCCGATACCCTCAGTGCGTTTGTTGTTCACAGGGCATCAAAGCGGTGATAGCAGAGTCGTTTGAGAGAATCCACAGATCGAATTTAGTAGGGATGGGAATTGTTCCTTTACAGTTTCTCCCTGAGCAGAATGCCGAGACTCTCCAATTGACTGGCAAAGAGACTTACAATATCAATTTACCTAAAGATCTTAAACCTGGTCAACTGATCCAAGTATCGGCCGACAGCAAAACGTTCGATGTTATTTTAAGATTTGATACGGACGTTGATTTGCTTTATTATAGACATGGGGGCATTTTGAATTATATGATACGAAAAATGTTAGAGTAGGCTTTAAAGAAGGTACATAAAGAATGCGTGACTTAATGTTGTTGATTTATTTTTTAAGATATTTTATTGTGTGATTTTTTATTATTGTATAAATGGGTTTTGGATGGGAACATTTTTTATTGACAAACAGCAATAAAGTGATTATAGTTGAATATGGTGTTTTGTTTTTGTTTTGAGGCGGTGCGATGAGATAAATCGGGTAGTTGTTGCAATTTCCAAAACTTCAAATTTCGCGCCTACGTACCTATTTGCACATGTGCGGCGCATTTTCGTATCTACATAAATTTCGCGCGTTTTCAAATACAAAGGTGAATTTTGTGGTGAAATTCGGAAAATGTTAGCAAATTCTGAAGGTTATGATATATGGAATCTGTACAAAAAGAAGTACAAGGCCGATATTTCTAAGAATCTCATTAACATATTAAAATTAAATAGTTTTGAAAATAAATGAGTTATTTCTCGAATCAAAGATCAAGATATAGTCTAGAGAGTGCTGCCACCTATCGCCCAAAAGTGTGATTATGCAAAATATAGATACAATCTATTATGATTGATTTCTAACACAGCTGCATTCTGCAAGTGACATATAGCTCTTTCCAGCTGTTACATGTTCAAAAACAACTTTAAAGATAGCATCCACCATCTCCTTTTTCGAGATTTCCTTTTCTGTTTGATTAGATTTGCACCCGCAAAAAGATTACGCGGCACTTACTACAGCAACTGTTTCGTTCACTTTCATTTTTACATTTTACCAGATTGGTGACCTGATGAAATTGATTATCTTCTCATATTCGCTGCAAATTTGGCGAACTTAAACAAGCGGGTAGACAAGCCAAAAATTGCCAAGTGAGCATATAGTGTGGATAACGTAACGAATACTTCGAGGCATATTTGTCATGTGTTCACATTGCCACGTTAACACATCGTGTGTATGAACGACTTGACGCTATAAATTTTCGACAAACAGTCTACAAATATTTGACGCATTTTTACTTGACTAACATTTGACGAATGACCATATGGTTTGGAACCGGCTTTAGAAAATAACGCATGTCTTGTGTAGACCAGATTATTTTGACGTTTGCTGCTTGCTGGACAGGTTTGAGGTTAAGTTGTTTATTTCTCCGGCTTATTTCTTGTTTAATCTTTATTTAATAGGTGGTTTAAGAATTTGCTTATATTTAAGAATTGTATAATGGAAGAGAAAGTGTTAAAAATTAGCGTTGTTAACGACTTCTTTATGAACGATTTAAACCATACACTGTGTCCTTGGTTTACTATAGTAAACCCACTGATATCAATTATTTCATTTCAGTGAGTAAGTACTGTGCCGGTTCTAGCTCAGACACGCTCACGCCATAAATTGCAGTAGTTTGTTGAATTTTAGTTTTAAACAAAATAACTGCATAAATAAATGTTTTTATAATAATAATAATAATTTCTTTATTGTCCAACAGTTTTCACCAATTACAGGACCAAATAATATAAGAAATACAAAATTTCGCAAATAGAATATACACACAAACAAACAAATAAGTAAATATAAAAATACAATGATGCACCTACAATATCAATAAATCACAAAAAATATAAGTATTATAAATATTATCTATCTACACCCCATCAAAACATCATTCAGCGCGCAAAAGTTAATATCCAAAGTGGCATTTACATAATTATTAAAATTTGCACACATAACATTAATAGGTGACTTAATACATACATTAGTACGACAAAAGTAACATCTAAAGGTAAAGGAAGATCTCGAGCCAATCCTCGGAACATTAAAATTTACCCCACCTAAAAGATATTCACATTCTATCCTATTGTGTAGCAGCTTATACAAAAAAGTTAACGACGTATTAATCCTTCATGTTTGAAGAGAAGAAAAATTAAATCTGCTTAACAGTGTTAAATGGTCATACCCCCGGGGAGGGTAGAAACCGTCCACCTTCAAACTTAGATACTTCAAAAATTTTCTGTTAATGGATTCCAGTTGATCAATGTATACTAAGTAGATAGGATACCATATTAGAGAGCAATACTCAAGCTTAGAACGAACGAATGAATAATAAAGGACCGTCAAACATTCACAGCTGTCAATACCTGATGAATTTCTTATTATGAAACCCAACATTTTAAAAGATGAAGAACATATATTGTTGATGTGGTTTGAAAAAGATAAATTTCTATCAAAGGTTACGCCAAGATCCTTTATTGTCTCGCACCTGGTAAGAGCCACTTTATTTATGTTGTAATTGAACAGCGATGGGTTACGCTTATTAGAATATGTCATAGATTTGCATTTGTTGTAATTTAGGTTTAAGCAGTTCTGGTCACACCATTTGCTGATATTGTCAAGCTGTTCCTGCAAAAAACGGCAATCCTTCACACTCTTAATCACCGTAAATATTTTTAGGTCATCCGCAAACACCAACTTTTCGCAATGTATTCAGTTAGGCAGATCATTAATGAAAATCAAGAAGAGCAATGGACCAAGGTTGGAGCCCTGAGGGACCCCAGAACAAGGAGTTATAGGGTCAGAAAAATATCCATTGTAAAAAACCACCTGACATCTATCAAGAAGATATGACGTAAATAGTTTAATAAGCCCGGAACTGAAACCTACCGACTCGAGTTTGCCAATCAATACAAAATTATCAATTTGGTCAAAAGCCTTCTGAAAGTCAGTGTAGACCACATCGATCTGATCTTTATCATCAATGGCTTCAGCAACAAACTGAGTAAAAACTGCTAAGTTGGTAACTGTGCTCTTCCTCTCGCAGAAACCATGCTGGTACGGAGACAAAGAACACTGCAAACTTCTAAAAATATTCTTATAAAGAATAGACTCAAACAATTTGGAAAAATTGGAAATTAGGGAAATGCGTAGGTTAGCTCAGGATAGAAAAGAATGGAGGTACGCGTCCAACCAGTCTTCGGACTGAGAACCTTATGATGATGATGATGATGGAAATTATACATATTGGTCGGTAATTACTTATATCGGACTTTGAGCCATTCTTAAAAACCGGACACACTCGTGCAGTCTTCCATACCTACGGAAAACTAGAAGATTTTAAAATAAGATTAAAAAGTCTACACAGTGGTTCAGCAAATACATATTTACAGTCTCTAATCAAAAAACTCGGCACACCGTCAAATCCAGCCGTAGCAGTGTTTTTAAGATTCTTGACAACAACAAGCACATCTTCCTCCGTAATATTATTAAGAGTAATGTTGTCTGAACGAGGTAAGAAAAAGCGATCCGTTAAATTAGGATCAGAGAGTCTGTACACGCTAGAAAAATATTCTGCAAATGTGTTAACAATAGTTTGAGGCGCCGAATATTCAACATTATTTAATTCCATTAAGCCTGGGATACGTGTATTCTTTCTCTTAGCATTAACAAACGACCAAAACTGTTTAGGATCCGAAGATAATTTACTTTGTATACCAACCAAATACGCATCGTAGTCCAATTTCATTCTTTGCTTACAGCTCTTTCTCAAAGTCCTAAACACATTGTATGAACTGTTGCTCTCAAACAACCTATATTCACTATAAGCTTTCTCTTTCCTACGCATTAATTCAACTAAAAATCCACTAAACCAAACAGGATACTTATTCTTTTTACTCTTATAGAGAGGTACATTCCGATCAAAACAATTATTGAGAACCTCATAAAACTCTGAACAAGCGAACTCAACATCATCACAACCATCCAAAAAAGACCAGTCAATAGTACCCAGATCGTTATACAGAGAAAGGAAATTAGCCTTTCGAAAATTGTAATTCTTACAATGGCGATTTCATTGAAAATTTGAAACCCTTCTCAGCTTAGCTTCAAAATAAATTTCTAGAGGAGGATGATGTAAGACAAACACCGAAAAAAAGCTTCATAGTAATCGCCATAATTGATTTAAGAAATCAGGATGAAAGGTAAAAATAGAATGTGAAGTGCAAGGTCATTGAAAAATTTTATCCAACTATTCTTTTAGGATAGCGTTTTAAATTTCGCGCTCTGATTTCGCCATTACACTAATGGACTCTATTCTGTCTATCATGGCCAACTTCCTTCATAAGAAAATGTGTAATTTCTGCACCATATTTAGTCCAAGCATTTACTTTATGACACATTACTGGGAAGTGAATTCACAGTAGAATCGAATGGCATTCAAATATATACAGGGGACTATATAAAATAAAAAAGTGAATGAAACTTCAGATTATACCGGAAGTAAACTTGGGGTGCTTTTTATACCAACAGTAGTTCAAATTTTAAGTCTCTAGGTTGGACATTGGAGGGTTGCACAACCTGTGATTTTAATTTTACTGCATGCTTTTCACACTTAAAAATCAAACGCTTTTCTACAAAGAATACTGTATTTAAATAAACAAGTGTAGAATCAACATAATTTGAATAAAACTGATCCCAAAAAAATGAAAGGAAAGACATTTGTTGTTTCTTTTAAGCTTCATAAGTAGATGCCGATACATTGCCACCGTGCCCTGTCCAATTCGTGTGTACGAAATTTCCCTCTTGCCCCAACAGTTCATACGTATGAGCTCCAAAGTAATCTCTCTGGGCCTGCAGTAAATTAGCGGGAAGTCGCTCAGAACGGTAACCGTCGTAGAAAGCTAAAGCTGTACTCAGAGCTGGTGTTGGTACCCCTATAAAGAAAAAAATACTTTGGTTAAATTAGTTATTCATTAAGAAGATTTTACCTAAAGTAACAGCAGTGGTGACAGCATTCCTCCAACCAGACTGCGCCTTCTTGATAGCGTCCAAAAAGAATGGTGCAAGTAATAGAGATTTTAGGTTCGGATCTTTGTCGAAAGCAACCTTAATTTGTCCTAAGAAGACTGAACGGATGATGCAGCCGCCTCGCCACATGAGAGCAATCGAACCGTAATCTAGAGACCAATTGTGAACGGAGGCTGCTTCACGGAGCAGCATGAAACCTTGAGCATATGACACGATTTTACTTGCGTATAGAGCCTGAAAAACACAAATTTTAAATTAGAAGATTGCTGCTGAAACATTGCAGCAATCTTTTCTCTCTCGTGTTAAAATGAAAAAGAAAAATATAACTGCTGCCTTTTCGGTCGCCTTTGATAATCTAGAAATTACCTGTCGGACATCTTCTAAAAACTGTTTCTTATCCCCTTTGAAGGTGCTTGAGGGACCGGGCAATCGTTTACTGGCAATTTCTCTTTCTGATTTGAGAGCAGAGAGACATCTGCTGAAAACAGCTTCACCGATTAGAGTGACTGGGACACCATAGTTCAAGGCAGCTATGGCTGTCCATTTTCCGGTTCCTTTTTGACCTGCCGAGTCTCTGATTTTTGGCAACAGGTACTGGCCTAAAAGACGAGATCAAAAACTGATTATTCTTCATCCTTAAGTTAAACTTACCATCCTCGTCTTTAAACTTTAGAATATCCTTGGTAATTTCGATAAGGAAGCTATCGAGCTCTCCCTTATTCCACTCTTCAAAAATAGCAGACATCTCATCCTGACTAATACCAATAGCAGACATAAGATGGTAAACCTCCCCTATGAGTTGCATGTCTCCATATTCGATACCATTGTGTACCATTTTTACGAAATGCCCAGCACCATCTGACCCGACCCAATCACAGCATGGTTGTCCATCTGCTTTTGCTGATATGCTTTGGAAAATTGCCTTAAGATGCAGCCACGCTGCTTTGTTACCTCCTGGCATAATACTAGGGCCATACCTAGCCCCTTCTTCACCCCCAGAAACCCCAGCACCAACAAATAAAATCCCCTTTTCTTGTAAATCTTTCGTCCTTCGTTGCGTATCAGTATATTCTGAATTCCCGCCATCAATAATGATATCTCCCTTTTCTAAATGAGGAACTATGCTATCAATGAACGCATCTACTGCACTTCCCGCTTTAACGAGTAACATTATTCTACGGGGTAACCTGAGTTTTGAAACGAGATCTGGAATCGATGTGGCACCTACAATGCTTTTGCCTTTTGCTTCATTAGCAAGGAATGTGTGAACTTTTTCTACTGTTCTGTTGTAGGCGACAACTGTGAACCCGTTGTCGGCCATGTTAAGGATCAGGTTTTGGCCCATTACGGCCAAACCGATCAGACCAATATCTCCAACCCTACAATTAGTCCATATTATTCAATAAAAATAAAAAGTCCTCATAATCATTCTTTTCATATTACCGAACTCTATTTATATATTACTCATTGGTTCAGTGATCTAGTTTATTTAATGTCAATGTTAATTTCACGGCATTGGCCCAGATTGTAAGACACTGCGATTTAAGAAATTCATGCTATCATTACGTGATTTTTGCTAAGTAGAGATTGAAATCTGATATAGAACCAAACATTTCGAGAAACATCCGCCAATTTACGCAATAATTTTTTTGAATTTTCCGTTAAAATCTATTCCAGTAATTCAGAAGAAAATTTCCAAATTTTTGCAACCTCATCATGAAGCGTCAAGTACTTACTAGGTACTTGCGTTTTTACCTGCGTCAGTAACCTCCAAATTCATGTTAATTGACGAAGAATAAATTGCTTAAGTAAACTTTACGTAAAGGCATGTAGGCCGGAATAGGTATAAATAAAAATATATTTACCTTTCTGACATGATGGAATGGAAGAAGACACCTGTTGCAGAAATCGATGCGTGGATATTCCACTTGGCGCGAGTTTAGAATAACTACTAGCTTAAAAATGGCTTTAAAATTATTCCCCTCTATCTGATAATTATCGTGGAAAGTCACATTGACTAGATAGAAGGTCAGAAGTTTGATTTTACGGGAAATATATGCATGGGAGATAAGATTTCAGAACTGATGCTTCAAACCATCAGTTCGTCATTCTTTTATTCCAATTTAAATATTTTTATTTTTCATAGGTATTTACCGCTAAATTTATATCATACTTTACGTAATAACCGGTTAACATTGTTTTTTAATTCACAGAAATTAATAAACATATAAAAACATAAAACAGGCTTTGCAGCATGTTTAATAACTAAACAGGATGATGAACTTTATCCTTCAGCTTCAATATTTTTTTAAAAAATTTTTAGCTGTAGGGAAATTTTCGCAACTAAAATTTTATGACTATAAGGTAGCTTATTCGCAAGAAATCGCACAGAGCTACTCAACCAAATAATTGGTCATTGCATTTACCAGGTACGGAACTCGGAGCGAAAAATTGCCTGGCATGATTCCTTGCTTGACGTCTGTCAAAGTCAAATGTCATTTGTAGCTGTAGGCGGTAGTATTGATTCAAAAAAATGTTTAATTAATAGTTAATTAGTTTATTTTCAATTGAGTCCCATATAACTTGAAAATAAGTATTCCATTTATTTTCTTTCCATATGTTCAATTCAATAATATGGAAGTGTATTTAGAAACTTCTTCTGACAGGTTATTACTGTAAAAACTCATTAAAATGAGAACGCACCAAGACGAACGATAAAATGGTAAATTAAACACCATATTAAATTAAATTTATCATATTAAAACCTTCTTATTTTAGGATAATCTGCGTAAATACCTAATTGTAGGATGCACAGCTGTTATTTGTTATTTTAACACATTTTACGGATCCTTCGTCTTTGATGACACAGAAGCAATTGTAAAAAACAAAGATGTTATGCCATACACTCCTCTTAGTGAAGTATTTAGGAACGACTTCTGGGGAACAGATGTATCTCTTAATCGCAGCCATAAATCATATAGACCATTTACGGTTTTAACGTACAGGTACTGTTCGAGCAAATCTATTTTCCATAGAGTAGCTTCACTTTTTTTAGATTAAATGTGATATTTTCTAACTCGACACTGAATGCATTCCATTTCCATGTGGTCAACGTTGTTTTATATGCAATATTGTGTGTGTTGCTCATACCAACTTTTAAATTGTTCCTGAGGAAAAAAAAGCACAAAAATGGGGACGATACAGCCTTTTTGGCTGCGTTATTATTTACTGTACATCCAGTTCATGTTGAAAGTGTTGCAGCTCTAGTGGGAAGAGCTGACGTGCTCAGTGCTATTTTGTTCTTCGTTGTTATTTTGTTGTATCGATTTGTTAAATTGAAAGAGTCTTTTTCTTTGTTTTTGGTTGTTATTTTGTTGATTTTTGTTGCTGTTTTGTGTAAGGAAACTGCTATAACTGTAGCTGTAAGTTTGTCGTTTTTGAAATGTTTTGTTTGTTGTATTTTGTTGATTTTTAGGGTTTCTGCGTGATATATGAAGTTTATTGTTTACTGAATCATGAAAAGGGTATCAATAGGTGGTTTTTTATTCGTACATTGGGGTTGGTGCTTTCTAGTGTTGTTATATTGTTTTTCCGCTTTCTTGTCATGAATTTTGAGGGACCTGTTTTTACAAAAATAGACAATCCAGCTGCGTTTTCAGAAAGTTTTTTGAGTAGAGTAAGTTCTCAATGAATTGGTAGTAAAATAATAAAGAGTGAATTTTCAGGTTTTTACTTATAATTATATTTATTTTTTAAACTTTTTGCTACTATTGTGGCCTGAATGGTTATGTTTCGACTGGTCTATGGGTTGCGTGCCCCTAATAGAAACTATATGTGATATTAGAATAGTTTTCGTATTTTTATTTTGGATATTTATTTTATATGCTTTACACAAAATTTTACGGGAATTTTTGCTCACGAAAAAATTGTAAGTTTGTTTCATAATTCTGTTTGTATATTTCTTAATAGATTTGTTGTAGGGACGCCAGGTTTATTAGTGTATGTTTGATATGTTTGCCATTTTTACCAGCCTCAAATTTATTTTTAACAGTTGGGTTTGTAATCGCTGAAAGAACATTACTGTTACCAAGTGCTGGGTACTGCTTATTGGTGGTTTTAGGTTTCAAAAAACTTCAAAAATTGTTTAATCTGAACAAAAACGTATGTATATACACAAAAACGAGCAAATAACTTATTTATTAATATTTTTTTAGATATTCTATTTATTGTGCGTAATTTATACTTTACGAACAATAATGAGAAATTTTGACTGGCTCAACGAAGACAACTTATTTACATCAGCATTAAAAGTGTGCCCGTTAAACGCTAAAGTTCATTATAACGTAGCGAAAATTGCTGCGGACAATAATAATAAAGAATTAGCATTAGACGAATATAGAAAAGCGATAGAATTGAACTCCGATTATGAACAAGCGATGAACAATTTAGCAAACCTTTTGAGGGAAGACAAACAGTTCAAAGAGGCGGAAAAATTGCTCAGAAAGGCTTTGCAAGTCAGGTATTGATTACGGGATTTATTATTCTCGTATAAAATTGTTGATTATTTCAGGCCTAATTTTGCCGCGGCTTGGATGAACTTGGGTATCGTCCTCACAAATTTAAATCAAATAGAAGAGGCGGAAAGATGTTATTTAACTGCCATCTCATTCAGAAATAAATACCCTGATTGCTACTACAATTTAGGAAATTTGGTGAGTGTTTCTTATTTATTTTAAACCAATATATGACGTACTGTAAAGTATTTAGATACCAAACGAAATGAAGAGGCTTTGAAAGCTTGGGAGATGGCTGTCGTGCATCGCCCAACACATACTGCAGCGTGGAGTAACATGTTGGTGTTGTTGGACAGCATGCAAAAATATGAGGAAGTTCTGGAGCTCGGCAGGAATGCGTTAGCGCATAATCCAAAATCGCCTGCCTTGCATTTCAGCATCGGCAACACTTTGGGTAAATTGCAGCAGTTTGAGAAGGCAGAGAAACATTTTTTGGAGGCTCTAAATTTTAATTCTCACAACGCCTTGTATTATTCAAATCTTGGTAAGTAATTTGTTATAATGCAGAGTTGTTTATACGAAGCCCTGGAGCTGCCATCGTTGAGTTAAAAATTATTTTTGATGTAATTCCGAGTTGTTAGTCAGAATTCCAAGTTGTAACACAAAATTCAGAGTTGCAACACAGAATTCCGAGTTGGAAGTCGGAATTCTGAGTTGCAACACAGAATTCCGAGTTGGAAGTCGAAATTCTGAGTTGCAACACAGAATTCCGAGTTGTAAGTCGGAATTCCAACTTGTTTGTGTTACAACTCGGAAATCCGACTTCATCGTCATAAGGTTCTCAGTCCGAAGACTGGTTGGATGCGTACCTCCACTCTTTTCTATCCTGAGCTAACCTACGCATTTCCCTAAAAGTAGAACATCCTACATCCCTAACTATTTGAGAGCAGTAGTCTAATCTAGGCCTACCCCTACCTCTTTTTATTCCTATCTCTGAGTCTAGTATGTCGTGAACTATTCCTTCGTGTCTTAGAAGGTGTCCTACCATCCTATCTCTCCTACTCTTTATTGTCTTCCATACCTTTCGCTTTTCCCCAACTCTTTCTAATACTTCCCTATTGCTAACCTTATCTATCCACGGTATCTTCATCATGCGCCTGTAGCACCACATTTCAAACGCTTCTACTCTTTTTCGATCCGCTTCCCCTATTGTCAAAGTTTCGCACCTGTATAATGCCGTACTCCATACATACGACTTTAAGAGTCTCTTCCTAGTCTCAATATTAACCGTTCTCGAACATAACATAACGCAACTCGGCCCTGCGCTATTCTTTGTTTTATATCTGTAGTGCTCTTACCGTCTTGAGTTATTTTACTTCCTAAATAGCAAAAATCCGTGACCTCCTCTATCTTTTCATTTCCTACTTGTATGTCAACTTTAGTTCTATTTTCACATCCCCTACATACCAAAATTTTAGTTTTCTTTTTATTGACTTTCATGCCATAGCCCTGTGTCAAAACTGCTTCCATTTCATTCAAAGCCGCTCCTAATTCTTCTTTGCTAGATGCTAACACTGCTATATCATCCGCAAATCTGAGCATGTTAATAGTTTGACCCTGTACGTTAATCCCTGAGGCTGTTCTGTCCTTAACAATATTAATAGCATCTTCGATATATAAGTTGAAAACTAGAGGTGACAATGCATATCCCTGTCTCACTCCCTTCCGGATATCTACTTCCCTTCGTTCCTGCTCACATTCTATAACTGCCTTTTGCTCTTTGTAGAGATTATGTATTATTCTTCTGTCCCTGTATTTCATCCCTACCTTTCTCAGCACTTCGAACATCTTCCCCCATTTTACGTTGTCGAAGGCTTTTTCTAAATCTGCAAATCCTATATAGACGCTCTTTCTCTTTTCTATCGTTTTTTTCTATAATTACTCGTAAAGCTAGAATGGCCTCGCGTGTTTCTCTATTTCGTCTAAATCCGAACGGATCTTCTCCTAATATTTCTTCCGCCTTTTTCTCCATCCTTCTTTGCACAATTCTAGTTAAAATTTTTGACGCATGGGAAGTTACACTGATGGTTCTGAAATTTTCGCACCTATCCGCACCTTTCCTTTTTGGCAAAGCTACCATGATGTTCCGTTTGTAAGCCTCTGGAATCTCGCCTGTCAGGTATATGCGACTAACTAATTTAAATAAACAATCTATTACCTCTTGACCTGCGCACTTTAAGATTTCTGCCTGCAAGCCATCTATACCTGGCGCTTTATTATTCCTTAAAGTTTTTAGTGCTAGCTCAAACTCTTCTTTCATTATAGGATTCCCTAGGTTATCCCCCTCTACACTGCTTTCGCTTTCTAATATATCTTGCACTTCCTGTCCCGCATATAAGTTTCCTAAATATTCTTTCCATCTATCTGCCTTCTCCCCGCTTTCGATTAGGATATCTCCTGCCTCATTCCTAATGCTTTTGGTACTAGATCCAATTTCTCTAAAATTTCTCCTAATTATTTTATATGCTTCATCAGTCTTTCCTATTTCGAACTTATTTTCCACTTCTTTGCACTTATCATCGATCCATTGCTCTTTCGCTTTCCTACATTTCCGAATAATTTCCCACTTGATCGCCTTATATCTTTGTTTCCCTATTTCATCTAACCTATTTTTATATTTGCGCCTTTCCTCTATTAAACTCACAATATGTTTTGTTATCCAGGGTTTCCTACTTTCATTCTGTTTATGACCCAAAATATCCCTAGCTGAGGAAACTAAACTATTTTTAATGCAATTCCATTCTTCCTCTATGTCCCTAACAATATTTTCGCCCGCGCCCTTTAGTACTTCGTTTGTCTTTTTCTCTAACTTATCGCGCGTATAATCATCTTTTAGTTTCTCTGGGTCAAGATACCTTCTTCCGTTTCGTTTTTTCAAAATCTTAAATTTAGGATTGGCTTTCATAACGACTATATTGTGATCACTATCTATATCTGCTCCTGGATAACTTCTACAATCCCTAACTTGATTTCTAAATCTTTGCCTAACAAGAATGTAATCTATTTGATATCTCCCTAGGTCTCCTGGCATCTTCCACGTGTAGCGTCTCCTAACATGATGGTGAAATAGAGTGTTCGCGACCGTTAAGTTATGTTTATCGCAGAACTCTATCAGTCTAACTCCCCTATCGTTCCTATTGCGTAATCCAAAGGGACCAACTATTCCGCCCTCTCGCCCTGTGCCTACGACTGCATTGAAATCTCCTATAATTATTAAATTTTCGTGTCCTCTCACAAAATCTAGCACATGTTCAGTATCACTATAAACTGCCTCTACGACCTCATCACTGTAGTTAGAAGTGGGCATATATACCTGTATTATTACTGTTTTTACAGGTTTCGAATCTAACCTAACCATAACTACCCTGTCACTTTGCTGTAAGAAATTTTCTACACTCTGCCCTACTTTTTTCCGCATAACAATTCCTATTGGACTATTTTACCTCCGGAATATTTTACTCCAGAAGGTACCATCATCATAAATTCGAAGTACGCTGTACTAGGGATAGAATAATGTGGTGGTTTCCCGTTGCCTTCCACATCGCAGTAGTGTGTATCACAGTGCCATACCGACCCTCACGATCTCTGCCACTATGATTACTGAAAGAGCTGCTGGCTTCTCAAATAAAAACCCCCTCCAATATGGTTAAACCTATGGTTCGGCTCTTTAGATCATTGAAGCGCGCAAGCCATCCCACCCGTCCCAGTATTACTAGAACTGCGTCAAGGTACAAGTCCTTTGGACTTACAACTCAGAATTACATGGAAAAAAATTTTTAACTCAACGATGACAGCTCTAAGTTGTAAGTCGGAATTCCGTGTTGCAACATAGAATTATGAGTTGTAACACAAAATTCAGACTTGCAACACAGAATTCCAATTTACAACTCGGAATTACATCAAAAATAATTTTTAACTCAACGGTGGCACCTCCAGGGCTTCGTAGATTTATATTTATAACTGGAAGCAAAAAATTAAATATTGTTTTCAATTTAAACTTTACGATTTTCAAGGCGTGTTGTATCACCGTTGGGGTAAAACCGAGAAGGCGAGAGATATGTATAGAAGGGCACTGAAACTTGATCCGAATATGAGGACGACAGAGAAAAACTTGAGAAAACTGACAAATTTACAATAAAAGTCGATATAATTTTTAATTTATTTATTTGTGAATCTATACAAATATAATTGTTACAATTTTATGGTCTAATTTATTGACTAGGTGCGATACAATTTTTCGTAATAATACTTACAGAGAAATTTGAGCAAAAAAATAACACGCTACGTTGTTATCCAAAAAAAAACACTTCAACAGGTAACATTTATTAAAAAACTAATAATCAACAGCACCGGTTCTCAGAGTCGATAATAAATAAAACAATAAATAATATCACAAACATTTAGGCCAAATAAATATTACTTTCGTCGATTTTACTAATTTTTAATACTGTGCTTGTCACTAGAGAAAGTCTGTCTCTAGATCTAGTTTCAGATCTCGTATTGTTAAATGTGTTGCGTAAACAAATCACGATTATTGTCAGTACCACCAACACAAAAAATTACAGATAAATTCTTTAAGAACATGTAAAATTCGCTAACAAATTCAACTAACATTGCAAAGTGCACTACTAAGCAAAAATTATATAGGAACTATTTGTAGCATACAGTGTGCCCCAAATTCCTTGTATTTTGGGGTAATTGAAGGAGCCAAAGCCTGAGAGTAATTATTATTCCAGAATAAGATTGAGACATGTTCACTTAATCGTTGGAATATGGGGTATGCACTACATACAGTGTGATTCGCCTTAATGGCTTATTAAGCATTTCTCAAGTTCTTAGTAATACAAAAAAAATATCTGCTGTAATTACTGAGAAATGGCTAATTGTTATCAACTTGAATCGCTTTGTAAAAAGTTCTGAGACATCTTTAAAAGTTGTTAGTCCGTGGAGTTGTGCGGGAGAATTAATTTTTGGTAATATTAATTGCAATTATTATCTACAACCACATCACAAATCTGTACTCTTGATATTATTCTACATGTAAAAAACGTTTAATAATCGTTTATCTTTTAATATTCCCCTATCAACGTTATCATAAATATACAGAGTTCCCACGTAGGTACAATATGTTCTGAAATTTCGTGGATTTTTTAGTAGAAACAGATAAAACCAATTTCCATATATGACAATAAAAAAGTCCCACACTTAATACTGGAAAATTAAACCTCAATAATAGAATTACTCAGATTCTGACGCATATGTTCGATATTACTTAAAATAAAGTTGTTTGCGCTTATTTGTTCGTATTTCAAAAACTGCAATACAATTTCAAAACAATTATAGGTACTAATGCTTTTAACACTAAATTATTGTAGAAACCAGAAATATTAAAATGTGCGCTTAAGATTTTCTCGAATGGTACTTCAAGGTTATCTAAATGAAAAAAAATCACTTTGCATTTTTTATCAGGTTGTACAAATACTGGAAACCTCAATAATCAACGTCATTCATATGACGTCCATAAAAAAAACTCCAAACGCAAATTGTGGGATTACACTACAATAAAACAACCGAATTTTATTACCCATCTTGTGGAAAATCAACCTTGACGATGACGTAACAAATCTAATCGCTACCACCAAACGAAACGATTCAGTTTAAAGGACTTTAACAATAGAAAAAGAGTATTCGTAGGTCAAACCCAGAGATTCCATACAAAAGAAAATAAATAACTTAACTAGACTTTGTACTTGCGACAAATCCTTAAAAACCAACTTGTTTACATCCGAAGTTCAACTTTTGCCAGCCTGATCCGATTTCGATGTAGACTGATCGGTTGTCGATAAAGATTGTAATCTGGAGGGTAAATCTGAACTAGAAATCAACGCGTGTTCGCCTAGGATATCCGGGAGAGCATTTCTCCGTCCTGTCCGACCCGATGTCAAAAATTCTTGAGTGTGAGTTGCGCTGGGTTCAGGTGTTATAGGAGCCGTCGCATTACTGCTAGTACCAGCTGTTTGATGGGCTTCCATTACTGCTAGCATCTTTAATACTAAAATTGTACCCAGCATTAAAAAATAATCAACCAAAAACAAATATTTTTATATAGAGCGATTTAAATACTAATTCTAAATGAAACTATGCTTAATTAGTAGGCGTCATGCTGTAAGTGCTCTAAACATCATCTGTAACCCCAAAATTAGTAAGAAAACTATAAAAATGAATACGCAAAACTCGTGTAATAAAAACTCATTCCAGAGCACTTTCTTACATGCTCCTACCTGTTTTTCTGGCAAATCTCTTTCTTCTCGAGCGGAGGTTTATTATTTTCGAGGAAGGGCTAAGCCCTATGGGTCCTTTTTCTGACATGTTTTATTCAAAAACACTTAATTAACAACTGTTAACCTACCATGTAGAGGAGGGGGTTTTTACACCCAAGCGATAACCCACTTTCAGAAGACTTTCACTTTATATTATACTTATGTTTCTCTTTGGTATCTTATTTGATTTTTAATTTACGCACACCTGTGACGTACTGACAACTGGGAACTTCGACTGCAACCATTGTTGACCATTTGACATTGACAAGCATCAGAATGCAGACGAGGGCGAGCAGATGTCACTGATGTTTAAAAAGCTAGTGACCTCTGGCCCACAAAGCATATACTAAGTAAAGATAGCTATAATAACGTTTTTTTTTTTTTTAAATACTCTTCAGTGTTCAGTGCTTCATCAGCATAAAGAGATTAGTGGAAGTAATCAGTATTCAGAATTTCATTATTTGATACTTAGAATTGCTCCCGGATTTAGCTATTCAGCGTTTAATCAATTAATACGTCAATCGGCACAAAGAATTAGAAATAAGGAGACATTTTTTGGAGAAGGGAATAGGTTGAGCACATGCCCCTCACTTCTGTTTCTCAATCAACGTCGGAACTCGGAAGCAAGTAAAAACCCTAAAGGACAAAGACTAAAACTTAATTGTTTTGAGGAAATTCATTTGAGATTTGAGATCTATATACAGCCGTACCCACATAAATAATAAGACCATAAGGAGCATTGGGTCGAGAAAGTGAAACCAACAATGTAAACGTAAAGGATGACAATATTCTTATTCACCGAAGCACGTGGCGAAGCGTTGTCTCCGTCAGCACACTTGGACTTTTAATCTCCCTCATATTACGTTTGACACTTTGAGCGCAATCGCAGTAGGTACGGGTGATCCGCTT
Source organism: Xestobium rufovillosum (assembly GCA_963966045.1). Classification (NCBI taxonomy): domain Eukaryota; kingdom Metazoa; phylum Arthropoda; class Insecta; order Coleoptera; family Ptinidae; genus Xestobium; species Xestobium rufovillosum. Next base: position 5,464,227 of record OZ014499.1, on the reverse strand, counting down.
CACAAAGATTGTTTTCTATCTCTCTTTGGTGGTCACATTTTCCGATTCTTGCTACGCGTCAAAAATGGGAATTTTTAATATTAAATTAATGTAAAATTAGCGCAGCGGGTTATATTTTTTGATTTTTCTGCTGAAAATCAACTTTATGAGCGGTAGAAATGTTTCAGGGCGTCGTGCTTTTTCTAGTTTCGAATCTCGATCGTACGCCATTAGTACCACCTATAAACATAAGGCATGATCGACCGTCATTTTGTGTCCTACTGACAACTTTTACCCGAGTAAAATGGGATGTCAGGAGCATTTTAGATCCAAATTAATTTTCGTTTATTTGCCTTAACGATAACAAAAATTTGTAAATGAGTATACCTAACCCGCTTTTTGATTCACATTTCATTCCGAAATCTATTGTAGAATTTTTTGTTAGTTGCCATACTTATTTTAATAATTTAATTAAGAAAAATAAACGAGCTTTGGCTTTGACACGCCTGGTGCAAGTTCCCACAAGGGTGGAACCAAAATGGCGGTCGATCTTATTGCTCGGTACTGCCAGTTGCCTTAACTTTTGCTAAGGTGCTATGACTTTTGCGAAGATTCAAAGATTGCATGACGAAGCTTCGGTTCTTGAATGGAAAACTACCTACTTCGAAATTTTTGTTTTTGTTTTCGTCTTCGTTTGCTCCTTCTACCTTCCATCTTAAAGTATTCAAAGAAAACGTGTTTCTGCTATACAGTAAGTATACTCAGCTTTTTGGACACTTTTGGAAGTTATACCCTGTATAGGAAAAAGAATATTCTGGTTAATGATTCTGATGATCAATTTCCTACTTAAATTCATTTGTCAATTTACAAAGCGCGCAATGTAAGCAAATGAGTTTTGCTGACCGCCAGTGACATAAAATAAACGAAACGAAACCTAAAAATTTTGATAACGGTATTTTTGAAGGTGGACAGGCACATCGAAGAACATGAGTAAATAGATAATAATAATGATCAAAACACATAACTGTACGATAACTTTTGATCTCCCAGAAATATATGATGGTATAAAATTTACATTTTAAAATAAATTTGGAATGACCACGAAGCAACTCCAGTCTCGCGTAAAACTGTTTACTAAGAAGTGTTTACTAAATAAACTGTTTTAAGAACAATAATTGATTCTGGTTAAACCCATGCTATCAAATCTGCATATGTAATATAAATACAAGCACAAGCAAAGCATCGATAAGTTTCGCTTGAAGATTTTGTGTTAAGTACCTACACGGTTTACCTTGAAAGTTTCGCTCGTAAGTACAATTAAAAAATCGTTATACTCCCGTCCGCTAAAACTAAAAAAGCGGTTTTACTTTTAGAAAAATGTGGAAAACGTTTTGGTTTTTAAACTTTTTATTACTTCTTGTGGAAGTGTATTTATATCCTAGTCAGAGTTTCGTGACGACTACAGAAGTGTCTACCCAAAATGTCAAAGAGGTGAGTGTTGCAGGTAATATCTGTTTAAATCATTAAAGAAATGCTGCAAAGGTTAAGGTTCACCAAGAGTCACATCAATGATTAGTGCAATAAAAGCTAAAATTATTGGTTTGGCATTTTGTCTGTGGGTTTTATTTTTCTATGGAATATTCACCCATTTCAATTTTGATTAAAAATGTAGATTCCTTTTCTTTGAATTGGCGTTTGACTTTGACAAGACAATAAATTGTCAGATTCAAAAGCAAAAGAGCTTATAAACTATTTTCTTTTAGGGTTCGCCAAGTAATTTAAATGAAGTACCTGAAATATATGAAATGTTGGTCTCCGCCAACGTTTCAAATCGCTTTGCACAAACTTTGGTCACAAGCCGTGTCAGAAATTTGGCAAGTAAAGCGAAAGAAACAGCTTTTTCCGTAGTAATCCCAGAAACTGCTTATATATCTGGTTTCGTATTAGAAATTGGTGGTAAAAAATACACCGCTTATGTGAAAGAAAAAGAAGAAGCCAAGCAAATATTCGACGAGGTAAATATATAAATCTCCAATCAAAATTTTCTTTCAAGCAAAGTATATTTTTAGGCTGTTCAACAAGGGATCAGTGCAGCTCATGTAGCAGCTAGTGCGAGAGATTCCAACCGTTTCGATGTTTCTGTAAACTTGGAGCCGCAAAGTAAAGCAATCTTCCATTTAAGCTATGAAGAATTACTTCGGCGCGAAAACGGACAGTACGAAATTGTTATAAACATACATCCAGGTCAGCCGGTTGCAAACTTAGAGGTTGACGTTCACATAAACGAAAGTAGACCTCTTAAATTCGTCAGGCCGTCTTCTATTCGTTCTGGCAACGAAATTAGTAAATATTCTAAAGAAGATTTAGATCCACGAGTTGAAATAAGTCAAGCAGATAACACAACGGCAGATGTTAAGTTTGTGCCGAGTGTAGAAAGACAGAAACAGTTGGCGCATAGTTTGGGCACTAAAGAAGACGACGGATTGGCCGGGCAATTCGTAGTTCAGTATGATGTAGAAAGAGACCCGAATGGCGGTGAAGTTTTACTCCAAGATGGTTATTTTGTACATTTTTTCGCCCCAACAGAAGTGACACCTTTGCCAAAGCAGGTGGTGTTCGTGTTAGACACAAGTGGCAGTATGTACGACAGGAAATTGGAACAACTGAAGCAAGCCATGAAGAGTATACTTGGAGAGCTTAAGAACGAAGATATCTTTAATATTGTTGAGTTTAATACGGTCGTGCATGTTTGGAATCTTCAAAATAAGGTCCCAGTCACGTACCCGAAACAAGATCCTGACTCTTGGTACTCGAGCGAAACAGCCAATTTGGAAAATATCACGGTGAATAATTTTTCTTGTACAGTCTTTGTAATTGTTTGAGATATTTCAGAAACTTGACTTACCTGCAGCATCCACCGTAACTCCAGAAAATATAAAACAAGCCACGGAAACCGTACAAGGCTTCAATGCCAATGGCGGAACGAATATCCACGCAGCTTTATTAGTTGCTTTAAGGTTGGTTGAAATGGCTTCTCCCAAGGAAGACGACAAAATTCGCCATCAACCTCTCATATTGTTTTTGACGGACGGAGACCCCACTGTTGATATTTCAGATACCAAAGAAATTATTAAAAGGGTGGGTGATACAATTTGATTGAGATTAAGGTGTTATTGTGGTTTTTACGAATTTGGTAGGTAAGCGAGGCGAATACTGGAAAGAGACACTCGCCTATTTTCGCTCTGTCGTTTGGGGATGGAGCCGACAAGAAATTCTTGCAAGAATTGAGTTTGCGCAACGAAGGTTTCTCGAGACATATCTATGAAGCTGCTGATGCTTCTCTGCAGCTTGAGGACTTCTATAGAATCATTTCTTCGCCGTTACTGAACAACGTTACCTTCAAATACACCCCTAGCGTTAGTAAAGTGACGAAAACTACTTTTCCCTTGTTGTTTGGCGGTTCAGAGTTAGCCGTTGCTGGAACAATAGGTTACACACTCCTTTTTTTACATTAGCAGTTCCCAAGTCACTTTTTTTGTTGACTTTTAGATAAGGAAGTGTCCTACGATAATCTTGATTTCCAAGTGGAAGGCTGGGGGGTGCACGGTTCAGTATATTTGAAGCCGGTGGTAGAAAGGCCCGTCACTCATTTGGAAAGGTTGTGGGCTTATTTGACCGTGAAGCAGATATTGGAAGCTAAGGAAACTGCCGAAAACAAGACGGTGTACGATAAAATGGCTCTGGATTTGGCACTGAAGTATTCGTTCGTGACTCCTGTGAGCTCTTTGGTTGTGGTGAAACCGAATGACACCAATATGGCTGTAGATACTGTTGCTGCTGATAGAAGTAAGTTTTTATTCATTTATGAACATTTTGCTTCGAGTTTATTTTAATTTTTATATGTAGTAATTTTGTTCGTTATTATTTTCCAGTTCCTCCGCTGCCAATACCTGGTAGTAAGTGACAGTTTTTTTTATTGTTTTTTGTGTTTCATATGTGGCTTTTGGTGATTTAATTTTATTTGTGCACGACTTGTGGTAGTGGCGAAATTGTTGATTAAACATTTTTTTTTTTAATGTGCGGTACAGTCCCTTGCTTAATTCGTGAGAAAAGTTCAGAAACTTGTACATAGTTGGGGAGCAAGGTGCTCTAATAAAATGTAGAATTGAATCCACATATTTGTTAGAATTATTTTTGTTATTAATTCAGGGGGCCAATAGTTTTGGCTATGTGTGTATTATCAAGGATAAAAGAGTGCGTACCCTTATGTCGCTACATATCAACCTATCAGCGCGGCTAGCATGCACAAATTATTTGTGTTTAACTCGCTGTAACTTTTTTCAGCAACAATATTAATGTTTCGTTTTTTCACCAAAAATAATTTCGAGCCTTTGTCCTTATTTGGATTACTTACATGAAAAATACATTACACAAATTAGTGGTCTAGCAAGAAATTTTTTTTTTCATAAAATCGGAAAATTATAGAAGCAACGTGAGTACACTGTGATGATCAGCATACTTCAGAGTATATTCCACGAAAAAAACAGATCTCTAACTCTTTTCGTTGCTGAAATACAACAAGGAAAGTATTAAAAATGGTCGAAAATTGATTTAGGAAAATTTTACGAACAATCGATTTTCCGGCATTTCCGTAATTCCCGATTTTTTCGCGACTTCAAAATTCGAATCCGGAAGGTCAAAAGAATCGACTTAATTTTTTTTTGTGTGTTCGAGTTGTATACAGGGTGATTTTTTTTGACCGTCTATTAGAAATATCTGGAGAACTAAAAGAGATATTGATTTGAAATTTTGGCTGTGGCCGAAATCGGGTCGGATCTATTTAATGAAAATATTTTCAAAATGGTGGCATTTCCGGAAATACCGGAAGTTGACACCAACTTTGTTAACTTAAATGGAATGCTACCATTTTCTATTTTTTTTTAGATTCCACGGAAAATTTTAATGTCAATTCAATAAAGGTTCGCTATGTCTAAAATTAATATTTTCGGAGATATAAATTTTTTTCTCAATATTTTGACAGTTGTAGATTATGTAAAAATTAATATCTCGATAACGTCTAGCAGTAAGATGTTCGATTTTCTATGGTGGCAAGACGAGGTGTTGGAATTACTAATCAGGCAAACAAATTTTCAAAATCTATTACATAAAATTTTCTAATTAACGACATATGTTGATCGCACAAAAGTAGCAAAAAGTCATTTTTCTTACATAGAATGATACTAGTTTCAATTGTTTTTTAGATTCCTCGGAAAATTTTAATGTTAATTCTATACAGGTTCGCTATGTCTAAAATTAATATTTTCGGAGATATGAATTTTTTTTCAATACCTATTTTGACAGTTGTGGTAGATTATGTAAAAATTAATATCTCGATAACGTCTAGCTGTAAGATGTTCGATTTTCTATGGTGGCAAGACGAGGTGTTGGAATTACTAATCAGGCAAACAAATTTTCAAAATCTATTACATAAAATTTTCTAATTAACGACATATGTTGATCGCACAAAAGTAGCAAAAAGTCATTTTTCTTACATAGAATGATACTAGTTTCAATTGTTTTTTAGATTCCTCGGAAAATTTTAATGTTAATTCTATACAGGTTCGCTATGTCTAAAATTAATATTTTCGGAGATATGAATTTTTTTTCAATACCTATTTTGACAGTTGTGGTAGATTATGTAAAAATTAATATCTCGATAACGTCTAGCTGTAAGATGTTCGATTTTCTATGGTGGCAAGACGAGGTGTTGGAATTACTAATCAGGCAAACAAATTTTCAAAATCTATTACATAAAATTTTCTAATTAACGACATATGTTGATCGCACAAAAGTAGCAAAAAGTCATTTTTCTTAAATAGAATGATACTAGTTTCAATTGTTTTTTAGATTCCTCGGAAAATTTTAATGTCAATTCTATACAGGTTCGCTATGTCTAAAATTAATATTTTCGGAGATATGAATTTTTTTTCAATACCTATTTTGACAGTTGTGGTAGATTATGTAAAAATTAATATCTCGATAACGTCTAGCTGTAAGATGTTCGATTTTCTATGGTGGCAAGACGAGGTGTTGGAATTACTAATCAGGCAAACAAATTTTCAAAATCTATTACATAAAATTTTCTAATCAACGACATATGTTGATCAGACATAAGTAGCAAAGAGTCATTTTTCTTAAATTGAATG